>CM077571.1:6961965-9414966 GCA_039657325.1 Stephania cephalantha
AATTAATACATTAACTAACTCAACAATAACTATAAAAAGAGTTGGACAACCTAATTGTGGAACCCCGCATATGTATATCATCATCAAGCCTCCCCTTGTTGGACCGTGGATCTACACTCGCCAAACACAAGAATGACGAGCTTAGGTAAGTAAATGCCGTATGACATATATACAACATTTCTCGAAGAACTAAAGCAAAATAAGTTCATGCAAATAGAAAGAAATGAACAAAGGAACGAATGAATATAAAAGACCGTAAACAATTCAATCGATAAGTAAGGATCCGAATACAAAAAACAATAATATGAGTCCCGACCAAAGGTCAGTTGAAGTCACAAGAAAAGCCCAACAAACTCCTGCTCAAAGATCTAGACATTGCCTACTAGCTCTAACCCTTGCCACTATGAGATATCCACTGCACTGTGATATTCTAACGCATAACCCAATTGGGCAGAGATATCAACTAAGGTCCAGATAGAGCTCATATCACAGATACATAGTAATTATGACCATTTGCCAATGGATCACTCAACCAATAGCAATTTCACAGATAGCTATCAAAGCAATGAACAACAATATTCAATAGAGTAAAATGAAATGGCTGTACAGTTTCTAGTTGGTTTACTTACATTTCGCGAGCAATCCATCTACGTTGTCGATGAGCTTCGTCGAAGTTGGCGCCTCATTGTCCACTGTTTTTGTGTCTCGTCGGGGATCGCATCAGTCCGACGACGCACCACCGCGATGTTGCTCCACTCCGCTGCCGCTGCCGCTGCCGTCACCGCTGCCGCCGCCGAGTCACCGTTTCTCCTCACCGGCGTCCCTTCCTCCTCCTTGCCGTCGGCGTCCTTCGTTCCGCTGCTCGTTGTCTTCCCCACGAGCCGCCACCTCTTGGCGCTGGAACCGCCGTCCGCAGCCTCCGCATCGCCTGCCTGCAAGCCGCCGTCCTTGCGCCACTCGGGGTCCAGCCGCTGCTGGAGCCGCGCTGCTCGGCCTCGCTGCTCGCCCTGTCGACGATTCTAGCTGGTCCACCGCGGCTACGTCTCGCCGGACCTGTCCATACTCCGCCGTCGCTCCCTCTTCTCCGTCTGCGTCTCTCTCTCTCTCTCCCTCTCTTTTCCTCTCCTCTCTCTCTTTCTTCTCTCTTTCCTCTTTTTCTCTCTCTATCCTCCCTCTTATTCGGGATTTTTCTTCTTTTTTTCTTTCTTTTTTTACTTATCTCCTCTAATTTATGTACTCCATTTTTATCAAAAATTGACCTAAAATGGGTCTACGCATGCCTAAACCTTAACTTGACCCTATTTCCGAAATTAATTTGATCCAGGATTGACGCACGACTGGTCTCTCATGACTGCATCCTCTCGAAAATGACACGTACATGAAGCAGATTTTTGCGTTGTAGCTTACAAAATAAAAGAGGAGTATAATACATATATATAACTGAAAAATATATTTTATTCCTATTGGTAGAATTGCCTAATCAGAATCGGCTAATTAGTGTATTTTATCCTAATTCTATAATTGTACTTTGTAATATTGGATAATTACTCTAGAATTATCCAACTCCTAATTTGAATTCTGCTAGGTATATTAGAATTCTCATTAAGTAATTTAAGAGACTATTTATCATTAATGTGTACTAATTAGTGTTTCATTTGGCTTAATTAAGACACTCATTAGTTTTAGTGCAAAAAAGAGACCCCAACCAACAATTGGTGCTGAAGTAGTCTTCTAAGACACCTCCAACAGCCTTTAACAAGACGCCTTCGAGTTGAGACCTTAGCGAATGCACAAATCACCGCTGGGAGAGCTTTTTACCTCTTGGTGGTCAAATGCAACTCTCGACTCAAGCCCGAGTAGCTCAGAATCCTGGCATCGCAGTGATATAGACCAAAAAAAAAGATCTAAAGTTCATAAAAAAAATTTCGATCTAAAAGTAGGGTAAAGAAAATTGCCACTCCTCGTTCTTAATCCATTTCTATAAAGCTAATTTAGAATTCAAATTAATGTTTGTTTCAACTCAATCAAGAGATCGATTATAAAAAAACCGAAAAATAGATGCTTATTAAGAAACCGATTATAATTCAAAGTATAATTTATTGAAAAACAATTAAGTATAATAAATTATTTACAAGTAAAGGGTTAAGATATATAATTAATCAAATTAGTGGTTGTACCCTGAGATTGAATGGTTTAAAAATAATAATAAAAATTAAATTAAAGTTATATTTAATTATTTTAAAATTACTCTTAATTTTATGAAATAAATATGGTTTAATGACTTAATAGAGATGTAATTAGTGAATGTGATGATGATGATTATGTTTCATACTGTGAGTATCGTAAAGACAAAAGCGTGAATGTGAATCTCGAGGCGCTCTTCGAACCAATCATATACTTTATCGAGATAGGTAAATCAAGGTATAATTTAAAAATGGTTAATATATGCAATTATTCGAAGTAATGGTTATATAACTTATCAAATTAGTGGTTGGTACGAGAAAATCAAGAGACCTAAAACAAATAATTAAATTAAACCGAAATGAAATATATTTAGTTATTAATGGTTACAAATAATTAAGATTATGAGTTGGAGTTGATGACATGACATAAAAGCTGACGACGTGAGCGAGAGAGCGAAGCTTGAGAACAAGCAATGTGGCAACCCGTGAAATTCGAAATTTCATAAACTTGATTAAACGACTCAATTATGTATTTTCGGATTTTAAATGGAGCTTATGTATCCAAGGTGAGACCTACATGTTTCTGACTGCAGATCATAAGGTAAAATTATATTTTTCAAGCTGATGAATGCCTAGTGTGTGTATTATATGGTATTTTATCGCGAAGTCGTGCAGGATTGAGGTGTATCCTCAATTTGTCATAATCGGGTTGCAAGTGCGTGTTTGAAGGGCACGAGTGAAAATAAATTATTAGTTACTGAAAAACTAATTAACCAATTGTTAATCCTTACGTGGAAGATTTTGTCTTATTTTGCACGCAAGTCTAGATTGGTGGCAATGTAAAATGAGAATAAAGTTGGTGTAAGAACTTGCTTCTGAGTTTCGGACTAGTTGGTGGTGGTCAAGGTTGAGATTGAGTTCAAATCGGTGTAAGCTTTGGTTTAGTATGACATGAGAATTGGGTCTATAAGTGGTTCTCCAGGGATGTCAGACAAATTCTAAGATTTTTAGGTTTTGGCGTGATCAAAAGCTTTTTGTAAGTTGTTATGAATGTCTTATGGAGTTGGACTGCTTAGTCAAGAAATTTGTCCAATTTGATGAAAAAGCGGATTGAAAACGAACATCGTAAGTAAAAAATTTACATCAAAATATCAATTTTATGAATAAATTAATAAAAAGAAATTACGATCCTAACAAGCAGCTGAAAATGATATCACTTTCATTATAAACGTTAACCGGAACGCTTTCGCTCATCTCGATGCTTACCCTATCCATTCGGGTTTTCACTTCGCAAGTTACCGACGCCGATTTTCGCTTTCTAGCTTTCTTTCTTACAAAACAGTAGGAACGCTGCGACGGTCAATTGAGCTAAATTTCCTCGACGGAGATGACGATGAAGCCTCGAAATTTGATAAATTGTCATTTTAGGGCATTTTTCTTCAATTCAATTTGAATTCTCGTGATTTCTCAATTTTTTTTGGCAGTTTTAATAAAAATTAGTATAGTTTATTGTGAATTGATACATTGGATTGATTTGGTACTAATTTTGAATAAATACCACCTACAAATGAGGTTAGGGTTTTTTGATAAATTGAATTGAAGCAACTTAGTTGATAACTATTTTGGAGATTGTTTATAGTTTATATTGATTTACATTAGGATTATTGATGAATTGGTTTTTGGCTTTAATCCAATTTGACTCACTCGCTTATGAGATATTTTGATGTTGGTATCGAGTGGTTTCGTGGTGTTTGTTGTGGAGTTTTGAGGATTCAATTGCAAAAATATTGATTCTCGAGAAGTTTTTCAGATCAAAATAAATAAAATTTGTCCGGGGTTGATATGTCATATTAGAAAATTCATAACTTCTCCATCTAAGTGATCCGATTTGAGTGTTCTTGAGTCTATGGAAAGTAAGATATGAGTATTACAAGTTCCTTTTAGCTCATCATGGACAAATATCGGTGGGTTTAAAAGTTAAAAAATTACCCCGAAAGTTAGCTAGTTGAAAGCACAATTGAAACAATTATATAAAATTAATATTTTTGGAAACTATTCTCAAGCTATGCAATTTGGCAAATAGCTTTTCATTGGCATGACGGCACCAATTCCCCAAAAATGGGCCCCGCCTCCTCGGCTAAGCTTACGTGGATCCCCCGATCAACCCTCATGGAGCCAACTAGATGCCTAGTCACCTCTTTACTATTTCATTTAATGTTTAGTCGCTATTATAGTTGTTATTAAGTTTAACAAGATTTAATGAATCATGCTTAAAGAGAAAATAAAGGAATTAAAGCTTCGACAATAATTTAATCTAATATGACGTTGGGACAACCATATGTGGAAACTCAGCAAAGTAGATATCATGCATATCATGTGACAAAAATTGGAGAAAATAATATATACATGTATCCATGTGTTTGATACATGTGTTTGCTCAACCCGTTAACTAGTTTTAAACAAAAACAATACATACATATCTACACAAAATATACCTACGAGTAGTAAAATCTCTAAGCGAAGGCTTAAAGGAAGCCACCAAGTATCGATTCCTTGCTTTTGTGCTACTAGAAGTGACTCCGCAATTGTCACCAAAATGGAGACAATTCCAAGTTGAGTAAAGTCGATGAGTCTTAATGTATTTCAAATTTCAAATAAATGGTTAATCGTAATAATCACGCTGTGTTAATTGCCACGAACTAATGAATACATCATGATTTCCAATTTAATGTAGATATCAACGAATAATCGAGTGTCGAGTACACAAAGCAAAGGCATCTAAGTGCTCCAAGTCCATCAAGTGCGACAACGTACCACAATTTGACTTTCAAAACGGCTGGTGGACTTAGCTAAGTCACTTGACCGAAAGTTTTTAGATCGTGTCCATCAATCAGAAAGTGACCTCATAGCCTACTTCTACCAAGATTACTTTCCTCAATCCTAAATTATGGGCTTAGGTACAGTCCAACAGCTTCGTGTAGCTACTTGGTGGAGGAAAAGATCACAAAGCATTTCCACCGCGCCATAACTACCATTTCGCTCACTTCGACCCTAGTGCCACACATTATCAATCAAAGAATGCACAACCAACATTTTAATAAAAATAACATAATTCGGATACGAAAAAGAGAAACTCATGACAAGAAATACAATATAATGCAAGGATATCAATTTATCAAGGATGGCAAGAGTGAAAATTATATTGAATTCACAAAGATAATTGATCGCAAAGGAATCAGCAACCAATAAATGATCAAAAGAAATCATGTTAAGGCCCCAACCGGTTTACTTACATGTAACTCTTCAAAATGCCACCAAAACAACTCCGAACCGCCTCATTCCCACCTTGCAACGCGCACTTGACGCTAGTCCCATATGCCCCCTTAGTGACAATTTCAGTATTTAATTAGGTGTATTAGAGCCCCTATTTCAAAAATAATTTATTTAGTGACAATATACATTATGTGTATACTTTTATATATACATATATCCTAAATAATGTATACATATATATATATATATATATATATATATATATATATACATTATACGTAATAATTTAATAATATTTTTTTTCTGGGTGCTGGCCCAAGGCCTAGCCACCCCAAGATCGTGTGCGTTCACGCGCAGTTCGCTTGTGTGTGAACGCAGACATGCCTTCTCTTTTTTTTGCATAATCAAGTACTTGATTGGGATGCAAGAACCATAATGAAACAAACAAAAAGAAAAGTAAGCACAAATCCTTTAAGATTGAGGCTCAGAGCCATCATCTTCTTCTAGTTTGAAAAGAAAACAAGCATCTCATCCGCCAATGACGACGACGACGACAACAACAGTTGTTCGCTCTTTGCATCAACGATCACTTTGAGCCTCCTTGGCTTTCAATTTCTCAACCCACATGCCTCCACTAATGCACACACACTGACCTCTCCATGAAACTCACCTTAAATGTAGAAAGAAGACTCAACCTCCACTCCACCACAGATTCTTCTTTTTTTTTTTCTTTTTTTTTCTTAGGGTTCTCTCCTCCTACAAAAGCAAACACCAATAGTTGAAGCTTTCTCTCCACAAAAATTAAATTTGTTGTGGAGTATGGATGACCATGCATGTACACCAACATATTGTGTAAGTTATGTAACTTGTATTTCTCACTTAATAGTATCTTCACTTGTTTATGTATTGTAATGTTACTTGTAACCATTTTCAATGTACACAACTCTTCCAAAGATTGTCAAATTACTTCTGTAATGTGTTGTATGACATAGGGTGTATGTGTTACTTGTACACATTGTATAAAGTACATTTATCATCATCACCAAATGGCCTATATAAAGGGTGCTAACCTCATTGTAAAAGCACTCCAAGTTGAATGAAACATTTCATTCCAACTATCTCATTTCTTCTTCTCCTTTGTAGTAGTAGTTTATAGTAGTAAAAAATTTTAGTCTTCTATTTCCTTCTCTAGTTCTTAGCAAGTTCCAACTTAATTTACAACACGTTATCGCACGTGCTTGCTCTAAGACATTAAGGAGATCTTGAAGTCTCAAGAAGGCTTGTTAAGGAGACAAAGCTAGGAAGGTATAACTTTTGTTATTTAATAAGTTCAATTTATTTTTATATTATCATGGTAGCTTCCTTTTATTACATGCATTACTTCTATATGCTTACTTTATTCATATACTATGCATTATAACGTCCACCGATTACGAAAGTATGCTCTCAGGTTATCTGCGTCTTTTGTACGATCTTCTACATCGAAATTAAAAGTCAATATGTGACAAAACTAGTTTTCTCGCTATACTACAAACGATTAATTATGTTCTATTCTTAATTTTTTATATTGCAAATAATGTTATGAGTTTGGGTTGATAGCTGGTGTAAGTCTTGTCCCCGTAGAAAGCTAAACATTGAAAGTGGAGACGGGTTATCCAGCTCTCGAGGAGGCATGGTTTTAAGTAGACTGCCTCGCCACCCAACTTGGAGGTAGTGTCCCCACCAACTCATACAAGTAGTACATTTTTCATATTAATAATCAAGTTGTGAACATATATTTAATCGTATATTATTTATTTTATATAAAAGAGAAAATTATTTACTCAATTTCTTGACATATTTTCTGGATCATTATGTCAAACCTTCAACTTGAATTTGTTGCTCTTGATATCAATGGAAATAATTATTTGTCATGGCAACCGGATGCCGAGATACATCTCCAAGCTTAAAGATCTGTAGAGAAACTATTATCGACATGTTAAAATGAAACATCACGTTAATCGTGCGAAAGCACCTGATATTCCTTCTATCATCTCCATGAAGGTCTCGAAAAGTGAGTATCTCACTATAAAAGATCCTCTCACCTTATGGCTAAACTTGAAGAGTAGCGATATGATCACCAAAAGACGGTGATATTTCCAAAAGCTCAAAACGACTGGTCGAATCTTTTAAGCTACAAGATTTCAAAATGTTTGCAGTTGAGTATAACTCCACCATGTTTAATATTACCTCTCGTTTGAGGTCAGTAGTGGAGAAAATATATCTCCGATGAGGCAACGATGGAAAAACATTCTAAAAGATTTTTTCATGCCTCGAATCTATTGTTGCAACAAAGTTAATATCTAGCGCTAAGTCACTTTAAAAGTACTCATAATTTATTTTTTGTCCTTTACGGTGGTTGAACAAAATAATGAGCTTCTATATCAAGAACCACAACTCTCGCCTAATTGGTTCTCTGTTTCATCCTTAATGAAGCAAATACTAAGCATGCTATAATGACCATAAAAAGTGGTCAAGGAAAGAAAAAACTACGAACGTGGAAATGGGAAAGGATCAATCAAGAAGATTGTGGCAAGCCCTATTCTAAATTCTCAGGCAATAAGTTCCAAAATAAATGGAATAAAAATGACGCTGTCGTTCGTAATAAGGTGGGAAAATATCTGTTGAAAATGGGCATGCTCGTAATCGTGACCAACCATGTCACACGTGTGGTCTAAAAGGCCACTGGCTCATGTATGCCGCACGCCTAAAGCATTTTATTGATCTTTATCAAGTTTCCTCCTTAAAATGAGAAAGGCAAAACAATTGAGATGAACTTCACCGCTGAGATGGCTCGTTTACTCTGGACATCAATTATAATGGACGTCCCAAATTTTCATGATGATCCAAACATTAATCTCGATTTTTTTAATGATCATATGTAATGATTTTCAATAATTATATGTACTAGTTTTTGTTATGCTTCTTAGCTTATATGTACTCAGTTTATTATGAATGAAATATGACTCTTTTTCTAATTTGCCAAACATTATTTGTCTGGGATGGATCAACAAATCATGTGTTCAAATCATGAATCAAATAAAGAGCGATATATGTCTTATCGATTGTGCTACAATGACATTATCCCTTAAAAACAAGAGAATATTTCTTCAATTTGAACTTAGATGAGGCTAATGTTCAAACAATATCCGGCATCTCCAATTTGATCAATGGCTTTGGAAGCAGCAAATATTATGTTGTCCGGTAGAACAACAATTGGCATGTTGACAATGTCTTATACTCGAAAAATCCAAATAAATTTACTCGGGCCTTTTTAAAGATATTCGACAAAATGGATATCACATTTGAAACCATTGAACGAAAAAATAATGAGAGAATTTCTATGTCACATTGGTTTCAAATGGGAAAAAGAAGTTGTTAGAAAAATTCTCTCAACTTTATCCTCCGGATTATATTTTACTCATATAAGGCATGTCGAACGAATGTCGCCTTAAATAAGAAAATTAATGATCCAAAGACATTCATTTTATGGCATGACCTATTGGTCATTCAGATCATCAATTTATTGCAAGAATAATTAATAATTCGCATGGACATCCTTTAAGGAGTCACAAAATATTTTCAGCCGGTGATTATAATTGTGCTAGTTGTTCTCAAGGTAAATTGATAGTTAAACCATCCCCAAATAAAATTGTTGTGGAATCCCGCTTTCTTAACGCATCTCAGGAGACATATGATCTATTCATCTTCACTGAAGGACCATTTAGATATTTCATGGTTTTGATAGATATACATCAACTAAGTGGAATCACATGTTATGTTTGCTTTCACACCTCGCAATGTTGCATTGCTAGACTTTTAGCACAAATCATTAAGTTAAGAGCATAATTCCCTCGACAACCCAATCGCTAATTATCCGTCTTGATAATGCCGAGAATTTCAATCTCAAGCATTTAAAAATTATTGCGCATGTCTATAGGAATTACTATTGAACATTATGTTCCACACGTGCATGCCCGTAATGGTTTGGCACCTTTGATCAAACGCATTCAATTAATTGCTAGATCTTTAATCATGAGAACTAAGTTATAAACTTAAGTTTCCGGGACATGCGCTCTTCATGCCAAAGCATCTATCATTCGTTATAGTGCCTACCGCATACCATAAATATTCCCCATGCAACTCATTTTAGGTCAACAACCAAATATTTCACACTTGAAAATTCTTGGTTGGTGAAATATTTGGTTGTGTAAACAAGTATGTTCCTATACCACCTCTCAATAGAACTAAGATGGGTCCACAACGAAAACTTGGGATTTATGTTGGATTTAACTCATCGTCCATTATAAGATACTTCCCTCAGCCCTTAATAGGAGATTTATTTACCGCACGTTTTGGCCGATTGTCACTTTGATGAAGCAATTTTCCCACCATTGAGAGGGAGATAAGCCAATTCAAATGAATGGCGCCAAATTGCTTGGAATGCATCAACTTTATCACATTATGATCTACGCACAAATCAAGTGTGAACTTGAAGTTCAAAGGATCATTCATTTGCAACAAAAATCGCAAATCAATTACTTCGATGCATTTACTCGATGACAAACAAGTGATAAAATCACATATTCCAAATTTAGAAATGCCCTACAAGAATTCGATGTCTCGTGGCAACAAAATGCACAAGAACCAACGAAACGCTTAAAGCGCTGGGAAGACACAGGGCTGGTTCAAAGGATACAATTCCTCGAAAGAGGAAAACAAGAGTAAAAATAAATACAAATCAAAAATACTCCTAAGAAAAGCACAAGAATCCTTTCTGATAAGGATTTGTCGTAACAATGTTGATTCCCGATTTAGAACAACCGCCTTAGTAAAAAGAGGAAAAGATGAAAATAATGAGATCTCAATAAATTATTTAAACTCGTGTAAGATTTGGGATCGAAATAAAATTGTTCCGTATGATATATTTGTTTTCAATGTGTCCTTTGAAATATGTGAAAATGATGATGATCAAGAACCACGATCAAGTGATCACGAATGTCGAAAGACTTTGATTGACAAAAATGGCAAGAGGCTATCCAAGCAGAAGAGGCCAGACTCGTTAAGGAAAACGAGAGGTTTTTGGACCGATTGTGTCAAAACGCCGATGGCGTAAAACCCACTGATATAAATGGGTATTTTCCGATGAAAGAGAAAGTCGAAAAAAAATGAAGTTACAAGGTACAAAGCAAAGACTCTGTAGCTCAAGGTTTCACAAAGACTCGCATCGATTATGAGGAAACATATTCTCATGTTATAGATGCAATCACATTTCGGCTCTCGATAAGCTTTACAGCTTCCGAAAGGTTTGATATGCATTTAATGGATGTCGTTACAACATATCTCAGTACGCATCCCTAGACAAGTAGATATATATGAGAATCCCCGAAGGATTTGTAATATCCGGTTAAATAAAATCAAAACCTCATAACATGCATTCTATAAAATTACAAGTCTTTATACTGGATTAAACAATCCCGACGAATGCTGGCAATAAACGTCTTAGATTGATTATTTAATTAAAGAATGATATAAAAATAATCCGTTTTGCCCATAGTGTCTTCATTAAAAATGATCATCAACAGATTTGTGATTATTGTTGTATATGTTGATGATTTAAATATAGCTGGGAAACCACGACGACTATCGTTAGAACATCCGAATACTTGAAAATGAATTTGAGATGAAAGAACTTGGAAAAAAACAAGACTTTGTCTGGTTTGCAAATTGAACATTTTTCAAGTGAAAGTACTTGTCCATCAATCAAATTATATTGAAAAATATTAAAAAGATTTTATATGGACAAGGCACATCCATTGAGCTCTCCAATGGTTGTCGATCACTTGAAGTGATAAGGACTCAATTTTGACCTCATGAAAGTGATGAAGAGCTACTTGGTCCTGGAGGTACCATATTTAAGTCCAATTGGTGCACTTATGTATCTGCAAATTGTACAAGACCTTGAATTATTGCTTTTGTTGTCAACCTACTGCTAAAAGATACAGCCTCGTTATTCAACCAACTCAAGTTATTGAACATGGTATGTTAAATATGTTTTCCGATATCTTCGAGGAACAAGTGACATGGGTTTATTTTACCGAGTAGGGTAAAATTAAATCTCCAAGGTTATGCTAATGCTGAATTTTTATCTCGATCCCCACAAGGCCCGCTCTCAAACGGGATATGTATTTACATGTGGTAATATCGTCAGATCATGGGAAGTCAAGAAACAAACTATGGTCAGCTACTTCTTCCAATCATTCAAGTACTTGCAATTTATGAAGCAAGTCGCGAATGTGTGTACAGGTTGTGAAACATGATTGAACATATTCAAGAATCATATGGGTTGTCTTCAATAAAAGATTTTTCAACCATATTATATGAAGATAATGCAAGATGTACGCACAATTAAGTGCGTGATTCATAAAAGGGGACAGTAACAAAATATATTTCACCAAAATTATTTTATGCACATGCGCTTCAAATAAGAATGGTGAAATTGATGTCAAGCAAACTCCGATCGAAGTGATAATCTTGTTGATTTATTCACAAAGTCTTACCAACTACGACATTTAAAAGGCTTACATATGGTATTGGTTTGCGTAAACTTTGAGGGACATTGCAAGTAAAGAAATTGAAACAAGTTTCACCCATTTTCACATTTAGGGGGAGTTATTGATTAAAGTGTATTGCACTCTTTTTCCCTTAGCTATGGTTTTATCCTATCTGGTTTTCCTAGCAAGGTTTTTAATGAGGCAATCTTAACAATATTATACTCATATCTTAATATTAATGAGAATAAGTGTACTCTTTTCTTTACTATATTTTTCCCACATGATTTTTTCTTAGTATAAGTTTTAACGAGGCACAATCCTAAGCAAAAGGTCATCCAATCGGGGAGGTCTGTGAGTATGGATGACCATGCATGTACACCAACATATTATGTAGTCATGTAACTTGTATTTCTCACTTAATAGTACCTCCACATGTCTATGTATTGTCATGTTACTTGGAATCATCTCCAATGTACACCAACTCTTCCATGTATTGTCAAATTACTTGTAATGTGTCAGATGAAACATGGGGTGTATGTGTTACATTGTATACATTGTATAAAGTACATTTATCATCATCACCAAATTGAATGAAAACATCTCATTCCAACTATCTCATTTCTTCTTTCTCCTTTTGTAGTAGTAGTTTATAGTAGTAAAAGTTCTTAGTCTTTTATTTCTTTCTAGTTCTTAGCAAGTTCCAACTCAATTTACAACAAAATTAATTTTTTTAAGCCAAGTAATTTTTTTATCTCTGAAACAAACCACCCGCACAAAGTTGACACCTATTATTCCCTTTTAATAAATTCCTATACTTCATTTTTTTGGAATTCACATAAATACCCATCATCATCTCACCAATACCAACTAATCCATTTCACTTAATCAATTGACTAACTTTGGCACTTACTTAAGCCATTATTTAAATAAACTTAGGTTATTATACTTAATTGTTCGAGTATGCAATATTTAACTTAGGTACTCCTATTTAATTGCATTAGATCTTAAAACATACTAACCACAAGTTTTCCATCAATAGCTCGCCTATACGATACTCGCGGACTTCTGCACACATCTCGATGAGAAACTCACTGCCAGCTTATTGATAATATTATTACGTCGCACAATATGAATTTACATAGGTAGTATACGTCATCAAACAAATATAAAGCATTCTTAAATGGTCGTTGCATGCGCTTTGTGGATTTGGTTTCACTTGAAACTTGACCCATAATATAATCGTGGCTTTGTAGGTGGAAGCTATTAGAACTATTTTCAAGATAATCCGATCGCTCCGAGAACCCCAAGAATTTAGCTCAAAGTTGGTCAGGTTGTAAGTAAACCCTACAATGGTCTTTACTATTTATGGAATTATCTCGCTATGTACTTGCATTTCCAGGTTTAGTCTCGCATTGCATTTCGCATTTTCTCGTGGTCATGCATACATGTCATCCGAATAAAGTTTCCTTACTTCGATCATAAGAGTGGTGTGCTTCACTCCGCATCAGGACGCACCGTCAAGTAAGCTGTCTAAGGTGAGTAATGTCGACCCGGGTAGAGGCATGCATTGAACTCATAGGACTGCTCTCCGGGGTTCATCATGAGTGGACCCGTTTGTTATGAGCTAAGAACACGAAATGAGGGATCCACGTTGTTATATAAAATTCTTGTTATTTGAAATGTAATTACATGTCTCCTCAGTATTCGCACTAACATTTGAAGGAGTACAAAGCAAAGTTAGCTCTGAGTTTACTTACTCCGACATCTTAGAGTTTTTTTCGACGATGTCGATTCTCAAGGAAAGATAAGAAAGAATGGGCAAAACTCAAAGCACCTAGGGAATAATGTTTAAATTCTTAAAGTCTAATTTTCTTGTTGTAATCCTTATATATGTATATATATATTGTTTCACTGGGCTTTCTGTGGGTGAGTGTAGGACGTGAAATGTTCTAATAGGTTGGCTAGAGAGTATCTTAAATTAGTTTCAAGTAAGTTATGAAGTTTATATTCTAGTTTGGTTTATTTGAAACCGTAGTTGTAACTAATGCACGAGACTCTAAGATAGTTTAGAAATTTCAAATTGATATATATTGTAAACCGCAGTAGGAGTTGTGAGTCCTTCAGGCTTCTTCCCATTCTCATTGTCTAGTTTGTACAGGTGAATTTTTCTAAGCAGACCACTTTTAGGGAGAGTGTCGCCAAATTTTTTATAAAATATGGACAATATTCAATATGATTTCCTAATTTGCATCCAATTGAACTAATAATGAATTGAACATAAACTCTTAAATTTCTATATGTTACTTAAAAATCAATGGTGGTTATGAAGGGGATCGAACCATAATCATAGAATTCACAAGTTAAGTTCTCCTACACCATTAGACCATAAGTTTGCTTGTGTTACTCTTGTTAAATTAATATTTGTTATTTAAAACAAGTTAATTAACTATGAAAATTAAAAAAAGATTAAATCGGTCAGTGAATCCTATAATATCTCAACTAAATCTTTCACATAATATCTAATATCTAAGAACCTAACTAAATCGAAAAAAATAAATAAAACATCTAACGCAACAAGTCAGCAAGTGCACACCTCATGACCGTGGCACTAGCAACTGCGTTTAGGGCCCGTCTCAAGCCTTACCATATCGAGTTTGGGGCGGGTTTGGACAAGGCTTAAAAACCCGCATAGTGCTCCGTACTCAAGCCCGCCTGCATCTCGCCTCTCTGAACAGGTCTAGTCATGATTAAGTGAGACTTTGCCTCAACACAACCAAGATGTTACTTTATTTTCATTGTAGAGTTGGAGTTGATGACGTGGCATAAGAGTTGATGACATGGCGAATAAGAAGCTTGAGAGGAAGTCACATGTAGCAACCGAAGATCTTCCTTTAATATAGGTATATATAGATATATAGATTATCAGATATGGTACCATATATATTATTATTACTTATATAGCAGTGGCAAAACTCCATCATTCGTCCCTCGAACTTTGTGTTTTTTATGCTTTTGGTCTCTAAACTTTTATTACTACACATTTGTCCTCGAACTTTCACAAAGATTTACATTTAGTCCTTCCACCATTTAAAGTGTTAAATTCTAATGCGGGTAATAAAAGTAACGCGACTAGTCAAAAGAGAGTAATTGGTTTATACTACTAAGTCGAACGACTCACATCTATCAATAAAAGCCGAAAAAAAAATTAATTTTCTCCTCCCAAAACGTAAAAACCTCAAAGTTCAAGGACCAAAAGCATAAAACAAGCCAAAAGTTCAGTGGGACCAAATGTACAAAATGAAAGTTCAGTGGGACCAAATTAACACTAATAAAAGTTCAAGGACTAAAAGCTCGTAAAGTCTCAAAGATCAAGGACCAAAAAATGTGTTTTGCCTATTTCATATATTCAAAGTCACATGGATATATATATATATATATATATTATTTAACCCCAATTTAATGAGGGAAGACTTTGGAGATGTGTCACATGGCTACAAATATGTTGAAAATCGCCACATGTACACCCCAAAGTTTTCCTTAATATATACTAGTTGGCGATGCATCCCGCGCTTCGCACGCGGCAATAAAGTGTGGGCAAGATTGTACCATCAATTATATGTTAGATAAATAAATTTAATAAGGACAAAGTTTAGCTAATAAGTTGATCTTACTTCTCTCGGGTTAGGTTCAATTAATTTAACTTTTAAAGCTTGATGTATGTAGCAAAAATATGTAATCCTAACATTTTTCTTATTAAAAAGAGTTGAAATGTATATCTTTTAGTAGTTAATAGTGAAATCCCTAAAATTAAAAAAATATATAGAAGAAAAAACCAACATATACTTATTTTGCTCCAATTAGAACTCAACCCCACCTTCTTATACCATTAACGCACATATATTAATTAAATTATTAAATTCACCTAATTGGTTTGTTTAAGATTGCAATTAATAGCAAAAAAGTCGTTGATCAAAGTCGTGGTAATTAGAGAAGATCTTCCGTCACGGGATATACCTTTTAATTCAGTGAATATGGAGAATAATGGCCTACATGTGGTAAAGGTCTTAAAATAAAACAATATTTGGGGACCTTTAGGCTTTTGGTCTGAAAGGTTGCTATGTTATTTAATTACACTATAGTCTTGATATTAGTTTCGTTTCTCTATGGCTCCACGAACAAAGTAACCTATTCTCTAACCCAATCGGCTTTATGAAAAAAAAAACATTTCATACATCTCGATGGAGGATATATACCTGCCTTTGGATATCTCCTCTCTGTGTAATTGTTGATCTAAGTTGATGAATAAAAGAGTAATTATTAATAGTGAAAATAATACCATAATTGTATCTTAATTTTGATAGCAAAAGATTTTTTTTTATAAGAAAAAAAACAACTTGCCTCACTATGATTCGAACTCATGATCCCAGTAAGCTAACCTATGGAGCATGTGAGGTGGGGTGATATCTACTATCTATAGCAAAAAAATACAAATAAAAATGAAGGAATAGTAGTATAAATATCAATAGCTAAAAAATAGCTAAAGCAAAAAAAAGTCGAAAATATAGTCGAATCAATAGCTAAAAATAGCTAACTATCCCAGTCTAATTACAATTTGCAATGTAGTTGCTCGATTAATTGTATGGTATAGATGTTAACAAAAGTTAAAAGGAAATTGCTGAAAAATAGCTAATTACAATTGGTAATGTAATCGCACAAATTTTTTTTATAGGAACGAGACTTTATTTATTATAGCCCACATAATGTGATTATGTACACCATACAATTTGTAATCGCACAATTAATTGTATAGGTATAGATGTTAATTAGTGGCTTTATAAAACAAAAGTTAATTGTACATGTGTTACAATTAATTTTGAGATTTTAGTATTTCAATCTTAAATAGGCTAAAGTTAAGTTCTAAAATAGAAATATAGACAAGAGGGAAAATGCTAGAATGGCACCCTAATTGACACCCCAAGTGACAAAATTTCAGACGTACGGCCATGGATCCATGTAAAAATGAATGCGCAAAATATGTTTTGGTGCATAACACACGTGGTGTGTATCTCGAGACCTAACTCTGATGGCACTATGGATGAGCCCGCGCGCCACGTCACAAGTGTAAGTGGCACTTGGGTGTGCTCAATTAGTATGTCATTTTAGCATTTTCAATGCGCCACGCTCACAAGGGAGTCACTTAAGGTGTCAATTTCAGGTGTCATTTTAGTATTTTCCCCAATTTAATAGATTAAACACTGGTCGCTTGCAAAAAAAAAAACATGTGGTCGTGGTAAGATATAGTCATATAGTACCGATATAGATTATTATAGTGAGAAAATTACAAAAGTACAATACTTTTTAGTTTAAATGAGTAAAATAATGGTGATTTTTTTTTTTATTTCAAAATTGGCAATGTCGCCCTTTCAAAGGCGCTATCACTTGGGTGGGTTTTTCGCACGAGGACTGGGACATATGAATACGCCTTTTCAAAAGGCGCTATTCATGTGTCCCACCCACGTAGCTAGCCTGTACACCGATACCGCCTTTTCAAAAGGCGCTATCGTGGAAGCGCGGGCGCTACGTGAACATGTTTACACCCGATAGCGCCTTTCAAAGGCGTTATCGGTGTAAACGTCCATGGCGTGGCCAACCATGTGATTTGGCTCCGAACGCGATAGCGCCTTTTGAAAGGGCGGCTTATTCGTTAGGCCTATGTCCACGCGTGGAACCACGCGACATGGCAAATCCGGCATCTGCCACGATAGCGCCTCTCAAAAGGCGCTATCCGTGTACCCTACATTGCTTGCCTGAACAGGGACGCAGAGAATATATTCTCTCGCGTCCCCTCGTTTCGGGTAGGAGTGCAGGGGCTATAGTTTAGGTAGTAGAGGTCACGGTGGTTGGTAGGGGGTGCGTCGAGTATTTAAGGAGGGAGGGGCAGAGGTCTGGATCAAGGAGAAACAGTGGGAGAAGGAGGCCAGAGAGAGGCTGCGTACGGCCTGGGATTTGCGAGAGACGCTGGGTTGTCGACCGCAGGTGGAGAAGGAGGAGAGGGAGTTGACTGGATCACGAGCAAGGAGCGAATGGCAGAATGGCAGTACGTGCAGTACGAGAGCAGGGAGCAACGGAGGAAACCAATGGCAGACGCAGACGCAGAAAGGTGGAGCAAATGAGAGACCATTACAGCTGCAATGGCAGAAGCGGCGTAGTTAATGGGAGTAAAGGAGGATGTTAGTTTTGTTTCGTTTAGTTTAGTTTAGTAGTTTAGTTAATCGTCTTTAAGTAGTTACTTTTTGTTAGTTAAATTAGTTTAGTTTAAGTTTTTATGTTAGTTAGTGTAGTTTAAGTAGTTAGGTTAGTTTAGTTTAGGTAGTTAGTTTAGTTAGTTACAGTTGTAGGTAATTAGGTTAGGGTTAGTTTAGTTCAGGCTTTAGTTTAGTTTAGTTAATCGACTTCAGTAGTTAGTTTAATTAGTTAAGTTAGTTTAGTTAGTTTAGTTAGTTAAGTTAGTTTAGTTTAGGTATTTATGTTAGTTTATGTTAGTTAGTTTAGTTTATGTAGTTTGGTTAGTTTAGTTTAGGTAGTTAGTTTAGTTAGTTTAGTTAGGTATTTAGGTTAGTTTAGGTTGGTTAGTTTAGTTTATGTAGTTTGGTTAGTTTAGTTTAGTAGTTAGTTTAGTTAGTTTAGTTAGTTAAGTTAGTTTAGTTAGTTTAGTTTAGGTATTTAAGTTAGTTTAGGTTAGTTAGTTTAGCTTTTTGGTAGTTTGCTTTATTTAGCTTTAAGTGGTTTTAGTTTAGTTAGTTAAGTTTAGGTGTAGTTAGGTTAGGTTACTTCTGCAAGAGCTGTTGTTGCAAAATTATTACTGGTTAGCTGTTTAGCCATTTAATCATGAATTCCACGATTTTTTTACGAAGTCAAGATTTCACGTGCGATCTGTGTATTGGAGTGGATTTAAGGTGTAGAATGCAAGGATTTTGAAAACTTGTTTGTGCATTTCAAGGCGTTATGTGTGCTAGATTTGAGGTAGTTACGTTAGTTAGGTTAGTTAGTTTAGTTTAAGTAGTTTAGTTAATTTAGTTTAGTTAATTTAGTTTAGGTAGTTAGGTAAGGTTAGGTTAGGTTAGTTTAGGTAGTTAGGTAAGCAATTAGTTTAAAGTTAGGTTAGGTTAGGTTAGTTGAGTTTAGTTTAAGACATTTTATTTGTTTAAAGGTTTACTTTGGTATTTAGTTAGTTATGTTTGGTTAGTTTAGTTCGCTTTTGTTGTTCTAAGTTAGTTTAGGTTGTTAATTTAGCTTAGTTTAGTTTGTCAGACTCCCATGATTTTGTTAAACTATGCGCAATGCTTAAACCGTGTTATTGCTTCCTCATTTGTCCTTCAATATACCTGATATGGAGAACAAATTTTACTGATGTTGATATATTTTTAGTAGGCATTTAAAGAAACTAACGAAAAAAAATTTCTTGTGTGATTGTTAAATTGAAGACAAAAAAAGGAGGAGAATAGTAAGTTTACAAATTTAATATTTGCATAATTATTTATTTGGTTTTGTTATAATTTACATGATATATAGTGACATAGGTATTGTGTTTTTGAAAATAGTTGATATAGATGCGAGTGCAAACAAATGAGTATGCTCTCGTAGTTGCGCCATTATTGCGATCTTCTACATCGAATTAAAGTTCGATGGCGCTTTAACTTCCGTTAGTAATCAACCAGCTACTTAACATATTTGTGCTATTTGTCACATGTAATCCTTTTACATCAATGTTCAATAACTTATGTAGGTCATGGAACATAGGAACATCCCTTTTATATTCTATGCGCAGACGGTGAAATTGTTAATGGTTTAAATGGCATCGCAGTATAACGCACCCTCATCAGCTAGTTGATGTCGATGGTTAAGTTTGGGGATTAGTGGTCGCTTTTATGATGGATGACGTGTGTAACGCGTTCAATATCTCATCTACGAGACTATCTAGTTCGGATGACTTATCGCCACATGATTGTCCTCTCCGGAGGCTCGCATTATTTCGTCCCTGTTGCCGCATAATATGACACACTTCGACACCGATGTGGGAGACGGTGGCCAATTTACCAATAACCGCACTCGGAGATATATATTTGACACATTTGAGTCAATCGACTCCGCCTCAAATACTCGGGCACTAGAAGATTCATTGGACACGACGGCTTTACGTGACTATTCGGTAAACTTGAAACTCTTACTTTCTCAAACAACTAATATTTTATATTGCGTGCTTTGAACTCATGTTTTTATATCGTTGTAACTTGGTGCATCGAATCGAGGGTGAGTGTTTATCGAGGACGGGTACGAGCAAGGTCTTGCAATGCGCGCTTTAACGAAGGGATTAAAATTTTTGTATTTCGAAGATGAAAGGCAAAGGTCTACTCTATGGAATGACGAAATTGATGTCGAACAGGACATAAATGAGATAATGAAGAGGAAGATGAAGAAAGATGACTGGGCGAAGCAACAGTAGAGGTAAGAAGAGAAGAACATGACCAGAAGACCGGGAAAGCACCGACGTCTCGTCCACCACGTCCATCTAGTCGACCGAGATTGCTGCAGAGAGTAGCGACACGCTTCCTCCAAGACGTTCATCTCGTCCCGAGAGCGAGTAGAATGAGACCGTTGGCGAGCAGTAGCCAACGATCATCCCCACCAAGTCATTCTTCACGTAAACAGGTACATTCCCGCATCGTCCACAATGCAAACTGTAACCTCAAATGTTTGTACCTGCATCAGCCGATCATGAATCTTCCTCCTTACCATTTTGATCCTTATGCACCCCATTGCCGTCGTCTTTCATATGTGACCATGGAATGCCTGACATATCAAATGTATCCGTCAATGCCTCAATACATGACGAACCCATATACTCCACCATGTTATAATTACAATATGTCATATGGTGAGATGACTCATTCATTAACTTGTTAACCATGTCGCAGCTTCATGTTCCTTTCCCCCAACCGCATACAGAAGCCACTATCTGGGATGGTTCAACCTCCTATTTTTGGGAACGCATCAAGCAGAGAGGTGAGTCGAGTAAAGCACTAGAGAAACAACATCAATCGACTCGACGCCATTCAATGCAAGATCAAAGAACCTCAACCTGGGATGTACAATTACATCGTCCAACTAGATCATAGAGTACGTCCGGTTTGTATCACCGAGCAACAACGTCAACGTGAATCATTGTCGTTTAATGACCTACATGATGAGTTTTCTTGATGACATTGTGATTTTTTTTAACTTATATCTCGGTGAACGAAGTTGATGTATACAACTTTCTCACGAATAAACTCATTTCTCAATATGATTGTTGTTTTAATTTTAAGCTCTCGACAAAAAAATAATGTGGTTTTGCCCTCACAATTATTTTATTTTTCGTTTCTCTACTATTCGTCGCGACATAAAAGTAACACAAACGTTTAAAATATGAGTCGCATGCTTACTATGGGTTGCGTAGAGTTGCGCCTCGCGATACGTGCGTGACGTTTGCATGGGGTCCATGGTCTATGTGGATATGCCACTACAAGAAATTATAGTTTTTGTCACTGGCTTCGATTCCGTAGGGACATGTTGTTTTTCCGTCACCTATAGTTTTTGTCACGTATTGTCACGAAAAAAACTAAAGTTGCGTATACTCCGTTGCAAAAACTTTTTTGTCATGGAAATTAATCATGACAAATACCTTTTATGACTGGATCTGACATATTTATTACTGGGAGATTGCACGTCATAAAAAACACATTTTTGTTACGATCGATTGCGTCACAAACGTTTCATTAAACAACGAAGAAAAATGTTTTACGTCAAAAGACTTTGTCCGTCACAAATACATGTAGCTACGACTTTCTATCAGTGACAAAAAATAATAATATTTTATATACATTGCTCCGTCACAAAAAAAAAAAAGTATTTATATAAAAGTTGTTGTAACTATCTTCTAAGCATCTCATTATATAAAAATATTGCATCTATTAAAATATTTAGAATTTACTTTACTTGCATTACAAGGCCAACATTATCAATCTATTCAAAGTTTGATTTTTGTGATTTTGAATCCAAAGTACCAAAAATGATAATACTTAATTTAAGTCAAACATAACAAAATAAAATTAAACTTTGACAGTTTCTTCATGGCTTAAGTCTAACATAGTAAAATAAAATAAATCTATGTTTTCTTCAATGTTTTCACTCCATGCTTCTTCTACTTCTTCTTCACGTGAAGCTTTCTTCCAGCTTCATCATCTTTACCCTTTCAAGTCTCATCCAATTGCGCATCTAAAATATCAAAGTTATAAATATAAGTAATTGCACTTAAACACTTACATAAATAAAAAAATCTTTAATAAATCATAACGTAGTAATAAAATTTCAACAGTAACCTTCACTTAAATTAAAGATTAGCAAAAATTTTAAACATTTTGCGAACTTCCGCATGCATCAAATAATTCTACAAGTCAAATATAATCACCTTCATGAATCATAATGTATTATGTAAATTCCAAAGAAACCACCCTTTAAATTTAAGATTCTTAAAATTCCACTTCATCAAATAATTCTACAAGTCAAATACATTCTTCTTTAGTGAACCATAATGTATTACCAAAATTTTAGCGTAACATGCCCTTAAATTAAAGATTCACAAAAATTTTAAACATTGTGCAAACTTCAACATGCATCAAATAATTATCAAAGTTATAAATATATTCAAACATGCATAGTGCTTAAATTATTGGTGCAAATTTACGAGTTTCATTTGTATAGAACATAAAATAGTAAAAAGCTCAAAAAATCATCAAAAGTTAGAGTGGTTAACATATACTAAAAGCATTAACAATTCTTGAAATAGTAGTTTACCTAGCAAATGTCATTCAACTCAATGATAGAATAAATTGTCAAGTTTAGAGATGAGTAAATGTTCAAAATAACAATCATGAAGGTGATGCTCTTAAGTTGGTCACATGGAGGTAACTTAAGATATTCTAGTAAATCTTAAATTATTACATTTTTGATCGTTCACTTTTGAATAATCAACGAGCAGGAGAACATCCATCATGAGAAGATGTTTGAACATGAGGCCTATGTGAGCTTCCAACATCTGAACTCTGACATGTAATCAAAAAAATCAATTAATTGTCTCATTTGTAATTAGAACATAATTAATAAACTTCAAGTATCAACAATAATGTCGATGAATTACTTGATCGACGTTGATAAGCGCTGAATTCCAAATTTCTCCAAACATGCATATATATGTTATCTATTTGTGATCGCATGTTTGTCTATAAACAATAAATTTGTAATAGATTGTCGTATTAGATTCATGAAAAAAATGATAAAAAACAACCAAAATTGATGAAATATTTACTTTGATCGTCGCAGCAAGTTCCTCGCGAAGGAGCTCATTTGTAGCATTTGTCTTTTCTTGTGCTCTCCGTATTGCAATATCTCGCCTGGGACATTCTAATCTTTCCCAAACACATCTTTAAATGAGGGTCCATGACCATAAGTTAGCACACACCCCGCGTTTTTCATCTCTTATTACCTTTTTAAAAATTTTCTCTCGAACTTCCGCCGTTTGCTCACTCTTGAATTTGTGAAAGTTCATTTTGCAATTGCAACTAAACATAAAATTTGATATTAACATAGAAATGAATTGTTATGATGTAAACTAAATATGTATTACTAGTTATGAAGAAATAAATCTTTCTTACCGCGAATTCTTCAGTATCTTCATTCGATCTAGCTCCCGCCTTTTATAATAAGTCACAACCATACCGAAGCGCTTCATATCCTCAGGCAGACCCTTATTTTCTCTCTTAAAGGTAAAATTGTCAAGTAAGAAATGATTATCTTTAAAAATAGAGAAACACTCAAAATTTTGTAAATAACCTACTCGATTACCTTATGACGACGTTCACGAAAGACTTGCGACTTGCTCGATGGCAAATAGTCTTTTGTTTTCTATTTTCAACATTTGTTTTAGCAATTTTCTCGCATCAATATTAAAATACTTATTACACATATAAAAATGAATTAAATTGAAATCCAACTTATTATTCATTTCTAAAAACTAACTCAAAGATCTACAAAATTTTAAGGTAATCGAATAAAAGGAAGCATCAGATCCAATGTGATGGAATTATTTAAATGAGGTGAAATCAAATGCAAGACTAAGAATTTTGATTTGTACCTTAACTTCATCTTCGCTCCAATACCTCACAAGTATCGACCATCGTTCATCTTGTACACGCTCATCGTGCACTCGAGTAAGAATATCTTCATCATCTTTGTGCTTATCGTAATGCACTTTTAATGTATGCTTCCACGATATCCGTGTATTGGCAACTTTCTCTAAACATTTTTCGCGAAACTCAAGGTTGGCATCGTATTATCCTATACTTAAACATTATCAAAACTCAAACTCAAACCAATTATACAAATAATATATTATTTTCATTTATATAGTTATCTTCTTACTCAGACCTCACGCCAAATGGCATTCTTATTTTCTTCGTGCACATCATTCCATGATTCATACGTTAATGGTACTAAAGACTCATTTCTAGCCATGATGCCTAATTGCGTTGAGAATTTAATCGAGGTTTTTCCAATAGGTTGCATGAAGTCATTAAATTGCAAATCAACTTATTTCCGCACTCCCCAAATACGAATTGACGAACCTGGACATCTACCTTTCTTCGTTGTTGTAATTGATTGTTCCTCTCGTATGCGTAATTAATTAGAAATAAGTGTTTGTAATATAAGAAATATTCGATATCAAAATTCAAAATTTTACCTTCATCTTTGATGAATGCATCAATGCTTCACTTGTTCTATCACTTTCATGTGATTGTTCAACTTGTGCTTGTTCTTTTGAATTGAGATAATCCTCCATAGTTCTCTTCGAAGACTTTCCACTTGAAATACCATGGACCTAAAATGATGATAATTATAATGTTGAACAAATCATCATGAAAATGAAAAATAATAAATCCGAGTGACAATAATCAAAGTTAGCAAAATAATGACTCACTAACTTTCATAATATGGTACATAAGAATTTTATGAATACTCATGCACAATCCATTCTTCTCAATCTTCAACATTGTTTACTTCTATCAGAAGTTCCATCGACATCATGTCTCACGCATACGAAATTATCATCACATCTCCACTTTTCTTTCCAAATATTAATCAAGTTGATGTTCACAATCTTCTATTTGTGAAATATTATCAAAGCATCCCTCGCTTGTCACTTTGACAACAACATACCAATCGATCTAGCAGGATCTCTCACATAGAAAGCTTGTTTCTGCTCATTTGAGCCTTCAAAATAAAAGGTTCATCTCCAATTTGATTATTCCGATATAGAAGACTTTATTTAAAATTCACTAAGGTGAATTTATAATCATTTGTTTTCCTCCCAAGCCTTATAGTCAATCTAATCACCTTCAACAAAACAAACTTGAGGTTGGTAGAGTAAACTATCTCTAAAATATCGCCTGAGCACCTCTCGTAGTAAAGTTTACTTCCTCCCCAACGCGGATTCTTATCATTACATTACCGGCATAACTCATGGTACCTCGCATCCATATATATACTCACTATTTTGGGTTGCTCTTCTATTTGTCGATTTCTTTTATGCGAAAACGCATACCATTTATTATATACCCTTAAATCTCCGAAGATATTTACTAGGGCCATTTGCAAGCTTTTCAACTTCCTCCCGAAAGTTGTTCCATCAAACGACTTGTCCCTGTCAAATTATGGACCTATAAATTAAATTGATTTGTATTTGCATTAATATACATTGAAAGCATATTATTTGAGTAGCAAAAAATGAATAAATATTACTTACATGATTCATAAGCCATGTATGGAATGTTTCATTTGTCTTTTCTAATAAGCATAGCGTTTTGATGCACTTGACATTTCTCTTTTGTAAGCTCCTCAAGCGTGCATACTCGAACATAATAATAGATAAAATTAGTTATTATAGTAACTATAATAATATTAAAAAAACTTAAGATATTTCTTTACCTTTGAAATGGTAAAACCTCATCAAGATTAACAAGCACACATCTATGACTCGGGACCCATGTGATATTGTCACTAATGGTCCACAACAATGCAAAGATGAAGTTTGAACATTTCATTTGTGGATGCATCATATGCGAGTACACATTCTGCTCCATAGTTCTTTCAACTCTTCAATAAGTGGTTGCATGAATACATCTAGCTTATCCCCCGGTCCATATTTCCCATCAATGAGTGTTGATAAAATCAAAAATGGTTGTTTCATGCACAACCAAGGTGGCAAATTGTAACACATCAATACAACAGCCAAGTGCTATGAACTAACGACATATTCCTAAACGGGTTAAATCCATCTCTGTTGCTAGTCCAAGTCTTACATTTCGTATTTCACTAGCAAATGAAGAATTTTTTGTATCAAAAGCCTTCCAAGCTTGAGAATCTAGATGCCTCAATACACCATCATCAATTCGCTCTTTTGCATGCCATGTCATGAGTGAAGATGTTTTCGATGACATAAATAATCTTTTCAATCTAGCTTTCAATGGAAAATATCTCACTTGTTTAGTCAAGCAACTCGCTTTCCCCCATTTTTATTTGCAATTGTATTTTAACTTGTATTTCGGGTCATTAGAATCATCTTCCTTATACCTCGATGCATGACAAATAACACATTCACCAATATCCTTATTTTCATCTTTGAACAACATACAATGATTAGACATGCATCCCATGTTTTATAAGTAAAATCCAAATCTCATGGTCATTTTGTTTGCTTTGTAATTTGAATTAGGTAATCTGACGCCTTCAGAAATGCTTCTATCAACAACTCAAGCAACAAAGTAAACGACTTATCTCATTCAACCACTCATTACTTTCAAGCTCAACATCCGTACAATGAATGAAAGTTGAGTGAATTTCTCACATCCTGGATATAATGGTTGTTCTCGTGCATCTTTTATAAGGTTAAAAAGGATTTGGTTTCTTCATTAGGTCCAAACACTTCATAGTAGATTCACTCGAAGTTTTCCTAGCCTCCGCATCATCAATATTAGAATCCCAAATGCATCATGTACCATTCCAACCATATCATCATGAAACGATTTATGTCTTTCTTCATTATCTTCATAACAATCAATGAGTATTAGATTCTCCATGATAAATCCAATTTTTCTAATGATTTAAGAATCCATTTAAAATAAGATGTCCTTTAACCTTTTCTCTTGACTTTAAAAATCTATTGCAACACTCCTCTGCATGGGCAATAAATTTTTTCCTTTGTCCCGTTATTGGCATAAACGTTTAAATCTAAAAATTGTTCATACCCATCCATACATTCTCGAGAATTTCGATCAACTAAAGATATCCAACTCTTATCCATTATTTCCTCAAGACCGGGATTATGAAACATGACATTAACACAATTAAATTAAAATTATTACAATAGAATATATTTATCATCCCTAGCAAGTGTACTAACATGAAATTACAAACAACTATAACATCAAAGATTAAGCAATTACCTCAATACATGATTTTAATGCATTATAATGTTGATCATGGCATGCTTTACCGGGTAAAATAAATATGAAATATCCTACCAAATACACACATTGTAGGGAATGTAAGAAAATTCACAAGAAAAATTCACAACCTTGTATCGAGGTCATCCGCCATTTGACAGGTATTCACTTTTAAATAGAAATTTTATTTTTAATTCTCATAATATTAATAAAGCAAAATTCATCATTTCATCTCTAAACTTAGTATACTTCATGCTATTGGTTTCTAAATTTTTATTAATATCTATTACTAAATCGAACAAAGATATACATTTAGTTTTTCCATCATTTAAAGTATCAAATTTCAACGATGTGGGTAATAAGAGTGTTGTGTGACTAGTCAAAAAAAGCAAAGTAGTTTATATTCTTAAATCGAACAACTCACATCGGCCAACAAAAGTTAAAAAAAAAAAAAAAAAAAAAATTAATTTCCCTCAATAAATGAATGGACGGAAATCACACCGGGTTTCCCTTTTCCTAATGTGTTTTCGTACAAAACTGACTTATTTATTGAGGAGGAAGTATATATATTAATGGTTCCACAAGTAAAATATAAAATATACAAGAATAATTTAACTACGTGTATGTCATAAAAAATTTTGCAACTTTTGAAACTTAACACTGACTTGTATCTGTATGATTTGATAATGTAAATATTCAGCTATTCATATATAAAAATTACTGGAGAAAAGTATAGAAGGAACACAAGAAACTCACCATGAGTGAGATCAAAATGAAACTACTACATCCAGAAAAGCCATAACATACTTGGAGCAAAAATAATTTGAAGGCCCTTCATTGCATATATAAGTACCAAACACCGAAAACCAAAAACAAAGACGTGAAACAAAAAGATAGTTCATAACATCATCAAAAGAAAAGCTAGCAAAAAAAAAAAAAAAAAGTCTATTGTCAACAAAAACCATCCGAGAAATAACGTTAAAACCTGATGACCAAATGGAGGCAACACTTCTATGAATCATCATTCTCTGACTGCATTTTCAATCCTATTCATCGCATTAGATAGAACCAACTTGATTCTTTCAGTAGGTTGACACTGTCATTAAGTTTCGCACGCTTTCTAGCTACGTCGGGCGATTCGAAGAGCAGCCTCTCAAGAGACCCATTACCTGATCCGACGAATTCCTTCACAATCACCTCTTCCATTTCCTTGCACAGCAAATTACTCAAACTAGTCTGAAGATACAAAGCCAAACTGTCGACGAGCCTCAGTATCACAATCTTCCAATATGCTGTTATCCTCATTTTGATGTCAAATGCTTCATCAACTTCGGCACCAAATTGTCTCAGATGCCCAACTCACATTGTCATAGTCTTTATTTTTATTTTATTTTTTATTTTCTACATTTTTTCAGGCTCTTTGCATCTTATTTTCTTATGGCGATTGGTACTCCAGCCTCCAGGCCAGAATGGAACTTGAGTTGGAGGGATTATGGTGTTCAAACTTTTAATGGTTTGGTAAAAATGGGATGTTTGGGAAAATAGGAAATTAGGGGAAAGCCCTGATTCATGCTCTACACATCAACAAAGAGGCTTTTGCATATCATAAACACTAGGTGGAAGTCTACCTTTTTTGCCGACCAGGAGCAGCGGCGCCGACCAGGGAGCAGCGGCGCCGACCAGCGACCAGGGAGCAGAGGTGACCAGCGACCAGCGACCGGCGAGCAGAGGCGACCAGCGACCACCGAGCAGAGGCGACCAGCGACCAGGGAGCAGAGGCACCGGCCGACCAGGGAGCAGAGGCGCGCGTCGGCGAGATGCAGGACGACCAGGGAGGAGGCGCGAGGACGATGACCAGGGAGGAGGCGCGAGGACCAGGAAGAGGACGACGCGCGAGGACCAGGGAAGAGGACGACGAGGGAAGAGGACGATGACCAGGGAAGAGGACGACCAGCGACGACGACGACGAAGTGGAGGCGCGACGACGAGGATGACGACGACGAAACGATATGCGCAAATAGTAGGGCGGATGAAGGAGGTGGAGTGGGACGAGAAGGGCGGAACCAATTTCGGTTTCGCGCAAAAATATGGGAAAAAAAAAAATGGAAAGGAGGTTGCTGGGGGTTTCGGTTTCGCGCGTGTGTAAAAAATTGTGTTTTCTATTGTTACGGAATAATGATTGTGAGCAAACACACTTTACGTGACGAATAATTTGTACCTATTTGTGATGGAAACATGTTCGTCTCTAAAGCTTCTTTTCATCACGCAAAATCTAAATCGTGACAAAAATAAGTGTTAATGTATAAAATATTTGTTTACGATTAATGTACCGTCACTAAAACACCTATTGGATACGCTTATTTTAAACCGTGACAAATGATTCGTCAAATTTGTAGTAAAGCTCAAATTTCTTGTAGTGTATAGCTCCGCCCACCTCGACATACGTGCGCCGCGCTGGCTTCCACGTGTTGTCAACTGTGAGATACTTGTGTGACGTTGGCATTGGCTTTATCACCTCGAGACACGCATGCGTGACGTTTGCATGAGTTGCACGAGGTTGCATAGGTCGCCCACTCAAAGACGCTGCCGCTATTTCCATGAAATCTTCACCTCGGCTCATACACGGGTGAAGTTTATACGGGTTGTCCACGTCGATATGCGTGCGCATTGTTTACATTGGTTGTATTCCTCGAGATACGCGAGGACGCGGTCCACGCGGTCGTCCATCTCCATATGCACGTGTCGTTCATAGGCAAAAATTTTTGTATAGATAGCTCTTTTTTCAAAAGGAGTCATTCATAGAGTGTATACTTTTGTATAGATAGCTCCTTTTCAAAATGAGCTATCTATACAATTCCTTAGTCCACCTCACCACCACCTCACCACCATGCTTTGTATAGATAGCTCATTTACAATTGTCTTCCACCTCACCACCATGCATGCCACCTCATCTCCAAGTGATAACTCATTTTCAAATCGAGTTATAACCTACTTTTGGAATTTCAAAGTAACTTTCCATATTTTGGGAAATAAATTGTATTTCCACCCCACTTTTGAAAAAACACCTTATTATAGTAGATATAATCTATACTATTATAATAGCAAACCCAAAGCTTGCTAACCATGAAGCCTTTTTGCTAAAAGTCTCGATAATGGCCCTAAGTACTTTGATCCAAATATTTAAAATTTGGGATAAATTGGTAATTTAATCACTTACTCCAATTTAATAGGTGCTTTCGATTTTCTTATGCGCAACTACTCTCAAAAAGAAACCGTTCTTTCACACGTGTCTTACTCTCGCACTCTTCCCTCCCAATTTGATTCAACAAAGCCTCGCATATATTTAATTTAAAATTAAAACCGTTCCCACTTTTGGTTTAAACGAAAATTGTTAAGAGAGAGAGAGTCGTGGTTTAAAGAGCGAAACAGTATGCACTTTTTAGGCAGTTTCTATATAGAAATACCCATTAACCATTTTTTTCAAACAAGATCGCAAGATCGTGCAATCTCTCAAAGATTTACATGATACCCTTCCCTCATTCCCTCATTCATTACTCTCCCATCTCTATTGACTTTTCACCCATGAATTATTTAATTCTTTCATTTTTCTCATATATTTGCGCCATCTATATATTTGCAATAAAGTTGAAGCATGGTCGTGAAATCGGGAAGACTCGTAAGATAAAAGTTTGTAAACTCGTTGTTTTTTAGTTTTTCATGATGTCGAGACTAGAAAAGAATTTTTCTCGATACCGTAGAATTTTAGATTTAAAGTAGGTTCTTCAAAGGTTATAGTCATAAGATGATGGAAGATGATGTTAAAAATGGTTTTTTTCCTATACTGTGTAATTCTTTATTTTCAGGCTCTTCAAACTTTATAGTCGTGGAAGATGAAGTTCATGAAACCGAGTTCAAAGTCAAACACATTCAAAATTCGAAAAGAAGATGATCTCGATTGATTTCTACTACTACCGAGCCTCGTCTAATACTTTTTTTTTCGAGTAATAGCTCTGCCTAATACTTTCACTGCTGCACATGCATTAAGGCTACAAACGCCTCAATTAATGACGAAGAGTGCACCCAACCGAGTCCTTTTATCTCGCTCTCGTCATGATTCTGGGAGTTTCTACCAATCTCCTCTCGAGGGGTTTAGATTGTGATGGACTGCTTGTGTTTGGGTGGACTGGGACGTGATGATTTGGTTTTTGATTTTGTTCTTCTTTTTTTGTTTTTGCCTTTTCTCGTGATAGATCGCAATGGTGTCTCCTGTCTCATAGACTTAGTCCCGTGCTGTGTAGGCTCTTACCCATGTGGGCTCACCCGTGTTTGAGTGGGAAGGTGTTACAGTGGCTTTCTTTTGTTATATGGGCAACCTAAAGGTGATTACATTGTTGGTTTAAGTTGTTTGGACGGGGCTTCTTCTGGGGTTGTTTCAATCCACAAGAAGCGCTAACATGGGTGTGAGAGTATAGACTTGGAAGAACCTTGATTTTGTAATTTTTGTTTGATCTCACCCTGCTGTAGGCCTGGGTTCTCTATTTTGGTATGGGGTAGTTGTATTCTTTCATATTACCCATTCTTTTTGTAACTATGACTTTTGTAATTACAATTTTTGTGTGTATCTATATCTTCTATACTATTATCTACATCTATACTATATATAATGGCAATCCTCCTATCTTATTAATTGGAATAATTGGCAAGAAAATAAAATTAAGAGATTTAAGTAAATAAAATTTTTAGAGAGATCGTGTTGATTGCGTGTATTTGATTTGGAGCCACGAAGTTCTACGGTCGAGCCCCTATACGATGAGTTTTATCGCCTCGATTTTGGAACCGTGCTATGCTTTGGAGAATTGTGATTGGTGATGTTGGCATTGTCTTCATTTATATATTTTGTAAGGTCTTGCCTACTCCACATCCGTCAGCAATGCTGATGATACTTGGTGAATGACTCGAGGCACGCATCGACAGAGTTTGTACTCCACATGTCTTTCCTAGCTCATCCATTGATCTGCTTAGTTCTATATCACCACGTGTAATTGTGGTAGATGTGTTAGTGGTTGTGAGCTTTGACTCTATTTTTTTGGTCGGCCAATTGTATTGTACCTTTGATGATGTGTGAATAATCGATGCATCTCCAATTCTATGCACCAATTCTTTTGTACAATAATCCCTGCGGCTCAAATTCTAATAACATGCTCTCTTCCATGTACATACATTCTTTGAATTATAATATCTTCTATGAGCACACCTACTACTCTCTAAAAAGAATTTATTGTTGCATTTTTTTTTTAGATGATGTTATACATACAATATGTTTATCTATTTTTTCTTTCATTTTCATTGTCAAACTATTTTAAAACGCTTTTTTGAAAATGGTATATGTTGATACATGTTATGAATCAAAGATCTTGTTTAAATTAATTTCAGTAAATTGAATTAATCAAAATGATATTTATAATATTGTCTAAATACTTATCACAATAAATATTTGTATGTATTTGTCATCGATACTCTAAATTCATGAAAGCACCGCAAATATCTAATTTTACCTAAAATAAATTGTTTAGACCCAACTAAAAATATTGAGCACTTTTAATGAAATGTATATATAAAGAAACAAATTAAAAAACAAAAAAACAAAACAAAATCCTAATCAAACTCGAATTCAAATCCTAAACGAAAACCAAATACTAATAACCGGCCTATAAATCGTTTCACCCAACCCCATATTCCCAGCTATTCAATCTCTTTATATATACCTTCAATAGCAGTAACCTCGGATTGCATATATCAAGGTTATTTTAATTAACTTCTCCACTGCCTTATTCCCTCCCATTCGTTTCATCTTCGATTATATAGTTTTTGTGATTGCATTCTTGATTGATTAATTGGTTCGTTATTTCAAATCATGCATGGTCCAAGCTAGATTTTGGTGAAACTTGTCTTAGTGGATTTATTTTTTTATTTTTTTATTTTATTTTTTTGGCTGATTGATGGTTTAATTTTTGTGATTCAGCAAAGATGGTTTTAGGTGAGCTAGGCGGAAGCATCTCTCGTGCTCTGCAGCAAATGTACAATGCCATAGTCATAGATGAGAAAGTCCTTAATTAACGATTGCCTCAACGAGATCACACGAGCTCTCCTTCAAGCCGATGTCCAATTCAAGATTGTTCCTGATATGCAAACCAACATTAAGAAAATTGTGAATCTCGATGAGCTTGCCGCGGGTCACAACAAGCGCAAGATCATCCAACAGGTTTGTCATTTTTTCGTGTTGTCCATTTGAATACATGTTGTGCCGTTGGCTTTGGGCTTCTTCGTGTTTGCATTAATCATGAACTACTTTTCCTAACATTTGTTTTATTTGTGATTATTGTTTTGTTCTCAGGCTAATGTTGGACCCAGGACAACCGTCATTCATTAACAATAAAACCAAAACGAGCATTATCATGTTCGTGGGTTTACAAGGTATATATGTTGGTCTATTATTGTGAATCCTTATAGTATCTCTAGCTTTGATTAATTGGTACGTAGATACCATTTATATTTCTTCCTTATTGATTTGTTTGATGAAAATTGAATGTCATCATCCGCTAGTGAGTATAGTTCATGAGGACACCATGCATATGCACATAGGCTATAGATGGTGTTAGCAATTGTTAAAATCTACAGAATGTTTGTTTTCAGGCTTTTAGCTAGTGAATATGGCATATTTAATTGACTTATTGTCATTGGTTTCGCAAGTACTAATTTGACATTACTTTGTATCTCATACAAATTAAGGTCTGTTTGTTATAATTATGCAACTTTTGGGAAGTCCTTATTCATCTAATATATATGGATACTCATAGTTATATTTTATTGTTACGAACAGCTATACGGAGACTGATCCTGTGAGGATTGCAGCGGAAGGAGTTGAAAGGTTTAAGAAGGAAAATTGTGACATGATCATCATAGACACTAGTGGGCGTCATAAGCAAGAAGGCTGCCCTCCTAGAAAAAATGCGCCAAATTTCCGAAGCAATAGTATGTTTTCTTCAAATTTCTCTTCTAGATTGTGTTGATCGAATGTACGTACTAGGAACGTGTTCTGTAGTTGAAATTGTAGCTCCTTGATGAAGTCTTGGTTTTATATAAAGAAAATACTATAATGACAACAACAATGTCACACCACAAAGACACATTGGCTCACAATGCCTTCCATGCGACCTCTCACTCGCATGTTATGATCGGGATTATGTGTACCCGCATCCCTAGGCGTACATGGATGACTTTTCTGCCCATTAATGTATCTTGTGGTGTGACTTTCGATGTTTCCATTGATCTAGCACTTCTTTGTATATATACGCCAAGGCCCCATTCATTGCATAACAAGGGTCATAAATTCAAACCATTATTGAATGCATAACTCCATATAGCATTAGATTAAAATGAGATTAAAATCCTATGATCATAAATATATATAATTATTGCATTATATTTTTTTATATTGTTTTAGTGCCACTATATGATGAATAGGCAAAGTATATATATATATATATATATATATATATATATATATATATTGATGAATATAGCTAGAGTGTTATTAAATTGAGTTATAAAGAAACTTGACTTTGTGTTGATTGTGGTTGCTACAGGTTTTTTCTATGCTTCCTTGGTTCAGTGAGGTGTTAATGCCGAAGGTTCGTGAAAAGGAAAGTCGAGCAAAGATCAAGCGATTCATGACTATGATGGATTCTATGACTAAAGGAGGTAAGTACAGAGTCAGTTTATCTGATTAATATCTTTGTTTTTTTTTTTTTTTTTTTTTTTTTTTTTTTTTTTATATACCATAAAGGAGGCATGGGTGGTCTACAGAGCTTGATGAAGAAAATGGGTTCTTCAACAGATATGAAGAACATGTTTGGAAGGAAATGAGATAAATAGCATTGCATTCACAAGGCCAAGGATAAAATGTAGAAATGACTTGAAAAAGTCCATGTAATTCGATGCAGGGAATTTTTGTAGAAGTTTGACGTAATAGGAAAATGTAAATAACTTTTTGTAAGTGTTAGAACATATAAAAAGCATTTTTTTTGTAATATTGTATGCTTTTTTTTTTCTCCATTTATTTTTTTTTCTTGCCAAAGCTCCATCTATAGTACTTGATTTTAAGTATGTAAAAACTTCTATATATTATGATAGGTTTTGATGTTTTTGATACTATTTCTTCTTTCAACACAATTTTTTTAGAATTTACATATTTCTTATAAATAAGGTGTTTCAAAAATGCTATACAAAGACACCTCAAAGTCACGCAATAACTCCACGCTTACGTGAACTAGGTGAGTTTGGAGTGTGCATACAATTTTCTAGCATAAAACCAGAGGTGTATCTCGAGGTGCATAAGAACGACTCCAAGATCGATGTGACACGAGTGCGAGTCCGGCAGGATGTCAAAGTTATTTGTGCGCTCCAAACACTATATGTGTTTTGCATCTAGAACAATGTCCACACCTCCAAAGTTACACTCATTTTTATGCACGCAAGGTCACCGCTGGTGTGGCATTAGTTATCGAGCGTTATTGTAGCTTTTTCTTAATTTTAGTAGACGTCCAAGTGAAAAAAAAAAAAATCTGAATCCTGATTGGCTGTAGTGTCGTGGCGTTGCCAACGTTGACCACCACTGGCCTGAAATGCCACACACTTTTCACACAAACTTTCCACACAGTTGGTGATGTTCTTAGTACACGACGCGCACAAATCTTCTTGTATAAATCAAAGGACACAAAACAACCGCGTATCTAAAGACGTACAAAATAAATGTCAATCAATCATTCTCCATCTTTAAAAGCTAAAAATGAACTGCGTAGATTACAAAGTAAAAATCTTCGTGAGAATAGGTGGGTCTCCGCTTCTTCAATCGCTTCAATTTCTTCTTTCGTTTTTCAAACGTTCTTCGAAAACCCTAATTTTTCAATCTAGGTTTGTGTCTTTTTTTTTTGTGCTATTTCTAGGGTTTGCATGTTCGAATTCCTGTTTAGATCTGATGAACATGTGTTAGATTCACTTGGATCGATCAACGAACGATTCGCCGAATTTTGTTAGGGTTTCAACATTTCTGATCGTTGTTGGGATTTCTCGATGGGTTGATTAGGGTTTCAGGAACGTTTTTCAGATCTACGAGACGATTAGGGTTTCTGGATTTGTTCGCTGTTCGTTTTGATTCTTGTTGATTGGATTTAAAGTTGCGATCTTGAAATAGTTTCTGTAGATCTTCATGACTTGTTGTTCTGATTTCTTGAATTTCCCTTGTCTGCATGTGTGATGCATATGAATCTGTACAAAGTACATACGCTTTTTGATTGTGGTGAAATTGATATGTTCTTCAAAGATCTTGTGTTGCCCAGAAATTGAAATCATCAATGATTCCTAAAGTTAATTGCTTTTCTTTCTTAAGATTATCGTTTTGACTGAATTCTTCACAACAGGTGATATAGATTGATTTTTGGGCAGTTGAAAATGGGGGGTGGGTTTAGAGTTCTGCATCTTGTGAAACCATTTTTACCGATTTTGCCCGAGGTCCAGAGCGCGGACCGGAAGGTTCCGTTCCGAGAGAAGGTTATTTACACGGTGATCGCGCTGTTTATATTCCTTGTGTGCAGTCAGCTCCCTCTCTATGGCATACACTCGACGACGGGCGCAGATCCGTTTTATTGGATGCGTGTTATCCTTGCGTCGAGTCGTGGGACTGTCATGGAGCTTGGTATTACCCCCATTGTTACATCTGGGATGGTTATGCAGCTTCTGGCTGGGTCGAAAATCATTGAAGTGGACAACAGCGTGCGCGAAGATCGTGCGCTATTGTAAGTTCCTGCCTTTGTTTCAATTAGATTATGCTGTCGAAACAAATTTCCAAATACTTGAGTTCTGGTGGTCTAATGGCTTTTCATGTTAGGGAAAAGCAAATGCAAGCTATATGGGTACTGATCTATTTTTGATGCTAAGTTATTAAATTCTAGACTGGGTTTTCAAATTTGATTAGTTGCAAAAGGTCATAGCTTTGTTTGTTATTTAGCAAATGCTTAGATGAGCTTAACTCTACATAGTTGGAAAAGGGCTTTTTGTTGCTTGAATAAACGATAGCAGTTCACTTTAATCTTGCCATGCATTTAAGGTGATGCCTGCATTGCCTAGACATGTGCTATATCATGCTTGTACAAGTTTTTCTTGGTTATGAGAATAAGATGTAGCTATTTCAAAATCATGGCATTTAGTTCATATATGCTCGTGCAAGTTAGAATGTTGATGCATTGCCATGGCATCTTAATTCTTAAATTTATCCTAATAATTTTTTGGTTGAGTAGGAAGTTCCTTGAAACAAGTTTTTGTAGCTTTGATCTATGCATGTGAAAGAATAAAAAAAGTGCTGATTGTTTTTTTTTTAAGTTGTTTACATCTATTCTATGCGAGTGCTAAATGGTGATTATTACTGATTGTTCTTTTTATTGGTATTCCCTTTGCAGAAATGGTGCACAGAAGCTTCTGGGTATATTGATTGCTGTTGGTCAGGCTGTTGCATATGTTCTTTCAGGAATGTATGGTAGCGTTGGTCAACTTGGTGTTGGAAATGCAATTCTAATCATTGTTCAGCTCTGTTTCATGCGGGTATCATTGTGATGTGCTTAGATGAACTTCTACAGAAAGGATATGGACTTGGATCTGGTATCTCCCTGTTCATTGCAACCAATATCTGGTAAGCTACATCTCTTCCTTGTGTGCTCGTTTATACAATTGAACTGTTCTTTGTTAGTGAGACTATTTATTGTTTCTTGTAGCGAAACTATTATTTGGAAGGCATTCAGTCCAACAACTATCAATGCTGGACGAGGAGCTGAATTTGAAGGTGCCGTTATTGCCTTGTTCCATCTGCTGATCACTCGTAATGATAAGGTCCGAGCACTTCGCGAGGCATTTTATCGGCAGAACCTTCCGAATGTGACAAACTTGCTCGCAACAGTCTTGATCTTCCTCATTGTTATCTACTTCCAAGGTTTCCGTGTTGTTTTGCCTGTGAGATCAAAGAATGCTCGTGGGCAGCAAGGCTCGTATCCTATCAAGCTTTTCTACACTTCAAACATGCCCATTATTCTACAGTCTGCGCTTGTATCGAACCTGTACTTCATTTCCCAGGTACCCAAATTTCCTATTGATAGTTTTGGAGGTATTCTTTTTGTCCTCGGGTTTTAATCACGAGAGTTGCATATATCTGATGTCGCTTGCTGCTGCTCAGTTGCTTTATCGGAAATACAGTGGAAACTTCATTGTCAACCTTTTGGGCAAGTGGAAGGAATCTGAATACTCTGGTGGTCAATTTGTTCCTGTTGGTGGTCTAGCATACTATGTCACTGCACCATCAAGGTGGTTTAGTGTATACTACTTCTTTTCTATCAGTTATAGAGCAAAAATTTGTTTGGAATAGAATCAAATTCTTCTCTATAAAGGCAGTTGTACTTCTGGTCTTTGTTTTCTCTGCCTTTCAAACCAAATTTACTCATTAAACATTTTCTTTCTTTGCAGCTTGGCTGACATGGCAGCAAATCCTTTCCATGCCTTGTTTTATATCATTTTCATGCTGTCAGCTTGTGCGCTGTTCTCAAAAACGTGGATTGAAGTTTCCGGATCCTCTCGCTAGAGATGTAGCTAGGCAGCTCAAGGTATTCTTTAACAGTTTAACCTCCCTGCTACTTGCTACTTTCTAGTACAGTTTATTGTTGCTACTTTTTAATATTAGTTGATGGTTTGAAGAGTCAGTTTCAAGCATTATTGAACTAAAATTGAAGTATCATGACTTTTTTTGGCACGATATTCACATGCTTTTAGGCTAGGAAGGGCTAATTAATTATAAGGCAAAACATATTTTTTGTCCTTGAACTTTGAGGCTTTTATGCTTTTGGTCCCCGAACTTTCATTAGTGTACATTTGGTCCTTGAACTTTCATTGTTGTACATTTGGCCCCATAACTTTTGAGTTTTTTATACTTTTGGTCCCCGAACTTTGAGTTTTTATGTTTTTGAGGGGTAATTAATTTTTTCGGCTTTTGTTGTTCGATGTGGGTCGTTCCATTCAATAATATAAACCACTTTACTCTTATTGACTAGTCACGCGACACTCTTGTTACCCACATCGTCGGAATTTAACACTTTAAATGGTGGAAGGACTAAATGTAGATCTTTGTGAAAGTTCAATGATCAAATGTGTAGTAATAAAAGTTCAGGGACCGAAAGCATTAAAAACACAAAGTTCAGGGCCAAATGATGGGTTTTGCCTAATTATAATGTTTCTTCATTCTTTTGAAGAATTGGATTATTGTTGATTGGATGCCAGGCACTACCAATAGACCTGACCCCCTAAAAAAAAAAACTAAGCCAATCAGACAAGGTTTACCTCATAGCAATATCCCCTATTCGCAATAAATCTTCTCTGCCCTTCATTGATAGGTTGCTCCAATTCTATTCCACTTTACTATATATGTTGATATTTGGTGCTAACTAGTGTTGTGGTGAGGGTACATCTTTCTAGGTGAGATGGTGCCTAGGGATGGTCTAGGCAGCCCAGGCAGAAAGAAAATATATTTATTATTTAGGCCCTTAAAGAATTTTTATTTTAATATATAGGCTGTTCAACAATAAGTCACATTTATACTCTGTTGCATGTATTTTTTTGTTGTTCCATACCTAGATAGCTTCACCTATAATAAACTAAATACAATACAAATTATACATGTAACACTGCACAAAGGGAGAAAAATGTGGTTAAAGGTTTGAATGCTGTGTTAGAATTGTTGTTGAATTGGTTAGGATATCGCAGTGCAATGGGAATGTTTATTGTTAGAACTTAGGGTATAAAGTTTTGGCTTCTATATCAGTTTTTTTTATATTTGCGTTGACCCTCTTAAATTTATTATAATTGTTATTGAAAGAGGGCTACCACTTGCCTAATTGATAGCCTAAGTGGTTGGCCTCATAAATGCTTAAGGTACTGCCTAGTTGGTGCTTATGTCAGGCCTTCAAAACAATGGTGATAGGCAACTAGCTAAAATGGTTGCTAATCTCCATCTTTGCTAGCTAACAGTTACACTTGGTTAAATTTAATATACTTTTATTTGAATGTGAATCTATCCTAAAGTAGAAATATGTTTTGAACCTTAGAATAGGTTTCTAGAATAAGATTAGTCCATGCCTAAGTCTCGTACTTGTATAGCGTACGACTGCTTCTCCCTAGGCTAATTTCCTCACAAGTAATAGGCTAATTGCTTATTTCATTAATTGTATAATATTTCAATTTATACTTATCTAACAGTCAAAATAGAAACTAATGGTTGGAAATAACAACTAATTAGAAAACAAGAAACTTATTCTAATAAAAACTTTCCTACTAACGCGACCTAGAAAATAGAAACTACTAATTAAAAATAAAAACTATTAAACTTCGTAAAGATCGTATCATCACTCCCCTACTGGGCTTTGAGCTTTCCCTAAGCTATAACTCTGAATAAAAAATGATCAAGGGTCACAGGAACGCTGTTATCGCAGCTATCTTCTTCTTCTAGTTCTTTTATCCGCAACCAATATTTACACTTGTGCCCCTTGGAGTGAGATTCAACACAGTTGTGGCACAAGCCTTTAGATCTCCTTTTGTCCATAATCACTTGAGTTGCTTCTCAAAAGGGTTGGTGAGCTTCCTTTGTCATTGCATCCTCACTTTGGCTGGACGAGTGCACTCCACCTCTAGTTAGAGAAATCATGTTGGAGGACAAGGATGTACTACCATTAGTTGTCTTAGGTTTCGACCCTCTACCAAAGGCAAGTGACACATGGGCGCCTATTGAAGCTTATTGCTTGCGTTCTAGTGCTCGGGTCATGTTCATAGCAGTTCCTAGATTTCTTGGTTGTTGCATCTCGATGCCTATCCAGAGGTCTTCAACCAAAGCTGCGATGAAGAGGTACCACTTGTTGTCAAGTCTGTGAATCAGCTGGTTGGGCCAACAATAACTGGAAGTGACGTTGATTATCTTCAAATGTGTTGGTCTGCTTCAGATTGGTCGAGTCTACTAATGGATCATTGGTACCATTATGTGTAAAACTACATCTTTGTGTCGTGGTATCATATGCCCCCATGGTGAGCTGAGTTTCTCATTCAATTTCCCATCATGTCTTTGACATCCACTACCTTGTTCCTCAACATCATAGCTGATGGGTTTCTTTGATGTCACTCGAACTGCGATGGAGAGATCATCGATCTATTCCTTCTAATGCTTGTTGTTAGCTTGTCGTATGCTCCATAAAAGCTTAAGCTTCTTCGTTAAAGCCTTTATGTCACCCAAGATTATCGTCAACTTTGATGCGAAATGTTATGAACCTTAAAACCGGTTTTTAGAACAAGACTGTAGAGGAGCATGTGTCCGCTTCTCCGGAAATTAATTTCTTCACAAGTAATAGCTTATTTCATTAATCGCGTAGTACTTTAATATATATACTTCTCTTACAATCAAAATGGAAACTAACAATAAGAAATAACAATTACTGATTAGAAGATAAAAGAACCTACTCTAATAAAAACTTTTCTAACAACACTGCCTAGAAAAAAAAAAAAAAAAAAAAACACGACTAAACTTCTTAAAGATCGTTTTAAAATTCTTTTGTTGTTGGTAATCATTTTCCTTCTGCGTTCTACAATGAGCGCATGGAAGAAGGAAAACTTGTTGAAGTTGTGCACTGAACTCCCACTTGTCGTCTTAACATTTCATTTGCTGGTTTTGTCAGGAGCAACAAATGGTGATGCCTGGACACAGGGAGTCGAATTTACAGAAGGAACTGAATCGCTACATTCCAACGGCCGCTGCCTTTGGAGGCATGTGCATTGGTGCATTGACCGTGTTGGCAGATTTCATGGGCGCAATTGGTTCGGGAACTGGAATCCTACTCGCTGTAACAATCATATATCAGTACTTTGAGACCTTTGAGAAGGAGAAGGCCAGTGAACTTGGTTTCTTTGGAATGTAAAACCCAAACCAGAATGAAGGAATAGTGGGTGGTGCCAATGAGCTTGCCACTTATTTGAGCTTAGAATCTTCCCTAGATCCTAACTGCAATCATATCCTTAGAAAAAATGGGACTTCGTTTCTGCATAGTGTAGTTCAGTTTTTCAAGTTATTTTTGTTTTTCATTCTGTACTTGAGAGGAGACCCAAATGTTCTATGATATTTAAAGAAAGAATTGAAGAAACAATGAGAGGCTTTGTGGTCTCTATTTTCATTTGCTTTTTTGTTAAGTTGGTTTATAGTGCTACTCATACAGGTTCAATGTTGGTGTAAAACGTGTCTTATTTTTCAAAATGGAACTTTTGTTGATTTATGTATAGTTTGGTTACAGATTTCTGTCCTCTATGGTAAATCTGTTACATCAGTTGCACAACTTGCACTATAAACCATAATTGTAACAGATTTGCTTGTTTTGTTCCTTCGCAGTTTGCTTGGTTTTTCACTTTTAGATGTATTTGTTAGTGAACGTGCAGGTTGCTTTCATTATTTTGTTTTCAGGTTGATGTTTTCTTATTTATTAGGAAAATGCTATAATGACATTTTAAAGTTACACTGGGTGAGTGACGTGGTGTGCGGGCTCGGGCCTGTCTTTGGGAGTTGTACTTGCACCTTCTTTTAGTTAGAGAGGGTCACCTTTTTTTAGAGCATGTAAATGCGGATTGTGCTAGTGTAGATTTTTGCTATGTTAGCAATGTGGAGAGGATAGTTATTTCATGTGGCTCAAATGGACATTGGATTTTAAAAGAGCATGTAAATATGGATTGTGAGTGTAGATTGTTGTCATGTCAAGAATGCTGGAGATGATGTTTATTTCATGTACGCAAATAGATATTGAACTTCAAAATATGTCTTTAATGGTCAACGTGGATTCCACATTTAAAAAAAAAATTATTGTTTTTCTAATATTTTGAAAAAATTGCTAACGCGGCTACTTAATCGCACCATGTAAAAGTAGAAATTCAAAATATACAATGTTTATTCTTTATATGTCACGCAGCTTCACATTTAAAATGCACTTATTCACAATCGAGATGTTTTTTATTCACCCCAATATCTATTTAGTCTTAGGTATGCAATAACATTTAATTCACATTCCATTAGAGATGCTTAGCAGCTTCGCTTGGTTCATTTTTGTCAATTTACATGTATGTTATCTCACTGGAGTCAATTTACAAAGGAGTTCATATTTTCATATTTGATTCAATTTTTAACTGATTTGTTTAAAAAAAAAATTAAATAAAAAAGTTAAAAACACAAACAAAACTAGCTAGTATAAAAAACACCTCAAACCTGAAAAAATTTCCAACTTGAGTAGTACAAAGTTGAAGTCCAATTGCTTACTCACAAACGGCTTAATTGACACAACAATTGTGAATTCCATCCAAACTCGAAACACATAGCTTCCAATTAATTTCCGATGCAATTGCTTCATCGAACCTTAGACTTCTGTCGCAGTAGACGAAGAAAGCTGATTCTCCTAGTCTCGCCTTTCTTCCGTGGCCGAAAAGCGGAGAAAACTCTCAAACCTCTTTCGAGCCACGGCGACCATCCTGAAACTTTGATGATCCGATATCTTACCACATATATTTTGAGAACCTCTATAGAACATATGTTTGATGAATGATATCAAAAACTATGCGTGTCCTGTACTTCATATCATTTTCATTGGAATTGAGGCATATTTACTATTTATGTTTCACTGTTATGGTTTTTATAAAGACATTTTTTCGAGTGACCGAGACACTGTTATGATTCAGGTCTAATATTACTTGATTTCTATTCTATGTCAGTGTTCCAAAATTGATAGGTCTGCTCTTTCCAAGTTTAGGATTCTCAGTTGTGCCAAGCTATTCTACTTTCTTGCATTTCAATGGAAATGATGTGAGTTATCACTCATCTTATGATCTTACTCGTTGTTTGACCTCTTTTGCTTATGCAGTTACCTTTGTTTGCTCCCTTTTATTTGAATCTTGGGTAGCCCTTAAAGTTGTTTATATTTAGATTTATAGCTGAACGACGAAAGCATTGGAAATAAGATTGATTACGCCGAAGAATATGCTAATGTAAGTTGTAGAAACCAGACTTCACGAATCTGGTTTCTACAACTTTGATCGAACTTTCTCTAGCGTTAGCTTTCTCGCTCTGATATGTTGGAGTTCCAGAGGAACTCCATTGTTAGGGTTTTGGAGAAATCAGTAGCTCAACAAACTCGTCGATGCTACTGTTGTTTTCATTTATATATCAACACAAGAATACATCTGAGCCGTTCATTTGTTTACATCTCAACCCTTCATTTACAGACACACTTGACACACACATACATCACTTACTCCTTACACTACCACAGATAATCCTCGAGATACTCACTAAACACCATCTTAATGATTTACTCTTACATATTTAGACATTGGCTTAGGGCGTACCTTGATATTTGAATCTGTGTGTGCTTTGAGTCACCCTTACAAAAGGGTGACCTACTTTGGGTGTTAAAAAAATGACTGCTTAAGAATTAACACTAAAAATATTTATCATATAACCAATTTGAGTCATCCTTACAAAAGGGTGGCCTACGTTGGTGTAAAAAAAATGTCTCGCTTAAGAATTAACACGAAAAACATTTTAAGTCAAAAAAAAAAAAAAAAAAAAAAAACAACAATATAAAAATTCCAAGTTAATTAAGGTCGCCACATGGATCATACTCTTCCATGTGCTTGATTTAGTGTCATTGATGGTGAGCTTTCCAAACCATTCAAATCTCTCCTAATTAATGCATCCCAAGTTAACTTCACCGCCTTTTACCTCACAAATTTCTTCAGCTTTCCATTAAATTTTAAAAAAAAACACGAAAAATATTTATTCCATCGTCTATACTAATGGACAGTTCATCGAACTGAATATCTATTTTGATTCATTAAACTGAATAATTTGATTATTTTTTCAACCTACTGTCAGCTATGTCTTGGAAAACCAAGTGTAAGATGCGGTCAACTGGTGCCAAAAGTGGAAATCTGTCTCTTTGTTGCCATTAATGCATCCCAAATTAACTTCGGTCTGTTTCTACCTCATCAAATTTCTTTAGTTTCCATTAAATTTTAAAAAAAAAAACACGAAAAATATTTATTCCATAGACTATATTAATGGACAGTTCATCGAACTGAATATCTATTTTGATTCATTAAACTGAATAATTTGATTATTTTTTAAACTGAATAATTTGATTCATCGATGCTGTTGCCAATACTTCTGATGGAACACGGGGAGGGGTAATTTATATTCTCTAACATCATTGCAAGGGCTTCTCTTTTTCAATTATATATCCAAACATTGGCTCTCATCTCCATTTACCTTTATTTAAAATAATGGTTTACATGTACCATAGTAGCCTCTGAAATCCTTCCCTTGTTTTTCAATTATATAGCCATGCTTTCGCATATAGAAACCAATCATAACATACACACATCAGGATTACAACTTCACAAATGCAAGTAACTACACAAGCAAACGAAGTGAAACAGCAATTAAGATGAGGTCGGTGGGAACTCACATTGGCAATGGAGTTGGTGGATGAGTTGAAATCGACATTCTCCTCTGCCTTATCCCCAAACCTCCGCCTCTCCCTCTTCCCTTCTTTTCGACTCCCACCGTTCTCGTCGAGTGCGCCATTCGAAACGCTAGAATCTTCTTCTTCGTCTTCGTCGTCGTCGTCTAGGGTTTTGTCTTCCAATCTCCTCTTCTCGCTACTCGAAACCCTAACCCGCTTATCGGTCTTGTGATCCGACTGTCCTCGCTCTCGCCTCTCTTTTCCTCTTCGAGGAGCGCCGCCTCTCCGTTGATTCCTCGATCGGAACCCTATCGCCTCTCTCGCTGCCTTCGACGAGATCGCTCGTCTTGCGATGGTGTCCTCTCGATTCGACTCCTACTTTTTCGCTTGTAATATTTTTTGGTCACAAAGTCATTTGTTTTTACTCAAACCACGAGCAAAATCATGACTTGCCCAAACTTTGGGGTCATTCCACATTAGAAAACAATTGCGACCACAAATACACGTGTTTTTTTTTTTTTTTTTTTTTTTATTCATTTCAAAATAGTAGGAGAGAAATCGTAGTTGGATAAAGATTAGACTTCTCTCGAACCAAATCTCGAGACAGTTTAAACCACTTTATAAATACCGCGACGTCGCACGCGCCACTAAAGAATTTGTTCTTCAATTGCTCCGCACAACTTTTACTTTTAAGGTTTGCTCGATTTCTCATATCTCGCTCTCTCTAGTGAATTTCGATTCTAGGTTTAGTTTTTGCTATAATTGTTCCTCGATTGATATCTCTCTCTCTCGATTGTGGTTTTAGGTTGTAGGTTTTAAGTTTTCTGTTTAGTACCATTGAACGAATTTCAATTTGAATTTTCAGCTTTTACTATTAGAATGGATTTCAATTTAAAGTCCATGAATTGCACTAAATCGAGCGCAGCTTGAAGAGTGATCCATGCAAATTACCACTAATTTGGGATTCAAGCTATGTTGTTGTTTGTTGTTGAATTGTGATTGTGGAATATATTTTCTTGAAATCTTTATGACTTAATTTGGTCTCAAATAGTGAATTTCTCCACTTGTAATGCTAGTGTTCCTATTCAAGTCCAAAAATTAACACCTCTTACGTTCGGCGGCAATCATCACATTGCTAATGTTGTTACATCCGCGCTAATGCCTTGATGTATATATTTACGCGTGTTGATTAGTTTTTGAAATTTTTGTAGTTTACACTAAATCGAACGCAAAGTGGAAGAGTTTGATCCATGCAAATTCACCCCGATTAATTTGGGATTCAGTTTTTGTTGTTGTTTGTTGTTGAATTGTGATTGTGGAATAGATTTTCTTGAAATATTTATGACTTATTTGGTCTCAGATAGTGAATTTCTCCACTTGTAATGCCAATGTTCCTATTGAAGTCAATAAATTTGAGGTTCAGGCTTTGTTGTTGGAATCTTTGCGCTGATCAATTTGTTTTCAAAATGTTTCTCTACAGGTAAAACGTACGTGCGAGCTTTTAAGTTACCGAAACGGGGACGGGTTCGTAGTTTTACATCTTGCGAGGCCGTTTCTCGCCGATTCTTCCCGAAGTTGAGAGCGCAGACGGAAAGTTCCTTTCGTAGAGAGTAATCTACACAAAGTTGATAGCTCTATTCATATTTCTCGGTGTGTAGTCGCTCCCACTCTATGGTATACACTCGATCATCGGTGCATCCATTTTATCGATGCGTGTTATTCTTTGCGTCGAGTCGTGGACAACCATGGAGCTTGGTATTACACCTCTTGTTACATCCGGAATGGTTATGCAACTCCCGGGCCGGCTCTAAAATCATTCAAGTGACAACAACTTGCGTGAAGATCGTGCACTTATGTAAGTTGTATACTTCTATAAGATTAGATTTAATCATGGCAAAACATATTTTTTGTCCTCGAACTTTGAGATTTTTATGCTTTTAGTTCCCGAACTTTTATTAGTGTACATTTTGTCCCCCGAACTTTCATTTTTGTACATTTGGTCCATGAACTTTTGAGTGTTTTATGCTTTTGGTCCTTGAACTTTGAGTTTTTTATGTTTTTAGGAGAAATTAATTTTTTTTCGCTTTTGTTGATTGATGCGAGTCGCTTGGCCTAGTAGTATAAACCACTTTACTCTTCTTGACTAGTCACACGTCACTTTTACTACCCACCACATTGCAGAATTTAACACTTTAAATGGTGGAATGACTAAATGTAGATCTTTGTGAAAGTTCAAGGACCAAATATGTAGTAATAATAGTTTAGTGGACCAAAAGCATAAAAAACACAAAGTTCAGTGGACCAAATTATGGATTTTGCCTTTAATCATTAATCAAGTTCTCTCAATTTATGGCAAAAAATACAATTATTGTCATTTATTTTTATGTATGCGAACATCAAGCATATCAGTGTCTCGTGCTTATCAATGTTTATCAAGATTTTAAAGAAGGAAAAGTAACTATAAATGAAAAGCAAGTATAAGATATTGTTTCTTGTAACTTGTCAACATGTTTCTATGTGAATGCTGAAAAATCTAAATATTAGGAAAAAGTCTTTCCCACTTAAAGAATTGTGTGTTTTATGGAATACATCTAAGCTAATGCATCGCGATCCAAAGCTTTTTAGAAGGCGAACAAGGTGTTGTTCTTCCTATTCTAATTGATCTTCTTGTTGTTGGTATTAATTCCTTTGCAGAATGGTGCTGTGTTCGCTTGGTATCTTGATTGCCGGGTCAGCCGTTGCATATGTTGTTTCAGAATGTATGGTAGTGTTGGTCAACTTGGAGTTGGAAATGCAATTCTAATCATTGTTCACTCAAGGCTGCTTCAGATCATAGTGATGTGCTTAGATGAACTACCGCAAAAAGGATATGGACTTGGATCTCGTATCTCCCTCTTCATTGCCACCAATATCCGTAAGCTACTTCCCTTCCACACTTGTACTGTTTCTTTGTTACTTGTTAATTATGATTATTCATTCTTTCTTTCTTGTAAGTGAAACTATTATTTGAAGGCATTCACCCAACGACCATCAATGCCGGACGAGGACCGAATTTGAAGGTGTCGTTATTGCCTTGTTCCATCTCGCTCATCACTCGTGCCGACAAGGTCCAAGCACTTCGCGAGGCATTTTGTCTGCAAACCTTCCGAATGTCCTCAACTTAATTTCCACACTCTTCATCTTCTAAGATTGTCAACTACCTCCAAGGTTTACGTGTTCTTTTGAATGTTAAATCAAGGAATGCTCGTGGGCGACAAGGATCATATCCAATCAAGCTTTTCTACACTTCAAACATGCCCATCATTTTACACCGCGTCGTATCCAATCTTTATTTCATTTCCTGTATACAAATTGTGGAAGTACCTCTTCATGCCCATCAAACATGCCCATGTAATGATATTTATATATCTCGACATCGTTTAGTGCTCCTCGCTGCTTTATCTGAGATTCAAGGGAAGCTTCATTGTCAATCTTCTCAAAAGTGGAAGGAATCAATACGCCAAGGCCAATTCACTCCCTCGTTGCCGGTCTTGCATACTACATCACCGCACCATCAAGGTAGTATCACACAATTTAATTTCTTTTTTTTTTTTTTTAGCGTAATCCAATTGTTTACTCAACAAACATTTCATTCTTGGTAGCTTCTGAGCTATAGCAAAGAAATCCTTTCCATGCCTTGTTTTATCTTATTTTCATGCCGTCTGCGTGCGCGCTCTTCTCAAAAACGTGATTGAAGTTTCTGATCGTCTCGCAAAGAGATGTGGCTAGGCAAACTTTCAGGAGCAACAAATGATAATGCCTGGACACGTAGAGATGTAGAGCGTACACCGAATTGCTATATTCCTATCATACAGCCTTTCGGGCAGCATCGGGTGGATTGACAAGCTGGGGATTTGATGGGCGCAATTGGTTCCGGATCGGTATTCTACTAGTCGTTACAATTATATATCGCATTTCGAGACCTTCGAGAAGGAGAAGACCGCGACCTCCGCTTTTTCTAATGTAAAATCCAAACCAAATTTTTTCGTCTGAGCCGAGTATCTTCTCGTTAGTTGTCGAGTAGGTTTGTTCATTTTGTCTAGTTTTTTCTATGTTTTTTTATTCTCGCACATAAAGAGGTAGTTCATTGTATAGGTTTTTCATTAGGAAAAAAACTTGTCTCTTACAGACGTATGTATTCCTTAATTTTTCTATAAATTATTTGATCTCGATTTGAATTTTGAATGTTCATCTATAGCAGATTTGAGTTTATTATCAAGTTGTTAGGTGTCTTGGTTGAATAATTGCATTCAAAATAAACAAAAGAAAAACACTAAATCGAGGGAAATGGGATAGTTTGATGAATCGATGCAGCCGTCCCCAACTAAATCCTTCCCTGCTAAAACTATTTGCACCAACTCAATTTTGCACTGCATGGATTTAGAGGAGAAAGAACATAACTTGGTTCATCATAGTTTGAAGGTAAAGATTGCATGCTCGCCTTTTGAAAACACCCTGCTCCTATCACTCATGAAGAATTTGAGTCTCCAATGACCATCACAATGACCACCCTGCTAAGTGGTGGAGTGTCGCAAGTATTACATGGCACATAGATGGGAGTCGCGTATTCGGTCCTAGCGTTGACAATGAAATAATTTTTTGACAAGGTCCCCCCTAAAGGGTTTGGTGAGACCAACTTGACCCTTTAGATTAGTTGTACCCGAAAAGTGCGATGCCCGTAGTCATCAAAAAAAAAAAAAAAAAAAAAAAAAAAAAAAAATGGCCATCACAATACAATTAAGTTCATATCGTAGATTCAAACTCTCGTAGAGGCTAAGTGTCTTTTGGTGAATCATATACATAGTCAAAATTTACCTTGGGTTGTGGTGAGATAGCATGGATCACTGCATCACAAGTGGTCTCGAGTTTGAATAGCCGCTATTAAATTCCGTTGAGGATAGCTCATTCCGTCACTTTGAGTCTGAGTCCGAGATTAGTCGAGGCACAACCCTGATAATAATCGAAAAAAAAAAAAAAAAAAAAACCATGGTAGAAGCTAGAGATATGTCCTTTTGATGCATACATTAATTTTGATCTCACTACTACAGTTAAAACATGTTAACCTGCATTTCTTATATCAATATCACTACCGCAGTTGAAATGCTAATATGCTTTCAATATCAGAAGAATGAAAACTAGCTCTGAAGATTCTTATCAAAAACACTAACTTAAATTTGAAGATTAATAAAACATATAATATGATTTTCAGAATCCCCATTGACTACAAAGATTTAACCACGAGTTTGAACCAACATTAATCCTCTCCGTCGATTACTGCATATCCAAGTAGAATATAAGAAGCAAGTCTCAATTTGACAGTAAATCGAAATGCAAAAATCCCTCGCTACTCGCATGATTACTTCAAGAAAACAAAGAGCAGATGCAGAAATGGCAAACGCTCGAATGAGCTATAGATATCTAACTTTATCTGATAGAGAGTTTCACCTTTGCAAGTGTCGGGTGCAGCTTCTTCCTCAGACGATAAGAAAACTTGGAGTTCACATACTTTCGGAGGTCATCATGTTCAAAGCTCATGCAATGTAGCTACGCGTCGTCATCCACAAAGTTCACCGCTAAATCCCAGTAGTGGCTCACGCCAGCATCAGAGAACACTTTACGAGCAGCAGCTTCGGTCATGCACTGATGAACAGAGAACCTTTGAAACTCGATTTAGCAACACTGCCCTCCCACACTTGCATGCACTTGTTGATGGGTCTCTTGTCATCTTCTTCTTCATCTTCATTTGCTACAGCGGCAGCCCAGTTTATCCTTTTAAGCATCAGTTTGCTGAACCTTTTCATTGACTTCCTGCCACCTTCGACGACAACCACACCCATCTCATCAGTTATAACAGCACATCCTGTCAGCCGGTTTTCCTGAGCATTAACATCAACCTTGAAACGGGTTTGTGGATGCGAGAGATCGTTGACCTTGTAAACACATACAAAAGTCTCTAGCGTATTTGGATCGTCAAAAGTTTTCGCTCTTTCTTCTCACGACGCTCTGCTGGTGTGAGCTTCCGGGCAATGTTTCTGTCCACATGGGCTTGTTCACGCTCAGCGGCTGCAGTGCGAATCTCCATTTCAAGCCTTGTAGGATCTTGAGTTGCTTCAGAGCCAAGCACCTTCATTAGATTGCTCATCTTGACCTTGGGCTTTGGGGGTTCTAACAATCCTTGCCTTATCATCTCTTGCCTGTCTTTCTCCTTTGCCAGACGCCTTTGAGTTCGCAATTTCTTCTGTTCCTTCTTGGTGAGTTTCAAGGGTTGTGGTGGTGGTGGTGCAGGCTCAGCTGGGGGCTCAATAGGTAGAGGATGCTCAACGTAAATTGTGATTTTATCCTTTTTGAGTTTGCCCTCGATAGTTTCCTCCATTATTTCATCATAATTATCAGCAGCAACCAGCGGCGCATCCCTGTTGCATTCAGTATTATATGTTAGATAATCAATACTGTAGAAGTCATAACAACTTCAGGCCAATTAAAACATGAACTGCAAGTCATTCTGCTGCAATTATAATAACCCAAAGCCATAATATAATTTGGAAATGAGGGAACTGCTAACTAAATTGAAGTTTTCAAGATGTCAAGAGACATTCAATCACAACAGATATTAAAAGGTATCTGCAGAATGGAAAAGTGAAAATCTCAGATTTTATAAACAGAATCTAAATAGTCAAAAGCTTCAAATGCGTAAGAGCAGAGGTCCCATCTTATTATATGTTAATCATTAAAACAAATACAGTGAATGGAAACTATACTTGTGCATAGCTTGTGTTAATTACTTCATGGCCAAAGTAGATGGGAGTCACTTCAGATAGCATATAAGATGAATTGCTAAAAAGACAAGGTTAGGATTTTAGAGGCTACTCTAGCACATGTAAACCCTTGTAAAAATAAAGGTCAATAGAGATGAGAGCCAATGTTTTTATATAATTGAAAAAGGAAAGCCCTTGCATGATGTTATAGAATATCCATGGCAGATTCATAAACATCCAAAAGATGAGAATAACTCACCACCATTCTATATCAGGAATTGGGTCCTTTGGTTTTTCTTTCGTGATCACTCTCTCCGACACCTCTATCAAATTCGGGTTTATATAAGGCTCAGCCTTGGCCTTTGCTAGCTGTGCCTGTTTTACCTTCAACTCAGCTTGCGCTTCACTCTGATAAGCGTTCTGAAAAGAAGAGTAAAAAAACATTTAGGGCATTATCAAGACATACATAATTTATTGAAAAACGAAAGAGCTAAAAAGAAAATAATGTAGAGTCTCAATACTACAAACAGTCAAACACTATACCTTATTTTTCAATCTATCAGCCTCCTTTGACCATTCCCCCTCTTTCACAAACTGGAAACCCATCCTTTTGGGTCTCAAGAGCTTTTTCTTGTCGATACCCATGCTTGCATCAAAATGAGGATTCAATTCTGGATCTACATCCAGCTCAGGTTTAAGTATCTGGAATGCCTCTTTTTTCTGTTTGTTGATGTTCACCTGAAAATATCAACCAAAGTAAATATTGATTTCAAAAATAAAGAAATAGAAGGAAGGAAGAACGTAGTAAGAACAAAACCTTCAAGGTGCTAAGGTTAGTTGGCTTTGACATATTGATCACGTTGCCATGCTCATCTATTTCTCGCCCAAGTGCATCCAAACGAAGAACAGGAGCTTTAGCAGGTTTCTGCTGAGCTATTGACTCTGATGGTGGATGTCCAGGAAACATGTTTATAAGTGGCGCAAACTCAGGGTCATGTCGAAATCCCATCGAAGCAGCAAGTTCTTGCGCTCGCTTTACAGCTTCATAATTGGCTGCGGTTGCAGGCACACCAAGACCTGCTATTCCTCCAGGTGAAGGCATTGCTGGCGTGCTTGACGATGCATGTGTTGAAGAGGCCACAGAGCCTGTGGTTGACTGAATAGAACCTTGCTGTGAGTTTGTGCTTGCTGATTGGACTTTAGACCCCTCCTTCAGCACCACCTACACAGAACCTCCAAGGTTGAGTTAGCAACCTTGCTCAACGCCAAGACCATGTTGCTCGTACACATCAAAAAAAGGGTATAACAAAAAGAATACAGCAATTGGATTAAAAATCAAAGTGTCCGGCAACCAAAACAATGGAACTGTGAATAAAGAAATGAACTTACTGATTGCATCTTCAACTTTTCCGAGAGTTCCTTCTTCCTTTGCAAAGCTTCCTTAGCCTTTGCTATGGCAGCAAGAGACAGATTTCCAGTTTTGGCACCAGTTGAAGTAACAGCCACATCTGTACTAGATTTTCCAGGAACCTCATGAGATCTGGTAACACTAACTCCCTTATTTTCATTGGTGGTAGAAATTGAAGATACCTTGGTAGGGGGAGGATGGCTCTTGGCAGGAGTTATCTCGGGCATAGAACTTGATGTACCCACAAGTGGCTCAGCAGCTGCTCCCTGCTCAGAAAGAGTTGTGTCTAACAATTAGAAATTAAGAAGGACAAACTATGGCATGTATCTAATAGAATTTTCGAGTTTTATTGCTCACTTGACAAACGAAAAGAACAACAAGAACCAGAAAACCCAGAGAGACCCTGTCTTTCAGCCAAAAACTCACAAAGAGTTCACTCAATTACAATCAAGACAACAACATATCTTTCTCTACTTCTCAATATCTATTTATTCTCTCATTGTTCCCGCCCAAACTAACTCACTATAGTCACGCCTGAGGTGTTGTTGATGTGGTTCCTTCCAGATTTGTTGAGTTAGCTTGAACATGGTTCTTATCAGTATCCAACTAATTTATATCAAACAGAGGTTGTGTTAACTTGAAAAGAAAAAACAAAGAACAATTACAACAGCTGATGGTTATCAATTATTTGATCCGATTTTTTTTTAGCATGGAACGAAGATACCAAGATACCCAGAGAACAATTCGACATTGTATATAAGAAAGTCCGACGGCAAGTTAATTAAATTGCATATAAACTACAAGATCATCAAGTTAGGTAACAATGTAAATCCAAAGACGACAAACAATATATTCATAGAAGACAAATCGTTATAAAAAAAAAAAAAAAAAAAAATTCAAAGCTTTTTCTAAGCATAACCATTATTCAGTCAATAAAAATAACAAAATTTTTACTACATTTGTACTACTAAGTATCAGCTACCAACACTCAATCCAAAACCGACAATGAATTCCAAAGATTCTCCACCCATTGCCGTAGTAGTTAAACCACTTTACCATACAAAACATGATATGGCCGACAATATCATGAATCAAAATCAAACTTCAAATTATTGAGGTGTTCGAAGAATCAAAACAGGTATTAAGTTCGATGAACTGTTATTTACGACGCATAGCATATATCTTCATTCAACACATAAAAGTAATCAATTTTTTTAATAAGAAACCAACTTAATTATAACGCCTTGACTCCAACATGAGTGGAACTCCCAACCTTTCCGCATCCATCTCGCTAGCCATGCTTTCGCATATAGAAACCAATCATAACATACACACATCAGGATTACGGCCTAATTCATATATAAAATGTTCCTAATCCAAATTAGCAGATTCTTCCATCTAATCCAATTCCCATTGCCTGTCATCGTTGTCATTCGCTACTTCACAAATGCAAGTAACTACACAAGCAAAAGAAGTGAAACAGCAATTAAGATGAGGTCGGTGGGAACTCACATTGGCAATGGAGTTGGTGGATGAGTTGAAATCGACATTCTCCTCTGCCTTATCCCCAAACCTCCGCCTCTCCCTCTTCCCTTCTTTTCGACTCCCACCGTTCTCGTCGAGTGCGCCATTCGAAACGCTAGAATCTTCTTCTTCGTCTTCGTCGTCGTCGTCTAGGGTTTTGTCTTCCAATCTCCTCTTCTCGCTACTCGAAACCCTAACCCGCTTATCGGTCTTGTGATCCGACCTGTCCTCGCTCTCGCCTCTCTCTTTCCTCTTCGAGGAGCGCCGCCTCTCCGTTGATTCCTCGATCGGAACCCTATCGCTCTCGCTGTCTTCGACGAGATCGCTCGTCTTGCGATGGTGTCCTCTCGATTCGACTCCTACTTTTTCGCTTGTAATATTTTTTGGTCACAAAGTCATTTGTTTTTACTCAAACCACGAGCAAAATCATGACTTGCCCAAACTTTGGGGTCATTCCACATTAGAAAACAATTGCGACCACAAAACACGTGTTTTTTTTTTTTTTTTTTTTTTTTTTTTATTCATTTCAAAATAGTAGGAGAGAAATCGTAGTTGGATAAAGATTAGACTTCTCTCGAACCAAATCTCGAGACAGTTTAAACCACTTTATAAATACCGCGACGTCGCACGCGCCACGAAAGAATTTGTTCTTCAATTGCTCCGCACAACTTTTACTTTTAAGGTTTGCTCGATTTCTCATATCTCGCACTCTCTAGTGAATTTCGATTCTAGGTTTAGTTTTTGCTATAATTGTTCCTCGATTGATATCTCTCTCTCTCTTGATTAGGGTTTTGGGTTGTAGGTTTTAAGTTTTCTGTTTAGTACCATTGGAACGAATTTCAATTTGAATTTTCAGCTTTTACTATTAGAATGGATTTCAATTTAAAGTCCATGAATTGCACTAAATCGAGCGCAATGAAGAGTGATCCATGCAAATTTCCCCGACTAATTTGGGATTCAAGCTATGTTGTTGTTTGTTGTTGAATTGTGATTGTGGAATATATTTTCTTGAAATCTTTATGACTTAATTTGGTCTCAAATAGTGAATTTCTCCACTTGTAATGCTAGTGTTCCTATTCAAGTCCAAAAATTAACACCTCTTACGTTCTACGGCAATCATCACATTGCTAATGTTGTTACATCCGCGCTAATGCCTTGATGTATATATTTACGCGTGTTGATTAGTTTTTGAAATTTTTGTAGTTTACACTAAATCGAACGCAAGGGAAGAGTTTGATCCATGCAAATGACCCCGATTAATTTGGGATTCAAAGCTTTGTTGTTGTTTGTTGTTGAATTGTGATTGTGGAATAGATTTTCTTGAAATATTTATGACTTATTTGGTCTCGTATAGTGAATTTCTCCACTTGTAATGCCAATGTTCCTATTGAAGTCAATAAATTTGAGGTTCAGCTTTGTTGTTGGAATCTTTGCGCCGATCAATTTGTTTTCAAAATGTTTCTCTACAGGTAAAACGTACGTGCGAGCTTTTAAGTTAATCGAAAATGGGGATGGGTTCGTAGTTTTACATCTTGCGAGGCCGTTTCGCCGATTCTTCCCGAAGTTGAGAGCGCAGACCGGAAAGTTCCTTTCGTAGAGAGAGTAATCTACACAAAGGATAGCTCTATTCATATTTCTCGTGTGTAGTCGCCTCCCACTCTATGGTATACACTCGACTCACCGGTGCAGATCCATTTTATCGATGCGTGTTATTCTTGCGTCGAGTCGCGGGACAACCATGGAGCTTGGTATTACACCTCTTGTTACATCCGGAATGGTTATGCAACTCCCGGTCGGCTCTAAAATCATTCAAGTGGACAACAACTTGCGTGAAGATCGTGCACTTATGTAAGTTGTATACTTCTATAAGATTAGATTTAATCATGGCAAAACATATTTTTTGGTCCTTGAACTTTGAGATTTTTATGCTTTTAGTTCCCGAACTTTTATTAGTGTACATTTTGTCCCCCGAACTTTCATTTTTGTACATTTGGTCCATGAACTTTTGAGTGTTTTATGCTTTTGGTCCTTGAACTTTGAGTTTTTTATGTTTTTAGGAGAAATTAATTTTTTTTCGCTTTTGTTGATTGATGTGAGTCGCTTGGCCTAGTAGTATAAACCACTTTACTCTTCTTGACTAGTCACACGTCACTTTTACTACCCACCACATTGCAGAATTTAACACTTTAAATGGTGGAATGACTAAATGTAGATCTTTGTGAAAGTTCAAGGACCAAATATGTAGTAATAATAGTTTAGTGGACCAAAAGCATAAAAAACACAAAGTTCAGTGGACCAAATTATGGATTTTGCCTTTAATCATTAATCAAGTTCTCTCAATTTATGGCAACAGTAAATACAATTATTGTCATTTATTTTTATGTATGCGAACATCAAGCATATTGTGTCCGTGCTTATCAATGTTTATCAAGATTTTAAAGAAGGAAAAGTAACTATAAATGAAAAGCAAGTATAAGATATTGTTTCTTGTAACTTGTCAACATGTTTCTATGTGAATGCTGAAAAATCTAAATATTAGGAAAAGTCTTTCCCACTTAAAGAATTGTGTGTTTTATGGAATACATCTAATGCATCGCGATCCAAAGCTTTTTAGAAGGCGAACAAGGTGTTGTTCTTCCTATTCTAATTGATCTTCTTGTTGTTGGTATTAATTCCTTTGTAGAATGGTGCTGTAAGTCGTTGGGTATCTTGATTGCCGTGGGTCGTCGTTGCATATGTTGTTTCAGAATGTATGGTAGTGTTGGTCAACTTGGAGTTGGAAATGCAATTCTAATCATTGTTCAAATTTCACAGGCTGCTTCGTATCATAGTGATGTGCTTAGATGAACTACCGCAAAAAGGATATGGACTTGATCTCGGTATCTCCTCTTCATTGCCACCAATATCCGGTAAGCTACTTCCCTTCCACACTTGTACTGTTTTTGTTACTTGTTAATTATGATTATTCATTCTTTCTTTCTTGTAGTGAAACTATTATTTGAAGGCATTCACCCAACGACCATCAATGCCGGACGAGGACCAGAATTTGAAGGTGTCGTTATTGCCTTGTTCCATCTCGCTCATCACTCGCCGACAAGGTCCAAGCACTTCGCGAGGCATTTTGTCTGCAGTAACCTTCCGAATGTCCTCAACTTAATTTCCACACTCTTCATCTTCTAAGCATTGTCAACTACCTCCAAGGTTTACGTGTTCTTTTGAATGTTAAATCAAGGAATGCTCGTGGGCGACAAGGATCATATCCAATCAAGCTTTTCTACACTTCAAACATGCCCATCATTTTACAAATACGCGTCGTATCCAATCTTTATTTCATTTCCTGTATACAAATTGTGGAAGTACCTCTTCATGCCCATCAAACATGCCCATGTAATGATATTTATATATCCGACATCGTTTAGTGCTCCTCGCTTGCTTTATCTGAGATTCATGGAAGCTTCATTGTCAATCTTCTCAAAAGTGGAAGGAATCAATACGCCGCGGCCAATTCACTCCTCGTTGCCGGTCTTGCATACTACATCACCGCACCATCAAGGTAGTATCACACAATTTAATTTCTTTTTTTTTTTTTTTAGCAGTAATCCAATTGTTTACTCAACAAACATTTCATTCTTGGTAGCTTCTGAGCTATAGCAAGAAATCCTTTCCATGCCTTGTTTTATCTTATTTTCATGTCGTCATGCGCGCTCTTCTCAAAAACGTGGATTGAAGTTTCTCGATCGTCTGCAAGAGATGTGGCTAGGCACAAAATTCAGGAGCAACAAATGATAATGCCCGGACACGTAGATGTAGAGCGTACATCGAATTGCTATATTCCTATCGCGCAGCCTTCTGGGGCGTGTGCATTGGTGGATTGACAGCTTTTGGCATTTGATGGGCGCAATTGGTTCCGGATCGGTATTCTACTAGTCGTTACAATTATATATCGATTTCGAGACCTTTCGAGAAGGAGAAGGCCTACGACCTCCGCTTTTTCTAATGTAAAATCCAAACCAAATTTTAGTCCGAGTAGTATCTAGGTTCATTTTGTCTAGTTTTTTCTATGTTTTTTTATTCTCGCACATAAAGAGGAGTTCATTGTATAGGTTTTTCATTAGGAAAAAAAAACTTGAGAAGAGCTTATATGCCTTTTAGGCTCTCCTTTCTTTTTGGTTACATTTGCTGTAAGCTTCCAAAACTTTAGTCTACTTTACACCAAAACTTTTGTCATGTCAAGACACTAGTATTCTCTTTATCAGATTTCACTCTTACAGATAATTTTTCTATAAATTATTTGATCTGATTTGAATTTTGAATGTTCATCTATAGCAGATTTGAGTTTATTATCAAGTTGTTAGGTGTCTTGGTTGAATAATTGCATTCAAAATAAACAAAAGAAAAACACTAAATCGAGGGCAATTGAATAGTTTGATGGATCGATGTAGCCGACCCCAACTAAATCCTTCCCTGCTAAAACTATTTGCACCAACTCAATTTTGCACTGCATGGATTTAGAGGAGAAAGAACATAACTTGGTTCATCATAGTTTGAAGGTAAAGATTGCATGCTCGCTTTTGAAAACACCCTGCTGTTCTATCACTCATGAAGAATTTGAGTCTCCAATGACCATCACAATGACCACCCTGCTAAGTGGTGGAGTGTCGCAAGTATTACATGGCACATAGATGGGAGTCGCGTATTCGTGTCCTAGCGTTGACAATGAAATAATTTTTTGACAAAGTGTCCCCCTGGCCAAAGGGTTTGGTGAGACCAACTTGACCCTATAGATTAGTTGTACCCGAAAAGTGCGATGCCCGTAGTCATCAAAAAAAAAAAAAAAAAAAAAAAAAATGGCCATCACAATACAATTAAGTTCATATCGTAGATTCAAACTCTCGTAGAGGCTAAGTGTCTTTTGGTGAATCATATACATAGTCAAAATTTACCTTGGGTTGTGGTGAGAAAGCATGGATCACCGCATCACAAGTGGTCTCGAGTTTGAATAGCCGCTATTAAATTCCGCGAGGATAGCTCATTCCGTCACTTTGAGTCCGAGTCCGAGATTAGTCGAGGCACAACCCCGACAATAATCGAAAAAAAAAAAAAAAAAAAAAAAAAAAAAAAAAAACATGGTAGAAACTAGAGACATGTCCTTTTGATGCATACATTTATTTCTGATCTCACTACTGCAGTTAAAACAACATGTTAACCTGCATTTCTTATATTAATATCACTACTGCAGTTGATATGCTAATATGCTTGCAATATCAGAAGAATGAAAACTAGCTCTGAAGATTCTTATCAAAAAACTAACTTAAATTTGAAGATTAATAAAACATATAATATGATTTTCAGAATCCCCATTGACTACAAAGATTTAACCACGAGTTTGAACCAACATTAATCCTCTCCGTCGATTACTGCATATCCAAGTAGAATATAAGAAGCAAGTCTCAATTTGACAGTAAATCGAAATGCAAAAATCCTCGCTACTCGCATGATTACTTCAAGAAAACAAAGAGCAGATGCAGAAATGGCAAACGCTCGAATGAGCTATAGATATCTAACTTTATCTGATAGAGAGTTTCACCTTTGCAAGTGTCGGGTGCAGCTTCTTCCTCAGACGATAAGAAAACTTGGAGTTCACATACTTTCGGAGGTCATCATGTTCAAAGCTCATGCAATGTAGCTACGCGTCGTCATCCACAAAGTTCACCGCTAAATCCCAGTAGTGGCTCACGCCAGCATCAGAGAACACTTTACGAGCAGCAGCTTCGGTCATGCACTGATGAACAGAGAACCTTTTGAAACTCGATTTAGCAACACTGCCCTCCCACACTTGCATGCACTTGTTGATGGGTCTCTTGTCATCTTCTTCTTCATCTTCATTTGCTACAGCGGCAGCCCAGTTTATCCTTTTAAGCATCAGTTTGCTGAACCTTTTCATTGACTTCCTGCCACCTTCGACGACAACCACACCCATCTCATCAGTTATAACAGCACATCCTGTCAGCCGGTTTTCCTGAGCATTAACATCAACCTTGAAACGGGTTTGTGGATGCGAGAGATCGTTGACCTTGTAAACACATACAAAAGTCTCTAGCGTATTTGGATCGTCAAAAGTTTTCGCTCTTTCTTCTCACGACGCTCTGCTGGTGTGAGCTTCCGGGCAATGTTTCTGTCCACATGGGCTTGTTCACGCTCAGCGGCTGCAGTGCGAATCTCCATTTCAAGCCTTGTAGGATCTTGAGTTGCTTCAGAGCCAAGCACCTTCATTAGATTGCTCATCTTGACCTTGGGCTTTGGGGGTTCTAACAATCCTTGCCTTATCATCTCTTGCCTGTCTTTCTCCTTTGCCAGACGCCTTTGAGTTCGCAATTTCTTCTGTTCCTTCTTGGTGAGTTTCAAGGGTTGTGGTGGTGGTGGTGCAGGCTCAGCTGGGGGCTCAATAGGTAGAGGATGCTCAACGTAAATTGTGATTTTATCCTTTTTGAGTTTGCCCTCGATAGTTTCCTCCATTATTTCATCATAATTATCAGCAGCAACCAGCGGCGCATCCCTGTTGCATTCAGTATTATATGTTAGATAATCAATACTGTAGAAGTCATAACAACTTCAGGCCAATTAAAACATGAACTGCAAGTCATTCTGCTGCAATTATAATAACCCAAAGCCATAATATAATTTGGAAATGAGGGAACTGCTAACTAAATTGAAGTTTTCAAGATGTCAAGAGACATTCAATCACAACAGATATTAAAAGGTATCTGCAGAATGGAAAAGTGAAAATCTCAGATTTTATAAACAGAATCTAAATAGTCAAAAGCTTCAAATGCGTAAGAGCAGAGGTCCCATCTTATTATATGTTAATCATTAAAACAAATACAGTGAATGGAAACTATACTTGTGCATAGCTTGTGTTAATTACTTCATGGCCAAAGTAGATGGGAGTCACTTCAGATAGCATATAAGATGAATTGCTAAAAAGACAAGGTTAGGATTTTAGAGGCTACTCTAGCACATGTAAACCCTTGTAAAAATAAAGGTCAATAGAGATGAGAGCCAATGTTTTTATATAATTGAAAAAGGAAAGCCCTTGCATGATGTTATAGAATATCCATGGCAGATTCATAAACATCCAAAAGATGAGAATAACTCACCACCATTCTATATCAGGAATTGGGTCCTTTGGTTTTTCTTTCGTGATCACTCTCTCCGACACCTCTATCAAATTCGGGTTTATATAAGGCTCAGCCTTGGCCTTTGCTAGCTGTGCCTGTTTTACCTTCAACTCAGCTTGCGCTTCACTCTGATAAGCGTTCTGAAAAGAAGAGTAAAAAAACATTTAGGGCATTATCAAGACATACATAATTTATTGAAAAACGAAAGAGCTAAAAAGAAAATAATGTAGAGTCTCAATACTACAAACAGTCAAACACTATACCTTATTTTTCAATCTATCAGCCTCCTTTGACCATTCCCCCTCTTTCACAAACTGGAAACCCATCCTTTTGGGTCTCAAGAGCTTTTTCTTGTCGATACCCATGCTTGCATCAAAATGAGGATTCAATTCTGGATCTACATCCAGCTCAGGTTTAAGTATCTGGAATGCCTCTTTTTTCTGTTTGTTGATGTTCACCTGAAAATATCAACCAAAGTAAATATTGATTTCAAAAATAAAGAAATAGAAGGAAGGAAGAACGTAGTAAGAACAAAACCTTCAAGGTGCTAAGGTTAGTTGGCTTTGACATATTGATCACGTTGCCATGCTCATCTATTTCTCGCCCAAGTGCATCCAAACGAAGAACAGGAGCTTTAGCAGGTTTCTGCTGAGCTATTGACTCTGATGGTGGATGTCCAGGAAACATGTTTATAAGTGGCGCAAACTCAGGGTCATGTCGAAATCCCATCGAAGCAGCAAGTTCTTGCGCTCGCTTTACAGCTTCATAATTGGCTGCGGTTGCAGGCACACCAAGACCTGCTATTCCTCCAGGTGAAGGCATTGCTGGCGTGCTTGACGATGCATGTGTTGAAGAGGCCACAGAGCCTGTGGTTGACTGAATAGAACCTTGCTGTGAGTTTGTGCTTGCTGATTGGACTTTAGACCCCTCCTTCAGCACCACCTACACAGAACCTCCAAGGTTGAGTTAGCAACCTTGCTCAACGCCAAGACCATGTTGCTCGTACACATCAAAAAAGGGTATAACAAAAAGAATACAGCAATTGGATTAAAAATCAAAGTGTCCGGCAACCAAAACAATGGAACTGTGAATAAAGAAATGAACTTACTGATTGCATCTTCAACTTTTCCGAGAGTTCCTTCTTCCTTTGCAAAGCTTCCTTAGCCTTTGCTATGGCAGCAAGAGACAGATTTCCAGTTTTGGCACCAGTTGAAGTAACAGCCACATCTGTACTAGATTTTCCAGGAACCTCATGAGATCTGGTAACACTAACTCCCTTATTTTCATTGGTGGTAGAAATTGAAGATACCTTGGTAGGGGGAGGATGGCTCTTGGCAGGAGTTATCTCGGGCATAGAACTTGATGTACCCACAAGTGGCTCAGCAGCTGCTCCCTGCTCAGAAAGAGTTGTGTCTAACAATTAGAAATTAAGAAGGACAAACTATGGCATGTATCTAATAGAATTTTCGAGTTTTATTGCTCACTTGACAAACGAAAAGAACAACAAGAACCAGAAAACCCAGAGAGACCCTGTCTTTCAGCCAAAAACTCACAAAGAGTTCACTCAATTACAATCAAGACAACAACATATCTTTCTCTACTTCTCAATATCTATTTATTCTCTCATTGTTCCCGCCCAAACTAACTCACTATAGTCACGCCTGAGGTGTTGTTGATGTGGTTCCTTCCAGATTTGTTGAGTTAGCTTGAACATGGTTCTTATCAGTATCCAACTAATTTATATCAAACAGAGGTTGTGTTAACTTGAAAAGAAAAACAAAGAACAATTACAACAGCTGATGGTTATCAATTATTTGATCCGATTTTTTTTTAGCATGGAACGAAGATACCAAGATACCCAGAGAACAATTCGACATTGTATATAAGAAAGTCCGACGGCAAGTTAATTAAATTGCATATAAACTACAAGATCATCAAGTTAGGTAACAATGTAAATCCAGCACGACAAACAATATATTCATAGAAGACAAATAAGTCGTTAAAAAAAAAAAAAAAAAAAAAAAAAAAAAATTCAAAGCTTTTTCGGCATAACCATTATTCAGTCAATAAAAATAACAAAATTTTTACTACATTTGTACTACTAAGTATCAGCTACCAACACTCAATCCAAAACCGACAATGAATTCCAAAGATTCTCCACCCATTGCCAGAGTAGTTATACCACTTTACCATACAAAACATGATATGGCTGACAATATCATGAATCAAAATCAAACTTCAAATTATTGAGGTGTTCGAAGAATCAAAACAGGTATTAAGTTCGATGAACTGTTATTTACGACGCATAGCATATATCTTCATTCAACACATAAAAGTAATCAATTTTTTTAATAAGAAACCAACTTAATTATAACGCCCTTGACTCCAACATGAGTGGAACTCCCAACCTTTCCGCATCCATCTCGCTAGCCATGCTTTCGCATATAGAAACCAATCATAACATACACACATCAGGATTACGGCCTAATTCATATATAAAATGTTCCTAATCCAAATTAGCAGATTCTTCCATCTAATCCAATTCCCATTGCCTGTCATCGTTGTCATTCGCTACTTCACAAATGCAAGTAACTACACAAGCAAAAGAAGTGAAACAGCAATTAAGATGAGGTCGGTGGGAACTCACATTGGCAATGGAGTTGGTGGATGAGTTGAAATCGACATTCTCCTCTGCCTTATCCCCAAACCTCCGCCTCTCCCTCTTCCCTTCTTTTCGACTCCCACCGTTCTCGTCGAGTGCGCCATTCGAAACGCTAGAATCTTCTTCTTCGTCTTCGTCGTCGTCGTCTAGGGTTTTGTCTTCCAATCTCCTCTTCTCGCTACTCGAAACCCTAACCCGCTTATCGGTCTTGTGATCCGACCTGTCCTCGCTCTCGCCTCTCTCTTTCCTCTTCGAGGAGCGCCGCCTCTCCGTTGATTCCTCGATCGGAACCCTATCGCCTCTGCTGTCTTCGACGAGATCGCTCGTCTTGCGATGGTGTCCTCTGATTCGACTCCTACTTTTTCAGTTGTAATATTTTTTGGTCACAAAGTCATTTGTTTTTACTCAAACCACGAGCAAAATCATGACTTGCCCAAACTTTGGGGTCATTCCACATTAGAAAACAATTGCGACCACAGTCACACGTGTTTTTTTTTTTTTTTTTTTATTCATTTCAAAATAGTAGGAGAGAAATCGAGTTGGATAAAGATTAGACTTCTCTCGAACCAAATCTCGAGACAGTTTTAAACCACTTTATAAATACCGCGACGTCGCACGCGCCACTTTTAAAGAATTTGTTCTTCAATTGCTCCGCACAACTTTTACTTTTAAGGTTTGCTCGATTTCTCATATCTCGCTCTCTCTAGTGAATTTCGATTCTAGGTTTAGTTTTTGCTATAATTGTTCCTCGATTGATATCTCTCTCTCTCTGATTAGGGTTTTAGGTTGTAGGGTTTTAAGTTTTCTCTGTTTAGTACCATTGGAACGAATTTCAATTTGAATTTTCAGCTTTTACTATTAGAATGGATTTCAATTTAAAGTCCATGAATTGCACTAAATCGAGCGCAGCTTGAAGAGTGATCCATGCAAATTTCCCCGACTAATTTGGGATTCAAGCTATGTTGTTGTTTGTTGTTGAATTGTGATTGTGGAATATATTTTCTTGAAATCTTTATGACTTAATTTGGTCTCAAATAGTGAATTTCTCCACTTGTAATGCTAGTGTTCCTATTCAAGTCCAAAAATTAACACCTCTTACGTTCTAAGCGGCAATCATCACATTGCTAATGTTGTTACATCCGCGCTAATGCCTTGATGTATATATTTACGCGTGTTGATTAGTTTTTGAAATTTTTGTAGTTTACACTAAATCGAACGCAAGGGAAGAGTTTGATCCATGCAAATGACCCCGATTAATTTGGGATTCAGCTTTGTTGTTGTTTGTTGTTGAATTGTGATTGTGGAATAGATTTTCTTGAAATATTTATGACTTATTTGGTCTCGTATAGTGAATTTCTCCACTTGTAATGCCAATGTTCCTATTGAAGTCAATAAATTTGAGGTTCAGCTTTGTTGTTGGAATCTTTGCGCCGATCAATTTGTTTTCAAAATGTTTCTCTACAGTAAAACGTACGTGCGAGCTTTTAAGTTACCGAAAACGGGGATGGGTTCGTAGTTTTACATCTTGCGAGGCCGTTTCGCCGATTCTTCCCGGGTTGAGAGCGCAGACGAAAGTTCCTTTCGTAGAGAGAGTAATCTACACAAAGGATAGCTCTATTCATATTTCTCGTGTGTAGTCGCCTCCCACTCTATGGTATACACTCGACTATCGGTGCAGATCCATTTTATCGATGCGTGTTATTCTTGCGTCGAGTCGTGGACAACATGGAGCTTGGTATTACACCTCTTGTTACATCCGGAATGGTTATGCAACTCCTGGCTGGCTCTAAAATCATTCAAGTGGACAACAACTTGCGTGAAGATCGTGCACTTATGTAAGTTGTATACTTCTATAAGATTAGATTTAATCATGGCAAAACATATTTTTTGGTCCTTGAACTTTGAGATTTTTATGCTTTTAGTTCCTGAACTTTTATTAGTGTACATTTTGTCCCCGAACTTTCATTTTTGTACATTTGGTCCATGAACTTTTGAGTGTTTTATGCTTTTGGTCCTTGAACTTTGAGTTTTTTATGTTTTTAGGAGAAATTAATTTTTTTTTCTGCTTTTGTTGATTGATGTGAGTCGTTTGGCCTAGTAGTATAAACCACTTTACTCTTCTTGACTAGTCACACGTCACTTTTACTACCCACCACATTGCAGAATTTAACACTTTAAATGGTGGAATGACTAAATGTAGATCTTTGTGAAAGTTCAAGGACCAAATATGTAGTAATAATAGTTTAGTGGACCAAAAGCATAAAAAACACAAAGTTCAGGGACCAAATTATGGATTTTGCCTTTAATCATTAATCAAGTTCTCTCAATTTATGGCAACATGTAAATACAATTATTGTCATTTATTTTTATGTATGCGAACATCAAGCATATTGGTCTCTGTGCTTATCAATGTTTATCAAGATTTTAAAGAAGGAAAAGTAACTATAAATGAAAAGCAAGTATAAGATATTGTTTCTTGTAACTTGTCAACATGTTTCTATGTGAATGCTGAAAAATCTAAATATTAGGAAAAAGTCTTTCCCACTTAAAGAATTGTGTGTTTTATGGAATACATCTAAGCTAATGCATCGCGGATCCAAAGCTTTTTAGAAGGCTAACAAGGTGTTGTTCTTCCTATTCTAATTGATCTTCTTGTTGTTGGTATTAATTCCTTTGCAGAATGGTGCTAAGTGTTCATTGGGTATCTTGATTGCCGTGGTCGTCGTTGCATATGTTGTTTCAGAATGTATGGTAGTGTTGGTCAACTTGGAGTTGGAAATGCAATTCTAATCATTGTTCACCACAGGTTGGTATCATAGTGATGTGCTTAGATGAACTACCGCAAAAAGGATATGGACTTGGATCTCGTATCTCCTCTTCATTGCCACCAATATCCGTAAGCTACTTCCTTCCACACTTGTACTGTTTTTTGTTACTTGTTAATTATGATTATTCATTCTTTCTTTCTTGTAGTGAAACTATTATTTGAAGGCATTCACCCAACGACCATCAATGCTGACGAGGACCAGAATTTGAAGGTGTCGTTATTGCCTTGTTCCATCTCGCTCATCACTCGTGCCGACAAGGTCCAAGCACTTCGCGAGGCATTTTGTCTAACCTTCCGAATGTCCTCAACTTAATTTCCACACTCTTCATCTTCTAAGATTGTCAACTACCTCCAAGGTTTACGTGTTCTTTTGAATGTTAAATCAAGGAATGCTCGTGGGCGACAAGGATCATATCCAATCAAGCTTTTCTACACTTCAAACATGCCCATCATTTTACAACCACGCCGTATCCAATCTTTATTTCATTTCCTGTATACAAATTGTGGAAGTACCTCTTCATGCCCATCAAACATGCCCATGTAATGATATTTATATATCTCGACATCGTTTAGTGCTCCTCGCTGCTTTATCTGAGATTCAAGGAAGCTTCATTGTCAATCTTCTCAAGCAAGTGGAAGGAATCAATACGCCGCGCCAATTCACTCCCGTTGCTGGTCTTGCATACTACATCACCGCACCATCAAGGTAGTATCACACAATTTAATTTCTTTTTTTTTTTTTTTTTAGCGTAATCCAATTGTTTACTCAACAAACATTTCATTCTTGTAGCTTCTGAGCTATAGCAAAGAAATCCTTTCCATGCCTTGTTTTATCTTATTTTCATGTCCGTCGCGCGCGCTCTTCTCAAAAACGCGGATTGAAGTTTCTGGATCGTCCGCAAGAGATGTGGCTAGGCAAACTGTGGAGCAACAAATGATAATGCCTCGGACACAGAGATGTAGAGCGTACATCGAATTGCTATATTCCTATCATGCGGCAGCCTTCTGGGGCGTGCATTGGTGGATTGACAAGCTTTGGCAGATTTGATGGGCGCAATTGGTTCCGGACTCGGTATTCTACTAGTCGTTACAATTATATATCGATTTCGAGACCTTTCGAGAAGGAGAAGACCTGGCGACCTCCGCTTTTTCTAATGTAAAATCCAAACCAAATTTTTCGTCTGAGCCATTTTGAGTATCTTCTCGTTAGTTGCACGAGTAGGTTTGTTCATTTTGTCTAGTTTTTTCTATGTTTTTTTATTCTCGCACATAAAGAGGTAGTTCATTGTATAGGTTTTTCATTAGAAAAAAACTTGTCTCTTACAGACGTATGTATTCCTTAATTTTTCTATAAATTATTTGATCTCGATTTGAATTTTGAATGTTCATCTATAGCAGATTTGAGTTTATTATCAAGTTGTTAGGTGTCTTGGTTGAATAATTGCATTCAAAATAAACAAAAGAAAAACACTAAATCGAGGGAAATGGGATAGTTTGATGAATCGATGCAAATGCCGTCCCCCAACTAAATCCTTCCCCGCTAAAACTATTTGCACCAACTCAATTTTGCACCGCATGGATTTAGAGGAGAAAGAACATAACTTGGTTCATCATAGTTTGAAGGTAAAGATTGCATGCTCGCTTTTGAAAACACCCTATGTTCTATCACCATGAAGAATTTGAGTCTCCAATGACCATCACAATGACCGCCCTAGCTAAGTGGTGGAGTGTCGCAAGTATTACATGGCACATAGATGGGAGTCGCGTATTCGGTCCTAGCGTTGACAATGAAATAATTTTTTGACAAAGTGGTCCCCCTGGCCAAAGTGGTTTGGTGAGACCAACTTGACCCTATAGATTAGTTGTACCCGAAAAGTGCGATGCCCGTAGTCATCAAAAAAAAAAAAAAAAAAAAAAAAAAAAAAAAAATGGCCATCACAATACAATTAAGTTCATATCGTAGATTCAAACTCTCGTAGAGGCTAAGTGTCTTTTGGTGAATCATATACATAGTCAAAATTTACCTTGGGTTGTGGTGAGATAGCATGGATCACCGCATCACAAGTGGTCTCGAGTTTGAATAGCCGCTATTAAATTCCGTTGAGGATAGCTCATTCCGTCACTTTGAGTCCGAGTCCGAGATTAGTCGAGGCACAACCCCGACAATAATCGAAAAAAAAAAAAAAAAAAAAAAAAAAAAAAAATCATGGTAGAAACTAGAGACATGTCCTTTTGATGCATACATTTATTTCTGATCTCACTACTGCAGTTAAAACAACATGTTAACCTGCATTTCTTATATTAATATCACTACTGCAGTTGATATGCTAATATGCTTGCAATATCAGAAGAATGAAAACTAGCTCTGAAGATTCTTATCAAAAAACTAACTTAAATTTGAAGATTAATAAAACATATAATATGATTTTCAGAATCCCCATTGACTACAAAGATTTAACCACGAGTTTGAACCAACATTAATCCTCTCCGTCGATTACTGCATATCCAAGTAGAATATAAGAAGCAAGTCTCAATTTGACAGTAAATCGAAATGCAAAAATCCCTCGCTACTCGCATGATTACTTCAAGAAAACAAAGAGCAGATGCAGAAATGGCAAACGCTCGAATGAGCTATAGATATCTAACTTTATCTGATAGAGAGTTTCACCTTTGCAAGTGTCGGGTGCAGCTTCTTCCTCAGACGATAAGAAAACTTGGAGTTCACATACTTTCGGAGGTCATCATGTTCAAAGCTCATGCAATGTAGCTACGCGTCGTCATCCACAAAGTTCACCGCTAAATCCCAGTAGTGGCTCACGCCAGCATCAGAGAACACTTTACGAGCAGCAGCTTCGGTCATGCACTGATGAACAGAGAACCTTTTGAAACTCGATTTAGCAACACTGCCCTCCCACACTTGCATGCACTTGTTGATGGGTCTCTTGTCATCTTCTTCTTCATCTTCATTTGCTACAGCGGCAGCCCAGTTTATCCTTTTAAGCATCAGTTTGCTGAACCTTTTCATTGACTTCCTGCCACCTTCGACGACAACCACACCCATCTCATCAGTTATAACAGCACATCCTGTCAGCCGGTTTTCCTGAGCATTAACATCAACCTTGAAACGGGTTTGTGGATGCGAGAGATCGTTGACCTTGTAAACACATACAAAAGTCTCTAGCGTATTTGGATCGTCAAAAAGTTTTCGCTCTTTCTTCTCACGACGCTCTGCTGGTGTGAGCTTCCGGGCAATGTTTCTGTCCACATGGGCTTGTTCACGCTCAGCGGCTGCAGTGCGAATCTCCATTTCAAGCCTTGTAGGATCTTGAGTTGCTTCAGAGCCAAGCACCTTCATTAGATTGCTCATCTTGACCTTGGGCTTTGGGGTTCTAACAATCCTTGCCTTATCATCTCTTGCCTGTCTTTCTCCTTTGCCAGACGCCTTTGAGTTCGCAATTTCTTCTGTTCCTTCTTGGTGAGTTTCAAGGGTTGTGGTGGTGGTGGTGCAGGCTCAGCTGGGGGCTCAATAGGTAGAGGATGCTCAACGTAAATTGTGATTTTATCCTTTTTGAGTTTGCCCTCGATAGTTTCCTCCATTATTTCATCATAATTATCAGCAGCAACCAGCGGCGCATCCCTGTTGCATTCAGTATTATATGTTAGATAATCAATACTGTAGAAGTCATAACAACTTCAGGCCAATTAAAACATGAACTGCAAGTCATTCTGCTGCAATTATAATAACCCAAAGCCATAATATAATTTGGAAATGAGGGAACTGCTAACTAAATTGAAGTTTTCAAGATGTCAAGAGACATTCAATCACAACAGATATTAAAAGGTATCTGCAGAATGGAAAAGTGAAAATCTCAGATTTTATAAACAGAATCTAAATAGTCAAAAGCTTCAAATGCGTAAGAGCAGAGGTCCCATCTTATTATATGTTAATCATTAAAACAAATACAGTGAATGGAAACTATACTTGTGCATAGCTTGTGTTAATTACTTCATGGCCAAAGTAGATGGGAGTCACTTCAGATAGCATATAAGATGAATTGCTAAAAAGACAAGGTTAGGATTTTAGAGGCTACTCTAGCACATGTAAACCCTTGTAAAAATAAAGGTCAATAGAGATGAGAGCCAATGTTTTTATATAATTGAAAAAGGAAAGCCCTTGCATGATGTTATAGAATATCCATGGCAGATTCATAAACATCCAAAAGATGAGAATAACTCACCACCATTCTATATCAGGAATTGGGTCCTTTGGTTTTTCTTTCGTGATCACTCTCTCCGACACCTCTATCAAATTCGGGTTTATATAAGGCTCAGCCTTGGCCTTTGCTAGCTGTGCCTGTTTTACCTTCAACTCAGCTTGCGCTTCACTCTGATAAGCGTTCTGAAAAGAAGAGTAAAAAAACATTTAGGGCATTATCAAGACATACATAATTTATTGAAAAACGAAAGAGCTAAAAAGAAAATAATGTAGAGTCTCAATACTACAAACAGTCAAACACTATACCTTATTTTTCAATCTATCAGCCTCCTTTGACCATTCCCCCTCTTTCACAAACTGGAAACCCATCCTTTTGGGTCTCAAGAGCTTTTTCTTGTCGATACCCATGCTTGCATCAAAATGAGGATTCAATTCTGGATCTACATCCAGCTCAGGTTTAAGTATCTGGAATGCCTCTTTTTTCTGTTTGTTGATGTTCACCTGAAAATATCAACCAAAGTAAATATTGATTTCAAAAATAAAGAAATAGAAGGAAGGAAGAACGTAGTAAGAACAAAACCTTCAAGGTGCTAAGGTTAGTTGGCTTTGACATATTGATCACGTTGCCATGCTCATCTATTTCTCGCCCAAGTGCATCCAAACGAAGAACAGGAGCTTTAGCAGGTTTCTGCTGAGCTATTGACTCTGATGGTGGATGTCCAGGAAACATGTTTATAAGTGGCGCAAACTCAGGGTCATGTCGAAATCCCATCGAAGCAGCAAGTTCTTGCGCTCGCTTTACAGCTTCATAATTGGCTGCGGTTGCAGGCACACCAAGACCTGCTATTCCTCCAGGTGAAGGCATTGCTGGCGTGCTTGACGATGCATGTGTTGAAGAGGCCACAGAGCCTGTGGTTGACTGAATAGAACCTTGCTGTGAGTTTGTGCTTGCTGATTGGACTTTAGACCCCTCCTTCAGCACCACCTACACAGAACCTCCAAGGTTGAGTTAGCAACCTTGCTCAACGCCAAGACCATGTTGCTCGTACACATCAAAAAAAGGGTATAACAAAAAGAATACAGCAATTGGATTAAAAATCAAAGTGTCCGGCAACCAAAACAATGGAACTGTGAATAAAGAAATGAACTTACTGATTGCATCTTCAACTTTTCCGAGAGTTCCTTCTTCCTTTGCAAAGCTTCCTTAGCCTTTGCTATGGCAGCAAGAGACAGATTTCCAGTTTTGGCACCAGTTGAAGTAACAGCCACATCTGTACTAGATTTTCCAGGAACCTCATGAGATCTGGTAACACTAACTCCCTTATTTTCATTGGTGGTAGAAATTGAAGATACCTTGGTAGGGGGAGGATGGCTCTTGGCAGGAGTTATCTCGGGCATAGAACTTGATGTACCCACAAGTGGCTCAGCAGCTGCTCCCTGCTCAGAAAGAGTTGTGTCTAACAATTAGAAATTAAGAAGGACAAACTATGGCATGTATCTAATAGAATTTTCGAGTTTTATTGCTCACTTGACAAACGAAAAGAACAACAAGAACCAGAAAACCCAGAGAGACCCTGTCTTTCAGCCAAAAACTCACAAAGAGTTCACTCAATTACAATCAAGACAACAACATATCTTTCTCTACTTCTCAATATCTATTTATTCTCTCATTGTTCCCGCCCAAACTAACTCACTATAGTCACGCCTGAGGTGTTGTTGATGTGGTTCCTTCCAGATTTGTTGAGTTAGCTTGAACATGGTTCTTATCAGTATCCAACTAATTTATATCAAACAGAGGTTGTGTTAACTTGAAAAGAAAAACAAAGAACAATTACAACAGCTGATGGTTATCAATTATTTGATCCGATTTTTTTTTAGCATGGAACGAAGATACCAAGATACCCAGAGAACAATTCGACATTGTATATAAGAAAGTCCGACGGCAAGTTAATTAAATTGCATATAAACTACAAGATCATCAAGTTAGGTAACAATGTAAATCCAGCACGACAAACAATATATTCATAGAAGACAGTCGTTATAAAAAAAAAAAAAAAAAAAAAAAAAAAAAAAAAAAATTCAAAGCTTTTTCGGCATAACCATTATTCAGTCAATAAAAATAACAAAATTTTTACTACATTTGTACTACTAAGTATCAGCTACCAACACTCAATCCAAAACCGACAATGAATTCCAAAGATTCTCCACCCATTGCCAGAGTAGTTATACCACTTTACCATACAAAACATGATATGGCTGACAATATCATGAATCAAAATCAAACTTCAAATTATTGAGGTGTTCGAAGAATCAAAACAGGTATTAAGTTCGATGAACTGTTATTTACGACGCATAGCATATATCTTCATTCAACACATAAAAGTAATCAATTTTTTTAATAAGAAACCAACTTAATTATAACGCCCTTGACTCCAACATGAGTGGAACTCCCAACCTTTCCGCATCCATCTCGCTAGCCATGCTTTCGCATATAGAAACCAATCATAACATACACACATCAGGATTACGGCCTAATTCATATATAAAATGTTCCTAATCCAAATTAGCAGATTCTTCCATCTAATCCAATTCCCATTGCCTGTCATCGTTGTCATTCGCTACTTCACAAATGCAAGTAACTACACAAGCAAAAGAAGTGAAACAGCAATTAAGATGAGGTCGGTGGGAACTCACATTGGCAATGGAGTTGGTGGATGAGTTGAAATCGACATTCTCCTCTGCCTTATCCCCAAACCTCCGCCTCTCCCTCTTCCCTTCTTTTCGACTCCCACCGTTCTCGTCGAGTGCGCCATTCGAAACGCTAGAATCTTCTTCTTCGTCTTCGTCGTCGTCGTCTAGGGTTTTGTCTTCCAATCTCCTCTTCTCGCTACTCGAAACCCTAACCCGCTTATCGGTCTTGTGATCCGACCTGTCCTCGCTCTCGCCTCTCTCTTCCTCTTCGAGGAGCGCCGCCTCTCCGTTGATTCCTCGATCGGAACCCTATCGCCTCTGCTGTCTTCGACGAGATCGCTCGTCTTGCGATGGTGTCCTCTGATTCGACTCCTACTTTTTCAGTTGTAATATTTTTTGGTCACAAAGTCATTTGTTTTTACTCAAACCACGAGCAAAATCATGACTTGCCCAAACTTTGGGGTCATTCCACATTAGAAACAATTGCGACCACAGTCACACGTGTTTTTTTTTTTTTTTTTTTTTATTCATTTCAAAATAGTAGGAGAGAAATCGAGTTGGATAAAGATTAGACTTCTCTCGAACCAAATCTCGAGACAGTTTAAACCACTTTATAAATACCGCGACGCGCACGCGCCACTGAAAGAATTTGTTCTTCAATTGCTCCGCACAACTTTTACTTTTAAGGTTTGCTCGATTTCTCATATCTCGCTCTCTCTAGTGAATTTCGATTCTAGGTTTAGTTTTTGCTATAATTGTTCCTCGATTGATATCTCTCTCTCTCTCGATTAGGGGTTTTAGGGTTGTAGGTTTTAAGTTTTCTGTTTAGTACCATTGGAACGAATTTCAATTTGAATTTTCAGCTTTTACTATTAGAATGGATTTCAATTTAAAGTCCATGAATTGCACTAAATCGAGCGCAGCTTGAAGAGTGATCCATGCAAATGCCCCGACTAATTTGGGATTCAAGCTATGTTTGTTTGTTGTTGAATTGTGATTGTGGAATATATTTTCTTGAAATCTTTATGACTTAATTTGGTCTCAAATAGTGAATTTCTCCACTTGTAATGCTAGTGTTCCTATTCAAGTCCAAAAATTAACACCTCTTACGTTCGGCGGCAATCATCACATTGCTAATGTTGTTACATCCGGCGCTAATGCCTTGATGTATATATTTACGCGTGTTGATTAGTTTTTGAAATTTTTGTAGTTTACACTAAATCGAACGCAAAGGGAAGAGTTTGATCCATGCAAATGACCCCGATTAATTTGGGATTCAGTGCTTTGTTGTTGTTTGTTGTTGAATTGTGATTGTGGAATAGATTTTCTTGAAATATTTATGACTTATTTGGTCTCGTATAGTGAATTTCTCCACTTGTAATGCCAATGTTCCTATTGAAGTCAATAAATTTGAGGTTCAAAGCTTTGTTGTTGGAATCTTTGCGCTGATCAATTTGTTTTCAAAATGTTTCTCTGCTGTAAAACGTACGTGCGAGCTTTTAAGTTACCGAAATGGGGATGGGTTCGTAGTTTTACATCTTGTGAGGCCGTTTCGCCGATTCTTCCCGAAGTTGAGAGCGCAGACCGAAAGTTCCTTTCGTAGAGAGAGTAATCTACACAAAGGATAGCTCTATTCATATTTCTCGTGTGTAGTCGCCCCCACTCTATGGTATACACTCGACTCATCGGTGCATCCATTTTATCGGATGCGTGTTATTCTTGCGTCGAGTCGTGGGACAACCATGGAGCTTGGTATTACACCTCTTGTTACATCCGGAATGGTTATGCAACTCCCGGGTCGGCTCTAAAATCATTCAAGTGGACAACAACTTGCGTGAAGATCGTGCACTTATGTAAGTTGTATACTTCTATAAGATTAGATTTAATCATGGCAAAACATATTTTTTGGTCCTTGAACTTTGAGATTTTTATGCTTTTAGTTCCCGAACTTTTATTAGTGTACATTTTGTCCCAACTTTCATTTTTGTACATTTGGTCCATGAACTTTTGAGTGTTTTATGCTTTTGGTCCTTGAACTTTGAGTTTTTTATGTTTTTAGGAGAAATTAATTTTTTTTTCTGCTTTTGTTGATTGATGTGAGTCGTTTGGCCTAGTAGTATAAACCACTTTACTCTTCTTGACTAGTCACACGTCACTTTTACTACCCACCACATTGCAGAATTTAACACTTTAAATGGTGGAATGACTAAATGTAGATCTTTGTGAAAGTTCAAGGACCAAATATGTAGTAATAATAGTTTAGTGGACCAAAAGCATAAAAAACACAAAGTTCAGGGACCAAATTATGGATTTTGCCTTTAATCATTAATCAAGTTCTCTCAATTTATGGCAACAAAAATACAATTATTGTCATTTATTTTTATGTATGCGAACATCAAGCATATCAGTCTCGTGCTTATCAATGTTTATCAAGATTTTAAAGAAGGAAAAGTAACTATAAATGAAAAGCAAGTATAAGATATTGTTTCTTGTAACTTGTCAACATGTTTCTATGTGAATGCTGAAAAATCTAAATATTAGGAAAAGTCTTTCCCACTTAAAGAATTGTGTGTTTTATGGAATACATCTAATGCATCGCGATCCAAAGCTTTTTAGAAGGCTTAACAAGGTGTTGTTCTTCCTATTCTAATTGATCTTCTTGTTGTTGGTATTAATTCCTTTGCAGAATGGTGCTGTGTTCGTTGGGTATCTTGATTGCCGTGGTCAGTCATTGTTGCATATGTTGTTTCAGAATGTATGGTAGTGTTGGTCAACTTGGAGTTGGAAATGCAATTCTAATCATTGTTCAAATTTCAAGCTGTTTCAGATCATAGTGATGTGCTTAGATGAACTACCGCAAAAAGGATATGGACTTGGATCTCGTATCTCCTCTTCATTGCCACCAATATCTCGTAAGCTACTTCCCTTCCACACTTGTACTGTTTCTTTGTTACTTGTTAATTATGATTATTCATTCTTTCTTTCTTGTAGTGAAACTATTATTTGAAGGCATTCACCCAACGACCATCAATGCCGGACGAGGACCGAATTTGAAGGTGTCCGTTATTGCCTTGTTCCATCTCGCTCATCACTCGTGCCGACAAGGTCCAAGCACTTCGCGAGGCATTTTGTCTGTCTAACCTTCCGAATGTCCTCAACTTAATTTCCACACTCTTCATCTTCGCATTGTCAACTACCTCCAAGGTTTACGTGTTCTTTTGAATGTTAAATCAAGGAATGCTCGTGGGCGACAAGGATCATATCCAATCAAGCTTTTCTACACTTCAAACATGCCCATCATTTTACAAATACGCGCTCGTATCCAATCTTTATTTCATTTCCTGTATACAAATTGTGGAAGTACCTCTTCATGCCCATCAAACATGCCCATGTAATGATATTTATATATCCGACATCGTTTAGTGCTCCTCGCCTGTTTTTATCTGAGATTCAAGGGAAGCTTCATTGTCAATCTTCTCAAGTAAGTGGAAGGAATCAATACGTCAAGGCCAATTCACTCCTGTTGTCGGTCTTGCATACTACATCACCGCACCATCAAGGTAGTATCACACAATTTAATTTCTTTTTTTTTTTTTTTAGCAGTAATCCAATTGTTTACTCAACAAACATTTCATTCTTGGTAGCTTCTGAGCTATAGCAAAGAAATCCTTTCCATGCCTTGTTTTATCTTATTTTCATGTCGTGCTCGCGTGCGCGCTCTTCTCAAAAACGTGGATTGAAGTTTCGGATCGTCTGCAAGAGATGTGGCTAGGCAAATTTCAGGAGCAACAAATGATAATGCCTGGACACAGAGATGTAGAGCGTACACCGAATTGCTATATTCCTATCGCGCAGCCTTCTGGGCGTGTGCATTGGTGGATTGACAGCTTTGGCAGATTTGATGGGCGCAATTGGTTCCGGACGGTATTCTACTAGTCGTTACAATTATATATCGCATTTCGAGACCTTTCGAGAAGGAGAAGACCGGCGACCTCCGCTTTTTCTAATGTAAAATCCAAACCAAATTTTTCGTCTGAGCTGAGTATCTTCTGTTAGTTGCTGAGTAGGTTTGTTCATTTTGTCTAGTTTTTTCTGTTTTTTTATTCTGCACATAAAGAGGTAGTTCATTGTATAGGTTTTTCATTAGGAAAAAAACTTGTCTCTTACAGACGTATGTATTCCTTAATTTTTCTATAAATTATTTGATCTCGATTTGAATTTTGAATGTTCATCTATAGCAGATTTGAGTTTATTATCAAGTTGTTAGGTGTCTTGGTTGAATAATTGCATTCAAAATAAACAAAAGAAAAACACTAAATCGAGGGAAATGGGATAGTTTGATGAATCGATGCAAATGTCCCCAACTAAATCCTTCCCCGCTAAAACTATTTGCACCAACTCAATTTTGCACCGCATGGATTTAGAGGAGAAAGAACATAACTTGGTTCATCATAGTTTGAAGGTAAAGATTGCATGCTCGCGCTTTTGAAAACACCCTGCTCCTATCACTCATGAAGAATTTGAGTCTCCAATGACCATCACAATGACCGCCCTGGCTAAGTGGTGGAGTGTCGCAAGTATTACATGGCACATAGATGGGAGTCGCGTATTCGGTCCTAGCGTTGACAATGAAATAATTTTTTGACAAGGTCCCCCTTGGCAAAGTGGTTTGGTGAGACCAACTTGACCCTATAGAATTAGTTGTACCCGAAAAGTGCGATGCCCGTAGTCATCAAAAAAAAAAAAAAAAAAAAAAAAAAAAATGGCCATCACAATACAATTAAGTTCATATCGTAGATTCAAACTCTCGTAGAGGCTAAGTGTCTTTTGGTGAATCATATACATAGTCAAAATTTACCTTGGGTTGTGGTGAGATAGCATGGATCACCGCATCACAAGTGGTCTCGAGTTTGAATAGCCGCTATTAAATTCCGTCGAGGATAGCTCATTCCGTCACTTTGAGTCCGAGTCCGAGATTAGTCGAGGCACAACCCCGACAATAATCGAAAAAAAAAAAAAAAAAAAAAAAAAAAAAAAATCATGGTAGAAACTAGAGACATGTCCTTTTGATGCATACATTTATTTCTGATCTCACTACTGCAGTTAAAACAACATGTTAACCTGCATTTCTTATATTAATATCACTACTGCAGTTGATATGCTAATATGCTTGCAATATCAGAAGAATGAAAACTAGCTCTGAAGATTCTTATCAAAAAACTAACTTAAATTTGAAGATTAATAAAACATATAATATGATTTTCAGAATCCCCATTGACTACAAAGATTTAACCACGAGTTTGAACCAACATTAATCCTCTCCGTCGATTACTGCATATCCAAGTAGAATATAAGAAGCAAGTCTCAATTTGACAGTAAATCGAAATGCAAAAATCCCTCGCTACTCGCATGATTACTTCAAGAAAACAAAGAGCAGATGCAGAAATGGCAAACGCTCGAATGAGCTATAGATATCTAACTTTATCTGATAGAGAGTTTCACCTTTGCAAGTGTCGGGTGCAGCTTCTTCCTCAGACGATAAGAAAACTTGGAGTTCACATACTTTCGGAGGTCATCATGTTCAAAGCTCATGCAATGTAGCTACGCGTCGTCATCCACAAAGTTCACCGCTAAATCCCAGTAGTGGCTCACGCCAGCATCAGAGAACACTTTACGAGCAGCAGCTTCGGTCATGCACTGATGAACAGAGAACCTTTGAAACTCGATTTAGCAACACTGCCCTCCCACACTTGCATGCACTTGTTGATGGGTCTCTTGTCATCTTCTTCTTCATCTTCATTTGCTACAGCGGCAGCCCAGTTTATCCTTTTAAGCATCAGTTTGCTGAACCTTTTCATTGACTTCCTGCCACCTTCGACGACAACCACACCCATCTCATCAGTTATAACAGCACATCCTGTCAGCCGGTTTTCCTGAGCATTAACATCAACCTTGAAACGGGTTTGTGGATGCGAGAGATCGTTGACCTTGTAAACACATACAAAAGTCTCTAGCGTATTTGGATCGTCAAAAGTTTTCGCTCTTTCTTCTCACGACGCTCTGCTGGTGTGAGCTTCCGGGCAATGTTTCTGTCCACATGGGCTTGTTCACGCTCAGCGGCTGCAGTGCGAATCTCCATTTCAAGCCTTGTAGGATCTTGAGTTGCTTCAGAGCCAAGCACCTTCATTAGATTGCTCATCTTGACCTTGGGCTTTGGGGGTTCTAACAATCCTTGCCTTATCATCTCTTGCCTGTCTTTCTCCTTTGCCAGACGCCTTTGAGTTCGCAATTTCTTCTGTTCCTTCTTGGTGAGTTTCAAGGGTTGTGGTGGTGGTGGTGCAGGCTCAGCTGGGGGCTCAATAGGTAGAGGATGCTCAACGTAAATTGTGATTTTATCCTTTTTGAGTTTGCCCTCGATAGTTTCCTCCATTATTTCATCATAATTATCAGCAGCAACCAGCGGCGCATCCCTGTTGCATTCAGTATTATATGTTAGATAATCAATACTGTAGAAGTCATAACAACTTCAGGCCAATTAAAACATGAACTGCAAGTCATTCTGCTGCAATTATAATAACCCAAAGCCATAATATAATTTGGAAATGAGGGAACTGCTAACTAAATTGAAGTTTTCAAGATGTCAAGAGACATTCAATCACAACAGATATTAAAAGGTATCTGCAGAATGGAAAAGTGAAAATCTCAGATTTTATAAACAGAATCTAAATAGTCAAAAGCTTCAAATGCGTAAGAGCAGAGGTCCCATCTTATTATATGTTAATCATTAAAACAAATACAGTGAATGGAAACTATACTTGTGCATAGCTTGTGTTAATTACTTCATGGCCAAAGTAGATGGGAGTCACTTCAGATAGCATATAAGATGAATTGCTAAAAAGACAAGGTTAGGATTTTAGAGGCTACTCTAGCACATGTAAACCCTTGTAAAAATAAAGGTCAATAGAGATGAGAGCCAATGTTTTTATATAATTGAAAAAGGAAAGCCCTTGCATGATGTTATAGAATATCCATGGCAGATTCATAAACATCCAAAAGATGAGAATAACTCACCACCATTCTATATCAGGAATTGGGTCCTTTGGTTTTTCTTTCGTGATCACTCTCTCCGACACCTCTATCAAATTCGGTTTATATAAGGCTCAGCCTTGGCCTTTGCTAGCTGTGCCTGTTTTACCTTCAACTCAGCTTGCGCTTCACTCTGATAAGCGTTCTGAAAAGAAGAGTAAAAAAACATTTAGGGCATTATCAAGACATACATAATTTATTGAAAAACGAAAGAGCTAAAAAGAAAATAATGTAGAGTCTCAATACTACAAACAGTCAAACACTATACCTTATTTTTCAATCTATCAGCCTCCTTTGACCATTCCCCCTCTTTCACAAACTGGAAACCCATCCTTTTGGGTCTCAAGAGCTTTTTCTTGTCGATACCCATGCTTGCATCAAAATGAGGATTCAATTCTGGATCTACATCCAGCTCAGGTTTAAGTATCTGGAATGCCTCTTTTTTCTGTTTGTTGATGTTCACCTGAAAATATCAACCAAAGTAAATATTGATTTCAAAAATAAAGAAATAGAAGGAAGGAAGAACGTAGTAAGAACAAAACCTTCAAGGTGCTAAGGTTAGTTGGCTTTGACATATTGATCACGTTGCCATGCTCATCTATTTCTCGCCCAAGTGCATCCAAACGAAGAACAGGAGCTTTAGCAGGTTTCTGCTGAGCTATTGACTCTGATGGTGGATGTCCAGGAAACATGTTTATAAGTGGCGCAAACTCAGGGTCATGTCGAAATCCCATCGAAGCAGCAAGTTCTTGCGCTCGCTTTACAGCTTCATAATTGGCTGCGGTTGCAGGCACACCAAGACCTGCTATTCCTCCAGGTGAAGGCATTGCTGGCGTGCTTGACGATGCATGTGTTGAAGAGGCCACAGAGCCTGTGGTTGACTGAATAGAACCTTGCTGTGAGTTTGTGCTTGCTGATTGGACTTTAGACCCCTCCTTCAGCACCACCTACACAGAACCTCCAAGGTTGAGTTAGCAACCTTGCTCAACGCCAAGACCATGTTGCTCGTACACATCAAAAAAAGGGTATAACAAAAAGAATACAGCAATTGGATTAAAAATCAAAGTGTCCGGCAACCAAAACAATGGAACTGTGAATAAAGAAATGAACTTACTGATTGCATCTTCAACTTTTCCGAGAGTTCCTTCTTCCTTTGCAAAGCTTCCTTAGCCTTTGCTATGGCAGCAAGAGACAGATTTCCAGTTTTGGCACCAGTTGAAGTAACAGCCACATCTGTACTAGATTTTCCAGGAACCTCATGAGATCTGGTAACACTAACTCCCTTATTTTCATTGGTGGTAGAAATTGAAGATACCTTGGTAGGGGGAGGATGGCTCTTGGCAGGAGTTATCTCGGGCATAGAACTTGATGTACCCACAAGTGGCTCAGGCTGCTGCCCTGCTCAGAAAGAGTTGTGTCTAACAATTAGAAATTAAGAAGGACAAACTATGGCATGTATCTAATAGAATTTTCGAGTTTTATTGCTCACTTGACAAACGAAAAGAACAACAAGAACCAGAAAACCCAGAGAGACCCTGTCTTTCAGCCAAAAACTCACAAAGAGTTCACTCAATTACAATCAAGACAACAACATATCTTTCTCTACTTCTCAATATCTATTTATTCTCTCATTGTTCCCGCCCAAACTAACTCACTATAGTCACGCCTGAGGTGTTGTTGATGTGGTTCCTTCCAGATTTGTTGAGTTAGCTTGAACATGGTTCTTATCAGTATCCAACTAATTTATATCAAACAGAGGTTGTGTTAACTTGAAAAGAAAAAACAAAGAACAATTACAACAGCTGATGGTTATCAATTATTTGATCCGATTTTTTTTTAGCATGGAACGAAGATACCAAGATACCCAGAGAACAATTCGACATTGTATATAAGAAAGTCCGACGGCAAGTTAATTAAATTGCATATAAACTACAAGATCATCAAGTTAGGTAACAATGTAAATCCAGCACGACAAACAATATATTCATAGAAGACAGTCGTTATAAAAAAAAAAAAAAAAAAAAAAAAAAAAAAAAAAAATTCAAAGCTTTTTCGGCATAACCATTATTCAGTCAATAAAAATAACAAAATTTTTACTACATTTGTACTACTAAGTATCAGCTACCAACACTCAATCCAAAACCGACAATGAATTCCAAAGATTCTCCACCCATTGCCAGAGTAGTTATACCACTTTACCATACAAAACATGATATGGCTGACAATATCATGAATCAAAATCAAACTTCAAATTATTGAGGTGTTCGAAGAATCAAAACAGGTATTAAGTTCGATGAACTGTTATTTACGACGCATAGCATATATCTTCATTCAACACATAAAAGTAATCAATTTTTTTAATAAGAAACCAACTTAATTATAACGCCCTTGACTCCAACATGAGTGGAACTCCCAACCTTTCCGCATCCATCTCGCTAGCCATGCTTTCGCATATAGAAACCAATCATAACATACACACATCAGGATTACGGCCTAATTCATATATAAAATGTTCCTAATCCAAATTAGCAGATTCTTCCATCTAATCCAATTCCCATTGCCTGTCATCGTTGTCATTCGCTACTTCACAAATGCAAGTAACTACACAAGCAAAAGAAGTGAAACAGCAATTAAGATGAGGTCGGTGGGAACTCACATTGGCAATGGAGTTGGTGGATGAGTTGAAATCGACATTCTCCTCTGCCTTATCCCCAAACCTCCGCCTCTCCCTCTTCCCTTCTTTTCGACTCCCACCGTTCTCGTCGAGTGCGCCATTCGAAACGCTAGAATCTTCTTCTTCGTCTTCGTCGTCGTCGTCTAGGGTTTTGTCTTCCAATCTCCTCTTCTCGCTACTCGAAACCCTAACCCGCTTATCGGTCTTGTGATCCGACCTGTCCTCGCTCTCGCCTCTCTCTTTCCTCTTCGAGGAGCGCCGCCTCTCCGTTGATTCCTCGATCGGAACCCTATCGCCTCTGCTGTCTTCGACGAGATCGCTCGTCTTGCGATGGTGTCCTCTGATTCGACTCCTACTTTTTCAGTTGTAATATTTTTTGGTCACAAAGTCATTTGTTTTTACTCAAACCACGAGCAAAATCATGACTTGCCCAAACTTTGGGGTCATTCCACATTAGAAAACAATTGCGACCACAGTCACACGTGTTTTTTTTTTTTTTTTTTTTTTTTTTTCATTTCAAAATAGTAGGAGAGAAATCGAGTTGGATAAAGATTAGACTTCTCTCGAACCAAATCTCGAGACAGTTTAAACCACTTTATAAATACCGCGACGTCGCACGCGCCACTTTAAAGAATTTGTTCTTCAATTGCTCCGCACAACTTTTACTTTTAAGGTTTGCTCGATTTCTCATATCTCGCTCTCTCTAGTGAATTTCGATTCTAGGTTTAGTTTTTGCTATAATTGTTCCTCGATTGATATCTCTCTCTCTCTCGATTAGTGGTTTTAGGGTTGTAGGGTTTTAAGTTTTCTGTTTAGTACCATTGGAACGAATTTCAATTTGAATTTTCAGCTTTTACTATTAGAATGGATTTCAATTTAAAGTCCATGAATTGCACTAAATCGAGCGCAGCTTGAAGAGTGATCCATGCAAATTACCCGACTAATTTGGGATTCAAGCTATGTTGTTGTTTGTTGTTGAATTGTGATTGTGGAATATATTTTCTTGAAATCTTTATGACTTAATTTGGTCTCAAATAGTGAATTTCTCCACTTGTAATGCTAGTGTTCCTATTCAAGTCCAAAAATTAACACCTCTTACGTTCTCACGGCAATCATCACATTGCTAATGTTGTTACATCCGCGCTAATGCCTTGATGTATATATTTACGCGTGTTGATTAGTTTTTGAAATTTTTGTAGTTTACACTAAATCGAACGCAAAGTGGAAGAGTTTGATCCATGCAAATGAGGCCACCCCGATTAATTTGGGATTCAGCTTTGTTGTTGTTTGTTGTTGAATTGTGATTGTGGAATAGATTTTCTTGAAATATTTATGACTTATTTGGTCTCGATATAGTGAATTTCTCCACTTGTAATGCCAATGTTCCTATTGAAGTCAATAAATTTGAGGTTCAAGCTTTGTTGTTGGAATCTTTGCGCTGATCAATTTGTTTTCAAAATGTTTCTCTACAGTAAAACGTACGTGCGAGCTTTTAAGTTACCGAAAATGGGGATGGGTTCGTAGTTTTACATCTTGCGAGGCCGTTTCACGCCGATTCTTCCCGAAGTTGAGAGCGCAGACTCGGAAGTTCCTTTCGAGAGAGAGTAATCTACACAAGTTGATAGCTCTATTCATATTTCTCGTGTGTAGTCGCCTCCCACTCTATGGTATACACTCGACTCATCGGTGCAGATCCATTTTACCGATGCGTGTTATTCTTGCGTCGGGTCGTCGTGGGACAATATGGAGCTTGGTATTACACCTCTTGTTACATCCGGAATGGTTATGCAACTCCCGGCGGCTCTAAAATCATTCAAGTGGACAACAACTTGCGTGAAGATCGTGCACTTATGTAAGTTGTATACTTCTATAAGATTAGATTTAATCATGGCAAAACATATTTTTTGGTCCTTGAACTTTGAGATTTTTATGCTTTTAGTTCCTGAACTTTTATTAGTGTACATTTTGTCCCCGAACTTTCATTTTTGTACATTTGGTCCATGAACTTTTGAGTGTTTTATGCTTTTGGTCCTTGAACTTTGAGTTTTTTATGTTTTTAGGAGAAATTAATTTTTTTTTCTAGCTTTTGTTGATTGATGTGAGTCGTTTGGCCTAGTAGTATAAACCACTTTACTCTTCTTGACTAGTCACACGTCACTTTTACTACCCACCACATTGCAGAAATTTAACACTTTAAATGGTGGAATGACTAAATGTAGATCTTTGTGAAAGTTCAAGGACCAAATATGTAGTAATAATAGTTTAGGGACCAAAAGCATAAAAAACACAAAGTTCAGTGGACCAAATTATGGATTTTGCCTTTAATCATTAATCAAGTTCTCTCAATTTATGGCAAATGTAAATACAATTATTGTCATTTATTTTTATGTATGCGAACATCAAGCATATTGTGTCTCGTGCTTATCAATGTTTATCAAGATTTTAAAGAAGGAAAAGTAACTATAAATGAAAAGCAAGTATAAGATATTGTTTCTTGTAACTTGTCAACATGTTTCTATGTGAATGCTGAAAAATCTAAATATTAGGAAAAAGTCTTTCCCACTTAAAGAATTGTGTGTTTTATGGAATACATCTAAGCTTAATGCATCGCGGATCCAAAGCTTTTTAGAAGCGAACAAGGTGTTGTTCTTCCTATTCTAATTGATCTTCTTGTTGTTGGTATTAATTCCTTTGCAGAATGGTGCGCGTGAAGTCATTGGTATCTTGATTGCCGTGGTCGTCGTTGCATATGTTGTTTCAGAATGTATGGTAGTGTTGGTCAACTTGGAGTTGGAAATGCAATTCTAATCATTGTTCAAATGCTGGTTTGCGGTATCATCATAGTGATGTGCTTAGATGAACTACCGCAAAAAGGATATGGACTTGATCTCGTATCTCCTCTTCATTGCCACCAATATCCGGTAAGCTACTTCCTTCCACACTTGTACTGTTTCTTTGTTACTTGTTAATTATGATTATTCATTCTTTCTTTCTTGTAGTGAAACTATTATTTGGAAGGCATTCACCCAACGACCATCAATGCCGGACGAGGACCGAATTTGAAGGTGCTTGTTATTGCCTTGTTCCATCTCGCTCATCACTCGTGCCGACAAGGTCCAAGCACTTCGCGAGGCATTTTGTCTGCAGTAACCTTCCGAATGTCCTCAACTTAATTTCCACACTCTTCATCTTCGGCATTGTCAACTACCTCCAAGGTTTACGTGTTCTTTTGAATGTTAAATCAAGGAATGCTCGTGGGCGACAAGGATCATATCCAATCAAGCTTTTCTACACTTCAAACATGCCCATCATTTTACAAATCCAAGCGCTCGTATCCAATCTTTATTTCATTTCCTGTATACAAATTGTGGAAGTACCTCTTCATGCCCATCAAACATGCCCATGTAATGATATTTATATATCTCGACATCGTTTAGTGCTCCTCGCTGCTTTATCTGAGATTCAAGGTGGAAGCTTCATTGTCAATCTTCTCAAGTGGAAGGAATCAATACGCTCGCGGTCAATTCACTCCTGTTGCTTGGTCTCTGCATACTACATCACCGCACCATCAAGGTAGTATCACACAATTTAATTTCTTTTTTTTTTTTTTAGCAGAATCCAATTGTTTACTCAACAAACATTTCATTCTTGGTAGCTTCGGAGCTATAGCAGCAAATCCTTTCCATGCCTTGTTTTATCTTATTTTCATGCTGTCTGCGTGCGCGCTCTTCTCAAAAACGTGGATTGAAGTTTCTGGATCGTCTGCAAGAGATGTGGCTAGGCACTTCGGGAGCAACAAATGATAATGCCTGGACACAGAGATGTAGAGCGTACACTGAATTGCTATATTCCTACTGCGGCAGCCTTCGGGGGCGTGTGCATTGGTGGATTGACAGTTTTGGCAGATTTGATGGGCGCAATTGGTTCCGGGACTGGTATTCTACTAGCTGTTACAATTATATATCAGTATTTCGAGACCTTTGAGAAGGAGAAGACCGGCGACCTCCGCTTTTTCTGAATGTAAAATCCAAACCAGCTTTTTCGTCTGAGCTGAGTATCTTCTGTTAGTTGCTGAGTAGGTTTGTTCATTTTGTCTAGTTTTTTCTATGTTTTTTTATTCTGCACATAAAGAGGTAGTTCATTGTATAGGTTTTTCATTAGGAAAAAAACTTGTCTCTTACAGACAGTATGTATTCCTTAATTTTTCTATAAATTATTTGATCTCGATTTGAATTTTGAATGTTCATCTATAGCAGATTTGAGTTTATTATCAAGTTGTTAGGTGTCTTGGTTGAATAATTGCATTCAAAATAAACAAAAGAAAAACACTAAATCGAGGGAAATGGGATAGTTTGATGAATCGATGCAAATTGCCCCCAACTAAATCCTTCCCTCGCTAAAACTATTTGCACCAACTCAATTTTGCACCGCATGGATTTAGAGGAGAAAGAACATAACTTGGTTCATCATAGTTTGAAGGTAAAGATTGCATGCTCGCTTTGAAAACACCCTGGTGCTCCTATCGCTCATGAAGAATTTGAGTCTCCAATGACCATCACAATGACCGCCCTGGCTAAGTGGTGGAGTGTCGCAAGTATTACATGGCACATAGATGGGAGTCGCGTATTCGGTCCTAGCGTTGACAATGAAATAATTTTTTGACAAGAGGTCCCCCTGGCCAAAGGGTTTGGTGAGACCAACTTGACCCTATAGAATTAGTTGTACCCGAAAAGTGCGATGCCCGTAGTCATCAAAAAAAAAAAAAAAAAAAAAAAAAAAAAAAAATGGCCATCACAATACAATTAAGTTCATATCGTAGATTCAAACTCTCGTAGAGGCTAAGTGTCTTTTGGTGAATCATATACATAGTCAAAATTTACCTTGGGTTGTGGTGAGATAGCATGGATCACCGCATCACAAGTGGTCTCGAGTTTGAATAGCCGCTATTAAATTCCGTTGAGGATAGCTCATTCCGTCACTTTGAGTCCGAGTCCGAGATTAGTCGAGGCACAACCCCGACAATAATCGAAAAAAAAAAAAAAAAAAAAAAAAAAAAAAAATCATGGTAGAAACTAGAGACATGTCCTTTTGATGCATACATTTATTTCTGATCTCACTACTGCAGTTAAAACAACATGTTAACCTGCATTTCTTATATTAATATCACTACTGCAGTTGATATGCTAATATGCTTGCAATATCAGAAGAATGAAAACTAGCTCTGAAGATTCTTATCAAAAAACTAACTTAAATTTGAAGATTAATAAAACATATAATATGATTTTCAGAATCCCCATTGACTACAAAGATTTAACCACGAGTTTGAACCAACATTAATCCTCTCCGTCGATTACTGCATATCCAAGTAGAATATAAGAAGCAAGTCTCAATTTGACAGTAAATCGAAATGCAAAAATCCTCGCTACTCGCATGATTACTTCAAGAAAACAAAGAGCAGATGCAGAAATGGCAAACGCTCGAATGAGCTATAGATATCTAACTTTATCTGATAGAGAGTTTCACCTTTGCAAGTGTCGGGTGCAGCTTCTTCCTCAGACGATAAGAAAACTTGGAGTTCACATACTTTCGGAGGTCATCATGTTCAAAGCTCATGCAATGTAGCTACGCGTCGTCATCCACAAAGTTCACCGCTAAATCCCAGTAGTGGCTCACGCCAGCATCAGAGAACACTTTACGAGCAGCAGCTTCGGTCATGCACTGATGAACAGAGAACCTTTTGAAACTCGATTTAGCAACACTGCCCTCCCACACTTGCATGCACTTGTTGATGGGTCTCTTGTCATCTTCTTCTTCATCTTCATTTGCTACAGCGGCAGCCCAGTTTATCCTTTTAAGCATCAGTTTGCTGAACCTTTTCATTGACTTCCTGCCACCTTCGACGACAACCACACCCATCTCATCAGTTATAACAGCACATCCTGTCAGCCGGTTTTCCTGAGCATTAACATCAACCTTGAAACGGGTTTGTGGATGCGAGAGATCGTTGACCTTGTAAACACATACAAAAGTCTCTAGCGTATTTGGATCGTCAAAAGTTTTCGCTCTTTCTTCTCACGACGCTCTGCTGGTGTGAGCTTCCGGGCAATGTTTCTGTCCACATGGGCTTGTTCACGCTCAGCGGCTGCAGTGCGAATCTCCATTTCAAGCCTTGTAGGATCTTGAGTTGCTTCAGAGCCAAGCACCTTCATTAGATTGCTCATCTTGACCTTGGGCTTTGGGGGTTCTAACAATCCTTGCCTTATCATCTCTTGCCTGTCTTTCTCCTTTGCCAGACGCCTTTGAGTTCGCAATTTCTTCTGTTCCTTCTTGGTGAGTTTCAAGGGTTGTGGTGGTGGTGGTGCAGGCTCAGCTGGGGGCTCAATAGGTAGAGGATGCTCAACGTAAATTGTGATTTTATCCTTTTTGAGTTTGCCCTCGATAGTTTCCTCCATTATTTCATCATAATTATCAGCAGCAACCAGCGGCGCATCCCTGTTGCATTCAGTATTATATGTTAGATAATCAATACTGTAGAAGTCATAACAACTTCAGGCCAATTAAAACATGAACTGCAAGTCATTCTGCTGCAATTATAATAACCCAAAGCCATAATATAATTTGGAAATGAGGGAACTGCTAACTAAATTGAAGTTTTCAAGATGTCAAGAGACATTCAATCACAACAGATATTAAAAGGTATCTGCAGAATGGAAAAGTGAAAATCTCAGATTTTATAAACAGAATCTAAATAGTCAAAAGCTTCAAATGCGTAAGAGCAGAGGTCCCATCTTATTATATGTTAATCATTAAAACAAATACAGTGAATGGAAACTATACTTGTGCATAGCTTGTGTTAATTACTTCATGGCCAAAGTAGATGGGAGTCACTTCAGATAGCATATAAGATGAATTGCTAAAAAGACAAGGTTAGGATTTTAGAGGCTACTCTAGCACATGTAAACCCTTGTAAAAATAAAGGTCAATAGAGATGAGAGCCAATGTTTTTATATAATTGAAAAAGGAAAGCCCTTGCATGATGTTATAGAATATCCATGGCAGATTCATAAACATCCAAAAGATGAGAATAACTCACCACCATTCTATATCAGGAATTGGGTCCTTTGGTTTTTCTTTCGTGATCACTCTCTCCGACACCTCTATCAAATTCGGGTTTATATAAGGCTCAGCCTTGGCCTTTGCTAGCTGTGCCTGTTTTACCTTCAACTCAGCTTGCGCTTCACTCTGATAAGCGTTCTGAAAAGAAGAGTAAAAAAACATTTAGGGCATTATCAAGACATACATAATTTATTGAAAAACGAAAGAGCTAAAAAGAAAATAATGTAGAGTCTCAATACTACAAACAGTCAAACACTATACCTTATTTTTCAATCTATCAGCCTCCTTTGACCATTCCCCCTCTTTCACAAACTGGAAACCCATCCTTTTGGGTCTCAAGAGCTTTTTCTTGTCGATACCCATGCTTGCATCAAAATGAGGATTCAATTCTGGATCTACATCCAGCTCAGGTTTAAGTATCTGGAATGCCTCTTTTTTCTGTTTGTTGATGTTCACCTGAAAATATCAACCAAAGTAAATATTGATTTCAAAAATAAAGAAATAGAAGGAAGGAAGAACGTAGTAAGAACAAAACCTTCAAGGTGCTAAGGTTAGTTGGCTTTGACATATTGATCACGTTGCCATGCTCATCTATTTCTCGCCCAAGTGCATCCAAACGAAGAACAGGAGCTTTAGCAGGTTTCTGCTGAGCTATTGACTCTGATGGTGGATGTCCAGGAAACATGTTTATAAGTGGCGCAAACTCAGGGTCATGTCGAAATCCCATCGAAGCAGCAAGTTCTTGCGCTCGCTTTACAGCTTCATAATTGGCTGCGGTTGCAGGCACACCAAGACCTGCTATTCCTCCAGGTGAAGGCATTGCTGGCGTGCTTGACGATGCATGTGTTGAAGAGGCCACAGAGCCTGTGGTTGACTGAATAGAACCTTGCTGTGAGTTTGTGCTTGCTGATTGGACTTTAGACCCCTCCTTCAGCACCACCTACACAGAACCTCCAAGGTTGAGTTAGCAACCTTGCTCAACGCCAAGACCATGTTGCTCGTACACATCAAAAAAAGGGTATAACAAAAAGAATACAGCAATTGGATTAAAAATCAAAGTGTCCGGCAACCAAAACAATGGAACTGTGAATAAAGAAATGAACTTACTGATTGCATCTTCAACTTTTCCGAGAGTTCCTTCTTCCTTTGCAAAGCTTCCTTAGCCTTTGCTATGGCAGCAAGAGACAGATTTCCAGTTTTGGCACCAGTTGAAGTAACAGCCACATCTGTACTAGATTTTCCAGGAACCTCATGAGATCTGGTAACACTAACTCCCTTATTTTCATTGGTGGTAGAAATTGAAGATACCTTGGTAGGGGGAGGATGGCTCTTGGCAGGAGTTATCTCGGGCATAGAACTTGATGTACCCACAAGTGGCTCAGCAGCTGCTCCCTGCTCAGAAAGAGTTGTGTCTAACAATTAGAAATTAAGAAGGACAAACTATGGCATGTATCTAATAGAATTTTCGAGTTTTATTGCTCACTTGACAAACGAAAAGAACAACAAGAACCAGAAAACCCAGAGAGACCCTGTCTTTCAGCCAAAAACTCACAAAGAGTTCACTCAATTACAATCAAGACAACAACATATCTTTCTCTACTTCTCAATATCTATTTATTCTCTCATTGTTCCCGCCCAAACTAACTCACTATAGTCACGCCTGAGGTGTTGTTGATGTGGTTCCTTCCAGATTTGTTGAGTTAGCTTGAACATGGTTCTTATCAGTATCCAACTAATTTATATCAAACAGAGGTTGTGTTAACTTGAAAAGAAAAAACAAAGAACAATTACAACAGCTGATGGTTATCAATTATTTGATCCGATTTTTTTTTAGCATGGAACGAAGATACCAAGATACCCAGAGAACAATTCGACATTGTATATAAGAAAGTCCGACGGCAAGTTAATTAAATTGCATATAAACTACAAGATCATCAAGTTAGGTAACAATGTAAATCCAGCACGACAAACAATATATTCATAGAAGACAGTCGTTATAATAAATAAATAAAAAAAAAAAAAAAAAAAAAATTCAAAGCTTTTTCGGCATAACCATTATTCAGTCAATAAAAATAACAAAATTTTTACTACATTTGTACTACTAAGTATCAGCTACCAACACTCAATCCAAAACCGACAATGAATTCCAAAGATTCTCCACCCATTGCCAGAGTAGTTATACCACTTTACCATACAAAACATGATATGGCTGACAATATCATGAATCAAAATCAAACTTCAAATTATTGAGGTGTTCGAAGAATCAAAACAGGTATTAAGTTCGATGAACTGTTATTTACGACGCATAGCATATATCTTCATTCAACACATAAAAGTAATCAATTTTTTTAATAAGAAACCAACTTAATTATAACGCCCTTGACTCCAACATGAGTGGAACTCCCAACCTTTCCGCATCCATCTCGCTAGCCATGCTTTCGCATATAGAAACCAATCATAACATACACACATCAGGATTACGGCCTAATTCATATATAAAATGTTCCTAATCCAAATTAGCAGATTCTTCCATCTAATCCAATTCCCATTGCCTGTCATCGTTGTCATTCGCTACTTCACAAATGCAAGTAACTACACAAGCAAAAGAAGTGAAACAGCAATTAAGATGAGGTCGGTGGGAACTCACATTGGCAATGGAGTTGGTGGATGAGTTGAAATCGACATTCTCCTCTGCCTTATCCCCAAACCTCCGCCTCTCCCTCTTCCCTTCTTTTCGACTCCCACCGTTCTCGTCGAGTGCGCCATTCGAAACGCTAGAATCTTCTTCTTCGTCTTCGTCGTCGTCGTCTAGGGTTTTGTCTTCCAATCTCCTCTTCTCGCTACTCGAAACCCTAACCCGCTTATCGGTCTTGTGATCCGACCTGTCCTCGCTCTCGCCTCTCTCTTTCCTCTTCGAGGAGCGCCGCCTCTCCGTTGATTCCTCGATCGGAACCCTATCGCCTCTGCTGTCTTCGACGAGATCGCTCGTCTTGCGATGGTGTCCTCTGATTCGACTCCTACTTTTTCAGTTGTAATATTTTTTGGTCACAAAGTCATTTGTTTTTACTCAAACCACGAGCAAAATCATGACTTGCCCAAACTTTGGGGTCATTCCACATTAGAAAACAATTGCGACCACAGTCACACGTGTTTTTTTTTTTTTTTTTTTTTCATTTCAAAATAGTAGGAGAGAAATCGAGTTGGATAAAGATTAGACTTCTCTCGAACCAAATCTCGAGACAGTTTAAACCACTTTATAAATACCGCGACGTCGCACGCGCCACGGAAAGAATTTGTTCTTCAATTGCTCCGCACAACTTTTACTTTTAAGGTTTGCTCGATTTCTCATATCTCGCTCTCTCTAGTGAATTTCGATTCTAGGTTTAGTTTTTGCTATAATTGTTCCTCGATTGATATCTCTCTCTCTCTTGATTAGGGTTTTAGGGTTGTAGGGTTTTAAGTTTTCTGTTTAGTACCATTGGAACGAATTTCAATTTGAATTTTCAGCTTTTACTATTAGAATGGATTTCAATTTAAAGTCCATGAATTGCACTAAATCGAGCGCAGTTGAAGAGTGATCCATGCAGCCGGCCCCGACTAATTTGGGATTCAAGCTATGTTGTTGTTTGTTGTTGAATTGTGATTGTGGAATATATTTTCTTGAAATCTTTATGACTTAATTTGGTCTCAAATAGTGAATTTCTCCACTTGTAATGCTAGTGTTCCTATTCAAGTCCAAAAATTAACACCTCTTACGTTCGGCGGCAATCATCACATTGCTAATGTTGTTACATCCGGCGCTAATGCCTTGATGTATATATTTACGCGTGTTGATTAGTTTTTGAAATTTTTGTAGTTTACACTAAATCGAACGCAAAGTGGAAGAGTTTGATCCATGCACCAATTCCCCGATTAATTTGGGATTCGTGCTTTGTTGTTGTTTGTTGTTGAATTGTGATTGTGGAATAGATTTTCTTGAAATATTTATGACTTATTTGGTCTCGTATAGTGAATTTCTCCACTTGTAATGCCAATGTTCCTATTGAAGTCAATAAATTTGAGGTTCAGCTTTGTTGTTGGAATCTTTGCGCCGATCAATTTGTTTTCAAAATGTTTCTCTACAGTAAAACGTACGTGCGAGCTTTTAAGTTACCGAAAATGGGGGATGGGTTCGTAGTTTTACATCTTGTGAGGCCGTTTCGCCGATTCTTCCCGAAGTTGAGAGCGCAGAGACGGAAAGTTCCTTTCGAGAGAGAGTAATCTACACAAGGATAGCTCTATTCATATTTCTGTGTGTAGTCGGCTCCCACTCTATGGTATACACTCGACTAAATCGGTGCGATCCATTTTATCGATGCGTGTTATTCTTGCGTCGAGTCGTGGGACGCCATGGAGCTTGGTATTACACCTCTTGTTACATCCGGAATGGTTATGCAACTCCCGGTCGGCTCTAAAATCATTCAAGTGGACAACAACTTGCGTGAAGATCGTGCACTTATGTAAGTTGTATACTTCTATAAGATTAGATTTAATCATGGCAAAACATATTTTTTGTCCTTGAACTTTGAGATTTTTATGCTTTTAGTTCCCGAACTTTTATTAGTGTACATTTTGTCCCCGAACTTTCATTTTTGTACATTTGGTCCATGAACTTTTGAGTGTTTTATGCTTTTGGTCCTTGAACTTTGAGTTTTTTATGTTTTTAGGAGAAATTAATTTTTTTTCGCTTTTGTTGATTGATGTGAGTCGTTTGGCCTAGTAGTATAAACCACTTTACTCTTCTTGACTAGTCACACGTCACTTTTACTACCCACCACATTGCAGGAATTTAACACTTTAAATGGTGGAATGACTAAATGTAGATCTTTGTGAAAGTTCAAGGACCAAATATGTAGTAATAATAGTTTAGGGACCAAAAGCATAAAAAACACAAAGTTCAGGGACCAAATTATGGATTTTGCCTTTAATCATTAATCAAGTTCTCTCAATTTATGGCAACATAAATACAATTATTGTCATTTATTTTTATGTATGCGAACATCAAGCATATTGTGTCTGTGCTTATCAATGTTTATCAGTATTTTAAAGAAGGAAAAGTAACTATAAATGAAAAGCAAGTATAAGATATTGTTTCTTGTAACTTGTCAACATGTTTCTATGTGAATGCTTTGAAAAATCTAAATATTAGGAAAAAGTCTTTCCCACTTAAAGAATTGTGTGTTTTATGGAATACATCTAAGTTAATGCATCGCGGATCCAAAGCTTTTTAGAAGGCGAACAAGGTGTTGTTCTTCCTATTCTAATTGATCTTCTTGTTGTTGGTATTAATTCCTTTGCAGGGAATGGTGCGTGTTTCGTTGGGTATCTTGATTGCCGTGGTCGTCGTTGCATATGTTGTTTCAGAATGTATGGTAGTGTTGGTCAACTTGGAGTTGGAAATGCAATTCTAATCATTGTTCAAATTTCTGTTGCAGGTATCATAGTGATGTGCTTAGATGAACTACCGCAAAAAGGATATGGACTTGGATCTCGGTATCTCCTCTTCATTGCCACCAATATCTGGTAAGCTACTTCCCTTCCACACTTGTACTGTTCTTTGTTACTTGTTAATTATGATTATTCATTCTTTCTTTCTTGTAGTGAAACTATTATTTGGAAGGCATTCAGTCCAACGACCATCAATGCTGGACGAGGACCAGAATTTGAAGGTGCTGTTATTGCCTTGTTCCATCTGCTCATCACTCGTGCCGACAAGGTCCAAGCACTTCGCGAGGCATTTTGTCGGCAGAACCTTCCGAATGTCCTCAACTTAATTTCCACACTCTTCATCTTCGGCATTGTCAACTACCTCCAAGGTTTACGTGTTCTTTTGAATGTTAAATCAAGGAATGCTCGTGGGCGACAAGGATCATATCCAATCAAGCTTTTCTACACTTCAAACATGCCCATCATTTTACAAATCATGCTCGTATCCAATCTTTATTTCATTTCCCAGTATACAAATTGTGGAAGTACCTCTTCATGCCCATCAAACATGCCCATGTAATGATATTTATATATCTCGACATCGTTTAGTGCTCCTCGCTTGCTTTATCTGAGATTCAAGGAAGCTTCATTGTCAATCTTCTCGGCAAGTGGAAGGAATCAATACGTCGGCGGTCAATTCACTCCTCGTTCTGGCCGGTCTTGCATACTACATCACTGCACCATCAAGGTAGTATCACACAATTTAATTTCTTTTTTTTTTTTTTTAGCGAGAATCCAATTGTTTACTCAACAAACATTTCATTCTTGGTAGCTTCGGAGCTATAGCACAAATCCTTTCCATGCCTTGTTTTATCTTATTTTCATGCTGTCTGCGTGCGCGCTCTTCTCAAAAACGTGGATTGAAGTTTCTGGATCGTCTGCAAGAGATGTGGCTAGGCAGCTCAGGGAGCAACAAATGATAATGCCTGGACACAGAGATGTAGAGCGTACACTGAATTGCTATATTCCTACGCGCAGACTTCTGGGGCGTGTGCATTGGTGGATTGACGCTTTGGCGATTTGATGGGCGCAATTGGTTCCGGATCGGTATTCTACTAGTCATTACAATTATATATCGTATTTCGAGACCTTTGAGAAGGAGAAGACCGGCGACCTCCGCTTTTTCTAATGTAAAATCCAAACCAAATTTTTCGTCTGAAATGAGTATCTTCTCGTTAGTTGCTTGAGTAGGTTTGTTCATTTTGTCTAGTTTTTTCTATGTTTTTTTATTCTCGCACATAAAGAGGTAGTTCATTGTATAGGTTTTTCATTAGGAAAAAAAAACTTGTCTCTTACAGACGATGTATTCCTTAATTTTTCTATAAATTATTTGATCTCGATTTGAATTTTGAATGTTCATCTATAGCAGATTTGAGTTTATTATCAAGTTGTTAGGTGTCTTGGTTGAATAATTGCATTCAAAATAAACAAAAGAAAAACACTAAATCGAGGGAAATGGGATAGTTTGATGAATCGATGCAAATTGTCCCCTAACTAAATCCTTCCCTCGCTAAAACTATTTGCACCAACTCAATTTTGCACCGCATGGATTTAGAGGAGAAAGAACATAACTTGGTTCATCATAGTTTGAAGAAAAGATTGCATGCTCGCTTTGAAAACACCCTGGTGCTCTATCGATCATGAAGAATTTGAGTCTCCAATGACCATCACAATGACCGCCCTGGCTAAGTGGTGGAGTGTCGCAAGTATTACATGGCACATAGATGGGAGTCGCGTATTCGGTCCTAGCGTTGACAATGAAATAATTTTTTGACAGTGGTCCCCCCTTGGCCAAAGGGTTTGGTGAGACCAACTTGACCCTATAGAATTAGTTGTACCCGAAAAGTGCGGATGCCCGTAGTCATCAAAAAAAAAAAAAAAAAAAAAAAAATGGCCATCACAATACAATTAAGTTCATATCGTAGATTCAAACTCTCGTAGAGGCTAAGTGTCTTTTGGTGAATCATATACATAGTCAAAATTTACCTTGGGTTGTGGTGAGATAGCATGGATCACTGCATCACAAGTGGTCTCGAGTTTGAATAGCCGCTATTAAATTCCGTTGAGGATAGCTCATTCCGTCACTTTGAGTCTGAGTCCGAGATTAGTCGAGGCACAACCCTGACAATAATCGAAAAAAAAAAAAAAAAAAAAAAAAAATCATGGTAGAAACTAGAGACATGTCCTTTTGATGCATACATTTATTTCTGATCTCACTACTGCAGTTAAAACAACATGTTAACCTGCATTTCTTATATTAATATCACTACTGCAGTTGATATGCTAATATGCTTGCAATATCAGAAGAATGAAAACTAGCTCTGAAGATTCTTATCAAAAAACTAACTTAAATTTGAAGATTAATAAAACATATAATATGATTTTCAGAATCCCCATTGACTACAAAGATTTAACCACGAGTTTGAACCAACATTAATCCTCTCCGTCGATTACTGCATATCCAAGTAGAATATAAGAAGCAAGTCTCAATTTGACAGTAAATCGAAATGCAAAAATCCCTCGCTACTCGCATGATTACTTCAAGAAAACAAAGAGCAGATGCAGAAATGGCAAACGCTCGAATGAGCTATAGATATCTAACTTTATCTGATAGAGAGTTTCACCTTTGCAAGTGTCGGGTGCAGCTTCTTCCTCAGACGATAAGAAAACTTGGAGTTCACATACTTTCGGAGGTCATCATGTTCAAAGCTCATGCAATGTAGCTACGCGTCGTCATCCACAAAGTTCACCGCTAAATCCCAGTAGTGGCTCACGCCAGCATCAGAGAACACTTTACGAGCAGCAGCTTCGGTCATGCACTGATGAACAGAGAACCTTTTGAAACTCGATTTAGCAACACTGCCCTCCCACACTTGCATGCACTTGTTGATGGGTCTCTTGTCATCTTCTTCTTCATCTTCATTTGCTACAGCGGCAGCCCAGTTTATCCTTTTAAGCATCAGTTTGCTGAACCTTTTCATTGACTTCCTGCCACCTTCGACGACAACCACACCCATCTCATCAGTTATAACAGCACATCCTGTCAGCCGGTTTTCCTGAGCATTAACATCAACCTTGAAACGGGTTTGTGGATGCGAGAGATCGTTGACCTTGTAAACACATACAAAAGTCTCTAGCGTATTTGGATCGTCAAAAGTTTTCGCTCTTTCTTCTCACGACGCTCTGCTGGTGTGAGCTTCCGGGCAATGTTTCTGTCCACATGGGCTTGTTCACGCTCAGCGGCTGCAGTGCGAATCTCCATTTCAAGCCTTGTAGGATCTTGAGTTGCTTCAGAGCCAAGCACCTTCATTAGATTGCTCATCTTGACCTTGGGCTTTGGGGGTTCTAACAATCCTTGCCTTATCATCTCTTGCCTGTCTTTCTCCTTTGCCAGACGCCTTTGAGTTCGCAATTTCTTCTGTTCCTTCTTGGTGAGTTTCAAGGGTTGTGGTGGTGGTGGTGCAGGCTCAGCTGGGGGCTCAATAGGTAGAGGATGCTCAACGTAAATTGTGATTTTATCCTTTTTGAGTTTGCCCTCGATAGTTTCCTCCATTATTTCATCATAATTATCAGCAGCAACCAGCGGCGCATCCCTGTTGCATTCAGTATTATATGTTAGATAATCAATACTGTAGAAGTCATAACAACTTCAGGCCAATTAAAACATGAACTGCAAGTCATTCTGCTGCAATTATAATAACCCAAAGCCATAATATAATTTGGAAATGAGGGAACTGCTAACTAAATTGAAGTTTTCAAGATGTCAAGAGACATTCAATCACAACAGATATTAAAAGGTATCTGCAGAATGGAAAAGTGAAAATCTCAGATTTTATAAACAGAATCTAAATAGTCAAAAGCTTCAAATGCGTAAGAGCAGAGGTCCCATCTTATTATATGTTAATCATTAAAACAAATACAGTGAATGGAAACTATACTTGTGCATAGCTTGTGTTAATTACTTCATGGCCAAAGTAGATGGGAGTCACTTCAGATAGCATATAAGATGAATTGCTAAAAAGACAAGGTTAGGATTTTAGAGGCTACTCTAGCACATGTAAACCCTTGTAAAAATAAAGGTCAATAGAGATGAGAGCCAATGTTTTTATATAATTGAAAAAGGAAAGCCCTTGCATGATGTTATAGAATATCCATGGCAGATTCATAAACATCCAAAAGATGAGAATAACTCACCACCATTCTATATCAGGAATTGGGTCCTTTGGTTTTTCTTTCGTGATCACTCTCTCCGACACCTCTATCAAATTCGGGTTTATATAAGGCTCAGCCTTGGCCTTTGCTAGCTGTGCCTGTTTTACCTTCAACTCAGCTTGCGCTTCACTCTGATAAGCGTTCTGAAAAGAAGAGTAAAAAAACATTTAGGGCATTATCAAGACATACATAATTTATTGAAAAACGAAAGAGCTAAAAAGAAAATAATGTAGAGTCTCAATACTACAAACAGTCAAACACTATACCTTATTTTTCAATCTATCAGCCTCCTTTGACCATTCCCCCTCTTTCACAAACTGGAAACCCATCCTTTTGGGTCTCAAGAGCTTTTTCTTGTCGATACCCATGCTTGCATCAAAATGAGGATTCAATTCTGGATCTACATCCAGCTCAGGTTTAAGTATCTGGAATGCCTCTTTTTTCTGTTTGTTGATGTTCACCTGAAAATATCAACCAAAGTAAATATTGATTTCAAAAATAAAGAAATAGAAGGAAGGAAGAACGTAGTAAGAACAAAACCTTCAAGGTGCTAAGGTTAGTTGGCTTTGACATATTGATCACGTTGCCATGCTCATCTATTTCTCGCCCAAGTGCATCCAAACGAAGAACAGGAGCTTTAGCAGGTTTCTGCTGAGCTATTGACTCTGATGGTGGATGTCCAGGAAACATGTTTATAAGTGGCGCAAACTCAGGGTCATGTCGAAATCCCATCGAAGCAGCAAGTTCTTGCGCTCGCTTTACAGCTTCATAATTGGCTGCGGTTGCAGGCACACCAAGACCTGCTATTCCTCCAGGTGAAGGCATTGCTGGCGTGCTTGACGATGCATGTGTTGAAGAGGCCACAGAGCCTGTGGTTGACTGAATAGAACCTTGCTGTGAGTTTGTGCTTGCTGATTGGACTTTAGACCCCTCCTTCAGCACCACCTACACAGAACCTCCAAGGTTGAGTTAGCAACCTTGCTCAACGCCAAGACCATGTTGCTCGTACACATCAAAAAAAGGGTATAACAAAAAGAATACAGCAATTGGATTAAAAATCAAAGTGTCCGGCAACCAAAACAATGGAACTGTGAATAAAGAAATGAACTTACTGATTGCATCTTCAACTTTTCCGAGAGTTCCTTCTTCCTTTGCAAAGCTTCCTTAGCCTTTGCTATGGCAGCAAGAGACAGATTTCCAGTTTTGGCACCAGTTGAAGTAACAGCCACATCTGTACTAGATTTTCCAGGAACCTCATGAGATCTGGTAACACTAACTCCCTTATTTTCATTGGTGGTAGAAATTGAAGATACCTTGGTAGGGGAGGATGGCTCTTGGCAGGAGTTATCTCGGGCATAGAACTTGATGTACCCAAAAGTGGCTCAGCAGCTGCTCCTGCTCAGAAAGAGTTGTGTCTAACAATTAGAAATTAAGAAGGACAAACTATGGCATGTATCTAATAGAATTTTCGAGTTTTATTGCTCACTTGACAAACGAAAAGAACAACAAGAACCAGAAAACCCAGAGAGACCCTGTCTTTCAGCCAAAAACTCACAAAGAGTTCACTCAATTACAATCAAGACAACAACATATCTTTCTCTACTTCTCAATATCTATTTATTCTCTCATTGTTCCCGCCCAAACTAACTCACTATAGTCACGCCTGAGGTGTTGTTGATGTGGTTCCTTCCAGATTTGTTGAGTTAGCTTGAACATGGTTCTTATCAGTATCCAACTAATTTATATCAAACAGAGGTTGTGTTAACTTGAAAAGAAAAAACAAAGAACAATTACAACAGCTGATGGTTATCAATTATTTGATCCGATTTTTTTTTAGCATGGAACGAAGATACCAAGATACCCAGAGAACAATTCGACATTGTATATAAGAAAGTCCGACGGCAAGTTAATTAAATTGCATATAAACTACAAGATCATCAAGTTAGGTAACAATGTAAATCCAGCACGACAAACAATATATTCATAGAAGACAGTCGTTATAAAAAAAAAAAAAAAAAAAAAAAAAGCTTTTTCGGCATAACCATTATTCAGTCAATAAAAATAACAAAATTTTTACTACATTTGTACTACTAAGTATCAGCTACCAACACTCAATCCAAAACCGACAATGAATTCCAAAGATTCTCCACCCATTGCCAGAGTAGTTATACCACTTTACCATACAAAACATGATATGGCTGACAATATCATGAATCAAAATCAAACTTCAAATTATTGAGGTGTTCGAAGAATCAAAACAGGTATTAAGTTCGATGAACTGTTATTTACGACGCATAGCATATATCTTCATTCAACACATAAAAGTAATCAATTTTTTTAATAAGAAACCAACTTAATTATAACGCCCTTGACTCCAACATGAGTGGAACTCCCAACCTTTCCGCATCCATCTCGCTAGCCATGCTTTCGCATATAGAAACCAATCATAACATACACACATCAGGATTACGGCCTAATTCATATATAAAATGTTCCTAATCCAAATTAGCAGATTCTTCCATCTAATCCAATTCCCATTGCCTGTCATCGTTGTCATTCGCTACTTCACAAATGCAAGTAACTACACAAGCAAAAGAAGTGAAACAGCAATTAAGATGAGGTCGGTGGGAACTCACATTGGCAATGGAGTTGGTGGATGAGTTGAAATCGACATTCTCCTCTGCCTTATCCCCAAACCTCCGCCTCTCCCTCTTCCCTTCTTTTCGACTCCCACCGTTCTCGTCGAGTGCGCCATTCGAAACGCTAGAATCTTCTTCTTCGTCTTCGTCGTCGTCGTCTAGGGTTTTGTCTTCCAATCTCCTCTTCTCGCTACTCGAAACCCTAACCCGCTTATCGGTCTTGTGATCCGACCTGTCCTCGCTCTCGCCTCTCTCTTTCCTCTTCGAGGAGCGCCGCCTCTCCGTTGATTCCTCGATCGGAACCCTATCGCCTCTGCTGTCTTCGACGAGATCGCTCGTCTTGCGATGGTGTCCTCTGATTCGACTCCTACTTTTTCAGTTGTAATATTTTTTGGTCACAAAGTCATTTGTTTTTACTCAAACCACGAGCAAAATCATGACTTGCCCAAACTTTGGGGTCATTCCACATTAGAAAACAATTGCGACCACAGTCACACGTGTTTTTTTTTTTTTTTTTTATTCATTTCAAAATAGTAGGAGAGAAATCGAGTTGGATAAAGATTAGACTTCTCTCGAACCAAATCTCGAGACGAGTTTAAACCACTTTATAAATACCGCGACGTCGCACGCGCCACGGAAAGAATTTGTTCTTCAATTGCTCAGCACAACTTTTACTTTTAAGGTTTGCTCGATTTCTCATATCTCGCTCTCTCTAGTGAATTTCGATTCTAGGTTTAGTTTTTGCTATAATTGTTCCTCGATTGATATCTCTCTCTCTCTTGGATTAGGGTTTTAGGGTTGTAGGGTTTTAAGTTTTCTGTTTAGTACCATTGGAACAATTTCAATTTGAATTTTCAGCTTTTACTATTAGAATGGATTTCAATTTAAAGTCCATGAATTGCACTAAATCGAGCGCAGTTGAAGAGTGATCCATGCAGCCGGCCCCGACTAATTTGGGATTCAAGCTATGTTGTTGTTTGTTGTTGAATTGTGATTGTGGAATATATTTTCTTGAAATCTTTATGACTTAATTTGGTCTCAAATAGTGAATTTCTCCACTTGTAATGCTAGTGTTCCTATTCAAGTCCAAAAATTAACACCTCTTACGTTCGGCGGGCAATCATCACATTGCTAATGTTGTTACATCCGGCGCTAATGCCTTGATGTATATATTTACGCGTGTTGATTAGTTTTTGAAATTTTTGTAGTTTACACTAAATCGAACGCAGTGGAAGAGTTTGATCCATGCAGCCGACCCCGATTAATTTGGGATTCAGGCTTTGTTGTTGTTTGTTGTTGAATTGTGATTGTGGAATAGATTTTCTTGAAATATTTATGACTTATTTGGTCTCAGATAGTGAATTTCTCCACTTGTAATGCCAATGTTCCTATTGAAGTCAATAAATTTGAGGTTCAGGCTTTGTTGTTGGAATCTTTGCGCTGATCAATTTGTTTTCAAAATGTTTCTCTACAGGTAAAACGTACGTGCGAGCTTTTAAGTTACTGAAAATGGGGGATGGGTTCAGAGTTTTACATCTTGTGAGGCCGTTTCTGCCGATTCTTCCCGAAGTTGAGAGCGAGACCGGAAAGTTCCTTTCGAGAGAGAGAGAGTAATCTACACGTGATAGCTCTATTCATATTTCTGTGTGTAGTCGGCTCCCACTCTATGGTATACACTCGACTACGGTGCAGATCCATTTCTTCGGATGCGTGTTATTCTCAAGCGCGTCGAGTCGTGGGACGATCATGGAGCTTGGTATTACACCTCTTGTTACATCTGGAATGGTTATGCAACTCCTGGCTGGCTCTAAAATCATTCAAGTGGACAACAACTTGCGTGAAGATCGTGCACTTATGTAAGTTGTATACTTCTATAAGATTAGATTTAATCATGGCAAAACATATTTTTTGGTCCTTGAACTTTGAGATTTTTATGCTTTTAGTTCTGAACTTTTATTAGTGTACATTTTGTCCCCGAACTTTCATTTTTGTACATTTGGTCCATGAACTTTTGAGTGTTTTATGCTTTTGGTCCTTGAACTTTGAGTTTTTTATGTTTTTAGGAGAAATTAATTTTTTTTTCGGCTTTTGTTGATTGATGTGAGTCGTTTGGCCTAGTAGTATAAACCACTTTACTCTTCTTGACTAGTCACACGTCACTTTTACTACCCACCACATTGCAGGGAATTTAACACTTTAAATGGTGGAATGACTAAATGTAGATCTTTGTGAAAGTTCAAGGACCAAATATGTAGTAATAATAGTTTAGGGACCAAAAGCATAAAAAACACAAAGTTCGGGGACCAAATTATGGATTTTGCCTTTAATCATTAATCAAGTTCTCTCAATTTATGGCAACATGAAATACAATTATTGTCATTTATTTTTATGTATGCGAACATCAAGCATATTGTGTCATGCTTATCAATGTTTATCAATATTTTAAAGAAGGAAAAGTAACTATAAATGAAAAGCAAGTATAAGATATTGTTTCTTGTAACTTGTCAACATGTTTCTATGTGAATGCTTTGAAAAATCTAAATATTAGGAAAAAGTCTTTCCCACTTAAAGAATTGTGTGTTTTATGGAATACATCGGTTAATGCATCGCGGATCCAAAGCTTTTTAGAAGGCGAACAAGGTGTTGTTCTTCCTATTCTAATTGATCTTCTTGTTGTTGGTATTAATTCCTTTGCAGGAATGGTGCGCAGAAGCTGTTGGGTATCTTGATTGCCGTGGGTCAGGCTGTTGCATATGTTGTTTCAGGAATGTATGGTAGTGTTGGTCAACTTGGAGTTGGAAATGCAATTCTAATCATTGTTCAAACTAACTGCGTTGCCGGTATCATAGTGATGTGCTTAGATGAACTACTGCAAAAAGGATATGGACTTGGATCTGGTATCTCCCTCTTCATTGCCACCAATATCTGGTAAGCTACTTCCCTTCCACACTTGTACTGTTCTTTGTTACTTGTTAATTATGATTATTCATTCTTTCTTTCTTGTAGTGAAACTATTATTTGGAAGGCATTCGATCCAACGACCATCAATCTTTGGACGAGGACCCGAAATTTGAAGGTCTTGTTATTGCCTTGTTCCATCTCTCATCACTCGTGCTTGACAAGGTCCAAGCACTTCGCGAGGCATTTTGTCGCGGAACCTTCCGAATGTCCTCAACTTAATTTCCACACTCTTCATCTTCGGCATTGTCAACTACCTCCAAGGTTTACGTGTTCTTTTGAATGTTAAATCAAGGAATGCTCGTGGGCGACAAGGATCATATCCAATCAAGCTTTTCTACACTTCAAACATGCCCATCATTTTACTGATCTGCGCTCGTATCCAATCTTTATTTCATTTCCCAGGTATACAAATTGTGGAAGTACCTCTTCATGCCCATCAAACATGCCCATGTAATGATATTTATATATCGACATCGTTTAGTGCTCCTCGCTTGCTTTATCGGAGATTCAAAGTGGAAGCTTCATTGTCAATCTTCTCGGCAAGTGGAAGGAATCGAATACGTTGGCGGTCAATTCACTCTGTTCTTTGGTCTTGCATACTACATCACCGCACCATCAGGTAGTATCACACAATTTAATTTCTTTTTTTTTTTTTTTTTTTTAGCGAGAATCCAATTGTTTACTCAACAAACATTTCATTCTTGGTAGCTTCGGAGCTATAGCAACAAATCCTTTCCATGCCTTGTTTTATCTTATTTTCATGCTGTCTGCGTGCGCGCTCTTCTCAAAAACGTGGATTGAAGTTTCTGGATCGTCTGCAAGAGATGTGGCTAGGCAGCTCAGGGAGCAACAAATGATAATGCCTGGACACAGAGATGTAGAGCGTACAATCGAATTGCTATATTCCTATCGCGACCTTCGGGGCGTGTGCATTGGTGGATTGACAGTTTTGGCAGATTTGATGGGCGCAATTGGTTCCGGGACTGGTATTCTACTAGCTGTTACAATTATATATCAGTATTTCGAGACCTTTGAGAAGGAGAAGACCGGCGACCTCCGCTTTTTCGGAATGTAAAATCCAAACCAGCTTTTTCGTCTGAGTGAGTATCTTCTCGTTAGTTCTTTGAGTAGGTTTGTTCATTTTGTCTAGTTTTTTCTATGTTTTTTTATTCTGCACATAAAGAGGTAGTTCATTGTATAGGTTTTTCATTAGGAAAAAAAAACTTGTCTCTTACAGGACAGATGTATTCCTTAATTTTTCTATAAATTATTTGATCTGATTTGAATTTTGAATGTTCATCTATAGCAGATTTGAGTTTATTATCAAGTTGTTAGGTGTCTTGGTTGAATAATTGCATTCAAAATAAACAAAAGAAAAACACTAAATCGAGGGAAATGGGATAGTTTGATGAATCGATGCAGCCGTCCCCACTAAATCCTTCCCTGCTAAAACTATTTGCACCAACTCAATTTTGCACTGCATGGATTTAGAGGAGAAAGAACATAACTTGGTTCATCATAGTTTGAAGGTAAAGATTGCATGCTCGCCTTTGAAAACACCCTCGGTGCTCCTATCAGTCATGAAGAATTTGAGTCTCCAATGACCATCACAATGACCGCCCTTTAGGCTAAGTGGTGGAGTGTCGCAAGTATTACATGGCACATAGATGGGAGTCGCGTATTCGGGTCCTAGCGTTGACAATGAAATAATTTTTTGACAGGGTCCCCCGGTCAAAGGGTTTGGTGAGACCAACTTGACCCTATAGAATTAGTTGTACCCGAAAAGTGCGGATGCCCGTAGTCATCAAAAAAAAAAAAAAAAAAAAAAAATGGCCATCACAATACAATTAAGTTCATATCAGAGATTCAAACTCTCGTAGAGGCTAAGTGTCTTTTGGTGAATCATATACATAGTCAAAATTTACCTTGGGTTGTGGTGAGATAGCATGGATCACTGCATCACAAGTGGTCTCGAGTTTGAATAGCCGCTATTAAATTCCGTTGAGGATAGCTCATTCCGTCACTTTGAGTCCGAGTCCGAGATTAGTCGAGGCACAACCACGACAATAATCGAAAAAAAAAAAAAAAAAAAAAAAAAAAAAAAAAATCATGGTAGAAACTAGAGACATGTCCTTTTGATGCATACATTTATTTCTGATCTCACTACTGCAGTTAAAACAACATGTTAACCTGCATTTCTTATATTAATATCACTACTGCAGTTGATATGCTAATATGCTTGCAATATCAGAAGAATGAAAACTAGCTCTGAAGATTCTTATCAAAAAACTAACTTAAATTTGAAGATTAATAAAACATATAATATGATTTTCAGAATCCCCATTGACTACAAAGATTTAACCACGAGTTTGAACCAACATTAATCCTCTCCGTCGATTACTGCATATCCAAGTAGAATATAAGAAGCAAGTCTCAATTTGACAGTAAATCGAAATGCAAAAATCCTCGCTACTCGCATGATTACTTCAAGAAAACAAAGAGCAGATGCAGAAATGGCAAACGCTCGAATGAGCTATAGATATCTAACTTTATCTGATAGAGAGTTTCACCTTTGCAAGTGTCGGGTGCAGCTTCTTCCTCAGACGATAAGAAAACTTGGAGTTCACATACTTTCGGAGGTCATCATGTTCAAAGCTCATGCAATGTAGCTACGCGTCGTCATCCACAAAGTTCACCGCTAAATCCCAGTAGTGGCTCACGCCAGCATCAGAGAACACTTTACGAGCAGCAGCTTCGGTCATGCACTGATGAACAGAGAACCTTTTGAAACTCTCGATTTAGCAACACTGCCCTCCCACACTTGCATGCACTTGTTGATGGGTCTCTTGTCATCTTCTTCTTCATCTTCATTTGCTACAGCGGCAGCCCAGTTTATCCTTTTAAGCATCAGTTTGCTGAACCTTTTCATTGACTTCCTGCCACCTTCGACGACAACCACACCCATCTCATCAGTTATAACAGCACATCCTGTCAGCCGGTTTTCCTGAGCATTAACATCAACCTTGAAACGGGTTTGTGGATGCGAGAGATCGTTGACCTTGTAAACACATACAAAAGTCTCTAGCGTATTTGGATCGTCAAAAAGTTTTCGCTCTTTCTTCTCACGACGCTCTGCTGGTGTGAGCTTCCGGGCAATGTTTCTGTCCACATGGGCTTGTTCACGCTCAGCGGCTGCAGTGCGAATCTCCATTTCAAGCCTTGTAGGATCTTGAGTTGCTTCAGAGCCAAGCACCTTCATTAGATTGCTCATCTTGACCTTGGGCTTTGGGGGTTCTAACAATCCTTGCCTTATCATCTCTTGCCTGTCTTTCTCCTTTGCCAGACGCCTTTGAGTTCGCAATTTCTTCTGTTCCTTCTTGGTGAGTTTCAAGGGTTGTGGTGGTGGTGGTGCAGGCTCAGCTGGGGGCTCAATAGGTAGAGGATGCTCAACGTAAATTGTGATTTTATCCTTTTTGAGTTTGCCCTCGATAGTTTCCTCCATTATTTCATCATAATTATCAGCAGCAACCAGCGGCGCATCCCTGTTGCATTCAGTATTATATGTTAGATAATCAATACTGTAGAAGTCATAACAACTTCAGGCCAATTAAAACATGAACTGCAAGTCATTCTGCTGCAATTATAATAACCCAAAGCCATAATATAATTTGGAAATGAGGGAACTGCTAACTAAATTGAAGTTTTCAAGATGTCAAGAGACATTCAATCACAACAGATATTAAAAGGTATCTGCAGAATGGAAAAGTGAAAATCTCAGATTTTATAAACAGAATCTAAATAGTCAAAAGCTTCAAATGCGTAAGAGCAGAGGTCCCATCTTATTATATGTTAATCATTAAAACAAATACAGTGAATGGAAACTATACTTGTGCATAGCTTGTGTTAATTACTTCATGGCCAAAGTAGATGGGAGTCACTTCAGATAGCATATAAGATGAATTGCTAAAAAGACAAGGTTAGGATTTTAGAGGCTACTCTAGCACATGTAAACCCTTGTAAAAATAAAGGTCAATAGAGATGAGAGCCAATGTTTTTATATAATTGAAAAAGGAAAGCCCTTGCATGATGTTATAGAATATCCATGGCAGATTCATAAACATCCAAAAGATGAGAATAACTCACCACCATTCTATATCAGGAATTGGGTCCTTTGGTTTTTCTTTCGTGATCACTCTCTCCGACACCTCTATCAAATTCGGGTTTATATAAGGCTCAGCCTTGGCCTTTGCTAGCTGTGCCTGTTTTACCTTCAACTCAGCTTGCGCTTCACTCTGATAAGCGTTCTGAAAAGAAGAGTAAAAAAACATTTAGGGCATTATCAAGACATACATAATTTATTGAAAAACGAAAGAGCTAAAAAGAAAATAATGTAGAGTCTCAATACTACAAACAGTCAAACACTATACCTTATTTTTCAATCTATCAGCCTCCTTTGACCATTCCCCCTCTTTCACAAACTGGAAACCCATCCTTTTGGGTCTCAAGAGCTTTTTCTTGTCGATACCCATGCTTGCATCAAAATGAGGATTCAATTCTGGATCTACATCCAGCTCAGGTTTAAGTATCTGGAATGCCTCTTTTTTCTGTTTGTTGATGTTCACCTGAAAATATCAACCAAAGTAAATATTGATTTCAAAAATAAAGAAATAGAAGGAAGGAAGAACGTAGTAAGAACAAAACCTTCAAGGTGCTAAGGTTAGTTGGCTTTGACATATTGATCACGTTGCCATGCTCATCTATTTCTCGCCCAAGTGCATCCAAACGAAGAACAGGAGCTTTAGCAGGTTTCTGCTGAGCTATTGACTCTGATGGTGGATGTCCAGGAAACATGTTTATAAGTGGCGCAAACTCAGGGTCATGTCGAAATCCCATCGAAGCAGCAAGTTCTTGCGCTCGCTTTACAGCTTCATAATTGGCTGCGGTTGCAGGCACACCAAGACCTGCTATTCCTCCAGGTGAAGGCATTGCTGGCGTGCTTGACGATGCATGTGTTGAAGAGGCCACAGAGCCTGTGGTTGACTGAATAGAACCTTGCTGTGAGTTTGTGCTTGCTGATTGGACTTTAGACCCCTCCTTCAGCACCACCTACACAGAACCTCCAAGGTTGAGTTAGCAACCTTGCTCAACGCCAAGACCATGTTGCTCGTACACATCAAAAAAAGGGTATAACAAAAAGAATACAGCAATTGGATTAAAAATCAAAGTGTCCGGCAACCAAAACAATGGAACTGTGAATAAAGAAATGAACTTACTGATTGCATCTTCAACTTTTCCGAGAGTTCCTTCTTCCTTTGCAAAGCTTCCTTAGCCTTTGCTATGGCAGCAAGAGACAGATTTCCAGTTTTGGCACCAGTTGAAGTAACAGCCACATCTGTACTAGATTTTCCAGGAACCTCATGAGATCTGGTAACACTAACTCCCTTATTTTCATTGGTGGTAGAAATTGAAGATACCTTGGTAGGGGAGGATGGCTCTTGGCAGGAGTTATCTCGGGCATAGAACTTGATGTACCCACAAGTGGCTCAGCAGCTGCTCCTGCTCAGAAAGAGTTGTGTCTAACAATTAGAAATTAAGAAGGACAAACTATGGCATGTATCTAATAGAATTTTCGAGTTTTATTGCTCACTTGACAAACGAAAAGAACAACAAGAACCAGAAAACCCAGAGAGACCCTGTCTTTCAGCCAAAAACTCACAAAGAGTTCACTCAATTACAATCAAGACAACAACATATCTTTCTCTACTTCTCAATATCTATTTATTCTCTCATTGTTCCCGCCCAAACTAACTCACTATAGTCACGCCTGAGGTGTTGTTGATGTGGTTCCTTCCAGATTTGTTGAGTTAGCTTGAACATGGTTCTTATCAGTATCCAACTAATTTATATCAAACAGAGGTTGTGTTAACTTGAAAAGAAAAAACAAAGAACAATTACAACAGCTGATGGTTATCAATTATTTGATCCGATTTTTTTTTAGCATGGAACGAAGATACCAAGATACCCAGAGAACAATTCGACATTGTATATAAGAAAGTCCGACGGCAAGTTAATTAAATTGCATATAAACTACAAGATCATCAAGTTAGGTAACAATGTAAATCCAGCACGACAAACAATATATTCATAGAAGACAGTCGTTATAAAAAAAATAAAAAATAAAAAATAAAAAATAAAAAAAATAAAATAAAGCTTTTTCGGCATAACCATTATTCAGTCAATAAAAATAACAAAATTTTTACTACATTTGTACTACTAAGTATCAGCTACCAACACTCAATCCAAAACCGACAATGAATTCCAAAGATTCTCCACCCATTGCCAGAGTAGTTATACCACTTTACCATACAAAACATGATATGGCTGACAATATCATGAATCAAAATCAAACTTCAAATTATTGAGGTGTTCGAAGAATCAAAACAGGTATTAAGTTCGATGAACTGTTATTTACGACGCATAGCATATATCTTCATTCAACACATAAAAGTAATCAATTTTTTTAATAAGAAACCAACTTAATTATAACGCCCTTGACTCCAACATGAGTGGAACTCCCAACCTTTCCGCATCCATCTCGCTAGCCATGCTTTCGCATATAGAAACCAATCATAACATACACACATCAGGATTACGGCCTAATTCATATATAAAATGTTCCTAATCCAAATTAGCAGATTCTTCCATCTAATCCAATTCCCATTGCCTGTCATCGTTGTCATTCGCTACTTCACAAATGCAAGTAACTACACAAGCAAAAGAAGTGAAACAGCAATTAAGATGAGGTCGGTGGGAACTCACATTGGCAATGGAGTTGGTGGATGAGTTGAAATCGACATTCTCCTCTGCCTTATCCCCAAACCTCCGCCTCTCCCTCTTCCCTTCTTTTCGACTCCCACCGTTCTCGTCGAGTGCGCCATTCGAAACGCTAGAATCTTCTTCTTCGTCTTCGTCGTCGTCGTCTAGGGTTTTGTCTTCCAATCTCCTCTTCTCGCTACTCGAAACCCTAACCCGCTTATCGGTCTTGTGATCCGACCTGTCCTCGCTCTCGCCTCTCTCTTTCCTCTTCGAGGAGCGCCGCCTCTCCGTTGATTCCTCGATCGGAACCCTATCGCCTCTGCTGTCTTCGACGAGATCGCTCGTCTTGCGATGGTGTCCTCTGATTCGACTCCTACTTTTTCAGTTGTAATATTTTTTGGTCACAAAGTCATTTGTTTTTACTCAAACCACGAGCAAAATCATGACTTGCCCAAACTTTGGGGTCATTCCACATTAGAAAACAATTGCGACCACAGTCACACGTGTTTTTTTTTTTTTTTTTTTTTTTTTTATTCATTTCAAAATAGTAGGAGAGAAATCAGAGTTGGATAAAGATTAGACTTCTCTCGAACCAAATCTCGAGACAGGTTTAAACCACTTTATAAATACCGCGACGTCGCACGCGCCACGGAAAGAATTTGTTCTTCAATTGCTCCGCACAACTTTTACTTTTAAGGTTTGCTCGATTTCTCATATCTCGCTCTCTCTAGTGAATTTCGATTCTAGGTTTAGTTTTTGCTATAATTGTTCCTCGATTGATATCTCTCTCTCTTGGATTAGGGTTTTAGGGTTGTAGGGTTTTAAGTTTTATGTTTAGTACCATTGGAGCAATTTCAATTTGAATTTTCAGCTTTTACTATTAGAATGGATTTCAATTTAAAGTCCATGAATTGCACTAAATCGAGCGCGATTGAAGAGTGATCCATGCGGTAGGCCCAGACTAATTTGGGATTCAAGCTATGTTGTTGTTTGTTGTTGAATTGTGATTGTGGAATATATTTTCTTGAAATCTTTATGACTTAATTTGGTCTCAAATAGTGAATTTCTCCACTTGTAATGCTAGTGTTCCTATTCAAGTCCAAAAATTAACACCTCTTACGTTCGGCGGGCAATCATCACATTGCTAATGTTGTTACATCCGGCGCTAATGCCTTGATGTATATATTTACGCGTGTTGATTAGTTTTTGAAATTTTTGTAGTTTACACTAAATCGAACGCGGTGGAAGAGTTTGATCCATGCGGCCAGGCCCAGATTAATTTGGGATTCGGGCTTTGTTGTTGTTTGTTGTTGAATTGTGATTGTGGAATAGATTTTCTTGAAATATTTATGACTTATTTGGTCTCAGATAGTGAATTTCTCCACTTGTAATGCCAATGTTCCTATTGAAGTCAATAAATTTGAGGTTCGAGGCTTTGTTGTTGGAATCTTTGCGATCAATTTGTTTTCAAAATGTTTCTCTACGGGTAAAACGTACGTGCGAGCTTTTAAGTTCTTGAAAATGGGGGATGGGTTCGAGTTTTACATCTTGTGAGGCCGTTTCTGCCGATTCTTCCCGAAGTTGAGAGCGCTTGAGGCCAGGAAAGTTCCTTTCGAGAGAGAGAGTAATCTACACGGTGATAGCTCTATTCATATTTCGGTGTGTAGTCGGCTCCCACTCTATGGTATACACTCGACTACGGTGCGAGATCCATTTCTTGGATGCGTGTTATTCTTGCGTCGAGTCGTGGGACGATCATGGAGCTTGGTATTACACCTCTTGTTACATCGGAATGGTTATGCAACTCTGGTGGCTCTAAAATCATTCAAGTGGACAACAACTTGCGTGAAGATCGTGCACTTATGTAAGTTGTATACTTCTATAAGATTAGATTTAATCATGGCAAAACATATTTTTTGGTCCTTGAACTTTGAGATTTTTATGCTTTTAGTTCTGAACTTTTATTAGTGTACATTTTGTCCCAGAACTTTCATTTTTGTACATTTGGTCCATGAACTTTTGAGTGTTTTATGCTTTTGGTCCTTGAACTTTGAGTTTTTTATGTTTTTAGGAGAAATTAATTTTTTTTTCGGCTTTTGTTGATTGATGTGAGTCGTTTGGCCTAGTAGTATAAACCACTTTACTCTTCTTGACTAGTCACACGTCACTTTTACTACCCACCACATTGCAGGAATTTAACACTTTAAATGGTGGAATGACTAAATGTAGATCTTTGTGAAAGTTCAAGGACCAAATATGTAGTAATAATAGTTTAGGGACCAAAAGCATAAAAAACACAAAGTTCGGGGACCAAATTATGGATTTTGCCTTTAATCATTAATCAAGTTCTCTCAATTTATGGCAACAGAAATACAATTATTGTCATTTATTTTTATGTATGCGAACATCAAGCATATTGTGTCTGTGCTTATCAATGTTTATCAGTATTTTAAAGAAGGAAAAGTAACTATAAATGAAAAGCAAGTATAAGATATTGTTTCTTGTAACTTGTCAACATGTTTCTATGTGAATGCTTTGAAAAATCTAAATATTAGGAAAAAGTCTTTCCCACTTAAAAATTGTGTGTTTTATGGAATACATCGGTTAATGCATCGCGGATCCAAAGCTTTTTAGAAGGCGAACAAGGTGTTGTTCTTCCTATTCTAATTGATCTTCTTGTTGTTGGTATTAATTCCTTTGCAGGAATGGTGCGCATGAAGGCTGTTGGGTATCTTGATTGCCGTGGGTCAGGCTGTTGCATATGTTGTTTCAGGAATGTATGGTAGTGTTGGTCAACTTGGAGTTGGAAATGCAATTCTAATCATTGTTCAGCTCTGCGTTGCCGGTATCATAGTGATGTGCTTAGATGAACTACTGCAAAAAGGATATGGACTTGGATCTGGTATCTCCCTCTTCATTGCCACCAATATCTGGTAAGCTACTTCCCTTCCACACTTGTACTGTTCTTTGTTACTTGTTAATTATGATTATTCATTCTTTCTTTCTTGTAGTGAAACTATTATTTGGAAGGCATTCAGTCCAACGACCATCAATCTTTGGACGAGGACCCGAGAATTTGAAGGTCTTTGTTATTGCCTTGTTCCATCTGCTCATCACTCGTGCTTGACGACAGGTCCAAGCACTTCGCGAGGCATTTTGTCGTGAGAACCTTCCGAATGTCCTCAACTTAATTTCCACACTCTTCATCTTCGGCATTGTCAACTACCTCCAAGGTTTACGTGTTCTTTTGAATGTTAAATCAAGGAATGCTCGTGGGCGACAAGGATCATATCCAATCAAGCTTTTCTACACTTCAAACATGCCCATCATTTTACGATCTGCGCTCGTATCCAATCTTTATTTCATTTCCCGGTATACAAATTGTGGAAGTACCTCTTCATGCCCATCAAACATGCCCATGTAATGATATTTATATATCTGACTTCGTTTAGTGCTCCTCAGTTGCTTTATCGGAGATTCAGTGGAAGCTTCATTGTCAATCTTCTCGGCAAGTGGAAGGAATCGAATACGGTTGGCGGTCAATTCACTCTGTTCTTTGGTCTTGCATACTACATCACTGCACCATCAAGGTAGTATCACACAATTTAATTTCTTTTTTTTTTTTTTAGCAGAATCCAATTGTTTACTCAACAAACATTTCATTCTTGGTAGCTTCGGAGCTATAGCAGCAAATCCTTTCCATGCCTTGTTTTATCTTATTTTCATGCTGTCTGCGTGCGCGCTCTTCTCAAAAACGTGGATTGAAGTTTCTGGATCGTCTGCAAGAGATGTGGCTAGGCGACTCGGGGAGCAACAAATGATAATGCCTGGACACAGAGATGTAGAGCGTACACTGAATTGCTATATTCCTACTGCGGCAGCCTTCGGGGGCGTGTGCATTGGTGGATTGACAGTTTTGGCAGATTTGATGGGCGCAATTGGTTCCGGGACTGGTATTCTACTAGCTGTTACAATTATATATCAGTATTTCGAGACCTTTGAGAAGGAGAAGGCCGGCGACCTCCGCTTTTTCGGAATGTAAAATCCAAACCAGCTTTTTAAATGTCAGAAATGAGTATCTTACGTAGTTCTTGAGTAGGTTTGTTCATTTTGTCTAGTTTTTTCTATGTTTTTTTATTACGCACATAAAGAGGTAGTTCATTGTATAGGTTTTTCATTAGGAAAAAAAAACTTGTCTCTTACGAGACGAGATGTATTCCTTAATTTTTCTATAAATTATTTGATCGATTTGAATTTTGAATGTTCATCTATAAGCGATTTGAGTTTATTATCAAGTTGTTAGGTGTCTTGGTTGAATAATTGCATTCAAAATAAACAAAAGAAAAACACTAAATCGAGGAAATGGGATAGTTTGATGAATCGATGCAGCCGTCCCCAACTAAATCCTTCCCTGCTAAAACTATTTGCACCAACTCAATTTTGCACTGCATGGATTTAGAGGAGAAAGAACATAACTTGGTTCATCATAGTTTGAAGGTAAAGATTGCATGCTCGCCTTTGAAAACACCCTCGGTGCTCCTATCGATCATGAAGAATTTGAGTCTCCAATGACCATCACAATGACCACCCTAAGCTAAGTGGTGGAGTGTCGCAAGTATTACATGGCACATAGATGGGAGTCGCGTATTCGGGTCCTAGCGTTGACAATGAAATAATTTTTTGACAGGGTCCCACGGTCAAAGGGTTTGGTGAGACCAACTTGACCCTATAGAATTAGTTGTACCCGAAAGTGCGGATGCCGTAGTCATCAAAAAAAAAAAAAAAAAAAAAAAAATGGCCATCACAATACAATTAAGTTCATATCGAGAGATTCAAACTCTCGTAGAGGCTAAGTGTCTTTTGGTGAATCATATACATAGTCAAAATTTACCTTGGGTTGTGGTGAGATAGCATGGATCAACTTGCATCACAAGTGGTCTCGAGTTTGAATAGCCGCTATTAAATTCCGTTGAGGATAGCTCATTCCGTCACTTTGAGTCCGAGTCCGAGATTAGTCGAGGCACAACCACGACAATAATCGAAAAAAAAAAAAAAAAAAAAAAAATCATGGTAGAAACTAGAGACATGTCCTTTTGATGCATACATTTATTTCTGATCTCACTACTGCAGTTAAAACAACATGTTAACCTGCATTTCTTATATTAATATCACTACTGCAGTTGATATGCTAATATGCTTGCAATATCAGAAGAATGAAAACTAGCTCTGAAGATTCTTATCAAAAAACTAACTTAAATTTGAAGATTAATAAAACATATAATATGATTTTCAGAATCCCCATTGACTACAAAGATTTAACCACGAGTTTGAACCAACATTAATCCTCTCCGTCGATTACTGCATATCCAAGTAGAATATAAGAAGCAAGTCTCAATTTGACAGTAAATCGAAATGCAAAAATCCTCGCTACTCGCATGATTACTTCAAGAAAACAAAGAGCAGATGCAGAAATGGCAAACGCTCGAATGAGCTATAGATATCTAACTTTATCTGATAGAGAGTTTCACCTTTGCAAGTGTCGGGTGCAGCTTCTTCCTCAGACGATAAGAAAACTTGGAGTTCACATACTTTCGGAGGTCATCATGTTCAAAGCTCATGCAATGTAGCTACGCGTCGTCATCCACAAAGTTCACCGCTAAATCCCAGTAGTGGCTCACGCCAGCATCAGAGAACACTTTACGAGCAGCAGCTTCGGTCATGCACTGATGAACAGAGAACCTTTTGAAACTCGATTTAGCAACACTGCCCTCCCACACTTGCATGCACTTGTTGATGGGTCTCTTGTCATCTTCTTCTTCATCTTCATTTGCTACAGCGGCAGCCCAGTTTATCCTTTTAAGCATCAGTTTGCTGAACCTTTTCATTGACTTCCTGCCACCTTCGACGACAACCACACCCATCTCATCAGTTATAACAGCACATCCTGTCAGCCGGTTTTCCTGAGCATTAACATCAACCTTGAAACGGGTTTGTGGATGCGAGAGATCGTTGACCTTGTAAACACATACAAAAGTCTCTAGCGTATTTGGATCGTCAAAAGTTTTCGCTCTTTCTTCTCACGACGCTCTGCTGGTGTGAGCTTCCGGGCAATGTTTCTGTCCACATGGGCTTGTTCACGCTCAGCGGCTGCAGTGCGAATCTCCATTTCAAGCCTTGTAGGATCTTGAGTTGCTTCAGAGCCAAGCACCTTCATTAGATTGCTCATCTTGACCTTGGGCTTTGGGGGTTCTAACAATCCTTGCCTTATCATCTCTTGCCTGTCTTTCTCCTTTGCCAGACGCCTTTGAGTTCGCAATTTCTTCTGTTCCTTCTTGGTGAGTTTCAAGGGTTGTGGTGGTGGTGGTGCAGGCTCAGCTGGGGGCTCAATAGGTAGAGGATGCTCAACGTAAATTGTGATTTTATCCTTTTTGAGTTTGCCCTCGATAGTTTCCTCCATTATTTCATCATAATTATCAGCAGCAACCAGCGGCGCATCCCTGTTGCATTCAGTATTATATGTTAGATAATCAATACTGTAGAAGTCATAACAACTTCAGGCCAATTAAAACATGAACTGCAAGTCATTCTGCTGCAATTATAATAACCCAAAGCCATAATATAATTTGGAAATGAGGGAACTGCTAACTAAATTGAAGTTTTCAAGATGTCAAGAGACATTCAATCACAACAGATATTAAAAGGTATCTGCAGAATGGAAAAGTGAAAATCTCAGATTTTATAAACAGAATCTAAATAGTCAAAAGCTTCAAATGCGTAAGAGCAGAGGTCCCATCTTATTATATGTTAATCATTAAAACAAATACAGTGAATGGAAACTATACTTGTGCATAGCTTGTGTTAATTACTTCATGGCCAAAGTAGATGGGAGTCACTTCAGATAGCATATAAGATGAATTGCTAAAAAGACAAGGTTAGGATTTTAGAGGCTACTCTAGCACATGTAAACCCTTGTAAAAATAAAGGTCAATAGAGATGAGAGCCAATGTTTTTATATAATTGAAAAAGGAAAGCCCTTGCATGATGTTATAGAATATCCATGGCAGATTCATAAACATCCAAAAGATGAGAATAACTCACCACCATTCTATATCAGGAATTGGGTCCTTTGGTTTTTCTTTCGTGATCACTCTCTCCGACACCTCTATCAAATTCGGGTTTATATAAGGCTCAGCCTTGGCCTTTGCTAGCTGTGCCTGTTTTACCTTCAACTCAGCTTGCGCTTCACTCTGATAAGCGTTCTGAAAAGAAGAGTAAAAAAACATTTAGGGCATTATCAAGACATACATAATTTATTGAAAAACGAAAGAGCTAAAAAGAAAATAATGTAGAGTCTCAATACTACAAACAGTCAAACACTATACCTTATTTTTCAATCTATCAGCCTCCTTTGACCATTCCCCCTCTTTCACAAACTGGAAACCCATCCTTTTGGGTCTCAAGAGCTTTTTCTTGTCGATACCCATGCTTGCATCAAAATGAGGATTCAATTCTGGATCTACATCCAGCTCAGGTTTAAGTATCTGGAATGCCTCTTTTTTCTGTTTGTTGATGTTCACCTGAAAATATCAACCAAAGTAAATATTGATTTCAAAAATAAAGAAATAGAAGGAAGGAAGAACGTAGTAAGAACAAAACCTTCAAGGTGCTAAGGTTAGTTGGCTTTGACATATTGATCACGTTGCCATGCTCATCTATTTCTCGCCCAAGTGCATCCAAACGAAGAACAGGAGCTTTAGCAGGTTTCTGCTGAGCTATTGACTCTGATGGTGGATGTCCAGGAAACATGTTTATAAGTGGCGCAAACTCAGGGTCATGTCGAAATCCCATCGAAGCAGCAAGTTCTTGCGCTCGCTTTACAGCTTCATAATTGGCTGCGGTTGCAGGCACACCAAGACCTGCTATTCCTCCAGGTGAAGGCATTGCTGGCGTGCTTGACGATGCATGTGTTGAAGAGGCCACAGAGCCTGTGGTTGACTGAATAGAACCTTGCTGTGAGTTTGTGCTTGCTGATTGGACTTTAGACCCCTCCTTCAGCACCACCTACACAGAACCTCCAAGGTTGAGTTAGCAACCTTGCTCAACGCCAAGACCATGTTGCTCGTACACATCAAAAAAAGGGTATAACAAAAAGAATACAGCAATTGGATTAAAAATCAAAGTGTCCGGCAACCAAAACAATGGAACTGTGAATAAAGAAATGAACTTACTGATTGCATCTTCAACTTTTCCGAGAGTTCCTTCTTCCTTTGCAAAGCTTCCTTAGCCTTTGCTATGGCAGCAAGAGACAGATTTCCAGTTTTGGCACCAGTTGAAGTAACAGCCACATCTGTACTAGATTTTCCAGGAACCTCATGAGATCTGGTAACACTAACTCCCTTATTTTCATTGGTGGTAGAAATTGAAGATACCTTGGTAGGGGAGGGATGGCTCTTGGCAGGAGTTATCTCGGGCATAGAACTTGATGTACCCACAAGTGGCTCAGCAGCTGCTCCTGCTCAGAAAGAGTTGTGTCTAACAATTAGAAATTAAGAAGGACAAACTATGGCATGTATCTAATAGAATTTTCGAGTTTTATTGCTCACTTGACAAACGAAAAGAACAACAAGAACCAGAAAACCCAGAGAGACCCTGTCTTTCAGCCAAAAACTCACAAAGAGTTCACTCAATTACAATCAAGACAACAACATATCTTTCTCTACTTCTCAATATCTATTTATTCTCTCATTGTTCCCGCCCAAACTAACTCACTATAGTCACGCCTGAGGTGTTGTTGATGTGGTTCCTTCCAGATTTGTTGAGTTAGCTTGAACATGGTTCTTATCAGTATCCAACTAATTTATATCAAACAGAGGTTGTGTTAACTTGAAAAGAAAAAACAAAGAACAATTACAACAGCTGATGGTTATCAATTATTTGATCCGATTTTTTAGCATGGAGCGAAGATACCAAGATACCCAGAGAACAATTCGACATTGTATATAAGAAAGTCCGACGGCAAGTTAATTAAATTGCATATAAACTACAAGATCATCAAGTTAGGTAACAATGTAAATCCAGCACGACAAACAATATATTCATAGAAGACAGTCGTTATAAAAAAAAAAAAAAAAAAAAAAAAAAAAAAATTCAAAGCTTTTTCGGCATAACCATTATTCAGTCAATAAAAATAACAAAATTTTTACTACATTTGTACTACTAAGTATCAGCTACCAACACTCAATCCAAAACCGACAATGAATTCCAAAGATTCTCCACCCATTGCCAGAGTAGTTATACCACTTTACCATACAAAACATGATATGGTGACAATATCATGAATCAAAATCAAACTTCAAATTATTGAGGTGTTCGAAGAATCAAAACAGGTATTAAGTTCGATGAACTGTTATTTACTGACGCATAGCATATATCTTCATTCAACACATAAAAGTAATCAATTTTTTTAATAAGAAACCAACTTAATTATAACGCCCTTGACTCCAACATGAGTGGAACTCCCAACCTTTCCGCATCCATCTCGCTAGCCATGCTTTCGCATATAGAAACCAATCATAACATACACACATCAGGATTACGGCCTAATTCATATATAAAATGTTCCTAATCCAAATTAGCAGATTCTTCCATCTAATCCAATTCCCATTGCCTGTCATCGTTGTCATTCGCTACTTCACAAATGCAAGTAACTACACAAGCAAAAGAAGTGAAACAGCAATTAAGATGAGGTCGGTGGGAACTCACATTGGCAATGGAGTTGGTGGATGAGTTGAAATCGACATTCTCCTCTGCCTTATCCCCAAACCTCCGCCTCTCCCTCTTCCCTTCTTTTCGACTCCCACCGTTCTCGTCGAGTGCGCCATTCGAAACGCTAGAATCTTCTTCTTCGTCTTCGTCGTCGTCGTCTAGGGTTTTGTCTTCCAATCTCCTCTTCTCGCTACTCGAAACCCTAACCCGCTTATCGGTCTTGTGATCCGACCTGTCCTCGCTCTCGCCTCTCTCTTTCCTCTTCGAGGAGCGCCGCCTCTCCGTTGATTCCTCGATCGGAACCCTATCGCCTCTGCTGTCTTCGACGAGATCGCTCGTCTTGCGATGGTGTCCTCTGATTCGACTCCTACTTTTTCAGTTGTAATATTTTTTGGTCACAAAGTCATTTGTTTTTACTCAAACCACGAGCAAAATCATGACTTGCCCAAACTTTGGGGTCATTCCACATTAGAAAACAATTGCGACCACAGTCACACGTGTTTTTTTTTTTTTTTTTTTTTATTCATTTCAAAATAGTAGGAGAGAAATCAGAGTTGGATAAAGATTAGACTTCTCTCGAACCAAATCTCGAGACAGGTTTAAACCACTTTATAAATACCGCGACGTCGCACGCGCTACACTAAAGAATTTGTTCTTCAATTGCTCACACAACTTTTACTTTTAAGGTTTGCTCGATTTCTCATATCTCGCTCTCTCTAGTGAATTTCGATTCTAGGTTTAGTTTTTGCTATAATTGTTCCTCGATTGATATCTCTCTCTCTCTTGGATTAGGGTTTTAGGGTTGTAGGGTTTTAAGTTTTACTTTTTAGTACCATTGGAGCAATTTCAATTTGAATTTTCAGCTTTTACTATTAGAATGGATTTCAATTTAAAGTCCATGAATTGCACTAAATCGAGCGCGATTGAAGAGTGATCCATGCGGCCAAATGCCCCAGACTAATTTGGGATTCAAGCTATGTTGTTGTTTGTTGTTGAATTGTGATTGTGGAATATATTTTCTTGAAATCTTTATGACTTAATTTGGTCTCAAATAGTGAATTTCTCCACTTGTAATGCTAGTGTTCCTATTCAAGTCCAAAAATTAACACCTCTTACGTTCGTGGGCAATCATCACATTGCTAATGTTGTTACATCCGGCGCTAATGCCTTGATGTATATATTTACGCGTGTTGATTAGTTTTTGAAATTTTTGTAGTTTACACTAAATCGAACGCGTGGAAGAGTTTGATCCATGCGGCCAGGCCCAGATTAATTTGGGATTCGGGCTTTGTTGTTGTTTGTTGTTGAATTGTGATTGTGGAATAGATTTTCTTGAAATATTTATGACTTATTTGGTCTCGAGATAGTGAATTTCTCCACTTGTAATGCCAATGTTCCTATTGAAGTCAATAAATTTGAGGTTCGAAGCTTTGTTGTTGGAATCTTTGCGATCAATTTGTTTTCAAAATGTTTCTCTACGGTAAAACGTACGTGCGAGCTTTTAAGTTCTTGAAAATGGGGGATGGGTTCGAGTTTTACATCTTGTGAGGCCGTTTACTGCCGATTCTTCCCGAAGTTGAGAGCGCTTGACCAGGAAAGTTCCTTTCGAGAGAGAGAGTAATCTACACGGTGATAGCTCTATTCATATTTACGGTGTGTAGTCGGCTCCCACTCTATGGTATACACTCGACTCGGGTGCGAGATCCATTTCTTGGATGCGTGTTATTCTTGCGTCGAGTCGTGGGACAGATCATGGAGCTTGGTATTACACCTCTTGTTACATCTGGAATGGTTATGCAACTCCTGGCTGGCTCTAAAATCATTCAAGTGGACAACAACTTGCGTGAAGATCGTGCACTTATGTAAGTTGTATACTTCTATAAGATTAGATTTAATCATGGCAAAACATATTTTTTGGTCCTTGAACTTTGAGATTTTTATGCTTTTAGTTCTGAACTTTTATTAGTGTACATTTTGTCCCCGAACTTTCATTTTTGTACATTTGGTCCATGAACTTTTGAGTGTTTTATGCTTTTGGTCCTTGAACTTTGAGTTTTTTATGTTTTTAGGAGAAATTAATTTTTTTTTCGGCTTTTGTTGATTGATGTGAGTCGTTTGGCCTAGTAGTATAAACCACTTTACTCTTCTTGACTAGTCACACGTCACTTTTACTACCCACCACATTGCGGGAATTTAACACTTTAAATGGTGGAATGACTAAATGTAGATCTTTGTGAAAGTTCAAGGACCAAATATGTAGTAATAATAGTTTAGGGACCAAAAGCATAAAAAACACAAAGTTCGGGGACCAAATTATGGATTTTGCCTTTAATCATTAATCAAGTTCTCTCAATTTATGGCAACAAAATACAATTATTGTCATTTATTTTTATGTATGCGAACATCAAGCATATTGTGTACTGTGCTTATCAATGTTTATCGGTATTTTAAAGAAGGAAAAGTAACTATAAATGAAAAGCAAGTATAAGATATTGTTTCTTGTAACTTGTCAACATGTTTCTATGTGAATGCTTTGAAAAATCTAAATATTAGGAAAAAGTCTTTCCCACTTAAAGAATTGTGTGTTTTATGGAATACATCGGTTAATGCATCGCGGATCCAAAGCTTTTTAGAAGGCGAACAAGGTGTTGTTCTTCCTATTCTAATTGATCTTCTTGTTGTTGGTATTAATTCCTTTGCAGGAATGGTGCGCAGAAGCTGTTGGGTATCTTGATTGCCCGTGGGTCGGCTGTTGCATATGTTGTTTCAGGAATGTATGGTAGTGTTGGTCAACTTGGAGTTGGAAATGCAATTCTAATCATTGTTCAGCTCTGCGTTGCCGGTATCATAGTGATGTGCTTAGATGAACTACTGCAAAAAGGATATGGACTTGGATCTGGTATCTCCCTCTTCATTGCCACCAATATCTGGTAAGCTACTTCCCTTCCACACTTGTACTGTTCTTTGTTACTTGTTAATTATGATTATTCATTCTTTCTTTCTTGTAGTGAAACTATTATTTGGAAGGCATTCAGTCCAACGACCATCAATCTTTGGACGAGGACCGAGAATTTGAAGGTCTTTGTTATTGCCTTGTTCCATCTGCTCATCACTCGTCTTGACAAGGTCCAAGCACTTCGCGAGGCATTTTGTCGGCGAGAACCTTCCGAATGTCCTCAACTTAATTTCCACACTCTTCATCTTCGGCATTGTCAACTACCTCCAAGGTTTACGTGTTCTTTTGAATGTTAAATCAAGGAATGCTCGTGGGCGACAAGGATCATATCCAATCAAGCTTTTCTACACTTCAAACATGCCCATCATTTTACGATCTGCGCTCGTATCCAATCTTTATTTCATTTCCCGGTATACAAATTGTGGAAGTACCTCTTCATGCCCATCAAACATGCCCATGTAATGATATTTATATATCGACATCGTTTAGTGCTCCTCGGTTGCTTTATCGGAGATTCGGTGGAAGCTTCATTGTCAATCTTCTCGGCAAGTGGAAGGAATACGAATACGTTGGCGGTCAATTCACTCTGTTCTTTGGTCTTGCATACTACATCTTTGCACCATCGAGGTAGTATCACACAATTTAATTTCTTTTTTTTTTTTTTTTTTAGCGAGAATCCAATTGTTTACTCAACAAACATTTCATTCTTGGTAGCTTCGAGCTATAGCGACAAATCCTTTCCATGCCTTGTTTTATCTTATTTTCATCTTTGTCTGCGTGCGCTCTTCTCAAAAACGTGGATTGAAGTTTCGGATCGTCTGCAAGAGATGTGGCTAGGCGGCTCGGGGAGCAACAAATGATAATGCCTGGACACGAGAGATGTAGAGCGTACAACTGAATTGCTATATTCCTACTTTGCGGCGACCTTCGGGGCGTGTGCATTGGTGGATTGACGGTTTTGGCGGATTTGATGGGCGCAATTGGTTCGGGATTTGGTATTCTACTAATTTGTTACAATTATATATCGGTATTTCGAGACCTTTGAGAAGGAGAAAGGCAGGCGACCTCACTTTTTCGAATGTAAAATCCAAACCGACTTTTTAAATCAGAAATGAGTATCTTGTTAGTTCTTTGAGTAGGTTTGTTCATTTTGTCTAGTTTTTTCTATGTTTTTTTATTACGCACATAAAGAGGTAGTTCATTGTATAGGTTTTTCATTAGGAAAAAAAAACTTGTCTCTTACGGAGACGAGATGTATTCCTTAATTTTTCTATAAATTATTTGATCGATTTGAATTTTGAATGTTCATCTATAGCGATTTGAGTTTATTATCAAGTTGTTAGGTGTCTTGGTTGAATAATTGCATTCAAAATAAACAAAAGAAAAACACTAAATCGAGGGAAATGGGATAGTTTGATGAATCGATGCGGTAGTCCCCAACTAAATCCTTCCTGCTAAAACTATTTGCACCAACTCAATTTTGCCTTTGCATGGATTTAGAGGAGAAAGAACATAACTTGGTTCATCATAGTTTGAAGGTAAAGATTGCATGCTCGCCTTTGAAAACACCCTCGGTGCTCCTATCGATCATGAAGAATTTGAGTCTCCAATGACCATCACAATGACCACCGGCTAAGTGGTGGAGTGTCGCAAGTATTACATGGCACATAGATGGGAGTCGCGTATTCGGGTCCTAGCGTTGACAATGAAATAATTTTTTGACGGGTCCCAGGTCAAAGGGTTTGGTGAGACCAACTTGACCCTATAGAATTAGTTGTACCCGAAAAGTGCGGATGCCGTAGTCATCAAAAAAAAAAAAAAAAATGGCCATCACAATACAATTAAGTTCATATCGAGAGATTCAAACTCTCGTAGAGGCTAAGTGTCTTTTGGTGAATCATATACATAGTCAAAATTTACCTTGGGTTGTGGTGAGATAGCATGGATCAACTTTGCATCACAAGTGGTCTCGAGTTTGAATAGCCGCTATTAAATTCCGTTGAGGATAGCTCATTAGTCACTTTGAGTCGAGTCCGAGATTAGTCGAGGCACAACCCTGACAATAATCGAAAAAAAAAAAAAAAAAAAAATCATGGTAGAAACTAGAGACATGTCCTTTTGATGCATACATTTATTTCTGATCTCACTACTGCAGTTAAAACAACATGTTAACCTGCATTTCTTATATTAATATCACTACTGCAGTTGATATGCTAATATGCTTGCAATATCAGAAGAATGAAAACTAGCTCTGAAGATTCTTATCAAAAAACTAACTTAAATTTGAAGATTAATAAAACATATAATATGATTTTCAGAATCCCCATTGACTACAAAGATTTAACCACGAGTTTGAACCAACATTAATCCTCTCAATCGATTCTGCATATCCAAGTAGAATATAAGAAGCAAGTCTCAATTTGACAGTAAATCGAAATGCAAAAATCCCTCGCTACTCGCATGATTACTTCAAGAAAACAAAGAGCAGATGCAGAAATGGCAAACGCTCGAATGAGCTATAGATATCTAACTTTATCTGATAGAGAGTTTCACCTTTGCAAGTGTCGGGTGCAGCTTCTTCCTCAGACGATAAGAAAACTTGGAGTTCACATACTTTCGGAGGTCATCATGTTCAAAGCTCATGCAATGTAGCTACGCGTCGTCATCCACAAAGTTCACCGCTAAATCCCAGTAGTGGCTCACGCCAGCATCAGAGAACACTTTACGAGCAGCAGCTTCGGTCATGCACTGATGAACAGAGAACCTTTTGAAACTCGATTTAGCAACACTGCCCTCCCACACTTGCATGCACTTGTTGATGGGTCTCTTGTCATCTTCTTCTTCATCTTCATTTGCTACAGCGGCAGCCCAGTTTATCCTTTTAAGCATCAGTTTGCTGAACCTTTTCATTGACTTCCTGCCACCTTCGACGACAACCACACCCATCTCATCAGTTATAACAGCACATCCTGTCAGCCGGTTTTCCTGAGCATTAACATCAACCTTGAAACGGGTTTGTGGATGCGAGAGATCGTTGACCTTGTAAACACATACAAAAGTCTCTAGCGTATTTGGATCGTCAAAAGTTTTCGCTCTTTCTTCTCACGACGCTCTGCTGGTGTGAGCTTCCGGGCAATGTTTCTGTCCACATGGGCTTGTTCACGCTCAGCGGCTGCAGTGCGAATCTCCATTTCAAGCCTTGTAGGATCTTGAGTTGCTTCAGAGCCAAGCACCTTCATTAGATTGCTCATCTTGACCTTGGGCTTTGGGGGTTCTAACAATCCTTGCCTTATCATCTCTTGCCTGTCTTTCTCCTTTGCCAGACGCCTTTGAGTTCGCAATTTCTTCTGTTCCTTCTTGGTGAGTTTCAAGGGTTGTGGTGGTGGTGGTGCAGGCTCAGCTGGGGGCTCAATAGGTAGAGGATGCTCAACGTAAATTGTGATTTTATCCTTTTTGAGTTTGCCCTCGATAGTTTCCTCCATTATTTCATCATAATTATCAGCAGCAACCAGCGGCGCGTCCCTGTTGCATTCAGTATTATATGTTAGATAATCAATACTGTAGAAGTCATAACAACTTCAGGCCAATTAAAACATGAACTGCAAGTCATTCTGCTGCAATTATAATAACCCAAAGCCATAATATAATTTGGAAATGAGGGAACTGCTAACTAAATTGAAGTTTTCAAGATGTCAAGAGACATTCAATCACAACAGATATTAAAAGGTATCTGCAGAATGGAAAAGTGAAAATCTCAGATTTTATAAACAGAATCTAAATAGTCAAAAGCTTCAAATGCGTAAGAGCAGAGGTCCCATCTTATTATATGTTAATCATTAAAACAAATACAGTGAATGGAAACTATACTTGTGCATAGCTTGTGTTAATTACTTCATGGCCAAAGTAGATGGGAGTCACTTCAGATAGCATATAAGATGAATTGCTAAAAAGACAAGGTTAGGATTTTAGAGGCTACTCTAGCACATGTAAACCCTTGTAAAAATAAAGGTCAATAGAGATGAGAGCCAATGTTTTTATATAATTGAAAAAGGAAAGCCCTTGCATGATGTTATAGAATATCCATGGCAGATTCATAAACATCCAAAAGATGAGAATAACTCACCACCATTCTATATCAGGAATTGGGTCCTTTGGTTTTTCTTTCGTGATCACTCTCTCCGACACCTCTATCAAATTCGGGTTTATATAAGGCTCAGCCTTGGCCTTTGCTAGCTGTGCCTGTTTTACCTTCAACTCAGCTTGCGCTTCACTCTGATAAGCGTTCTGAAAAGAAGAGTAAAAAAACATTTAGGGCATTATCAAGACATACATAATTTATTGAAAAACGAAAGAGCTAAAAAGAAAATAATGTAGAGTCTCAATACTACAAACAGTCAAACACTATACCTTATTTTTCAATCTATCAGCCTCCTTTGACCATTCCCCCTCTTTCACAAACTGGAAACCCATCCTTTTGGGTCTCAAGAGCTTTTTCTTGTCGATACCCATGCTTGCATCAAAATGAGGATTCAATTCTGGATCTACATCCAGCTCAGGTTTAAGTATCTGGAATGCCTCTTTTTTCTGTTTGTTGATGTTCACCTGAAAATATCAACCAAAGTAAATATTGATTTCAAAAATAAAGAAATAGAAGGAAGGAAGAACGTAGTAAGAACAAAACCTTCAAGGTGCTAAGGTTAGTTGGCTTTGACATATTGATCACGTTGCCATGCTCATCTATTTTCTCGCCCAAGTGCATCCAAACGAAGAACAGGAGCTTTAGCAGGTTTCTGCTGAGCTATTGACTCTGATGGTGGATGTCCAGGAAACATGTTTATAAGTGGCGCAAACTCAGGGTCATGTCGAAATCCCATCGAAGCAGCAAGTTCTTGCGCTCGCTTTACAGCTTCATAATTGGCTGCGGTTGCAGGCACACCAAGACCTGCTATTCCTCCAGGTGAAGGCATTGCTGGCGTGCTTGACGATGCATGTGTTGAAGAGGCCACAGAGCCTGTGGTTGACTGAATAGAACCTTGCTGTGAGTTTGTGCTTGCTGATTGGACTTTAGACCCCTCCTTCAGCACCACCTACACAGAACCTCCAAGGTTGAGTTAGCAACCTTGCTCAACGCCAAGACCATGTTGCTCGTACACATCAAAAAAAGGGTATAACAAAAAGAATACAGCAATTGGATTAAAAATCAAAGTGTCCGGCAACCAAAACAATGGAACTGTGAATAAAGAAATGAACTTACTGATTGCATCTTCAACTTTTCCGAGAGTTCCTTCTTCCTTTGCAAAGCTTCCTTAGCCTTTGCTATGGCAGCAAGAGACAGATTTCCAGTTTTGGCACCAGTTGAAGTAACAGCCACATCTGTACTAGATTTTCCAGGAACCTCATGAGATCTGGTAACACTAACTCCCTTATTTTCATTGGTGGTAGAAATTGAAGATACCTTGGTAGGGGGAGGATGGCTCTTGGCAGGAGTTATCTCGGGCATAGAACTTGATGTACCCACAAGTGGCTCAGCAGCTGCTCCTGCTCAGAAAGAGTTGTGTCTAACAATTAGAAATTAAGAAGGACAAACTATGGCATGTATCTAATAGAATTTTCGAGTTTTATTGCTCACTTGACAAACGAAAAGAACAACAAGAACCAGAAAACCCAGAGAGACCCTGTCTTTCAGCCAAAAACTCACAAAGAGTTCACTCAATTACAATCAAGACAACAACATATCTTTCTCTACTTCTCAATATCTATTTATTCTCTCATTGTTCCCGCCCAAACTAACTCACTATAGTCACGCCTGAGGTGTTGTTGATGTGGTTCCTTCCAGATTTGTTGAGTTAGCTTGAACATGGTTCTTATCAGTATCCAACTAATTTATATCAAACAGAGGTTGTGTTAACTTGAAAAGAAAAAACAAAGAACAATTACAACAGCTGATGGTTATCAATTATTTGATCCGATTTTTTTTAGCATGGAACGAAGATACCAAGATACCCAGAGAACAATTCGACATTGTATATAAGAAAGTCCGACGGCAAGTTAATTAAATTGCATATAAACTACAAGATCATCAAGTTAGGTAACAATGTAAATCCAGCACGACAAACAATATATTCATAGAAGACAGTCGTTATAAAAAAAAAAAAAAAAAAAAATAAAAAAAATAAAATAAAGCTTTTTCGGCATAACCATTATTCAGTCAATAAAAATAACAAAATTTTTACTACATTTGTACTACTAAGTATCAGCTACCAACACTCAATCCAAAACCGACAATGAATTCCAAAGATTCTCCACCCATTGCCAGAGTAGTTATACCACTTTACCATACAAAACATGATATGGCTGACAATATCATGAATCAAAATCAAACTTCAAATTATTGAGGTGTTCGAAGAATCAAAACAGGTATTAAGTTCGATGAACTGTTATTTACGACGCATAGCATATATCTTCATTCAACACATAAAAGTAATCAATTTTTTTAATAAGAAACCAACTTAATTATAACGCCCTTGACTCCAACATGAGTGGAACTCCCAACCTTTCCGCATCCATCTCGCTAGCCATGCTTTCGCATATAGAAACCAATCATAACATACACACATCAGGATTACGGCCTAATTCATATATAAAATGTTCCTAATCCAAATTAGCAGATTCTTCCATCTAATCCAATTCCCATTGCCTGTCATCGTTGTCATTCGCTACTTCACAAATGCAAGTAACTACACAAGCAAAAGAAGTGAAACAGCAATTAAGATGAGGTCGGTGGGAACTCACATTGGCAATGGAGTTGGTGGATGAGTTGAAATCGACATTCTCCTCTGCCTTATCCCCAAACCTCCGCCTCTCCCTCTTCCCTTCTTTTCGACTCCCACCGTTCTCGTCGAGTGCGCCATTCGAAACGCTAGAATCTTCTTCTTCGTCTTCGTCGTCGTCGTCTAGGGTTTTGTCTTCCAATCTCCTCTTCTCGCTACTCGAAACCCTAACCCGCTTATCGGTCTTGTGATCCGACCTGTCCTCGCTCTCGCCTCTCTCTTTCCTCTTCGAGGAGCGCCGCCTCTCCGTTGATTCCTCGATCGGAACCCTATCGCCTCTGCTGTCTTCGACGAGATCGCTCGTCTTGCGATGGTGTCCTCTGATTCGACTCCTACTTTTTCGGTTGTAATATTTTTTGGTCACAAAGTCATTTGTTTTTACTCAAACCACGAGCAAAATCATGACTTGCCCAAACTTTGGGGTCATTCCACATTAGAAAACAATTGCGACCACAGTCACACGTGTTTTTTTTTTTTTTTTTTTTTTTTTATTCATTTCAAAATAGTAGGAGAGAAATCGAGTTGGATAAAGATTAGACTTCTCTCGAACCAAATCTCGAGACGAGTTTAAACCACTTTATAAATACCGACGTCGCACGCGCCACGGAAAGAATTTGTTCTTCAATTGCTCACAAACTTTTACTTTTAAGGTTTGCTCGATTTCTCATATCTCGCTCTCTCTAGTGAATTTCGATTCTAGGTTTAGTTTTTGCTATAATTGTTCCTCGATTGATATCTCTCTCTCTCTCTTGGATTAGGGTTTTAGGGTTGTAGGGTTTTAAGTTTTACTGTTTAGTACCATTGGAGCAATTTCAATTTGAATTTTCAGCTTTTACTATTAGAATGGATTTCAATTTAAAGTCCATGAATTGCACTAAATCGAGCGCAGTTGAAGAGTGATCCATGCAGCCGGCCCCGACTAATTTGGGATTCAAGCTATGTTGTTGTTTGTTGTTGAATTGTGATTGTGGAATATATTTTCTTGAAATCTTTATGACTTAATTTGGTCTCAAATAGTGAATTTCTCCACTTGTAATGCTAGTGTTCCTATTCAAGTCCAAAAATTAACACCTCTTACGTTCGGCGGGCAATCATCACATTGCTAATGTTGTTACATCCGGCGCTAATGCCTTGATGTATATATTTACGCGTGTTGATTAGTTTTTGAAATTTTTGTAGTTTACACTAAATCGAACGCAGTGGAAGAGTTTGATCCATGCGCCGACCCCGATTAATTTGGGATTCGGGCTTTGTTGTTGTTTCTTGTTGAATTGTGATTGTGGAATAGATTTTCTTGAAATATTTATGACTTATTTGGTCTCGATAGTGAATTTCTCCACTTGTAATGCCAATGTTCCTATTGAAGTCAATAAATTTGAGGTTCGAGGCTTTGTTGTTGGAATCTTTGCGCTGATCAATTTGTTTTCAAAATGTTTCTCTACGAGTAAAACGTACGTGCGAGCTTTTAAGTTCGAAAATGGGGGATGGGTTCGAGAGTTTTACATCTTGTGAGGCGTTTACTGCCGATTCTTCCCGAAGTTGAGAGCGCGAGACCAGGAAAGTTCCTTTCGAGAGAGAGAGTAATCTACACGGTGATAGCTCTATTCATATTTACGGTGTGTAGTCGGCTCCCACTCTATGGTATACACTCGACTACGGGTGCGAGATCCATTTCTTGGATGCGTGTTATTCTTGCGTCGAGTCGTGGGACGATCATGGAGCTTGGTATTACACCTCTTGTTACATCTGGAATGGTTATGCAACTCTGGTGGCTCTAAAATCATTCAAGTGGACAACAACTTGCGTGAAGATCGTGCACTTATGTAAGTTGTATACTTCTATAAGATTAGATTTAATCATGGCAAAACATATTTTTTGGTCCTTGAACTTTGAGATTTTTATGCTTTTAGTTCTGAACTTTTATTAGTGTATATTTTGTCCTCGAACTTTCATTTTTGTACATTTGGTCCCTGAACTTTTGAGTGTTTTATGCTTTTGGTCCTTGAACTTTAAGTTTTTTATGTTTTTAGGAAAAATTAATTTTTTTTTTTGGCTTTTGTTGATTGATGTGAGTCGTTTAGCTTAGTAGTATAAACTACTTTACTTTTCTTAACTAGTCACACGTCACTTTTACTACCCACCACATTGCGGAATTTAACACTTTAAATGGTGGAATGACTAAATGTAGATCTTTGTGAAAGTTCAAGGACCAAATATGTAGTAATAATAGTTTAGGGACCAAAAGCATAAAAAACACAAAGTTCGGGGACCAAATTATGGATTTTGCCTTTAATCATTAATCAAGTTCTCTCAATTTATGGCAACAGAAATACAATTATTGTCATTTATTTTTATGTATGCGAACATCAAGCATATTGTGTATGCGTGCTTATCAATGTTTATCGGTATTTTAAAGAAGGAAAAGTAACTATAAATGAAAAGCAAGTATAAGATATTGTTTCTTGTAACTTGTCAACATGTTTCTATGTGAATGCTTTGAAAAATCTAAATATTAGGAAAAAGTCTTTCCCACTTAAAGAATTGTGTGTTTTATGGAATACATCGGTTAATGCATCGCGGATCCAAAGCTTTTTAGAAGGCGAACAAGGTGTTGTTCTTCCTATTCTAATTGATCTTCTTGTTGTTGGTATTAATTCCTTTGCGGGAATGGTGCGCGTGAAAGTTTGTTGGGTATCTTGATTGCGAGTGGGTCGTTTGTTTGCATATGTTGTTTCGGGAATGTATGGTAGTGTTGGTCAACTTGGAGTTGGAAATGCAATTCTAATCATTGTTCACTCTGCGTTGCGCGGTATCATAGTGATGTGCTTAGATGAACTACGCAAAAAGGATATGGACTTGGATCTCGGTATCTCCTCTTCATTGCCACCAATATCACGGTAAGCTACTTCCACTTCCACACTTGTCTTGTTCTTTGTTACTTGTTAATTATGATTATTCATTCTTTCTTTCTTGTAGTGAAACTATTATTTGGAAGGCATTCGGTCCAACGACCATCAATCTTTGGACGAGGACCAGAATTTGAAGGTCTTGTTATTGCCTTGTTCCATCTGCTCATCACTCGTGCGAGACAAGGTCCAAGCACTTCGCGAGGCATTTTGTCGGCAGAACCTTCCGAATGTCCTCAACTTAATTTCCACACTCTTCATCTTCGGCATTGTCAACTACCTCCAAGGTTTACGTGTTCTTTTGAATGTTAAATCAAGGAATGCTCGTGGGCGACAAGGATCATATCCAATCAAGCTTTTCTACACTTCAAACATGCCCATCATTTTACAGTCTGCGCTCGTATCCAATCTTTATTTCATTTCCCAGGTATACAAATTGTGGAAGTACCTCTTCATGCCCATCAAACATGCCCATGTAATGATATTTATATATCTGACATCGTTTAGTGCTCCTCAGTTGCTTTATCGGAGATTCAGTGGAAGCTTCATTGTCAATCTTCTCGGCAAGTGGAAGGAATCGAATACGTTGGCGGTCAATTCACTCTGTTCTTTGGTCTTGCATACTACATCACTTTGCACCATCAAGGTAGTATCACACAATTTAATTTCTTTTTTTTTTTTTTTTTTTAGCGAGAATCCAATTGTTTACTCAACAAACATTTCATTCTTGGTAGCTTCGAGCTATAGCGACAAATCCTTTCCATGCCTTGTTTTATCTTATTTTCATGTTTGTCTGCGTGCGCGCTCTTCTCAAAAACGTGGATTGAAGTTTCTGGATCGTCTGCAAGAGATGTGGCTAGGCAGCTCAGGGAGCAACAAATGATAATGCCTGGACACAGAGATGTAGAGCGTACACTGAATTGCTATATTCCTACTGCGGCAGCCTTCGGGGGCGTGTGCATTGGTGGATTGACAGTTTTGGCAGATTTGATGGGCGCAATTGGTTCCGGGACTGGTATTCTACTAGCTGTTACAATTATATATCAGTATTTCGAGACCTTTGAGAAGGAGAAGGCCGGCGACCTCCGCTTTTTCGGAATGTAAAATCCAAACCAGCTTTTTCGTCTGAAATGAGTATCTTACGTTAGTTCTTTGAGTAGGTTTGTTCATTTTGTCTAGTTTTTTCTATGTTTTTTTATTACGCACATAAAGAGGTAGTTCATTGTATAGGTTTTTCATTAGGAAAAAAAAACTTGTCTCTTACTGAGACGAGATGTATTCCTTAATTTTTCTATAAATTATTTGATCGATTTGAATTTTGAATGTTCATCTATAGCGATTTGAGTTTATTATCAAGTTGTTAGGTGTCTTGGTTGAATAATTGCATTCAAAATAAACAAAAGAAAAACACTAAATCGAGGGAAATGGGATAGTTTGATGAATCGATGCGGCGTAGTCCCCAACTAAATCCTTCCTGCTAAAACTATTTGCACCAACTCAATTTTGCCTTTGCATGGATTTAGAGGAGAAAGAACATAACTTGGTTCATCATAGTTTGAAGGTAAAGATTGCATGCTCGCCTTTGAAAACACCCTCGGTGCTCTATCGATCATGAAGAATTTGAGTCTCCAATGACCATCACAATGACCACCCGGCTAAGTGGTGGAGTGTCGCAAGTATTACATGGCACATAGATGGGAGTCGCGTATTCGGGTCCTAGCGTTGACAATGAAATAATTTTTTGACGGTCCCCCAGGTCAAAGGGTTTGGTGAGACCAACTTGACCCTATAGAATTAGTTGTACCCGAAAAGTGCGGATGCCCGTAGTCATCAAAAAAAAAAAAAAAAAAAAAAATGGCCATCACAATACAATTAAGTTCATATCAGAGATTCAAACTCTCGTAGAGGCTAAGTGTCTTTTGGTGAATCATATACATAGTCAAAATTTACCTTGGGTTGTGGTGAGATAGCATGGATCACTGCATCACAAGTGGTCTCGAGTTTGAATAGCCGCTATTAAATTCCGTTGAGGATAGCTCATTCCGTCACTTTGAGTCTGAGTCCGAGATTAGTCGAGGCACAACCCTGACAATAATCGAAAAAAAAAAAAAAAAAAAAATCATGGTAGAAACTAGAGACATGTCCTTTTGATGCATACATTTATTTCTGATCTCACTACTGCAGTTAAAACAACATGTTAACCTGCATTTCTTATATTAATATCACTACTGCAGTTGATATGCTAATATGCTTGCAATATCAGAAGAATGAAAACTAGCTCTGAAGATTCTTATCAAAAAACTAACTTAAATTTGAAGATTAATAAAACATATAATATGATTTTCAGAATCCCCATTGACTACAAAGATTTAACCACGAGTTTGAACCAACATTAATCCTCTCCGTCGATTACTGCATATCCAAGTAGAATATAAGAAGCAAGTCTCAATTTGACAGTAAATCGAAATGCAAAAATCCTCGCTACTCGCATGATTACTTCAAGAAAACAAAGAGCAGATGCAGAAATGGCAAACGCTCGAATGAGCTATAGATATCTAACTTTATCTGATAGAGAGTTTCACCTTTGCAAGTGTCGGGTGCAGCTTCTTCCTCAGACGATAAGAAAACTTGGAGTTCACATACTTTCGGAGGTCATCATGTTCAAAGCTCATGCAATGTAGCTACGCGTCGTCATCCACAAAGTTCACCGCTAAATCCCAGTAGTGGCTCACGCCAGCATCAGAGAACACTTTACGAGCAGCAGCTTCGGTCATGCACTGATGAACAGAGAACCTTTTGAAACTCGATTTAGCAACACTGCCCTCCCACACTTGCATGCACTTGTTGATGGGTCTCTTGTCATCTTCTTCTTCATCTTCATTTGCTACAGCGGCAGCCCAGTTTATCCTTTTAAGCATCAGTTTGCTGAACCTTTTCATTGACTTCCTGCCACCTTCGACGACAACCACACCCATCTCATCAGTTATAACAGCACATCCTGTCAGCCGGTTTTCCTGAGCATTAACATCAACCTTGAAACGGGTTTGTGGATGCGAGAGATCGTTGACCTTGTAAACACATACAAAAGTCTCTAGCGTATTTGGATCGTCAAAAGTTTTCGCTCTTTCTTCTCACGACGCTCTGCTGGTGTGAGCTTCCGGGCAATGTTTCTGTCCACATGGGCTTGTTCACGCTCAGCGGCTGCAGTGCGAATCTCCATTTCAAGCCTTGTAGGATCTTGAGTTGCTTCAGAGCCAAGCACCTTCATTAGATTGCTCATCTTGACCTTGGGCTTTGGGGGTTCTAACAATCCTTGCCTTATCATCTCTTGCCTGTCTTTCTCCTTTGCCAGACGCCTTTGAGTTCGCAATTTCTTCTGTTCCTTCTTGGTGAGTTTCAAGGGTTGTGGTGGTGGTGGTGCAGGCTCAGCTGGGGGCTCAATAGGTAGAGGATGCTCAACGTAAATTGTGATTTTATCCTTTTTGAGTTTGCCCTCGATAGTTTCCTCCATTATTTCATCATAATTATCAGCAGCAACCAGCGGCGCATCCCTGTTGCATTCAGTATTATATGTTAGATAATCAATACTGTAGAAGTCATAACAACTTCAGGCCAATTAAAACATGAACTGCAAGTCATTCTGCTGCAATTATAATAACCCAAAGCCATAATATAATTTGGAAATGAGGGAACTGCTAACTAAATTGAAGTTTTCAAGATGTCAAGAGACATTCAATCACAACAGATATTAAAAGGTATCTGCAGAATGGAAAAGTGAAAATCTCAGATTTTATAAACAGAATCTAAATAGTCAAAAGCTTCAAATGCGTAAGAGCAGAGGTCCCATCTTATTATATGTTAATCATTAAAACAAATACAGTGAATGGAAACTATACTTGTGCATAGCTTGTGTTAATTACTTCATGGCCAAAGTAGATGGGAGTCACTTCAGATAGCATATAAGATGAATTGCTAAAAAGACAAGGTTAGGATTTTAGAGGCTACTCTAGCACATGTAAACCCTTGTAAAAATAAAGGTCAATAGAGATGAGAGCCAATGTTTTTATATAATTGAAAAAGGAAAGCCCTTGCATGATGTTATAGAATATCCATGGCAGATTCATAAACATCCAAAAGATGAGAATAACTCACCACCATTCTATATCAGGAATTGGGTCCTTTGGTTTTTCTTTCGTGATCACTCTCTCCGACACCTCTATCAAATTCGGGTTTATATAAGGCTCAGCCTTGGCCTTTGCTAGCTGTGCCTGTTTTACCTTCAACTCAGCTTGCGCTTCACTCTGATAAGCGTTCTGAAAAGAAGAGTAAAAAAACATTTAGGGCATTATCAAGACATACATAATTTATTGAAAAACGAAAGAGCTAAAAAGAAAATAATGTAGAGTCTCAATACTACAAACAGTCAAACACTATACCTTATTTTTCAATCTATCAGCCTCCTTTGACCATTCCCCTCTTTCACAAACTGGAAACCCATCCTTTTGGGTCTCAAGAGCTTTTTCTTGTCGATACCCATGCTTGCATCAAAATGAGGATTCAATTCTGGATCTACATCCAGCTCAGGTTTAAGTATCTGGAATGCCTCTTTTTTCTGTTTGTTGATGTTCACCTGAAAATATCAACCAAAGTAAATATTGATTTCAAAAATAAAGAAATAGAAGGAAGGAAGAACGTAGTAAGAACAAAACCTTCAAGGTGCTAAGGTTAGTTGGCTTTGACATATTGATCACGTTGCCATGCTCATCTATTTCTCGCCCAAGTGCATCCAAACGAAGAACAGGAGCTTTAGCAGGTTTCTGCTGAGCTATTGACTCTGATGGTGGATGTCCAGGAAACATGTTTATAAGTGGCGCAAACTCAGGGTCATGTCGAAATCCCATCGAAGCAGCAAGTTCTTGCGCTCGCTTTACAGCTTCATAATTGGCTGCGGTTGCAGGCACACCAAGACCTGCTATTCCTCCAGGTGAAGGCATTGCTGGCGTGCTTGACGATGCATGTGTTGAAGAGGCCACAGAGCCTGTGGTTGACTGAATAGAACCTTGCTGTGAGTTTGTGCTTGCTGATTGGACTTTAGACCCCTCCTTCAGCACCACCTACACAGAACCTCCAAGGTTGAGTTAGCAACCTTGCTCAACGCCAAGACCATGTTGCTCGTACACATCAAAAAAAGGGTATAACAAAAAGAATACAGCAATTGGATTAAAAATCAAAGTGTCCGGCAACCAAAACAATGGAACTGTGAATAAAGAAATGAACTTACTGATTGCATCTTCAACTTTTCCGAGAGTTCCTTCTTCCTTTGCAAAGCTTCCTTAGCCTTTGCTATGGCAGCAAGAGACAGATTTCCAGTTTTGGCACCAGTTGAAGTAACAGCCACATCTGTACTAGATTTTCCAGGAACCTCATGAGATCTGGTAACACTAACTCCCTTATTTTCATTGGTGGTAGAAATTGAAGATACCTTGGTAGGGGGAGGATGGCTCTTGGCAGGAGTTATCTCGGGCATAGAACTTGATGTACCCACAAGTGGCTCAGCAGCTGCTCCTGCTCAGAAAGAGTTGTGTCTAACAATTAGAAATTAAGAAGGACAAACTATGGCATGTATCTAATAGAATTTTCGAGTTTTATTGCTCACTTGACAAACGAAAAGAACAACAAGAACCAGAAAACCCAGAGAGACCCTGTCTTTCAGCCAAAAACTCACAAAGAGTTCACTCAATTACAATCAAGACAACAACATATCTTTCTCTACTTCTCAATATCTATTTATTCTCTCATTGTTCCCGCCCAAACTAACTCACTATAGTCACGCCTGAGGTGTTGTTGATGTGGTTCCTTCCAGATTTGTTGAGTTAGCTTGAACATGGTTCTTATCAGTATCCAACTAATTTATATCAAACAGAGGTTGTGTTAACTTGAAAAGAAAAAACAAAGAACAATTACAACAGCTGATGGTTATCAATTATTTGATCCGATTTTTTTTTAGCATGGAACGAAGATACCAAGATACCCAGAGAAACAATTCGACATTGTATATAAGAAAGTCCGACGGCAAGTTAATTAAATTGCATATAAACTACAAGATCATCAAGTTAGGTAACAATGTAAATCCAAAGCACGACAAACAATATATTCATAGAAGACAGTCGTTATAAAAAAAAAAAAAAAAAAAAAAAAAAAAAATTCAAAGCTTTTTCGGCATAACCATTATTCAGTCAATAAAAATAACAAAATTTTTACTACATTTGTACTACTAAGTATCAGCTACCAACACTCAATCCAAAACCGACAATGAATTCCAAAGATTCTCCACCCATTGCCAGAGTAGTTATACCACTTTACCATACAAAACATGATATGGCTGACAATATCATGAATCAAAATCAAACTTCAAATTATTGAGGTGTTCGAAGAATCAAAACAGGTATTAAGTTCGATGAACTGTTATTTACGACGCATAGCATATATCTTCATTCAACACATAAAAGTAATCAATTTTTTTAATAAGAAACCAACTTAATTATAACGCCCTTGACTCCAACATGAGTGGAACTCCCAACCTTTCCGCATCCATCTCGCTAGCCATGCTTTCGCATATAGAAACCAATCATAACATACACACATCAGGATTACGGCCTAATTCATATATAAAATGTTCCTAATCCAAATTAGCAGATTCTTCCATCTAATCCAATTCCCATTGCCTGTCATCGTTGTCATTCGCTACTTCACAAATGCAAGTAACTACACAAGCAAAAGAAGTGAAACAGCAATTAAGATGAGGTCGGTGGGAACTCACATTGGCAATGGAGTTGGTGGATGAGTTGAAATCGACATTCTCCTCTGCCTTATCCCCAAACCTCCGCCTCTCCCTCTTCCCTTCTTTTCGACTCCCACCGTTCTCGTCGAGTGCGCCATTCGAAACGCTAGAATCTTCTTCTTCGTCTTCGTCGTCGTCGTCTAGGGTTTTGTCTTCCAATCTCCTCTTCTCGCTACTCGAAACCCTAACCCGCTTATCGGTCTTGTGATCCGACCTGTCCTCGCTCTCGCCTCTCTCTTTCCTCTTCGAGGAGCGCCGCCTCTCCGTTGATTCCTCGATCGGAACCCTATCGCCTCTGCTGTCTTCGACGAGATCGCTCGTCTTGCGATGGTGTCCTCTGATTCGACTCCTACTTTTTCAGTTGTAATATTTTTTGGTCACAAAGTCATTTGTTTTTACTCAAACCACGAGCAAAATCATGACTTGCCCAAACTTTGGGGTCATTCCACATTAGAAAACAATTGCGACCACAGTCACACGTGTTTTTTTTTTTTTTTTTTTTTTTATTCATTTCAAAATAGTAGGAGAGAAATCAGAGTTGGATAAAGATTAGACTTCTCTCGAACCAAATCTCGAGACAGGTTTAAACCACTTTATAAATACCGCGACGTCGCACGCGCCACGGAAAGAATTTGTTCTTCAATTGCTCCGCACAACTTTTACTTTTAAGGTTTGCTCGATTTCTCATATCTCGCTCTCTCTAGTGAATTTCGATTCTAGGTTTAGTTTTTGCTATAATTGTTCCTCGATTGATATCTCTCTCTCTTGGATTAGGGTTTTAGGGTTGTAGGGTTTTAAGTTTTCTGTTTAGTACCATTGGAACAATTTCAATTTGAATTTTCAGCTTTTACTATTAGAATGGATTTCAATTTAAAGTCCATGAATTGCACTAAATCGAGCGCTTGATTGAAGAGTGATCCATGCAAATGGCCCTACCAACTAATTTGGGATTCAAGCTATGTTGTTGTTTGTTGTTGAATTGTGATTGTGGAATATATTTTCTTGAAATCTTTATGACTTAATTTGGTCTCAAATAGTGAATTTCTCCACTTGTAATGCTAGTGTTCCTATTCAAGTCCAAAAATTAACACCTCTTACGTTCGGCGGGCAATCATCACATTGCTAATGTTGTTACATCCGGCGCTAATGCCTTGATGTATATATTTACGCGTGTTGATTAGTTTTTGAAATTTTTGTAGTTTACACTAAATCGAACGCAGTGGAAGAGTTTGATCCATGCAGCCGACCCCGATTAATTTGGGATTCAGGCTTTGTTGTTGTTTGTTGTTGAATTGTGATTGTGGAATAGATTTTCTTGAAATATTTATGACTTATTTGGTCTCAGATAGTGAATTTCTCCACTTGTAATGCCAATGTTCCTATTGAAGTCAATAAATTTGAGGTTCAGCTTTGTTGTTGGAATCTTTGCTGCGATCAATTTGTTTTCAAAATGTTTCTCTGGGTAAAACGTACGTGCGAGCTTTTAAGTTACCGAAAATGGGGGATGGGTTCGTAGTTTTACATCTTGTGAGTCCGTTTACTGCCGATTCTTCCCGAAGTTGAGAGCGCAGACCAGGAAAGTTCCTTTCGTAGAGAGAGTAATCTACACAGTGATAGCTCTATTCATATTTCTGGTGTGTAGTCAGCTCCCACTCTATGGTATACACTCGACTACTGGTGCAGATCCATTTTACTGGATGCGTGTTATTCTTGCGTCGAGTCGTGGGACAGTCATGGAGCTTGGTATTACACCTCTTGTTACATCTGGAATGGTTATGCAACTCCTGGCTGGCTCTAAAATCATTCAAGTGGACAACAACTTGCGTGAAGATCGTGCACTTATGTAAGTTGTATACTTCTATAAGATTAGATTTAATCATGGCAAAACATATTTTTTGGTCCTTGAACTTTGAGATTTTTATGCTTTTAGTTCCTGAACTTTTATTAGTGTACATTTTGTCCCCGAACTTTCATTTTTGTACATTTGGTCCATGAACTTTTGAGTGTTTTATGCTTTTGGTCCTTGAACTTTGAGTTTTTTATGTTTTTAGGAGAAATTAATTTTTTTTTCGGCTTTTGTTGATTGATGTGAGTCGTTTGGCCTAGTAGTATAAACCACTTTACTCTTCTTGACTAGTCACACGTCACTTTTACTACCCACCACATTGCAGGAATTTAACACTTTAAATGGTGGAATGACTAAATGTAGATCTTTGTGAAAGTTCAAGGACCAAATATGTAGTAATAATAGTTTAGGGACCAAAAGCATAAAAAACACAAAGTTCAGGGACCAAATTATGGATTTTGCCTTTAATCATTAATCAAGTTCTCTCAATTTATGGCAACAGAAATACAATTATTGTCATTTATTTTTATGTATGCGAACATCAAGCATATTGTGTCTGTGCTTATCAATGTTTATCGCATATTTTAAAGAAGGAAAAGTAACTATAAATGAAAAGCAAGTATAAGATATTGTTTCTTGTAACTTGTCAACATGTTTCTATGTGAATGCTGAAAAATCTAAATATTAGGAAAAAGTCTTTCCCACTTAAAGAATTGTGTGTTTTATCGAATACATCTAAGTTAATGCATCGCGAATCCAAAGCTTTTTAGAAGGCGAACAAGGTGTTGTTCTTCCTATTCTAATTGATCTTCTTGTTGTTGGTATTAATTCCTTTGCAGGAATGGTGCGCATAAGCTGTTGGGTATCTTGATTGCCGTGGGTCAGTCAAGTTGCATATGTTGTTTCAGAATGTATGGTAGTGTTGGTCAACTTGGAGTTGGAAATGCAATTCTAATCATTGTTCACTTGCATTGCTTGGTATCATAGTGATGTGCTTAGATGAACTACCGCAAAAAGGATATGGACTTGGATCTCGTATCTCCTCTTCATTGCCACCAATATCTCGTAAGCTACTTCCCTTCCACACTTGTATCTTGTTCTTTGTTACTTGTTAATTATGATTATTCATTCTTTCTTTCTTGTAGTGAAACTATTATTTGGAAGGCATTCACCAACGACCATCAATGCTTTGGACGAGGACCCGAATTTGAAGGTGTCGTTATTGCCTTGTTCCATCTCGCTCATCACTCGTGCCGACAAGGTCCAAGCACTTCGCGAGGCATTTTGTCGGCAGAACCTTCCGAATGTCCTCAACTTAATTTCCACACTCTTCATCTTCGGCATTGTCAACTACCTCCAAGGTTTACGTGTTCTTTTGAATGTTAAATCAAGGAATGCTCGTGGGCGACAAGGATCATATCCAATCAAGCTTTTCTACACTTCAAACATGCCCATCATTTTACAAATGCGCTCGTATCCAATCTTTATTTCATTTCCCAGGTATACAAATTGTGGAAGTACCTCTTCATGCCCATCAAACATGCCCATGTAATGATATTTATATATCTGACATCGTTTAGTGCTCCTCAGTTGCTTTATCGGAGATTCAATGGAAGCTTCATTGTCAATCTTCTCGGCAAGTGGAAGGAATCTGAATACGCTGGCGGTCAATTCACTCCTGTTGCTGGTCTTGCATACTACATCACTGCACCATCAAGGTAGTATCACACGATTTAATTTCTTTTTTTTTTTTTAGCAGAATCCAATTGTTTACTCAACAAACATTTCATTCTTGGTAGCTTCGGAGCTATAGCAGCAAATCCTTTCCATGCCTTGTTTTATCTTATTTTCATGCTGTCTGCGTGCGCGCTCTTCTCAAAAACGTGGATTGAAGTTTCTGGATCGTCTGCAAGAGATGTGGCTAGGCAGCTCAGGGAGCAACAAATGATAATGCCTGGACACAGAGATGTAGAGCGTACATTTGAATTGCTATATTCCTATCGCGACACGACCTTCGGGCGTGTGCATTGGTGGATTGACAGCTTTGCGAGATTTGATGGGCGCATTGGTTCCGGACTGGTATTCTACTAAATTGTTACAATTATATATCAGTATTTCAAGACCTTTGAGAAGGAGAAGACCGGCGACCTCCGCTTTTTCTGAATGTAAAATCCAAACCAGCTTTTTCGTCTGAGCTGAGTATCTTTTGCTTATACAGTTACCTTTGTTTGCTCCCTTTTATTTGAATCTTGGGTAGCCCTTAAAGTTGTTTATATTTAGATTTATAGCTGAACGACGAAAGCATTGGAAATAAGATTGATTACGCCGGAGAATATGCTAATGTAGGTTGAATAGTAGTATTTAGACATTGGCTTAGGGCGTACCTTGATATTTGAATCTGTGTGTGCTTTGAGTCACCCTTACAAAAGGGTGACCTACTTTAAGTGTAAAAAAAATGACTGCTTAAGAATTAACACTAAAAATATTTATCATATAACCAATTTGAGTCATCCTTACAAAAGGGTGGCCTACGTTGGGTGTAAAAAAAATGTCTGCTTAAGAATTAACACGAAAAACATTTTTAAGTAAAAAAAAAACAACAATATAGCCTCAGTCCCAAGTTAATTAAGGTCGCCTACATGGATCATACTCTTCCATGTGCTTGATTTAATGTCATTGATGGTGAGCTTTCCAAACCATTCAAATCTCTCATAATTAATGCATCTCAAGTTAACTTCAGTCTGCCTTTACCTCGTCAAATTTTTTCAGTTTCCATTAAATTTTTTTAAAAAAAAAACACAAAAAATATTTATTCCATAGTCTATTCTGATGGACAGTTCATCGAACTGAATATCTATTTTGAATCATTAAACTGAATAATTTGATTATTTTTTCAACCTACTGTCAGCTATGTCTTGGAAAACCAAGTGTAGATGCGGTTGCTACTTCAACTGGTGCCAAATGTGGAAATCTGTCTCTTGTTGCCATAGCGAAAGCTAAGAAGGAATTATCAAGAAAGATGATGCATATTGTGAGTTTATTTATTTATTTATTTTATTCACAGTTCCATTTACTTAGGGCTGGCAATTTGGGTCATGAAACGATTAACACGACACGACACAACACGTAATAAACATGTCATGGGTTTGGCTTAAGTGGGTCTGAGTCATAAACATGTTAACACGTTTATACACGGTTAATAAACGAGTCATTAACATGTCAACCTGCTTAACTCGTTTATGATTCGCTTAACACGACTAAAGAATAATGTATAAATAATAAATATGGTATAATAAATAGATTGGTACAAAATTCACCCATTTGAATGCATGTTAATAGCATGATTTATTTATTTTATTTATAGACATCTTTTATCATATTTTATTTTATATTTGAGAGGAAAGATTCATTTTACTTTTAATATATTATTTATGTTTTAGATTTTATTAATAATTATTTATTAAGAAAAAATAAAACTTTTCACCAAAGTAAATTTTAGATATTTTTTAGATGGTTCTTATAATTTTGTTTATGTTATTATTACGAGTCATTTTTGCTTTATTATTATGAGTAATAAAAACTTGAATGAAAAAGTAAAATAAAATTAACGACTATATACAACCACATTATATTTTATTGGCTATTTTAGTATGTTTGTTCGAATTTAATCATTTAGATATATTTTAAAAAGTAGTAACCAAATTATAAAAGTTTAAATAAAATAAATTTTTAAATACAATATTTAATAAATGGGTGACACGAATACACGATATGTTTAACACGACCCACTTAGACACGAAAACAATTAACACAATTAATAAACATGTCATGTAATGGGTTTGCATTATATGGGTCATGACCTGTTTATGACACGACACGTTTACGACTCACCGACACGAATTGTCACCTCTACATTTACTTCAAATGCCTTTTTCTTGACTCAAACCTTGGATGGTTTTGTGTAGGTTACCCTTTTAGGAGAGGTTCTGTTCAGTTAACCATAGGCTTTGTGGCCGCTTTAATTAGCACATGAACCATCAAGCGCAACATCAATGATGCCTCCGCCTGGAGGAATAGAAGGTCTCGGCGTACCTGCAACCGCAGCCAACTACGATGCTGTTGCCAATACTTCTGATGGAACACGGGGAGGGGTAATTTATATTCTCTAACATCATTGCAAGGGCTTCTCTTTTTCAATTATATATCCAAACATTGGCTCTCATCTCCATTTACCTTTATTTAAAATAATGGTTTACATGTACCATAGTAGCCTCTGAAATCCTTCCCTTGTTTTTTTTCTTTAGTTGCAGTCTAAGTTTTATTTTTTATTACCATGATTTAATAGGCAAACAGGTCATGAACATTGATTAACAGCATACTCCGTGCCCCTCCACCTTACTGTTCGTCTCTCATGGCTTTTTATACATTGAAGATGGCACTCCACCTCTTCGCAGAACCATGGATGATGGATGTTTACAGTCTCGAGGATCAAGCCGAAACAATTCTTCAAAAACTTTCGTCGCCATATCCGTGTTCTTTATGGCATGTTTGGTTGGAGTGTTAGCGTAGCTCAGCCCACTAAATTTATGCTCATATCACTTGGACATACCTAAGCACTTCAATTTGTGAAGCACTAAAGTAATTTAATTCATTATAACTTTTTTTTTTTTTTTTTTTTTTTTGAGAAACTCAACCAAACAAATGTCCTTTGGCGAGTGACGCCCATCCATCTCGCTAGCCATGCTTTCGCATATAGAAACCAATCATAACATACACACATCAGGATTACAACATCTCAAATGCAAGTAACTACACAAGCAAAAGAAGTGAAACAGCAATTAAGATGAGGTCGGTGGGAACTCACATTGGCAATGGAGTTGGTGGATGAGTTGAAATCGACATTCTCCTCTGCCTTATCCCCAAACCTCCGCCTCTCCCTCTTCCCTTCTTTTCGACTCCCACCGTTCTCGTCAGTGCGCCATTCGAAACCCTAGAATCTTCTTCTCTCGTCGTCGTCGTCTAGGGTTTTGTCTTCCAATCTCCTCTTCTCGGGTTTTGTGATCTTCCAATCTCCTCTTCTTCTCTCGTCTTGCGATGGTGTCCTCTGATTCTCGAAACCCATTTGTTTTTACTAACCCGAGCAAAATCATCTTGCCCAAACTTTCCACATTAGAAAAGTCACACGTGTTTTTTTTTTTTTTTAATTCATTTCAAAATAGTAGGAGAGAAATCAGAGTTGGATAAAGATTAGACTTCTCTCGAACCAAATCTCGAGACAGGTTTAAACCACTTTATAAATACCGCGACGTCGCACGCGCCACGGAAAGAATTTGTTCTTCAATTGCTCCGCACAACTTTTACTTTTAAGGTTTGCTCGATTTCTCATATCTCGCTCTCTCTCTAGTGAATTTCGATTCTAGGTTTAGTTTTTGCTATAATTGTTCCTCGATTGATATCTCTCTCTCTCTTGGATTAGGGTTTTAGGGTTGTAGGGTTTTAAGTTTTCTGTTTAGTACCATTGGAACGAATTTCAATTTGAATTTTCAGCTTTTACTATTAGAATGGATTTCAATTTAAAGTCCATGAATTGCACTAAATCGAGCGCAGTTGAAGAGTGATCCATGCAGCCGGCCCCGACTAATTTGGGATTCAAGCTATGTTGTTGTTTGTTGTTGAATTGTGATTGTGGAATATATTTTCTTGAAATCTTTATGACTTAATTTGGTCTCAAATAGTGAATTTCTCCACTTGTAATGCTAGTGTTCCTATTCAAGTCCAAAAATTAACACCTCTTACGTTCGGCGGGCAATCATCACATTGCTAATGTTGTTACATCCGGCGCTAATGCCTTGATGTATATATTTACGCGTGTTGATTAGTTTTTGAAATTTTTGTAGTTTACACTAAATCGAACGCAGTGGAAGAGTTTGATCCATGCAAATGGCCACCCCGATTAATTTGGGATTCAGGCTTTGTTGTTGTTTGTTGTTGAATTGTGATTGTGGAATAGATTTTCTTGAAATATTTATGACTTATTTGGTCTCAGATAGTGAATTTCTCCACTTGTAATGCCAATGTTCCTATTGAAGTCAATAAATTTGAGGTTCAGGCTTTGTTGTTGGAATCTTTGTGCTGATCAATTTGTTTTCAAAATGTTTCTCTACAGGTAAAACGTACGTGCGAGCTTTTAAGTTACTGAAAATGGGGGATGGGTTCAGAGTTTTACATCTTGTGAGGCCGTTTCTGCCGATTCTTCCCGAAGTTGAGAGCGCAGACCGGAAAGTTCCTTTCAGAGAGAGAGTAATCTACACAGTGATAGCTCTATTCATATTTCTGGTGTGTAGTCAGCTCCCACTCTATGGTATACACTCGACTACTGGTGCAGATCCATTTTACTGGATGCGTGTTATTCTTGCGTCGAGTCGTGGGACAGTCATGGAGCTTGGTATTACACCTCTTGTTACATCTGGAATGGTTATGCAACTCCTGGCTGGCTCTAAAATCATTCAAGTGGACAACAACTTGCGTGAAGATCGTGCACTTATGTAAGTTGTATACTTCTATAAGATTAGATTTAATCATGGCAAAACATATTTTTTGGTCCTTGAACTTTGAGATTTTTATGCTTTTAGTTCCTGAACTTTTATTAGTGTACATTTTGTCCCCGAACTTTCATTTTTGTACATTTGGTCCATGAACTTTTGAGTGTTTTATGCTTTTGGTCTGAACTTTGAGTTTTTTATGTTTTTAGGAGAAATTAATTTTTTTTTCGCTTTTGTTGATTGATGTGAGTCGTTTGGCCTAGTAGTATAAACCACTTTACTCTTCTTGACTAGTCACACGTCACTTTTACTACCCACCACATTGCGGAATTTAACACTTTAAATGGTGGAATGACTAAATGTAGATCTTTGTGAAAGTTCAAGGACCAAATATGTAGTAATAATAGTTTAGGGACCAAAAGCATAAAAAACACAAAGTTCAGGGACCAAATTATGGATTTTGCCTTTAATCATTAATCAAGTTCTCTCAATTTATGGCAACAGAAATACAATTATTGTCATTTATTTTTATGTATGCGAACATCAAGCATATTGTGTCTGTGCTTATCAATGTTTATCAGTATTTTAAAGAAGGAAAAGTAACTATAAATGAAAAGCAAGTATAAGATATTGTTTCTTGTAACTTGTCAACATGTTTCTATGTGAATGCTGAAAAATCTAAATATTAGGAAAAAGTCTTTCCCACTTAAAGAATTGTGTGTTTTATGGAATACATCGGTTAATGCATCGCGGATCCAAAGCTTTTTAGAAGGCGAACAAGGTGTTGTTCTTCCTATTCTAATTGATCTTCTTGTTGTTGGTATTAATTCCTTTGCAGGAATGGTGCGCAGAAGCTGTTGGGTATCTTGATTGCCGTGGGTCAGGCTGTTGCATATGTTGTTTCAGGAATGTATGGTAGTGTTGGTCAACTTGGAGTTGGAAATGCAATTCTAATCATTGTTCACTCTGCTGTTTCTTAGGTATCATAGTGATGTGCTTAGATGAACTACCAAAAAGGATATGGACTTGGATCTCGGTATCTCCTCTTCATTGCCACCAATATCTCGTAAGCTACTTCCCTTCCACACTTGTCTTGTTCTTTGTTACTTGTTAATTATGATTATTCATTCTTTCTTTCTTGTAGTGAAACTATTATTTGGAAGGCATTCAGGTCCAACGACCATCAATGTTTGGACGAGGACCGAATTTGAAGGTGTCTTGTTATTGCCTTGTTCCATCTCGCTCATCACTCGTGCGACAAGGTCCAAGCACTTCGCGAGGCATTTTGTCGGCAGAACCTTCCGAATGTCCTCAACTTAATTTCCACACTCTTCATCTTCGGCATTGTCAACTACCTCCAAGGTTTACGTGTTCTTTTGAATGTTAAATCAAGGAATGCTCGTGGGCGACAAGGATCATATCCAATCAAGCTTTTCTACACTTCAAACATGCCCATCATTTTACAGTCTGCGCTCGTATCCAATCTTTATTTCATTTCCCAGGTATACAAATTGTGGAAGTACCTCTTCATGCCCATCAAACATGCCCATGTAATGATATTTATATATCTGACATCGTTTAGTGCTCCTCAGTTGCTTTATCGGAGATTCAGTGGAAGCTTCATTGTCAATCTTCTCGGCAAGTGGAAGGAATCTGAATACGCTGGCGGTCAATTCACTCCTGTTGCTGGTCTTGCATACTACATCACTGCACCATCAAGGTAGTATCACACAATTTAATTTCTTTTTTTTTTTTTTAGCAGAATCCAATTGTTTACTCAACAAACATTTCATTCTTGGTAGCTTCGGAGCTATAGCAGCAAATCCTTTCCATGCCTTGTTTTATCTTATTTTCATGCTGTCTGCGTGCGCGCTCTTCTCAAAAACGTGGATTGAAGTTTCTGGATCGTCTGCAAGAGATGTGGCTAGGCAGCTCAGGGAGCAACAAATGATAATGCCTGGACACAGAGATGTAGAGCGTACATTTCGAATTGCTATATTCCTATCTGCAGCGACCTTCGGGGCGTGTGCATTGGTGGATTGACGGTTTTAGCGATTTGATGGGCGCAATTGGTTCCGGATCGGTATTCTACTAGTTTATTACAATTATATATCGATTTTTCGAGACCTTTGAGAAGGAGAAGACCTGGCGACCTCCGCTTTTTCTAATGTAAAATCCAAACCAAATTTTTCGTCTGAAATTTGAGTATCTTCTCGTTAGTTCTTTGAGTAGGTTTGTTCATTTTGTCTAGTTTTTTCTATGTTTTTTTATTCGCACACATAAAGAGGTAGTTCATTGTATAGGTTTTTCATTAGGAAAAAAAAAAGTTTCCAAAACTTGTCTCTTACGACGAGATGTATTCCTTAATTTTTCTATAAATTATTTGATCTGATTTGAATTTTGAATGTTCATCTATAGCAGATTTGAGTTTATTATCAAGTTGTTAGGTGTCTTGGTTGAATAATTGCATTCAAAATAAACAAAAGAAAAACACTAAATCGAGGGAAATGGGATAGTTTGATGAATCGATGCAGACGTCCCCAACTAAATCCTTCCCTGCTAAAACTATTTGCACCAACTCAATTTTGCACTGCATGGATTTAGAGGAGAAAGAACATAACTTGGTTCATCATAGTTTGAAGGTAAAGATTGCATGCTCGCCTTTGAAAACACCCTCGGTGCTCCTATCAGTCATGAAGAATTTGAGTCTCCAATGACCATCACAATGACCACCCTAGCTAAGTGGTGGAGTGTCGCAAGTATTACATGGCACATAGATGGGAGTCGCGTATTCGGGTCCTAGCGTTGACAATGAAATAATTTTTTGACAGGGTCCCCCGGTCAAAGGGTTTGGTGAGACCAACTTGACCCTATAGAATTAGTTGTACCCGAAAAGTGCGGATGCCCGTAGTCATCAAAAAAAAAAAAAAAAAAATGGCCATCACAATACAATTAAGTTCATATCGTAGATTCAAACTCTCGTAGAGGCTAAGTGTCTTTTGGTGAATCATATACATAGTCAAAATTTACCTTGGGTTGTGGTGAGATAGCATGGATCACCGCATCACAAGTGGTCTCGAGTTTGAATAGCCGCTATTAAATTCCGTTGAGGATAGCTCATTCCGTCACTTTGAGTCTGAGTCCGAGATTAGTCGAGGCACAACCCCGACAATAATCGAAAAAAAAAAAAAAAAAAAAAAAAAATGGTAGAAACTAGAGACATGTCCTTTTGATGCATACATTTATTTCTGATCTCACTACTGCAGTTAAAACAACATGTTAACCTGCATTTCTTATATTAATATCACTACTGCAGTTGATATGCTAATATGCTTTCAATATCAGAAGAATGAAAACTAGCTCTGAAGATTCTTATCAAAAAACTAACTTAAATTTGAAGATTAATAAAACATATAATATGATTTTCAGAATCCCCATTGACTACAAAGATTTAACCACGAGTTTGAACCAACATTAATCCTCTCCGTCGATTACTGCATATCCAAGTAGAATATAAGAAGCAAGTCTCAATTTGACAGTAAATCGAAATGCAAAAATCCCTCGCTACTCGCATGATTACTTCAAGAAAACAAAGAGCAGATGCAGAAATGGCAAACGCTCGAATGAGCTATAGATATCTAACTTTATCTGATAGAGAGTTTCACCTTTGCAAGTGTCGGGTGCAGCTTCTTCCTCAGACGATAAGAAAACTTGGAGTTCACATACTTTCGGAGGTCATCATGTTCAAAGCTCATGCAATGTAGCTACGCGTCGTCATCCACAAAGTTCACCGCTAAATCCCAGTAGTGGCTCACGCCAGCATCAGAGAACACTTTACGAGCAGCAGCTTCGGTCATGCACTGATGAACAGAGAACCTTTTGAAACTCGATTTAGCAACACTGCCCTCCCACACTTGCATGCACTTGTTGATGGGTCTCTTGTCATCTTCTTCTTCATCTTCATTTGCTACAGCGGCAGCCCAGTTTATCCTTTTAAGCATCAGTTTGCTGAACCTTTTCATTGACTTCCTGCCACCTTCGACGACAACCACACCCATCTCATCAGTTATAACAGCACATCCTGTCAGCCGGTTTTCCTGAGCATTAACATCAACCTTGAAACGGGTTTGTGGATGCGAGAGATCGTTGACCTTGTAAACACATACAAAAGTCTCTAGCGTATTTGGATCGTCAAAAAGTTTTCGCTCTTTCTTCTCACGACGCTCTGCTGGTGTGAGCTTCCGGCAATGTTTCTGTCCACATGGGCTTGTTCACGCTCAGCGGCTGCAGTGCGAATCTCCATTTCAAGCCTTGTAGGATCTTGAGTTGCTTCAGAGCCAAGCACCTTCATTAGATTGCTCATCTTGACCTTGGGCTTTGGGGGTTCTAACAATCCTTGCCTTATCATCTCTTGCCTGTCTTTCTCCTTTGCCAGACGCCTTTGAGTTCGCAATTTCTTCTGTTCCTTCTTGGTGAGTTTCAAGGGTTGTGGTGGTGGTGGTGCAGGCTCAGCTGGGGGCTCAATAGGTAGAGGATGCTCAACGTAAATTGTGATTTTATCCTTTTTGAGTTTGCCCTCGATAGTTTCCTCCATTATTTCATCATAATTATCAGCAGCAACCAGCGGCGCGTCCCTGTTGCATTCAGTATTATATGTTAGATAATCAATACTGTAGAAGTCATAACAACTTCAGGCCAATTAAAACATGAACTGCAAGTCATTCTGCTGCAATTATAATAACCCAAAGCCATAATATAATTTGGAAATGAGGGAACTGCTAACTAAATTGAAGTTTTCAAGATGTCAAGAGACATTCAATCACAACAGATATTAAAAGGTATCTGCAGAATGGAAAAGTGAAAATCTCAGATTTTATAAACAGAATCTAAATAGTCAAAAGCTTCAAATGCGTAAGAGCAGAGGTCCCATCTTATTATATGTTAATCATTAAAACAAATACAGTGAATGGAAACTATACTTGTGCATAGCTTGTGTTAATTACTTCATGGCCAAAGTAGATGGGAGTCACTTCAGATAGCATATAAGATGAATTGCTAAAAAGACAAGGTTAGGATTTTAGAGGCTACTCTAGCACATGTAAACCCTTGTAAAAATAAAGGTCAATAGAGATGAGAGCCAATGTTTTTATATAATTGAAAAAGGAAAGCCCTTGCATGATGTTATAGAATATCCATGGCAGATTCATAAACATCCAAAAGATGAGAATAACTCACCACCATTCTATATCAGGAATTGGGTCCTTTGGTTTTTCTTTCGTGATCACTCTCTCCGACACCTCTATCAAATTCGGGTTTATATAAGGCTCAGCCTTGGCCTTTGCTAGCTGTGCCTGTTTTACCTTCAACTCAGCTTGCGCTTCACTCTGATAAGCGTTCTGAAAAGAAGAGTAAAAAAACATTTAGGGCATTATCAAGACATACATAATTTATTGAAAAACGAAAGAGCTAAAAAGAAAATAATGTAGAGTCTCAATACTACAAACAGTCAAACACTATACCTTATTTTTCAATCTATCAGCCTCCTTTGACCATTCCCCCTCTTTCACAAACTGGAAACCCATCCTTTTGGGTCTCAAGAGCTTTTTCTTGTCGATACCCATGCTTGCATCAAAATGAGGATTCAATTCTGGATCTACATCCAGCTCAGGTTTAAGTATCTGGAATGCCTCTTTTTTCTGTTTGTTGATGTTCACCTGAAAATATCAACCAAAGTAAATATTGATTTCAAAAATAAAGAAATAGAAGGAAGGAAGAACGTAGTAAGAACAAAACCTTCAAGGTGCTAAGGTTAGTTGGCTTTGACATATTGATCACGTTGCCATGCTCATCTATTTCTCGCCCAAGTGCATCCAAACGAAGAACAGGAGCTTTAGCAGGTTTCTGCTGAGCTATTGACTCTGATGGTGGATGTCCAGGAAACATGTTTATAAGTGGCGCAAACTCAGGGTCATGTCGAAATCCCATCGAAGCAGCAAGTTCTTGCGCTCGCTTTACAGCTTCATAATTGGCTGCGGTTGCAGGCACACCAAGACCTGCTATTCCTCCAGGTGAAGGCATTGCTGGCGTGCTTGACGATGCATGTGTTGAAGAGGCCACAGAGCCTGTGGTTGACTGAATAGAACCTTGCTGTGAGTTTGTGCTTGCTGATTGGACTTTAGACCCCTCCTTCAGCACCACCTACACAGAACCTCCAAGGTTGAGTTAGCAACCTTGCTCAACGCCAAGACCATGTTGCTCGTACACATCAAAAAAGGGTATAACAAAAAGAATACAGCAATTGGATTAAAAATCAAAGTGTCCGGCAACCAAAACAATGGAACTGTGAATAAAGAAATGAACTTACTGATTGCATCTTCAACTTTTCCGAGAGTTCCTTCTTCCTTTGCAAAGCTTCCTTAGCCTTTGCTATGGCAGCAAGAGACAGATTTCCAGTTTTGGCACCAGTTGAAGTAACAGCCACATCTGTACTAGATTTTCCAGGAACCTCATGAGATCTGGTAACACTAACTCCCTTATTTTCATTGGTGGTAGAAATTGAAGATACCTTGGTAGGGGGAGGATGGCTCTTGGCAGGAGTTATCTCGGGCATAGAACTTGATGTACCCACAAGTGGCTCAGCAGCTGCTCCTGCTCAGAAAGAGTTGTGTCTAACAATTAGAAATTAAGAAGGACAAACTATGGCATGTATCTAATAGAATTTTCGAGTTTTATTGCTCACTTGACAAACGAAAAGAACAACAAGAACCAGAAAACCCAGAGAGACCCTGTCTTTCAGCCAAAAACTCACAAAGAGTTCACTCAATTACAATCAAGACAACAACATATCTTTCTCTACTTCTCAATATCTATTTATTCTCTCATTGTTCCCGCCCAAACTAACTCACTATAGTCACGCCTGAGGTGTTGTTGATGTGGTTCCTTCCAGATTTGTTGAGTTAGCTTGAACATGGTTCTTATCAGTATCCAACTAATTTATATCAAACAGAGGTTGTGTTAACTTGAAAAGAAAAAACAAAGAACAATTACAACAGCTGATGGTTATCAATTATTTGATCCGATTTTTTTTTAGCATGGAACGAAGATACCAAGATACCCAGAGAACAATTCGACATTGTATATAAGAAAGTCCGACGGCAAGTTAATTAAATTGCATATAAACTACAAGATCATCAAGTTAGGTAACAATGTAAATCCAGCACGACAAACAATATATTCATAGAAGACAGTCGTTATAAAAAAAAAAAAAAAAAAAAAAAAAAAAAAAAAAATTCAAAGCTTTTTCGGCATAACCATTATTCAGTCAATAAAAATAACAAAATTTTTACTACATTTGTACTACTAAGTATCAGCTACCAACACTCAATCCAAAACCGACAATGAATTCCAAAGATTCTCCACCCATTGCCAGAGTAGTTATACCACTTTACCATACAAAACATGATATGGCTGACAATATCATGAATCAAAATCAAACTTCAAATTATTGAGGTGTTCGAAGAATCAAAACAGGTATTAAGTTCGATGAACTGTTATTTACGACGCATAGCATATATCTTCATTCAACACATAAAAGTAATCAATTTTTTTAATAAGAAACCAACTTAATTATAACGCCCTTGACTCCAACATGAGTGGAACTCCCAACCTTTCCGCATCCATCTCGCTAGCCATGCTTTCGCATATAGAAACCAATCATAACATACACACATCAGGATTACGGCCTAATTCATATATAAAATGTTCCTAATCCAAATTAGCAGATTCTTCCATCTAATCCAATTCCCATTGCCTGTCATCGTTGTCATTCGCTACTTCACAAATGCAAGTAACTACACAAGCAAAAGAAGTGAAACAGCAATTAAGATGAGGTCGGTGGGAACTCACATTGGCAATGGAGTTGGTGGATGAGTTGAAATCGACATTCTCCTCTGCCTTATCCCCAAACCTCCGCCTCTCCCTCTTCCCTTCTTTTCGACTCCCACCGTTCTCGTCGAGTGCGCCATTCGAAACGCTAGAATCTTCTTCTTCGTCTTCGTCGTCGTCGTCTAGGGTTTTGTCTTCCAATCTCCTCTTCTCGCTACTCGAAACCCTAACCCGCTTATCGGTCTTGTGATCCGACCTGTCCTCGCTCTCGCCTCTCTCTTTCCTCTTCGAGGAGCGCCGCCTCTCCGTTGATTCCTCGATCGGAACCCTATCGCCTCTGCTGTCTTCGACGAGATCGCTCGTCTTGCGATGGTGTCCTCTGATTCGACTCCTACTTTTTCAGTTGTAATATTTTTTGGTCACAAAGTCATTTGTTTTTACTCAAACCACGAGCAAAATCATGACTTGCCCAAACTTTGGGGTCATTCCACATTAGAAAACAATTGCGACCACAGTCACACGTGTTTTTTTTTTTTTTTTTTTTTTTTATTCATTTCAAAATAGTAGGAGAGAAATCGAGTTGGATAAAGATTAGACTTCTCTCGAACCAAATCTCGAGACAGTTTAAACCACTTTATAAATACCGCGACGTCGCACGCGCCACTTTGGAAAGAATTTGTTCTTCAATTGCTCCGCACAACTTTTACTTTTAAGGTTTGCTCGATTTCTCATATCTCGCTCTCTCTAGTGAATTTCGATTCTAGGTTTAGTTTTTGCTATAATTGTTCCTCGATTGATATCTCTCTCTCTCTGGATTAGGGTTTTAGGGTTGTAGGGTTTTAAGTTTTCTGTTTAGTACCATTGGAACGAATTTCAATTTGAATTTTCAGCTTTTACTATTAGAATGGATTTCAATTTAAAGTCCATGAATTGCACTAAATCGAGCGCAGCTTGAAGAGTGATCCATGCAAATGCCCCACTAATTTGGGATTCAAGCTATGTTGTTGTTTGTTGTTGAATTGTGATTGTGGAATATATTTTCTTGAAATCTTTATGACTTAATTTGGTCTCAAATAGTGAATTTCTCCACTTGTAATGCTAGTGTTCCTATTCAAGTCCAAAAATTAACACCTCTTACGTTCGGCGGGCAATCATCACATTGCTAATGTTGTTACATCCGCGCTAATGCCTTGATGTATATATTTACGCGTGTTGATTAGTTTTTGAAATTTTTGTAGTTTACACTAAATCGAACGCAGTGGAAGAGTTTGATCCATGCAAACCACCCCGATTAATTTGGGATTCGTGCTTTGTTGTTGTTTGTTGTTGAATTGTGATTGTGGAATAGATTTTCTTGAAATATTTATGACTTATTTGGTCTCGTATAGTGAATTTCTCCACTTGTAATGCCAATGTTCCTATTGAAGTCAATAAATTTGAGGTTCAGGCTTTGTTGTTGGAATCTTTGCGCTGATCAATTTGTTTTCAAAATGTTTCTCTACAGGTAAAACGTACGTGCGAGCTTTTAAGTTACTGAAAATGGGGGATGGGTTCAGAGTTTTACATCTTGTGAGGCCGTTTCTGCCGATTCTTCCCGAAGTTGAGAGCGAGACGGAAAGTTCCTTTCGAGAGAGAGTAATCTACACAGTGATAGCTCTATTCATATTTCTGGTGTGTAGTCAGCTCCCACTCTATGGTATACACTCGACTCCTGGTGCAGATCCATTTTACTGGATGCGTGTTATTCTTGCGTCGAGTCGTGGGACAGTCATGGAGCTTGGTATTACACCTCTTGTTACATCTGGAATGGTTATGCAACTCCTGGCTGGCTCTAAAATCATTCAAGTGGACAACAACTTGCGTGAAGATCGTGCACTTATGTAAGTTGTATACTTCTATAAGATTAGATTTAATCATGGCAAAACATATTTTTTGGTCCTTGAACTTTGAGATTTTTATGCTTTTAGTTCCTGAACTTTTATTAGTGTACATTTTGTCCCCGAACTTTCATTTTTGTACATTTGGTCCATGAACTTTTGAGTGTTTTATGCTTTTGGTCCTTGAACTTTGAGTTTTTTATGTTTTTAGGAGAAATTAATTTTTTTTTCGGCTTTTGTTGATTGATGTGAGTCGTTTGGCCTAGTAGTATAAACCACTTTACTCTTCTTGACTAGTCACACGTCACTTTTACTACCCACCACATTGCAGAATTTAACACTTTAAATGGTGGAATGACTAAATGTAGATCTTTGTGAAAGTTCAAGGACCAAATATGTAGTAATAATAGTTTAGGGACCAAAAGCATAAAAAACACAAAGTTCAGGGACCAAATTATGGATTTTGCCTTTAATCATTAATCAAGTTCTCTCAATTTATGGCAATAGAAATACAATTATTGTCATTTATTTTTATGTATGCGAACATCAAGCATATTGTGTCTGTGCTTATCAATGTTTATCAGTATTTTAAAGAAGGAAAAGTAACTATAAATGAAAAGCAAGTATAAGATATTGTTTCTTGTAACTTGTCAACATGTTTCTATGTGAATGCTGAAAAATCTAAATATTAGGAAAAAGTCTTTCCCACTTAAAGAATTGTGTGTTTTATGGAATACATCGGTTAATGCATCGCGGATCCAAAGCTTTTTAGAAGGCGAACAAGGTGTTGTTCTTCCTATTCTAATTGATCTTCTTGTTGTTGGTATTAATTCCTTTGCAGAATGGTGCGCAGTAAGTTTGTTGGGTATCTTGATTGCGCCGTGGTCAGTTGCATATGTTGTTTCAGAATGTATGGTAGTGTTGGTCAACTTGGAGTTGGAAATGCAATTCTAATCATTGTTCACTCTGCGTTTTCGGTATCATAGTGATGTGCTTAGATGAACTACGCAAAAAGGATATGGACTTGGATCTCGTATCTCCCTCTTCATTGCCACCAATATCTCGTAAGCTACTTCCTTCCACACTTGTACTTGTTCTTTGTTACTTGTTAATTATGATTATTCATTCTTTCTTTCTTGTAGTGAAACTATTATTTGGAAGGCATTCACCAACGACCATCAATGCTTTGGACGAGGACCGAAATTTGAAGGTGTTTGTTATTGCCTTGTTCCATCTCGCTCATCACTCGTGCCGACAAGGTCCAAGCACTTCGCGAGGCATTTTGTCGGAGAACCTTCCGAATGTCCTCAACTTAATTTCCACACTCTTCATCTTCGGCATTGTCAACTACCTCCAAGGTTTACGTGTTCTTTTGAATGTTAAATCAAGGAATGCTCGTGGGCGACAAGGATCATATCCAATCAAGCTTTTCTACACTTCAAACATGCCCATCATTTTACAGTCTGCGCTCGTATCCAATCTTTATTTCATTTCCCAGGTATACAAATTGTGGAAGTACCTCTTCATGCCCATCAAACATGCCCATGTAATGATATTTATATATCTGACATCGTTTAGTGCTCCTCAGTTGCTTTATCGGAGATTCAGTGGAAGCTTCATTGTCAATCTTCTCGGCAAGTGGAAGGAATCTGAATACGCTGGCGGTCAATTCACTCCTGTTGCTGGTCTTGCATACTACATCACTGCACCATCAAGGTAGTATCACACAATTTAATTTCTTTTTTTTTTTTTTAGCAGAATCCAATTGTTTACTCAACAAACATTTCATTCTTGGTAGCTTCGGAGCTATAGCAGCAAATCCTTTCCATGCCTTGTTTTATCTTATTTTCATGTCTGCGTGCGCGCTCTTCTCAAAAACGTGGATTGAAGTTTCTGGATCGTCTGCAAGAGATGTGGCTAGGCAGCTCAGGGAGCAACAAATGATAATGCCTGGACACAGAGATGTAGAGCGTACACTGAATTGCTATATTCCTATCACGGCGACTTCTCGGGGCGTGTGCATTGGTGGATTGACGCTTTGGCAGATTTGATGGGCGCAATTGGTTCCGGATCGGTATTCTACTAGTCACACAATTATATATCAGTATTTCGAGACCTTTGAGAAGGAGAAGACCGGCGACCTCCGCTTTTTCTGAATGTAAAATCCAAACCAGCTTTTTCGTCTGAGCTGAGTATCTTCTGTTAGTTGCTGAGTAGGTTTGTTCATTTTGTCTAGTTTTTTCTATGTTTTTTTATTCTGCACATAAAGAGGTAGTTCATTGTATAGGTTTTTCATTAGGAAAAAAAAACTTGTCTCTTACAGGACAGATGTATTCCTTAATTTTTCTATAAATTATTTGATCTGATTTGAATTTTGAATGTTCATCTATAGCAGATTTGAGTTTATTATCAAGTTGTTAGGTGTCTTGGTTGAATAATTGCATTCAAAATAAACAAAAGAAAAACACTAAATCGAGGGAAATGGGATAGTTTGATGAATCGATGCAGCCGTCCCCAACTAAATCCTTCCCTGCTAAAACTATTTGCACCAACTCAATTTTGCACTGCATGGATTTAGAGGAGAAAGAACATAACTTGGTTCATCATAGTTTGAAGGTAAAGATTGCATGCTCGCCTTTGAAAACACCCTCGGTGCTCCTATCAGTCATGAAGAATTTGAGTCTCCAATGACCATCACAATGACCGCCCGGCTAAGTGGTGGAGTGTCGCAAGTATTACATGGCACATAGATGGGAGTCGCGTATTCGGGTCCTAGCGTTGACAATGAAATAATTTTTTGACAGGGTCCCCCGGTCAAAGGGTTTGGTGAGACCAACTTGACCCTATAGAATTAGTTGTACCCGAAAAGTGCGGATGCCCGTAGTCATCAAAAAAAAAAAAAAATGGCCATCACAATACAATTAAGTTCATATCAGAGATTCAAACTCTCGTAGAGGCTAAGTGTCTTTTGGTGAATCATATACATAGTCAAAATTTACCTTGGGTTGTGGTGAGATAGCATGGATCACTGCATCACAAGTGGTCTCGAGTTTGAATAGCCGCTATTAAATTCCGTTGAGGATAGCTCATTCCGTCACTTTGAGTCTGAGTCCGAGATTAGTCGAGGCACAACCCTGACAATAATCGAAAAAAAAAAAAAAAAAAAAAAAAAAAAAAAAAATCATGGTAGAAACTAGAGACATGTCCTTTTGATGCATACATTTATTTCTGATCTCACTACTGCAGTTAAAACAACATGTTAACCTGCATTTCTTATATTAATATCACTACTGCAGTTGATATGCTAATATGCTTGCAATATCAGAAGAATGAAAACTAGCTCTGAAGATTCTTATCAAAAAACTAACTTAAATTTGAAGATTAATAAAACATATAAATATGATTTTCAGAATCCCCATTGACTACAAAGATTTAACCACGAGTTTGAACCAACATTAATCCTCTCCGTCGATTACTGCATATCCAAGTAGAATATAAGAAGCAAGTCTCAATTTGACAGTAAATCGAAATGCAAAAATCCCTCGCTACTCGCATGATTACTTCAAGAAAACAAAGAGCAGATGCAGAAATGGCAAACGCTCGAATGAGCTATAGATATCTAACTTTATCTGATAGAGAGTTTCACCTTTGCAAGTGTCGGGTGCAGCTTCTTCCTCAGACGATAAGAAAACTTGGAGTTCACATACTTTCGGAGGTCATCATGTTCAAAGCTCATGCAATGTAGCTACGCGTCGTCATCCACAAAGTTCACCGCTAAATCCCAGTAGTGGCTCACGCCAGCATCAGAGAACACTTTACGAGCAGCAGCTTCGGTCATGCACTGATGAACAGAGAACCTTTTGAAACTCGATTTAGCAACACTGCCCTCCCACACTTGCATGCACTTGTTGATGGGTCTCTTGTCATCTTCTTCTTCATCTTCATTTGCTACAGCGGCAGCCCAGTTTATCCTTTTAAGCATCAGTTTGCTGAACCTTTTCATTGACTTCCTGCCACCTTCGACGACAACCACACCCATCTCATCAGTTATAACAGCACATCCTGTCAGCCGGTTTTCCTGAGCATTAACATCAACCTTGAAACGGGTTTGTGGATGCGAGAGATCGTTGACCTTGTAAACACATACAAAAGTCTCTAGCGTATTTGGATCGTCAAAAGTTTTCGCTCTTTCTTCTCACGACGCTCTGCTGGTGTGAGCTTCCGGCAATGTTTCTGTCCACATGGGCTTGTTCACGCTCAGCGGCTGCAGTGCGAATCTCCATTTCAAGCCTTGTAGGATCTTGAGTTGCTTCAGAGCCAAGCACCTTCATTAGATTGCTCATCTTGACCTTGGGCTTTGGGGGTTCTAACAATCCTTGCCTTATCATCTCTTGTCCTGTCTTTCTCCTTTGCCAGACGCCTTTGAGTTCGCAATTTCTTCTGTTCCTTCTTGGTGAGTTTCAAGGGTTGTGGTGGTGGTGGTGCAGGCTCAGCTGGGGCTCAATAGGTAGAGGATGCTCAACGTAAATTGTGATTTTATCCTTTTTGAGTTTGCCCTCGATAGTTTCCTCCATTATTTCATCATAATTATCAGCAGCAACCAGCGGCGCATCCCTGTTGCATTCAGTATTATATGTTAGATAATCAATACTGTAGAAGTCATAACAACTTCAGGCCAATTAAAACATGAACTGCAAGTCATTCTGCTGCAATTATAATAACCCAAAGCCATAATATAATTTGGAAATGAGGGAACTGCTAACTAAATTGAAGTTTTCAAGATGTCAAGAGACATTCAATCACAACAGATATTAAAAGGTATCTGCAGAATGGAAAAGTGAAAATCTCAGATTTTATAAACAGAATCTAAATAGTCAAAAGCTTCAAATGCGTAAGAGCAGAGGTCCCATCTTATTATATGTTAATCATTAAAACAAATACAGTGAATGGAAACTATACTTGTGCATAGCTTGTGTTAATTACTTCATGGCCAAAGTAGATGGGAGTCACTTCAGATAGCATATAAGATGAATTGCTAAAAAGACAAGGTTAGGATTTTAGAGGCTACTCTAGCACATGTAAACCCTTGTAAAAATAAAGGTCAATAGAGATGAGAGCCAATGTTTTTATATAATTGAAAAAGGAAAGCCCTTGCATGATGTTATAGAATATCCATGGCAGATTCATAAACATCCAAAAGATGAGAATAACTCACCACCATTCTATATCAGGAATTGGGTCCTTTGGTTTTTCTTTCGTGATCACTCTCTCCGACACCTCTATCAAATTCGGGTTTATATAAGGCTCAGCCTTGGCCTTTGCTAGCTGTGCCTGTTTTACCTTCAACTCAGCTTGCGCTTCACTCTGATAAGCGTTCTGAAAAGAAGAGTAAAAAAACATTTAGGGCATTATCAAGACATACATAATTTATTGAAAAACGAAAGAGCTAAAAAGAAAATAATGTAGAGTCTCAATACTACAAACAGTCAAACACTATACCTTATTTTTCAATCTATCAGCCTCCTTTGACCATTCCCCCTCTTTCACAAACTGGAAACCCATCCTTTTGGGTCTCAAGAGCTTTTTCTTGTCGATACCCATGCTTGCATCAAAATGAGGATTCAATTCTGGATCTACATCCAGCTCAGGTTTAAGTATCTGGAATGCCTCTTTTTTCTGTTTGTTGATGTTCACCTGAAAATATCAACCAAAGTAAATATTGATTTCAAAAATAAAGAAATAGAAGGAAGGAAGAACGTAGTAAGAACAAAACCTTCAAGGTGCTAAGGTTAGTTGGCTTTGACATATTGATCACGTTGCCATGCTCATCTATTTCTCGCCCAAGTGCATCCAAACGAAGAACAGGAGCTTTAGCAGGTTTCTGCTGAGCTATTGACTCTGATGGTGGATGTCCAGGAAACATGTTTATAAGTGGCGCAAACTCAGGGTCATGTCGAAATCCCATCGAAGCAGCAAGTTCTTGCGCTCGCTTTACAGCTTCATAATTGGCTGCGGTTGCAGGCACACCAAGACCTGCTATTCCTCCAGGTGAAGGCATTGCTGGCGTGCTTGACGATGCATGTGTTGAAGAGGCCACAGAGCCTGTGGTTGACTGAATAGAACCTTGCTGTGAGTTTGTGCTTGCTGATTGGACTTTAGACCCCTCCTTCAGCACCACCTACACAGAACCTCCAAGGTTGAGTTAGCAACCTTGCTCAACGCCAAGACCATGTTGCTCGTACACATCAAAAAAAGGGTATAACAAAAAGAATACAGCAATTGGATTAAAAATCAAAGTGTCCGGCAACCAAAACAATGGAACTGTGAATAAAGAAATGAACTTACTGATTGCATCTTCAACTTTTCCGAGAGTTCCTTCTTCCTTTGCAAAGCTTCCTTAGCCTTTGCTATGGCAGCAAGAGACAGATTTCCAGTTTTGGCACCAGTTGAAGTAACAGCCACATCTGTACTAGATTTTCCAGGAACCTCATGAGATCTGGTAACACTAACTCCCTTATTTTCATTGGTGGTAGAAATTGAAGATACCTTGGTAGGGGGAGGATGGCTCTTGGCAGGAGTTATCTCGGGCATAGAACTTGATGTACCCACAAGTGGCTCAGCAGCTGCTCCTGCTCAGAAAGAGTTGTGTCTAACAATTAGAAATTAAGAAGGACAAACTATGGCATGTATCTAATAGAATTTTCGAGTTTTATTGCTCACTTGACAAACGAAAAGAACAACAAGAACCAGAAAACCCAGAGAGACCCTGTCTTTCAGCCAAAAACTCACAAAGAGTTCACTCAATTACAATCAAGACAACAACATATCTTTCTCTACTTCTCAATATCTATTTATTCTCTCATTGTTCCCGCCCAAACTAACTCACTATAGTCACGCGCCTGAGGTGTTGTTGATGTGGTTCCTTCCAGATTTGTTGAGTTAGCTTGAACATGGTTCTTATCAGTATCCAACTAATTTATATCAAACAGAGGTTGTGTTAACTTGAAAAGAAAAAACAAAGAACAATTACAACAGCTGATGGTTATCAATTATTTGATCCGATTTTTTTTAGCATGGAACGAAGATACCAAGATACCCAGAGAACAATTCGACATTGTATATAAGAAAGTCCGACGGCAAGTTAATTAAATTGCATATAAACTACAAGATCATCAAGTTAGGTAACAATGTAAATCCAGCACGACAAACAATATATTCATAGAAGACAGTCGTTATAAAAAAAAAAAAAAAAAAAAAAAAAAAAAAAATTCAAAGCTTTTTCGGCATAACCATTATTCAGTCAATAAAAATAACAAAATTTTTACTACATTTGTACTACTAAGTATCAGCTACCAACACTCAATCCAAAACCGACAATGAATTCCAAAGATTCTCCACCCATTGCCAGAGTAGTTATACCACTTTACCATACAAAACATGATATGGCTGACAATATCATGAATCAAAATCAAACTTCAAATTATTGAGGTGTTCGAAGAATCAAAACAGGTATTAAGTTCGATGAACTGTTATTTACGACGCATAGCATATATCTTCATTCAACACATAAAAGTAATCAATTTTTTTAATAAGAAACCAACTTAATTATAACGCCCTTGACTCCAACATGAGTGGAACTCCCAACCTTTCCGCATCCATCTCGCTAGCCATGCTTTCGCATATAGAAACCAATCATAACATACACACATCAGGATTACGGCCTAATTCATATATAAAATGTTCCTAATCCAAATTAGCAGATTCTTCCATCTAATCCAATTCCCATTGCCTGTCATCGTTGTCATTCGCTACTTCACAAATGCAAGTAACTACACAAGCAAAAGAAGTGAAACAGCAATTAAGATGAGGTCGGTGGGAACTCACATTGGCAATGGAGTTGGTGGATGAGTTGAAATCGACATTCTCCTCTGCCTTATCCCCAAACCTCCGCCTCTCCCTCTTCCCTTCTTTTCGACTCCCACCGTTCTCGTCGAGTGCGCCATTCGAAACGCTAGAATCTTCTTCTTCGTCTTCGTCGTCGTCGTCTAGGGTTTTGTCTTCCAATCTCCTCTTCTCGCTACTCGAAACCCTAACCCGCTTATCGGTCTTGTGATCCGACCTGTCCTCGCTCTCGCCTCTCTCTTTCCTCTTCGAGGAGCGCCGCCTCTCCGTTGATTCCTCGATCGGAACCCTATCGCCTCTGCTGTCTTCGACGAGATCGCTCGTCTTGCGATGGTGTCCTCTGATTCGACTCCTACTTTTTCAGTTGTAATATTTTTTGGTCACAAAGTCATTTGTTTTTACTCAAACCACGAGCAAAATCATGACTTGCCCAAACTTTGGGGTCATTCCACATTAGAAAACAATTGCGACCACAGTCACACGTGTTTTTTTTTTTTTTTTTTTTTTTTTTTTATTCATTTCAAAATAGTAGGAGAGAAATCGAGTTGGATAAAGATTAGACTTCTCTCGAACCAAATCTCGAGACAGTTTAAACCACTTTATAAATACGCGACGTCGCACGCGCCACGGAAAGAATTTGTTCTTCAATTGCTCCGCACAACTTTTACTTTTAAGGTTTGCTCGATTTCTCATATCTCGCTCTCTCTAGTGAATTTCGATTCTAGGTTTAGTTTTTGCTATAATTGTTCCTCGATTGATATCTCTCTCTCTCTGGATTAGGGTTTTAGGGTTGTAGGGTTTTAAGTTTTCTGTTTAGTACCATTGGAACGAATTTCAATTTGAATTTTCAGCTTTTACTATTAGAATGGATTTCAATTTAAAGTCCATGAATTGCACTAAATCGAGCGATTGAAGAGTGATCCATGCAAATGGCCCCAGACTAATTTGGGATTCAAGCTATGTTGTTGTTTGTTGTTGAATTGTGATTGTGGAATATATTTTCTTGAAATCTTTATGACTTAATTTGGTCTCAAATAGTGAATTTCTCCACTTGTAATGCTAGTGTTCCTATTCAAGTCCAAAATTAACACCTCTTACGTTCGGCGGCAATCATCACATTGCTAATGTTGTTACATCCGGCGCTAATGCCTTGATGTATATATTTACGCGTGTTGATTAGTTTTTGAAATTTTTGTAGTTTACACTAAATCGAACGCAAAGGGAAGAGTTTGATCCATGCACCACCCCGATTAATTTGGGATTCGGGCTTTTGTTGTTGTTTGTTGTTGAATTGTGATTGTGGAATAGATTTTCTTGAAATATTTATGACTTATTTGGTCTCGAGATAGTGAATTTCTCCACTTGTAATGCCAATGTTCCTATTGAAGTCAATAAATTTGAGGTTCAAGCTTTGTTGTTGGAATCTTTGCGCCGATCAATTTGTTTTCAAAATGTTTCTCTACAGTAAAACGTACGTGCGAGCTTTTAAGTTAAAAATGGGGGATGGGTTCGAGTTTTACATCTTGTGAGGCCGTTTCGCGATTCTTCCCGAAGTTGAGAGCGCTTGAGCCAGGAAAGTTCCTTTCGAGAGAGAGTAATCTACACAAAGATAGCTCTATTCATATTTCTCGTGTGTAGTCGGCTCCCACTCTATGGTATACACTCGACTACTCTGTGCAGATCCATTTCTTCGATGCGTGTTATTCTTGCGTCGAGTCGTGGGACGATCATGGAGCTTGGTATTACACCTCTTGTTACATCTGGAATGGTTATGCAACTCCCGGTCGGCTCTAAAATCATTCAAGTGGACAACAACTTGCGTGAAGATCGTGCACTTATGTAAGTTGTATACTTCTATAAGATTAGATTTAATCATGGCAAAACATATTTTTTGGTCCTTGAACTTTGAGATTTTTATGCTTTTAGTTCCTGAACTTTTATTAGTGTACATTTTGTCCCCGAACTTTCATTTTTGTACATTTGGTCCCTGAACTTTTGAGTGTTTTATGCTTTTGGTCCTTGAACTTTGAGTTTTTTATGTTTTTAGGGGAAATTAATTTTTTTTCGGCTTTTGTTGATTGATGTGAGTCGTTTGGCCTAGTAGTATAAACCACTTTACTCTTCTTGACTAGTCACACGTCACTTTTACTACCCACCACATTGCAGAATTTAACACTTTAAATGGTGGAATGACTAAATGTAGATCTTTGTGAAAGTTCAAGGACCAAATATGTAGTAATAATAGTTTAGGGACCAAAAGCATAAAAAACACAAAGTTCGGGGACCAAATTATGGATTTTGCCTTTAATCATTAATCAAGTTCTCTCAATTTATGGCAACAGAAATACAATTATTGTCATTTATTTTTATGTATGCGAACATCAAGCATATTGTGTACGTGCTTATCAATGTTTATCAAGATTTTAAAGAAGGAAAAGTAACTATAAATGAAAAGCAAGTATAAGATATTGTTTCTTGTAACTTGTCAACATGTTTCTATGTGAATGCTTTGAAAAATCTAAATATTAGGAAAAAGTCTTTCCCACTTAAAGAATTGTGTGTTTTATGGAATACATCGGTTAATGCATCGCGGATCCAAAGCTTTTTAGAAGGCGAACAAGGTGTTGTTCTTCCTATTCTAATTGATCTTCTTGTTGTTGGTATTAATTCCTTTGCAGGGAATGGTGCGCAGAAGTTTGTTGGGTATCTTGATTGCCGTGGGTCAAATTTGTTGCATATGTTGTTTCAGAATGTATGGTAGTGTTGGTCAACTTGGAGTTGGAAATGCAATTCTAATCATTGTTCACTCTGCGTTGCGGTATCATAGTGATGTGCTTAGATGAACTACGCAAAAAGGATATGGACTTGGATCTGGTATCTCCTCTTCATTGCCACCAATATCCGGTAAGCTACTTCCTTCCACACTTGTACTTGTTCTTTGTTACTTGTTAATTATGATTATTCATTCTTTCTTTCTTGTAGTGAAACTATTATTTGGAAGGCATTCGGTCCAACGACCATCAATCTTTGGACGAGGACCGAGAATTTGAAGGTGTTTGTTATTGCCTTGTTCCATCTCTCTCATCACTCGTGCTTGACAAGGTCCAAGCACTTCGCGAGGCATTTTGTCTGCAGAACCTTCCGAATGTCCTCAACTTAATTTCCACACTCTTCATCTTCGGCATTGTCAACTACCTCCAAGGTTTACGTGTTCTTTTGAATGTTAAATCAAGGAATGCTCGTGGGCGACAAGGATCATATCCAATCAAGCTTTTCTACACTTCAAACATGCCCATCATTTTACGATCTGCGCTCGTATCCAATCTTTATTTCATTTCCCGTATACAAATTGTGGAAGTACCTCTTCATGCCCATCAAACATGCCCATGTAATGATATTTATATATCGACATCGTTTAGTGCTCCTCGCCTGCTTTATCGGAGATTCAGTGGAAGCTTCATTGTCAATCTTCTCGGCAAGTGGAAGGAATCTGAATACGCTGGCGGTCAATTCACTCCTGTTGCTTTGGTCTTGCATACTACATCACTGCACCATCAAGGTAGTATCACACAATTTAATTTCTTTTTTTTTTTTTTTTTTTTAGCAGAATCCAATTGTTTACTCAACAAACATTTCATTCTTGGTAGCTTCGGAGCTATAGCAGCAAATCCTTTCCATGCCTTGTTTTATCTTATTTTCATGCTGTCTGCGTGCGCGCTCTTCTCAAAAACGTGGATTGAAGTTTCTGGATCGTCTGCAAGAGATGTGGCTAGGCAGCTCAGGGAGCAACAAATGATAATGCCTGGACACAGAGATGTAGAGCGTACACTGAATTGCTATATTCCTACTGCGGCAGCCTTCGGGGGCGTGTGCATTGGTGGATTGACAGTTTTGGCAGATTTGATGGGCGCAATTGGTTCCGGGACTGGTATTCTACTAGCTGTTACAATTATATATCAATATTTCGAGACCTTTGAGAAGGAGAAGACCGGCGACCTCCGCTTTTTCTGAATGTAAAATCCAAACCAGCTTTTTCGTCTGAGCTGAGTATCTTACGTTAGTTCTGAGTAGGTTTGTTCATTTTGTCTAGTTTTTTCTATGTTTTTTTATTCTGCACATAAAGAGGTAGTTCATTGTATAGGTTTTTCATTAGGAAAAAAAAACTTGTCTCTTACAGGACAGATGTATTCCTTAATTTTTCTATAAATTATTTGATCTGATTTGAATTTTGAATGTTCATCTATAGCAGATTTGAGTTTATTATCAAGTTGTTAGGTGTCTTGGTTGAATAATTGCATTCAAAATAAACAAAAGAAAAACACTAAATCGAGGGAAATGGGATAGTTTGATGAATCGATGCAGCCGTCCCCAACTAAATCCTTCCCTGCTAAAACTATTTGCACCAACTCAATTTTGCACTGCATGGATTTAGAGGAGAAAGAACATAACTTGGTTCATCATAGTTTGAAGGTAAAGATTGCTTGCTCCCTTTGAAAACACCCTCGGTGCTCCTATCAGTCATGAAGAATTTGAGTCTCCAATGACCATCACAATGACCACCCGGCTAAGTGGTGGAGTGTCGCAAGTATTACATGGCACATAGATGGGAGTCGCGTATTCGGGTCCTAGCGTTGACAATGAAATAATTTTTTGACAGTGTCCCCCGGTCAAAGGGTTTGGTGAGACCAACTTGACCCTATAGAATTAGTTGTACCCGAAAAGTGCGGATGCCCGTAGTCATCAAAAAAAAAAAAAAATGGCCATCACAATACAATTAAGTTCATATCAGAGATTCAAACTCTCGTAGAGGCTAAGTGTCTTTTGGTGAATCATATACATAGTCAAAATTTACCTTGGGTTGTGGTGAGATAGCATGGATCACTGCATCACAAGTGGTCTCGAGTTTGAATAGCCGCTATTAAATTCCGTTGAGGATAGCTCATTCCGTCACTTTGAGTCGAGTCCGAGATTAGTCGAGGCACAACCCCGACAATAATCGAAAAAAAAAAAAAAAAAAAAAAAAAAAAAAAAAAAAAATCATGGTAGAAACTAGAGACATGTCCTTTTGATGCATACATTTATTTCTGATCTCACTACTGCAGTTAAAACAACATGTTAACCTGCATTTCTTATATTAATATCACTACTGCAGTTGATATGCTAATATGCTTGCAATATCAGAAGAATGAAAACTAGCTCTGAAGATTCTTATCAAAAAACTAACTTAAATTTGAAGATTAATAAAACATATAATATGATTTTCAGAATCCCCATTGACTACAAAGATTTAACCACGAGTTTGAACCAACATTAATCCTCTCCGTCGATTACTGCATATCCAAGTAGAATATAAGAAGCAAGTCTCAATTTGACAGTAAATCGAAATGCAAAAATCCCTCGCTACTCGCATGATTACTTCAAGAAAACAAAGAGCAGATGCAGAAATGGCAAACGCTCGAATGAGCTATAGATATCTAACTTTATCTGATAGAGAGTTTCACCTTTGCAAGTGTCGGGTGCAGCTTCTTCCTCAGACGATAAGAAAACTTGGAGTTCACATACTTTCGGAGGTCATCATGTTCAAAGCTCATGCAATGTAGCTACGCGTCGTCATCCACAAAGTTCACCGCTAAATCCCAGTAGTGGCTCACGCCAGCATCAGAGAACACTTTACGAGCAGCAGCTTCGGTCATGCACTGATGAACAGAGAACCTTTTGAAACTCGATTTAGCAACACTGCCCTCCCACACTTGCATGCACTTGTTGATGGGTCTCTTGTCATCTTCTTCTTCATCTTCATTTGCTACAGCGGCAGCCCAGTTTATCCTTTTAAGCATCAGTTTGCTGAACCTTTTCATTGACTTCCTGCCACCTTCGACGACAACCACACCCATCTCATCAGTTATAACAGCACATCCTGTCAGCCGGTTTTCCTGAGCATTAACATCAACCTTGAAACGGGTTTGTGGATGCGAGAGATCGTTGACCTTGTAAACACATACAAAAGTCTCTAGCGTATTTGGATCGTCAAAAAGTTTTCGCTCTTTCTTCTCACGACGCTCTGCTGGTGTGAGCTTCCGGGCAATGTTTCTGTCCACATGGGCTTGTTCACGCTCAGCGGCTGCAGTGCGAATCTCCATTTCAAGCCTTGTAGGATCTTGAGTTGCTTCAGAGCCAAGCACCTTCATTAGATTGCTCATCTTGACCTTGGGCTTTGGGGGTTCTAACAATCCTTGCCTTATCATCTCTTGCCTGTCTTTCTCCTTTGCCAGACGCCTTTGAGTTCGCAATTTCTTCTGTTCCTTCTTGGTGAGTTTCAAGGGTTGTGGTGGTGGTGGTGCAGGCTCAGCTGGGGGCTCAATAGGTAGAGGATGCTCAACGTAAATTGTGATTTTATCCTTTTTGAGTTTGCCCTCGATAGTTTCCTCCATTATTTCATCATAATTATCAGCAGCAACCAGCGGCGCATCCCTGTTGCATTCAGTATTATATGTTAGATAATCAATACTGTAGAAGTCATAACAACTTCAGGCCAATTAAAACATGAACTGCAAGTCATTCTGCTGCAATTATAATAACCCAAAGCCATAATATAATTTGGAAATGAGGGAACTGCTAACTAAATTGAAGTTTTCAAGATGTCAAGAGACATTCAATCACAACAGATATTAAAAGGTATCTGCAGAATGGAAAAGTGAAAATCTCAGATTTTATAAACAGAATCTAAATAGTCAAAAGCTTCAAATGCGTAAGAGCAGAGGTCCCATCTTATTATATGTTAATCATTAAAACAAATACAGTGAATGGAAACTATACTTGTGCATAGCTTGTGTTAATTACTTCATGGCCAAAGTAGATGGGAGTCACTTCAGATAGCATATAAGATGAATTGCTAAAAAGACAAGGTTAGGATTTTAGAGGCTACTCTAGCACATGTAAACCCTTGTAAAAATAAAGGTCAATAGAGATGAGAGCCAATGTTTTTATATAATTGAAAAAGGAAAGCCCTTGCATGATGTTATAGAATATCCATGGCAGATTCATAAACATCCAAAAGATGAGAATAACTCACCACCATTCTATATCAGGAATTGGGTCCTTTGGTTTTTCTTTCGTGATCACTCTCTCCGACACCTCTATCAAATTCGGGTTTATATAAGGCTCAGCCTTGGCCTTTGCTAGCTGTGCCTGTTTTACCTTCAACTCAGCTTGCGCTTCACTCTGATAAGCGTTCTGAAAAGAAGAGTAAAAAAACATTTAGGGCATTATCAAGACATACATAATTTATTGAAAAACGAAAGAGCTAAAAAGAAAATAATGTAGAGTCTCAATACTACAAACAGTCAAACACTATACCTTATTTTTCAATCTATCAGCCTCCTTTGACCATTCCCCTCTTTCACAAACTGGAAACCCATCCTTTTGGGTCTCAAGAGCTTTTTCTTGTCGATACCCATGCTTGCATCAAAATGAGGATTCAATTCTGGATCTACATCCAGCTCAGGTTTAAGTATCTGGAATGCCTCTTTTTTCTGTTTGTTGATGTTCACCTGAAAATATCAACCAAAGTAAATATTGATTTCAAAAATAAAGAAATAGAAGGAAGGAAGAACGTAGTAAGAACAAAACCTTCAAGGTGCTAAGGTTAGTTGGCTTTGACATATTGATCACGTTGCCATGCTCATCTATTTCTCGCCCAAGTGCATCCAAACGAAGAACAGGAGCTTTAGCAGGTTTCTGCTGAGCTATTGACTCTGATGGTGGATGTCCAGGAAACATGTTTATAAGTGGCGCAAACTCAGGGTCATGTCGAAATCCCATCGAAGCAGCAAGTTCTTGCGCTCGCTTTACAGCTTCATAATTGGCTGCGGTTGCAGGCACACCAAGACCTGCTATTCCTCCAGGTGAAGGCATTGCTGGCGTGCTTGACGATGCATGTGTTGAAGAGGCCACAGAGCCTGTGGTTGACTGAATAGAACCTTGCTGTGAGTTTGTGCTTGCTGATTGGACTTTAGACCCCTCCTTCAGCACCACCTACACAGAACCTCCAAGGTTGAGTTAGCAACCTTGCTCAACGCCAAGACCATGTTGCTCGTACACATCAAAAAAAGGGTATAACAAAAAGAATACAGCAATTGGATTAAAAATCAAAGTGTCCGGCAACCAAAACAATGGAACTGTGAATAAAGAAATGAACTTACTGATTGCATCTTCAACTTTTCCGAGAGTTCCTTCTTCCTTTGCAAAGCTTCCTTAGCCTTTGCTATGGCAGCAAGAGACAGATTTCCAGTTTTGGCACCAGTTGAAGTAACAGCCACATCTGTACTAGATTTTCCAGGAACCTCATGAGATCTGGTAACACTAACTCCCTTATTTTCATTGGTGGTAGAAATTGAAGATACCTTGGTAGGGGGAGGATGGCTCTTGGCAGGAGTTATCTCGGGCATAGAACTTGATGTACCCACAAGTGGCTCAGCAGCTGCTCCTGCTCAGAAAGAGTTGTGTCTAACAATTAGAAATTAAGAAGGACAAACTATGGCATGTATCTAATAGAATTTTCGAGTTTTATTGCTCACTTGACAAACGAAAAGAACAACAAGAACCAGAAAACCCAGAGAGACCCTGTCTTTCAGCCAAAAACTCACAAAGAGTTCACTCAATTACAATCAAGACAACAACATATCTTTCTCTACTTCTCAATATCTATTTATTCTCTCATTGTTCCCGCCCAAACTAACTCACTATAGTCACGCCTGAGGTGTTGTTGATGTGGTTCCTTCCAGATTTGTTGAGTTAGCTTGAACATGGTTCTTATCAGTATCCAACTAATTTATATCAAACAGAGGTTGTGTTAACTTGAAAAGAAAAAACAAAGAACAATTACAACAGCTGATGGTTATCAATTATTTGATCCGATTTTTTTTTAGCATGGAACGAAGATACCAAGATACCCAGAGAACAATTCGACATTGTATATAAGAAAGTCCGACGGCAAGTTAATTAAATTGCATATAAACTACAAGATCATCAAGTTAGGTAACAATGTAAATCCAGCACGACAAACAATATATTCATAGAAGACAGTCGTTATAAAAAAAAAAAAAATTCAAAGCTTTTTCGGCATAACCATTATTCAGTCAATAAAAATAACAAAATTTTTACTACATTTGTACTACTAAGTATCAGCTACCAACACTCAATCCAAAACCGACAATGAATTCCAAAGATTCTCCACCCATTGCCAGAGTAGTTATACCACTTTACCATACAAAACATGATATGGCTGACAATATCATGAATCAAAATCAAACTTCAAATTATTGAGGTGTTCGAAGAATCAAAACAGGTATTAAGTTCGATGAACTGTTATTTACGACGCATAGCATATATCTTCATTCAACACATAAAAGTAATCAATTTTTTTAATAAGAAACCAACTTAATTATAACGCCCTTGACTCCAACATGAGTGGAACTCCCAACCTTTCCGCATCCATCTCGCTAGCCATGCTTTCGCATATAGAAACCAATCATAACATACACACATCAGGATTACGGCCTAATTCATATATAAAATGTTCCTAATCCAAATTAGCAGATTCTTCCATCTAATCCAATTCCCATTGCCTGTCATCGTTGTCATTCGCTACTTCACAAATGCAAGTAACTACACAAGCAAAAGAAGTGAAACAGCAATTAAGATGAGGTCGGTGGGAACTCACATTGGCAATGGAGTTGGTGGATGAGTTGAAATCGACATTCTCCTCTGCCTTATCCCCAAACCTCCGCCTCTCCCTCTTCCCTTCTTTTCGACTCCCACCGTTCTCGTCGAGTGCGCCATTCGAAACGCTAGAATCTTCTTCTTCGTCTTCGTCGTCGTCGTCTAGGGTTTTGTCTTCCAATCTCCTCTTCTCGCTACTCGAAACCCTAACCCGCTTATCGGTCTTGTGATCCGACCTGTCCTCGCTCTCGCCTCTCTCTTTCCTCTTCGAGGAGCGCCGCCTCTCCGTTGATTCCTCGATCGGAACCCTATCGCCTCTGCTGTCTTCGACGAGATCGCTCGTCTTGCGATGGTGTCCTCTGATTCGACTCCTACTTTTTCAGTTGTAATATTTTTTGGTCACAAAGTCATTTGTTTTTACTCAAACCACGAGCAAAATCATGACTTGCCCAAACTTTGGGGTCATTCCACATTAGAAAACAATTGCGACCACAGTCACACGTGTTTTTTTTTTTTTTTTTTTATTCATTTCAAAATAGTAGGAGAGAAATCAGAGTTGGATAAAGATTAGACTTCTCTCGAACCAAATCTCGAGACAGGTTTAAACCACTTTATAAATACCGCGACGTCGCACGCGCCACGGAAAGAATTTGTTCTTCAATTGCTCCGCACAACTTTTACTTTTAAGGTTTGCTCGATTTCTCATATCTCGCTCTCTCTAGTGAATTTCGATTCTAGGTTTAGTTTTTGCTATAATTGTTCCTCGATTGATATCTCTCTCTCTTTGATTAGGGTTTTAGGGTTGTAGGGTTTTAAGTTTTCTGTTTAGTACCATTGGAGCGAATTTCAATTTGAATTTTCAGCTTTTACTATTAGAATGGATTTCAATTTAAAGTCCATGAATTGCACTAAATCGAGCGCAGATTGAAGAGTGATCCATGCAAATGCTACCAACTAATTTGGGATTCAAGCTATGTTGTTGTTTGTTGTTGAATTGTGATTGTGGAATATATTTTCTTGAAATCTTTATGACTTAATTTGGTCTCAAATAGTGAATTTCTCCACTTGTAATGCTAGTGTTCCTATTCAAGTCCAAAAATTAACACCTCTTACGTTCGGCGGGCAATCATCACATTGCTAATGTTGTTACATCCGGCGCTAATGCCTTGATGTATATATTTACGCGTGTTGATTAGTTTTTGAAATTTTTGTAGTTTACACTAAATCGAACGCAGTGGAAGAGTTTGATCCATGCGGCCAAATTCCCCGATTAATTTGGGATTCGAGGCTTTGTTGTTGTTTGTTGTTGAATTGTGATTGTGGAATAGATTTTCTTGAAATATTTATGACTTATTTGGTCTCAGATAGTGAATTTCTCCACTTGTAATGCCAATGTTCCTATTGAAGTCAATAAATTTGAGGTTCAGGCTTTGTTGTTGGAATCTTTGCGCTGATCAATTTGTTTTCAAAATGTTTCTCTACAGGTAAAACGTACGTGCGAGCTTTTAAGTTACTGAAAATGGGGGATGGGTTCAGAGTTTTACATCTTGTGAGGCCGTTTCTGCCGATTCTTCCCGAAGTTGAGAGCGCAGACCAGGAAAGTTCCTTTCGAGAGAGAGTAATCTACACGGTGATAGCTCTATTCATATTTCGGTGTGTAGTCGGCTCCCACTCTATGGTATACACTCGACTCACGGGTGCGGATCCATTTCTTGGATGCGTGTTATTCTTGCGTCGAGTCGTGGGACGATCATGGAGCTTGGTATTACACCTCTTGTTACATCTGGAATGGTTATGCAACTCTGGTGGCTCTAAAATCATTCAAGTGGACAACAACTTGCGTGAAGATCGTGCACTTATGTAAGTTGTATACTTCTATAAGATTAGATTTAATCATGGCAAAACATATTTTTTGGTCCTTGAACTTTGAGATTTTTATGCTTTTAGTTCTGAACTTTTATTAGTGTACATTTTGTCCCCGAACTTTCATTTTTGTACATTTGGTCCTTGAACTTTTGAGTGTTTTATGCTTTTGGTCCTTGAACTTTGAGTTTTTTATGTTTTTAGGGGAAATTAATTTTTTTTCGGCTTTTGTTGATTGATGTGAGTCGTTTGGCCTAGTAGTATAAACCACTTTACTCTTCTTGACTAGTCACACGTCACTTTTACTACCCACCACATTGCAGGAATTTAACACTTTAAATGGTGGAATGACTAAATGTAGATCTTTGTGAAAGTTCAAGGACCAAATATGTAGTAATAATAGTTTAGGGACCAAAAGCATAAAAAACACAAAGTTCAGGGACCAAATTATGGATTTTGCCTTTAATCATTAATCAAGTTCTCTCAATTTATGGCAACGAAATACAATTATTGTCATTTATTTTTATGTATGCGAACATCAAGCATATTGTGTACATGCTTATCAATGTTTATCAAGGTATTTTAAAGAAGGAAAAGTAACTATAAATGAAAAGCAAGTATAAGATATTGTTTCTTGTAACTTGTCAACATGTTTCTATGTGAATGCTTGAAAAATCTAAATATTAGGAAAAAGTCTTTCCCACTTAAAGAATTGTGTGTTTTATGGAATACATCGGTTAATGCATCGCGGATCCAAAGCTTTTTAGAAGGCGAACAAGGTGTTGTTCTTCCTATTCTAATTGATCTTCTTGTTGTTGGTATTAATTCCTTTGCGGGAATGGTGCGTAAGTTTGTTGGGTATCTTGATTGCCGTGGGTCAGGCTGTTGCATATGTTGTTTCAGGAATGTATGGTAGTGTTGGTCAACTTGGAGTTGGAAATGCAATTCTAATCATTGTTCACTTTCTGCGTTCTTAGGTATCATAGTGATGTGCTTAGATGAACTACGCAAAAAGGATATGGACTTGGATCCGGTATCTCCTCTTCATTGCCACCAATATCCGGTAAGCTACTTCCTTCCACACTTGTACTTGTTCTTTGTTACTTGTTAATTATGATTATTCATTCTTTCTTTCTTGTAGTGAAACTATTATTTGGAAGGCATTCGATCAACGACCATCAATCTTTGGACGAGGACCGAATTTGAAGGTCTTGTTATTGCCTTGTTCCATCTGCTCATCACTCGTGCCGACAAGGTCCAAGCACTTCGCGAGGCATTTTGTCGGCAGAACCTTCCGAATGTCCTCAACTTAATTTCCACACTCTTCATCTTCGGCATTGTCAACTACCTCCAAGGTTTACGTGTTCTTTTGAATGTTAAATCAAGGAATGCTCGTGGGCGACAAGGATCATATCCAATCAAGCTTTTCTACACTTCAAACATGCCCATCATTTTACATCTGCTGCTCGTATCCAATCTTTATTTCATTTCCCAGTATACAAATTGTGGAAGTACCTCTTCATGCCCATCAAACATGCCCATGTAATGATATTTATATATCGACATCGTTTAGTGCTCCTCGGTTGCTTTATCGGAGATTCAAAGGAAGCTTCATTGTCAATCTTCTCGGCAAGTGGAAGGAATCGAATACGTGTTGGCGGTCAATTCACTCCTCGTTCTTTGGTCTTGCATACTACATCACTTTGCACCATCAAGGTAGTATCACACAATTTAATTTCTTTTTTTTTTTTTTAGCAGAATCCAATTGTTTACTCAACAAACATTTCATTCTTGGTAGCTTCGGAGCTATAGCAGCAAATCCTTTCCATGCCTTGTTTTATCTTATTTTCATGCTGTCTGCGTGCGCGCTCTTCTCAAAAACGTGGATTGAAGTTTCTGGATCGTCTGCAAGAGATGTGGCTAGGCAGCTCAGGGAGCAACAAATGATAATGCCTGGACACAGAGATGTAGAGCGTACACTGAATTGCTATATTCCTACTGCGGCAGCCCTTCGGGGCGTGTGCATTGGTGGATTGACAGTTTTGGCAGATTTGATGGGCGCAATTGGTTCCGGGACTGGTATTCTACTAGCTGTTACAATTATATATCAGTATTTCGAGACCTTTGAGAAGGAGAAGACCGGCGACCTCCGCTTTTTCTGAATGTAAAATCCAAACCAGCTTTTTCGTCTGAGCTGAGTATCTTCTGTTAGTTGCTGAGTAGGTTTGTTCATTTTGTCTAGTTTTTTCTATGTTTTTTTATTCTGCACATAAAGAGGTAGTTCATTGTATAGGTTTTTCATTAGGAAAAAAAAACTTGTCTCTTACAGGACAGATGTATTCCTTAATTTTTCTATAAATTATTTGATCTGATTTGAATTTTGAATGTTCATCTATAGCAGATTTGAGTTTATTATCAAGTTGTTAGGTGTCTTGGTTGAATAATTGCATTCAAAATAAACAAAAGAAAAACACTAAATCGAGGGAAATGGGATAGTTTGATGAATCGATGCGTAATTGTCCCCAACTAAATCCTTCCTCGCTAAAACTATTTGCACCAACTCAATTTTGCACCGCATGGATTTAGAGGAGAAAGAACATAACTTGGTTCATCATAGTTTGAAGGTAAAGATTGCATGCTCGCCTTTGAAAACACCCTCGGTGCTCTATCGATCATGAAGAATTTGAGTCTCCAATGACCATCACAATGACCACCCTAGCTAAGTGGTGGAGTGTCGCAAGTATTACATGGCACATAGATGGGAGTCGCGTATTCGGTCCTAGCGTTGACAATGAAATAATTTTTTGACGGGTCCCCCACAAAGGGTTTGGTGAGACCAACTTGACCCTATAGAATTAGTTGTACCCGAAAAGTGCGGATGCCCGTAGTCATCAAAAAAAAAAAAAAAAAATGGCCATCACAATACAATTAAGTTCATATCAGAGATTCAAACTCTCGTAGAGGCTAAGTGTCTTTTGGTGAATCATATACATAGTCAAAATTTACCTTGGGTTGTGGTGAGATAGCATGGATCACTGCATCACAAGTGGTCTCGAGTTTGAATAGCCGCTATTAAATTCCGTTGAGGATAGCTCATTCCGTCACTTTGAGTCTGAGTCCGAGATTAGTCGAGGCACAACCCTGACAATAATCGAAAAAAAAAAAAAAAAAAAAAAAAATCATGGTAGAAACTAGAGACATGTCCTTTTGATGCATACATTTATTTCTGATCTCACTACTGCAGTTAAAACAACATGTTAACCTGCATTTCTTATATTAATATCACTACTGCAGTTGATATGCTAATATGCTTGCAATATCAGAAGAATGAAAACTAGCTCTGAAGATTCTTATCAAAAAACTAACTTAAATTTGAAGATTAATAAAACATATAATATGATTTTCAGAATCCCCATTGACTACAAAGATTTAACCACGAGTTTGAACCAACATTAATCCTCTCCGTCGATTACTGCATATCCAAGTAGAATATAAGAAGCAAGTCTCAATTTGACAGTAAATCGAAATGCAAAAATCCTCGCTACTCGCATGATTACTTCAAGAAAACAAAGAGCAGATGCAGAAATGGCAAACGCTCGAATGAGCTATAGATATCTAACTTTATCTGATAGAGAGTTTCACCTTTGCAAGTGTCGGGTGCAGCTTCTTCCTCAGACGATAAGAAAACTTGGAGTTCACATACTTTCGGAGGTCATCATGTTCAAAGCTCATGCAATGTAGCTACGCGTCGTCATCCACAAAGTTCACCGCTAAATCCCAGTAGTGGCTCACGCCAGCATCAGAGAACACTTTACGAGCAGCAGCTTCGGTCATGCACTGATGAACAGAGAACCTTTTGAAACTCGATTTAGCAACACTGCCCTCCCACACTTGCATGCACTTGTTGATGGGTCTCTTGTCATCTTCTTCTTCATCTTCATTTGCTACAGCGGCAGCCCAGTTTATCCTTTTAAGCATCAGTTTGCTGAACCTTTTCATTGACTTCCTGCCACCTTCGACGACAACCACACCCATCTCATCAGTTATAACAGCACATCCTGTCAGCCGGTTTTCCTGAGCATTAACATCAACCTTGAAACGGGTTTGTGGATGCGAGAGATCGTTGACCTTGTAAACACATACAAAAGTCTCTAGCGTATTTGGATCGTCAAAAGTTTTCGCTCTTTCTTCTCACGACGCTCTGCTGGTGTGAGCTTCCGGGCAATGTTTCTGTCCACATGGGCTTGTTCACGCTCAGCGGCTGCAGTGCGAATCTCCATTTCAAGCCTTGTAGGATCTTGAGTTGCTTCAGAGCCAAGCACCTTCATTAGATTGCTCATCTTGACCTTGGGCTTTGGGGGTTCTAACAATCCTTGCCTTATCATCTCTTGCCTGTCTTTCTCCTTTGCCAGACGCCTTTGAGTTCGCAATTTCTTCTGTTCCTTCTTGGTGAGTTTCAAGGGTTGTGGTGGTGGTGGTGCAGGCTCAGCTGGGGGCTCAATAGGTAGAGGATGCTCAACGTAAATTGTGATTTTATCCTTTTTGAGTTTGCCCTCGATAGTTTCCTCCATTATTTCATCATAATTATCAGCAGCAACCAGCGGCGCATCCCTGTTGCATTCAGTATTATATGTTAGATAATCAATACTGTAGAAGTCATAACAACTTCAGGCCAATTAAAACATGAACTGCAAGTCATTCTGCTGCAATTATAATAACCCAAAGCCATAATATAATTTGGAAATGAGGGAACTGCTAACTAAATTGAAGTTTTCAAGATGTCAAGAGACATTCAATCACAACAGATATTAAAAGGTATCTGCAGAATGGAAAAGTGAAAATCTCAGATTTTATAAACAGAATCTAAATAGTCAAAAGCTTCAAATGCGTAAGAGCAGAGGTCCCATCTTATTATATGTTAATCATTAAAACAAATACAGTGAATGGAAACTATACTTGTGCATAGCTTGTGTTAATTACTTCATGGCCAAAGTAGATGGGAGTCACTTCAGATAGCATATAAGATGAATTGCTAAAAAGACAAGGTTAGGATTTTAGAGGCTACTCTAGCACATGTAAACCCTTGTAAAAATAAAGGTCAATAGAGATGAGAGCCAATGTTTTTATATAATTGAAAAAGGAAAGCCCTTGCATGATGTTATAGAATATCCATGGCAGATTCATAAACATCCAAAAGATGAGAATAACTCACCACCATTCTATATCAGGAATTGGGTCCTTTGGTTTTTCTTTCGTGATCACTCTCTCCGACACCTCTATCAAATTCGGGTTTATATAAGGCTCAGCCTTGGCCTTTGCTAGCTGTGCCTGTTTTACCTTCAACTCAGCTTGCGCTTCACTCTGATAAGCGTTCTGAAAAGAAGAGTAAAAAAACATTTAGGGCATTATCAAGACATACATAATTTATTGAAAAACGAAAGAGCTAAAAAGAAAATAATGTAGAGTCTCAATACTACAAACAGTCAAACACTATACCTTATTTTTCAATCTATCAGCCTCCTTTGACCATTCCCCCTCTTTCACAAACTGGAAACCCATCCTTTTGGGTCTCAAGAGCTTTTTCTTGTCGATACCCATGCTTGCATCAAAATGAGGATTCAATTCTGGATCTACATCCAGCTCAGGTTTAAGTATCTGGAATGCCTCTTTTTTCTGTTTGTTGATGTTCACCTGAAAATATCAACCAAAGTAAATATTGATTTCAAAAATAAAGAAATAGAAGGAAGGAAGAACGTAGTAAGAACAAAACCTTCAAGGTGCTAAGGTTAGTTGGCTTTGACATATTGATCACGTTGCCATGCTCATCTATTTCTCGCCGCAAGTGCATCCAAACGAAGAACAGGAGCTTTAGCAGGTTTCTGCTGAGCTATTGACTCTGATGGTGGATGTCCAGGAAACATGTTTATAAGTGGCGCAAACTCAGGGTCATGTCGAAATCCCATCGAAGCAGCAAGTTCTTGCGCTCGCTTTACAGCTTCATAATTGGCTGCGGTTGCAGGCACACCAAGACCTGCTATTCCTCCAGGTGAAGGCATTGCTGGCGTGCTTGACGATGCATGTGTTGAAGAGGCCACAGAGCCTGTGGTTGACTGAATAGAACCTTGCTGTGAGTTTGTGCTTGCTGATTGGACTTTAGACCCCTCCTTCAGCACCACCTACACAGAACCTCCAAGGTTGAGTTAGCAACCTTGCTCAACGCCAAGACCATGTTGCTCGTACACATCAAAAAAAGGGTATAACAAAAAGAATACAGCAATTGGATTAAAAATCAAAGTGTCCGGCAACCAAAACAATGGAACTGTGAATAAAGAAATGAACTTACTGATTGCATCTTCAACTTTTCCGAGAGTTCCTTCTTCCTTTGCAAAGCTTCCTTAGCCTTTGCTATGGCAGCAAGAGACAGATTTCCAGTTTTGGCACCAGTTGAAGTAACAGCCACATCTGTACTAGATTTTCCAGGAACCTCATGAGATCTGGTAACACTAACTCCCTTATTTTCATTGGTGGTAGAAATTGAAGATACCTTGGTAGGGGAGGATGGCTCTTGGCAGGAGTTATCTCGGGCATAGAACTTGATGTACCCACAAGTGGCTCAGCAGCTGCTCCCTGCTCAGAAAGAGTTGTGTCTAACAATTAGAAATTAAGAAGGACAAACTATGGCATGTATCTAATAGAATTTTCGAGTTTTATTGCTCACTTGACAAACGAAAAGAACAACAAGAACCAGAAAACCCAGAGAGACCCTGTCTTTCAGCCAAAAACTCACAAAGAGTTCACTCAATTACAATCAAGACAACAACATATCTTTCTCTACTTCTCAATATCTATTTATTCTCTCATTGTTCCCGCCCAAACTAACTCACTATAGTCACGCCTGAGGTGTTGTTGATGTGGTTCCTTCCAGATTTGTTGAGTTAGCTTGAACATGGTTCTTATCAGTATCCAACTAATTTATATCAAACAGAGGTTGTGTTAACTTGAAAAGAAAAAACAAAGAACAATTACAACAGCTGATGGTTATCAATTATTTGATCCGATTTTTTTTTAGCATGGAACGAAGATACCAAGATACCCAGAGAACAATTCGACATTGTATATAAGAAAGTCCGACGGCAAGTTAATTAAATTGCATATAAACTACAAGATCATCAAGTTAGGTAACAATGTAAATCCAGCACGACAAACAATATATTCATAGAAGACAGTCGTTATAAATAAAAAAAAAAAAAAAAAAAAAAAAAAAAAAAAAAAAAAAATTCAAAGCTTTTTCGGCATAACCATTATTCAGTCAATAAAAATAACAAAATTTTTACTACATTTGTACTACTAAGTATCAGCTACCAACACTCAATCCAAAACCGACAATGAATTCCAAAGATTCTCCACCCATTGCCAGAGTAGTTATACCACTTTACCATACAAAACATGATATGGCTGACAATATCATGAATCAAAATCAAACTTCAAATTATTGAGGTGTTCGAAGAATCAAAACAGGTATTAAGTTCGATGAACTGTTATTTACGACGCATAGCATATATCTTCATTCAACACATAAAAGTAATCAATTTTTTTAATAAGAAACCAACTTAATTATAACGCCCTTGACTCCAACATGAGTGGAACTCCCAACCTTTCCGCATCCATCTCGCTAGCCATGCTTTCGCATATAGAAACCAATCATAACATACACACATCAGGATTACGGCCTAATTCATATATAAAATGTTCCTAATCCAAATTAGCAGATTCTTCCATCTAATCCAATTCCCATTGCCTGTCATCGTTGTCATTCGCTACTTCACAAATGCAAGTAACTACACAAGCAAAAGAAGTGAAACAGCAATTAAGATGAGGTCGGTGGGAACTCACATTGGCAATGGAGTTGGTGGATGAGTTGAAATCGACATTCTCCTCTGCCTTATCCCCAAACCTCCGCCTCTCCCTCTTCCCTTCTTTTCGACTCCCACCGTTCTCGTCGAGTGCGCCATTCGAAACGCTAGAATCTTCTTCTTCGTCTTCGTCGTCGTCGTCTAGGGTTTTGTCTTCCAATCTCCTCTTCTCGCTACTCGAAACCCTAACCCGCTTATCGGTCTTGTGATCCGACCTGTCCTCGCTCTCGCCTCTCTCTTTCCTCTTCGAGGAGCGCCGCCTCTCCGTTGATTCCTCGATCGGAACCCTATCGCCTCTGCTGTCTTCGACGAGATCGCTCGTCTTGCGATGGTGTCCTCTGATTCGACTCCTACTTTTTCAGTTGTAATATTTTTTGGTCACAAAGTCATTTGTTTTTACTCAAACCACGAGCAAAATCATGACTTGCCCAAACTTTTGGTCACAAAGTAATAGGCTAATGCTAGTGTTCCTATTCAAGTCCAAAAATTAACACCTCTTACGTTCGGCGGGCAATCATCACATTGCTAATGTTGTTACATCCGGCGCTAATGCCTTGATGTATATATTTACGCGTGTTGATTAGTTTTTGAAATTTTTGTAGTTTACACTAAATCGAACGCAGTGGAAGAGTTTGATCCATGCAGCCGACCCCGATTAATTTGGGATTCAGGCTTTGTTGTTGTTTGTTGTTGAATTGTGATTGTGGAATAGATTTTCTTGAAATATTTATGACTTATTTGGTCTCAGATAGTGAATTTCTCCACTTGTAATGCCAATGTTCCTATTGAAGTCAATAAATTTGAGGTTCAGGCTTTGTTGTTGGAATCTTTGCGATCAATTTGTTTTCAAAATGTTTCTCTACGGGTAAAACGTACGTGCGAGCTTTTAAGTTACTTGAAAATGGGGGATGGGTTCGAGTTTTACATCTTGTGAGGCCGTTTCTGCCGATTCTTCCCGAAGTTGAGAGCGAGACCTAAAGTTCCTTTCGAGAGAGAGAGTAATCTACACGGTGATAGCTCTATTCATATTTCGGTGTGTAGTCGGCTCCCACTCTATGGTATACACTCGACTCATCGGTGCAGATCCATTTCTTGGATGCGTGTTATTCTTGCGTCGAGTCGTGGGACGATCATGGAGCTTGGTATTACACCTCTTGTTACATCCGGAATGGTTATGCAACTCTGGTGGCTCTAAAATCATTCAAGTGGACAACAACTTGCGTGAAGATCGTGCACTTATGTAAGTTGTATACTTCTATAAGATTAGATTTAATCATGGCAAAACATATTTTTTGGTCCTTGAACTTTGAGATTTTTATGCTTTTAGTTCCTGAACTTTTATTAGTGTACATTTTGTCCCCGAACTTTCATTTTTGTACATTTGGTCCATGAACTTTTGAGTGTTTTATGCTTTTGGTCCTTGAACTTTGAGTTTTTTATGTTTTTAGGAGAAATTAATTTTTTTTTCGGCTTTTGTTGATTGATGTGAGTCGTTTGGCCTAGTAGTATAAACCACTTTACTCTTCTTGACTAGTCACACGTCACTTTTACTACCCACCACATTGCAGGAATTTAACACTTTAAATGGTGGAATGACTAAATGTAGATCTTTGTGAAAGTTCAAGGACCAAATATGTAGTAATAATAGTTTAGGGACCAAAAGCATAAAAAACACAAAGTTCAGGGACCAAATTATGGATTTTGCCTTTAATCATTAATCAAGTTCTCTCAATTTATGGCAACAAATACAATTATTGTCATTTATTTTTATGTATGCGAACATCAAGCATATTGTGTCATGCTTATCAATGTTTATCGGTATTTTAAAGAAGGAAAAGTAACTATAAATGAAAAGCAAGTATAAGATATTGTTTCTTGTAACTTGTCAACATGTTTCTATGTGAATGCTGAAAAATCTAAATATTAGGAAAAAGTCTTTCCCACTTAAAGAATTGTGTGTTTTATGGAATACATCGGTTAATGCATCGCGGATCCAAAGCTTTTTAGAAGGCGAACAAGGTGTTGTTCTTCCTATTCTAATTGATCTTCTTGTTGTTGGTATTAATTCCTTTGCAGGAATGGTGCGCAGAAGCTGTTGGGTATCTTGATTGCCGTGGGTCAGGCTGTTGCATATGTTGTTTCAGGAATGTATGGTAGTGTTGGTCAACTTGGAGTTGGAAATGCAATTCTAATCATTGTTCAGCTCTGCGTTGCCGGTATCATAGTGATGTGCTTAGATGAACTACTGCAAAAAGGATATGGACTTGGATCTGGTATCTCCCTCTTCATTGCCACCAATATCTGGTAAGCTACTTCCCTTCCACACTTGTACTGTTCTTTGTTACTTGTTAATTATGATTATTCATTCTTTCTTTCTTGTAGTGAAACTATTATTTGGAAGGCATTCAGTCCAACGACCATCAATGCTGGACGAGGACCAGAATTTGAAGGTGCTGTTATTGCCTTGTTCCATCTGCTCATCACTCGTGCCGACAAGGTCCAAGCACTTCGCGAGGCATTTTGTCGGCAGAACCTTCCGAATGTCCTCAACTTAATTTCCACACTCTTCATCTTCGGCATTGTCAACTACCTCCAAGGTTTACGTGTTCTTTTGAATGTTAAATCAAGGAATGCTCGTGGCGACAAGGATCATATCCAATCAAGCTTTTCTACACTTCAAACATGCCCATCATTTTACAAATCTGCGCTCGTATCCAATCTTTATTTCATTTCCCAGTAGTATACAAATTGTGGAAGTACCTCTTCATGCCCATCAAACATGCCCATGTAATGATATTTATATATCGACATCGTTTAGTGCTCCTCGGTTGCTTTATCGGAGATTCAAAGTGGAAGCTTCATTGTCAATCTTCTCGGCAAGTGGAAGGAATCGAATACGTTGGCGGTCAATTCACTCTGTTCTTTTGTCTTGCATACTACATCACCGCACCATCAAGGTAGTATCACACAATTTAATTTCTTTTTTTTTTTTTTTTTTTAGCGAGAATCCAATTGTTTACTCAACAAACATTTCATTCTTGGTAGCTTCGAGCTATAGCAAAATCCTTTCCATGCCTTGTTTTATCTTATTTTCATGTTTGTCTGCGCGCGCGCTCTTCTCAAAAACGTGGATTGAAGTTTCGGATCGTCTGCAAGAGATGTGGCTAGGCACTCGGGGAGCAACAAATGATAATGCCTGGACACGAGAGATGTAGAGCGTACACGAATTGCTATATTCCTATCTGCGGCGACCTTCTGGGCGTGTGCATTGGTGGATTGACGCTTTGGCGAGATTTGATGGGCGCAATTGGTTCCGGATCGGTATTCTACTAGTTTGTTACAATTATATATCGGTATTTCGAGACCTTTGAGAAGGAGAAGACAGGCGACCTCCGCTTTTTCGAATGTAAAATCCAAACCAGCTTTTTCGTCTGAGTGAGTATCTTCTCGTTAGTTCTTTGAGTAGGTTTGTTCATTTTGTCTAGTTTTTTCTATGTTTTTTTATTCTCACATATAAAGAGGTAGTTCATTGTATAGGTTTTTCATTAGGAAAAAAAAACTTGTCTCTTACAGACGATGTATTCCTTAATTTTTCTATAAATTATTTGATCTGATTTGAATTTTGAATGTTCATCTATAGCATTTGAGTTTATTATCAAGTTGTTAGGTGTCTTGGTTGAATAATTGCATTCAAAATAAACAAAAGAAAAACACTAAATCGAGGGAAATGGGATAGTTTGATGAATCGATGCAGCCGTCCCCAACTAAATCCTTCCCTGCTAAAACTATTTGCACCAACTCAATTTTGCACTGCATGGATTTAGAGGAGAAAGAACATAACTTGGTTCATCATAGTTTGAAGGTAAAGATTGCATGCTCGCCTTTGAAAACACCCTCGGTGCTCCTATCAGTCATGAAGAATTTGAGTCTCCAATGACCATCACAATGACCACCCTAGCTAAGTGGTGGAGTGTCGCAAGTATTACATGGCACATAGATGGGAGTCGCGTATTCGGGTCCTAGCGTTGACAATGAAATAATTTTTTGACAAAGGTCCCCCTCCAAAGGGTTTGGTGAGACCAACTTGACCCTTTAGGATTAGTTGTACCCGAAAAGTGCGGATGCCCGTAGTCATCAAAAAAAAAAAAAAAAAAAAATGGCCATCACAATACAATTAAGTTCATATCGTAGATTCAAACTCTCGTAGAGGCTAAGTGTCTTTTGGTGAATCATATACATAGTCAAAATTTACCTTGGGTTGTGGTGAGATAGCATGGATCACCGCATCACAAGTGGTCTCGAGTTTGAATAGCCGCTATTAAATTCCGTTGAGGATAGCTCATTCCGTCACTTTGAGTCCGAGTCCGAGATTAGTCGAGGCACAACCCCGACAATAATCGAAAAAAAAAAAAAAAAAAAAAAAAAAAAAAAAAAATCATGGTAGAAACTAGAGACATGTCCTTTTGATGCATACATTTATTTCTGATCTCACTACTGCAGTTAAAACAACATGTTAACCTGCATTTCTTATATTAATATCACTACTGCAGTTGATATGCTAATATGCTTGCAATATCAGAAGAATGAAAACTAGCTCTGAAGATTCTTATCAAAAAACTAACTTAAATTTGAAGATTAATAAAACATATAATATGATTTTCAGAATCCCCATTGACTACAAAGATTTAACCACGAGTTTGAACCAACATTAATCCTCTCCGTCGATTACTGCATATCCAAGTAGAATATAAGAAGCAAGTCTCAATTTGACAGTAAATCGAAATGCAAAAATCCCTCGCTACTCGCATGATTACTTCAAGAAAACAAAGAGCAGATGCAGAAATGGCAAACGCTCGAATGAGCTATAGATATCTAACTTTATCTGATAGAGAGTTTCACCTTTGCAAGTGTCGGGTGCAGCTTCTTCCTCAGACGATAAGAAAACTTGGAGTTCACATACTTTCGGAGGTCATCATGTTCAAAGCTCATGCAATGTAGCTACGCGTCGTCATCCACAAAGTTCACCGCTAAATCCCAGTAGTGGCTCACGCCAGCATCAGAGAACACTTTACGAGCAGCAGCTTCGGTCATGCACTGATGAACAGAGAACCTTTTGAAACTCGATTTAGCAACACTGCCCTCCCACACTTGCATGCACTTGTTGATGGGTCTCTTGTCATCTTCTTCTTCATCTTCATTTGCTACAGCGGCAGCCCAGTTTATCCTTTTAAGCATCAGTTTGCTGAACCTTTTCATTGACTTCCTGCCACCTTCGACGACAACCACACCCATCTCATCAGTTATAACAGCACATCCTGTCAGCCGGTTTTCCTGAGCATTAACATCAACCTTGAAACGGGTTTGTGGATGCGAGAGATCGTTGACCTTGTAAACACATACAAAAGTCTCTAGCGTATTTGGATCGTCAAAAAGTTTTCGCTCTTTCTTCTCACGACGCTCTGCTGGTGTGAGCTTCCGGGCAATGTTTCTGTCCACATGGGCTTGTTCACGCTCAGCGGCTGCAGTGCGAATCTCCATTTCAAGCCTTGTAGGATCTTGAGTTGCTTCAGAGCCAAGCACCTTCATTAGATTGCTCATCTTGACCTTGGGCTTTGGGGGTTCTAACAATCCTTGCCTTATCATCTCTTGCCTGTCTTTCTCCTTTGCCAGACGCCTTTGAGTTCGCAATTTCTTCTGTTCCTTCTTGGTGAGTTTCAAGGGTTGTGGTGGTGGTGGTGCAGGCTCAGCTGGGGGCTCAATAGGTAGAGGATGCTCAACGTAAATTGTGATTTTATCCTTTTTGAGTTTGCCCTCGATAGTTTCCTCCATTATTTCATCATAATTATCAGCAGCAACCAGCGGCGCATCCCTGTTGCATTCAGTATTATATGTTAGATAATCAATACTGTAGAAGTCATAACAACTTCAGGCCAATTAAAACATGAACTGCAAGTCATTCTGCTGCAATTATAATAACCCAAAGCCATAATATAATTTGGAAATGAGGGAACTGCTAACTAAATTGAAGTTTTCAAGATGTCAAGAGACATTCAATCACAACAGATATTAAAAGGTATCTGCAGAATGGAAAAGTGAAAATCTCAGATTTTATAAACAGAATCTAAATAGTCAAAAGCTTCAAATGCGTAAGAGCAGAGGTCCCATCTTATTATATGTTAATCATTAAAACAAATACAGTGAATGGAAACTATACTTGTGCATAGCTTGTGTTAATTACTTCATGGCCAAAGTAGATGGGAGTCACTTCAGATAGCATATAAGATGAATTGCTAAAAAGACAAGGTTAGGATTTTAGAGGCTACTCTAGCACATGTAAACCCTTGTAAAAATAAAGGTCAATAGAGATGAGAGCCAATGTTTTTATATAATTGAAAAAGGAAAGCCCTTGCATGATGTTATAGAATATCCATGGCAGATTCATAAACATCCAAAAGATGAGAATAACTCACCACCATTCTATATCAGGAATTGGGTCCTTTGGTTTTTCTTTCGTGATCACTCTCTCCGACACCTCTATCAAATTCGGGTTTATATAAGGCTCAGCCTTGGCCTTTGCTAGCTGTGCCTGTTTTACCTTCAACTCAGCTTGCGCTTCACTCTGATAAGCGTTCTGAAAAGAAGAGTAAAAAAACATTTAGGGCATTATCAAGACATACATAATTTATTGAAAAACGAAAGAGCTAAAAAGAAAATAATGTAGAGTCTCAATACTACAAACAGTCAAACACTATACCTTATTTTTCAATCTATCAGCCTCCTTTGACCATTCCCCCTCTTTCACAAACTGGAAACCCATCCTTTTGGGTCTCAAGAGCTTTTTCTTGTCGATACCCATGCTTGCATCAAAATGAGGATTCAATTCTGGATCTACATCCAGCTCAGGTTTAAGTATCTGGAATGCCTCTTTTTTCTGTTTGTTGATGTTCACCTGAAAATATCAACCAAAGTAAATATTGATTTCAAAAATAAAGAAATAGAAGGAAGGAAGAACGTAGTAAGAACAAAACCTTCAAGGTGCTAAGGTTAGTTGGCTTTGACATATTGATCACGTTGCCATGCTCATCTATTTCTCGCCCAAGTGCATCCAAACGAAGAACAGGAGCTTTAGCAGGTTTCTGCTGAGCTATTGACTCTGATGGTGGATGTCCAGGAAACATGTTTATAAGTGGCGCAAACTCAGGGTCATGTCGAAATCCCATCGAAGCAGCAAGTTCTTGCGCTCGCTTTACAGCTTCATAATTGGCTGCGGTTGCAGGCACACCAAGACCTGCTATTCCTCCAGGTGAAGGCATTGCTGGCGTGCTTGACGATGCATGTGTTGAAGAGGCCACAGAGCCTGTGGTTGACTGAATAGAACCTTGCTGTGAGTTTGTGCTTGCTGATTGGACTTTAGACCCCTCCTTCAGCACCACCTACACAGAACCTCCAAGGTTGAGTTAGCAACCTTGCTCAACGCCAAGACCATGTTGCTCGTACACATCAAAAAAAGGGTATAACAAAAAGAATACAGCAATTGGATTAAAAATCAAAGTGTCCGGCAACCAAAACAATGGAACTGTGAATAAAGAAATGAACTTACTGATTGCATCTTCAACTTTTCCGAGAGTTCCTTCTTCCTTTGCAAAGCTTCCTTAGCCTTTGCTATGGCAGCAAGAGACAGATTTCCAGTTTTGGCACCAGTTGAAGTAACAGCCACATCTGTACTAGATTTTCCAGGAACCTCATGAGATCTGGTAACACTAACTCCCTTATTTTCATTGGTGGTAGAAATTGAAGATACCTTGGTAGGGGAGGATGGCTCTTGGCAGGAGTTATCTCGGGCATAGAACTTGATGTACCCACAAGTGGCTCAGCAGCTGCTCCCTGCTCAGAAAGAGTTGTGTCTAACAATTAGAAATTAAGAAGGACAAACTATGGCATGTATCTAATAGAATTTTCGAGTTTTATTGCTCACTTGACAAACGAAAAGAACAACAAGAACCAGAAAACCCAGAGAGACCCTGTCTTTCAGCCAAAAACTCACAAAGAGTTCACTCAATTACAATCAAGACAACAACATATCTTTCTCTACTTCTCAATATCTATTTATTCTCTCATTGTTCCCGCCCAAACTAACTCACTATAGTCACGCCTGAGGTGTTGTTGATGTGGTTCCTTCCAGATTTGTTGAGTTAGCTTGAACATGGTTCTTATCAGTATCCAACTAATTTATATCAAACAGAGGTTGTGTTAACTTGAAAAGAAAAAACAAAGAACAATTACAACAGCTGATGGTTATCAATTATTTGATCCGATTTTTTTTTAGCATGGAACGAAGATACCAAGATACCCAGAGAACAATTCGACATTGTATATAAGAAAGTCCGACGGCAAGTTAATTAAATTGCATATAAACTACAAGATCATCAAGTTAGGTAACAATGTAAATCCAGCACGACAAACAATATATTCATAGAAGACAGTCGTTATAAAAAAAAAAAAAAAAAAAAAAAAAAAAAAAAAAAAAAAAATTCAAAGCTTTTTCGGCATAACCATTATTCAGTCAATAAAAATAACAAAATTTTTACTACATTTGTACTACTAAGTATCAGCTACCAACACTCAATCCAAAACCGACAATGAATTCCAAAGATTCTCCACCCATTGCCAGAGTAGTTATACCACTTTACCATACAAAACATGATATGGCTGACAATATCATGAATCAAAATCAAACTTCAAATTATTGAGGTGTTCGAAGAATCAAAACAGGTATTAAGTTCGATGAACTGTTATTTACGACGCATAGCATATATCTTCATTCAACACATAAAAGTAATCAATTTTTTTAATAAGAAACCAACTTAATTATAACGCCCTTGACTCCAACATGAGTGGAACTCCCAACCTTTCCGCATCCATCTCGCTAGCCATGCTTTCGCATATAGAAACCAATCATAACATACACACATCAGGATTACGGCCTAATTCATATATAAAATGTTCCTAATCCAAATTAGCAGATTCTTCCATCTAATCCAATTCCCATTGCCTGTCATCGTTGTCATTCGCTACTTCACAAATGCAAGTAACTACACAAGCAAAAGAAGTGAAACAGCAATTAAGATGAGGTCGGTGGGAACTCACATTGGCAATGGAGTTGGTGGATGAGTTGAAATCGACATTCTCCTCTGCCTTATCCCCAAACCTCCGCCTCTCCCTCTTCCCTTCTTTTCGACTCCCACCGTTCTCGTCGAGTGCGCCATTCGAAACGCTAGAATCTTCTTCTTCGTCTTCGTCGTCGTCGTCTAGGGTTTTGTCTTCCAATCTCCTCTTCTCGCTACTCGAAACCCTAACCCGCTTATCGGTCTTGTGATCCGACCTGTCCTCGCTCTCGCCTCTCTCTTTCCTCTTCGAGGAGCGCCGCCTCCGTTGATTCCTCGATCGGAACCCTATCGCCTCTGCTGTCTTCGACGAGATCGCTCGTCTTGCGATGGTGTCCTCTGATTCGACTCCTACTTTTTCAGTTGTAATATTTTTTGGTCACAAAGTCATTTGTTTTTACTCAAACCACGAGCAAAATCATGACTTGCCCAAACTTTGGGGTCATTCCACATTAGAAAACAATTGCGACCACAGTCACACGTGTTTTTTTTTTTTTTTTTTTTTTTCATTTCAAAATAGTAGGAGAGAAATCAGAGTTGGATAAAGATTAGACTTCTCTCGAACCAAATCTCGAGACAGGTTTAAACCACTTTATAAATACCGCGACGTCGCACGCGCCACGGAAAGAATTTGTTCTTCAATTGCTCCGCACAACTTTTACTTTTAAGGTTTGCTCGATTTCTCATATCTCGCTCTCTCTAGTGAATTTCGATTCTAGGTTTAGTTTTTGCTATAATTGTTCCTCGATTGATATCTCTCTCTCTCTTGGATTAGGGTTTTAGGGTTGTAGGGTTTTAAGTTTTCTGTTTAGTACCATTGGAACGAATTTCAATTTGAATTTTCAGCTTTTACTATTAGAATGGATTTCAATTTAAAGTCCATGAATTGCACTAAATCGAGCGCAGTTGAAGAGTGATCCATGCAAATGCCCCCACTAATTTGGGATTCAAGCTATGTTGTTGTTTGTTGTTGAATTGTGATTGTGGAATATATTTTCTTGAAATCTTTATGACTTAATTTGGTCTCAAATAGTGAATTTCTCCACTTGTAATGCTAGTGTTCCTATTCAAGTCCAAAAATTAACACCTCTTACGTTCGGCGGGCAATCATCACATTGCTAATGTTGTTACATCCGCGCTAATGCCTTGATGTATATATTTACGCGTGTTGATTAGTTTTTGAAATTTTTGTAGTTTACACTAAATCGAACGCAGTGGAAGAGTTTGATCCATGCACCACCCCGATTAATTTGGGATTCAGGCTTTGTTGTTGTTTGTTGTTGAATTGTGATTGTGGAATAGATTTTCTTGAAATATTTATGACTTATTTGGTCTCAGATAGTGAATTTCTCCACTTGTAATGCCAATGTTCCTATTGAAGTCAATAAATTTGAGGTTCAAGCTTTGTTGTTGGAATCTTTGCGCGATCAATTTGTTTTCAAAATGTTTCTCTACAGTAAAACGTACGTGCGAGCTTTTAAGTTACTGAAAATGGGGGATGGGTTCAGAGTTTTACATCTTGTGAGGCCGTTTCTGCCGATTCTTCCCGAAGTTGAGAGCGCAGACCAGGAAAGTTCCTTTCGTAGAGAGAGTAATCTACACAAAGGATAGCTCTATTCATATTTCTGTGTGTAGTCGCTCCCACTCTATGGTATACACTCGACTATCGGTGCGGATCCATTTTACTTGGATGCGTGTTATTCTTGCGTCGAGTCGTGGGACAATCATGGAGCTTGGTATTACACCTCTGTTACATCCGGAATGGTTATGCAACTCTGGTCGGCTCTAAAATCATTCAAGTGGACAACAACTTGCGTGAAGATCGTGCACTTATGTAAGTTGTATACTTCTATAAGATTAGATTTAATCATGGCAAAACATATTTTTTGGTCCTTGAACTTTGAGATTTTTATGCTTTTAGTTCCTGAACTTTTATTAGTGTACATTTTGTCCCCGAACTTTCATTTTTGTACATTTGGTCCATGAACTTTTGAGTGTTTTATGCTTTTGGTCCTTGAACTTTGAGTTTTTTATGTTTTTAGGAGAAATTAATTTTTTTTTCGGCTTTTGTTGATTGATGTGAGTCGTTTGGCCTAGTAGTATAAACCACTTTACTCTTCTTGACTAGTCACACGTCACTTTTACTACCCACCACATTGCAGAATTTAACACTTTAAATGGTGGAATGACTAAATGTAGATCTTTGTGAAAGTTCAAGGACCAAATATGTAGTAATAATAGTTTAGGGACCAAAAGCATAAAAAACACAAAGTTCGGGGACCAAATTATGGATTTTGCCTTTAATCATTAATCAAGTTCTCTCAATTTATGGCAACAGAAATACAATTATTGTCATTTATTTTTATGTATGCGAACATCAAGCATATTGTGTCGTGCTTATCAATGTTTATCAAGATTTTAAAGAAGGAAAAGTAACTATAAATGAAAAGCAAGTATAAGATATTGTTTCTTGTAACTTGTCAACATGTTTCTATGTGAATGCTTTGAAAAATCTAAATATTAGGAAAAAGTCTTTCCCACTTAAAGAATTGTGTGTTTTATGGAATACATCGGTTAATGCATCGCGGATCCAAAGCTTTTTAGAAGGCGAACAAGGTGTTGTTCTTCCTATTCTAATTGATCTTCTTGTTGTTGGTATTAATTCCTTTGCAGGAATGGTGCGAAGTTCGTTGGGTATCTTGATTGCCGTGGTCGCGTTGCATATGTTGTTTCAGGAATGTATGGTAGTGTTGGTCAACTTGGAGTTGGAAATGCAATTCTAATCATTGTTCAGCTCTGCGTTGCCGGTATCATAGTGATGTGCTTAGATGAACTACTGCAAAAAGGATATGGACTTGGATCTCGGTATCTCCTCTTCATTGCCACCAATATCTGTAAGCTACTTCCCTTCCACACTTGTACTGTTCTTTGTTACTTGTTAATTATGATTATTCATTCTTTCTTTCTTGTAGTGAAACTATTATTTGGAAGGCATTCAGTCCAACGACCATCAATGCTGGACGAGGACCAGAATTTGAAGGTGCTGTTATTGCCTTGTTCCATCTGCTCATCACTCGTGCCGACAAGGTCCAAGCACTTCGCGAGGCATTTTGTCGGCAGAACCTTCCGAATGTCCTCAACTTAATTTCCACACTCTTCATCTTCGGCATTGTCAACTACCTCCAAGGTTTACGTGTTCTTTTGAATGTTAAATCAAGGAATGCTCGTGGGCGACAAGGATCATATCCAATCAAGCTTTTCTACACTTCAAACATGCCCATCATTTTACAGTCTGCGCTCGTATCCAATCTTTATTTCATTTCCCAGGTATACAAATTGTGGAAGTACCTCTTCATGCCCATCAAACATGCCCATGTAATGATATTTATATATCTCGACATCGTTTAGTGCTCCTCGCTTGCTTTATCTGAGATTCAAGTGGAAGCTTCATTGTCAATCTTCTCGGCAAGTGGAAGGAATCAATACGCTCGGCGGTCAATTCACTCTCATTCGGTCTTGCATACTACATCACCGCACCATCAAGGTAGTATCACACAATTTAATTTCTTTTTTTTTTTTTTTAGCAAAATCCAATTGTTTACTCAACAAACATTTCATTCTTGGTAGCTTCTGAGCTATAGCAAAAATCCTTTCCATGCCTTGTTTTATCTTATTTTCATGTCGTCTGCGCGCGCGCTCTTCTCAAAAACGTGGATTGAAGTTTCGGATCGTCTGCAAGAGATGTGGCTAGGCGGCTCGTGGGAGCAACAAATGATAATGCCTGGACACGAGAGATGTAGAGCGTACACCGAATTGCTATATTCCTATCGCGCAGCCTTCTGGGGCGTGTGCATTGGTGGATTGACGCTTTGGCGAGATTTGATGGGCGCAATTGGTTCCGGATCGGTATTCTACTAGTCGTTACAATTATATATCGATTTCGAGACCTTTGAGAAGGAGAAGACCGGCGACCTCCGCTTTTTCTAATGTAAAATCCAAACCAGCTTTTTCGTCTGAGCTTAGTATCTTCTGTTAGTTGCTGAGTAGGTTTGTTCATTTTGTCTAGTTTTTTCTATGTTTTTTTATTCTGCACATAAAGAGGTAGTTCATTGTATAGGTTTTTCATTAGGAAAAAAAAACTTGTCTCTTACAGACGATGTATTCCTTAATTTTTCTATAAATTATTTGATCTGATTTGAATTTTGAATGTTCATCTATAGCAGATTTGAGTTTATTATCAAGTTGTTAGGTGTCTTGGTTGAATAATTGCATTCAAAATAAACAAAAGAAAAACACTAAATCGAGGGAAATGGGATAGTTTGATGAATCGATGCGGTAGTCCCCCAACTAAATCCTTCCCTCGCTAAAACTATTTGCACCAACTCAATTTTGCACCGCATGGATTTAGAGGAGAAAGAACATAACTTGGTTCATCATAGTTTGAAGGTAAAGATTGCATGCTCGCCTTTGAAAACACCCTGGTGCTCCTATCGATCATGAAGAATTTGAGTCTCCAATGACCATCACAATGACCACCCGGCTAAGTGGTGGAGTGTCGCAAGTATTACATGGCACATAGATGGGAGTCGCGTATTCGGGTCCTAGCGTTGACAATGAAATAATTTTTTGACAGTGTCCCCCGGTCAAAGGGTTTGGTGAGACCAACTTGACCCTTTAGGATTAGTTGTACCCGAAAAGTGCGGATGCCCGTAGTCATCAAAAAAAAAAAAAAAAATGGCCATCACAATACAATTAAGTTCATATCAGAGATTCAAACTCTCGTAGAGGCTAAGTGTCTTTTGGTGAATCATATACATAGTCAAAATTTACCTTGGGTTGTGGTGAGATAGCATGGATCACTGCATCACAAGTGGTCTCGAGTTTGAATAGCCGCTATTAAATTCCGTTGAGGATAGCTCATTCCGTCACTTTGAGTCTGAGTCCGAGATTAGTCGAGGCACAACCCTGACAATAATCGAAAAAAAAAAAAAAAAAAAAAAAAAAAAAAAAAAAAAAAAAAAAAAAAATCATGGTAGAAACTAGAGACATGTCCTTTTGATGCATACATTTATTTCTGATCTCACTACTGCAGTTAAAACAACATGTTAACCTGCATTTCTTATATTAATATCACTACTGCAGTTGATATGCTAATATGCTTGCAATATCAGAAGAATGAAAACTAGCTCTGAAGATTCTTATCAAAAAACTAACTTAAATTTGAAGATTAATAAAACATATAATATGATTTTCAGAATCCCCATTGACTACAAAGATTTAACCACGAGTTTGAACCAACATTAATCCTCTCCGTCGATTACTGCATATCCAAGTAGAATATAAGAAGCAAGTCTCAATTTGACAGTAAATCGAAATGCAAAAATCCCTCGCTACTCGCATGATTACTTCAAGAAAACAAAGAGCAGATGCAGAAATGGCAAACGCTCGAATGAGCTATAGATATCTAACTTTATCTGATAGAGAGTTTCACCTTTGCAAGTGTCGGGTGCAGCTTCTTCCTCAGACGATAAGAAAACTTGGAGTTCACATACTTTCGGAGGTCATCATGTTCAAAGCTCATGCAATGTAGCTACGCGTCGTCATCCACAAAGTTCACCGCTAAATCCCAGTAGTGGCTCACGCCAGCATCAGAGAACACTTTACGAGCAGCAGCTTCGGTCATGCACTGATGAACAGAGAACCTTTTGAAACTCGATTTAGCAACACTGCCCTCCCACACTTGCATGCACTTGTTGATGGGTCTCTTGTCATCTTCTTCTTCATCTTCATTTGCTACAGCGGCAGCCCAGTTTATCCTTTTAAGCATCAGTTTGCTGAACCTTTTCATTGACTTCCTGCCACCTTCGACGACAACCACACCCATCTCATCAGTTATAACAGCACATCCTGTCAGCCGGTTTTCCTGAGCATTAACATCAACCTTGAAACGGGTTTGTGGATGCGAGAGATCGTTGACCTTGTAAACACATACAAAAGTCTCTAGCGTATTTGGATCGTCAAAAAGTTTTCGCTCTTTCTTCTCACGACGCTCTGCTGGTGTGAGCTTCCGGGCAATGTTTCTGTCCACATGGGCTTGTTCACGCTCAGCGGCTGCAGTGCGAATCTCCATTTCAAGCCTTGTAGGATCTTGAGTTGCTTCAGAGCCAAGCACCTTCATTAGATTGCTCATCTTGACCTTGGGCTTTGGGGGTTCTAACAATCCTTGCCTTATCATCTCTTGCCTGTCTTTCTCTTTGCCAGACGCCTTTGAGTTCGCAATTTCTTCTGTTCCTTCTTGGTGAGTTTCAAGGGTTGTGGTGGTGGTGGTGCAGGCTCAGCTGGGGGCTCAATAGGTAGAGGATGCTCAACGTAAATTGTGATTTTATCCTTTTTGAGTTTGCCCTCGATAGTTTCCTCCATTATTTCATCATAATTATCAGCAGCAACCAGCGGCGCGTCCCTGTTGCATTCAGTATTATATGTTAGATAATCAATACTGTAGAAGTCATAACAACTTCAGGCCAATTAAAACATGAACTGCAAGTCATTCTGCTGCAATTATAATAACCCAAAGCCATAATATAATTTGGAAATGAGGGAACTGCTAACTAAATTGAAGTTTTCAAGATGTCAAGAGACATTCAATCACAACAGATATTAAAAGGTATCTGCAGAATGGAAAAGTGAAAATCTCAGATTTTATAAACAGAATCTAAATAGTCAAAAGCTTCAAATGCGTAAGAGCAGAGGTCCCATCTTATTATATGTTAATCATTAAAACAAATACAGTGAATGGAAACTATACTTGTGCATAGCTTGTGTTAATTACTTCATGGCCAAAGTAGATGGGAGTCACTTCAGATAGCATATAAGATGAATTGCTAAAAAGACAAGGTTAGGATTTTAGAGGCTACTCTAGCACATGTAAACCCTTGTAAAAATAAAGGTCAATAGAGATGAGAGCCAATGTTTTTATATAATTGAAAAAGGAAAGCCCTTGCATGATGTTATAGAATATCCATGGCAGATTCATAAACATCCAAAAGATGAGAATAACTCACCACCATTCTATATCAGGAATTGGGTCCTTTGGTTTTTCTTTCGTGATCACTCTCTCCGACACCTCTATCAAATTCGGGTTTATATAAGGCTCAGCCTTGGCCTTTGCTAGCTGTGCCTGTTTTACCTTCAACTCAGCTTGCGCTTCACTCTGATAAGCGTTCTGAAAAGAAGAGTAAAAAAACATTTAGGGCATTATCAAGACATACATAATTTATTGAAAAACGAAAGAGCTAAAAAGAAAATAATGTAGAGTCTCAATACTACAAACAGTCAAACACTATACCTTATTTTTCAATCTATCAGCCTCCTTTGACCATTCCCCCTCTTTCACAAACTGGAAACCCATCCTTTTGGGTCTCAAGAGCTTTTTCTTGTCGATACCCATGCTTGCATCAAAATGAGGATTCAATTCTGGATCTACATCCAGCTCAGGTTTAAGTATCTGGAATGCCTCTTTTTTCTGTTTGTTGATGTTCACCTGAAAATATCAACCAAAGTAAATATTGATTTCAAAAATAAAGAAATAGAAGGAAGGAAGAACGTAGTAAGAACAAAACCTTCAAGGTGCTAAGGTTAGTTGGCTTTGACATATTGATCACGTTGCCATGCTCATCTATTTCTCGCCCAAGTGCATCCAAACGAAGAACAGGAGCTTTAGCAGGTTTCTGCTGAGCTATTGACTCTGATGGTGGATGTCCAGGAAACATGTTTATAAGTGGCGCAAACTCAGGGTCATGTCGAAATCCCATCGAAGCAGCAAGTTCTTGCGCTCGCTTTACAGCTTCATAATTGGCTGCGGTTGCAGGCACACCAAGACCTGCTATTCCTCCAGGTGAAGGCATTGCTGGCGTGCTTGACGATGCATGTGTTGAAGAGGCCACAGAGCCTGTGGTTGACTGAATAGAACCTTGCTGTGAGTTTGTGCTTGCTGATTGGACTTTAGACCCCTCCTTCAGCACCACCTACACAGAACCTCCAAGGTTGAGTTAGCAACCTTGCTCAACGCCAAGACCATGTTGCTCGTACACATCAAAAAAAGGGTATAACAAAAAGAATACAGCAATTGGATTAAAAATCAAAGTGTCCGGCAACCAAAACAATGGAACTGTGAATAAAGAAATGAACTTACTGATTGCATCTTCAACTTTTCCGAGAGTTCCTTCTTCCTTTGCAAAGCTTCCTTAGCCTTTGCTATGGCAGCAAGAGACAGATTTCCAGTTTTGGCACCAGTTGAAGTAACAGCCACATCTGTACTAGATTTTCCAGGAACCTCATGAGATCTGGTAACACTAACTCCCTTATTTTCATTGGTGGTAGAAATTGAAGATACCTTGGTAGGGGGAGGATGGCTCTTGGCAGGAGTTATCTCGGGCATAGAACTTGATGTACCCACAAGTGGCTCAGCAGCTGCTCCCTGCTCAGAAAGAGTTGTGTCTAACAATTAGAAATTAAGAAGGACAAACTATGGCATGTATCTAATAGAATTTTCGAGTTTTATTGCTCACTTGACAAACGAAAAGAACAACAAGAACCAGAAAACCCAGAGAGACCCTGTCTTTCAGCCAAAAACTCACAAAGAGTTCACTCAATTACAATCAAGACAACAACATATCTTTCTCTACTTCTCAATATCTATTTATTCTCTCATTGTTCCCGCCCAAACTAACTCACTATAGTCACGCCTGAGGTTTGTTGATGTGGTTCCTTCCAGATTTGTTGAGTTAGCTTGAACATGGTTCTTATCAGTATCCAACTAATTTATATCAAACAGAGGTTGTGTTAACTTGAAAAGAAAAAACAAAGAACAATTACAACAGCTGATGGTTATCAATTATTTGATCCGATTTTTTTTTAGCATGGAACGAAGATACCAAGATACCCAGAGAACAATTCGACATTGTATATAAGAAAGTCCGACGGCAAGTTAATTAAATTGCATATAAACTACAAGATCATCAAGTTAGGTAACAATGTAAATCCAGCACGACAAACAATATATTCATAGAAGACAGTCGTTATAAAAAAAAAAAAAAAAAAAAAAAAAAAAAAAAAAAAAAAAAAAATTCAAAGCTTTTTCGGCATAACCATTATTCAGTCAATAAAAATAACAAAATTTTTACTACATTTGTACTACTAAGTATCAGCTACCAACACTCAATCCAAAACCGACAATGAATTCCAAAGATTCTCCACCCATTGCCAGAGTAGTTATACCACTTTACCATACAAAACATGATATGGCTGACAATATCATGAATCAAAATCAAACTTCAAATTATTGAGGTGTTCGAAGAATCAAAACAGGTATTAAGTTCGATGAACTGTTATTTACGACGCATAGCATATATCTTCATTCAACACATAAAAGTAATCAATTTTTTTAATAAGAAACCAACTTAATTATAACGCCCTTGACTCCAACATGAGTGGAACTCCCAACCTTTCCGCATCCATCTCGCTAGCCATGCTTTCGCATATAGAAACCAATCATAACATACACACATCAGGATTACGGCCTAATTCATATATAAAATGTTCCTAATCCAAATTAGCAGATTCTTCCATCTAATCCAATTCCCATTGCCTGTCATCGTTGTCATTCGCTACTTCACAAATGCAAGTAACTACACAAGCAAAAGAAGTGAAACAGCAATTAAGATGAGGTCGGTGGGAACTCACATTGGCAATGGAGTTGGTGGATGAGTTGAAATCGACATTCTCCTCTGCCTTATCCCCAAACCTCCGCCTCTCCCTCTTCCCTTCTTTTCGACTCCCACCGTTCTCGTCGAGTGCGCCATTCGAAACGCTAGAATCTTCTTCTTCGTCTTCGTCGTCGTCGTCTAGGGTTTTGTCTTCCAATCTCCTCTTCTCGCTACTCGAAACCCTAACCCGCTTATCGGTCTTGTGATCCGACCTGTCCTCGCTCTCGCCTCTCTCTTCCTCTTCGAGGAGCGCCGCCTCTCCGTTGATTCCTCGATCGGAACCCTATCGCCTCTGCTGTCTTCGACGAGATCGCTCGTCTTGCGATGGTGTCCTCTGATTCGACTCCTACTTTTTCAGTTGTAATATTTTTTGGTCACAAAGTCATTTGTTTTTACTCAAACCACGAGCAAAATCATGACTTGCCCAAACTTTTGGTCACAAAGTAATAGGCTAATGCTAGTGTTCCTATTCAAGTCCAAAAATTAACACTCTCTTACGTTCGGCGGGCAATCATCACATTGCTAATGTTGTTACATCCGGCGCTAATGCCTTGATGTATATATTTACGCGTGTTGATTAGTTTTTGAAATTTTTGTAGTTTACACTAAATCGAACGCAGTGGAAGAGTTTGATCCATGCAAATTTCACCCCGATTAATTTGGGATTCAGCTTTGTTGTTGTTTGTTGTTGAATTGTGATTGTGGAATAGATTTTCTTGAAATATTTATGACTTATTTGGTCTCGTATAGTGAATTTCTCCACTTGTAATGCCAATGTTCCTATTGAAGTCAATAAATTTGAGGTTCAGTGCTTTGTTGTTGGAATCTTTGCGCGATCAATTTGTTTTCAAAATGTTTCTCTACAGTAAAACGTACGTGCGAGCTTTTAAGTTACTCAAAATGGGGGATGGGTTCGAGTTTTACATCTTGTGAGGCCGTTTCTGCCGATTCTTCCCGAAGTTGAGAGCGCAGACGGAAAGTTCCTTTCGAGAGAGAGTAATCTACACAAAGATAGCTCTATTCATATTTCTCGGTGTGTAGTCGGCTCCCACTCTATGGTATACACTCGACTCATCGGTGCATCCATTTTATCGGATGCGTGTTATTCTTGCGTCGAGTCGTGGGACGATCATGGAGCTTGGTATTACACCTCTTGTTACATCCGGAATGGTTATGCAACTCCTGGCTGGCTCTAAAATCATTCAAGTGGACAACAACTTGCGTGAAGATCGTGCACTTATGTAAGTTGTATACTTCTATAAGATTAGATTTAATCATGGCAAAACATATTTTTTGGTCCTTGAACTTTGAGATTTTTATGCTTTTAGTTCCTGAACTTTTATTAGTGTACATTTTGTCCCCGAACTTTCATTTTTGTACATTTGGTCCATGAACTTTTGAGTGTTTTATGCTTTTGGTCCTTGAACTTTGAGTTTTTTATGTTTTTAGGAGAAATTAATTTTTTTTTCGCTTTTGTTGATTGATGTGAGTCGTTTGGCCTAGTAGTATAAACCACTTTACTCTTCTTGACTAGTCACACGTCACTTTTACTACCCACCACATTGCAGGAATTTAACACTTTAAATGGTGGAATGACTAAATGTAGATCTTTGTGAAAGTTCAAGGACCAAATATGTAGTAATAATAGTTTAGGGACCAAAAGCATAAAAAACACAAAGTTCAGGGACCAAATTATGGATTTTGCCTTTAATCATTAATCAAGTTCTCTCAATTTATGGCAACAGAAATACAATTATTGTCATTTATTTTTATGTATGCGAACATCAAGCATATTGTGTCTGTGCTTATCAATGTTTATCAGTATTTTAAAGAAGGAAAAGTAACTATAAATGAAAAGCAAGTATAAGATATTGTTTCTTGTAACTTGTCAACATGTTTCTATGTGAATGCTGAAAAATCTAAATATTAGGAAAAAGTCTTTCCCACTTAAAGAATTGTGTGTTTTATGGAATACATCGGTTAATGCATCGCGGATCCAAAGCTTTTTAGAAGGCGAACAAGGTGTTGTTCTTCCTATTCTAATTGATCTTCTTGTTGTTGGTATTAATTCCTTTGCAGGAATGGTGCGCAGAAGCTGTTGGGTATCTTGATTGCCGTGGGTCAGGCTGTTGCATATGTTGTTTCAGGAATGTATGGTAGTGTTGGTCAACTTGGAGTTGGAAATGCAATTCTAATCATTGTTCAGCTCTGCGTTGCCGGTATCATAGTGATGTGCTTAGATGAACTACTGCAAAAAGGATATGGACTTGGATCTGGTATCTCCCTCTTCATTGCCACCAATATCTGGTAAGCTACTTCCCTTCCACACTTGTACTGTTCTTTGTTACTTGTTAATTATGATTATTCATTCTTTCTTTCTTGTAGTGAAACTATTATTTGGAAGGCATTCATCCAACGACCATCAATGCTTTGGACGAGGACCGAATTTGAAGGTGTTTGTTATTGCCTTGTTCCATCTGCTCATCACTCGTGCCGACAAGGTCCAAGCACTTCGCGAGGCATTTTGTCGGCAGAACCTTCCGAATGTCCTCAACTTAATTTCCACACTCTTCATCTTCGGCATTGTCAACTACCTCCAAGGTTTACGTGTTCTTTTGAATGTTAAATCAAGGAATGCTCGTGGGCGACAAGGATCATATCCAATCAAGCTTTTCTACACTTCAAACATGCCCATCATTTTACAGTCTGCGCTCGTATCCAATCTTTATTTCATTTCCCAGGTATACAAATTGTGGAAGTACCTCTTCATGCCCATCAAACATGCCCATGTAATGATATTTATATATCTGACATCGTTTAGTGCTCCTCAGTTGCTTTATCGGAGATTCAGTGGAAGCTTCATTGTCAATCTTCTCGGCAAGTGGAAGGAATCAATACGCTCAAGGTCAATTCACTCTGTTGCTTTGGTCTTGCATACTACATCACCGCACCATCAAGGTAGTATCACACAATTTAATTTCTTTTTTTTTTTTTTTTTTTAGCGAATCCAATTGTTTACTCAACAAACATTTCATTCTTGGTAGCTTCTGAGCTATAGCAAAAAATCCTTTCCATGCCTTGTTTTATCTTATTTTCATGTTTGTCTGCGTGCGCGCTCTTCTCAAAAACGTGGATTGAAGTTTCGGATCGTCTGCAAGAGAGATGTGGCTAGGCAACTCAGGGAGCAACAAATGATAATGCCTGGACACGAGATGTGTAGAGCGTACAATCGAATTGCTATATTCCTATCGGCAGCCTTCTTGGGCGTGTGCATTGGTGGATTGACAGCTTTTGGCGATTTGATGGGCGCAATTGGTTCCTGGATCGGTATTCTACTAGTCGTTACAATTATATATCGATTTCGAGACCTTTGAGAAGGAGAAGACCTGCGCGACCTCCGCTTTTTCTAATGTAAAATCCAAACCAAATTTTTTCGTCTGAAATGAGTATCTTCTCGTTAGTTCTTTGAGTAGGTTTGTTCATTTTGTCTAGTTTTTTCTATGTTTTTTTATTCTCACATAAAGAGGTAGTTCATTGTATAGGTTTTTCATTAGGAAAAAAACTTGTCTCTTACAGGACAGATGTATTCCTTAATTTTTCTATAAATTATTTGATCTGATTTGAATTTTGAATGTTCATCTATAGCAGATTTGAGTTTATTATCAAGTTGTTAGGTGTCTTGGTTGAATAATTGCATTCAAAATAAACAAAAGAAAAACATTAAATCAAGGGTAATGGAATAGTTTGATGGATCGATGTAGCCAACCCCAACTAAATCCTTCCCTGCTAAAACTATTTGCACCAACTCAATTTTGCACTGCATGGATTTAGAGGAGAAAGAACATAACTTGGTTCATCTTAGTTTGAAGGTAAAGATTGCATGCTCGCCTTTGAAAACACCCTCGGTGCTCCTATTAGTCATGAAGAATTTGAGTCTCCAATGACCATCACAATGACCACCCGGCTAAGTGGTGGAGTGTCGCAAGTATTACATGGAGGTTTCTTCACATAGATGGGAGTCGCGTATTCGGGTCCTAGCGTTGACAATGAAATGATTTTTTGACAGTGTCCCCCGGTCAAAGGGTTTGGTGAGACCAACTTGACCCTATAAGATTAGTTGTACCCAAAAAGTGCGGATGCCCGTAGTTATCAAAAAAAAAAAAAAAAATGGCCATCACAATACAATTAAGTTCATATCAGAGATTCAAACTCTCGTAGAGGCTAAGTGTCTTTTGGTGAACATATACATAGTCAAATTTTACCTTGGGTTGTGGTGAGATAGCATGGATCACTGCATCACAAGTGGTCTCGAGTTTGAATAGCCGCTATTAAATTCCGTTGAGGATAGCTCATTCCGTCACTTTGAGTCTGAGTCCGAGATTAGTCGAGGCACAACCCTGACAATAATCGAAAAAAAAAAAAAAAAAAAAAAAAAAAAAAAAATCATGGTAGAAACTAGAGACATGTCCTTTTGATGCATACATTTATTTCTGATCTCACTACTGCAGTTAAAACAACATGTTAACCTGCATTTCTTATATTAATATCACTACTGCAGTTGATATGCTAATATGCTTTCAATATCAGAAGAATGAAAACTAGCTCTGAAGATTCTTATCAAAAACACTAACTTAAATTTGAAGATTAATAAAACATATAATATGATTTTCAGAATCCCCATTGACTACAAAGATTTAACCACGAGTTTGAACCAACATTAATCCTCTCCGTCGATTACTGCATATCCAAGTAGAATATAAGAAGCAAGTCTCAATTTGACAGTAAATCGAAATGCAAAAATCCCTCGCTACTCGCATGATTACTTCAAGAAAACAAAGAGCAGATGCAGAAATGGCAAACGCTCGAATGAGCTATAGATATCTAACTTTATCTGATAGAGAGTTTCACCTTTGCAAGTGTCGGGTGCAGCTTCTTCCTCAGACGATAAGAAAACTTGGAGTTCACATACTTTCGGAGGTCATCATGTTCAAAGCTCATGCAATGTAGCTACGCGTCGTCATCCACAAAGTTCACCGCTAAATCCCAGTAGTGGCTCACGCCAGCATCAGAGAACACTTTACGAGCAGCAGCTTCGGTCATGCACTGATGAACAGAGAACCTTTTGAAACTCGATTTAGCAACACTGCCCTCCCACACTTGCATGCACTTGTTGATGGGTCTCTTGTCATCTTCTTCTTCATCTTCATTTGCTACAGCGGCAGCCCAGTTTATCCTTTTAAGCATCAGTTTGCTGAACCTTTTCATTGACTTCCTGCCACCTTCGACGACAACCACACCCATCTCATCAGTTATAACAGCACATCCTGTCAGCCGGTTTTCCTGAGCATTAACATCAACCTTGAAACGGGTTTGTGGATGCGAGAGATCGTTGACCTTGTAAACACATACAAAAGTCTCTAGCGTATTTGGATCGTCAAAAGTTTTCGCTCTTTCTTCTCACGACGCTCTGCTGGTGTGAGCTTCCGGGCAATGTTTCTGTCCACATGGGCTTGTTCACGCTCAGCGGCTGCAGTGCGAATCTCCATTTCAAGCCTTGTAGGATCTTGAGTTGCTTCAGAGCCAAGCACCTTCATTAGATTGCTCATCTTGACCTTGGGCTTTGGGGGTTCTAACAATCCTTGCCTTATCATCTCTTGCCTGTCTTTCTCCTTTGCCAGACGCCTTTGAGTTCGCAATTTCTTCTGTTCCTTCTTGGTGAGTTTCAAGGGTTGTGGTGGTGGTGGTGCAGGCTCAGCTGGGGGCTCAATAGGTAGAGGATGCTCAACGTAAATTGTGATTTTATCCTTTTTGAGTTTGCCCTCGATAGTTTCCTCCATTATTTCATCATAATTATCAGCAGCAACCAGCGGCGCGTCCCTGTTGCATTCAGTATTATATGTTAGATAATCAATACTGTAGAAGTCATAACAACTTCAGGCCAATTAAAACATGAACTGCAAGTCATTCTGCTGCAATTATAATAACCCAAAGCCATAATATAATTTGGAAATGAGGGAACTGCTAACTAAATTGAAGTTTTCAAGATGTCAAGAGACATTCAATCACAACAGATATTAAAAGGTATCTGCAGAATGGAAAAGTGAAAATCTCAGATTTTATAAACAGAATCTAAATAGTCAAAAGCTTCAAATGCGTAAGAGCAGAGGTCCCATCTTATTATATGTTAATCATTAAAACAAATACAGTGAATGGAAACTATACTTGTGCATAGCTTGTGTTAATTACTTCATGGCCAAAGTAGATGGGAGTCACTTCAGATAGCATATAAGATGAATTGCTAAAAAGACAAGGTTAGGATTTTAGAGGCTACTCTAGCACATGTAAACCCTTGTAAAAATAAAGGTCAATAGAGATGAGAGCCAATGTTTTTATATAATTGAAAAAGGAAAGCCCTTGCATGATGTTATAGAATATCCATGGCAGATTCATAAACATCCAAAAGATGAGAATAACTCACCACCATTCTATATCAGGAATTGGGTCCTTTGGTTTTTCTTTCGTGATCACTCTCTCCGACACCTCTATCAAATTCGGGTTTATATAAGGCTCAGCCTTGGCCTTTGCTAGCTGTGCCTGTTTTACCTTCAACTCAGCTTGCGCTTCACTCTGATAAGCGTTCTGAAAAGAAGAGTAAAAAAACATTTAGGGCATTATCAAGACATACATAATTTATTGAAAAACGAAAGAGCTAAAAAGAAAATAATGTAGAGTCTCAATACTACAAACAGTCAAACACTATACCTTATTTTTCAATCTATCAGCCTCCTTTGACCATTCCCCCTCTTTCACAAACTGGAAACCCATCCTTTTGGGTCTCAAGAGCTTTTTCTTGTCGATACCCATGCTTGCATCAAAATGAGGATTCAATTCTGGATCTACATCCAGCTCAGGTTTAAGTATCTGGAATGCCTCTTTTTTCTGTTTGTTGATGTTCACCTGAAAATATCAACCAAAGTAAATATTGATTTCAAAAATAAAGAAATAGAAGGAAGGAAGAACGTAGTAAGAACAAAACCTTCAAGGTGCTAAGGTTAGTTGGCTTTGACATATTGATCACGTTGCCATGCTCATCTATTTCTCGCCCAAGTGCATCCAAACGAAGAACAGGAGCTTTAGCAGGTTTCTGCTGAGCTATTGACTCTGATGGTGGATGTCCAGGAAACATGTTTATAAGTGGCGCAAACTCAGGGTCATGTCGAAATCCCATCGAAGCAGCAAGTTCTTGCGCTCGCTTTACAGCTTCATAATTGGCTGCGGTTGCAGGCACACCAAGACCTGCTATTCCTCCAGGTGAAGGCATTGCTGGCGTGCTTGACGATGCATGTGTTGAAGAGGCCACAGAGCCTGTGGTTGACTGAATAGAACCTTGCTGTGAGTTTGTGCTTGCTGATTGGACTTTAGACCCCTCCTTCAGCACCACCTACACAGAACCTCCAAGGTTGAGTTAGCAACCTTGCTCAACGCCAAGACCATGTTGCTCGTACACATCAAAAAAGGGTATAACAAAAAGAATACAGCAATTGGATTAAAAATCAAAGTGTCCGGCAACCAAAACAATGGAACTGTGAATAAAGAAATGAACTTACTGATTGCATCTTCAACTTTTCCGAGAGTTCCTTCTTCCTTTGCAAAGCTTCCTTAGCCTTTGCTATGGCAGCAAGAGACAGATTTCCAGTTTTGGCACCAGTTGAAGTAACAGCCACATCTGTACTAGATTTTCCAGGAACCTCATGAGATCTGGTAACACTAACTCCCTTATTTTCATTGGTGGTAGAAATTGAAGATACCTTGGTAGGGGGAGGATGGCTCTTGGCAGGAGTTATCTCGGGCATAGAACTTGATGTACCCACAAGTGGCTCAGCAGCTGCTCCCTGCTCAGAAAGAGTTGTGTCTAACAATTAGAAATTAAGAAGGACAAACTATGGCATGTATCTAATAGAATTTTCGAGTTTTATTGCTCACTTGACAAACGAAAAGAACAACAAGAACCAGAAAACCCAGAGAGACCCTGTCTTTCAGCCAAAAACTCACAAAGAGTTCACTCAATTACAATCAAGACAACAACATATCTTTCTCTACTTCTCAATATCTATTTATTCTCTCATTGTTCCCGCCCAAACTAACTCACTATAGTCACGCCTGAGGTGTTGTTGATGTGGTTCCTTCCAGATTTGTTGAGTTAGCTTGAACATGGTTCTTATCAGTATCCAACTAATTTATATCAAACAGAGGTTGTGTTAACTTGAAAAGAAAAAACAAAGAACAATTACAACAGCTGATGGTTATCAATTATTTGATCCGATTTTTTTTTAGCATGGAACGAAGATACCAAGATACCCAGAGAACAATTCGACATTGTATATAAGAAAGTCCGACGGCAAGTTAATTAAATTGCATATAAACTACAAGATCATCAAGTTAGGTAACAATGTAAATCCAGCACGACAAACAATATATTCATAGAAGACAGTCGTTATAAAAAAAAAAAAAAAAAAAAAAAATTCAAAGCTTTTTCGGCATAACCATTATTCAGTCAATAAAAATAACAAAATTTTTACTACATTTGTACTACTAAGTATCAGCTACCAACACTCAATCCAAAACCGACAATGAATTCCAAAGATTCTCCACCCATTGCCAGAGTAGTTATACCACTTTACCATACAAAACATGATATGGCTGACAATATCATGAATCAAAATCAAACTTCAAATTATTGAGGTGTTCGAAGAATCAAAACAGGTATTAAGTTCGATGAACTGTTATTTACGACGCATAGCATATATCTTCATTCAACACATAAAAGTAATCAATTTTTTTAATAAGAAACCAACTTAATTATAACGCCCTTGACTCCAACATGAGTGGAACTCCCAACCTTTCCGCATCCATCTCGCTAGCCATGCTTTCGCATATAGAAACCAATCATAACATACACACATCAGGATTACGGCCTAATTCATATATAAAATGTTCCTAATCCAAATTAGCAGATTCTTCCATCTAATCCAATTCCCATTGCCTGTCATCGTTGTCATTCGCTACTTCACAAATGCAAGTAACTACACAAGCAAAAGAAGTGAAACAGCAATTAAGATGAGGTCGGTGGGAACTCACATTGGCAATGGAGTTGGTGGATGAGTTGAAATCGACATTCTCCTCTGCCTTATCCCCAAACCTCCGCCTCTCCCTCTTCCCTTCTTTTCGACTCCCACCGTTCTCGTCGAGTGCGCCATTCGAAACGCTAGAATCTTCTTCTTCGTCTTCGTCGTCGTCGTCTAGGGTTTTGTCTTCCAATCTCCTCTTCTCGCTACTCGAAACCCTAACCCGCTTATCGGTCTTGTGATCCGACCTGTCCTCGCTCTCGCCTCTCTCTTTCCTCTTCGAGGAGCGCCGCCTCTCCGTTGATTCCTCGATCGGAACCCTATCGCCTCTGCTGTCTTCGACGAGATCGCTCGTCTTGCGATGGTGTCCTCTGATTCGACTCCTACTTTTTCAGTTGTAATATTTTTTGGTCACAAAGTCATTTGTTTTTACTCAAACCACGAGCAAAATCATGACTTGCCCAAACTTTTGGTCACAAAGTAATAGGCTAATGCTAGTGTTCCTATTCAAGTCCAAAAATTAACACCTCTTACGTTCGTAATGGGCAATCATCACATTGCTAATGTTGTTACATCCGGCGCTAATGCCTTGATGTATATATTTACGCGTGTTGATTAGTTTTTGAAATTTTTGTAGTTTACACTAAATCGAACGCAAAGTGGAAGAGTTTGATCCATGCAAATTTCCCCCATTAATTTGGGATTCGGGTTTTGTTGTTGTTTGTTGTTGAATTGTGATTGTGGAATAGATTTTCTTGAAATATTTATGACTTATTTGGTCTCAGATAGTGAATTTCTCCACTTGTAATGCCAATGTTCCTATTGAAGTCAATAAATTTGAGGTTCAGGCTTTGTTGTTGGAATCTTTGCGCTGATCAATTTGTTTTCAAAATGTTTCTCTACAGGTAAAACGTACGTGCGAGCTTTTAAGTTACTGAAAATGGGGGATGGGTTCAGAGTTTTACATCTTGTGAGGCCGTTTCTGCCGATTCTTCCCGAAGTTGAGAGCGCAGACCGGAAAGTTCCTTTCAGAGAGAGAGTAATCTACACAGTGATAGCTCTATTCATATTTCTGGTGTGTAGTCAGCTCCCACTCTATGGTATACACTCGACTCGGTGCGATCCATTTTACTTGGATGCGTGTTATTCTTGCGTCGAGTCGTGGGACGATCATGGAGCTTGGTATTACACCTCTTGTTACATCTCGGAATGGTTATGCAACTCTGGTCGCTCTAAAATCATTCAAGTGGACAACAACTTGCGTGAAGATCGTGCACTTATGTAAGTTGTATACTTCTATAAGATTAGATTTAATCATGGCAAAACATATTTTTTGGTCCTTGAACTTTGAGATTTTTATGCTTTTAGTTCCTGAACTTTTATTAGTGTACATTTTGTCCCCGAACTTTCATTTTTGTACATTTGGTCCATGAACTTTTGAGTGTTTTATGCTTTTGGTCCTTGAACTTTGAGTTTTTTATGTTTTTAGGAGAAATTAATTTTTTTTTCGGCTTTTGTTGATTGATGTGAGTCGTTTGGCCTAGTAGTATAAACCACTTTACTCTTCTTGACTAGTCACACGTCACTTTTACTACCCACCACATTGCAGGAATTTAACACTTTAAATGGTGGAATGACTAAATGTAGATCTTTGTGAAAGTTCAAGGACCAAATATGTAGTAATAATAGTTTAGGGACCAAAAGCATAAAAAACACAAAGTTCAGGGACCAAATTATGGATTTTGCCTTTAATCATTAATCAAGTTCTCTCAATTTATGGCAACAGAAATACAATTATTGTCATTTATTTTTATGTATGCGAACATCAAGCATATTGTGTCTCGTGTTTATCAATGTTTATCAGTATTTTAAAGAAGGAAAAGTAACTATAAATGAAAAGCAAGTATAAGATATTGTTTCTTGTAACTTGTCAACATGTTTCTATGTGAATGCTGAAAAATCTAAATATTAGGAAAAAGTCTTTCCCACTTAAAGAATTGTGTGTTTTATCGAATACATCGGTTAATGCATCGCGAATCCAAAGCTTTTTAGAAGGCGAACAAGGTGTTGTTCTTCCTATTCTAATTGATCTTCTTGTTGTTGGTATTAATTCCTTTGCAGAATGGTGCGCATAAGTAAGTTGTTGGTATCTTGATTGCCGTGGGTCGGTCATTTTGCATATGTTGTTTCAGAATGTATGGTAGTGTTGGTCAACTTGGAGTTGGAAATGCAATTCTAATCATTGTTCACTTTCTGCGTTCTTCAGGTATCATAGTGATGTGCTTAGATGAACTACTGCAAAAAGGATATGGACTTGGATCTGGTATCTCCCTCTTCATTGCCACCAATATCTGGTAAGCTACTTCCCTTCCACACTTGTACTGTTCTTTGTTACTTGTTAATTATGATTATTCATTCTTTCTTTCTTGTAGTGAAACTATTATTTGGAAGGCATTCAGTCCAACGACCATCAATGCTGGACGAGGACCAGAATTTGAAGGTGCTGTTATTGCCTTGTTCCATCTGCTCATCACTCGTGCCGACAAGGTCCAAGCACTTCGCGAGGCATTTTGTCGGCAGAACCTTCCGAATGTCCTCAACTTAATTTCCACACTCTTCATCTTCGGCATTGTCAACTACCTCCAAGGTTTACGTGTTCTTTTGAATGTTAAATCAAGGAATGCTCGTGGGCGACAAGGATCATATCCAATCAAGCTTTTCTACACTTCAAACATGCCCATCATTTTACATCTGTCGCTCGTATCCAATCTTTATTTCATTTCCCGTATACAAATTGTGGAAGTACCTCTTCATGCCCATCAAACATGCCCATGTAATGATATTTATATATCTCGACATCGTTTAGTGCTCCTCGCTTGCTTTATCGGAGATTCAAGGAAGCTTCATTGTCAATCTTCTCGGCAAGTGGAAGGAATCAATACGCCGGCGGTCAATTCACTCTCGTTGCTTTGGTCTTGCATACTACATCACCGCACCATCAAGGTAGTATCACACGATTTAATTTCTTTTTTTTTTTTTTAGCAGAATCCAATTGTTTACTCAACAAACATTTCATTCTTGGTAGCTTCGGAGCTATAGCAGCAAATCCTTTCCATGCCTTGTTTTATCTTATTTTCATGCTGTCTGCGTGCGCGCTCTTCTCAAAAACGTGGATTGAAGTTTCTGGATCGTCTGCAAGAGATGTGGCTAGGCAGCTCAGGGAGCAACAAATGATAATGCCTGGACACAGAGATGTAGAGCGTACACTGAATTGCTATATTCCTACTGCGACAGCCTTCGGGGGCGTGTGCATTGGTGGATTGACAGTTTTGGCAGATTTGATGGGCGCAATTGGTTCCGGGACTGGTATTCTACTAGCTGTTACAATTATATATCAGTATTTCAAGACCTTTGAGAAGGAGAAGACCGGCGACCTCCGCTTTTTCTGAATGTAAAATCCAAACCAGCTTTTTCGTCTGAGCTGAGTATCTTTTGCTTATACAGTTACCTTTGTTTGCTCCCTTTTATTTGAATCTTGGGTAGCCCTTAAAGTTGTTTATATTTAGATTTATAGCTGAACGACGAAAGCATTGGAAATAAGATTGATTACGCCGGAGAATATGCTAATGTAGGTTGAATAGTAGTATTTAGACATTGGCTTAGGGCGTACCTTGATATTTGAATCTGTGTGTGCTTTGAGTCACCCTTACAAAAGGGTGACCTACTTTAAGTGTAAAAAAAATGACTGCTTAAGAATTAACACTAAAAATATTTATCATATAACCAATTTGAGTCATCCTTACAAAAGGGTGGCCTACGTTGGGTGTAAAAAAAAATGTCTGCTTAAGAATTAACACGAAAAACATTTTTAAGTAAAAAAAAAAACAATATAGCCTCAGTCCCAAGTTAATTAAGGTCGCCTACATGGATCATACTCTTCCATGTGCTTGATTTAATGTCATTGATGGTGAGCTTTCCAAACCATTCAAATCTCTCATAATTAATGCATCTCAAGTTAACTTCAGTCTGCCTTTACCTCGTCAAATTTTTTCAGTTTCCATTAAATTTTTAAAAAAAAAAACACAAAAAATATTTATTCCATAGTCTATTCTGATGGACAGTTCATCGAACTGAATATCTATTTTGATTCATTAAACTGAATAATTTGATTATTTTTTCAACCTACTGTCAGCTATGTCTTGGAAAACCAAGTGTAGATGCGGTTGCTACTTCAACTGGTGCCAAATGTGGAAATCTGTCTCTTGTTGCCATAGCGAAAGCTAAGAAGGAATTATCAAGAAAGATGATGCATATTGTGAGTTTATTTATTTATTTATTTTATTCACAGTTCCATTTACTTAGGGCTGGCAATTTGGGTCATGAAACGATTAACACGACACGACACAACACGTAATAAACATGTCATGGGTTTGGCTTAAGTGGGTCTCGAGTCATAAACATGTTAACACGTTTATACACGGTTAATAAACGAGTCATTAACATGTCAACCTGCTTAACTCGTTTATGATTCGCTTAACACGACTAAAGAATAATGTATAAATAATAAATATGGTATAATAAATAGATTGGTACAAAATTCACCCATTTGAATGCATGTTAATAGCATGATTTATTTATTTTATTTATAGACATCTTTTATCATATTTTATTTTATATTTGAGAGGAAAGATTCATTTTACTTTTAATATATTATTTATGTTTTAGATTTTATTAATAATTATTTATTAAGAAAAAATAAAACTTTTCACCAAAGTAAATTTTAGATATTTTTTTAGATGGTTCTTATAATTTTGTTTATGTTATTATTACGAGTCATTTTTGCTTTATTATTATGAGTAATAAAAACTTGAATGAAAAAGTAAAATAAAATTAACGACTATATACAACCACATTATATTTTATTGGCTATTTTAGTATGTTTGTTCGAATTTAATCATTTAGATATATTTTAAAAAGTAGTAACCAAATTATAAAAGTTTAAATAAAATAAATTTTTAAATACAATATTTAATAAATGGGTGACACGAATACACGATATGTTTAACACGACCCACTTAGACACGAAAACAATTAACACAATTAATAAACATGTCATGTAATGGGTTTGCATTATATGGGTCATGACTGCTTTAATGACACGACACGCGCGTTTACTTTCTCACCGACACGAATTGTCACCTCTACATTTACTTCAAATGCCTTTTTCTTGACTCAAACCTTGGATGGTTTTGTGTAGGTTACCCTTTTAGGAGAGGTTCTGTTCAGTTAACCATAGGCTTTGTGGCCGCTTTAATTAGCACATGAACCATCAAGCGCAACATCAATGATGCCTCCGCCTGGAGGAATAGAAGGTCTCGGCGTACCTGCAACCGCAGCCAACTACGATGCTGTTGCCAATACTTCTGATGGAACACGGGGAGGGGTAATTTATATTCTCTAACATCATTGCAAGGGCTTCTCTTTTTCAATTATATATCCAAACATTGGCTCTCATCTCCATTTACCTTTATTTAAAATAATGGTTTACATGTACCATAGTAGCCTCTGAAATCCTTCCCTTGTTTTTTTCTTTAGTTGCAGTCTAAGTTTTATTTTTTATTACCATGATTTAATAGGCAAACAGGTCATGAACATTGATTAACAGCATACTCCGTGCCCCTCCACCTTACTGTTCGTCTCTCATGGCTTTTTATACATTGAAGATGGCACTCCACCTCTTCGCAGAACCATGGATGATGGATGTTTACAGTCTCGAGGATCAAGCCGAAACAATTCTTCAAAAACTTTCGTCGCCATATCCGTGTTCTTTATGGCATGTTTGGTTGGTGTGTTAGCTTAAGCTCAGCCCACTAAATCTATGCTCATATCACTTGGACATACCTAAGCACTTCAATTTGTGAAGCATTAAAGTAATTTAATTCATTATAACTTTTTTTTTTTTATTTTATTTTTATTTTTTTTTTGAGAAACTCAACCAAACAAATGTCCTTTGGCGAGTGACGCCCATCCATCTCGCTAGCCATGCTTTCGCATATAGAAACCAATCATAACATACACACATCAGGATTACAACATCTCAAATGCAAGTAACTACACAAGCAAAAGAAGTGAAACAGCAATTAAGATGAGGTCGGTGGGAACTCACATTGGCAATGGAGTTGGTGGATGAGTTGAAATCGACATTCTCCTCTGCCTTATCCCCAAACCTCCGCCTCTCCCTCTTCCCTTCTTTTCGACTCCCACCGTTCTCGTCAAGTGCGCCATTCGAAACCCTAGAATCTTCTTCTTCGTCGTCGTCGTCTAGGGTTTTGTCTTCCAATCTCCTCTTCTCTCTACTCGAAACCCTAACCCGCTTATCGGTCTTTCCACATTAGAAAAGTCACACGTGTTTTTTTTTTTTTTAATTCATTTCAAAATAGTAGGAGAGAAATCAGAGTTGGATAAAGATTAGACTTCTCTCGAACCAAATCTCGAGACAGGTTTAAACCACTTTATAAATACCGCGACGTCGCACGCGCCACGGAAAGAATTTGTTCTTCAATTGCTCCGCACAACTTTTACTTTTAAGGTTTGCTCGATTTCTCATATCTCGCTTTCTAGTGAATTTCGATTCTAGGTTTAGTTTTTGCTATAATTGTTCCTCGATTGATATCTCTCTCTCTCTCTCGATTAGGGTTTTAGGGTTGTAGGGTTTTAAGTTTTCTGTTTAGTACCATTGGAACGATTTCAATTTGAATTTTCAGCTTTTACTATTAGAATGGATTTCAATTTAAAGTCCATGAATTGCACTAAATCGAGCGCAGTGGAAGAGTGATTCATGCAAATGCACCCCGACTAATTTGGGATTCAAGCTATGTTGTTGTTTGTTGTTGAATTGTGATTGTGGAATATATTTTCTTGAAATCTTTATGACTTAATTTGGTCTCAAATAGTGAATTTCTCCACTTGTAATGCTAGTGTTCCTATTCAAGTCCAAAAATTAACACCTCTTACGTTCGGCGGGCAATCATCACATTGCTAATGTTGTTACATCCGCGCTAATGCCTTGATGTATATATTTACGCGTGTTGATTAGTTTTTGAAATTTTTGTAGTTTACACTAAATCGAACGCAGTGGAAGAGTTTGATCCATGCAAATGACCCCGATTAATTTGGGATTCGGGCTTTGTTGTTGTTTGTTGTTGAATTGTGATTGTGGAATAGATTTTCTTGAAATATTTATGACTTATTTGGTCTCGATAGTGAATTTCTCCACTTGTAATGCCAATGTTCCTATTGAAGTCAATAAATTTGAGGTTCGAGGCTTTGTTGTTGGAATCTTTGCGCTGATCAATTTGTTTTCAAAATGTTTCTCTACGGTAAAACGTACGTGCGAGCTTTTAAGTTACCGAAAATGGGGGATGGGTTCGAGTTTTACATCTTGTGAGGCGTTTCATGATTCTTCCCGAAGTTGAGAGCGCAGACCGGAAAGTTCCTTTCGTAGAGAGAGTAATCTACACAAGGATAGCTCTATTCATATTTCTCGTGTGTAGTCGCTCCCACTCTATGGTATACACTCGACTCATCGTGCAGATCCATTTTACCGGATGCGTGTTATTCTTGCGTCGAGTCGTGGGACATCATGGAGCTTGGTATTACACCTCTTGTTACATCTGGAATGGTTATGCAACTCCCGGCTGGCTCTAAAATCATTCAAGTGGACAACAACTTGCGTGAAGATCGTGCACTTATGTAAGTTCTATACTTCTATAAGATTAGATTTAATCTTGGCAAAACATATTTTTTGGTCCTTGAACTTTGAGATTTTTATGCTTTTAGTTCCTGAACTTTTATTAGTGTACATTTTGTCCCCCGAACTTTCATTTTTGTACATTTGGTCCATGAACTTTTGAGTGTTTTATGCTTTTGGTCCTTGAACTTTGAGTTTTTTATGTTTTTAGGGGAAATTAATTTTTTTTCGGCTTTTGTTGATTGATGTGAGTCGTTTGGCCTAGTAGTATAAACCACTTTACTCTTCTTGACTAGTCACACGTCACTTTTACTACCCACCACATTGCAGGAATTTAACACTTTAAATGGTGGAATGACTAAATGTAGATCTTTGTGAAAGTTCAAGGACCAAATATGTAGTAATAATAGTTTAGGGACCAAAAGCATAAAAAACACAAAGTTCAGGGACCAAATTATGGATTTTGCCTTTAATAATTAATGAAGTTCTCTCAATTCATGGCAACAAATAAATACAATTTATTGTCATTTATTTTTATGTATGCGAACGTCAAGCATATTGTGTCTGTGCTTATCAATGTTTATCAGTATTTTAAAGAAGGAAAAGTAACTATAAATGAAAAGCAAGTATAAGATATTGTTTCTTTTAACTTGTCAACATGTTTCTATGTGAATGCTGAAAAATCTAAATATTAGGAAAAAGTCTTTCCCACTTAAAGAATTGTGTGTGTTTATGGAAAACATCGGTTGATGCATCGCGGATCCAAAGCTTTTTAGAAGGCGAACAAGGTGTTGTTCTCTTCCTATTCTAATTGATCTTCTTGTTGTTGGTATTAATTCCTTTGCAGGAATGGTGCGCAAGTCGTTGGGTATCTTGATTGCCGTGGTCAGCCATTGCATATGTTGTTTCAGAATGTATGGTAGTGTTGGTCAACTTGGAGTTGGAAATGCAATTCTAATCATTGTTCAAATTTCTGCGTTAGGTATCATAGTGATGTGCTTAGATGAACTACCGCAAAAAGGATATGGACTTGGATCTGGTATCTCCTCTTCATTGCCACCAATATCTCGTAAGCTACTTCCCTTCCACACTTGTACTTGTTCTTTGTTACTTGTTAATTATGATTATTCATTCTTTCTTTCTTGTAGTGAAACTATTATTTGGAAGGCATTCGATCCAACGACCATCAATGCTTTGGACGAGGACCGAATTTGAAGGTGTCTTGTTATTGCCTTGTTCCATCTCGCTCATCACTCGTGACGATAAGGTCCAAGCACTTCGCGAGGCATTTTGTCTGTAAACCTTCCGAATGTCCTCAACTTAATTTCCACACTCTTCATCTTCGGCATTGTCAACTACCTCCAAGGTTTACGTGTTCTTTTGAATGTTAAATCAAGGAATGCTCGTGGGCAACAAGGATCATATCCAATCAAGCTTTTCTACTCTTCAAACATGCCCATCATTTTACAGTCTGCGCTCGTATCCAATCTTTATTTCATTTCCCAGGTATACAAATTGTGGAAGTACCTCTTCATGCCCATCAAACATGCCCATGTGATGATATTTAGATATCTGACATCGTTTAGTGCTCCTCAGTTGCTTTATCGGAGATTCAAGTGGAAGCTTCATTGTCAATCTTCTCGGCAAGTGGAAGGAATCAATACGCCAAGGTCCAATTCACTCTCTGTTCTTTGGGTCTTGCATACTACATCACCGCACCATCAAGGTAGTATCACACAATTTAATTTCTTTTTTTTTTTTTTTTTTTTTAGCGAGAATCCAATTGTTTACTCAACAAACATTTCATTCTTGGTAGCTTCGAGCTATAGCGAAAAAATCCTTTCCATGCCTTGTTTTATCTTATTTTCATCTTTGTCTGCGCGCGCGCTCTTCTCAAAAACGTGGATTGAAGTTTCGGATCGTCTGCAAGAGATGTGGCTAGGCGGCTCGGGGAGCAACAAATGATAATGCCTGGACACGAGAGATGTAGAGCGTACCGAATTGCTATATTCCTATCTTTGCGCCTTCTGGGGCGCGTGCATTGGTGGATTGACGCTTTTGGCGATTTGATGGGCACAATTGGTTCCGGATCGGTATTCTACTAGTCGTTACAATTATATATCGGTATTTCGAGACCTTTGAGAAGGAGAAGGCGGCGACCTCCGCTTTTTCTGAATGTAAAATCCAAACCAGCTTTTAGTTGCTGAGTAGGTAGGTTCATTTTGTCTAGTTTTTTCTATGTTTTTTTATTCTGCACATAGAGAGGGAGTTCATTGTATAGGTTTTTCATTAGGAAAAAAAAAAACTTGAGAAGAGCTTATATGCCTTTTAGGCTCTCCTTTCTTTTTGGTTACATTTGCTGTAAGCTTCCAAAACTTTAGTCTACTTTACACCAAAACTTTTGTCATGTCAAGACACTAGTATTCTCTTTATCAGATTTCACTCTTACAGGACAGATGTATTCCTTAATTTTTCTATAAATTATTTGATCTGATTTGAATTTTGAATGTTCATCTATAGCAGATTTGAGTTTATTATCAAGTTGTTAGGTGTCTTGGTTGAATAATTGCATTCAAAATAAACAAAAGAAAACACTAAATCGAGGGAAATGGGATAGTTTGATGAATCGATGCAAATCCCCCAACTAAATCCTTCCCTGCTAAAACTATTTGCACCAACTCAATTTTGCACTGCATGGATTTAGAGGAGAAAGAACATAACTTGGTTCATCATAGTTTGAAGGTAAAGATTGCATGCTCGCCTTTGAAAACACCCTCGGTGCTCCTATCAGTCATGAAGAATTTGAGTCTCCAATGACCATCACAATGACCACCCGGCTTGGTGGTGGAGTGTCGCAAGTATTACATGGCACATAGATGGGAGTCGCGTATTCGGGTCCTAGCGTTGACAATGAAATAATTTTTTGACAGTGTCCCCCGGTCAAAGGGTTTGGTGAGACCAACTTGACCCTATAGGATTAGTTGTACCCGAAAAGTGCGGATGCCCGTAGTCATCAAAAAAAAAAAAAAAAAAAAAAAAAAAAAAATGGCCATCACAATACAATTAAGTTCATATCAGAGATTCAAACTCTCGTAGAGGCTAAGTGTCTTTTGGTGAATCATATACATAGTCAAAATTTACCTTGGGTTGTGGTGAGATAGCATGGATCACTGCATCACAAGTGGTCTCGAGTTTGAATAGCCGCTATTAAATTCCGTTGAGGATAGCTCATTCCGTCACTTTGAGTCTGAGTCCGAGATTAGTCGAGGCACAACCCTGACAATAATCGGAAAAAAAAAAAAAAAACCATGGTAGAAACTAGAGATACGTCCTTTTGATGCACACATTAATTTCTGATCTCACTACTGCAGTTAAAACAACATGTTAACCTGCATTTCTTATATCAATATCACTACTGCAGTTGAAATGCTAATATGCTTGCAATATCAGAAGAATGAAAACTAGCTCTGAAGATTCTTATCAAAAAACTAACTTAAATTTGAAGATTAATAAAACATATAATATGATTTTCAGAATCCCCATTGACTACAAAGATTTAACCACGAGTTTGAACCAACATTAATCCTCTCCGTCGATTACTGCATATCCAAGTAGAATATAAGAAGCAAGTCTCAATTTGACAGTAAATCGAAATGCAAAAAACCCTCGCTACTCGCATGATTACTTCAAGAAAACAAAGAGCAGATGCAGAAATGGCAAACGCTCGAATGAGCTATAGATATCTAACTTTATCTGATAGAGAGTTTCACCTTTGCAAGTGTCGGGTGCAGCTTCTTCCTCAGACGATAAGAAAACTTGGAGTTCACATACTTTCGGAGGTCATCATGTTCAAAGCTCATGCAATGTAGCTACGCGTCGTCATCCACAAAGTTCACCGCTAAATCCCAGTAGTGGCTCACGCCAGCATCAGAGAACACTTTACGAGCAGCAGCTTCGGTCATGCACTGATGAACAGAGAACCTTTTGAAACTCGATTTAGCAACACTGCCCTCCCACACTTGCATGCACTTGTTGATGGGTCTCTTGTCATCTTCTTCTTCATCTTCATTTGCTACAGCGGCAGCCCAGTTTATCCTTTTAAGCATCAGTTTGCTGAACCTTTTCATTGACTTCCTGCCACCTTCGACGACAACCACACCCATCTCATCAGTTATAACAGCACATCCTGTCAGCCGGTTTTCCTGAGCATTAACATCAACCTTGAAACGGGTTTGTGGATGCGAGAGATCGTTGACCTTGTAAACACATACAAAAGTCTCTAGCGTATTTGGATCGTCAAAAAGTTTTCGCTCTTTCTTCTCACGACGCTCTGCTGGTGTGAGCTTCCGGGCAATGTTTCTGTCCACATGGGCTTGTTCACGCTCAGCGGCTGCAGTGCGAATCTCCATTTCAAGCCTTGTAGGATCTTGAGTTGCTTCAGAGCCAAGCACCTTCATTAGATTGCTCATCTTGACCTTGGGCTTTGGGGGTTCTAACAATCCTTGCCTTATCATCTCTTGCCTGTCTTTCTCCTTTGCCAGACGCCTTTGAGTTCGCAATTTCTTCTGTTCCTTCTTGGTGAGTTTCAAGGGTTGTGGTGGTGGTGGTGCAGGCTCAGCTGGGGGCTCAATAGGTAGAGGATGCTCAACGTAAATTGTGATTTTATCCTTTTTGAGTTTGCCCTCGATAGTTTCCTCCATTATTTCATCATAATTATCAGCAGCAACTAGCGGCGCATCCCTGTTGCATTCAGTATTATATGTTAGATAATCAATACTGTAGAAGTCATAACAACTTCAGGCCAATTAAAACATGAACTGCAAGTCATTCTGCTGCAATTATAATAACCCAAAGCCATAATATAATTTGGAAATGAGGGAACTGCTAACTAAATTGAAGTTTTCAAGATGTCAAGAGACATTCAATCACAACAGATATTAAAAGGTATCTGCAGAATGGAAAAGTGAAAATCTCAGATTTTATAAACAGAATCTAAATAGTCATAAGCTTAAAATGCGTAAGAGCAGAGGTCCCATCTTATTATATGTTAATCATTAAAACAAATACAGTGAATGGAAACTATACTTGTGCATAGCTTGTGTTAATTACTTCATGGCCAAAGTAGATGGGAGTCACTTCAGATAGCATATAAGATGAATTGCTAAAAAGACAAGGTTAGGATTTTAGAGGCTACTCTAGCACATGTAAACCCTTGTAAAAATAAAGGTCAATAGAGATGAGAGCCAATGTTTTTATATAATTGAAAAAGGAAAGCCCTTGCATGATGTTATAGAATATCCATGGCAGATTCATAAACATCCAAAAGATGAGAATAACTCACCACCATTCTATATCAGGAATTGGGTCCTTTGGTTTTTCTTTCGTGATCACTCTCTCCGACACCTCTATCAAATTTGGGTTTATATAAGGCTCAGCCTTGGCCTTTGCTAGCTGTGCCTGTTTTACCTTCAACTCAGCTTGCGCTTCACTCTGATAAGCGTTCTGAAAAGAAGAGTAAAAAAACATTTAGGGCATTATCAAGACATACATAATTTATTGAAAAACGAAAGAGCTAAAAAGAAAATAATGTAGAGTCTCAATACTACAAACAGTCAAACACTATACCTTATTTTTCAATCTATCAGCCTCCTTTGACCATTCCCCCTCTTTCACAAACTGGAAACCCATCCTTTTGGGTCTCAAGAGCTTTTTCTTGTCGATACCCATGCTTGCATCAAAATGAGGATTCAATTCTGGATCTACATCCAGCTCAGGTTTAAGTATCTGGAATGCATCTTTTTTCTGTTTGTTGATGTTCACCTGAAAATATCAACCAAAGTAAATATTGATTTCAAAAATAAAGAAATAGAAGGAAGGAAGAACGTAGTAAGAACAAAACCTTCAAGGTGCTAAGGTTAGTTGGCTTTGACATATTGATCACGTTGCCATGCTCATCTATTTCTCGCCCAAGTGCATCCAAACGAAGAACAGGAGCTTTAGCAGGTTTCTGCTGAGCTATTGACTCTGATGGTGGATGTCCAGGAAACATGTTTATAAGTGGCGCAAACTCAGGGTCATGTCGAAATCCCATCGAAGCAGCAAGTTCTTGCGCTCGCTTTACAGCTTCATAATTGGCTGCGGTTGCAGGCACACCAAGACCTGCTATTCCTCCAGGTGAAGGCATTGCTGGCGTGCTTGACGATGCATGTGTTGAAGAGGCCACAGAGCCTGTGGTTGACTGAATAGAACCTTGCTGTGAGTTTGTGCTTGCTGATTGGACTTTAGACCCCTCCTTCAGCACCACCTACACAGAACCTCCAAGGTTGAGTTAGCAACCTTGCTCAACGCCAAGACCATGTTGCTCGTACACATCAAAAAAGGGTATAACAAAAAGAATACAGCAATTGGATTAAAAATCAAAGTGTCCGGCAACCAAAACAATGGAACTGTGAATAAAGAAATGAACTTACCGATTGCATCTTCAACTTTTCCGAGAGTTCCTTCTTCCTTTGCAAAGCTTCCTTAGCCTTTGCTATGGCAGCAAGAGACAGATTTCCAGTTTTGGCACCAGTTGAAGTAGCAGCCACATCTGTACTAGATTTTCCAGGAACCTCATGAGATCTGGTAACACTAACTCCCTTATTTTCATTGGTGGTAGAAATTGAAGATACCTTGGTAGGGGGAGGATGACTCTTGGCAGGAGTTATCTCGGGCATAGAACTTGATGTACCCACAAGTGGCTCAGCAGCTGCTCCCTGCTCAGAAAGAGTTGTGTCTAACAATTAGAAATTAAGAAGGACAAACTATGGCATGTATCTAATAGAATTTTCGAGTTTTATTGCTCACTTGACAAACGAAAAGAACAACAAGAACCAGAAAACCCAGAGAGACCCTGTCTTTCAGCCAAAAACTCACAAGAGTTCACTCAATTACAATCAAGACAACAACATATCTTTCTCTACTTCTCAATATCTATTTATTCTCTCATTGTTCCCGCCCAAACTAACTCACTATAGTCACGCCTGAGGTGTTGTTGATGTGGTTCCTTCCCGATTTGTTGAGTTAGCTTGAACATGGTTCTTATCAGTATCCAACTAATTTATATCAAACAGAGGTTGTGTTAACTTGAAAAGAAAAAACAAAGAACAATTACAACAGCTGATGGTTATCAATTATTTGATCCAATTTTTTTTTAGCATGGAACGAAGATACCAAGATACCCAGAGAACAATTCGACATTGTATATAAAGAAAGTCCGACGGCAAGTTAATTAAATTGCATATAAACTACAAGATCATCAAGTTAGGTTACAATGTAAATCCAGCACGACAAACAATATATTCATAGAAGACAGTTATAAAAAAAAAAAAAAAAAATTCAAAGCTTTTTCGGCATAACCATTATTCAGTCAAGGAAAATAACAAAATTTTTACTACAATTCAACTACTAAGTATCAGCTACCAACACTCAATCCAAAACCGACAATGAATTCCAAAGATTCTCCACCCATTCCCAGAGTAGTTAACCACTTTACCATACAAAACATGATATGGCTGACAATATCATGAATCAAAATCAAACTTCAAATTATTGAGGTGTTCAAAGAATCAGAACAGGTATTAAGTTCGATGAACTGTTATTTACGACGCATAGCATATATCTTCATTCAACACATAAAAGTAATCAATTTTTTTAATAAGAAACCAACTTAATTATAACGCCCTTGACTCCAACATGAGTCGAACTCCCAACCTTTCCGCATTCCATCTCGCTAGCCATGCTTTCGCATATAGAAACCAATCATAACATACACACATCAGGATTACGGCCTAATTCATATATAAAATGTTCCTAATCCAAATTAGCAGATTCTTCCATCTAATCCAATTCCCATTGCCTGTCATCGTTGTCATTCGCTACTTCACAAATGCAAGTAACTACACAAGCAAAAGAAGTGAAACAGCAATTAAGATGAGGTCGGTGGGAACTCACATTGGCAATGGAGTTGCCGGATGAGTTGAAATCGACATTCTCCTCTGCCTTATCCCCAAACCTCCGCCTCTCCCTCTTCCCTTCTTTTCGACTCCCACCGTTCTCGTCAAGTGCGCCATTCGAAACCCTAGAATCTTCTTCTTCTTCGTCGTCGTCTAGGGTTTTGTCTTCCAATCTCCTCTTCTCTCTACTCGAAACCCTAACCCGCTTATCGGTCTTGTCATCCGACCTGTCCTCGCTCTCGCCTCTCTCTTTCCTCTTCGAGGAGCGCCGCCTCTCCGTTGATTCCTCGATCGGAACCCTATCGCTTCTGCTTTCTTCGACGAGATCGCTCGTCTTGCGATGGTGTCTGCGCTCTCGATCTGGCTCTGATTCGTCTCGGTTGGTTCTGCTGCGGTGGTCGTGGTCTCTGTCTCGGTCTCGGTCGCTGCGGTGCTTGTGGTCTCGGTCTCGGTCTCGGTCGCGACTGTGGTGGTCTCTGGTCGAAGTCCTCTCGTCGGTCGATCTCCTGCTCGGTTTCTCTCTATCCATTTCTCTCAGGTGTGTGTGTTTGTGTGTCTTGTTCGACCACTCTAGGGCTGTGTTTGTGCGAACTGCACGGCCTTCTAGTGTAAGAACTATATTTCTTCGCCGCAAGATTGTCCTCGAACGACGTGCCGTTTCAACTCTTTGGTACGATGGAGTGGTAAAAGACTCCATTGATTCCGCTTAAGCAACGTCTCGATATTAGACTCATGTTAATGAAAAAATTTGAGTTGGGAGAATTACTTTTGTATAAAATGGATTGTGCATGAGCATAGATTAGTTGGTGCCACTAACGTAGAACAGTCGAACATCATATGAGACAAAAAAAAAAAAAAAAAAAAAAAAAACCAACAATCACTTGGTAATTTCTCTTAAACAAAATTTTGAATAGAGAAAATGAGATGTCTGAGACCTTTCGTAAATATTTAAAAAAAGTGTTTAAATCTAAATTAATAAAATAAAATGGTGCTTGAGCAGTTGTCTATAAGCTTCTAGGTGAATTTAAGTACTCCCGCACCCCACTGAAGTCCACCTGCCTACAGTAGAATATGTTTGGGCCAACTATTAAAGCCCAAGCCCAACATGACCCACCCACGGCTTAAAGTATATATTTTTAAAGTTTAAAAAATTATGAGCATTTTTAATGGTAAAATGTGGATTATATGTATGGATTGATGTCACGTCAGCAACATGAATAGAATATCCATATTAAATAGCTTGAATAAATATTAAAGCTAAAATTGCTCTCCAATAATCAATATTGATTGTACTTTTTATTTCAAAATTGTATTATTTTTTCTCTATATTTTTAGAAAGAATTGACGTGGTTATGAATTGCACTGTCTAGAAGCAGAGGTTGAGAGTAGACATTGTCTATTTTTTTCACGTGATGTCAGATGCACATTATCAATCCCCATGTACATAAATATCCTCATTGGAGATGCTCAAAATTTGACATGCATGATACAAAAAATAATCACTCTCTGGTCAATAATATAAGTGGTTTTATGTGCGTCACGTATGTCATGAGAAATGTTTTTGTAATTAAGAAAAGATACATCTGTCCAGTGGCTCTGTGACTTCTTATACCCATGCATCCCGAGGACCATCAAACATACGTGGTGCCATTTGTAACGTGTCTTTCTTTTCTTTTCTTTTTTTCTTTTTTTTTTCAGAAAGTAGTGCGTCTTTCATGAATTACAATAGCATGGTCGTTTATATCATAGATATATTCCCCTTGTAGTGTAATAATTTATCTGGAAATAATAAATCTTGAGTTGTACTGCAAGTCAAAAATTTGTGTAGTTGTAGAATTTGGTGTTCCATGTTTTTACAAATATTTTTTTAAGATATAGCTCTTCAAATAGAATTTGACATCAATATCGAAAGAGTTGGGGGTTTCTTAGAGCATCTCTAATGGTAAATATAGATTGTAGGTATAGATTCTCAATGTGAAGAGGATGTCCATTCCATGTGGCTTAAATTGATATTCAACTTCAAAATAAGTCTCCAATGGTTGATGTGAATTTGTGGCTCAATTAATGAGGTGACATTTCTTTTTGCAATTTTATTAATTAAAATATGAAAATAAAAGTGTGAATAAAATAAGTAAATATTTAAAAAATCTTATTATTCAACATAGATTCAATTTGAATGTCAAGAATTGACATTCAATATAGACAATGTCTATCCATCATCTTACATTCAAAATGCACATTCCATTGGATATGTTTTTTTTCACTCTAATATCTATTTAATCCTACGTAGCACACATTGACGTTTAATCCACATTCACATTGGAGATGCTCTTATAAGAAATAAACCTACTTATCACCTGTAAATTTATTCTCATTGAGATTGGATCCCCTCACCTTTTATATAAAGTAACTATATAACAAATAATTGAGCTACCCACGTAATTATTATTAGAAGCCAACAAAAGTTAAAATAAATTTGTCTATTAATTAACACTAGTCAACGGGCACGTGCGTTGCACGTGAAGCAAATAGAGATGTTCGATAACGCTTTAGAACTTTTCATTTTAAAAAACCACAATAGAAAAAATTAAAGTTTAATTTTTTTTTATTATTGCATGTGTACGTGTTTCGTGTAGAAGTTTGGAGTAAATGACAAATATCTCAACCAAACTTATGTGATCATCAAACCTAAATTATATAGGAGAGAAATATAAATTAATCAACAGGTTATACGACATGAATTTTTTAAGTAAAACAAAAATAATATCACGGAGCGAGAAAAAATCCAAAGAATAGAACTAAGAATATGAGTATGGAACCAAGTACAATGGCCATTACATAGGCTCGATTAATAGAGGAGCGAGGGCATATGATTGTGGAAGTGCTAAGCCTCGCAGTGTGCATTGCTTGATCGGTATGAAACAATTTTCGGAAAGTAACCTTTGATTCTCGCTTTTGGAAAAATTGATGAAGTCAAGACTCAATGTGTTACGAGATATTGCAAGGAATGTATTCAATGTTATTGTTGGATTGAATTCCATATGCCAAAGCAGATTATCTCTTCTCCTCCTCAAACTCAATCTATTCGATTGTGCTCTCAGGTAGATAAATATAGGTGTCTGCATGATGAGATCAATATATGTGTAAAACATAGCCACTAAATTAATTTAATTGGTACCTTCCATTTCGGAAGACCTTGACCTAGCAATTTGACGAATGTGCGTCAACCTTGAAGCGGTTGTATTATATTTTGCAAAAGTACTTGTAGATGTACCTATAAAATACATAATAATTAACATGGTGTATTATATTAGTAAGAACATATAAAAGAAGTAGTGAATAAATTAATTAAGAATATAATTGTATGTACCTTCTATGGAATTGTAGCGTTGTAAATATCTTTGATGTCGAACATTTCTTTGTTCAATAGTCTCAGGAGTCTCTTGATTTCGTCGAGTGCGAGTAGGTGATCTCTAGTGAGTTTGACATATTTTGACGTCGTTGCCTTTGAGATAAACGACGACGATTCCGTTGTTCATTCATGGTAGCGGCTATATTATTGAATTGTTGATCAATATTATGAAATGGTCTACATGGAGGAATTTTTTAGATTGTAAAAGTATGTATATCTAACAAAATACTTCAAAATTTATTACAATTACTTCTAACAAAATACATTTTATATTTTTTAGATCATAAAATTTTTTAGATGCTTTTCCACTACTTTAGTTAATAAGGTAGCCCCAAAGATGTTGAGGTTGTTAAATGTGAATCAAATTTGATTTATGGTCTCACAACCAGTTGTTAGAATTCAATTAATGATGATAAACACCTTCCTATGCCCTCTTTCACACACCAAAGTTTTGACACCTAAACTTCCACCTCATCAATCAATTTTTTTATTCCTCAAGATAGCTCACATGCTTGAAGAGCTACCATTACTCTCCTCCCAATGCAATCAAACTTCAACTTACATATCATATCATACCATTTTAAAAAAAATAAAAGACTATTAGTCTTCTCAGACAAATTTCTTTAGTAATTATTCCCCATTGTAGTCATTTTTAAAGGGAAAAAGATAAAAAAAATCGGAGGATCTACATTTGTGGAATTGTAGTGATTTGTATAACTTTTGGGACTTGAATTGCTAGGAATCTCAACACCCTTAATTTGATTTATAAAGATATGCTATGCTGCTTCTATTGTGTTAGTTCCAACTGTAAGAGTTGAAATGGAAAATATATTTTTCTTTTAAGGATCAGATATACGTACATCATGCATGGGTGGAGAAGTGATTAGTAGTAGAATTGATGAAAGTGAGATAAGAGAGGTAATGGGGTGATGACCCTACATGATCAAATCAAAGGGAAGTATGTGCAAAGACATGTCTGCATTGAACACGCACAATATGAATATCAAGCAATATGATGGCCTACATAAAGCATATCACAAAAGGTCATTTTCTTTCCTATACTGGATAGGGAACACAACTCACTAATTAGGTCTCTTAAGATAAATGGGTAGAGCATTAAATTTGCACTGCTAAAGAAGCACAACATAATTTATAAACAAAGATTTCAAGTAGCTGATCAACCCCCCAAAAAAAGGAAGGTCTATGTTGAACAAAGGTGGAAAATAGTAGTAACAAAGCGAAGCTAGTATACATGCATATGGAAATCCACACTTATGAATGACATGAAAGAGATTAAACTTGGGGTGGCAGCAAAGTTGCTCACATTCAAAGATCCAAAAATGTTAATGAAATTTAAAGCTTACATATCATGACTACAGATATTCATTAATCGTAGTAGGTGGTGCGGTTAATCATAATTAATAATCATAAATCATAGTAATGCTTATAAACCACCCTGAATTAAGAAAACGATTGACAAAACTTGCAAGTAATCTTTATAGATAATCAACCGAATAGGAAAAAATTTAAATTATACACTTACCTCACCTATTGTAGCGTCGTCAACTCTGCGATTCACCGACTCTTTGTTGTCACTGTAAGTCCTCTCTATATCTCTCGCTCAATTTCAACTTCTAGGGTAATTGCGAAAAAATAGCATGAAAATTCGATCGGATCCGAGAATTATCCGATTCGAGAAGAAAGAACCGATGAAATCGTTGTTTGTATTGAAATATGTGGTGGAATCCACGCTGATTTGATTTGTTTTTGGGTTTTTGACAAATTTTTTTTTAGATTGATTGGCAAGGCCGAAAATCGTTGGAGCGATTGATGCGAGATCAATCGAAAAAAAACGGGAATAAGTAGAAGAGGAAAAGATACAATAAGTTACCGTTCCATCAAAAGTGGATATAAAGGATTCAATTAAAAAAACCAGTTTTAGAAACTCTCAAATAAAATCGCTAAATATGTGGGATTCAAAAAAAAAATCAGTTTTTGACGTTGTTGTAGATTCAATTCGTTTAATTTTTTTTTTTGTAAGGATGTCCTACAATTAGACGAAAAATCGCAACTTCCCAACTCAAATTCGGTATCAAAGTTCAAACCCTCCTAAACCCCCAATTCAAGCATTGCTTAGGAAAAAAAAAAAAAAAAAAAAAAAAAAAAACCAATAATGGACTGTCATCGGAGGAAGAGGTAGAAGAGGTGTGGCGTTGCGGATCTTGATCGCTTTGAAGACGGCGGCGCGCGACGCGACGATGAAGAAGACGAATCTAATGAAGAAGATGAAGAAGAAGAAATCGAAGACGATGCGGTGTGGCGCCGTTACGATGTCTTCTTCCGCGCTTAGATCGCGAATCGGCGAAGAGGAATCGATGAAGAAGACGAATCGGCGAATCGGCGAAGAGGACTCGGTTTTGTCCCTGTTCTTTCGGCGAATCGGCGAAGACGGCGGACGCGACGCGAAGATGAAGAAGAAGAACTCGCGGATGTGGTGGCCATTGAAGAACTCGCGGATGTGGTGGCCATTGAAGAACTCGCGGATGTGTGGTCGCCATTGAAGAAGTCGCGGATGTGAAACCGCAAAGAAAATGTTTTTGTCCGAAACCGCCGATTAAAGTAGATGTAATTATTCACTTACCAAAATATCCTTATATTGATTTGTTTTCATTTAAGGTAATAAGGGTATACTTGGAATTTTTAGCCAAAAAGCTTCACGGTTAACCGTTTGGGGATTGCTATTATAATAGTATATAGATGTTTGAATATATTAGACTTTACATGGTACACTTCTTGTTGAAGCAATAATCAAACCTATAAACTAATAGTGGTGGCCTCAATTCAAGACCAACTAAGTAAGTGGCTCGTTGGTATAGGCACATTCAGATTTAAGTTGCCCAAAATCAGACATGCCATGTTTGAGGAAACATAGTTATGTTACTATGTATTAATCAGCACATCTGCTTTGACATTACAAGATATGGAGATGTAACAAAAATCCAATGGGTCCTTATCCCTAATCAAACATCGAATATAAAAAATAATGGGATCTAGATCGTAACTAATCAAAGCAAGCGTATTAACTACCTCGACTACCGTCTTGGAGAAAATCTTTGCCACATTAGAGAATAGCTAAACATTCAGCTACCTCCACTGAAGGAGTTGTGCCAATGAAGAAAGATCTTGCCTCGATGAATCAGTCTGAACGTGTAATAAGGACCCATCCATTTTCGGTATCTCCCGTATCTTCTTTTCTAGCGGCATCAACAAACAAAACACTCTTCCCATTAAGAATTTCTCCTATCATCCAGCCCCTATAGTTCTGCATATCGGACTTGATAACACCAAGATAATTCGCTCGATGGGCATCGGCGAGAGAAATAAGGGAAGAAGGGGCCTCCATCTGTCCTCTAAACACAATATTTTTTCGATTTTTCCATGCTACAAACTTGACTGATGTTGTATAACCCATTGAGAGCATCTTCAATGGGATCAATTATTGGAGTGAAAATAGATCCACCACAATCTACATCTAACCAAAAAAATATTTTTCGATGGGACTATGGATTGATAATTCGTAAATGATGTGGCATAGAATCTAAATAGAGAGTGTTTACCACAATATCTACTTCTAGACATGGTGATAGATATTCTCTCTACTCCCGCATCATCACTTTTGATTAGAGAAATAAAGAATAAGACATGATAACCCTCAAAGAAAAAACAAAAAATCAAAATAAAGGGCATATGAAGACAAAAAATTCACAATCCGTTGTCTAAATCCATTACCATTGGAGATCATTTTGGAATTCAAATGTCTACCTAGTGCCACATAAGATAGACATCCTCCCCCAATCCATGATTTGACACCAATTTATGCTCTAAATCCACATTGACATTGGAGATGCTCTAAGTAAACACCTAGTTGCAAGTCGTGCAAGTGATGCGCCTCGTGAAGCATGCACGTCGAGATGGAGGGTTCGCAAACAAGTATGTGTACTTTGTGAGTTAAGTTTGTAGGTTACCCTTTGACAAAAAAAAAAGTTTGTGGGTTACTAAATTATTTTTCATTTTTAGATTATCAAAGTATCTCTCGTGAAATGGATGATGCATCCTTTGTCAAACGTTCAAAGAGACCGTGGGATTGACACCGAGTTGAAGTATATATATATAGATATATGTATATTTATATATATGTTTGTGTGTGTATTTTTATAGTTGTTTTTTTATAAGAAAAAAATAGTTGCTCCATTCTTCTAGATACATATTGATAATTTGATATTCAAAGTGCGTATCTCAATGCCCAACCTAGATTCAACAAATAAGTCTATAGTGGCTCTGTTTAGTAAGCACCAACTAGCTTATCAACTGACTTATAAGCTAGATTACGAGCTAGATTATAAGCTATTTTGACAAATAAGTTGTGTTTGACAATTAGATAATCTAGAATTTTAGACGCTAGTCTATCTAGCGTTTAGGAAAAAAAAATGGCGTCTTAACTTTTTTTTTTCTTTGTTATGCCCTTCTGCGGCTAATTTACAGGGGTTTATTCAATTGAAATTTTAATAGACTTTTGGTTACTTTTATAAGTGAATGACTTTTATGACTTTTATCAACATTTCAATTTAGATTTTGGTAGACTTTTAAAGACTTTGATAAACTTTTATGTAGATTTCATTATGATGACTTTTATCAACATTTAAGATTTTTAGTGACTTTTGTGAACTTCTTAAACATGATTTTGATGATACTAATAGATTATTGTGATTTTTAAAATGAAACAAATATTTTGCACTTTATTATAAAAAATAAATAATTATATTTTTTTCTTAAGAACTATTACTAATTTTTTAAAAAGTATTTTTGTATTTTAGTAAAAAAAAACATATAGACATATTAATGAATTACTCTCAAGGTAGTAGCATAACAAATAAGTAAATAAATATCAACATAATAAATAGGTAAATAAATCATCCTTTAGTGGTATAAAAGAATCAAGTAAGATCATTGGAAATATTTTTTCTTTTTTGAGAAAAGATCAATAGAAATATTAGTGTAAAAATTTTGCACTTTATTTTTTTGTTTGACTTAAACAAAAAAATATATTTTTTCCTTAATAATGATAGTTTAAATTCTAAAAAATGCACTTCTTGCATTTTAAAAAAATTATACAATTATTTTCTTCAAAAATAATAATACTACACTTTTTGAGATTATAATAATACACTAAATAATTGAAACTTCTTTATCAAAAAAAAAACTATCAAAAATGTATATATAGTGATGCAAGAATGAGATTTTGTTAATAATGACATCAATCCATTTTCATCAACATAGATATTAGAGTATAATGAGTGAGCAATGAAATCCAAGAGTTGTGGAGTGATTGTAGAAGTTGATAAAAAACAATTGATAAGAAAAGACCTCTTGTGAACAATGAAGTCCTTATTGAAAAATGTAACAAACAAAAATTAGAAGTCTCTAAAAGTTTCTGAGTTGAGGTGAGGAGAAGTTGAAGACTTCTTTATGTGTATTTTTATACAAAAAGTCTACAAAAGTCAAGATTTGTAACCAATCTACAAAAGTCACCAAAAAATTAAATACACCTTACTTTTATGAACTCTCTAAAAGTTTAAATTGAATACCCCAAAACTTTTAGAGACTTTTTAAAAGTCTATAAAAGTTCACATTGAATACACCTTACTTTTAGAGACTCTCTAAAAGTTTGAATTGAATACCCCTAAACTTTTTTAGTCAATAAAAGTAACTAAAAGTCTATTAAAATCTCAATTGAATACACCCCCCTTAATTGAGGTCCTAAACAATATCCGAAACTTAATTAGATACGATATCAATTTCTTTTCCTATTTTTACTCTTATGTATTTACGTTAATATGTTAATAATTAGTAACGTAATGTATAAGTATTGTTGCACTTCTAGAGAAAAGTAGTCATAAATAACGTAATGTATATTAATATGTACTCACGTATACTAACATGTATATTAATTTGTCAAAAAAAAATTAATATATATATATATATATATATATATATATAATACAAACATATTAGAAATAGTTAGCAACGTATTAAGTATTAAGTTTCCGTATAAGTTATTTTTATTTACTATTACAAATGTTTTGTTACATACATAAAAAAAAAATATAATCACTAATACGTAAGATCGCTGTAGATGCCAACTCAAACATTATTCTTAAATGTGTTTGTATTATATTTGTACTAACGTAATACTAAGAATAAATGTTTGTATTATTATATATATAAAATGGGTGCATTGCATAATAAATTTATAAAAATGCATTTAATTAATAATTAATATATAATATAAACATGTCTTTTTATATTATTTTACATTTATTAGTTACTTAATTAGCCAGTTTTTCAAATAATTTTAATTTATTAACTAAATTATCAATTATCAGCTATCAATCATTAAATTATCAATTTTTAATTAAATTAATAACTATTAACTGTTGTAAATTGAGTTGGAACTTGCTAAGAACTAGAGAAGGAAATAGAAGACTAAGAACTTTTAGTACTATAAACTACTACTACAAAGGAGAAGATAAGAAATGAGATAGTTGGAATGATATTTTTTTATTCAACTTGGTGTGTTTTTACAATGAGGTTAGCACCATTTATATAGGCCATTTGGTGATGATGATAAATGTACTTTATACAATGTGTACAAGTAACACATACACCTCACGTCATATAACACATTACAAGTAATTTGACAATACATGGAAGAGTTGGTGTACATTGGAAATGGTTACAAGTAACATGACAATATATAGACAAGTGGATGTACTATTAAGTGAGAAATACAAGTTACATGACTACACAATATTTTGGTGTACATCACTACAACAGAAAACAAAATCAACAACAAACTAATCTGATGCTGAATTGGTACGTTTCTGTTGTTAAACCACTCTGCAACAAATCAGCGACAGATAGTAGCTGTTGTTAAAATCTTTGTTGCTGGTGCAACTCAGCGACAAATTATGTATTCTGTTGTTGTTCAGCGACAGATTTGTGAAAAACGTATGTCATTGAGCAAAGAAACAATCTGTTGTTGATCGAAGTCCATCAATATGAGACGTGTCACGTTTGCAAATGTGTCATTGATTTGCCTAGTCAAGAAGAAAGACGATTTACTGCCAACTCGTTCTTTTTCACAATGATAGATAACGCGTCTCTCATCGACTCTACTTGATCAAGAAAAAGACGATGTCTGTCGCAATTCTGTTGCTATTCAATGACATACTGGCGTCTGTCATTGATCAGTGCCTAATCGTGAAGCGGTTGTGACAAATTAGCGATATGTAAAGTCATCCCTAATTGTCGTGTGGTAATTTTTTCAAATTAAATTTTAAACAGTAAATAGTACACTATAAGAAATTTGAGCTTTTACTACAAATTTGACGAATCATTTGTCACGGTTTAAAATAAGCGTATCCAATAGGCGTTTTAGTGACGGTACATTAATCGTAAACAAAGATTTATACATTAACACTTATTTTTGTCACGATTTAGATTTTGCGTGATGAAAAGAAGCCTTAGAGACGAACATGTTTCCATCACAAAAAGGTAAAAATTTATCGTCACGTAAAGTGTGTTTGCTCACAATCATTATTCCGTAACAAAAGAAAACACAATTTTTTATGCACGCGCGAAAACCCCCGGCAACCTCCTTCCCATTTTTTGTTTCCATTTTTTTGCGCGAAACCCCCCGAAATTGTTTCCGCCCTTCTCGTCCCACTCCTCCACCTCCTTCATCCGCCCTACTACTCACACCAATCATCCTCCTCAAGCCTCCGATCCACCGTCGTCGTCATCCTCGTCGTCGCACCTCCACTTCGTCGTCGTCGCGCCTCGCACTCCTCCTGCCTCTACTTCGTCGTCCTCTTCCCTGGTCGCTGGTCGTCATCCTCTTCCCTGGTCGTCATCCTCGCGCCTCCTCCCTGGTCGTCCTGCATCTCGCCGACGCCTCACCCTCGCGCCTCTGCTCCCTGGTCGGCCGGTGCCTCTGCTCCCTGGTCGCTGGTCGGCCGGTGCCTCTGCTCGCTGGTCGCTGGTCGCCTCTGCTCCCTGGTTCGCTGGTCGCCTCTGCTCGCTGGTCGCTGGTCGCCTCTGCTCCCTGGTTCGCTGGTCGCCTCTGCTCCCTGGTCGCTGGTCGGCGCCTCTGCTCGCTGGTCGGCGCCTCTGCTCCCTGGTCGTTGGTCGGCGCCTCTGCTCCCTGCTCGGCGCCGCTGCTCCCTGGTCGGCAAAAATAAAGGTAGACTTCCACCTCCATGGCCGATGCATAAAACTGGCAATGTGTTTTTTCCATGAACTGCCTTTCTAAAATCACAAGTGTTTGATGCTATTGAAGCCAATCCAACTGAAATCATGCTTTTTAGATCTGTAAACAAAGAAGAATTTTGCCTGGGCAGCAGCGCAGCGTACTGCACGATTCACAAACCCAAATTTTACTCGACTCCTTAAATTGACAAAGAAGAATTTTGCCTCAATACCAATCTCTAAATGTAGGGAAAAAATTGCTAGCCGTTACATTTCAACTAACAAAAAGGAGATTTAAAGTAAGTAATAGCCTAGATAATCAATCACCATTTCACCAGCACAACTTGGTTTAGAAATAGACAACACCTGCAAAGATCTCAAGAACAAATTAAATAGTATATAACATGCAGGTGTACTTTCTTAAATTGTCAATGATATCAATGACGAAACAGAGGTACAAGAAGATTAACATAGTTACTAGTATCAGTTAAAACTTTTTAAAATTATCAATCAAACAATTGTGACGAAACGTACACCAATTAAACGCTATTCTACACTCAACATACATTTTCTTCATCTTCAATGAAGACATGGGAATTCCGGGCTTGGATTTTTGATAATTTAAAATACTAAGGTGTAGTACAACAAAGGCGATTTTTGATCTCTAAATTTTTTATTAGTGTACATTTGATCACTGAATTTTTATTGTTATACATTTGATCCTTGAACTTTTGAGTTTTTGTGATTTTGATCCCCAAAGTTTAAATTTTCTATGTTTTTGAGGGAAATTAATTTTTTTTTTTTTTTTACTTTTGTTGGCCAATGTGAGTTGTTCGATTTAAGAGTATAAACTATTTTGCTTTTTTTGACTAGTCACACAACACTCTTATTACCCACATCGTTGAAATTTGATACTTTAAATGATGGAAAAACTAAATGTATATCTTTGTTCGATTTAGTAATAGATATTAATAAAAATTTAGAAACCAATACCATGAAGTATACAAAGTTTAGAGATGAAATGATGAATTTTGCTTTATTAATATTATGAGAATTAAAAATAAAATTTCTATTTAAAAGTGAATACCATCAAATGGCGGATGGCCTCGATACAAGGTTGTGAATTTTCTTACATTCCTACAATGTGTGTATTTGGTATGATATTTCATATTTATTTTACCAGTAAAGCATGTCATGATCAACATTATAATGCATTAGAATCATGTATTGAGGTAATTGCTTAATCTTTGATGTTATAGTTGTTTGTAATTTCATGTTCGTACACTTGCTAGGGATGATTAATATATTCTATTGTAATAATCTTAATTTATTTGTGTTAATGTCATGTTTGATAATCCCAGTGCAGAAATAATGGATAAGAGTTGGATATCTTTAGTTGATCGAAATTCTCAAGAATGTATGGATGGGTATGAACAATTTTTAGATTTCGCTTATGAAATTTTTTAAAAAGGTAATAGGAGATGAAAAACGCGGGCGTGTGCTAACTTATGGTCATGGACCCTCATTTAAAGATGTGTTTGGGAAAGATTCCGAATGTCCGGCAGATATTGCAATACAGAGAGCACAAGAAAAGGCAAATGCTACAAATGAGCTCCTTCACGAGGAACTTGCTGCGACGAAAGTAAATATTTCATCAATTTCGGTTGTTTTTTTTTATCATTTCTTTCATGAATCTAATACGACAATCTATTACAAATTTATTGTTTATAGACAAACATGCAGTCACAAATAGATAACATATATGCATGTTTGGAGAAAGCTGGAATTCAACTGCCTATCAACGTCAATCAAGTAATTCATCGACATTATTGTTTATACTTGAAGTTTATTAATTATGTTCTAATTACAAATGAGACAATTAATTGATTTTTTTGATTACATATGTCAGAGTTCAGATGTTGGAAGCTCGCATAGGCCTCATGTTCAAACATCTTCTCATGATGGATGTTCTCCTGCTCGTTGATTATTCAAAAGTGAACGATCAAAAAGGTAATAATTTAAGTTTTGTTAGAATATCTTAAGTTACCTCCATGTGACCAACTTAAGAACATCCACCTTCATGATTGTTATTTTGAACATTTACTCATCTCCTAAACTTGACAATTTATTCTATCATTGAGTTGAATGACATTTGCTAGCTAAACTACTATTTCAAGAATTGTTAATGCTTTTAGTATATGTTGACCCTCTAACTTTTGATGATTTTTTGAGCTTTTTTCTATTTTATGTTCTATACAAATGAAACTCATAAATTTGCACCAATAATTTAAGCACTATGCATGTTTGAATATATTTGAGTTAGATGATTATTTGATGCATGTTGAAGTTTGCACAATGTTTAAAAATTTTTGTGAATCTTTAATTTAAGGGCATGTTCTCGCTAAAATTTTGGTAATACATTATGGTTCACTAAAGAAGAATGTATTTGACTTGTAGAATTATTTGATGCAAGTGGAATTTTTAAGAATCTTAAATTTAAAGGGAGGTTTTGCTTTGGAATTTACGTAATACATTATGATTCATGAAGGTGATTATATTTGACTTGTAGAATTATTTGATGCATGCGAAAGTTTGCAAAATGTTTAAAATTTTTTGCTAATCTTTAATTTAAGTGAAGGTTCTGTTGAAATTTTATTACTACGTTATGATTTATTAAAGATTTTTTTATTTATGTAAGTGTTTAAGTGCAATTACTTATATTTATAACTTTGAAATTTTATATGCGCAATTGGATGAGACTTCAAAGGGTAAAGATGATGAACTAGAAGAAAGCTTCACGTGAAGAAGAAATTGAAGAAGCATGGAGTGAAAACATTGAAGAAAACATGGATTTATTTTATTTTACTATGTTAGACTTAAGCCATGAAGAAATATGTCAAAGTTTAATTTTATTTTGCTACGTTAGACTTCTAAATTAAGTATTATCATTTTTTTGGTACTTTGGATTCAAAATTACAAAAATCAAACTTTGAATAGATTGATAATGTTGGCCATTAGCGTGACAAATACCTTTTATGACGGGTCTCTGACATATTTATTACGAGATTATTGCATGTCATAAAAAACACATTTTTGTTACGACTGTATTTGCGTCACAAATGTTTCATTAAACAACGAAGAAAAATGTTTTACGTCACAAGTCTTTGTCCGTCACAAATACATGTAGTTACGACTTTCTACTGGTGAAAAAAAATAATAATATTTTATATGTACATTGCTCCGTCACAAAAAAAAAAAGTTTTTATATAAAAGTTGTTGTAACTATCGTGCATCTGTCAATATAAAAATATTGCATCTATTAAAATATTAAGAATTTACTTTTGTCCATGACAAAAACGTTTTTGCAACGGAGTATACGCAACTTTAGTTTTTCCGTGACAATACCGTGACAAAAACTATAGGTGACGGAAAAACAACTTGTCCCTACGGAATCGAAGCCGTGACAAAAACTCTAATTTTTTGTAGTGGTAAAAAGGAAACCTGCAGTAAAATCTGCAAAAACAAAAAAAGCTACTAATATTACAAAAATTGGAAAGATGCATGTATATTCTTAAAATTTGACAAACAATGTCTACAAAAGAATGAGATTAACATTTCATAATTAGTACTATACTATAAAGTAGTAAATTGACATTATTCAACAAAATACAAACAACTACAAAAGCTGGCTACACAAATTTACATATATACAATGTGTACAAAACACTCATATAACATTCTTTCACCGATACATAGATATACACTATACAAATTCTTTAGGTAGCAGGGCGTATCCCATCCAAATCCTGAAAATTAAAAGGAACATGAACAATATTCGACGTGCAACCAAAATATTCCAACACAAATTAAAATAACTTCACATCCAATTTAAGTGAAATCGAAGAATATAAAAACTCTTCTTAAGCAACTTGAGATGTAGGGTACTTATTTAAAAAGTAAAGTTGAATCTCAACTTAAAAGGCTAGGGTAATGTTTAATATAATCGGATTTGTCCATAATCTAGCTTTGATCAATGTAATAAGTAAACTATATATAAAGCAAAATCATTCGGATGGAATCAAAGAGAGTTGTAAGATTAAAAAGAGAAGACAAGGAAAAGAAAAAAAGAAGCCAAGTACAAGATAGAACACTCTTTCAATAAAAAATAAGGTCTTGTGTGGCTTTTAGCAAAACCCATTCTAACACAAAAGGTGCATTCAATGAGAATACAATCTTTTCAATATTGGAACATACGAGGACAGTGAGACATCTAAATGTAAATTGAAGTAAAAATGTGCTCATGCAGTCTTGCATACTGGGCCAACTTTGTTTCATGAAAGATTATTGATAAACACATGTGCTTTGGTTCTCTTGTTCCTTGTATAGTAAGACCAATATTTGATTTTTTTTTTCACTTACCACTTTAAATGGCAGAATCACTTTTAACTTGCACTAGTTTACATCAAATTTGTGCCGTTTGCAATCCAATATCATGAATTGAACCAAAAAATTTCATAGATTAAGTTTAATTCACACACCACTTATTCACAAAGTATAGTACTATTTCAAGAAATGTCTCCACTTTTTGTAATGAAGTCTTAGTTAAGGTTTCATGATTAGATTCATAAGTTAAACTAGCTAGTAAAAACTTATGACACCAACAAATGTTAACTCTAACAAAAACTAACTATAAAGAATTTTGCATGAAAAAGCATATAGTGACATTATTATTTAATACAATCACTTGGTCTCTGTAAAACCAAAATACTATCTCAATCAGCCACCATTATCCAAAACATTAGATGCAGAAAAATAAACATAAAATTCAACATGGGAGTTGTAAAGTAATTATATCTTACCCAGCAAAAACAAAGAAGCCTTGTCAACTCCTTCTCTGTAAGCAACACCAATACCAAATGCCATCGCTGTACATACCTGCAAATGAAGAATCACATCGACTACATTAGAAGGAAAAAAAATGTGAAGATGTACATTGACTCGTAATTAAAAACTCACCATAAAAAAAAGATAGAACATCCAATCACTATTGCCGTGGCGGTGGTCGCGGAGGCGGCATAAGTTGCGACATAAACTCATCATTATCATCCAAAAGATGATGTCTATCCTCAGGCATCTCTCTATGTGGATCGGTCAAATGTCCAGGCTGGTGGTCATCCAGGTGCGCAGACTGAGAATGTGCTATGTCGGTCGTCAAATGTCCAGGCTGGTCGTCACTCTGAGGACTAGAACGCTCTGTAACTGGTAATAGTGGAGGTCAAGGTGTCGGAGGCACGTGGGGACTAATACCAAGGTGTTGCATCAACAATGCCTCCATACTTGCTAAACGGTCCTGCATCTCTCGATTTTCTTCTTGGCGTTCCATCTTGTCCCTCTGCATTTGTTCTTGTCGTTCCATTCGCTACTTCAGCAATGTTTCTTGCAACCTCTGGTGGTCCCGCTGGAGCTCTTCCAACTCATGAGGTCCATACGCTGGTCCTCGAGATGAGCTTGCTTCCCTGAAGATATGCAACGATGATAACCTTGTGACCATAATCCGTAGACACGTCCCTTGACTACTGGCACCACCTCAAGATAAACGGTATCCTCGTAAATCGATGTGTCGGGGGACTGGGTGGACATCTCCTCCAATCTCCGAGTGAGTTTAGCCTGCATTAAATTAATAAACTAATAGTTAACTCTACTGTTTTCTTTTAAATTGATGTGCTAGATGTGTTGTCTCGAAAACTATTTATATGCAATTCATATTACTTACATAAATCTTCGTGGATCTCTGATCGGCGAAAGTTTGGCCGTCATGGCCATGGGTGTGGAGGTGTCGAAACATCTCCTTGCGTGTGGGACGACGTTTAAGCTTTTTCTCCTACAAGTGAGTTTCAGGATTAGTAGTTTTTACTTGCGCTCATCTATATACGAAACTATTTATGTATGTATACGTACCAACGTATCACCATGCTGTCTCGCGGATATACTTCCAGCGTTGTGCAACGAAATACCAGTGCCCGACCCTCCCACCTCGGACTTTCTATTCGTGCTCATCTGCTCGGACTTCTTCTTGAATGCTTCATCAGTTGCTCGTTTTCTTTTGTAATGCTCGAACACCTCCTTTGTCAAGTAAATAGGTGCAATTCTCTTCTTCGCGATTAAATATATATTGCCCGTGTACCGGATGGCTGCCTTCCGACACCACGTATCCTATATCACAAATGACATTCGCAAGTCCTAAGTGAAGAACACCTACAAATGAACAAGTAATGGACACATTCTCATTTCTATCATCAGAAACAAGTTTAAATAAATTCACTTCGATGGTTGATGTGAGTTACTGACCTTCCACTTAAACCAATATATATCTCGTTGGGATTGTGGAACATATTCCCATTTCCATCATTCTTTCAAATATCCACTCTTAAAGACTAAACTCATCTTCCATGCCGCCACAGAAGAAGGGTGTAACCTACCATTTTAACATTTAAGTTAGTCTAGGAAAATATTATTTTTATTGATTAAGTATGAATTGTGGAGATTAACGTACATGCCATGCTCAGCAATGAGATGAATAAGATGGTTTTCGCCTTCTGTAGGGGCTGTCGGCGGTCTGAAAAAGTCAGGGATTTCCTTAATCGCAGGTGGTATCGATGAGCGCAACCTGTTAGTGGATGACCTCGCGGATGAAGTCCTATGTGGTGCTGGGGGTCTACGAGATGTAGAAGTGTGCTCGTCGCCTACTCCAGGAGAATGAGCGGGATGAGCTGAAGGTGATGGTGTGGCATGATGTGTCGAAAGTTTGATACCGTGCTCATGTGGGTATACATATCCTAGAGGTGATGGTGTGGAGTGGTGTGACGAAGAGGGAATGGTACCATGCTGAGCGGATAGTACATGAACGGGAGGAGATGGTGTGTCGTGATGTGATGCCGATGGACTAGCACCATGCTGAGGTGTATATACAGCTCCTGTCGGTGGTAGTGTGACATGTTGATGTGAATATGGATGACCGGGAGGCGATGAGGAGGTATAATGTGATTACGACGGTCCGAAGGCATAAGTTGGGTATGGACGAGCTACATTTGACAGACTAGTATGATGTGACAATGGTTCAGTGTCGTGACGTAAGTAGGCATAACTCGAGTGTGATGGAGCGGTGTGATGTGGTGAGTACGAATGAGTCAGATGTAATGAGTACCGACCATCCGGATGGGAATGTGTAGCATGGTGCGACAACGATCCTCGTCCAATGGTGCAAGTCTCCTCCGTGGGTCTATTGATGTCCTCCATGTCCTCATCCTCCATATTACCACGCCCCCTACCTTTCGCCATATATAATGATATCTATATCTATCGCATAAACAAATAATTCAGTTAATTGATACAAATAACATTTATAGAGATATATGAAGTCTAAAATAAACATCATATTTCACGCAAATTGATAAATTGCACTAAAAACTCACACCAATCACTCTAACTCATTTTCGCTACCACTGTCTGATGACGATGTGAATGTTGGGACATGTTCCCTAGGTCAATCCATTAACCGTCTTTATGAATACTTTTAGTTAATAAAATAAAGGATTTCATTTGCTGTTTATTATAATAAATTTGCATGTTTACATTATAATAAGATCCATTGGTATTTTCAGAAATATCCTAAATGTCCCTAGTCGATCATTATACTGGGAACTATAATGAATTAAGACTAATGTGAGTCTTGATTGATGATCATATGATAATTATACGTATATGGATACGAATCAAGATCACGAGTACTTGTTAGGGAACAAAGTACTGGACCGACCCGTTATCAGAACATCACATGGATTAAGTCATAGTTGTTTCTCATGATATGTATATTTTACAGTCCTCTGACTTGAGATTACCAGAGACTTCAACATTAGGAACACAGTGATTTGACACAATCAAACGTTGTCTTTAACCGGACGATTATAAAGATTGTGATTGGTTACTGTGTGAGCAATGTGATGAAGTTGTGTAATCGAGATAGAATTTGTCCCTTTCATATAAAGAGAGATATCAAGTGGATCCTTCGATGTGTTAGACTGTTAAAAGGCCTAGTCTAAGTGAATTGATATTGATCAATGTCACTTGGATGTTTTCAGTCTACCTAAAGATCGAGACTAGTACGATTGAACATGTTGGATGACAATTATATGTCTTATGTTTGATCAAAAGGATATCGTGTGACAAAATTCTGTTATATACACTATTGATTAGGTTGTATCGATTTGATATTTGTACAACTTGGGTAGTCATAATGTCTTGCTAGAGGCCGCTTATGACTTGTATACCAAAATGTGTTTTGGTACACTACTAACGTTGTATGAGCCTATTGGGTCGCACACTGAGAATGGTTTTGCGAGATTTTAAGATGGTTCAGAAAAACGAATTTTATATGATAAAATTCATGACAAAAACGTCATTGTGGTGTATTACACTCATACTTCTTTAAGTAGGGGTATATGTGTAATTTACTTAACCGTCTATATACAAGGGTTGTATAAATAGACGCTTTAAGTTAGAACACACGTAAGAAAGATTAAGGGTCGAAACTCTATTTTCGTTTTAGAAACGAATTAGGGTTTTCTGGTACGCTCTGGATCGTTTTGGAGAGAAACAAAAAGGTTTGGTATTCTCTCGAAGCTAGCACTTCGAATCTCGGTCGGCGTTCGTGTGTGTGATCACTTAGTAGAGGGCGTTAAATGTTAGCGCGCCTTAGAGATCGATCAACCTTCAAAAAGGTATATTGCGACCGAGGTATGATTAAGTTTCATGGTTTAAACGTTTTTAATAGAATTAGATTCGGATCTTGCTGGGGTTTTGTCAAAATTGTTTTGTAATTTCCGCTGCGTATGAACCCCAAAACCCAACAGTGAACTCATCGTTTTCTTCATCGTTCACATTCGTCTCAAATTCATCGTTGTCAGACACAATTTCACTTGTCGGATCAACAGCTGTCGACGCTAATGGATCTACATATACTTCTACGATGAACATATTCTCATTTTGATCGGCTTGAAATGCATTATCCGAGATGACCATTTCTGAAGTAATGACATTGGTTTTATCTACGAACTTTGGTTGAAGCTTGCATATAGCTAACCAATAACTTCGTTCCCTTCTCCCGATAGAAGGGTAAGGAAGATAATATACTTGATGTGCTTGCATTGCTAATAAGAAAGGCTCGTACCTATTGAACCGACGGTTTTTATGTACTTCAACCAAACCCAATTTACGATGAAGTCGTGTACCATTTCGAGTAGGATCAAACCAATCACATTTAAACAACATTGTTCGGAGTGACCCATCATAGTAATCAATTCGAATTACGTCTCGGAGTACACCGTAATAGTCAGTATCGTTCCGTCTTTTGACGCATACACCACTATTTTATGTTGTCTTGTTCGTACCATATGACAGAGTGTCAAACTTATATCCATTAACGAGGTATGCAGGATAACTCGTACATGAACGCATTGGTCCTTGTGAAATTTGACGAATCGCATCTGGCATATCGTTTTCTTCAGCCTAATATATAATAATACAATATTAAAAATCTTGCATGTTACATAATGAGATATTCCACATCTAAAATGATGTGAATTATGTGTATATAGACTATTACATACATATTGCAAGAACCACGCTGCAAATTGTTACTCAAGTTTGATCTCAATAGCTTGATCGATGATGTTTGGTTCTTGCAAACGAACGATAGACTTGAATATGCTACGAAAAATGATACGAGATTAGACACTGCATAGAAAAAATATCAGAGGAAAAATCACCCTGAATTGTAATATCTTATAAACGGAACTACTTTCGGGCAATTTAGTAACACATATTGATGAGCTGAAAAAAATTACAAAAGTACTAATGTTTTTAGTTTAAATCCGAAAAATAAGGTTGTTTTTTTTCTCCAGAATAGGCAATAACGCCTTTTGAAAAGGCGCTATCAAAGTGGGTGGATTTTCGGCTGACGTGGACGGTCCACATAGGACTGCCCGCTATCTGTGTAAGGGCGTCCGACGTGGACCGCGTTACACGGATAGCGCCTTTTGAAAAGGCGCTATCCGTGTAACGCGGTCCACGTGGTCATCCTACGTGGACATCGGCCGACCGAATAGCGCCTATGGGTTGTACGGGTTGTCCGCCTCGCAATACGTACTAACGTTTACATGAGGTCTATGGTTTGTAATGGATATGCATGAGTTGCCCCCTCGAGATACGTGCATGGCGTTTGCATGGATTGCCCACCTCGAGATACGTGCATGACTTTTGCATGGATTGTCAACCAGGAGATACGTGCGTAACGTTTACATGTGTTGTCAACCAGGAGATACGTGCGTGACGTTGACATTGGCTTTACCACCTCGAGACACGTGCGTGACGTTTGCAAATGTCAGACACGTCTGTCGAGGTGGGCGACCCATGTAACCTTGTGCAACTCATGCAAACATCACGCACATGTCTCGAGGTGGTAAAGCCAATGCCAACGTCACGCACGTATCTCCTGGTTGACAATCCATGCAAACGTCATGCACGTATCCAAAGGTGGGCAATCCATGCAAACGCCATGCACGTATCTCGAGGGGGGCAACTCATGCATATCCACTACAAACCATAGACCTCATGTAAACGTTAGCACGTATTGCGAGGCGGACAACCCGTACAACCCATAGGCGTTATTCGGTCGGTCGATGTCCACGTAGGATGACCATGAAAAGGCGCTATCTGTGTAAGGGCGGTCCACGTAAAAAAGGCGCTATCTGTGTAAGCGCAGTCCTACGTGGACCGTCCACGTCAGCCGAAAATCCACCCACTTTGATAACGCCTTTTCAAAAGGCGTTATTGCCTATTTTTGTTAATTAAAAGTACACCACCCTATTTGGTGAAATAAAATGTAAATGTGCTTTATTTTTTGAAAAACACCGATGAGCTGCAACATACTCCTCTGACGTGAGGTACCGTTTCCTCGCTTTGCCCAATGGTCGTCCCGAATGAATGAAAATTGAGAATGCACCATTGTTAGCAACACTCGGACCTACTCCACCAGCATCATTTCATTGGACTCGTTCGTGCGCAGTCCTGATATGATCCTCGAAGTAGAAGGAACAAAAAAAAGTTGATTCCTCAACTAAGTAAGCATTACATAATGACCCTTCAACTTTCCCCTTATTTCTAACATTGTGTTCAAATGCTTAAGATACATAAATGATGAGAGAAAACATTGGGACGGAATGTCCGTTAAATTAGGTAGCGATAACCAATATAACCTAAGATATTAGTTATTCAATACAATAAATGTTTATTGATTACAAAAATCACCTTTCGAATGGATACATCCACCGAAACTGTACTGGTCCGGCGATATGGGCCCCGTATGCTAAGTGTATGGGAAGATGCTCCATTGAGTCAAAAAAACTAGGTGGGAAGATTTGCTCCAACTTACATAATATTTTAGGAATGTTAGAGTGCAACAACTCGATTTGCGCCATATTAAGGTTCCTAGCAGTCAAGTCTCGAAAGAATAAACTTAACTCACTAATTCCAATCCACACTTTATCCTATAGTAGTTCACGAAAGGCAATGGGAATCAATCTCTGCATGAACACATGACAGTCATGACTTTTCAACCCAAACATCCTCAATTTGTTGGCGTCCACACATCGACACCACGTATCCTATATCACACAAGACTTATTTCTTATGGTTATCGAGTGTATAAGACGCTCTAAGATGAGTTGGACGCAGGGTCATATTCGAGGAAAGGTCGATTGCAAAGATCTTTTAAATCTAGTCTCGACTTGGCATTGTCCTTACTCTTCCCAGTAACACTCATAATTGTATTAAAAATGTTGTCGAACACATTTTTTTCAATGTGCATGACATCCAAGTTGTGCCTAATGAGATTCGTCTTCCAATAAGGTAAGTCCCAGAATATGCTTCGTTTCCTCCACCCTGAATACTTGGCAATCTTATTGTTCACATGAACGGATTCGATTTCAGTTACTTTCATCAGTCCCAAAGCTTCAATTTCAGCCAAAGCTTTTTCCCCAGATTTTATTGTCAGTGGTCCTTTTCGACAAGTTGTATCGCGTATGAAGCCGTTCTTGTCATTTCTTAAAGTGGAGCCACGCGGTAGGAAGCGACGATGACAATCAAACCAAGAAGTTTTTCCACCTTGCTTTAATTGGAATGCATCTGTGTCATCCATACAATAAGGACAAGCTCTCTTTCCATGTGTGCTCCACCCAGACAACATACCATAAGCAGGGAAGTCGGTGACAGTCCACATAAGTGCAGCTCGGAGTTGGAAGTTGGTTTTGGTGGAAATGTCGTAAGTAAGTACTCCTTTATGCCACAAATCTTGCAACTCTTTTATCAAAGGTTGTAGGAAGACGTCAATGCCATTTGCAGGATTAGTCGGGCCCGGTACGATGACCGTTAAGAACATGAACTCCTTCTTCATGCACATTGAGTGGGGTAGGTTGTAAGGAGTGAGAGTTACAGGCCACGATGAGTATTGTTTTTCGGATTGGCCGAATGGTTGGAAACCATCCGTACATAACCCTAAACGAACATTACGAATCAATGTATTACTTACCCCTAACACCTCGATTGCAGCGTTTATTCGCGTCTGAAGCGACTGCGAGGCACATGCGTTGGCATGGGGAACACGTTTCAGACGGCATCGTCATGCAACATTGTTCCGATTCTATTGCATGGAAGCACTTCAATGATGTGAACGTCGAATTCATGCACATGGACTCGCAACTCTGAATTTGTTCATACCTTGATTCACTGCAAAACTTAATTACACGTTATCAACTCTGAATCCTCGCCCCAATAAATCATGCACATGGACTCGCAACAATCAATTTGCTGGACTGATAGCCTCATCCCTTGCATTAGTGGTTTCGTGTTGTAAAAGCTATCGACTAAACAATTGTTACTCGACAATGCATCTTTACAAAATTGAAGAATTTCATCGAATGCCTTTTCAGAGATATGATGTTTTGATTTGATTTTTAGGAGTATCGCGACTGCCGACAATTTTGTCATGTTCTCGCACCCTGGCCATAACGGCCGACTTGCTGCGTCTAACATATCATACAAGTTTTCCGTTCCAGGATTTGGACGTTGTTCCTCATTACACCAATTGAAAGTCGGACCCGCCAAGTCGTGCACCATCTCATGATAGGATGTACAATAATTGGATGCATGTGTTCCTTCGTGGTCATCATATCTCATCATATTGCTAGGTTCGTCATGTACATTTCGAGTGTACATATAATCTTCTTCCCCGTGTTCCGACCAACATTGATATCCCGGAACGAATCCCCGACGAAGTATATGAAGTTCTACGGTGTCAACATCATAGTATGAACGATTACGACACTTCGTACGGTTGCATGGACAACGAATTTTCCCCTAAGTGGCGAATGTCCTACAGTGCGTCTTTGTGTATGCTATGAACTCGTTCACGCCGTTAATAAACTCTCGTCGAGTAAACCCATTTTCAATACGACTATACATCCATTCTCGATTAGTAGACATCTCGATCCTAAGTTTTCCAGCCGATCAATGGATTAATCTTATCAATTCTTAAAAGGAAGTATATAAATTCTTATAATTTTTTTTATTTTTAAAAAGTAATCCAAATTAATATTCATTAACTTGGATTATATATACTCTTGAGATTTCAAATATAGCTACGTACCTATTAAGTATCAAGTAAATGACAATCACAATTAATAAACAATATAAGAATGAGTAATAACTCAATAAGACATAATTTTTTTTTTGAAATGCACAACCAAACATTAAGTTAAACAATGTATGCATTTACTAATCTATAATTCACGCTTGTCTCTCTATATATACGACACTGTACTAAGTCACTTCAAAGTTGATATATAATCACATGAGAATAAGGAACCAATTTAAAAAAGAAATGATGCAAAGATTCCTAAAAATTGAAACAATATCACAAGGAAAAGCGGCAAAGAGATAATAAGTAAAAATCACGATTAATAAACAATATAAGAATATATAGTTATAACTCAATAAGATATCATTTTTCGTTGGAAATGCACAGTCAAATAATAATTTAGACAATGTACATATTTATTAATTTACTGTATTATTAATCAATGAACAAACTATGAACTAAATTTAACAATAGTAATTGCTAATTGTCATATGACAAGCTAAGTGAAAATTGAAAATACCTAAATGCAAATTCAATTCGTTCTAATTGAGTTTTTCGAGGCTGGTTTGATTCGATTCATGTTTCGCATATTCTATAATCATAAAATCAAACCTGAAAATACTAATTTTAAGTTGGGAGTTATATTTGACTCTGACAATATTTGTAACCAAAATAACCACATTAACATATGACCATAAACTTAGGTTGTTGATTTATTGATGTTTAGCAACAGATTGTTGAGTTGTTGATTTGTTGCTGTTTAGCAGTTCTATTCAACCATATTAACCTAGGAACGATTTCGTTGAAATATTAAAGGCAAAACTTAGATTTCCTAATTACAGTAGTAAAAGAAAATAACATAACGATTCAACATATTCCAAAATAGAAGTATAAGAAAAGGCGCAAAACACGAGTGATCCAGCGAGGATGTACTGGAATCGGGATTAAGCCAGGCTGGGACTATGATTCGAAGGTCCACCGCATCAACTTCCTAGTCGCGAGGCACTCCACGAGTCTGCTATGCCTTCGTGCTAGTCCACCGGGGTGAAGCTCGGGCCGACTGCGGTGTCGGTGTGCGAGCGGTGTATGAAGGGCAAGAAGAGAGGCGGCGGAGTCGCGGATGAGGAGACCCGCGGCGGAGTCGCGGATGAGGCGAACACCGGCGGAGTTACGGATGAGGCGAGCACCGGCGGAGTCGCGGATGAGGAGAGGCGGCGGAGTCACAGACGAGGATACCAGCGGCGAGGAGTGGCGGATGAGGAAACCAGCGGCGGAGTCGCGGATGAAAAAACAGCGGCATAGTCGCGGACGAGGCGAGCACCGGCGAAGTCGCGGATGAGGAGCGGCGGCGGAATCGCGGATGAGGACACCGGCGGCGGAGTCGCGGATGAGGACACCAGCGGCGGAGTCGCGGATGAGGACACCAGCGGCGGAGTCGCGGTGGAGGAAAGCAGCGGCGGAGCGACGCTCGGGCCGATGGCGTCGGCGTGGGAGTAGCGGGCGATGCAGAGGAAAGAGAGAGGCGGCGGAGTCGCGGAGGACGACGATGATGAGAGTGGCCGACGACGGCGACGGTGGTTGCGATAGTGCTGGCGATGATGACGCGAGGGGCGTGAAGGGGTTTGCGGGGGTGGTTTGCACAGAGAAGGGGACGAGGAGGATGGGTTTTGGTGTTTGATTTTTTTTTGCGACAGATCAGCGACATATTTTGTATGTCGCTGTAATCTGTCTCTGATCTGTCGCTGATCAACAGATCTTTGCTACAGATCAACGACAGAATCATGTCTGTCGCTGATCTGTAGCAGATATGTCACAACATCATTTTTAAATATTTTCACTTTGCTATGGTCAATGACGAATCATGTCTGTCCGATCCAGAGCGAGACTGTCACAACCTCATTTACTCGTATCTCTATGTTCATCATATTGGCGGGAAATGTATGGCAGGAGAAATCAGCGACAGATTTGTGACAACATACGATCTGTCACAATGTTTTGTCACAAATCTATCACTGAATTGTTGCTTTTTGGTCAACCGAGTCAAACAGACTGTCTGATGCACAACTGTTGCTGATATGTTGCTGTTTAGCAACATATTTTTTATGTCACAATTTTTTGATGTTATTCCACCAATTTCTTGTAGTGCATGCATGGTCATCCATACTCCACAACATTCCCCCTTTGATGACACTTGCTTAGAGATTGTGCCTCGTTAAAACTTCTGTTGGGTTTTGGGGTTCATACGCAGCGGAGATTACAAAACAGTTTTGACAAAAACCCCAACAGGATCCGAATCTAATTCCATTAAAAACGTTTAAACCATGAAAAACTTAATCATACCTCAATCGCAATATACCTTTCTAATTCCATTTTATCAGCAGTCCACACACGAACGACGGCCGAGATTTGAAGTGCTAGCTTTGAGAGAATACCAAACCTTTTTGTTTCTCTCCAAAACGATCCAGAGCATACCAAAAACCCTAAGTCGTTTCTAATTCGAAAATAGAGTTTCCGTCCTTTTTCTTTCGTCCGTGTGTTCTAACTTAAAGCGTCTATTTATACAACCCTTGTATATAGACGGTTAAGTAAATTACACATATACCCTTACTTAAAGAAGTATAAGTGTAATACACCACAAGGACGTTTCTGTCATGAATTTTATCACATAAAATTCGTCTTCCTGATTCATCTTAAAATCTCGCAAAACCATTCTTAGTGTGCGACCCAATAGGCTCATACAATGTTGGCGAAGTGTCTAGCTAGACATTATGACTACCCAAGTTGTACGAATATCAAATCGATACAACCTAATCAATAGTGTATATAACATCCTTTTGTCACACGATATCCTTTTGATCAAACATAAGGCATGGAATTGTCATCCAACATGTTCAATCGTACTAGTCTCGATCTCTAAGTAGTGAGAAAACATCCAAGTGACATTGATCAATATCAATTCACTTAGACTAGGCATTTTAACATCTAACACATCGAGGATCCACTAGATATCTCTCTTTATATGAGAGGACAAATTCTATCTTGATTACACAACTTCATCACATTGCTCACACGATAAACCAATCACAACCTTTATAATCGTCTGGTTAAAGACAACGTTTAATTGTGTCAAATTACTGTGTTCCTAATCTTGAAGTCTCTTGCAATCTCAAGTCAGATGACTGAAAAATATACATATCATGAGAAACAACTATGACTTAATCCATGTGATGTTCTCATAGCGGGTCGGTCCAGTACGTTGTTCCCTAACAAGTACTCGTGATCTTGATTCGTATCCCTATACGTATAATCATCATATGATCATCAATCAAGACTCACACTAGTATTAATTCATTATAGTTCCCGATATAATGATCGATCTAGGGACATTTAGGATATTTCTCAAATACCCATGGATCTTATTATAATGTAAACATGCAAATTAATTATAATAAACAACAAATGAAATCCTCTATTTTATTAACTAAAAGTATTCATAAAGACAGTTAATGGATTGACATAGGGCACATGCCCCAACATCTCCCACTTGCACTAGGGCCAATCATATATGCATCTAATGCCTAATGATCTAACATGACCATCATGTTTTGCTTGTGGAAGAGCTTTTGTCAATGGATCCACAACGTTGTCTTCAGTAGGTACTCTGCAAATCTTTACGTCTCCCCTCTCAAAAGTTTCTCTGATGAGATGAAAACGCCTGAGTATATGTTTGGATATGTGGTGTGATCTAGGTTCCTTGGCCTGTGCTATTGCCCCGTTATTGTCACAATACAAACAAACAGGGTTAGCAATACTTGGAACCACACCTAGTTCAGAAATGAACTTTTTGATCCAAATCGCTCCTTTCTTTGCATCGGACGCGCAATATACTCGGCTACATTGTAGAATCCGCCACGATCTCTTGCTTCGAACTTTTCCACTTTTTTCGCACCCCCATTCAAAATAAACACATATCCAGATCGCGATCTAAAATCATCTATATCGCTTTGAAAACTTGCATCTGTGTAACCATTTACAACTAGATCATTTTCAAAACCTCCATAGACCAAGAACACTTCCTTAGTCCTTCTTAAGTACTTAAGGATGTTCTTTACTGCTATCCAGTGACTCTCACAAGGATCTGACTGATATCTGCTTATAGTGCTCAAAGCATATGATACATCAGGTCGAGTGCATAGCATGGCATACATGATAGATCCAATAGCCGATGCATATGGAATCTTATTCATACGGTCTCACTCATCATTTGTCCTATGACATTGATTTTTGCTGAGACTTATGCCATGAGACATTTGCAACAATCATCTTTTAGAGTCTTGCAAACTGAACCTATTCAGCACCTTGTCTATGTAAGCACTCTGACTTAGACCGATTAGCCTCTTAGATCTATCCCTATAGATCCTTATCCCTAGGATATAGGTTGCATCTCCTAAGTCTTTCATTGAGAAACACTTCCCTAACCAAGACTTGACATTCTGCAATGTTGGGATGTCATTTTCAATGAGTAATATATCATCGATATACAGTACCAGAAAAACAACTACACTCCCACTAACCTTCTTGTATACACAAGGCTCATCTTCGTTCTTAATGAAACCAAAATCCTTGATTGCTTCATCAAAACGAAGATTCCAACTCCGAGAAGCTTGCTTTAATCCATAAATGGATCTTTGAAGCTTGCATACCTTCCTAGAATTCTCAGGATGTACGAAACCTTCAGGTTGTGTCATATACACGTCCTCAAGCAGCTTTCCATTAAGAAATGTTGTTTTTACATCCATTTGCCATATCTCATAGTCATAATATGCAGCTATGACAATTAAAATTCTTATGGATTTAAGCATAGCTACTGGCGAAAAAGTTTCATCATAATCAACATCTTGAGTCTGCCTGAAATCTTTTGCTACAAGTCTTGCTTTACAAGTATGCACATTTCCATCCATGTGAGCTTTCTTCTTGAAAACTCATTTACATCCAATGGTCTTACCACCTTCAAGTAAATCAACCAAGTTCCAAACTTGGTTATCATATATGGATTGCATCTCAGAATTCATGGCACTTAGCCATTTATCTGAGTCTGGTCCAGATATAGCCTCCTGATAAGTGGTGGGCTCATTTTGATCCATAAGCAACACATCACGACTATCAGTAATGAGAAATCCGAATCTCTCTGGCTCATGTCTTACCCTACCAGATTTACGTAGGCCTTGTGTCACTTGCGGAGGTTCAATCGGTTCGAACGTTGTTGAACTTCCGATAAGCGGTTCGATGTTTATCTGTGATTCTTGAACTTCTTCAAGATTTATTTCTCTCCCACTAGTGTCTTTTGAAATAAACTGTTTTTCCATAAAGGCACCATACCGAACAACAAACACTTTATTCTCAGCGAGATTATAAAAGTAATATCATTTTGTTTCCTTAGGATACCCTACGAATAAACACTTATCAGATTTAGGTGCTAGTTTTTCTGAGACTTGTCGCTTTACGTAAGCCTCACAACCCCAAATCTTAAGAAAAGACAAATTAGGTCTCTTCCCGTACCATATCTCATATGGTGTTTTATCAACCGCTTTAGAAGGAACTCGATTTAGAGTGAAAGCTGCAGTTTGTAATGCATAACCCCAAAAGGATAATGGAAGATCTGCATGACTCATCATAGATTGAACCATATCTAATAAGGTTCGATTTCTCCTTTCGAAACTCCATTCCACTTTGTGGAGTTGTTTGGTGGAGTCAATTGGGGAGACAATCCCACAATTTCTAAGATGATCATCAAATTCTTGGCTTAAATACTCACCACCTCGATCTGATCGAAGTGTTTTGATAGTTTTACCAAGTTGATTACGCACTTCATTTTGAAACGTTCGAAACATCTCAAATGATTCAGCTTTATGTTTCATAAGATATACATAACCATATCTGCTGAAATCATCAGTAAATGTAATGAAGTACTGATAACCTCCTCTAGCCATTGTGTTTATAGGACCGCATACATCAGTATGTATTAGACCCAATAAATCACTTGCCATTTCACTGTGTCCAGTAAAGGGACTTTTAGTCATCTTGCCTAGTAAACAAGATACGCACGTTTCATATGTTTCTAAATCAAATGAATCAAGAAACCCATCTTTATGGAGCTTCGTTATGCGTTTCTCGTTTATGTGCCCGAGACGACAATGCCAAAGATAGGTTTGATTACAGAAATAACAATTTTCTTCCTTTTCTTTTGGGTGTTTTGAAGCAGGAACAGGACGGGTCTTGACTTGTTCCATAGGCTTTGCGACAGGTGCAGCAAAAACCTTGGCAACTCTAGCTTTGCCTTTGCCTTTCTTCTTCATTCCATTTCCCTTTTAGACCATCAACATATTACTAGAGGGTTTCTTGATATTTTGTTCAGCAATTTTGAGCATCAAATGCAACTCTGAAATTGATTTCTCCATATTATTCATATTGTAGTTCATCACAAATTGTGAGTAACTTTTCGGTAATGAATTTAAGATCAAATCCGTAGCCAACTCTTGGCTTATGGGAAATCCGAGTCTATCAAGTGATCAACATAGCCCTTCATCTTCGAACATGAGGACTAACCGACGCACCCTCGGTCATCTTGCAAGAATGTAGGTTATTGATTTGTCTCGAACCTTTCTTGCCTAGCTTGTCTTTGTTGGAACATTTCCTTCAAATTATAGCCATGTCGTAGGCTTCCATTAGTTCCATGTCCTTCTGAAGTTCAGGAACCATAGTTGCCAGCATAATACATGCAACATCAGTAGAATCGTTGACATGCTTATTATGCGCATCCTTCACAGCTTTCGTAGCATTAGCTGGTGGGTCCTCAGGGATTGGATCATCCAGGACATACAACTTGCGTTCATGCTTGAGAACAATTCTCAAGTTTCTGAACCACTCAAGAAAGTTAGTCCTAGATAGCTTATCCTTCTCAAGGATGGATCGCAGTGACAGGGGATTATTGTTACTTGAAGAGGCCATTGATCTACAATAAAGATTATGCAAAGTTTATTTTAGTATAGAGGAATAGACTCCCACTAAATTAACAACCCTCCTAAAACATATTGTTTATTTAGGGGACTAAAATCCATATTTCACCTAATTCTATGACAGCTATGACATGAAACACAAAACTAAATTATTTAGGTAGGTAACAGTTACCAATTACATCTTATGTAATTTTAGATACTTTTATGAGATACGGGACATCTTATGTCTTAGCATGTTTTTATCTCATCATGTGCCTAAAGCTCAAAACTATTTTGATAGCTTTATTAAGTCGGACCATTTTAAACATTTAGGTAACTCTTACCCAACTTGTCTCACCAAGATAACACAATACACCCAGCTATGGCTGAAACTGTATTAGTGTGATCGAGACCTTGACAAGTGTTTAAAATGGATGGCGTGAGACTTCAAATTTAATAGAGTGATTTTATTCAGTTTTAGTGATTTTATGTAAACAATGAAATATCATATATTTTATTGATTTCTTAAATCACTAAACAATTTGGAGATTTTTTATACTGTTCACTAATAAAAGAATTTCTGTGCGCTAGGATTAGTTAGACGGCGGTCCCGCTGTTCACTAAACAATTTTTTTTTTTTTTTAGAAGACGAATCTCAATTCCGAAAATTGAAATTCGCTATAGAAAATCATATTTTTCGCTGATTTTACTATACTAAATTTACCCCTTAATTTATCCAAAATTAAGTCAATTAAAACATTTTTAATTAACCCGGGCCCACATCTAACTAATCATCTTATCCTAATCCAATTAGGACTTTAGATATTTGAATCCTAGCATATCACCAATAACAAACTTCTCCATATTTATCTCATATCCAATAGGGATAACGAAACCGATTTTGCTTATATCTCCTAATCTAATTTGTTATCTATCTTTATCAAATAGAAACTTCATAACAAAATAGATATAACAAGATAAATAAATAATTTCGAAAATTAATTATTTATTTTGGATTTAAGATATTTGAATCCTAGTATATCACCAATAACAAGATTCTTGATATTTATCTCCTATTCTAATTTGTTATCTATCTTTATCAAATAGAAACTTCATAACAAAATAGATATAACAAGATAAATAAATAATTTCGAAAATTAATTATTTGCAATTTCGGTCTTCATCCAAATAATCACAAACATGTAATTGAATCATGAACTATTATCCCAATCGAACCTAATGGGGCCATGGATCATAGAACACGAAACTCAATTCATTAAAATTATTCAAATTAACATAACATGGTTACTAGCATGTACGAAACTAATTTCAATTAAATCACGAATATATGTATCATATACACAAAACATGATAATAAATCTCACAGAAACTTATGTATATCACATATACATCAACTATTAACATGCTTTCAATCATATATCATGTATATATCCGAAGAAAACATGCAATGAGTTTAATGGAATCAAACTCGAAGGCTTTGATACCACTGTTGGGTTTTGGGGTTCATACGCAATGGAGATTACAAAACAGTTTTGACAAAAACCCCAACATGATCCGAATCTAATTCCATTAAAAACGTTTAAACCATGAAAAACTTAATCATACCTCAATCGCAATATACCTTTCGAAGGTTGATCGATCTCTAAGGCGCCGCTAACGACGAACGCCTCTATCATCAAATCCACACAACGACGACGACCGAGATTTGAAGTGCTAGCTTCGAGAGAATACCAAACCTTTTTGTTTCTCTCCAAAACGATCCAGAGCATACCAAAAACCCTAAGTCGTTTCTAATTCGAAAATAGAGTTTCGGCCCTTTTTCTTTCGTCCGTTTGTTCTAACTTAAAGCGTCTATTTATACAACCCTTGTATATAGATGGTTAAGTAAATTACACATATACCCTTACTTAAAGAAGTATAAGTGTAATACACCACAAGGACGTTTCAGTCATGAATTTTATCAAATAAAATTTGTTTTTTTGATTCATCTTAAAATCTCGCAAAACCATTCTTAGTGTGCGACTCAATAGGCTCATACAACGTTGGCAGTGTACCAAAACACATTTTGGTATACAAGTCATAAGCAGTCTCTAGCAAGACATTATGACTACCCAAGTTGTACGAATATCAAATCGATACAACCTAATCAATAGTGTATATAACATCCTTTTGTCACACGATATCCTTTTGATCAAACATAAGGCATGAAATTGTCATCCAACATGTTCAATCGTACTAGTCTTGATCTCTAGGTAGATCAAAACATCCAAGTGACATTGATCAATATCAATTCACTTAGACTAGGCCTTTTAACATCCTAACACATCGAGGATCCACTAGATATCTCTCTTTATATGAGAGGGACAAATTCTATCTTGATTACACAACTTCATCACATTGCTCACACAAGAACCAATCACAACCTTTATAATCGTCTCGTTAAAGACAACGTTTGATTGTGTCAAATTACTTGTGTTCCTAATGTTGAAGTCTCTGGCAATCTCAAGTCGAGGACTGAAAAATATACATATCATGAGAAACAACTATGACTTAATCCACGTGATGTTCTCATAGCGGGTCGGTCCCAATTACTTTGTTCCCTAACAAGTACTCGTGATCTTGATTCGTATCCCTATACGTATAATCATCATATGATCATCAATCAAGACTCACACTAGTCTTAATTCATTATAGTTCCCGAATATAATGATCGACTAGGGACATTTAAGATATTTACTCAAATACTCATGGATCTTATTATAATGTAAACATGCAAATTAATTATAATAAACAGCAAATGAAATCCTCTATTTTATTAACTAAAAGTATTCATAAAGACAGTTAATGGATTGACATAGGGCACATGCCCCAACAACTTCTACTAAGAAAAACCATGTGGGAAAAAATATAGTAAAAGAAAAAGAGTACACTATTCTCATAAATATTAAAATGGGTATAATATTGTTAAGATTGCCCCGTTAAAGACCTTGCTAGGAAAACCTAATAGGATAAAACCATAGCTTAGGAAAAAAAAGTGCAATACACTAATCAATAACTCCCCCTCATGTGAACATTGGTGAAACTTGTTCAGTTTCTTTACTTGCAATGTCCTTAAGTTTACGCAAGTCAATACCATATGTAAGCCTTTTAAATGTCGTAGTTGGTAAGGTTTTTGTGAATAAATCCGCAAGATTATCACTCGATCGGATTTGCTTGACATCAATTTCACCATTCTTCTGAAGCTCATGTGGTGGCGGCCCTCGCCGCCCCGGGGTGACGTGTCTCCGTGTACTCCTTGCCAGCTGGCTCAAATACACGTGTACGACACCTGCCCGTCCTTCCTCTGTCTCGAATTTCGTATCCACGTATGTGTACAGTGTATATATGACATATGCAGCGGAAGTTGTACGTAAATGCAGAAAAATATTAATCAATTTAAACAAAACCTATTGTGGAAAAACCTTAAGAAGTATTATATTACTCCCTAGTTCCCAAAAAAATCAAAATATCAAAATAATCACACGTACAAGTAATCCTCAGAGGTAGGCAATCAGAGGTAGTCACGTAAGATCTCCTTGCCCTTACTTGTACTAAGATCTGCACTCAATCATCACAGAAGAAAATGGATGACGAGTCAAGTCAGTAAAATCCCAAGGAACTCCTCCGAGCATTCAAATAAATAAATGAAAGTCAATAAATACTGTTAAATAAACATGCGGAATGTGTTAATGCAACTGTAAGTAGGGCATCGCATGCATAAATAACAATAAAGTGCAAATGTGTGTGTCTGTTCCAGTCAGACTAAACCATACTTCGGGATTTCCTTCCAGGATCCCACTAGTGGGCGCACCCAACTAGCTATCACCTGATCCCTCTCGGTGGTCGGCGTAGGCCTACGACGCACCGACATATGTAGCAGTTCCTTAGCTCGGGTCGTTATCCACCGAGAACTCATGATACACATGCTATGGTCTAGAATGCATAGACACACAACGGAAAATCCGGTGGGAGTAACTCAACCAACCGTCCAAAAGATGACAAGATATGAATGTAATAAAAATCACAAGGAATACTGGAAATGAATGGAAATACAAAGCAAAATAAATACTCGAGAGTTTTTCCATTGGGTTTTACAAACCTCACAACGCACCCCAATACCCCGTAATCAATCCCCGGGTCCAAGTCCACTGGGTCCTTGGTCGCCAGTTGATCACCCGTATCCACCTATATCCATTTATCAATAATTTTGATTTAGCATACGACCAATTTTTAAAATTTTAGGCCAAATTGCCTATTTCGCGCTTTTCGAGGCAAAACCCCGCAAAAAGTCGCGTCCGACATTCCCACATATTTTCTTTTCACAGAACTTTATCAATTTCTACTTATTTTATCGAAATATATTTTTTTTCGAAATTTTCCCAATTTTCCTGAATTTCTCCAAATTTTTCTTCTCTTTTTCTCTTTTTCTCTTTTTTTTTATTAGTTTGGGTCGCGTCGACCCAAACGAGTCGGACCCGACCCGGCCCTGGACCAGAACAGGTCCAGGCTCGGCCCATGGGCCGAGCCTGGCCCGTTTTGGGCCCGGCCCACTGGGGGGTGCACATGCGCGCATTCGCTCGCGTGCGCACCATCTTCCCCATCTGATCGAACCAGCGCCAGTTCGTTGGTTCGATCAGAACTCTTTTTTTTCCTTTCTATTGATTGGGTTGGGGTTGCTCTCCACCCCAACCCCAGTGGAGTCAATGGCAGGAGAGACACCCCTGCCATCACCACCTTGACTCGGTTCGGCCCCTATGGCCGAACCCCACTCTCGGCCAACCCATAGAAACTCAACAAAAATCACTAAAACGCACCTCGATCGTGACGTTTCCTCCCTCTTCTCTCATTCCCGGCTTCTCCTCCTCCTCTCCGCGTTCCTTCTTCCCTCTCTTAGCCTCCCGATCACGGTGTGTGCAGCGTGTGTACAGGGTGTGTGTGTGTGAGGTGAGAGGAAAGGTAGTGGAGTGTGGTTTAGATAAAGATAAGTGATTTTGACTTTGTGTCCTTGACACCAAAGTGTGACACTGCTGGGATACTCGCCCGTTTTGAGGCGTTTCGACGCCCGATTTCGCGTCCGAACCGCGATATATGCGTACTGTTGCGTCACTAGTCACCTAATACCCATTCCATATTAGTTACTTTGTCGATTTTTATATAATTTGTGTGTTTTAGTTTCCTCGACTTAATATTCGGTCCCGTTAACTACCCGGTACCCGCGTCGACACGCATATCGAGGTGAATACAATTCTCACAATCTCGCACGTATTTTGATGCAACATACACACATGCGATGTATTTCAATAAATTTACACTGCAAATAAGCAACCAACACACCATAACTACCATATCTAAGTCAACGTGTGTCCTAGCCTACCGCGGCGTCCACGTAGATCCAAGCTGGCGTCCACGTCTGTAAATTGAAGAAACATTTATAAAATGGGCCGTTACATCATGTGCATAAAAGAATTTTGGCGAAATATGTCTTGTTATGTCCCTTTTTATGAATCCTTCACTTAATTTTGCGATACATGCTTCATTATCTTCATATAATATGGTTGGAGAATCTTTTATTAAAGGCAATACACATGATTATTGAATATGTTCAATCATGTTTTTCAACCATACACATTCACGACTTGCTTCATAAATTGCATGTACTTCAGAATGATTGGAAGATGTAGCAACCATAGTTTGTTTTACTGACTTCCATGATACGGCAGTATTACCAAAGGTGAATACATATCCCGTTTGAGAACGAGCCTTGTGGGGATCAGATAAAGATCCAGCATCAGCATAACCTTGGAGATTTAATTTTACCCATCTCGAGTAAAATAAACTCATGTCACTTGTTCCTCGAAGATATCGAAAAATATGTTTAACACCATTCCAATGTCTTCGAGTTGGTGAAGAGTTGTATCTTGCAAGTAGGTTGACAATAAAAGCAATGTCAGGTCTTGTACAATTTGCAAGATACATAAGTGCACCAATTGCACTTAAATATGGTACATCCGGACCAAGTAGCTCTTCATCACTTTCATGAGGTCGAAATGAATCTCTTATCCACTTCAAGTGATCTGACAACCATTGGAGAGCTCAATGGATGTGCTTTGTCCATATAAAATCTTTTTAATATATTTCCAATGTAATTTGATTGATGGACAAGTACTCCACTTGAAAAATGTTCAATTTGCAAACCAAGACAAAGTCTTGTTTTTCCTAGTTCTTTCATCTCGAATTCCTTTTTCAAGTATTCGGATGTTCTAACGATGTCGTCGTGGTTTCCCACTATATTTAAATTATCAACATATACATCAATAATCACAAATCATGTTGATGATCTTTTAATGAAGACACATGGACAAAGCGGATTATTTACATATCCTTCTTTAAGTAAATAATCACTAAGACATTTGTACAACATTCGTACGGATTGTTTCAATCCGTACAAAGATCTTTGTAATTTTATAGAATGCATGTTATGAGGCTTTGATTTTATTTCTTCGAATATTACAAATCCTTCAAGGATTTTCATATATATCTCACTGTCTAGATATCCGTACAGATATGTTGTAACGATATCCATTAAATGCATATCAAGCTCTTCAGAAAACTGTAAGACTTATCAATAACCGAAATGTGATTGCATCTATAACTGGAGAATATGTTTCCTCATAATCGATGTTAGGTCTTTGTGAGAAACCTTGAGCTATAAGTCTTGTTTTGTACCTTGTAACTTCATTTTTTTCGTTTCTCTTTCGTACAAATACTCATTTATATCCAACAAGTTTTACGCCATCTGGCGTTTGAACAATCGGTCCAAAAACCTCTCGTTTCCTTAACGAGTCTAGATCTGCTTGGATAACATCTTGCCATTTTTGCCAATTAAGTCTTTTTCGACATCCGTCCACTGATCGTGGTTCTGGATCATCATCATTTTCACATATTTCAAATGATACATTGAAAGCAAATATATCATCAGGAACATTTTTATTTCGATCCCAAATCTTACCTGATTTAAAATAATTTATTGAGATCTCATTATTTTCATCTTTTTCATCTTTTTCTAGAGGCAGTTGTTCCTCGTCAGAATCAACTTGTTCTGACAAATCCTTATCAAATGATTCTTGTGCTTGCTCATGAGTATTTTGATTTGTATTTATTATTACTCATGTTTTCTTCTTTTGAGGAATTGTATCATTTGAACCAACTGGTCTTCCACGCTTTAAGTGTTTCGTTGGTTCTTGTGCATTTTGTTGCACATAGACATCAATTCTTGCAGGAACGTTTACAGGTAGAATATGTGATTTTGTCACTTGTTTTGCATTTGTAAATGAATTAGGTAATTGATTTACGATTTGTTGCAAATAAATGATCTTTTGAACTTCAAGTTCACACTGATTTGTGCATGGATCATAATGTGATAAATTTGATGCATTCAAAGCAATTTCGCGTCATTCCTTTTGAATTGGCTTCTTATGTCCCCCTAATGGTGGGAAAATTGTTTCATCAAAGTGACAATCAACAAAACGTGCAGTAAATAAATCCACTGTTAAGGGCTCAAGGTATCTTATAATGGACGATGAGTTAAACCCAACATAAATCCCAAATTTTCGTTGTAGATCCATCTTAGTTCTATTGGGAGGTGGTATAGGAACATACACTGCACAACCAAAAAATTTCAAGTGTGAAATAATTGGTTGTTGACCTAAAATGAATTGCATGGGGAAATGTTCATGATATGCAGTAGGCCTATAACGAATGATAGATGCTGCATGAAGGACTGCATGTCCCCAAACTGAAGTTGATAACTTAGCTCTCATGATTAAATGTCTAGCAATTAATTAAATGTGTTTGATCAGAGATTCTGCCAAACCATTCTGGGTATGCACGTGTGGAACAGAATGTTCAATGGTAATTCCTATGGACATGCAATTATTTTTAAATGCTTGAGATTGAAATTTTTCGGCATTATCGAGACGGATGGTCTTGATTGGGTTGTCAGAGAATTGTACTCTTAACTTAATGATTTGTGTTAAAAGTCTAGCATATGCAACATTGCGGGTCGAAAGCAAACAAACATGTGACAACCTAGTTGATGCATCTATCAAAACCATGAAAATATCTAAATGATCCACAGTGAGGATGAATAGGTCCACATATGTCTTCCTGAATGCGTTCTAAGAAAACTGGGGATTCCACAACAATTTTACTTAGGGATAGTTTAACTATCAATTTACATTGAGAACAACTAACACAATTATAATCACTAGCTGAAAATATTTTGTGACTCATTAAATGATGTTCATGCGAATTATTAATTATTATTCGCATCATTAATGATCCTTGATGAACAAGCCGGTCATGCCATAAAATGAAAGTCTTTGGATCATTAATTTTCATATTTAAGACGACATTCGTTTCGACATGCCTTTTATGACTAAAATATAATCCAGAGGATAAAGCTGAGAATTTTTCTAACACTTCTTTTTTTTTCCCATTTGAAGCAAATGTGACATAGAGAAATTCTCTATTATTTTCGTTCATGGTTTCAATATGATATCCATTTTGTCGAATATATTTAAAGCTGAGTAAATTTCTTCTGAATTTTTCAGAGTATAAGGCATTGTCAACATGAATTGTTGTTCCTCCAGGCAACATAATATTTGCTATTTCAGAGCCATTAATCAAATTGAAGATGTCATATATTGTTTGAACATTAGCTTCAACTAAGTTCAAATTGAAGAAATATTCTATGTTTTTAAGGATTGTGTGCGTTGTAGCACAATCAGCAAGACATATATCGCTCTTATTTGATTTATGATTTGAACACATGATTTGTTGATCCATCTTCCTAGCTTTGTCTCCTTAACAAACCTTCTTGAACTTCGAGTTCTCCTTAATGCTAGAGCAAGCTCGTGCTGATAACGTGTTGTAAATTGAGTTGGAACTTGCTAAGAACTAGAGAAGGAAATAGAAAACTAAGAACTTTTACTACTATAAACTACTACTACAAAGGAGAAGAGAAGAAATGAGATAGTTGGAATGAGATGTTTTCATTCAACTTGGTGTGTTTTTACAATGAGGTTAGCACCCTTTATATAGGTCATTTGATGATGATGATAAATGTATTTTATACAATGTGTACAAGTAACACATACACCCCATGTCATACAACACATTACAAGTAATTTGACAATACATGTAAGAATTGGTGTACATTAGAAATGGTTACAAGTAACATGACAATACATAGACAAATGGAGGTACTATTATGTGAGAAATACAAATTATATGACTACATAATATATTGGTGTACATGCATGGTCATCCATACTCCACAACATTAACTAAATTATCAGCTAATTTTAGCAAACATAGCGAGTATCTTTTTGTTCGGAAGAAAATCCATCTCTTCTCGCCTAACAAAAACATCTCTTCTTACACGTGGCTAGATCACAGGCCATCATGTGCAAGTACAAACAAGATCATCGTCCCCAGGTGCACCAACATATATTTCCTTCTCAATACAAATCTCGATGCAGCAGTAGGCAGGCATCATTTCCTACCAAGGATCCTATGCATAACAAAGACTCCTAATTGAGTGACACGCGACCTTTGGAATAACGTGGAACTACTGTTACTGCTCCACCACTGATTCACGGGCCCACCAAAACAATTAATAAAAATTGCCAGGTGGCTCCACATAGAGACGTTGGTATCAAACTTTTTGATTCCCAAACGTTCACCCAAAAACACACGCCCCATGCACGGTCCCTCAGTAAAAGCCAACACCACTCAGTCAGCCAATTAGGGTTCATAAACTTTCATATTTTTTTTTTTTTTTAATTCGTTGCTTAAACTTTCTTCGACTCACCTTTACTCACTAAAATTCTATTTTCTTTTACTTTTAATTATTTTATTAAATTTTAAAAGTAACAAATATTAATAAAAAGGTCTGTAATCCTTTTTTAAGTGAATGAATCACTTATGAATTGTCCATAAATTGCTCATAAAACATTTTAATATTAGAACTAATATTTTTTAAATTTAACAAAATAATAAAAAATAGAGGGAAGTAAAAATTAAAGATCAAAAGTAAATTGATAAAAATTCGAAGATCAAATCAACAAAAACTTGAAAGAGGGAGGAAACGTTCGAGGTGCGTTTTAGTGGTTTTTGTTGTGGGTTTCGGGTTGGCTATGGTGGCGACCAAATAATACTTTATTACTTAAAATATGGAAAATGTTAGAGTACCTCATTTTAAACACTCACTTTGAGTAGTTAGTAGGCCCAAATATTTAGTAGGCTCAAGTAAATATCTCTACATGATACATCTCGAAAAATATGAGTGCACATTTTGAGGCGTATTGCATGGCTCGATATCGACTTCAACCCACTAGTGCCCAAAGCAAATGATCAAGTGGGTTACAAAACGTATTTTTCAAAAAAAAAAAAAAAAAAAAAAAAAAAAAAAAAAACCTCATTTTCTGTCCTCTGTTTGGTTGATTTTCAACAAAAGCGGAAACCATTGACGCGTTTTCTGTACTCTCTAGACTCTGCCGAGACTGTTCTTGGCTTATTTTCGCCTAAATTTTTCAATCCCCACATTTGAAATCACTCTTTAACGCTTCAAAAGCATAACAAATCGAACGTAGATTCATAGAAATCTATTCGAAAAGCCAAAGTTCCACTAAGCAGCCTCGATTGCAGAGCTAAAGCCACTTTTTTTTTTTTTTTTTTTTTTTTGCTCTGTTTTCTCCTCTGTTTTTCTTCTCTTCAATGCCGTTCTTTGAATCTCTCAAAAACTCATCAGATTCTCAAACGCCCACTACCCATTTCGATTCCTGAATCGATTAATTGATAGGAACTTGTTTGTATGGATTCGGTCAAGCGATCTTCGTCGAACTCGCTGGTTCGCCGGCTCGCGAAAGCTCTGACCTTTCGAGCTTCCGGAGTGGCCCCTGAAGACCGGATCAGGAAAATCAAGTACCAGGACAAGAAGAAACTGAGAGGGAACTCGATTGGTAGAAACCAAAACGGGTTTCGATTCGTTGAAGAAGAGGAGGAACGGAGAGAAGCAGAGGAGAAGAGAAAAGCAGAGGAGGCCGTGGCCGTTGAAGCTCTGTTTTCAGGGATCTTTGCAGGGGTTTCTTCGATCAAAGCTGCGTACGCTCAGTTACAGATCGCGCAATCGCCATACGACCCAGATGAGATTCAATCAGCAGATGAAGCTGTCGTAGCGGAATTGAAGAAATTGTCGGAATTGAAGTCGAGATTCTTGAAGAAAGAATCAGACCCAAATCCCCAAATGTCGATTTTGTTGGGAGAGATTCAGGAACAGAGGAGTCTGTTGAGGACTTATGAGTTAATGGGGAAGAAAATCGAAGTCCAAATCAAGAACAGAGACTCTGAGATTGATGTTTTGAAAGAGAAGTTAGAGGAGTTGGAGAATCACAACAGTTTGATCGAACAGAGGTTCGATTCAAACGTCGAAAATGTTCACATTTCAGGGCTGAATCCGACACATTTCGCTTCATTTCTTCAACACACAATCAAATCAATTCGAGCCTTTGTGGAGGTACTGATCAATGAAATGAAGAAATCGAAGTGGGATCTCGAAATTGCGTCTCAATCAATCAACCCAACCGCCGTTTTCCGAAGACCCCATCACAGATTATTCGTGTTTCAGTCATTTGTGTCGCAAAAAATGTTCGATGGATTCCAACACCCAAAGTTTTCAATCTCTCACTCAAATGGGTCCGATCAGAATCTACCAAAACAACATTTCTACGACATATTTGTGAAAATGAAGTCCATGAATCCAAAACAGCTGATTCTACAGAGCCCCACTAGTTCATTTTCGAGATTCTGCATTGCAAAGTACACAGATTTAGTCCATCCAAACATGGAGCTCTCATTTTCCGGAGACTTGAAACAGAGGAACTCTGTTCTCTCAAATGGGTACCCAGAGACCCAATTTTTCTCCACATTTGCAGAGATGGCGAAGAGGGTATGGATGTTGAACTGTTTGGCGTTCTCATTTGGTCCCAAAGTTTCAATCTTTCAAGTTAGCAGAGGTTGCAGGTTCTCTCAAGTGTTCATGGAGAGTGTGATTGAAGAAACAGAGGAAGAATCAACAATGGGGAAGCGGGTCGGGTTATTGGTGACGCCCGGGTTCAGAATTGACAAGACAGTGTTGCAGTGTCAGGTGTATCTGTCATAAAAAAAGGTGACATCTCTGCGGGCCCCACAAAAAGGCGGGAAAGAATTCTATAAGTTCCGCGCATAAAGTTGGTGTACTCCCCATTAATATCTTTTGTACATGCTTGGCTAACTCGATTTGAGTATAACTTTTTGGGCATCAATCGAGTCGGATTTAGAGGGCAGGTTGCGGTCGCTCCTAACCCCTAAATCTTTATAGTATTCTTAAGAATTCGTTCTTCTCGCCTTTTTTATGAACAACACATGTTTTTTATCTAAAGTTAAAATTCGCCTCTCTTATTTATTATTGGACACTAACCAAATCAATTGTCGCATGATACAACATTTTACGATTTGTAAGCACATCTCAAGAAATATCTAGCAACAACTATGTGCCCAAAAGCGGGTTATCTTAACATTTTCATTTTCCTTTAGCACGCCCCCTCCCAAAAAGGAGTCACAAAGGAGATAGAGAGGCCTGAAAATGGGGGTTGTGATTGAAGGCATGTTTGGTCAGTGGCGACAGGGGAGAGTGGACTATTGTGCTGGAGAGTTTTGTTTTGTTGCAGGGATTGAAAGTGACTGAAGTGGAGGGGAGGGTGGAGGTCAGACATGTGTTTTGATCATTTGTGTAAATAATTATGCTCTGCCATGCTATAGTTGAATTTTGGTATGTATGCAGTATGGTTGTACAAGTTGAGGTCAGGTGTGGGGCCTTTTGGATTTTGGGTAGATTGTTGATTGGTTCTAGTTTATACTCTAATGTCAAATTATGTCACAGCTAGAATTAATGGTAATCTCTTGATGATCAAAAAAATTAGATCTAATGCGTAAAATTATGCGCGTCTTTGTTGCGATTTTAGTTAGTTAAAGGAATTACAATGTTCCACGCCTTTACCGAAGGTGAGAATTTAAAATCTTTTAATTTCAATTTTAATTTCTTATAAATCAAACGTAGAGATTTGATTTAATTTCAATTCCCACCTCTTAATTCCTAATAAACAATAAACACCACCTTGGTTGTTTGGGAATAATAAGCAACGATGTCATTACTAAGTTGCAAATTTGATCCCTCCTCTTTTTCAATGTTAAGGGATGTTTTGTAATAAGTTGGATGTTGATACAAGTTAGTGTTTATGTTAGATTATGATTTTTTATTTATTAGATAAGATTGTTAGAGTTTATGTCAAAGATGAAGTTATAGTTAGATTAACTTGAATTTGTTTTTAATATACTAGTGGACGGGCACGCGCTCCGCACATGATGCACAATTTATTTGAACCAAAACACTATGTAGCGAAGCGATGTTCATAATCCTATTCTCGTAGGCTTCATGTTGTTGATCAACAACGTTAATCAATTCATTTTCCCTTCGCTATTAATGCGCTTTCTCTCCTTATTTTCGTTGTTCTTTTACTTTCATATTATGCAACAAAATCATTGAAAGATTGATGTACCGCATGAAGAAAATGTGAAAAAAAATATATGAGAAAATGATCTCGTAGAGAGGGTATTTTTTATTTTTATTTTTTAAAGGATAAACATGGAGACGTGAAGAGAGAGTAATTAAGGTGATGATGGAGAGGTGTGGACGGTTTTAGAAACTAATCATCTCGATCAAAAATGTTTTAGTTATTCAATCATAACTTTACCAAAACACTCATATTTTTTATTTTTGAAGATTATTTGAACCAAACGAGATACAAGCATTTGATGACACTTTTGTCAATAAAACTATTTTACATTTAATTGATTGTAAGGGAGGATCGACATTATATATAGTATATATAAGTTTATAGTAGTGAGTTTATATTAGTTCATAATAAAGTCTATATGTAAATTTAATTGATTGTAAGGGATGATTGACATTATATATAGTATAGATAAGTTGGAGTTTATATTAGTTCATAATAAAGTCTATATGTAAAGCCTTATCATATTTTATTAGGGGGACGATTATTTGATGAATAAAAATTGAGTTTCGAGAGAGAGTATCTCTTTGTTTATTTTGGTTTCTTGAACTTTGTATGTTCGATCACAAGTTAGAAATGTGTTTCTTCAATTCGGTATCCGCGGAATTCAACAAATTGTAAAAATCTATCATTTTCTTTGTAGTGAGCGATTGTCAATTCCTTGCGGCATCAAATGTGTATTTTTAATAGATTAATTTTGTTGCAATGTTGTCGAGTTGTTGTAACCGCATTTGAAAAAAAAAAAAAAAAGGGTTACATATTAGAAAATCATGCAAACTTTAGTCTGCTTGGTGCAACGTGAAATGCTGCTACTTAAGGACAGATTAATGAAAGTGAAAGGGTCACATGACTGAAGAGGACAGGCTGAAACCTCTGTTTTAATGTCAGGAACAAAACTGTGAAACCATGTTTCAGTATATATTGTGATCCCTCAATATTTCAAGGGCTCAATCATGCCAGGCAAAAACATGTTTCCTAGCATTAGACCATGAAGATTAATTTGCATTACATGGTTAAATTATAGACTTCATTTTTTATAAGAAAGAAATTAATTTGCCTTTACTGAGGCTCAAATCTCAATTTCTTACACAAGCGAACTCATACCAAATCAGTGGACTACCCACTTAATTGATAAATTATAGACTTTTGTTCAAGCAAGTGGGCTACCTCAAAACACAAATACACATCCAATTCAATTATGTGCTCTATTAGAGACACATGGCCACAAAATTGAGTGTAAATCAGATGATCAAAAGCCTGAAGTTGAAGGTCCTTTAGTCTAAAGAAAAATGAGTGTGAATCAGATAGATGTTTTACGTAGGGTTTCTTTAATTAGAGTGGTTGTTTTATAGATCCTACAGAGGGCGCCAAAGGTTAGTAGTTTAGAATAGTCGAGGTAGTTGATTTTTAGTACTTGCATGGCAAGGAGAACAAAAAAAAGAGCCATTAGAGAGGGAGACCAAGCAGGTTTTTTTGTATTTTTTGTTTTTTTGAGTAACCATGTGTATTTGATTGAGAGATTTTCATGGCCACACTTGTTCGACTAAAGACCGTGCGTCTGACCTACACAGTTCCGCCTCTGCCCTTACCATTAAGCCAACCCGTCGTGATTGAGGGAAACCATGCAATAAAATAATTAAATTAATGAATCAATTGCTGCTTATGAATGTGTGTTTGATTGAGAGATTTTCACTCAAGATTGATGCTGTTGTTTATACATACCAACTCTTTGTATTCTTTCTTAAGAGAAAGAGTGATCGTAAATTGCATGTGTTTTCTAAGTAGTATTTAGCTCTACAAGGGTCTCATCTCTTGATCTTACCAGCATAGACTAACGCACATGTGAAATTTCATGTGCATGTATGATTTGATGAGTGGGTGCCTTAAAAAACGACCCAGGTTAAAATTAGGTTTTTAAATAAATCCTCCCGTTGTAAATAATGTGGATGACTATTCACATTGGACATGTAACATCAAATATGTATTTACTTGCACTCTATTATGTAGCTTGTTTCACTATTTGTATTCTTTTGTCTAGCTTGTACACTATGTATTACTTATAAGGCTTAAGTTTTTGGTGGGGGTGGGCAAACCGCGGTTTGGTGGTGAAAACCACCAAACCGCGACCAAACCGAGGGTCTACGGTTTGGTGATTTTTCAAACCACCACCAAACCGCGAACCACCAAAACCGCAACCAAACCGAACCGCGGTTTGCGCGGTTTGATCGGTTTGGTTTCGGGGTTTTGGTGCGAGGCAGCGGTGCGAGGCGGCGGCAGTGAGACGGGCGGAGCCAACAACGTGAAGGGGGCGCGGAGCTCCAGCTCCGCGAAGCGGACGAACGGCGCGACACTGCGAAGGCCGCGACGCACGACAACAGCGGTGGCGACGTCTCAAGATTTGGCGGCGCAGCCTAAGCGTGTGGCGGGCCGCGCGCGCAGAAGCGATGGGCGACCGGCGACGCGGGAGGTCTGCGTGGGGTGGTGCGGGCCGAAACCGGTCGGCGCGGGAACAACACCAGCGACTCCGGCGGCGGCGCGGAGAGAGAGAGAGAGACGGCGGTGAGAGGAGAGAGGAGAGAGGAGAGAGGAGCCGGGAGTGACGGGAGCGAGGAGCGGGAGTGAGAGGAGAGGAGAGAGGTGAGGGAGTGAGGAGCGGGAGTGAGAGGAGAGAGGTGAGGGAGTGAATGAGTGGATTTTTTTCTGGTTAGCTTTTTAGGGTTTTTGGTTTGTATTTACCAAAATGCCATCGGTTTGGTTAAACCGCGGTTTTTTCAAAATGAAAACCGCAACCAAACCGCGATTCTGCGGTTTTTACGTTTTCCAAACCGCGACCAAACCGCGAGTTTTAATAACCAGACCAAACCGTGCGGTTTGGTCGGTTTGGGCGGTTTTTCGAAAACCGCTGCCCACCCCTAGTTTTTGGTGTAACTTGTACACATTGTATTACTTATAATATTTGTTCAAAGTACATGAGCTCATCATATTTAAACGCCTATAAAATGGATTCCTTCTTTTGTAAAGAACACACCAATGTTGGAATGGAAATCTTTATATTTCTCAACTCTAGCTCTCTTCTCTATTGTCTCATCTTCTCTACTTGTTTTTGCGGTCTTTAGTTCATGTTTCTCATACTTTAATTCTACAAGTTCTAATTCGCTTACAACTTAGTTTACAACACGTTATCACCACAAACTTGCTCTTGCACAAAGAGATTTTGAATTTTAAAAAGACTTGCTAAGGAGACAAAGCTAGGAAGGTATATTTTTTGTTAATTTATATAAGTTCAACTTATTTCCATGTTATCATGGTTAATTCTTTTTTGCTACATGCATCATTTATGCATACGTAATTTAATCATTCAATATGCATTATAATGTCACCGACTACGAAAATATGTTTTATAATTGCGTCTTAGATGATCTTCTACCTCAAAAATCAAAAGTCAATGTGACGTAAATAGTTTTTTTTTCCTCTATACTTTAAACGATTAGCTATGTTCTATTCTTGATTTTATAATGCAAATAGTACTATGAGTTTGGGTTGATATTTGGTAAGTCTAGTCCCCGGTAAAGCTAAACATTGAAAGATAGACGTATTATTTTGTTCGAGGAGGCATGATGTTAAGTAGACTTCGTCTCGCCACCCAACTTGGAGGTTGTCCCACCAACTCATATAAATAGTATATATTATGTATAAAATAATTAAGTCGTAAACATTCATTTAATCATATAATATGTATTTTTGTATAAAAGGAGAAAACAATTTACTTTATCTCTATTTTTATAAATATTATTCAACTATAGTTGAATTTGTTACTTTAGTATTACTGACAAGATTGTGTGTCAAACACTTTCATTCGCCTAGATCTCTTTAGAGATTTTAAAAAGTGAATATTTCACCTTATATATCTTTTCCACTTATGGAGTTATATATATATATATACACACACAAAAAAAGGTAATGCTCCAAAAAGTTTAAAATGAGCAGTTGTGTCTCATGCTACAAAACTTAAGAGAGCGGCTAAACGGACCTCGTTTATTTTTCCAATTTTGCCATATGGGGAAATGTCCAATTTGCCCTTGATATAAAAGGGTGTTTGCTAGAGCAAACCCACCCCATCTCCTTCTTCATCACTCCACCCATTTCGAAACCCCCATTCCCGCTCCACCCGAACGCGACTCTCTCGTCTCTGGCCAGCGAAATACTATCAAAATCGAATTGGTTAGTTTGTTCTCTACTTGTTCCCGACGCTTTGGTGGTTTATTTCTAGTTTTTTGGTCATCATTTCACTGATGTTGTTGTTGGTGGTTAGTCTGATTCTAGGGTCAGGGAGTTGTTGATTTCCTATTTTTTGATGCGAAATGTCGAAAGACTCCTCAAAACGAAGCCACCCCGACAATAAAGATGTATTTTTTGCATTTTTATTTGATTTTTTTTTCAAGGAAGAACCTCCATTGTTGCTTGCAATTCTATGATGTGCGGAGTAACAGAGCCGAGACATGTACTAGACGTCTCGGCTCTGTTACTCCGCAAGACAGTAATACGTGTCGATTCACACAAACCATTACTGTCACCTACGTTTACGGAGCATTCAAGCCGTAAGTTATTGTGAATTAGCGACTATGTTTCTCCGACACCCACGTTGGAGGCTCGATCATGTTCCTCCGCCAAAGTCTGTTTTTATCTAATTTTTGTTTATGTCATTATTTCTTGACTAAATTTTGTTTGTTTTGGTTCCTGTAGGGTACCGCGTATGACACAACAAGTTAATCTACTGAGGCTTTTCTGGACTTCACATTGCTTTTTACACCGGCATCGCATTTTAAGAGGCGTAATCAGTTGGGCCTAGAAAACTGCCAAACAATGTGATTTTATAGTGATTATTTTGAAGTCTGATTCTGGTGGCGCCGGTCAAGGTAGGCAAGCGACGCTGTCAATAGGTTGTGAGAGGTATATGAGGTTTGAAAGAAATAGAGGATAAAGACAGTGAGGACATAAAAAGTGATTGGATCAAAGAAGTGTGAATGTGGGTTAAGACTAATGTGAAGCATGAGCTCAATGAGTTATGGCACATTCAAGTTGTGTGTGGGGTACATAACCATCGGCTCAATAATTCATTAGTTGAGCAGTCTGTAGCTGGGAGGTTCAGTGTACCTGAGAAATGCATTGTCCGAGATTTGAGCAAGATAAGTGCCCGATCAAAGGACATTTTAACTCACATCAAGAGACAAAATAAGGACAATGTGACTGTTATAAAGACAATTTATAATGAAAGGGCTAAGTTGAGAAAGATTGAAGCCGACAGCAAGAGCAAGATGTAAGTTTTACTCTAGTAGTTGGACGAGCTCAATTACATTGAGCAGCATGCTTACTGAACTGGCACGCATAGCGCGAGAAATCTTTTCTGTGCCCATCCTAATTCAGTGCAGCTCATTCGTTATTTTCCTCATACATTGATCATGGATTGCATTTACAAGACAAATCGGTAGACGTACCCGCTTCTTGAGATCGTTGGGGTCACATCCACACATCCACACACAAGACTTTCCCAGTAGCTCATGCTTTCCTACGTAAGGAGACTACGTCTGACTATTCATGAACGCTTAGGCAGTTGAAGTCATGAATGGATGGGTGACAACTTCTGAGTGTTATTTTGACAGATAGGGATTTGGGTTTGGTTGTGGCAGTGGAGGAAGAGTTCCTTACTGCTACCCACTAACTTTGTTTATGGCACGTGAATAAGAATATTATTGCAAAGACAAGGGATCTATTCTCTAACCAGGAGGACTATGACCGTTGGTGTCAGACCCCATCTAAATAAAGCATCTGACCGGCCTAAATTACCTTAATCCCTTGATAATCTAACAGCCTTACTCTCACAATCAATAAATAATTAAAAATCTCGTTGTCTTAATTATCAACTGTAATTTTTTATCAACCACAAAAGATTCTAAAATGAATCTTAAACCTCAAAGTTCCGTAAAAATTAATTAACAAATCCTCAAAGTTCATTTAGATTAGTTAAATAATCCTCAAAATTACTTAAAAGTTTTTTCGACAACACCACTTCTATTTCTAAGCCTACACTGGAAAACTCGGCCTTCGAAAATCTTCAACAAAGACTGTTTAGCTTGGTGGAAATGTTGAAGGACTCGCAATCCACCCATAACAATATATATTGCATCAACATTTTATATATTCATTCTAACCTATTTCAGGTTTTCAAAATCCTTAAACTAACATTACCTTAGCTCTGCAGCATTCCAATCCATCCCAAAACCATTTGAACAATTCCAAAAGAGATTCTAACCGCACACGAACCCAAAACCTCATTCATACAATATATTATATTTAAAAATAATACATATATAGAGAAAGAAAATGAACAAGTCACAAACAGTCTCAAAGCTTTTCATTTCCTTTGTTGCCTATAGAATCCGTCATTATCCAATTATAAAAATTCGACAATGTCAGATAAGTAAATCTCACACTATCCAATACAAATGTAATAATCAAATGCATAATAATCCAAGAGATTAAATGAACAATATAATCCAAGGAACTTAAATACAACCGTGAATCCATCCAATTTTTGTTATCCGACACAATTTGTTGATATCCTCCGAAAGTGGAAAGTAAACAGTAATAAAGACTCATGATCGGGGAGAATAACCAAACGAGTCTCATTTTTCTAGACTATGAGAGTATGATCTGGTTCAACGTAATTTCATGATAATCACGTGATGCAAAGTATCAATGACTCCAGCTCCTCAAACATAATAAAGTGTTCTATAACCACGGTATAATATACACTATAAGAAGACTCGAATCACCTTATCCTCCCAACCTGTGTATGCATGTACAACAAAAATGCAATATCACTGATCAATGCGATTTATATGAAATTATAATCATACAATGTAAATGTTACTATGAGATTTACTTAACCTTATAACAACCAACTTCGCACTTAATTTTCGGGGCTCCCAAAGCGTCGAATCACCTTGAAAAGGCTTCCAATAGCATCCCTGCATATCCAATTATATTATGGGTCATGCTTCAAGTGAAATCATATCACGAAACCTAATTAAAATTGCGGTCAAAGTACGTTTGAGAACAGTTTCCAAAAATATTAATTTATATAACTGTTTCAACAAACTTTCAACTAGACAATTTAGGGAAACTTTTTAACCTTGAAAAACTCAATATTTTTCATGATGACCTAAAAAGAACTTGTATTACTCATGTCGTACTTTCCATAGACTCTAAGAACACTTAAATCGGATCACCAATGAAAAATATATAAATTTTCTCATATGGTCTTTCGACTAAGCAAAATTTATTTATTTTGAACTAAAAAACTTCTCCAAATAAATATTTTCGCAATTAAATCCTCAAAACTTGACAACGAACACTACGAAATCACTCGATATCAACACCAAAATATTTTCACAACCTGTGGAGTCAAATTGTATCAAAATCAATAATAAATTCATCCAGAAACCTAATGTAAATCAATATCAACTATAAAACATCTCCAAAATAGTTATCACCTGAATTACATTAGTTCAATTCATCAAAACCCTAACCCACGTCAGTGGGATTTACTTCAAATTGATCTAAATCAACTCAATATACTAATTAATAATAATTCATATCAATTTCTATTGAAAACCCTGCGAAGAAATCGAAAAATCACGAGAATTCAAAATTGAATTGTGGAAAAATGCATGACATTGATAATTTACAAAATTGCGAGTCAAATACTTTGTTTCCACCTTGAGAACTTGGCTCAAACTGATTGTCTCGTGGTGCTCTATAGTGTTACTGAAAGAAACTTGGCGGAAATCAGACGTAGGGAGCTCCCGGAGTGAAAACCCGAGTGAGAGGGTTTAGAGAATGAAATTTGTTTTCGTTCTTTGTAAAATGAAACAAACTCTTGAAAAAATAGTCAATCTTCGTAAAATGTCCATATTACTGGTTTTGGTCACGTCAAAACCTCAAAAATCTTAACTTTCTCTATGACATACTAAAAGTCTTTCGGACTAATCCTCTTGCTATATTTAACCAAACTTGCACCAATTTGGACTCAATCTCGACCTCGACTACCGTCAACCGATACAAAACTTGAAACAAGATCTCCCACAAACTTCATTTTCATTTCATACTACCTTCAATCCCGACTTCCACGCAAATCGAGGCAAAATCCCCACATCGTCTTGTTAAATCCATTTAAAGTTCAAAACTCGAATTTTAAAACTTAATTACAAATATTTTTCACAAAATTCAAAACAAATGTTTGAATCGACCTTTTAACTTTCACGAAACTCATTTCGACATGTTTCTCGAGATAAAATCTCGCGAAATTTTGAATTTACTAATTTTACATGAATTTCGCAAGATAACATAATATATAGTGCACAACACTATGCACACATCACGCAAAAATAAGATTAATTAAAAATCCCAATTTCACCGATCTTTAACTCTCGACTCGCAGCCAAAACCATAATTATGCATTTGTTAATCCTTGATTAGCCATAATTACCGATTTAAAATTTTTGGGATTTGATAGTTGGTATGAGATGTGGATAAACTTGGTGCAATCCCAAATTGAGGCCTGTTGCAATGGTTGAGTTAAGGAACTAGAAGACAGTTATGGTGGAGTTCCAGGGTTGTATGAATAGGTTAAGGACACGTGGTTGTGTCAAAAGGAGAAGTTCGCCTACGCTTGGACAAACAAAGTTACACTTTGGGAATGCAACTACTAATCGTGCTGAAGGTGCTCATAATGTACTTAAAAAAGAGCTTGGGACATCATATGAACATTTTACAGATGTTTTCAACTCAATACACAATGTTGTTACGCATTAACAAAATAACTTGGAGGCGTCATTTAATCGATCCATGCATCTAGTGGCATACGAGTTTCAACACCACATGTATAGTAACATCATAGGCTTTGTGGCCGCACATGCATTAGATGTAACCAACAGAGAAGCAAGATCAGTTAGTGAGGGTGAGGTTGGCCATGATTCTTCCCTTTGTGGATGTGTGTTGCGGGCCACTCATGGTTTGCCTTGTGCACATGAGACCTCTTTGCATATGCTTGATGGAAGCCCTATCAGTCTTGACAAAATCCAACCGCATTGGAAGAAACTAAACATGATCCCCATTGAGTCCCCACATGATGGAGAGTTAGAATATCTTTACTAAGTTGAAATAGATGATGTACAGGCTAAATACAAAAGCAACGATCCTGACATGCAGGCGAAGATTGTGCAGAAGCTAAGGGAGATCATTTGCCCTACATCGACTATCATTTATGTACTGCAAGAGGAAATTACATCTAAGGGCCGACCCAAGAAGAAGAGCAAGAACTAGAAAACGAAGAATTCGAAGAGCAAGAAGCCCGTACTTGACAAGTCCACCAAGAGAATTCCTTTTAATTTTGAGTTCGCATAGGCCAAAACAACTCAAGAGTCTGTGCCGCAGGCTTTTGCAACGAGCCATGCAAGTAAGCAACTCAGGCAAGTCAATCAAGTGAGGGATCCAATCTTTAAAACCTGCACTAGGAAGGGGTCGTGGAAAGGGAAAGATAACCCAATGGATTAGACCAGACGACTTATGACTCGAACTCAGGTTGCTGAGGACTACGTTGATGAGATATCACTATTGTGTCGCACTTACCGTATGAACATTGTGGATGTGTGGCATGATGGAAATTGTGGGTTTCAGGTGATAGCCGAGGATGTAGGTTATAGGGGTGATCAAGGATGGAGACAGGTGCGACTGGAATTATTTGAAGAGTTGGTTACGAACGAGGCCATTTACAGGATTATGTATGATGAGTATGGTAGAGTTAGAAATGCCATTAATTTCTACAACAACCTCGCTGAAAGAGATCACTGGCTGTCATTACCAGAGATGATGTTAATTATGGCAAACTATTACAAGCCAGATTTGCAGTGTTAGCCAAGGAAGGGTTCGGTCTTTGGCTCCCTAGCAGACATGCACCCCCACCTGCATCTGAGAGAAGAATACTCTGGTTGTGCTTAGTGAATCAAAATCATTTTGTTAGAGTAAGTGATTTCCCATAATGCAAATCTTGTTTTATTCTTTATGATGTTTAACAATGTCCAATACTACTTACCATTTTTGTTATCATTTTTAGCTTCTCATTAGAGATGACACTCCTCTACCACGAACTTCAAGACAATAGAAGGTGTTCGCTGAGCCACAAAGTAGAGATTGGGAGGTCGAACTCAACATTCTTCCACGACCACAATCAAATGTGGAAGAACCGTCCATAGATCAACTTGATTAAAATGCAACATGCACCCATTTTTTTGTTGTCATTTTGTTATGTTGGAATGATATCTTTTTGTGGGTGTATATGGGTGATTATGGGTATAGCAAACATGGATATACGTTGTCATTTTGTTGTTCTACATTGGTACCATTTTTGGGGTTTAATGGATGAAGATTGGTTACTTTGTTTAACTTATCTAACATGGATTTTTTTGTTAGATTTAACTCTTTTATGTTGGATGGTGCCAATGAATCCCCCAAAAAATGGTATATGTTTGATGATGTCTCAATATTGATCTCTTTTACGTGTGCGAAATTGTAATTGGTCATGATTGATCTCTTTTGCTCATTTCTTTTAGTCATGATTGATCTTTTTTTTTTTTACTATGGATATATATTTGATGTCTCAATTTGATGGCTAAATATTGTTTCTTATATGTGTGGGAAGTCAATTCCGTCCTGTCATTTTCGTTAACTTGAAATGTTAAAATTGTCATCCCAGGAAAGCCAAGAGCAACGAGTCTGTCTCGGAGAAACTTGACGGAGAGCAACGTTTTTGTCTCGAACATGTCGCTCTGTTATACCTCATTGACCCACCTATTTACCGAATATACCCCTCACTAGATTTAGCAGATTATTTTGTTGGATTTGTTTTTTGAGCAATGTAGCCACAATATCCATGTAAACCTCGACTAAAGTGGGCCATACATTATTAGTGTTTACGGATATGTCAAAATGTACATTGTTCTATACCCCACCTATTTACTAAATATATCCTACTAGATTTAGCAGAATATGTTGGATTTGTTTTCGAAGCAATGGAGCACAATATCCCTATAAACCTCGACTAAAGTGGGCCGTAAGTTATTATTGGTTACGAAAATGTTGAACTGTAAATTGTTATATACTCCACCTATTTACTGAATGTACCCCACGAGATTTAGCAGAATACGTTGGATTTGTTTTCAGAGCAATATAGCCGTAATATCCCTGTCAACCTCGACGAAAGTGTGTCGTAAGTTATTAGTGGTTACGGATATGTCGAACTTTACATTGTTCTATACTCCACCTATTTACTGAATATACCCCCACGATATTTAGTAGAATATTGCAGTTCATAATGAAAATTAGTGTCGGTTATTGTGAACCGACACTTAGATGACTGTCACAGCAGAATGTAGCCGTAATTGTGCGATCGATTTCGATTAAGTTTGATCAAAATTAACATGTTGCTCTCGGACCTGCAACTCCGCCACATAGAAAAATAGACCAAAACAAGGGAAAAAAACACAAATAATTGAGGGCCCTCGCCAATAACAACAATACATACATTTCAAGTAGTTCGACCAAAATGTAATCAACAACAAACACAATTCAAGTAAAATTCACAAAGTTTCAAATTCTATTATCTTGAAAAACTTTAAAGTCTAATGCTCCCCAAGTGGTAGTTTTTCCTTCCGGCCTTAATGAAGAACATCCCCATTAGATGTAGTTCCTCCCTCACTTTAACAGGCAGTCGCGATGGTACTTTGATATGTATGCTCAACACCTGATAGGAATGCAATGACTTGATCTGTCATTTGAAAAGCATCATCAACAGTGAGATTGACCTTTGACAGGAGTGCACCTAAACTGCAATGTCACAACAAGAGCCTGATGGTTGCACCGTTGTATATATGTCAAATAAGTAAACTACAACAAATAACCATGAATTTTAGATAGGGAAAATAAAGTAAATCATATTACAAAAGAGTTCTCGTCCTCATCATGGACCCCCGTTGCATGTTTAGGATTCTCTGCAAAAGGGTGGCTGACTCTGAGGTACCATTCCATATAGTCGGATGGCGCTTGATAAGGATAGTCCGCTTTCTCACCGCGTCGCTCAACAAATTCTAGGTGACATTCCCAATTCTTCTAAAATTGGGCGTCATATGAGTACTTGACGGAGTATAACTATGCTAGCCTACTCCTATCAGCATCCATGTGTCGGTAAGGATCTCTCTGAATGCATTGAACGTATCATATTTGCCTCAAGACCCTGATGGGATTGTGAGGTTCAACAGTATCCATAAACTTTATGGGGCCATGGTAGAATGCAATATTATGGACAGGTGGTGCGCCCTTCAAAGTAGTATCCCAAATCGCCTAACGAAAATAAAGAGAATTGTTAACAAACATAAGCGTAAAAAACTCAAATTTCTAAGTGCAGTTTTATGGTCATTACTTCATGTGATCTCAGCTTGTCGAGGCGACGTCTGAAAGATACAAGATGATCCAACAAGAACTTAGTCTCTTTCTTGTAGAGCCTCCCCTCCTTTTTATGGTGCCACTTCATAACACGAGGCTTGACCGAGGTGTAGTCGCTACACAAAATGGGCTCAAGAAATGGAAGACGGTCGTACATCCATTCTTGAACAAACCAAATTCATGTATGACATATGGTAATCAAATTAAATGCATACATTAGTATGAAAATCAATTAAGATGCACGTATACCTTTAACAATGTCAAATAACCAAAAACTTGTGTGACTTTAGCACGACTGGCAATGCCCAGTTGACGGTACATGAACGCAAGAACTTCGGACCTCCCTGAGTATGAAGCAAAGTTGTCGACGTGTTCAAGAAGCTAGAGGAGAGAAAGGGAGACTCTTGTATCAGACTTGTTGGAAAAAGAATCGCTCCAAGAAGGTATAAGAGGTATGTTCAGACCAAACAATCGAGACTAGGATGTACATCTGGAGCTCTTTTATCGTTGGGTTATCCTCTCATTTTTTGGCATCGAGAACTGATCATTTAACCATGCCAAACTAACTGTGAGGCCAGGCCTAGTCCCAGTTTCCTCGTCAGCATCAGTCACCGACACCTCCCATAACTTACTAACCATCGCAATTACCGATTTACGAGCCTTGAAAGGCGTAGCCACAATCTTACCGGTAACTGAAATACCGAGAAGGACTCGTACGTCTTCAAGTGTGATCTTTATCTCGCCAAAAGGCAAGTGGAACATGTTTGTTTCAGGCTGCCATCTCTCGATAATGCCTAAAGTATAGACCATATTACCTCAAATGTATGATATGTAGCCCAATGGTGCTAAACCGGAGTCGTTAATCAGTTTCGCCACCTTTTCTTTCTCGGGATGTTGCGTGATAGCATTCCAAGCAGAAAATTGATAACCATGGTTTATACACTTCAGAATTCCCTGATCCTACAAATCATTGTCCAGAGTAAATTAAAAATACAATACATAACAAAAAAGAATGATGAAATTAACCGTCCCGAAATGTACGATACCTTGTTCCTCCAAATATCCAACAGCACGTGGTTTCTAAAAAATGGTAGAAGACTTAAATATGAAGGACCGATAGGAAATGAAGTGGCATATGCGTCTGCCGCATGAATCGTTGTATCAAAAGAGGCCTATTTATCCCCGACTTTGGCAAAATCACTTAGTGTATGACTGTTTTCAATACGCTCCCCTGACCCACTCCTACCAACTACAAGTATACCTATTTCACCTACAGAGGACGTACTAATATCCTCACCATCAGCATCTCCTAAATCCAGATGAATCTCTTTGGACTTATTTACTTGATCTTTTTTGGCTTCACCCACTTTTGCCTTCCGATTAGAGCAAGTCGAACATTTCATCTCAAGCACACCCTCATCCACTTGGGAAACCGTGGCACTAGCCTAATCGTGTTGCCCAACCCTACGAGGAGGTCTATTCGCTTTAGTTTTAGTTCTCGCCATTCGTGAACATACACAGTTCTACAATTCAGGAAAAACAATTCAATTCCAGCGGTTTCGATTTAACACGGTCGACATCAATAGTCAAGATGTCAGCCTAAGTCATCTGAAACCCATACATAAATATTGGTTTGAACATACCGCAAAACAAATGATATTACGACCTAACTAATCCGCTATCATCACAAGAACTAACGATTTAACCTGACCGATACCATTCACAATGTATCAACTTTAAGTGGTCATCTAGTACGAATCATCAACAACAACATACCAGAAACCCAAACCTCACTACACCCAACCAAATGCGACAAACAAATATCCAAACGACGCGTAATATCATGAGGAACAAAACCCACAAGCTTAGAGTGTCGAAAACTCACCAAATTAGAAGCGGCGAGACGAACGATATCACAATGGTCTTTCGTACGTGGTGGTCCATCTACAATAGTTCCACCGAGGTTTGCCTTAAAAACACCCTCTCACGGCCTCAATGGTCGAGATTGATGAAGAATTCGGGGTTTCTTTTGGGTTTTGTGGAGGTTTGATTTGGGGTAGGCGTGTGAATAATCGGTTGGGGAGGGGGTTTTTCTTGTTTGAGGATAGGGGTAATCTAGAGATTTACAAAATTATATGGGATCCATTTAGTAAAAAACATACACAAAGTGGGGTACGTTTAGCAAACGGGGTCCGTTTATCCACTCTCAAACTTAATCAATCAAATATTAATTATAATTATGCAAGTTTAATTACCTCTATGTTGAGGCTATGTGGAAATATTACTGATGAGACGATAATAAGAAGGTCACGTGGCCCACCTCGATTTATAACTGAAACAAATATCAAGTGTGCATGTCAATCCAATAAATATTAAGGATTGATTTCTAGTTTCATGGTAGCTGAGTAAAATAATGAGATGTTCGATTGGTTCAGCTTCAAATTAAGAAGCATATGTTGCATATAATGATCATGATCGCAATAACAAATTTACGAATGTGGAAAAAGTGAAAAGACCTGATAAAGGTTGTATTGACTATTACATTAAAATTTGGAATAAAAATGGTGCACCACAAAAAATGACAAATTATTATTGACAATGAGCATGCTCAAAATTGTGACAAACTTTGCCACGTTTGAAATACCATTAGGTCCAAATAATATCATGTCCAAATACTTTGATACCTTTACTATGCCTTCAAAATAAAAAAATCAAAATTATGAATTTTATCATTGAAATGGCTCGATAAAATTGGCACATCGAGATGTGTTCAAATCATGTGCTAAATATAGGCGATTAATTTATGTCTTGTGTATTGTGTTACATGCATGTACATTGTAACGGCCCCGCGCCCTGAAACCGCCAAGTGGGTGCTGCTCCACGCCCTGTGGGCCTCGCTGCATTGTCCACGTCACTTACCCAGAGGGTCTCGCGCTCCGTTGGCGTTGCTTGTCACGCATGCATCCTCGGCGTGCGTGCTAATTTGTCATGTTGTTGCTATATTGTAAACTAGTATGCATATTTTCTTTAAAAGTCATGTATATTTAGGATTTATTGTCTTTTAGTTTCGAAGTTCGCGAGTTATACATATGGCTTGTGTTTTACAAGTTTCAGTTAATAAATAATAAATTAACAGCGGAAGTCTTAAAGTGACATAAAATCATTATATATATAGCGTATATCATAGAACATCAATCCTAATGTAGAAAACCCGGAAATATAGTACTTTGTATATAAGGCGACATGAAAATAAAAAAATAAGCATATATACATGTACAATGTCTCTCTAGTCTCCATGATACCCAAAATAAAGCAAAATATCAAAAGCTAAACACGTATGAGAGTGTCATGGACAATAGGGGATCATAGATAGTTGCCTAGGATCCCCTTATCCTTGCTCGTACTAGGATCTACACTCATCAATCACAACAAAATAGATTACGAGTCTAGTAAGTAAAATCCCAAGGAAATTTACCATGCGTTTAAGTAAATAGAGAAGCCAAATATAATGTTAAATAAACATGCGGAAAATAAATATGAAACTATAAATGGGTCATCACATGCATATATAACAAGTGGATAAACAAAGTGTGTGCTTGTTCCAATCAGACTAAACTGTATTTCGGCTCCCCAGGATCCCTTTAGTAGGTGCCCCCACTACTCTTTCACCTGGTTCCTCGCAGTGACTGACCTATATGGTCACACGTGCTACAGTCTAGAGTGTCATAAACACATGTCGGTGGGAGTAACCTTAACTAATCGTCCCAATAAAAATAATAGAATGGAACTATAAGCCAATAATGGATAGAAACAAAGAAAATAGTAATTAAATAGTCAAGTGACGGTCCATTCGATTTTACAAACCTCGAACACGAGCTCCGACTTTCCCGGACTCCCGAATTCAACCCCGCCTAGCTCCTAATACCCGAGCTACTGTGACGGCCCGACTCCTCAAATCGGGTATCGCCCAGCCTAATCCCGTCAATAAGCCATAACCCATGCGATGTAGGACTTAACAACGTACCAGTAAGCTTTTTACCTCTTCACCTCGTTACTCACGATCAACATAATTACTATTCATTTCAAAATCATGAGAGTTAATTAAGATATCGTTATCGCCACCTTAACTTTCAGCAGAAGACTTAGTAAAAATAGCGGAAGCATTTATAAAACACCTACTGTGGAAACCGGGTAAACAAACGATCATATAAAACCAACCAAAGTAATACATGATACTGTAGGGAAGTGTAGTCTATCAACCCAATATAGAACCTAAAGTTATACAAAATGTCATAAGTAATAGATACACAAAGTAATCACTTACAAATGTAGTAGAAACTATCCTCCAACGACTCAAAACTAATCGTCGATCTTCTCCTTCCTTGGTCTGCTACTCGACGGATCTGCACCCATCGTCATAAAAGGACGATGAGTACAGTAAAGTAGAAAGTAACATTGAGAGACATTCATCTTCATTTTCAAATATACAACAAGTATATGAAAGCATAACAATAGCAAAGAAAGCTGAACAAGAATCATGTTATAAGATACTTCAGTTAAACATCATAAAACTGACACTTGGCTAAGCAGTAATAATCTAGGGTCGGTTGACTATGAGATTACATCACATCAACTTCATTCCACTATTTAGGGAGTATATATGCTCATGGTTGCCCATTTTACATATACGTATATCATTGTCGACAACCTCAGGTCTCATACACCGTGTGTCGCTCAAGCTAGTGGTGAGATCCCGACATCCCTAGAATTTAGTGACCCCGTGTGCTGCGACTAACTCTATATAATTGTCCTAGATATAAGAACTACTTTTATAACTCAAGAAATGACACAAATTAGGAAATCCAACAAAGGTGAATGCATAACTAATGCACAAAGGAAGTAGATTTTCAATACTATAGATCTCGTACCTAATAACATGCTATTCTACTTGATTTACATACTTTACAACTAAGAATGACATAACACGTGAATAAAAGTCAATGAATGCCACTTAAACATAAATTAATGTCACGATAACAATCTCATGAAATGAGACGAAACAACAAGTCATGACATCAAGAGTGCAATAGGTTCATTAGTCCAAATGACTGTAAATAAGAAGCATAATGGAAAAGAAATGAAAATAAATATCTCAATCAATGTACTTACAAACTACGCGAAACTCCTTGGCTAATCTGGCCTCCTAACGCCTCGTATCTCGCCAACAACTTCTCGAGACTCCTCCCTAGTTTCCTGAGGTTAATTAGGGTGTTTTATGATTTATACAAATTATCGAAGTTAGATTAAACCAATTAGAAAACCCCAAGATTTTATTAGAAATTTACTACTTTTCTGGTCTTGACGTTGTGGTGGCGTCGTGCACTCTGCCCTTACGGCGTCGCCAGGGCGTCAAACTTGTATTTCTTACTAAGAGTTCAACTTTGCATTCTAATAATCCATACACCTCCAACACACCTAAATCAAGCTTGATTATCACCAATTTATTCAAAATTTACAGACTTAGGTGTTTAAACCCAAAATTATAGTTTTTCATACAAAAATTCATCAAAACACTAACAACTTCAAAATACCATAACTTTGTCAATTTAAATCAAAATCCGAATTTTCTTGATAGCAAATTTATTGATTTTTCGCGAGGAATTCGAAAATGCAATTGGTTTTGAAAATTAAAACATCTTCATATCAGAATTCGGCAAAAATCAGTTTCATTACTAAAATCATTATTTTTTATCAATAAACTTCAATTTTGAAATTCGAGGTTCAAGGACTCATTTGATGCTTCAATTAAGTCATAAAATCAGTGAAAAAGGTTTCTCAACTCGTTTGAGACAAATTCCATATCATTAAGACCAATTCATCGTAATATACTAAATTATTAAAGTGTTAAAAAGGAAGATTGGAGAAGAAGATCAGTAAGTTAGTGAAGGAATTCTAGTGGTGTAAGTAGAATTACCTAGTTGTTATACACTACCAACTAGATCAACTTCTTCAATTCCACTAGAATTCATTCACTAACTTGCTAATCTTCTTCTCCAATCTTCTTCTCCAGCACTTTACTTCTTCTTTAATTTTAGAAATAAAATGGTTTGCATGAACTAACTCATTCAATCTTATATATATTGATTAGGTTATTTAATAGCCATTGATCTTAATGTACACACATATCTCGAGACTAATCTAATGGCTTATATCTTTATTTTAACTCCACTAACTCTATCATGCTAACATAAATTCTAACTCAATAAACACGTATCTCGAGGAATATCAATGACTAACGTTTTAATTTGCTAACTTAGGTTACATTTAAAATAAAAAATAAATTGTAGCTCTATCAAATTCAACTAACTAAGCCACATCAACTTAAGTTAATTTGCCACAATGTCTCGAGTGACTTAATAGTCTACACGTATACATCACACTAGGAATACATCACAACAAAACTAACATATACCTCAGCCACAATGTCTCGATCAATGAACGTATCTCGATGCGGGTCTCATGTCACGAGTTAATAACCCTGATTAGGAACTAATTTACTATTAATAAATTATGGGTCGTTACAGCTACGGTCCCCTTAGTCCCCTGAAGTTCAAATGTATTATTTTAATCAATTTAGAGCCACATTAAGTTAAATTATTAATATTAAACTAAAAATTTGAATTTTATTCCAATTTTTAGTTGTGGCACATTTTTTGGATTACACAGGGTGCAAACTAGGGCTGGCAAAAATCCGGGAGCGGACATAAACGGGACCGGACACCCATTTCTATAATGATTAAATTTGGTGCCCGGACCCAGTCCCGTTTTTGAAACGGGCAATTTGTTTTTGTCCAGTCCGTATGTTTGTAAAACATACGGCTCCCGTTTTGTCCGCTTTTTATTTTTAAATATGATTAAATATTTTATTTATCAATTATTTTTTAAAAAAAAACCCCTCAACTACAACTTACAAGTCTACAAGTCACCAATTACCAAAAAATAAATACATAACATCACGAGAAACATATTTTAATTTATTGAACAACAACATCATCAAATCAGCAAGTGAGAAAATAAATTTGAAACAAATTTTAGAAAAATCAAACAAGAAACATGGATTGGATATAAATGGAGAATGAGTTGAAAAAATTTACATTGAGAGCGAGAGAGATGAGTGGGCTGGGCACAAGCCGCACAACCGCTGTGATGGGCTTTGCGAGTGGCGAGGCGGCGGCGCCGCCGCGACGCGCTGGCGTCGGCTGCGCATTTCTAACTGCGAGTGCGGAGAGTGGAGCTCGAGACGATCGCCACGCCCGACGAGGCCGAGAGGAGAGAGCGCGCGACGAGCGAGAGCTGGAGGGAGAGGGTGACGGCCGACCGCCGACGCACGGGTGAGCGGTGAGCCGCACGCCGGTGAGTCGAGCCGCACGAGCGGTCTTCGCCGAGGCGAGCGGAGAGACGGCGAGATGGTGGCGACGGCGAGTCCGGCGAGTGGCGGCGGTAGATGGTAGCTTAGCACGCCGGATTGTTCGGAGGGTGGGAGAGGTAGAGCCGCCGCCGCAGAGGGTTTGCGGTTTGGTGAGAGAGAGTCGAGAGACCGTGAGAGAGACAGTGAGGCTAACGAGCGCAAGACGCGAGTCGCGCGACGAGAGAGGGTGGGATAGGGTTTGCCGGTTTGGTGAGAGAGAGTCGAGAGAGCGTGAGAGTTTGAGAGAGACGGCAGAGCTGTAAATCGGGAGGTGAGATGTGAGCGTGAGAGTGAAATTAGGTTATGGAGTGTGAAATTACCAATATGCCCTTCAAATTAATCACTAAACGGGTACCCGTTTTTTTAAAATTTTTGCCCAGACCCAGTCCCATATTTTTAAACGGACATAAAACATTGTCCAGACCCGTATGTTTGTCAAAAAAATATTGTCCGGACCCGTTTAAAACGGGACCGGTCAAAACGGGACAAACGGAACCGGACACATTTTGCCAGCCCTAGTGCAAACGCCTGAAAAATTCTTGACACCCTATATTTTTTTTGATTTTTTTGTAATTCTTTATCCATTTTTCTATATTTTTCTATAATTCATTTTATTTGTTATGCATTTAATTTGAATTTGAATTATTTTTATTATTTAATGAGGTTGGGCCCACCTAAACCAAGCCCAGTTTTGCCCAACTTGGCCGGGCCTGGCCTGGCCCGTGCGTGCGGCCATCCCTCTCCCAAAAGTTGTGCAGCAATTAGTCTCTGATGCGTCTTCGTCCCTGCATTTCATCATCATTTTCATTTTTTTAAATCAACAAACAACATAACAACAATAATAACAACAACATCATTTGTAATATAAAATTTTAACAATTTATCATGTTTTCCCCAAAAATCTAACATGCATTTACAAATTTGCTCATGAACAACAATTCTCTATATACCAGTTTCAAAACCCATAGTTTATAGATAATTGGGGTTTCAATCCCCCTCACTTAATTAGGGCATCTGACCGGCCTAGATTACCTTAATCCCCTAATAATCTAGCAGCCTTAACCTCTTCATTATTAAATAATTAAAATTAAGATCTTGTAAGCATCAATTATAAAACTTTATTAACCATCAAAGGTTTTAAAAGTAAATCTTAAACCTCAAGATTTAGTTGGATTGATTACATTATCCTTAAAATCTTCTAAAATATTTCTCGACAGCACCTCCTCTGTTTCTAAGCCTACACCGGAAAACTAGGTCTTCAAAAATCTTCAACAAAACCTGCTCAGCTTGATGGAAACGTCGAATGACTCACAATCCACCCATAACAATATATTGCATTACAAAACTATTTGTTCATTCTAACCTATTTCAGGTTTTCATAATTCTTAAACCATTATTATATTAGCTCCCGCAACATTCAAATCCGTCCAAAATCATTACAACAATTCCAAAAGAGATCTTAACCGCATACGAACCCAAAACTCATTTATACAATAAATTATATTCAAAACAATACATATATAGCATGAAAGAACTGAGCAAGTCACAAACAGTCGAAAAGCTTTCCCTTTCCCTTGTCGCCGCTAGAACTTGTCAGTACCCAATTATAAAAATTCGATAATGTCAGATAAGTAAATCATACACTATCTCACACCTGTAATAATAAAATGCATAATAATCCAAGAGAATAAACGAACAATATAATCCAAGAAATTTAAATACAATCGTGAATTCATCTCGTTTCTATTATCATACCATAATATGTTCATATCCTTCGAAAGTGGTAAGTAAACAGTAATAAGGACTCATGCCCGGGGAGAATAACCAAACGAGTTTCGTTCCTCTAGACTATGGGAGTATAATCTAGTTTAACATGATCTCACGATAGCCACGTGATGCAAAGTATCGGTGACTCTAGCACGTTAAGCATAATATAGTGTTCTATAACCATGGTATAATAAACACTATAAGGAGACTCGAGTCGCCTTTATCCTCCCTACCCGTATATGAATGTACAACAAAAATGCAATAGCAAGGATCAATGCAATTTATACGAAATTATAATCATACAATGTAAAAGTTACTAAGGGATTTACTTAACCTTACAAATAGCCAACTTCGCGCTTAATTTTCGGGGTTCTCGGAGCGTCGGATCACCTTGAAAATCCTTCCAATAGCTTCCCTGTATACCTAATCATATTATGGGTTATGCCTCAAGTGAAATCAATCATAAAACCCAATGAAAACTACGGTCAAAGTACGCTTGAGAACAGTTTTTAAAAACCTCAATATTCGTCATGATGACCTGAAAGGAACTTGTAGTACTCATGTCCTACTTTCCATAAACTTCAAGAATACCCAAATCGGATCACCGACGGAGAAACTATGAATTTTCCCATATGACATGTCAACTAAGCAAACTTTATTTATTTTGAACTAAAAAACTTCTCCAAATCAATATTTTCGTTATTAAATCCTCAAAACTCGACAACAAACGCCACGAAATCACTCGATACCAACACCAAAATATTTCCTCAACCTGTGGAGTCAAATTGGATCAAAACCAATAATAAATTCATCCAAAAACCTAATGTAAATCAATATCAACTCTAAAAACATCTCCAAAATAGCTATCAACTGAATTGCACCAGTTCAATTCATTAAAACCCTAACCCACATCGGTGGAATTTATACAGATTAATGCAAATCAATTCAATATACCAATTAACAATAATCTCTACCAATTTCTATCAAAATCCTGTGAAAGCAATCGAAAAATTGCGAGAATTCAAATTGATTTGTGAAAAAAGTCAGACATTGAGAATTTACCAAATTGTGGGCCGAATACCTTGTTTTCATAGTGGAAATTTAGCTTTTTATTTTTTTATATTTATATATAAACTCTCAACTGCTTGTTAGCATCTTAATATCTTTTTTATTTATTAATTTATGGAATCCCTATTTTAACGTGTTTTGACTTCCGATGTTCGTTTTCAATCCGATTTTTTTCCAAATCGAGTCAACTTCTCAACAAAACAGTCCATTTTCATAAAACGTCCATAACACTAGTTTTGGTTACACCAAAACCCCAAAAATCTTAACTTTGTCCATGGCATACTAAAATCTTTCGGACCAATCATTTTGTCATACTTAACCAAACGTGCACTAATTTGGACCTAATCTCAAACTCGACCACCGTAAATCGACACGAAACTCGAAACAAGATCTTGCACAAACTTCATTCTCAATTCATAATACCTCTGATCCCGACTTGCACGCAAACCGAGGCAAAATCCTCATGTCAGCTCGTTAAATCCATTTAAAGTTTAAAATTCAGATTTTTAAACTTAATTACAAATATTTTTTGCGAAATTCAAAACAAATGTTCGGGTTGACCTTTTAACTTTCACGGAACTCATTTCGACACGTTTCTCGAGATAAACCCCCACAAAATTTTGAATTTACTCATTTAACTTGAATTTCACAAAACAACATAATATATAGTACACAACACTAGGCACACATCACAGAAAAGTAAAATTCTCGTAAATCTCAATTCATCGGTCCTTAGCTCCCAACTCACAGCCAAAATCATAATTAGTCTTTGTTGGCCTCTGATTAACCGTAATTACCAGTTTAAGACTTTTGAGATTTGACAAAAACATTTTGAAATCACTGACTCATACTTGAAAATTCGTTTTTGAAAATTGGAATCCAAATCTAAGTTAGATACAACATTAATTCATAAATAAAAAGCTAATTGGAACAATCTAATCGTGAACTAGGCGAGGAGTTTCTTAAATTTGATCTCTTTGTCCTTTAAATGCCTTTGAATTTCAGAACTCTAGCCTTCCTTGTTTCCAAAATTCTGATTTTTAGTGTTGAGAGCTTGCATGTTCAAGTTTCCCACTCAAACCATACTGGGTAATTATACAATAGAGCTCAAATATATACCAATGTTATGTGAACTATACTTCTCACATCTGGATTACTATGGAGTTTTATTCTAACGGTGATTGATGTAGTGCATTTAATGCAAAACATATTAAATGCGTAATATATATGGTTTGATCTCATCAAGTGAATTAACATATCTCGAGGATCATCTATGGTTCCTAATTAGCTGCCATACACCACATAATGACTCATATGGGGCACTCAATAAGTCTAGTTGGTCAATTAAACCCCTCGGTTATTCAACTTCCCTCGCATCTGCATGCATCCCGAGATGTGCCATAGCATGTGGTTTCGACTTAGCGATTCAACCTATGCTTATATTTTCATAGTTTACTTTATTAAATAGTCATCATATCGTTAATCAGTCGTGTTTTCCTAGTGTTCTCATAGTTTGCCTTTCCAATACCTGCGTTGGCATGCATTACAAAGCTAATACCCGTCACACAATCTCGCACGATACAACAATATAAGTACAAACATGCGATGCATTTATGAATCAAAATGATAAATTACATCGCAAATAGGAAATCAACAGACAATTTAACTAGCATCTAGTCGGGCATGCCCCTAACCTATCTACGGTGTTCGTGTGGGTTCGAACTGGCGTCATAATCTGTAAATAATAAATAATAACGGCGTTAATAAAACGAATCGTTACATACATTATAATATAAAAGAAAATATTTCTCGAATTTGAACTTAGCAGATGCTAATGTTCAGGCAATATCTGGTACAATAATTATATTGTTATTGCCTTATTCAGTTGAAATTTACTCAGAATAGTAGAGAGTTTTTCTATATGATTATGATTTAATCTGAGAATAAAATTCTCGGCTTTAACTTTTGGGATATATAAGGCACATTAAAACGAATGTCGTCATAAATCAAATGATCGAATGACATTCATAATGTTGAATGATATTTTTTATCGTCCAGAATCATCAATAATGCGAAAATATTATGAATTCGCATGGGCTTCCTTTATAGAACCACATTTTTTATCAACTGGTGATAATCTCCAGGCAAATCAATATGAGACTTATATTGATTTAACTCTTCATAAATCATATTATAAGATGTCTTGGACCCCTAACATGTAATTTATTTATAGCAAGTTTTGCTAATTGTCATTTTGATGAAGCGATTTTTCCACCATTATGGGGAGATATAAACCAATTCAAAAGAAATGACGTGAAATTGCTTGAAATGCATCAAATTGCATCAAATTTGTTGTATTATGATCCATGTATAGATTAATATTAACTTGAAGTTCAAATGATCATTCATTAGCAACAAGTTATGAATCAATTACTTGATGCAAGTTCTATATATTTAAAAGAGTAGAAAAATCATATGTTTCAGCATTAAATGTTCATAAAGAAAATTATGTCCATGTGCAACAAAATGCACAAGAACCAACAAAATGCATAAGACGTAAAAGACCAAATATTATATTTTTAACTTACTTGCAATAATTTGTTACAATGTAATATAAGATGGCTCACCCATGTGAACATGAGGAGAATCAAAATGAGTTATTGATTAGTGCATTGCACCTTTTTTTCCCTTAGCTAAGGTTTTTCCCACATGATTTTCCTAGCAAGATTTTTAATCAGGCAAATCCTTACAATATTATACTCCACATAAAAATTTATGAGAGCAGTGCACTCTTTTTCATTTACTAGATTTTTCCTATAAGGTTTTTCTAGTAGAGGTTTTAACGAGGCATTTATATTCTCTCAAATTGTATCAATGCATTGTACTATTTTTTTAGCTATGTTTTTTTCCACAGGGTTTTCCTACCAAGGTTTTAAATGAGACAATCAACAAATATTATATTACGAATCATGATTGACGAAACATTGTGCTTTTTTTTTTTCTAGCAGGGGTTTTAACGAGGCATATTATATCAACAAGGGTCATCTAAGGGGGGAGCGTCGTAAATAATGTGGATGACTATTCACATTGGACATGTAATATCAAATATGTATTTACTTGCACTCCATTATGTAGCTTGTTTCACTATTTATACTCTTTTGTGTAGCTAGTATACTATGTATTACTTATAAGGCTTAAGTTTTTGGTTTCATGTGTACACATTGTATTGCTTGTAATCTTTGTTCAAAGTTGATGTGTTCATCATCTTTAAGGGCCTATAAAAAGTGGTTCCTTCTCTTGTATAGAATATACCAATGTTGGAATGGATACATTTATCAACTCTAGCTCCTTTCTCTCTTGTCTCATCTTCTTTGCTTGTTTTCATAGTCTTTAGTTCATGCTTCTCATACTTTAGTTCTACAAGTTCTAGTTGATTTTTTTTCAGGAAGTTTTAGTTGATTTACAACTTAGTTTGATTTACAACTTAGTTTACAATACTCCCAACCAACTCTAAATATGTTGGTTCTTTCAGGTCGTGAAAACGGGGTGTTTGACTGATTATTATGGAGTTAGTTAAGATTAATGAGAGGTCGAGAAAAAAGGTTTGGACACCCCCAAATTATCCAAAAAAAAGAAAGACTTCCATTAAAATTGAGTTAACTGAATATTTCTTTGGGCAAATATTGAGTTGAATATTTAGGTAGGTAGAAATATAACTTCCATTTTTCATCTTGTGTAAAAAGACTATACAAGTGGGGCACAATAGAGGCTATGATCCGTTGAAAGAAGAAAAGCATAGAGGCCCAAACCCAAATAAAACATTCATGAATCATAATTAATCAACTTTTTAGATGCAAATTAAGAGACATTGCATATCAAACTGATATTTAGTTAGGATTTCTCATGATTATATATTGACTATGTGTCCATTTCTAATGATAATTTTGACTGTCAAATGTAGTAATACTGGTCTGAATTAACCGCCCAGCTTCATTTATTGGATGTGGACTCCAATTAAGTCCTCGTAATTAATTACTTGGACTAATCTATTACTGTATTATGAAAGCTACTTATGAAAATTTATTATTATCAAAGTTTACCATATAACAGAGAAAAGTAACATATATGCCTAGGAATTGCAAAGACTCAAATAGTAGTACGTTTGCTAGATAAATTCTCAAGCTTATGCAATTTATCACATATCAATTTGAAGTTTTGATAACTTCACAAATTGGTACCTTATCATACTTTTTTAGTTTGAAAATCCAGTTTTCTTCTCTACACACGATTTTTGACAAAACAAGAATGGTAGTTGTTGGAACTCTATGACTCCTGGTCTCAAGTTTTGAGTCATGGACATGAAAAGAATTTTGTTGGATCTCATCCACACATGTCACACATAAAAAGATCTAGGCAAGTCAATCAATTGGTCATGTGAGCACTTGAAAAGGAAAACATATAATAGAGTCAAAGAATTAAGATATCATTTAATCAAAATCTCAAAAAAATTATAGTATAACATCGAATGTCATTCGATTCTAAATATGTTAGTTTTTCTCGACATATGAGGTTGGGGTACAGGTGTATGAGTGACTCTTGTAGAAATAATCGAACCTAAGTATGGAGGGGCGGGAAAAAGTTTCGGAAGTCCTAGAAAGAAATCTAGAAAAATTTATTACACTTTAAATTTGAACTAGCAACAAAATCTCCTTTTGATTTTCTTCTTGGTTACCCTTCGATGGTTTGTGAGTAACTAGTGATGAATCAAATGTAGTCTGAGTCCATAAGCTAGCTATCTCAGTGGGCGTAAGAGTTTGAATAATGCAATTAAAGATATGAAATCATGAAAGAAATATGGTCTTGGTTCAATGTGTGGAGCCCTAAAAAAGAATTGATCTCCATATCCACAACAGTATTAAGAGCTGAATATTTATGTATGGTGACTATGTTAACCAAACCACACCATATTTGCCAAATTTTAATGTGTACACAAAAGTCTAGTCAACTATCCAACTTGCTGTCTCCATCTTATCATTCTTCCTCATCAACTTTGATTTGACCAATCTTACTTCATTGATTTAGCTCATATTGTTGCAAATTAATAAGTAACCATAAAATTTTTTAACAGTTTAAGAAAATATTTACACTTGTAATTATTAACTAAATGAGTAGCCCAATGATTTGATATATAATTATTGATGATAGTAATCGATGGTTCAAATCTCAAAAGAGACATGTTAACAGGTGAGCAATTATTTTTTTTATACGAAAGAAACAACTCGCATGCTACGTACTTTCTTAAACATACTATTATATGCTTCATACTTTCTATGAACTAAATGGATGTGAAGTGGAGTACATTTTTTTCTCCGATGTTAGAGAGGCCTTTCTAGGCAATAGTTAAGAGATGAGGCTAAAGGACTCAAAACAAAGTTGTATAGCATTTTCAACATGCATTAATTCGGTTACTTCTTATCTTTACTCACTTGTTGTTTATTAAATTATTGGTTCTACTGTATTACCAAACTAATTGTTGTATGTTGCCAAACTATCACCATCTCCAATTGAAAAAAAAAGAAGGAAGAATTTCTACGAGTTCTATTTCTTAAATGAGTAATGTGCCATATACTATGTATTTTTATTGAAATGCTGGAACGCGATCCCCTATTTTTTCGGGTGTACGACATGCCACCCTTTGACACGACTTATTGAAGCACAATTTTCATATTTTGTTTGGACATAAATCGAACGTCATTTCAATAATGCAAAATAAATTGGTCTCTACAAGTAATCGATAGTTTTGAATTTGTTTAAAGTTCATCACCTAATTAATATGGTTTCTTAAATCTTAATGTTCCTCTCTTGGCTTGATTATTAGTCAAATTTTTGTTAGAGTTAGGTACTAAAGTGGTGATTATGAAAGAGAAATAAAGTGGTTTTGATATCAATGATGAAAATATTTACAATGTTACGGCGTGTTTCATGGCATTCACATTCCTAAAATATTTGCTTTTGTTCATCAATTGCTTTTATGCCTCCTAATGACTACATTCCTAATTAAAATTAACAAAATTAGGAGCTCTCTCCTCTCCCTCTCTCAATCTATTTATACAAACTTTTATTCTACCAAAGCTACCTAATAGCACCAACTCTCTAACCAAACCAAATGCATACTTCATCATCAATCATCTTCACCTTCACATTAATTCTTGTCATCTTCATGACACTAAGAGCTTCAACCATACGAGCCGAATCGCATGCAGAGCTCGTTTTGGACGACAAGAAAGAACCCGTTATCTGGCCTCGCCGCCGCTTGGGCTTACATGTCTTGACGAAGGGTCGACCTGTCCCTCCTTCGGGTCCAAGTCATAGAGGCCATAAGGCCTTCAAGTTCACAAGGCACCTCCTAAGAACAAGTCCATGGCTTGAGGGGAGCTGATAAAGAGTGTTAAAGAATGAATGAGAAGTACTCAAAGCACTGCTAGGATCTTATTTTGTTTGTTATTCACTTTTCTTTTTTAACTTTGAAATTGTTAAAAAAAAATTGAAAGATGAACTGATAATTGTTACAATTTTTGATGTACATTGGTTAATGGAGCTACTAGACTGCCAGTATTAGGATGCGAGGTGGAGAGGGTTTTTTTTTTTTTTTTTGGAATAACTTACTTTGTATATATTCACATTTTCCATCAAATCATTCAATATACTATCTCATATATATGTCTCAACTTGCAAAACCTAAAATCAAGGATGCAATTGTTGTGAAGTTCAAATTCAGCATTTGACACAACTTAATTAGATTCAATTGTACATTTGATTTTCTTTTTAATAATGGTCAATTGGTGCTGGCTATTAAACCAATTATAATTGTTGAATATTTGAATAATTGTCCGATCTTCTCACCACTGCTTGTAAATATTTTTGGCTATAATATATAGAATAACGTCTCGTTCCTATAAAAAAAAATGTCGGATCAATTAGTTGATGATTGTAAAGAGATGGAGAAAACATAAGGCCGCGTTCGGATACTCATCCTCATGTAGAATCAATGTTTTGATCGATAAATCAAATAACAGCAAAAACATATTGAACTATAGGACATTTACAAGAATTTATCTGAGGAAGTCACAAACTGTGAATCAAATCATAATGTCCTGTTTCCCTTGGTTTTACACAGAATTTATCTTAGGAACCAAACACAACCTAATTGTCATGAAGATGTCCTATACTCCTATATATATATGACATGTTGTTAGTACAATACACAAAACATGCATATAATTGAACAATATTATATCATGCTTGAATTCAATTACAAAGAACTAGATAAAATAATACAAGAGGCTTGCACTAATGGCAATGTCCTAAGACGAGATTTCCTCTAATTCGGTGTATGAATGCTTCAAGAGGTTCGTCTCCAGGATACAACTGGATTGATATTTGATTACACACCAACCAAAAGATCTTTTCTTCTGCGACAACAAAAATCTCTCTCTCAAAACCTAAAAACTATCTTAATTTCGAAATTTTCCTTAGTTAACCAATGAAGTTAAAAACCATTTTTATAAACCAAAAACTGCCTCTTTTGAACAGTTACAACTGTTCAAAACGAGGTCATTAGTGGTGTGGTTTATTAACTACCAATTATCCCACTAATTAAACACATTTTTAAAAACTAAAAGTGGTAACTGTTCACCACTAATCACACCTACGAAATTAACTAAATTTAATGTAAAAAGTAAAAAATTTGTGTTGTGAATTGGCTAAGTTATTTTAGCATTAGCCCCAAGGCCCAAGGCCCTATCAAAGACATATTAAATATCAAGTAATTAAGTGTATTAATCAATGGAGAATACCCATGGTCTTGTCCTCCAACCCCACATTCACTTAACCATTTACTTCAAGTGAAAGATTTCTTCTAAGGAAAGAAACAAAAAGTTTCTTTCCCATGTGGGACTAAAATTGGATACAATACAAACTCAATGAAAGTTCAACAATACCCCACATTTGTATTGTATCCATCGGCAACCCTGACTGAGTTTACTTTGCCAAATCACAAACACAAATTTTAAAGAACAAACATTACTTTAAAACAATTGAGAGAGATTATCATGTCATGTTAATCAGGAAAGTGTCGTATAGACTTGAACTTACCCTAGTAAGATTATATCGAGTTCACTTCGTGACGCAGTGATGCATGTATCTTGAACTGTTCACTTTTTATAGTAAACTAAGACAATATGTCTCACTTATGACATGATTCCTGATGCACTTTATTCTATGTTGTTCATTTTGGTCTTGAACATATCCTGGGTTCATAATAGCTTTAGAGAATTTAGCCTATTCATTCTCGTAAATGCGACCCTACATTTACTATCATATAGGTGACTTATCTTTAATCATTAAATGCAATATTGCATACCCTAAACCTCTTATCAACACACTTACTTCATCATAGGAACAGGTAATTGTGTGTCATGTTTGTTAAGTCAAGTCTAACTAATTTGCCTATTGAACCTAGACCATGGGATTTCCAATCAGCTAGGTTAGGTTTCCGCTAGACTTGACTTACTCTATAGGCTTTAAGCCCATTCCCCTCGATAATATCTTCACTTGATCTCTTGGTAAGCCTTTAGTCAAAGGATCTGCAATGTTTTCCTTAGACTTAACATAATCAATATTAATTACTCCACTTGTGAGTAATTGTCTTATAGTATTATGTCGGCGCCTTATATGTCTCGACTTACCATTATATATGTTGTTCTTAGCTCTTGCTTGTGCTGCCATACTATCATAATGTATGCATATTGTTGTGACTGGTTTTGGCCAGCAAGGAATATCTTCTAAGAAATTTCTTAGCCATTCAGCTTCTTCAGCTGCCTTGTCAAGAGCATTAAATTCATATTCCATGGTGGAACGTGCTATACACGTTTGTTTTGTTGATTTCAAGAAATCACTGCTCCACCTAATGTGAATATATATCCACTTGTTGATTTGGTTTCTGTATTATCAGAAATCCAATTTGCATCACTATACCCTTCAAGTACAGGTGGATATTTTGTATAATAAAATCCATAATTTAAGGTATATTTAAGATACCTTAAAACTCTTATTAATGTTGTCCAATGAGCATCATTAGGATTACTTGTGTATCTACTCAGCCTGCTTACTGCATAAGCTATGTCAGGTCTAGTAGAGTTCATCAAGTACATCAAGCTTCCAATTACTTGAGAATATTCCAATTGAGAAATTGTTTCTCCATTATTTTTCTTAAGATGACAATTAGCATCAAAAGGAGTTGGTGCAGGTTTACAATCGAATTGATTGAATCTTTTTAAGATTTTCTCAACATAACGAGATTGTGTGAGGATATAACCTTCGTTATTCCTTTTGATTTGAATTCTTAGTATTACATCAGCTAGACCTAAGTCTTTCATGTCAAAACTGGAATTCAACATCTTTTTGGTTGACATTATAGCATCCTTACTTGTGCTCATAATCAACGTGTCATCAACATATAAGCATAATATGACGCAAAAAAATTTCATTTAAATGTACACACATTTGTCACATTCATTTATTTTGAAACCATTTGCTAGCATAGTATGATCAAATTTTTCATGCCATTGTTTTGGAGCTTGTTTAAGTCCATATAATGACTTAACAAGTCTACAAACTTTATTCTCTTGGCCTTTGACTATGAACCCTTCAGGTTGGTCCATATATATATTTCTTCTTCTAACTCTCCATTTAGAATCGCTGTTTTAACATTCATTTGGTGTATTTTCATATTGTATAAAGCAGCTATGGAAATCAACATTCTAATGGAAGTTATTCTCGAAACAGGAGAATAGGTGTCGAAGTAATCTACACCTTCCTATTGTCTATAACCTTTTGCAACCAATCGTGCCTTGTATTTATCAATAGTACCGTCACTTTTTAAGCTTTCTTTTGAATATCCATTTATATCCAATTGGTTTGATTCCTGGATGGTAGATCAACCAATTCCCATGTATTATTTTGTAAAATGGATTCAATTTCACTATTGATTGCTTCCATCCATAAAGGCGCTTAAAGTGAAGACATAGCCTCCCTATAAGTCTGTGGTTCATTTTCGCTTAACGACTTATAAAATCAGTCCAAAATTCTTTGGAACCTTAATTCTTTTTCCCTTCTAGGTTCCAATTCTTGTTCTTGAACCCTTGAAGTGGTTGGTTCTTCTAGACTCTCTTCAAATTAGTCCTTTTTCGTGATGAACCATTTTATTTTTCCTTGAAAGGAAAAATATGCTCAAAAATGTAGCATCAAGATTCTATAATAGTATTTTCACTGATATCTGAAGTATGTGATTTAACTACTAAGAATCTATATGCTGCACTATTCTTAGCAAAACAGATGAACACACAATCTACGGTTTTAGGTCCTAATTTAGTCCTTTTTGGTAAAGGAATTTGAACCTTTGCTAAGCAACCCCACACTTTTAAAGTTTTGTAAGTGAGCTTTCTTTTTCTCCAAATCTCATATGGAGAATTATTAGATTTCTTGAAAGGAACTCTATTCAAGATATGATTTGCAGTCAGTAGTGCTTCACCCCACAAGTTTTGGGGAAGTCCAGAATCATTCAACATAGAATTAGTCATATTCTTGAGAGTTATATTTTTCCTCTCTGCCACACCATTTTGTTGAGGTGTATATGGCGCTGTGGTCTGATGAATAATTCCATTTGTATTACAAAATTTTGTAAATTCAATGGAATCATATTCTCCACCTCGATCAGTTCTTAATACTTTTATCTTTTTTTTTCAAGTTGATTTTCAACCTCTGCCTTATATATTTTAAATACATCAAAGGCCTCGCTTTTATTCTTGATCAAAAAGACATGACAATACTTACTACAATCATCAATAAAAGTGATGTAGTAGTTCTTTCCTCCTCTCGTAGGATTTGATTTGAAGTCACAAAGATCACTATGAATTAAATCTAATAATTCATTTGATCTTTCTTGAACAGACTTAAATGTTTGCCTAGCAAACTTTGATTCTGCGCAAACTTCACATTTATGTTTTAAATCAATTTTAAACTTTGGTAACATGTTCAAATGTACTATTTTATGAATTAATCTGTTATTTACATGCCCTAATCTAGCATGCCAAATATCAAATGATTCAATCATATAGGCAGAGACAGTCATATACGCAGAAACAATCATTTTATTTCCAGTGCCATTAACGATTACAATGCTTAACTTGAAAAAACCTTCAGTAAGGTACTTTTTCCCTATGAACATGCCACCCTTGGTCAATACAAATTTGTCAGACTCGAAAACAAGTTTGAACCCTTTCTTATTCAGTAAAGGGCCAAATACAAGATTTTTCCTAATATCAGGAACATAAAGAACATTAAGTAAAGTGATTACTTTTCCAGACGTGAACTTCATCTTCACTGTTCCTTTGCCTTCAACCATGGAGGAGGATGAGTTTCCCATGTAAAGTTTCTCTTCACTATCAGCCGGATGAAACTCAGAAAATAAGTTTTTGTCACTGCATATGTGCCTTGTTGCAATAGTATCGATCCACCATCCTTTGGCATCAGAAACCATATTAGTTTCAGAAACAACTGCAGTGAGATCAAAGTCAGTATCATCAATTTCCATGTTAGTAACATTTGCTTGGTTGTTCAAACCAGAATTATTAGAATTCTGATCTTTCCTGTGGCGACATTCTTGAGCCTTATGGCCCTGCTTTCCACAAACCCAGCAACTTCCCTTAATTTTCTTGTAATCTTTCCCCTTTGGTGCTAACGGCTTGGTGGTTCTCTTGAAAACTTTCTTGAAATTCTTTTTCTGGAATTTCTGAAATTTGGACTTGCTTGATTGTCCTACCACCATGTTAGCATTAGCATTAGCCATTTCCTTTTTGTCTCCCTTCCTGTGATCTTCCTCAACACGAAGTCGCAGAATGAGATCCTCAATGGACATGTCCCTTCGCTTGTGCTTTAGGTAGACCTTGAAGTCATTCCACGACGGTGGAAGCTTTTCAATAATGGCTCCAAATCTGAAAATGTTCATTTACAATGCACCTTCAACGTGCATTCATGTATCGAACTTGCGCTTCTTCCACTTGCTTTACCACGGACTTCGAATCCACCATATTGTATTTCAAAAACTTGCCTACTACGAACTTTTTAGCCCCCGCATCTTCGATTCGATATTTCTTTTCGAGAAGATCCCAAACATCCTTTGCGGTTTACATTCGAATAGACATCATACAAAGTGTATCATCAAGTCTATTCAAAATATAATTCCTATGAGAGAAAGTCGAAATTCCTCCATGCTTCAATAGTAAGGAGAGTTTCCTTGACAAAGGGTCCTCATCGATTTTGAACTTCTTCCTTCACTATGTTGGCAAGATTCATAGTGGTCAACCGTAAGAGCATTTTCTCACGCCACCTTTTAAAATCAAGACCTTTGAACTTCTCTGGTCTTTCATCTTTGGATTGCGAGAGGTAGCGAAGTGGATTTCTCAGTTACAAGAGATGCCATTTCAAACTAGTATGCAAACAACAATTTCGTATAAATCAGTGACTAGTTTTTCTAAAATCAGTGACAATTATATGCAATCAACTATTGTACGTAAATCAATGATAACATTAATAAAACATAATATAATATTTTCGTCTTAGATTGTTAGTACAATACACAAAACATGCATATAATTGAACAATATTATATCATGCTTGAATTCAATTACAAAGAACTAGATAAAATAATATCAGAGGCTTGCACTAATGGCAATGTCCTAAGACGAAATTTCCTCCAATTCGGTGTATGAATGCTTCAAGAGGTTCGTCTCAAGGATACAACTGGATTGATATTTGATTACACACCAACCAAAAGATCTTTCCTTCTGCAACAGCAAAAATCTCTCTCTCAAAACCAGAAAAACTATCTTAATTTCGAAATTTTCCTTAGTTAACCAATGAAGTTAAAAACCATTTTTATAAACCAAAAACTGCCTCTTTCGAACAGTTACAACTGTTCAAAACGAGGTCATTAGTGGTGCGGTTTATTAACCACCAATTATCCCACTAATTAAACACATTTTTAAAAACTAAAAGTGGTAACTGTTCACCACTAATCACACCTTCGAAATTAACTAAATTTAACGTAAAAAGTAAAAAAATTTGTGTTGTGAATTGGCTAAGTTATTTTAGCATTAGCCCCAAGGCCCAAGGCCCTATCAAAAATATATTAAATATCAAGTAATTAAGTGTAGAGGGGCGGCTATGGGCACCCTACCAATTCATGAAGGCACCCGGTTTTTTGTCATTCTCCCATCTAAATTACACTTTGATGTAAATGACTCTATTGCCCCTTCATATATACTCTCTCCAATCTCACAACCCATTTTCAGATAAATTTTGGGGCACCCCACCACATTGGATCTCAAGTGAAACCTAAAGCCACAATTTTGTTTGTCGGTCGTGTATCGATTCTTGCATCTTCGCATCATCCGATAGCGAGGTATCACTGTTTTACAACCATATGAAGCTTTGAACGAACTATTTTTTTGATCTACACAGTGAAATTGATGATTTGGTTTGTCTATGTAGGTTTGGTAAATTCGACCAATCCGAACTTGTTTCCACTATAAAATGGACGAATGTACTGCAATGGTGCAAGAGGAGGAACAAGAAGAGGTATTTGGTGAAATTTATTGTGTTTTTTTTTGGTTTTTCATGTTTTCAGTCGAAGTTGCACGGGCGCGATTGTTTCGGCCTCGCAGGACCGAAACTTATACATAAGTCTCGGTCAAGAGCCACCGAGACTTATGAGTAAGTCACGGTCATGTTGTGACCGAAACAAATGATATAGTCTCGGTTTAAACTACCAAGACTATCACGTAAATCTCGATTGCCATTGAACGAGAATTGGTTCAGACTCGCGGACATGTACTACCGAAAATTTGTTTTTGTGGGTTTTTTGGTGAATTTGTTGTGCAATTTGGTTGAGTCGTAATGTTACAATGTATGCATTGCTGGTAATGTCGATTTCAACTTTATTTCCAGACTACAAGGATGCGTTTACTCCTTGTAGGCCATTCCCATATAGAGAATCGACTATTTCATGGCTTCAAATGATTGGTCGTGAGAACAAGTTTGTGCTAGTAACGAAGCACTCTGATGCCGGAGGGATTAAGCGCAGGGGAAGGGTCAAACTTGATTGTGAGAGGTCCGGTACATATAGGGGAATGTCACAAAGAGTAGGGAAGGGTAAAGCGGTTAAAATTGCTTTGAAACCAAGAACTGAAGAAAAAGAGGAAACGGGGCGGACTCAAACTGGTACAAAGAAATGTGGATGCCCTTTCCTTATTAACATCAAGGAAAATGTTGATTCTTTGTGGTATGTCACCGTCATATGTGGGAGGCACAATCACGACCCCGCCAAAAACTTGGACGGCCACTCATTTGCATCAAGAAGATTGGATAAGGGTGAGGAGCTGGTTGTGGTGCAGATGACTAAGGGTAATTTGAAGCCAAGAGATATCCTCAATACGTTGAAGCAAAGGGATGTTAAAAACGTATCGACAATGCGGACAATATATAATGCACGACAAAAATCCCGAATTGAGGATGCGGGTGGGATGACTCAAATGCAACAACTATTGCACATATTGGAGAAGAATAAGTGGATGTCGTGGCATAGGAAACATCCCGATACGAATGTCGTCACCGATTTATTTTGGTCACATCCTGATTCAATAAAGTTGTTAAGGTGTTTCTCATCGGTAATTTTGATGGATTGCATTTACAAAACAAATAGGTATCGAATGCCGTTATTGGAGATTGTTAGCATCACTTCTACGCATTTGACGTTCTCCGTTGGGTTTGCTTTCATATCATCGGAGACTCATGCAAATTATGTTTGGGCACTTGAGAACTCGAGATCCATATTGGATGGGTGGCCTAAACCTGACGTGTTTGTTACGGATCGGGAGTTAAGCCTTATTAGTGCCATCGAAGAAGTATTTCCATCATCGTCTCACCTTCTTTGCTCTTGGCACATCAACAAAGTAGTATTGGCTAAGAGTAAGAAGATGTTTGGAGATAACGAAGGATTCGCTCGTTTCATGGATAGGTGGACGAGTGTGTTGTATGCTAAGTCGGAGGCATTATTAGAACTTAGGATGAATGACTTGCGTTGTGAGTTTGGTCATGTGAAGGGTCTTACTGATTACTTGGATAACACATGGGTGAAGATTTACAAGGAGAAATTTGTACCGGCATGGACAGATCGAATTATGCACTTTGAGGAAACAACGACACAGAGGGTTGAGTCTGCGCATTCCACTTTGAAGCTACACCTTGGCAACAGTCAGGCTAATTTTGAGACTTTGTGGAGAGGTGAAGTTGAGTTATTAGTATCCATTGGGTTAGGGTAAGTTTGTACGATTTTAGTGAATTTTTTTTTCACCTTTTGTTAATATGATAATAGATTTTTTGTTCTACTATGAATTTGACAGGTGAAGTTGATTGTGAATGCACAACTGCCATCATTATATCCATCGTGGGAAATGTATGTTGAGGAGTGCGCAAAAGGTTGGCAAGATGGATTCTTAATTCGAGATATTGTGTCAGTTGTAACTTCTGAAGAAGGAACGCTTTCCGTGGTAGATTTAGGTACTCTGTAATATAAAACATGTATCTAAGTACGAGTGTGTTGTATATTTTGTTAACTGTAAACATCGTAAAGTAGTTTTATTGATATGTTATGGTTTTTTATTGTGCAAAATTAACCTCTCGATAGCCCGTCCGTCACCCACTCGATAGGTTCGACATTTACCTACCGAAAACAAACGTAACTTCTCGGCACGACATTACCGATAGTGATGTTTCTCTATGTAATCTGTCAATTTCCAGCAACGACACGTTGACCCGTGCGCGACCCGACGAGACCATTCTCAGTTACGCGGCACCGAGACAAAATTAAAATTCTCGGTACCTCGATACCGAAACTAAACGTTGAGGTTTAACTGAACACATTGTCGGCACGTTTTATTTGGGTATGCCCATACCGAGAGAATTTGTTCGCTATGTAATCTGATACTGCACGGAAACGACTCATTGACCTGTGCACGACCCGACTGGTTTATTCGGGTCATTGGAAGTTCACGGTGGGACATATCCGAGAGTGTTTGGAATGTATCGGTTGTTTGATTCCGAGAATTTTCATAAGGTCTCGGCTCTGAATGACCGAGACACTTACCTGTTCCAAAAATTGCTATGTAATCTAAACCAGAATTAATCAAAACGTTACGCGACACCGACAATAACACCAACACTTTTGAAATGATCAAATTATACACCAAAAATCAACAAGTTTCATCATCCAACAAATTATCCAACATTCCACAAGTGGGCCTAGTTCATCAAACCAAGAAAAATAACAAGTTTCATGCAACCAGTAATATTAAGGTGAAAAACAGCAAAAAAACAGTTAATGCTTTGGCTTCTTCAAAAAAAAAATTTGGTATGCATTCTCTTCGGGGCCGAGCATCGACCGTTGCGGGCGGAGCATTAGCTGGGGTGGAGTGTGTAGAAGTGCTATCGTGCTGGGACTGCCTAGGGCCTGCTTCGGTAGGGGCGGATGTGTCGATTGTGCCGGTTGCGGTGGTCGGAGTGGTAGTGGTGGTGGAGGGACCGATACTCCTCCCCGAAAGGAAATTGACGATGTCACTCGCCATTTTCCTCGCAGACTCTAGCTTATACAACTCCGGCGGGAGGTCCATCCATGTTAATGTCGCGTCCAACGCACGCCTATTACGCTGATGAAAAGAAAAATAAAACCGTTAATGTAATACATATTGGGATTTCAAGAAATTGCACGTATTTCTACATAATACGTATAACACATTCAATACCTCCAATAGCTTATTGTCAGCGATGGTTGTGGCGACCATGTCTTCATCCTCATAGCGCGGGTTGGTGATCACTGGGTGAGACACTTTGAGGAACAAAGGTAGGTAGTCCGGTGTAGCCAAAAACTCGAACTCTGCCTTGTCACCACGAACTTCGGGGGCCGACAAATGGTTCCGCCAACGTTCCCAATTGTTTTGTTGGAACCCATACTTGACCGAGTATTTGTTCGCAGATGGGCCTCGATGTGCTTCCAATGGGCGGTACGGAGGATCTGGTATAGATTGCACGTGGCCAAACTGTCTCAAAATCCTCTCCGGATGGTAGGGCTCCACTACATCCATGTACTTCAGTGTCCCACTGTAGAAGGCCATCGCGTGCACAACTCCATTATCCCTGTAATTAACATATGGGTCCCAAGTGACCTAATCAAACATAGACAACCATTATTAGTAACCATACACTAGATGCAACACTAAGATCCGGATTTGGCTAAATATCTCACCTCACTTGGGCGCAACCTATCCAACGTTCTCCTAATGGACCCGACCTTGTCAATATTCATCACGGTCTCGTGCTTTTGAATCCATCTGCAGACACGAGGTTGCACGTAGTCCATGTATTTTGCATTGGGTGTGGCGAGCCCAAGTTTGAAATGGTCGTACACTCATCCCTGCAAATACATACAACGTTAGTTTGTCCGAAAATGCAAAAATTAATAATAATTATACCCTAAACAATGTAAGTCAATTTTATAATAAACCTCAAGTAATGTGAGGTACCCGGCAATCTGAGAAACTTGTAATCTGGTGGCAGACCCCAAGTGTCGGTACAAGTAGGCCAATGCAGCTGCACCCCATACGTACTTTCCCACGTCGTCCAAATCTTCTAGAAGCTTCAACAACGCGATAGATACCCGAGATCCACTCTTATCCGCAAACAGGGTGCAAGAAAGTAGATACAACAAGTACGCTCGGGCTGTGCATTCCACAGGAGGATAAGTTGTGTTCCTCGAACCAGGTTTGGGGCACCATCAACTCTTCAACCAACATTTTCGCACTGTGAGCCCCTTGCTGATGTTCACTTCCTCCTCAGCATCTTCAATGCTAACCCCAAGTAGTTTCAACACCAGCTTAATAGCATCCGAGCGAGATTCCTCCGTGTACCTCGCGAAGTTCTCAACTGCCACCACTTTGCCCGTCACATGAATCTTCAGGAGAATGCTCACATCCTCCAAGGAGATCGACATTTCACCGAATGGTAAGTGAAATGTGTTCGTCTCCGGCGCCACCGCTCCACAAAGGGCAGAGATAACCTCCTTGTTAGCCTTACGGTATGAACAGTCTATCAGCATATTCAACGCAGAATGCTGAATAATCCTCTGAAGGCCCTCGGTGTCAGGGTGGCACGATTGTAAGTCTCATTCTTGGATCTGAGCTCCGTGATTTATACATTTGAGTACCGGACGCTCCTGCAACAACAAAAACATCTCATCAGCTTAGTGAAAACCCTAAGTTTTTAAGTACTCCATTCAATGAAACTTTATATACCTCATTGCTCCAAATCGCTAATGCGACATGATCCTTAAAGCTCTTCAACAAAGCATCGTCTAAAGGACCACCGGGGAAAGGAGCACGCATTTCTACAGGCCCTTGTGACTCTCCTTCATTATGGCCACCTCCACCACTAGTACTCCCACCCACATTACGATCAGTTTCTGTGGTGTTCGCCACCGCCGATGAGTCACTACTACTAGACTCCGAGCCTCCTCTTCACCTCGGGCAACAACGAGATCTTTTCGTCGCCGCGTGTCGATGTTGGAACCTTCATCGTGCAATTGTAAATTCCTTGCACGATTTCCATCAACCTTAGCCTTTCCCTTAACATCTACATTTTCATTCTCTTTCTCTTTCCGATAAGATGCAGTCGGGGGTCTCCAGTCGCCTCGCCCATGGTTACCCCTCGACACCTCAACACCAACCTCCTCCCTAGTCACCGGGGTTTTCGAACGAGCCATACCTGAAAATACTACAACATGTAAGCGCCTGGAGCATAAACAAAAGTACAATTCAAAAAAAAATTGAACAAAATCTTCCATTTCTATAGTCTCGGTCAAGCAGGTTAGAGAAAAACCTTAGAATATCGGTGACGCATAACCGAGAAAAGAATAAAAGTCTCGGTAATGGACAACCGAGAGAAATGCTACGTTCTCGGTTGTACATCACCGACATGACATAAACTATATATTTCGACTTACTCTCGTGATGTGGTGACCGAGAGCAAACACAGCGTTACGCTACCTAAAACAATTCAAAAAAAAATAAGAACAAAATCTTCCATTTCTATAGTCTCGGTCATGCAGGTTTGAGAAAACCATAAGAATGTCGGTGACGCATGACCGAGACGACAATAATAGTCTCGGTAATGGGCAACCGAGAGCAATGCTACATTCTCGGTTGTACATCACCGACATGACATAAACTATACACTAATGGTTACTCTCGTGATGTGGTGACCGAGATAACACAATTACTCTCGGCCATTTGTTGCCGATACTGTATAAACTATTCTTACCTGTCTGGCCGAAAACCACGAGTTCCCAAAAATTTCCCCTCTGTCTCGGCCATGCTTGGCCGAGACTGTGAATAACATCTCTGGCCTGTGTGGCCGAGAACCACGACTTCCCAATAAAGGAACCATTGAATGCACCGCCACACAAACATAACAACTACTCTATCAAATGCAACTTAATTAGACTATCAACGTACCTTCAAACGATCGATTTCACGACTTGAGTGTGTGAACGAAAAACTTGAACCGAGCCCTAATGTGGAGAAGAAATCGACCAAAACTCAGAGCCTTCAAACTCGATATTCCGCCTACAACAGAGGAGAGAGACGGAGAGGAACGAAGACAAATGACTCTCGGGATTGCTTGCTCGTTCGTTCAAGCTACTCGACCAAATGCAACTTAATTAGACTATCAACGTACCTTCAAACGATTGATTTCACGACTTAAGTGTGTGAACGAAAAACTTGAACCGAGCCCTAATGTGGAGACGAAATCGACCAAAACCCAGAGCCTTCAAACTCGATATTCCGCCTACAACAGATGAGATAGACGGAGAGGAACGAAGACAAATGACTCTCGGGATTGCTTGCTCGTTCGTTCAAGAGAGTATCGGTTGCTTCAAAAGGACGGTGGTGGGGTGGTGGGGTGCCTCTGTTTTGAATGAATGGTATTTTGGAGATTTCGGGCCTCAATTTTGGGTGCCCTTGGTAAATGACTTTGTGCCCTCAACAACTGAGTGCCTTCATGAATTGGTGGGGTGCCAATAGCGGCCCTTTTAAGTGTATTAATCAATGGAGAATACTCATGGTCTTGTCCTCCAACCCCACATTCACTTAACCATTTACTTCAAGTGAAAATTTTCTTATAAGGAAAGAAACAAAAAGTTTCTTTCCCATGTGGGACAAAAATTGGATACAATACAAACTCAATGAAAGTTCAACACATGTGGATAAAGCAATATGTACCAAAAAATGCAACAAAATCAATATGAACTATAAATAAAATGATTTTAATTTGAAATACAATATAGGAAAGTGACGCATCATGAGGTTAGGCTAAATACATACACACCTGACGCTAGATTAAGACTTAATTAGTCTAGCTAATTCCTTTTTCTTTCTTTTTTTTCAGAAGAAGTCTAGCTAACTTGTAGACTTTAGTAAACTAAGGCTTTGTTTGATTGGACGGAAAAAGAAAATGTTCCAAGAAAAATGATAAATTATGTAAGGAAATGACATTTTCTTGCATTTGATAGCTAAAATTTTCTCGCGGGGCATTTTTTCACGATTGTTAATTTTATCATATTAAGACTCATATATTTTCCCACCTATTATGGTGGGTAAATTGATTTTTTTTAGACAATAAGTTTCCATATTAAAACACATTAACTTTATACTTTAAATATAAAAATTAAATTATTATATTTAATATGTATGGTAAGTTTCCATATTTATTTGAAAACTTGTTGTCGGTGAGTTTTGAAGGAAAAAATTCTTATAATGCAATCAAACACATGTAGAAAAATTTTCTTATGAACATTTATTTAGGAAAAGCTTCTTAAGAAAATGTTTTTTTTTTTTTTTTCATATAAAACATTTTTTTTGTAATCTAACAAGGGCTAATGTCCAAATGATTCATTCACAGTTCTTAATGAATGCCTTTGAATGATCTCTTGCAATAACTTGTATTGATTTGATTTTCAAAATTGTATTTCTCTTTTTAGGTGACCAAATTTCGATATGTCTTTCCAGATGTGTCCAAAGGGCCTCCAATAAGAGTGGTTGTCAAATGTGGGCCTTGACTTTAATTGCAAGGCCCATAAGGCCATAACAAGTCTCATGTCTCTTGGCACTTAAATCTTTTTCTTTTTTGGTTGAAGAGAATGAAGTAAACACAAAATATTTTACTTCGCGGCCATTTAATGGTCTTATTCAACTCGAGTTTGGTGTTTAGATTAGTTGGAGTCCACTATGCAATGAATATTGGGTGGTTTAGACTAAAATACAAAATATCAATTTTTCTTAAGGAGAAAGTGTATGGGAAGAAATGAAAGAGACATTAATATATTACAAAGCTTTAAATAAATATATAAAAAACAAGTAGCTAGCTTGGCAGCATAATTACACATATATAGATCATGACAAACATATTAAATAATTACAAAGACAAAGACGCTATTCTTTAATACTTGGAATTAAAGTTTTTTTTTTGGCTGTTCTCATGGATTTTGATAGACATGCTAATTGCTACGGCTGTCTCTCGTGATGAAACTGACAAACTTGTCTCACTAATTAGTTGAGCAAGTAATGGTCATTGTACAACATTTTTTTTTTTTTTTCAAAGAACAGTGTTAATTAGTTAGGTGATAGTCACTTGGGACTCTGCTTCCAAGTCAAGCAAACAATTAATTCTTGTTGTTCACTCACTCACTCTATATATCTTCTAATGTGACCGCAAAGACAAGCGTGTAAAACTCTATTGATTTTATTCACTTCAACGTGCCTACCATTAAAAATGTGTCCATGCATTAGATATATAAGAGTTATTCATTTGCGTACTTTCAAATCTAGTGTTTCCAAATGTGTAAGAATGTTGATGGAGACCAATACCTAAATATATAATTTTTTTGTTCTCCTTATTATCTAGCTCCTTCTATGGGTTCTCATGTGGTAATTTTGAGGTAGGCAACTGGTCTATTGATCTCGGTCAGTGTCAATATTTAAAGCATAGTGTATAAATCGTTAATACTATTTAAATAGAATTACACATTTTTGTTTTACACTATGAAATTGTTCTTAATCGATATGCGACTATTTATTTCGTTCTCTTCAATTTTTTTTTTTACTATGCATGCTTTTCAATCATTAAAACTTAAAAATTAAGTCATTTACTTATTTTTAATTTTATCTTTCTGAAATTGGTCATATACCGTGAGTAAATGATTTGGAATTATGGAATTTATCCATTAAAGCATTTTATATTGAAATTGGGCACAAATCTTACATATATGCTTATCCTATAGGAAAATATTAAACAAAGGCAAAAATACATCCTTTTAAACAAAGTTCCTCAATTCCAAAACAGAATAAAGTTCTAATATAATTAATAGTAAAAGATTGATTTTTAGTTGTGCAAAAAGCAAAAATACATCCTTGAAACATTAAACGAAGGCAAGAAATGAAAGCCTAACTTTAAGTTTTTAAACAATTCTTGTATAAAAAAATATTAGCTGCAAAAATAATTTGTAGCAAGCTTGTTGCCTAAGCCTCGATGCTAAAAGTATCATGTCACGAATATATAAATTTGCAGCTAAAACTAATATTTGTGACAAATTTGTGACTCCTTAAAGGATGTCCATGCGAATTATTAATTATTCTTCGCATCATTGATGATCCTGGATGACCAAGCTCGGTCATGCCATAAAATGAATGTCTTTGGATCATTAATTTTCTTATTCAAGATGACATTCGCTTCGACATGCCTTATATGAGTAAAATATAATCCGGATGATAAAGTTGGAATTTTTCTAACACTTCTTTTTCCCATTTGAAACCAATGTGACATAGAAATTCTCTATTATTTTCGTTCACGGTTTCAATGTGATATCCATTTTGTCGAATATCTTTAAAGTTCATAAATTTCTTCTCGGATTTTTCGAAGAGTATAAGGCATTGTCAACATGAATTGTTGTTCCCCGAGGCAACATAATATTTGCTCTTCCAGAGCCATTAATCAAATTGGAGATGTCGATATTGTTTGAACATTAGCCTCACTAAGTTCAAATTGGAGAAATATTCTCTATTTTTAAGGATTGTATGCGTTGTAGCACATGATCGATCAATGCAAGGCATATATCGCTCTTATTTGATTCATGACTTGAACACATGATTTGTTGATCCATCGGACAAATAATGTTTGGCAAATCGAAAAAATAGTCATATTTCAATGATAAAATTCATAATATTTTGCCTTTGATTTTGAAGGCATGGTAAATGTCACAAAAATATTCGGGCATATATATGACAATATTTAGGCAAAATAGCATTTCATATATGACTAAAAAAATGTCACAATTATGAGCGCTCATTGTCAATAATTATTTGCCCTTTGTAGTGGTGCACCACTTTTATTCCAATTTTTGATGGAATTGTCAATACGACCTTTACCTGATATTTTCACCTTTTCAACGTCCATAAATTTATTATTGCGATCATGATCATTATATGCAACATATGCTTCTTAATTTGAAGTGAACTAATTGACTGGGAGTTTATATTATATTTATAATATCTCATTATTTTACTCAACTACCATGAGACAAGAAATCAATCCTTAATATTTATTGGATTGACGTGCGCACTCGATATTTGTTGCGAATAAATCGAGGCGGGCCACGTGACCCTTTTATTGTCTCATCAGTCATATTTCCACATACCCTCAACATAGAGGTAATTAAAATTGTGGAATCTATATATATATATATATATATAAAAGTTGAAGGAGAGAGAAAGTTTCACAAGCTCTCTCCTTCTACCATTTCATTTTTAAGATTTTCTTAATTTTTTTATTTTTTATTTTAAGATATTTATATATTTGTGTTATTTATTGTTTTAAGATACATTCATCCCCCCATATTTTTGAAAAACGAAAAATAGATATTTATATATTTGTGTTTTTTTGTTTTAAAATATAATTATGTATTATGTGTGCATTTAATAATAATTAATAATGGTTATATTATCAACGAATGGATTAATAAAATTAGTACATTCTACTCGAAATCATGGGCAAATACATGAAATGAAGTGTGGTAAAAGTAGTATTTTGCAACCGAATAGAAAAAATTAGGTACGAAAATTTATATATCTAATGATTTATTAATTACAAAAAAGATGTATTATATATTGATGGCAACATTATGAAAATTAATCAATATGTAATTGACTTATTATAATATGTTGTTAATTTTGAAAATTTACATATAATGATTTATTAATTAAAAAATACAAACTTAATAGTGCAACAACCGACCCATAATTATATGTCAAGTTTATTTAAAAAATATTTAATTACTTATGTGTTAATTTTGTATTTATCATATTTTGACAACATATGTATTAACAATATTGTTCGATGTTGTAAAATACATTTTTTCTTGTGGTGACGTATTCTTTAACTCGGTACAACAAGAAATTTTATATAAGGAAGTCAGTCAATTTTGATGTCCTTAACTCGATTTCTTCGAATGAAAAGTATTATTAAAAAAAGTATTGCAAAATAATAATGAACCATGATGTTTTTTTTTTTTCATTCTTTTTTTGGTTGGATAAATATCCCATTTTTTTTTGGATGAACAAAGTTTATTTTCCATTAATATTTTCAAAAAATCAAAACTACATTAATGAGAAAAAGAGAAGGTCTCCCAAAATAAAGATATATATATATATATATATATATATAGGTCAGCGTTTTTACCCTTTAATTGATTACTTATATTTATTACCTAAAAAATAGCAATAATTTTTTCTTGATTTTCGTATATTTTGTTTGTGTATTATGTTCTTTTGGAACAATGTTACACACGGCGTTAATTTTTGCTATTTTGTTTCTATTTTTTAGCAAATTATAAATTAAAAATCTTAACACAAATGGGATATTTTGTAGCAATGTTATACACGCCACTTAATTTCTTTTAAATTTTTTTGCCATTTTATAATCTTCAATTTTTCACGACTATTTATACTATTTTGTAATTATTTTCTATACCAAATTATAAATTAGAGTTTTAACACAATTTTCTATTTGAAGCTATATATTTTGCTCTTTTTCCATTATTTTTTAGCTATTTCAATGTATATATATTTAATATATTGACTTCACAACTTTGCTCTCAATTTTTTGTATTTAATATATTAATTTTTAAAACACTATTGTAATCTTAATTGTAATTAAACTTAACGTAAATGTTAAACTAAAAAAAAAAAACTAAACATAACTGTTACACAATTAGGATGAAGGATGAATATCAATCACGGTATTAATTATAATAAATCATTAACTATGTTTATTTCTATTATACAATATAATAGGCACTAATAATATCAATTGCGGTATCAATTATAATAAATCATTGACTATATTTATTTCTATTATACACTATAATAGAATCACTAATAATATCATTAGTTTTGCTAGACATATGAACTTTTTTTAATATTTTTAATCCTTACTATTTATTTTATTTTTTATTGTAAAGTCATGATTTTTTTAAGGTTGCAAAGTCATAGTTTAAAAGCATTTAGTTTTTTTAGTCTTGATTTGTTAAAAAAATAGTTGTTCTTTATACATATTTAAAATAGTTATAATAAATCATTGACAATATGCCTTATTTCTATTTTACACTATAATATAAGCAATAATACCAATTTTACTATTGACGCATGAACTTTTATTTCTTTAACATTTTTTAGTCAATAGGGTTTTATTTTATTTTTTTGTTGTAAAGTCATGATTTTTTAATGAAGACCGTAAAGTTATGGTTTGAGAGCATGTGGTTTTTTTAGGATATCATATATATAGTTAGATAATTATTGAATGAATATTCACGTCTATATTTAAGAGGAGATAATTAGATAATTGAATAATTGATGAGTTGGGATATATATATATATATAGATTCATAATGTGTTTTTATGTTATCTCATAATAGATGTTACTTAAGTAATTATCTTGAGAATATAATTGAATAAAAGCCAATTACACCAACATATAAGTCTTTTTTTGTTCTAAACATATAAGTCAAGTAGTATATTTTTTAAATAATAAAAATAAATTGTTAGATTAATTAAATTCTCGTGAGCGCAGCAAGCGGGTTCTCGAACGTGCGTAGCACGTGTATAAAACTAGTATATATATATAAGTGGAAGTTCCAACAATTTCATACATACTGGGTCATGTATACACGAAGTTGAGTTGATCGAGGGTTCATATTTTTTAATGTGTTCAAGTTTGAGCACTTTTCAGGTAAGATTAATTTCATAGAGTCAAGTCGGTCCCATCAAATTTATTGATCGGAAGAAACCACTAGGAAATGATTTCACTGCCAATGTCATGATGACTCGAAAAGTGGGGTTCACTCCAAAATGACAAGGCAAGATGGTGTGTCCACTCCACATTTATAAGCCTTATTTTTATTTCCAAGTAGTTGATGTGGGACTATCCCAACATCTCCGACACTCCCCCCTCAAGTCCAACTAGGACTTGACCGTAGAACATCAATCAACCACTTTTGTTGGATGTCTACAAGGCCCTTGGACAATGGGCAATTAAGTCAACCATCGGCTCTGATAACATGTTCAATTTTGTAATATAGGGTCTCATTCCAATGTGAGGAGAGTGTGGCGACACATGTGAAGAAACCCTATGTAGTTCTTGCGCCACTCCACCACCCAAAAAAAATTTAACATAAAAAGAGAAGAAAAATCTGGCATCCTAAATACTGGCGGTTCTTGTCATAACCAGCTGATTTGAAAAGTCTCCCATGAAGGCTCTGACTAGGAGGGCAACAACAACAGTGTATGAGGTTGCAAATTCATTACTTAAACTCAAAAAAAAAATCTGATCTTGATTCAATCTCATCTAGCTAATTTACCTACTATATATAAAAACTGAAAGAATTGATTAATTTAACAAATCGGGTACAATAGTTCATCTTATTCAATTAATTAACCACTCTCTTTTTCAGGAACACACTTGATTCCATGATAAACAAACAAATAAAATTAAAACAAAGTACTCTAGCTAGCTGTATTGTATAATTCTGAAACACAATTGAATTCACAACATGAACCTACAAAAACACACATTAATAATGAATAAATGAATGAATTATAATTAATGTATAAATCTTGTATGAGTGATGATCAGGGGCGGATCTATATGTATCTTGCCCTGGGCTATATAGCCCAGGGCAAGATACATGTAACCCCTATATATACATAGGCCATTTTTTTTTAATTTTTAAGTTTAGCCCACCCATTATTAAGATTTTTCAAGCCTAATCCACCCAAATAAAAAATTAATAAAAGAAAATAAATTAAGTAAAGCTCATTTGTCGACATTCAATTAAAAATAGGGAGTCAAAAACATCTCAGGTGAAACATCACTTGCTAAAAGGTAAGCAGGGAGGTCGTGTGTTCGACTCCCTCTTAAGCAAAAAATAAATAAATAAAAGAGAACGAAAAGCAAGAAAAAGGTTTAGCAAAGTTTAATGTTTATTTCATTGATTCAATAAAAAATGTTTATTTCATTGAACTGGTGTTATTGAAATAAAATTAGAGTGAGCTAGTTTTGGCAGAGACGTCATTTGCCTAAAGGCAATGTTTCAGGAGGTGGTGATTCGATTTCCATTGAAGTAAAAATAAAAGAGCTAATTTTGGTGGTGGAGTAGTTGGTGTAACAACGTAATTGAATTTGAATTGCAACTCCATCGTTCTGATCGAAATCGAGATGAACTTTATAGTATAATGTAGTTGGTAGCTATATCATCTTTCTTCCTGGAGAAAAATATAATTAACATTTGCTTATATATTTTCGAAATTCTTTATTTAAACAAAAAAAGACCCTACTTTATACTGTAACTCAGAAAAGTCACATATTTGTTGGCGTCCCTCTAATAGGTATCAAGATGCGTGCAGGCACACATGTCGGGGAAACTCAAGAGATGTCACTAAGTGAGTGTCAACTTTTCTACGTTACAAAAGTATTTTTAAAAAAAATATTTTCCAAAAAAAATACATATTAGCATTTAAGTCAAGCCCAAGTCTACTTAAAATCCTAGATTCGCCCCTGTATATGAGTGATGATGAACAAAATTAATTCACATCAATGGCCTACACCAGGACTTGGAACGGACACTAGAAACCGATCGCGAAAACGAGCCTTATAAATCTTATTATTGGTAAGTACAGCAGAGTAGTCTTCTCTGTATAAGGCCGTCTTCGTCTTCGTCTTCATCTCCGTCTCCGTCTCCTCCATATTTTTCTTGTAATGCGAATTTATCCGGGCTTCCGAAGACGATGTGATTAGCAATACTACAAACAAAAAAATAAGAACTAAAATGGGGGTGAGGCGAGGCATTGGCAATATTGAAATGAAGACACTCGAATCAGATAATGTGAGAGAGAGAAATTTGAGTTTGTGTGAGTTTGTTTTATAATTTGGGTTTGGTGAGAGTTTGTTATATATAGTTGTTTTCATAGGACGCCTTGATGAGGCATAGAGTTAATTGAAGGACAATATAAACATCGACACATTCAAGTCACCGTGTCTACATAAAAATTGTGCGATATACATTAAAAGATGTGAAAACATATCTTAAAATATATTGAACGGTTTTCAAACAAGCTTCCTCCTTAGTGTGACGTCAATGTGTGAAATTGAACGGTTTTCCGTGCGTTAAAAGGGAGGAATGGAATTAACGTTGTTGATTCAATATAACAAAAAATTCTAACAATTTTTTAGGCTATCAACTACATTGGAGTGCCATTATTGAGTGCTATGAATTATAAGGTTATGCTATACGTTGGGCTAGCCGACGTCTCGTATCTGCGGATCCGTGAATCTCACTAATACCTAACATGCTCCCAACTTAACCAAGGCTTTGATGCGATCTCTACGCTTATTTACTTTATTACCAAGTCACATTCAACCAATGTGTTATATATGTTTTGGTCTACACATCTCCAACACTATATAAAACGAATCGCGATGTAGATGGACTAGATCTCGATGCATATTGCAAGATCTCAAATGGGCTGTTAGAGCTTTTTATTAGTAGGGAGGGCAAGGTCAAAGGAGAACGGGGCTTGCTAGCTAGGGCATATTAGAACGCACATCACGTTCTGACAACCGCGCGATGCACCTCAATATGTGCATGCTTTTGCATCTCGAAGTGCACGCCTAGAATTTTCCAAGGAGAATTGAATGAGTTGGGTTGGGTCTTTGGTAAGCTTGACTGCTTTTGATTTCAATTTCACTTCTTTAGTGTTTGTTTCTTTGCATTCGAAAGTCAAGTCTAAAGTCTTCTTTCTTTCTTTTCTTTCCATTCTCTTTGAGGACGTGTATTTCTTTGGCCGCCTTGTGACGGCATTTCAACTTATGTGGAGTTGGCCGCCGACTTCACATTTTATGAGTGAGAAAAATAAAAATTAATTTAATCTCCCAAAATCTTTGACAACTTTCTAATCTTTGTATAATTATGGCCCCCTAATCTTCTTCGCGTTCAGTTCTGTCGAACACTCCTTAATTAAAATGTTGGTTCTTTTGACTTGATTTTTTGACTCATCATTGTTTACACTTGTTATTTAATTTCTACATTTATTATGTTGAATATTTTTTTTTCAAAAAACTTTATCAATGGCAAACTTTTTTATTTTTTTCGTGGCAAATTTTTTTCTACAGAATAAAAGTAACTGTGAAAAAAATATAAACCTACCTAATATTATTAAAAATAATAAAGAGATATATAATGGAGTATTTGATTTTCTTTGTTAAAAAATATTAAAAGAAAAGCTAGATGTTGGAAATTCTATATGAACAGGAACTTTTTTCTGAAAAAAAAAAAAAAAAAAAAAAAAACAAGAACTTTTTACTACTATTATACCTAAGAAATTAAAAGACAGACCAATTTTAACCAATCAATGAAAAGGCCTTTATATTGTCCAGAAGTCATAATTAGTCTTTATCAAAAAGAAAAATAGAATGAAATCCAGTTAATCACTTTGAGCATCAATTATGGGCACCGATTCAGCCATGCATGCATTTTGCCTCGAAATGTGCGCACAACACATCTCGGGGTGTATTGCACGCAGTATCCGACCGGATCGGTGTCCGAACCGAGTTACTCTAACAGCTTCCTTAACTAACCTAACTAGCACGTAGAAAGCAGAAACCTTTCATTCATACTTGAAGGCTTGAAGTGAAGCTCATCAATACATGTGTTGCCGGAGAGACAAGGGTTGCCCTAGTTAAATCATTAAATATCATTATCAAGGTTTTGATGTCGCATTTAATTAGCCTCCTCATCACTTATTAGTCTCTTTAGTGGGCTCTGTCTTGAAGAAAAATCAACAGTTTAATTGAAAATAAAATTCGACATTTGTAAAATAAAATAAAATAAAATAAAATGCAACTGATAGAGGATTTTCATCATATATATGTATGTATGTATTTTATATTCAGTTAATTTTTTTAATTTTTGATTTCTCTAAATTAAAATTGCTTACCGACATTAAAAAATTAATGCCAAAGCATTTTTAATGAGATGGATGAGACATCAACCGTGTCACTTATCAAAATGCGAGTTGAAGGAAGTCATGGATTGTACTCATGTTGAACTCAAAAAAAAAAAAAAAAAATTTCTAAACAAAAAGATTAATCTATAATAACTCTCATTTTTAAATAACTCACTTTGTATAAAATCAAGTTGCCAAACACATCTCTAGTCAAATGGATGAGACATCACTTACTAAAGGCAAGATTTGAAGATGTCATGAGTTCAACTCTCGTGGAAGTAAAAAAAAAAAAAAAGTTAAAAATCATAATGAAAAGTCACCTCTACTAAAACCAATTAAAGATGTTACTTTACGTACCCTTTTATATGATGGGAAAAGTATTTTATTGCCTTAATTTCTTTTTGTGAAAGTAAACACTATAATGTCAAAATTAATGATTAAAATTATCTTGTTAATTAACATCAGTATTTCTTGTAAAAAAACATCTGTATTTTATTAACATCTGCGTATATATAAACTAAAAAGTTGGGCAATGATTATATGTACATTTGATTTAGTGTGATTTTTTTTTTTTTTTTTTTTTAGATTACATTTTCACGATGAACAACCTCACTCCATCGAAAGACAATTTTGTCCCAATTGTAAGCTTACGATGAGCAATTTCAAGCTTACTAATGTTCAATCGACAGACCTAATTAATTAGTCATAGCTAGTAGACTCATATAGCGTAGGCGGATCACAACTAATTTATAGAGCCTAAGTGAGCTTAGTAGGTCCGACGAGGCCGCATTAAATTATTTTACTAAAATCCATAATGAACTTGGATTAAAAATTAATTAAATATTTAGTATTTATTTTGCATTCCACGAGACTTGGACCTTGTCCATCTCGATGGAGACCTTGGTCATCACAACATTCATGTAGTTTCCCTAATAAAAGTGGTATTATTTTCTTTCATTTGGGTCTAACCCTAGCTCTAAATATCTATCAAGTGTCACTACAGCCAGTTGTTTAATTTATAAGTAAAATAAACAAATAAATTTGTACTTGTTGTCAAAAAAGAAAAAACTTGTATTAATTGGAGTAGATATAATCGTATTGTGCCCACTACTCGATAATATAATGTTGGATATGGATTGTAATTGATATTTCTTAAACTTAAAGATTAATTTGAGATTATTACTTTTTACTTCATAAATCAAATTAATATAAACCGCCAAGAATTTTTTTTTTTTTAACAAACGGGCCTAACGACGCCCCTATAGAGACATTTTTTTATAATGAAGAAAGAAAGATTTTTCTTTTTATTTAAGTGAGAAACTCACGACCATCTCACCGGAGATATTTTGGCAAGATACAAAGATTTTAATTTAATTAATTTCATAATAGACATTTATGAACATAGAATATAAATGATAATTAAACAAGGGGTATGGCTTTTTGGGCCTAATTCTGGTGGGCCTTGCCAACCCTAAACAATGATAGAAGGAGCATTTTATTAGCCCACAAAAGGTCTGCTTAATCATCAAGTTGTAGGATTAATAGGTATACACACCAACCGCTATTTAACTGCAATTAAAAGCGGGGTTGTTGTACCTTAACTAATGACTTAAGTTCAAGTCTTAAAAATAAAAACACCAATATTTGAAGCTCCTTCGACTTATATGGTATGCGACTTGAAGCGAACTCGGAGTAGTAAGATAGTTCAGATACCTAGTGATTTAGAGTTGAAAAAAAATTCGGCACATGGTTGATTAGATTTCTCTCATCTATAATGAAACTAATCAATTTTATGGGAAAAAAGCTCCATTTTCAAAGAAAAGATAGTTAAGATAATGATATAATTATAAGGCTTCACGCTTCATCTCCACATTAAAAAAGAAAAGAAACAGAACAAAAAAAAATCATCAACGTAATAAATTGAAAAAGAGAAAAAACAAGTTCTTTGAAAAAGAGAAGAAAAGAAAAGGCATGTTCTGGCTGAATGACTTGAGGACAATCATTATCATCTATTGATGGCACAAAATTTTATAAACTTATATCGTACTCCCTCATTTTCTTTTAAGTGTCGTTTTAAGGTTGTTCACAATTTTTAAGAAAGTCACTTAATTATCTTGAATGAGGAGAAAGTGTCAATTAAATGGCTAAATCACTTTTTATCTTTATTAACCCCACCACTTCGCATACACTAATTATTAATGTGTAATTATTAGACTTGCTTTTTCTATGAAGAGTATAAAAATCAATTAAATAATTAATGTGTATTAAAATTATTAAATGACAAATATTGTGAAATATTATAAAATGACTAAAAAACACTAAAAAGAAACGGATGGAGTATCAAGTAGGAGTAATGCCTTTGGTCATAAAACCCTAAATTATTGTATACCAATTTGACCTAATAGTTAAAAGTTAGATGCATGGACATATCAATACACTTAATCAATGGACGTGCAATTGGTCATTTTGTATAATTTCTTATCACCTAGTGGATCAAACTTCTTTACAAGGCAGAATTGTAGTGTCACATGTCACATGTTGGGATCAATTAATCCAACAAATTGATTGCTAGTTTACATGTTTCCGAGCAAAAAAGCTGCAAGAAAAGAGAGAAATTGTTATGATTAAACGTGTCCCACTTGATGAACCCTAAGAGATCATTGTGTGTGCACAATTTATGGAGTTGTTTAGCAAATTAATCATTGTGTGTGCACATATAACTTTGTATATGCAAGTAATATGTAATAATGTCCCTTAATCCCGTCAAAACTGTTTACAATATAAGTAGACTCTGTGTCTGAGTTTGAGGGTACACATTCCCTCCTTTTCTTTTTTTTTTTGTCAAAGCTTGTTGCGTTGGTGTTCCTAACACCCATGAAGGGTACGACAATCTATTACAACAAGTGTAATAGAAAATACATGCTATGAAGCTCATAACAACATCCTCACAGAGGAGGGCAACAACCCCACGCAGGAGACAACAACCTCCCGAGGGAGGGCAACAACCCCACGCAGGGGGAATAAACTCACAAAGGGGACAAAAAAATCCTAAATTTCTAAAACGAAACAAAGGAAAAATAGTAAGATTACTAGTACATCCACCACTGCAGGGGCAAACGCTGCAAAGACGCCGCTTGTTTCACCGTAAGGTCGGTCATCGACGTTCGCCAACAAAGGCTTCAAAGACCAACAATGTTGTCTCCCTGTCATTCCTCCATCTGCCTAGAAAACTTAGACAAAATAGGGCCATCAGTGACAGCGACACCGAAAACCCACTAGATCTACCGAATCCCCTGCGAAAAAGAAAACGAGCATAATATGTAGGAATTGAAAGCTCATCTAGATTTTTCTCTTGAAAAGACGTACACACATAAATCTTGCCTAATCGGTTTTCTAATAGTTTCATTTATTTATTTTTTACTGTGAAAAGTCTGACTTGTCTGTTCCGCTTAAGTATACTACCAATGCTCGTAGAAGGCGCTGTTAGACTTAAATTACCACTCCCTTTTTGAACTTTGACGAAAGAAAAATCACCACCTGTGTTTTTTAGGGAGGATTTTATTTGTTTGACATTGTTGGAGATGTTGGGATCGTCGGTGTTTTTCCAAAACTATGGGTGGTTTACAATTTTTTTCGCAAAATAGAGTGGTGTACTTTGAAATAATCAAAGTAGGCAATAACGGCTTCTCAAAAGGCGTTATTGTGTGTGATGTTGGTTCGGTGGCGGTGACGTGGCGGTGACGTGGCGGCGATTTGTACAGATAGCGCCTTTTGAAAAGGCGATATCTGTACATTTGGCCGCCACATCACCGCAATCCAATAACGCCTTTTGAAAAGGCGTTATTGGTTAAGTTTGTTGGCAGTGACGTGGCGGTGAGGTGGCGGTGATGTGGCGGCCAAATGTACGATAGCGCCTTTTGAAAATGCGCTATCGTGCACATACACATTCGCCACTTCACCGCCACGTCATCGCTTAACCGGACTTCGCTGAGATATGTCCGCTTAACGCTGCATGCCTGTGTCGCGACCTCCTCTGCGGGCGTTCTTGCTTGGCTGCAGCATTATTGGTCTGCCATCATGAAGCCTGGACTGACTTGCTGCGTCGTCTCTCCAGCTCCGCTCGCTCTCTACTGCTTGCGTCGTCGTCGTCGTAGTTGAGCGATCTCGACTTTAAATTTTTTTTTTTTTGAATATATATACATTGGTTATAAAAAATAAACTAATTTTGAATATATATATATATATATATATATCTCAACTCTCTTTTCTAAACTAACTAACATTAACTAACATAACCAAACTAAACTAACTAACTAACTAACTAAACTAAACTAACTAACCTTAACTAACCTAACCAAACAAACTAAACTAAATAACTGACTAACCTTAACTAAACTAAATAACTAACTAACTAACATAACCAAACTAAATTAACTAACAAACTAACTAACAAACTAACCAAAGTAAACTAAACTAACTAACCTTAACTAACCTAACCAAACTAAACTAACTAACAAACTAAACTAACTAACCTTAACTAACCTTAACTAACCAAACTAAACTAAACTAACTAACCTTAACTAACCTAACCAAACTAAACTAACTAACTAACTAACTAACTAAACTAAACTAAACTAAACTAAACTAACTAACCTTAACTAACTAACCTAACCAAACTAAACTAACCAACTTAATAACCTTAACTAAACTAAACTAACTTCCTAACTAACTTAACTTAACTAACTAACTAAGTAACCAAAGTAAACTAAAATAACTAACCTTAACTAACCTTAACTAAACAAACTAAACTAAACTAACTAACTTTGAACTAACCTAACCAAACTAAACTAACTAACTAACTAACAAACTAACGAACTAACTAACTAAACTAAACTAAACTAACCTTAACTAACCTAACCAAACCAAACTAAACTAACTAACTAACTAACCTTAACTAAACTAAACTAACTAACCGTAACTAACCTAACCAACCAAACTAAACTAAGTAACTAACTAACCTTAACTAAACTAACTAACTAACTAACTAACTAACATAACCAAACTAAACTAACTAACAAACTAAACTAACTAACCTTAACTAACCTAACCACCTAAACAATACAAACTAAGTAAAGTAAAATGACTAACTTAACTAACTAAACAAAAAACCAAAAAAAGTAAATCATTACCCAAATAATGAGTCATAACCTCGACCTAACCTAAGTCAACTAAAAAAACGTAACCTAACTAACTATACTAACCTAAAATTGCCCAACAACAACCGAAGTAAACTAATCAAAAGTAGCACGTGTGATGCATACCTAACTTTGTGCATGACATTGTGGTGTGTTTTGTGTTGAAGTTCAATGAAGACCGTGTCGATTCTCACACGAACAACAAAAAATAAACTAACTTAATTGAAAACTAAACATACTAACTAAACAGAACTAACCAAAGTAAACTAACTAACCTTAACTAACCTAACTAACTTTAACTAACCTAACCACCTAAACAATACAAACTAAGTAAACTAAAATAACTAACTTAACTAGTTAAACAAACAACCAAGAAACGATTAACTAAACTACCAAACGAAACTAAACAAACAACCAAGTAGCTCGAGAGTTACTTGTTAACAACCTAACCTAACGTAACTATGTGAACTAAACTCGACTAACCTAACCTAACCTAACTATGTAAACTAAATTAACTAAACTACACTAAGGAACATACCCTAACTCAACTACACTAAACTAAATTAACCTCAACACCTAAACTAAACTAACTTAACTAACTAAGCTAATTAACCTAACCAAACTAAACTAATATAACCTAACCACCTACACCTAACTAACTAAGCTAACCACTTATGTTAAATTAAACATATAATCTAAACTAACTTAACAAACTAAACTAACTATTGAAGAGTAATCACAGATACGACATTATAATAATATGGAAAACATGAGAAATACGTTTTTTCAATGAGAAGGTTGTATACACGTACTCCGTGAACCCAATATATAAGTTATCTACAAATCACCATGACGTCAAGAAACTCATCATGCAGGTCTATTCCGGCGGTTACGTTGACGTTGTTGCTCGGTGATGCAAACCGGACGTACTCTTTGTCTAGTTGGACGTTGTGTTTGTACATCCGGTTGAGGTTGTTGAGGTGGCTGGTCTTGCATTGAATTACGTCGAGTAGATTGATGCGTTTCCTCTGGTGCTTCACTCGACTCACCTCTGCTACTGATGCTCCCAAAAATAGGAAGTGGAACCATCCCAAAATATTGGCTTCCTGTATGGGGTTGGGGGAAAGGAACATGAGGCTGCGGCATGGTCAACAAGTTCATGAATAAGGGATCTCCACTATATGGCATATTGTAACTATAAGGAGTAGGAGTATATGGACTAGGCATGTATTGAGGCAGTGACGGATACATTTGATGATGAGGCATTCCATGGACCACATATGAAGACGACGGCCCGAAGATTCACGCTCGGCGGCCTGGGTACAAACATTTGAGGTTCTGCTTGGGGTGTGGACGATGCAGGAATGTACCCATGAGAAGAATGAGTTGGTGGGGATGATTGTTGGCTACTCTCGCCAACAGTCTCTGTTTTACTCACTCTCGAACGAGATGTACGTGCTGGAGGAGAACGTCTGCTACTCTCTGCAGCAATCTCAGTCTGGTTAGATGGACGTGGTGGACGAGGACGTCTGGTGCGTTCCCGCACAGTCTCTGGTCGTGTTCGTCTTCTTCTCACCTCTATGTTTGGTTCGCCCTGATCGTCTTCTTCATCTTCCTGTTCAATATCCTCATTTATGCCTTGTTCGACGTCATTTCCGTCATGCGAAATATTAGACCGTTGCCTTTCATCTTCGTCTAAAATTTTAATCCCTTCATCAAGCGCTGCAAGACCTTGCTCATACCCATCCTTGATAAACACTCGCCTCAGTCGATGCACCAAGTTACGCTGATATACAAAATATAAGAGGTCAAAGCACGCAATATAAGATATTGGATGTTCGAGGAAAATAAATAGGTAGGAGATTACCGAGTAGTCACGTAACGCCACGTCGTGTCCAATGAATCTCCTAGTGACCGAGCGATACCACGTCATGTATTCTTTATGATCGTGGCCTTCATTAAGTGTCGTTGTGGCAATGGTGTCCCCACGATTCTCCCACATGTGTATGTAGCTTGCGTGAAAAGTCACCCAATTTTCATGATGATGTCCACGCAATTCGAGGAGGTGCAGTTGGGCGTCGTAAGCACAATTAGGTGGCACCACTTGTACCATGCCGAATTGTCTCATAACCCTTTCTGGTCGATGCCACTCCACAATGTGGAAACAAATAAGGGGACACGTCGATAGCCAACTCCCGTGACCATTTGTACAGAAATCGGGAAGAGACCCCATGAGTTCAGTATATGGTTGCCATACCACATCATCATCATGCCTTTGCGAGTCGAGTGCATCACGGTAAGCCGATACGACGTGCGTCGCACTTTGTGAAACCGAAAATGCATCGAGCCATTTGCGTAGAAAACAATAAGTTAAGATAAATGAAATTGGACAAGAATTTTTATCAAATTAATGCCAAATCGACTTTAATACATGTATCCCAGTGGAACGTCCATAAGCATATTTTGGCCATCCACCATTCGCGGTTGAGCTCTAGAAACACGCAGGCGTCGCGGTGCTATGAATGGAAATATGTCCCATGCCCACAGTTGTATAAGAATTGACGCGCCAGCAACCTCATGTGCCCCTGCGCGAGATCCGCGACACAACTCCTTGTACAAATAAGCCAAACATGCACTCCCCCAACTATATTGTCCAGCTAATTGGAAATCCTCTAGCAATGGTAGGAACATCAAATGTACGAATCGATTAGACTTGTCGGCGAAAAGACAACCACCGATGAGTTGTAGTATGTACGATCGAACGTAACGTTGGACTGACTCCTCGTCGCTATCATCATCTATTGCTGGTACGTTACGCTCAAGCCAATCGACCTTAAGTTTACATCCAACGACGTCATCTCCACCAGGAGTTCGTCCAAGTAGCCTCTCACGTGACATCGCATAGTCTCGCGTCCGTCGTTCCCGTCACGGCATACCTTCGATAGGTAATCCAAGCTGTACTCGCACGTCTTGAAGTGTAATGGTGCACTCCCACAATGCATGTGAAATGTATGCGTCTCGGGCGCTATCTCTCTACAAACGCATAATCAAAGCCCAATCAAGGCTGAAAAATGCTACCCGAGATATCCCATAAAACCCACTGGAACGAAGATATGGGATCATCCTAGAATGATACTGCATCGTTCGATCAACGACCCCACGTCTTCGACGTACGCGCATTGTTTCGTACACCTTGTAATTGATAGTGTATTAACGTATGTTTTTGATACATTATTGATGTAAATTTGACGTATTGATGTAAAACAGGTTACCTCGCCCTTCCATGTTCGCGTTGATCTGTGTGTAGATTGGAGTCGCAATAGTGATGGATCTGAAGGTCCTGAATCCATTGCGGTACAACTACAAAGAATGTTAGAAAAATATTTCTAGGGTTGTACGAAACCAAACGATAAGTATTTAATAAATGTTCACACAAAAACACACGACGAAAATGCTCATAAGCAACATATGTACGAACTTAAGTTACTTCACACAATATACAAAATCGACTATAGGTTGTCATTGGATGGTTGAGGTCTCCTTGGACAATTTTTTTTGTTATGTCCCTCTAAACGACATATACCACACCGATTCTTCCTAGTTGGGACTCGTTCACGGTCTTTATTTGGACATGTTGTTCTTCTATGTCCTTCTTGATGATAAATCCCACATCGCAAAGGTCTTTGGACATTAGGAAGATCCATCTCGATATGTCTTCGCGATCCCTTAGGTCTCCCTCGGCCACGTCTGCGCCTGGGGTCGGGTATGATTTTCGTCCCAAAAGTCGGCCAATACTTCTCATCTGGGATGGCCTTGAATTTGTAGGAGTAGCACTTGTGCGTACACATCTAACCTATAGTATGGCTCGATGAACCGCTACGTAGCTCACTCGAATCAACGCACATGCTGCTAACACGTGTGAGCAAGGGAAACCAAACGACTGCCATTTATTACAACTGCACACCCGGTCCTTTAAGATGACGACTTGTGTGTTGTTGCCTTTATGCATGCGATATCCATGTCTTCCAGTCTGCACTTGGAACTCACCAATGTCTCGATTGATCAACGTGACGTGATGCCTCCTTGCGGATTTCTCATATTTCGTGAGTTTCTTCATGACATATTCCGTGTACGCTTGTCCGTTTGAGATTGCCTCATTGATTTCCTGGTTGCGTTGATCGTGGTACGTCACCAATATGTAGTATATCATCTGAGTCAACACCGTAATTGGCAAGAATCGAGCATCCTTCAAGACTTCGTTAAAACACTCTGCAATTGTCGATGAAACTCTAGTAAGTAATATTGGTTCGTCGAATATTTATTGTATTAGAGTGCGAAGAATAAATTGTATTTCGTACTTACCAACACCATTAGAATTCATCCATCCGTACCGCATGCCTCCGTCGTGCGATTGGGTCCAAAGTTCTTTGGGGATGGCATTGACATATTGCAGGCATTGTGGCGTTCGTGAAGATAAGTATGTGAAACGCTTCATGCACACAATAAATTTTCGTTCTTGATGTTGAACAGCTGCTCGACCAAGGAGTACTTTCAGGGGGCATTTTTGAAGTGTGTGCCGAAATTACTAAGCAAGTGTCGCAAGCAATAACGGTGGTACCCTTTAGGGGGACAAAAGTCGTTGATTGGGTGTTCACCGCCTCCAAAATGCCAGGGTGATGATCAGAAATAACGCATATCCCTTCTCTATCTGTCGCGTGTTTGCGCAACATCCGCAAAAACCACCCCCACGAATCAGTTGATTCGGTTTCTGCAACGGCAAATGCAACAGGTAATATGTGTCCATTTCCATCAACAGATAACGCAATCATGAGCTTCCCACTGTATCTGCCATATAGGAATGTCGCGTCAATCTGAAGCAGAGGCCTGCAAAACTTGAAAGCATATATTGAAGCTTCAAATGCAAAAAACACACGACGAAATTGTGGAGACGCGGTACTTATTTCATCATCATGTCATTGTCTGTGTGACCACTCGATTCTTGTCCCCGGACTCTTACTCCTCACAAACCAAACCATCTTGTAATTGAGCGTACGACTCATCCCAATCTCCAAAAGCCCATGCAATTGCTTTCCTCTTGGCATCCCACATTCGCTTGTAGCTGACTTCGTGTCCGTATTTTTTCTTAATTATTTCTATTAATGTTTTGATCGTGACACCTTGATCGGTCTTGACGACGCTTTGGATCTCTCGCGCCATCATGTTGGCGTCAAGTTGGGCATGACCGCGTTGTATGTTGGGATTAATACACGTGTGCGGTACGTCTAACTGTGTTATCTCCCATAATAGTGTTTTCTTTCGGAAACATGCGCGAAGACGCCACATACACCCGTGTTGTGGAAATCTGCACTTAATCGCCCACGAAGTTGTAGTCGATTCCATCACATGGTATTGACAATGTCTATTAACATGCCACACTTTAACGGCATGTTGTAAGTCATTTTTATTGTCAAAACACATCCCTATCTCCAAATCGAAGTTAGGGATGTCTCCCCAAGTTTGCTTATGGGAATGTTGGGTCGCCGTTGAATTAGCCACCTCCCAATCGATTTCGTTATATCCCGATATTGGTTGGTGAACTTCATCGTCACTAGCTTCCTCCAACATAATCTCTTCATCGATAGCAAATTGCTCATCATCTTCGACATTCTCCGCACCCGGAGGATCATATCTTGGATCATCTGTGCAAACGTTAACGTCATCCCAAACGGCAACTGATGGAACTTCTTCGTTGTGATGCGTTTCCTCATCAGTTTCGTTATTTTCGTCGTCGTTATCGTCATCGTCGTTATAGGCATTATTATCTTCATGTAATGGAGCAACGAACCCCTCTTGCACGACCTCATCCGGTGGGGATTGCATATGCAGTCTTTCCATCATTAAGGCTGCGTCTGGCGTGCCGCTACGTTCGTCAAGAACTTGCGGATGAATCGTACGATTTTGAATTGAGTCGACTGACTCAAATGTTAAATATATATCAACCGTTGCGGTCTTTGGTAATTTGTCCACCGTCTCTCACATCAAGTCGAAGTGTGTCGCATCATTCAACAAGACTGGAACGTAATAATGTGAGCCTCCGGGGATCGCCATCATGTGGCGATAAGTCATATGAACTATAGTATCCGTTGATTAGATAGGGAACGCGTTACAAACGTCATCAATCATTTCACGGCCACTCGACCCAAACTTAACCCACAACACTACTGATGGGGGTGAGTTGTACGCGATGCCATTGACCCCATTAACAATGGAGCCGTACGCATAGAATAGAAAAGTGATGTTTCTTTGTGACATGACCTACATAAGTTTGCGAACTTCGATGTAAAGATGTTACAGACAAATGCACAAATTTGTTAAGGGAATTAGTTGACAATCATGTGGTGATAAAGCGCAATCGAACTTTCTGATGTAGAAGATCGCAATAATAGCGCAACAAAGATACTCATTCTTTCGCACTTACATTTTCTCGTAATAACGTTCAATAAATAAACATATCAACCGTTCTCCATAAACAAAATACATATGTCCCTATATATCATGCAAACCATAACCTAACCTAAATAAATTATTATGAAAATACTAAATTAATGAACTTACTTGTTTCCTCCGCTTTTTCTCTTCAACGTAATATTCCTGCAATAACATTGTAATTTCGTTAGTTTAGAACACTAATCACAGTTACGTAACCCAAGTTAACCGTAGCAAACATGTACCCAAATAATAAATGAAAACTAACCTCAAGTAAGTAAATTAACTAACGTAACCTAATCTAAATAAGTTAACCAAACTATGTGAACCAAACGTAACCTAAAAGTACCTAATAAAACGTAAACATATCCAAAGTAAAAAACCAAAAAATTGTAGATCTGTTCAAGTGTTTTTAAGTGGATCGCAACGAATTCAAAGTCTAAATGAGCTTGGTGTACTATATATATGGTTTCTTAAATTTTGGGGCTTTCCTTAACATGAAATAGAACATATATGTTTGTACAGTTTTGTGTATTGGAGGTAGGTGCATCATGGGGGGAATCATGCGTTGAATCAGATCATATAGTAATTCTAGCTTCTTTTTAGCACGCATGCAGGTAGGTGTAATTGCGATTCAATATGGATGTGCGAATTAACAACACCTATGTGATAACTAAACTACACTAACCTAAACAACATAAACTACACTAACCTAAACAAAATTGGCAAACAAATCTAGCAACATTGTGATAACTAAACAAACTACATTAACTAAACTAACTTACGTAAACTAACCTAAATACCTCAACTACCTAAACACTAACCAAACTAATACATAAACTTAAACTAACTTAAACAAACTAAATAAACTAACTTAAACAAACGTAATTACCTAAACAACTTTGGCAAACAAATCTAGCAACATTGTGATAACTAAACAAACTACATTAACTAAACTAACTTACGTAAACTAACATAAATACCTCAACTACCTAAACACTAACCAAACTAATACATAAACTTAAACTAACTTAAACAAACTAAATAAACTAACTTAAACAAACGTAATTACCTAAACAAACTACCTTAAGTAAACTAACTAACCTAAAGACCAAAAATAACGTAACTTAATTGACTAACCTAACTAAACAAACTAACTAAACTAAACTAACCAAACTAAACTAACTAACCTTAACAAACATAAATACCTATACTAAACTAAACTAAAGTAAACAAACTTAACTAACTAAAAATACTTAACTAACTAAACTAACCACCAATACCTAAACTAAACATCTAACCTAAACTAACTAAACTAACTTAAACAAACGTAATTAACTAAACATACCAACTAAAATACCTCAAACAAACTTAATTAACTAAACTTAATTCACTAAACTTAATTAACTAAACGTAATTAACTAAACCAACTTAACTAAACTTAAATAACTAAACTAACTTAAACAAACATAATTACGTAAACTAACTTAATCAAACTCACTAAACTAAACTAAACTAACTTAAACAAACTTAATTAACTGACTAACCTAACTAAAACATACGTAATTAACTTAAACAAACTTAAACTAACTTACGTAAAACTTAATTACCTAAACTCACTTAAACAAACTTAAAACTTACTTAAACAAACTAACTTAAACAAACTTAATTAAGTAACTAAACTAAAACAAACTAACTAAACTTACTTAAACAAACTTAAACTAACTTAAACAAACTTAATTAACTAAACTAACTTGAACAAACTTAGACTAACTTAATCAAACTAACTTAATCAAACTTAATTAACTAACAAACGTCACCTAACTAACTAAACTTATTATACAAACTAAACTAACGTAAACATACTTAATTAACTAAACTCACTTAAACAAACTAAAACTAACTTAATCAAACTAACTTAAACAAACTTATTAAACAAACTAAACTAACGTAAACATACTTAATTAACTAAACTCACTTAAACAAACTAAAACTAACTTAATCAAACTTATTTAACTAACTAAACTAACTCAACTACACATACCTCCTCCTTCTCCTACTTCCACTCCATTGCTACGTTGGCTCGATGCCGCAACCGCCGCCATCTCTTCTCCTCCTCCGCCATTGCCGGAGATCCTCTCCATTGGCGTCACCGCTATTCTCGCTCACCACTTTGGACCGCCACAAGCCACCACGTACCACCGCCGCCGCCTGCTGCCGAGAGAGAGCCGCTCCTTGCTCCGGTGCCCGCCAAGCTCTACAAAAGTCTCTGCCGCGCGCCACACTCGCCCACTCTCTCCCGTGCGTCTCTGGCGCCCCTCCTTCTTCCTCCCTCCTCTGTCTCGGCTCTCTCTCGGTTCGCTCCCCCTCCCCTCCTTAAGTACCCGACCCACCCCACTCTCCACAAAGTGTACCCGTGACCTACCACACCCCCCACCCCTAACCTACCACTGTAAAGCTGAAACCAACGCAAAGGCGCTATCTGCACCCCTAAGTCACGGGTTTTCCCGGTCCACGTGGATCCACGTGGACCGGGACGTGGCGACTGATAGCGCCTTCGCAGAAGGCGCTATCAGTATGTCACGGGTTTTCCCGGTCCACGTAGATCCACGTGGACCGGGAAAACCCCATTTTCTCCACGTGGACACTGATAGCGCCTTCGCAGAAGGCGCTATCAGTATGTCACGGGTTTTCCAGGTCCACGTGGATCCACGTGGACCGGGAAAACCCTATTTTTCCCACGTGGACACGGATAGCGCCTTCTGCGAAGGCGCTATCTGTGTCCTCCATGCCACGTTGTCCGGACACATGGATAGCCATGTGTCCACATCAGAAAAAAAATTTATGCCACGTAGATGGCGCCTTCCCATTAGGCGTTATTGCCTACTTCCGGAAAAAAAAAAAAAAAAAGTTCACCCCTATTTTCCTCATTAAAATTAAAAACATGTGTACTTTGGTAAATTTTTCGGGATCGTCCCCTACATCGACTACTTATAAAAAAATAAAAAAATAAAAAAATAAATAATAAATAAATTTTATAGGTTGTGGAGATGACACTCCATTTTACTTTGGCATTTTAAAGTGAACCTCACTTTCACACTACAAGAAAAAAATAAACAGCAACAAACTAATCTGTTGTTGAATTGGTACGGATTTGTTGCTAAGGGACTCAAGAATGATCAAGACAGATTAGAGGTGTTGCTAAAGTCTTTGTCGCAGATAGAAGTTAGCAACAGATTTTGGATCTGTTGCTGTTCAGCAACAGATTTGTGACAGAAATCATTCTTGAACAAAGAATAAAAAAATATGTTGCAGATTGGAAAAAGGAGGTTTTGTTGCAAATCTGTTGCAAATCTGCAACAGACAAAGTCTGTTGCTGATTTGCACTGATCAAGACAAACGGATGTTATTCTTGATTTGCACTGATCAATAAAACCATCTTTTGTCATTGATCTGTTACAAATTTGCAAGTCTGTTCTTGATTTACACATGATCAACAAAAAAAGATGTCTATTCTTGATCTGTTGCAAAACAATGACAGATCAACAATGACAACTTTTTTTGTTGATCAAATCAAACAACAGACTTGGTCTGTTGCTGATTTGGAATAGTAATTTTATTTTAAAAATTACAATTCACTGTAAATAGTAAATGAAATTCCCACTGAGCAAGAAAAATCAAAAAAAAAAAAAAATTTCCCCGCTTTAATTAAAACTAAAATTGAATAATTGTTTGTATATTATCAAAATTTGACAAAAAATATATACAAAATGTGGAGATTAACATTTCATAATTAACTAGTAGTATATTATATACTACTAGATGAACATTATCCACCAAATACAAAATACTACACAAACTGACCTTCCAACACAAATTAATTTACATATATATCTACAATGTCAATCCCACACCCTTACTCAATTGTGTCACCGATACAAGATAGACACTATACAATTTGGAGTGCGTGTCCTATCCAAATCCTAAAAATGAAAAGGAATAACTTGAACAATATTCGAAACGCAATCAAAATATTCAAACACAAATGAAATAATTCTAAAATTAAGCCTTGCTCATCGACCTCATACATAAAAGATCTACCACAAGACACACTAAAATTTTCAACTCAAAAGGGAATGAAAGAACTTCCATACATGACATTCCATGCATTTTTTTCAATTTCTATTATGTATATAGAAGCATGAGAACAAATCTCAAAATATGTCACTAGGTTATGTGTTGGGTTGCATGGAGACACTCAATTTGTTAATAAAAAGGTTGCTAAGTTGAGATTAGTGGGTAAAATTTAGGGAGGACAAATCTCTTAATTTATGCATGTAAGGGAATTTGACAAATAATTGAAAATACATGCATGTATACAAATCGTATAAAAGTCACTCAATAATCCATATAGCTCATGTATGTGATTCTAACTCTGAAAATTATGAAACTATAATCATCATGGATGATTCAAATTCAAGGTATATTTGAAAAAGTTATTTTATTTTAATAATAATATCCAACCTTCCGAGGCCTAGTCAGCCTTTTAGAAATAATATATTACATAGAAAACATACTTAATATATAATTAAACAAAGATTTATATAGTCTAGTTGCAATTACAACTTTATTTTTGAAATCCATTGCAATTACAACTTAACTAATTACTTAATGACTTATTGACCATAAAAGATATTACTTAATCAACCGACTAATCACAAACAAATGACGAAGATCGTTTACTTGGAAAACATGGCGTACTACGGTGTCTTGAAGGCACCGTTAACTTACCCCATAATACTAAATAAATCTTTTTTTTTTCATAAGAGACGTCCAACTTTTTTAATTCAATGAATCACATATAATACTAAATAAATATTCAAAATAGGGAATGGACTTTTGAATATAATCCTAAGTAAATTTTGAAAAGTCCTATTTTATAACAATAGTGCCTACAAGAAACTTGTCTTAAACAATATATAAAGCATTTGTTGCCAACAAGTATGGCAGAAGTATCTTAACAAGGATGATTAATTGTTGCACTGAATCTCGGGCTTGCTTGGTTACACAAGGGTTTCTTAAATAAATAAATAAAGTAAATGTGTTGCTACCTCATTAGGATAAATTTTACATTCAAGTTGCTAAATTTTAACTCCATTAGTTTGGTGATGTGCGTGATTAAGGTGAAATATATAAACTATATAAGATAACTTAAATATGCACGTTACAAGGAAATAAAAATTTTAGAGACCAAAATATAAAAACATACAAAGGCACAAAATGCACAAGTTAAAACGTCGTTACCCAATCGTCGTCACTGCGCGGACTCTAAACAGAGTGGAAAGGCGTTTTGGACGCGTTTAGATAACGTCGTTACCCACTCGTCGTCACTGCGCAGACTCTACGTGGAGGGTAAGTGGCGCCATTTGGTTACTTACATATAAATAGAATTGCTTAGTTGTACCTAAATGCAAGTTCTAATTCGTTGTACTTGTTGTTCTGTTGCTGTATAGCAACAGATTGTTCAGTTGTTGATTTGTTGTTGTTTAGCGTCAGATTTTTCTGACGTTGATTTGTTGCTGTTTAGCAACAAAAAATTACACAGTGTCGCGTTGTCGCGTTGTCGCTACGTTCGAAGGCGTATAAGATCTCGTTGATATGTAAAATCAAACCATAGATATATAAATTTTGGTAGTCATATAAAATCAAAAATCAACAAAAATAGCAAAATAGATTTTCAAGAAAATGCAAACCGCAAATGATACCCGAAACTCAGTCAAGGAGGAGCCGATCGAGGGCGACCAGCGGCTGCGGAGGAGTCGGGCCGAGCAGCAACGGCGGCGGAGGCGGGCCCAACCAATGGCGGGTGAAGATTGCGAGGCGACCGAAAGCGCAGGCGGCGGCGCGGCGGAGTTCGATCTGCGATGGCGCGTAGTCCTAAACTGCGGCGCGCTTGCAACCGAAAGCAATGGCGGCGCTTGCAACCGAGCAATGGCGCGCGCGAGGACCTAGCAGCCGGCGCGCAGGGACCGAGCAATGCGCGCGTCGCAGGGACCGAGCACCGTTATCGCAGGGTCCGAGCAATGGCGGCCGGTGCACGCAGAGAAGCGAGCGAAGGATTTGGTGCATTGCTGCCGCGCACGACGCAGCGATCCCGGCGACAGGAGCGGCGGAGCCGGCGGATCTGGAGAAGAAGGAGGCGACGGCGCGACGATCTAGAGTAGGGGATGCGGCGGCGACGAACAACGCGGCGGTGGTGGCGCGCGATGACGACGGCGACGGCAGCGAAGAAGTGCGCGGCGACGGCTCACGGATCGAAGCTGACGTGCAGTGCCGGCGTTGACGACGCGACGGCAGTGCAGCGAAGTGCTGGCGCGCAAAATGGTTTTGCGATGACGATCGAAATGGGTTTGGAGGAGGAGGAGGAGAGAAAATGGTTTGTTAAAACCATTTAGATATTAGTGACAAATAATGTTCTTTGACGTGTTTGTTGCTATTTTGTTCTTGATCAAGAATCGATCAAAATCTGTTCTTGATCAACCACGTGGCATTTGTTGCTATTTTGTTGCTGATCAGCAACAGATCAAAATTTGTTGCTGATCAGCCTACGTGGACAGCTTACATGGCATTTGTTGCTATTTTGTTGCTGATCAGCCTACGTGGCATTTGTTGCTATTTTGTTGCTGATCAGCAACAGATCAAAATTTGTTGCTGATCAGCCTACGTGGACAGCTTACATGGCATTTGTTGCTATTTTGTTGTTGATCAGCAACAGATCAAAATATGTTGCTGATCAGCCTACGTGGACACTGGCAGTCTGTTGCTGATTTGTCGCTGTTCAGCAACAGATCAGCAACAAACTATATATATAATGCATTTGACTTGCATTTGCATTATATTTCGTCACTCCCACATGCCGCCACCACCGTCGTCGTCGTCGCGCTCCGTCCATTGGGTGGGCTCATACAGGGTCTATTTTTAAAATCCTTCTAAGGTAATCTTAGCTGTGAGACCTCGAAAAAAAAATTAAGACAAACTAGGGGATTTGGTTAAGGGTTAATTAATTAAGACAACTTCGACAAAAAAAATAAAAATAAATAAAACAACACAAACTTAATTACAGGGAAATTAGCTTCATTGGAAAATTAATTGATTGGAGAAGAAATAATTATATATACACATAATCCCTTGAAAATTCACGATTTAATCAAAATCATGATGATTTCTCAACTTTATTTAAGGGAAACACATTGTTTCCCGCTTTGCGCATATTACTTTTGCTGGCTATATAAAATAAAATCTCATTCATATCAAAACTAAAACAAAACAAAAAATCTTCAAGTGCTCTTGGAATTCGCACAAACGCGCAATATGATGAAGTCAATATATCAATTGAAATTGAGAGATATCTTCAAATTAAATCAAACTATACACTATATATATATATATTTAATGAGAATTGAAACTGCTATACTTACCTCTAGACGCAGCAACAATACTAATGATCATGAAGAGATTTAAAAGGAAACATCACAGCAAAACGTCCTCCGGACCCTTTAAGCCTGAAAGTTGCCATGTATATATGCGTGATGATGATATGATATATACGTGAAGCAATGTACTTTTGATATGCACTCTATTTCTTCGTTAATTACTAATTAATTAATGGAATCTATATATATTTTGTATAAATGTTAGACATACATATATGTAAGATAATTATGTGGACATCATGTTTTAATTAGTTCCATGCGTTGCATTGATTTAACGCTATCTAATTAAAATAAATAAAATAATAAAACCTCGCTTTCCTGTGAAGTTTGCAAAATATCTGTAGACACCATATCCTGCTTATCACTACTAAAAATTTATTATGCACGCTCGACACGTGTCAGTGGACATACGTTTTTGATACCCACGGAGAATAGAATGAACAAAAAAAGATTAAAAAAAGTAAATCGTACCGCAATCGCTAGTTTGCTTCTCTGTATTAATTGATGTTTAAGATGCTACCAAAGATGAATATCCTCTATCAGAAATCCATAACTCGTTTTTAAAAATGAAAAAAATTTTATGTTCTCCTTAAAAATCCATAACTATTTTTCTAAAAATGAAAATTAGGCTACAACCCTGCTAATTTATCTAAATTTTTTTAAAATTTTCAAAATTATTTTAGAAGTTGAAAATTCATGACAATATTTTACTTTGAATAAGAGGCAAATACACAGCTTGTGGCGTGACGCGATCGCTGTGATCGATCGTGACGACGGTGGTGGCGGCGGATTTTCGGCAACGATGCGGTGGTAAATGGAGTTTGCAGGGACGAGGAGGAGAGCCTCTGGTTTGAAAAAACCATTTAAAATTTAGTGACATATCAAAGAATGCAGACTAGTCTGTTGCTGATTTATTTGTTGCTTATTTGTCGCTGATCAGCGACAGATCAGCAACAGATTAGTCTGTTGCTGACAATCTGTTGCTGATTTGTCGTTGATCAACGACAGAATATAATTTGTTGCTGATCAGCGACAGATCAGCGACAGACTATGTCTGTCGCTGATCTGTAGCAGATCTGTCACATATTTAGCTACAGATCAGCGACAAACTAGGTTCTGTAGGTGATCTGTCGCAGATCTGTCACAAAATGGGCGGAAATTAATGGCGGGAGAAATCGAAACGAGATCGGTGACAAAATACAATTTGTCACAAATTTGTCACAAATCAGTCACTGATTTGTTGCTTTTTGGTCAAACGAGTCAAACTATATATCTGATGCAGAACTGTTGCTAATTTGTTGTTGTTTAGCAACAGATTCAGTCTGTTGCAATGTTTTGATGCTATTTCACATTTTTCTTGTAGTGTCACACTTGTAGCTTATACATAAAACTAGTCACCACACTCTACTCATCTCGAATTGAAACATATATTATAAAAATTGAATATGGCATCATAGTCAATGGTTGGCTTGTCTATTGTCCAAGAGCCTTGTAGGCATCCGAAAAAAAAATGATTAATTGATGTACCGCGGTCAAGTCCTAGTTGGACTTGAGGGGGTAGTGTTGGAGATGTTGGGATAGTCTCACATCGACCACTTATAAAGAAAAATAAGGCTTATATATAGGTGTAGAGTGGACACTCCATCTTGCTTTGACATTTTGGAGTGAACCCCACTTTTATACTTATAGCCCATACATAAAATTAGTCACCACACTCTCATCACATTAGATTGTGACCTATATTATAAAAAAATAAAATAAAATAAAAAATTGAACATACATTACTTCACACAAATTGAGTGTAATGGAAGAGTATGGTTCATGTAGCCCACCTTAACTAATTTGAAATTGATGTTATGTTGTTCTTGTACTTCACACAATCAATACCATAGGTATAACAATCATATAGAGAAAAAAAAAAAATTAAGATAACAATAAATATAACAAAAGAGTTTTTTTTTTTTTTTGGAAATAAATAATAGTTTTTTTTTTATAAGGGAAAAAAATAATATATGGATGATTAATCATCTTTGAAGGAACTTATTGTTACCAACCAAATTGGCCTAACTTACAACTAAAAAAAAAAATCCAAATTGGCCTAACCTAAGCACCAGGCCTTCAAAAGATTGATTTTCACTCAACTTGGCTCTCTCTCATCCAAACCAAATTGACATTTCAACAAACAGGGGTCAAGGTGTCATATGCTCATCCAAACCAAATTGGGCATAAAATGGAAAATTTGGTCCATTTTATGCCCAATTTCACTCAACTTGGGTCACCCTATAATTAACATTTTCCTTTTATTTTTGATCCTATGGGGAACAACAATCAATCTATTAAAAAGTGACAGCATAATTTGTTGGTTCACAAGTTTTCCTACCCCGCACCTTTATACACTCATTCACCTGCTAGCCCCACTGGTAAGAAAAAAAAATACAATTCAATTTCCTTTTATAAATGCATAAAAATAGATTTAAGACATTTTTTTACCTAATGTAACATGTATAGTTTCTGAGGTGATATTTATACGCTCTTCACATCTGCCTTAGTTAGAGTACTAATGGCCTGTTTGGTTCAAATATTAGTTAATCCTAACACATGGGATTATTTAGTGATGGGACTAACACATGGGTTTAGATAGTTTAGTCCCATTTGTGTATCTTGTTTGGTTGGGAGTGTTAAGGTTGGGATTAAATGAAGTTGTCCACGTACATTTACTAAAGTACCCTTTAGTAAAAAACACCAAAACCCCCATTTCACTCATTTATCATCTCTTTGCCCCTGAAAATCAAATAAAATAAAATAAAAAAGAGAAGGGCTGGACTTGGCGTCTTCGCCGGAGAGAGGCCGAGGCCGCACTGCCAACCAAACAAGGACTGGACTTGGCGGTGGTGGAGATGGAGGTATGATTTGCGGTGGTGGAGATGGAGTTGCCCGAAATCCTCCAAGGACTGGACTTGGCGGTGGTGGAGATGGAGGTATGATTTGCGGTGGTGGAGATGGAGTTGCCCGAAATCCTCCAAGGACTGGACTTGGCGTCTTCGCCGGAGAGAGGCGAGGCCGCACTGCCACGTTGATTCTCTCCATTGCCACGAGAGAGAGAGAGAGAGAGAGAGAGAGAGAGAGAGAGATTTACAGAGATGATGGGGCGGAAGCGAGAGAGGAGAATGGGATAAGGGGCGAGCAGAAGAGAAGGGCGAGAGGGCGCGAAGAAGATGAAGAAGACAGGGACGAAGTCGATGTTAACAAAACAAAGGCCTACTTTTGTTTGGTGTTTGTGTTAATGGGAGGGGTAAAGTGGTAATCTCCTCCACCACCCACTAAGGATTAGTTAATCCCACCAAAAATGGTGGTATTATTTAATCCACTACCATGCCTCTAAACTAGTCCGCTGGACTAGTTAATCCTCCAAGCAAACAGCGGATTAACTAGTCCAGTGTAGCTAATCCGGGCTAATACCACGAACCAAACAGGCCATAAGGTCGTCTGCTAATAGAACCCATCACCTCGCCTTACTTTGTAAACTAAGTTTTCTTAATTAACAACAATTAATCGAGTAGAAATAAGTTATATGTGGGTTTAATTAAAATATGGTTAACGTTTCATTACTATTGAAAAATTAAAATTGATTACCTATCTCATGCGAGGCATCAATGCTCATATGCATATGTATAATCCTAATGAATGATTAACTACCACCAATTTGCACAATTATTATGTTCAAAAACCACTGCAAAGTGCTATTTTTTTAAGCTATAATACTCCTATTTTAGTTTTCAGACAAAGAATAAAAAGAAGAAGTGCTAGAATGACGATGAGAAGTCACACTGGAAGTCACGTTGAGCCTCTAAATCGTCCTCACGTACTTCGGAATGCGACACGGATCCTGATACATAACACGCAGCTCGAAGCCGTGTGAACGACTCTTGTGGGTCAGTATATCTTGGGATGTGACTTACCCATTGTCATCCTAGTATTTTTTTTCAAAAAAAAAAAAAAAGCAAAAGAAATGCTAAAAGAAAAACATCTCTAAAAATAAAAATGAGATGAAAACTGTTTCTCAAACGATAAAGTTATGACTATACATAAAATAATATCATTAATTAGAACATCCTTTTCCAATTAAATCTCATTAACAAGTTGAAAGTATTTTCTCTATTTAAAATTCACATATGTAGTTATCTATACTATATATAATGCAAATCCTCTTTGTCATCTTATTAGTCCAAAACTTATCATAATTCCAACAATGCCCTCAAATACATTTTTTTAATTCATTCAAGACAACTTTAAAAAGTAAATAACGAAGGCATTTTTGAAAAATAATTAAACTTATTTTTAGTTAGTTTTCAAAACGGAAGTCTATCTTACATTTCCTTACTTCACTCCACTTTTTTCTCAATCCAATCAAAACATGATTTCAAATTGTTCCAATAAAAATTGGTTATTCAAAATATGTCCAATTAAACCGTCAATTCTCATTTCAATGCCGCACATTTAAATCAGTTTTTTTTTTTTTTTTTTTTTTTATACCTCCGATTGACTAGTTGTATAAAAATTAAATTCTTCAAAGTAAAAATTCAACATAATTGAGTCTATTGACCCTTAGAAAAAATTAGAGAAAAATCAAAAAAAGAAAAGAAAAGGGAAAACTGAGAACTTCATTGAAATTGAAGAGATAAGGAAGAAAAGAGAGGGACAGGAGAAAGAAAAAAAGCAAAAGAAGGCATGCAGAATGATTATTTCAGACCCAAAAAGCATTATAAAGTGAGATAGGAAATTAAGTGGTCACAAGATTTAAGGCGGCCATTTCTTTTGAATGGACCCAACAAACCAACCAACCTATACCAATTTTTTTTTATTAAAAAAATTCTCTTCAATCCCCACTCTCTCAATTAACATCCTAACTGTCATCTTAACTGCCACCACCACCACCACCACCACCACCAACACCAACACCACCACTCTCAAATCTTAACCTTCATTTCAAGTTTCAACCCAAACTTATCAAACAACACAACCAAAAATGCATTGGAGAAGAAAGAAATCCTCCTCATCATCACAAGCATCCCCACCACTCTCTAATTCACTCTCCCATGTCTTCCCCATCTCTTGGCTCTCCAAATTCAAGCACATAGGCACCAAATCCAAGTCTCAATCTGCCAAAACCAATCTCAAGTCCAACTCCACCTCTTCACTTGCTCCATTTTCACCTCTGATTTTTAAAGACACCCAGTTCTATGATGGAGATGTTGAGCCCGATGACGCCGCCGCCTACTGGAGGCTTTCGTTCGGTAAGGATGGCAATGGTCATGTCAATGGCAGTGGAAGAGGCAATGTGAAGTCCTTTTGGGATGATTCTGATGACGATGATTTTGAAGTACCGTTGCCGGGGAGAAGAGGCGGGAAACAACATGGTGGCATTGTTTCTGATGCCAAGAAGAGAGATTTGGAAGGGAAAGATCAGAGATTGAGGAGTGGGAATGCGAGGAGTCATGGGCGAATCGATGCGAAAGAAGGTTACTGGAGTTGTGAACATGGCAGAGAATCTGCGAAAGCAGGTGGGAGATCTAGCGGTGGAGAGACCGTGGAGAAGAGCATACTGGACTTGGAACCGATTGTGATGATTCGAACTCCCGAGAAGGAGTTCCACAGTTTTGCGCCTTTGAATTTGAGGAGACATAACTACATTTCCTCCTTTGATGCAGAAGATCAAGAAGGAAGGAGGAAGAGGAGAGCTTCGAAAGGTAATGACGAATTTTTCGGTTTTGCTTCTATGTGCCCCGATCATAGATTAGATGATAAAATACATCAAGTAGGTATAGAAGTTGATTCAGAGGGAGAAGCATTTAAAGTGGCAAAGATTAAGGAATTTGAGAAACAAAGGAAATCTCTGAATCAGAACAAAGAATTGCATAGGAGAAGATCTAAGCAAAGTGGGAAAGTTAAAGTTTATTCACCGCGAACACCGCCTTCGAAGACTGAGATTTGCAAAATCAGAGCTTTGGAAGAACTGAAGAAGGCCAAGGCCAAGAAGAAAGCAAGGAAAGCAGATAAAAAGCCAAACTTGGAGAGTTTTGCAGTGGCGAAATCCTCGTTCGACCCGCAGAAGGACTTCAGGGATTCGATGATGGAAATGATCACGGAGAACAACATCACACAGCCTGAAGAGCTTGAAAACCTCTTGGTTTGCTATCTCTCTTTGAATTCTGATCAGTACCATGATCTCATCATCAAAGTCTTCCAGGAGGTATGGATTGCAATAAGTCAGCTGTGTTCCAGTCCTGATCTGCAAACCAATGAACATAGTTGCTCTGATTACTAGAAAATAGATGTAATACTGAACAACTTTTAATTGTAATAGAGTTGTATATAACACACAATATCAAGGCAATGGTTCCTTTTTTCTAATAGATCACTTTCAGTTCATTTTGAAGTTGGTATGGAGATTGTCATTGCATGTTTTTTCATTAATAATTTTCATTTGAGACCACTTCAAGTATTCCTAAACACAAATTGGCATATGCTTAAACAACAAACTCGCAAATTAGAACCAAAACAAAACTATACTCAAGACCAGTATGACAAGATTCAAGAAAGACCATTTCTTATGCTGTACTCACATGTTCTATCGCACCAGGCAATTCTGCATTTAGTATGGGTTCTCATTCATGACATTCCCACGAGGATGATAATCACAAGCGATAAAAGTAGCGCGACATCTGCATACAATCTTGGTACACTCAGTTTAGTCCTCCAAACCACCTGTATGTAGTCCTTGTTTGAAATGCACCTCTGTGCTTACAGTCATAGGGAGACTTCTTGCCTCTTGGCGGTCCAAGCAGGTTTCCAGCTCTTTCCTTTCCCTTAGAAGGTCTTATCCGTATAGTCCGAGTTTGAATGATCAATCCTGCAATGTCCCCTCCTCTGGTGAGCATACCACTTGGCATAATCGGATAACTCGTTACTCCATCGAAGAGCAGGAAGACTACATTGCTTTCTTATCTTGTTAGAGGGTCAAGGAAATGAGAAAAAGCAACTCCTAGAATGAACCCTATGGTAGCCATGAGCGACTTTGAACTTGAAAGAGAAAGAAGAAGAAGAAGAAGCATAGCCATAGATTGGAGAAAGAGAGATCTGCATTTAGATTATTAGCCAACATGCTCATACAGTTGCTTTTCTAGAAGAAGCTATAGATTATGAGAGATGAGTTATCTCATTCCATGTATTCTCCTTCTTTATGGAAGGCTGAAAAAAGGATGAATGCGTAGCGGGAACATAAAAATATCATGGAAGCAGTTTATACATGAAACAAGTTTCATATACATCAATCTTTCTAAAAATTAGTTTTCATAAACAAAAGCAACAAGCCTTTATTAATAAGGGCTTGGTGCCACAGAAGCTAAGCCACTGCAATTCAAAGCATAATTCTTATGCTTAAAATCTTCTGTAACTTTTAAGCCCAGACTTTTTAAGTTCTCCCAAGAAAGCACTGCCTTTTAAGTTGAAACGGTTGAGCATGTGGAACGTGCAATATGTTAGGTTCGTCTAATAGCGTTGAAATAAACTTGTGATGTCCAATATTTTTCTTGTTTATCAAATGATTAAGGCTTTATAATGTTAGTTTATGCTGATCAGACAAATTTTTTTAACATGAAATGATTAAAATATAGAACTATTAAACTTTTTTCAGCAGTGTTAACAGTAATATCAAACGATTGTATGCAGTTTCGATTTTCAAAATAAGAACTAAACATACTTCTCAGTTGTAGCATTTAGAGAGTAATAAATTGCTTCCTGCAGGAAGTTCACATGTGAGTAGAGAGTCGAAGTTTAATGTTTCAGACGATGGGTTTTCTTACCTCTTTGATGTGTGATTCGGGTTTGAATACCTGACCTCATAGAACCTGCAAAAAACCAATTAATACACAAATGAGAGTGAACTCACGATAACTTTGATGCAATTGCTAGGGACATGAATATAGAATTTAATATAGATGGATCCAACTTGATTATATTCCAGAAATCTGCCAAAAACTTACCTTTTGGATGCATCGTAGTAGTTCCAGGCTTCCAGCTGTAAAAATTGCACTTGCTTTCAAATTTTAACCTTGCCAACTGATTCAAATCAAGCTTCACATAACGAACACCTTCATTTTCTCTTCAAGCTATTTTGAAGACTAAATGAGTTCTGCATGTCACCCCCATTCAAACTATAGGCAAGTTTTTGTAATTGCAGCATTGCCGTGCAGATCATAGCTAAAGGAATTGAAAGGACCAAAGGAATGCTTCCTGACTGCACGTTCTAAACAGACCGAAACACAGGAACCCCCACCATTAGCGCTTCCTACAATACAATATCAAAGAGAAAATTTGCAAAAGAATTATCCACCGTGCACAAAGAAGAAAGCACGACAAAGAAATTATCATAAGAACAGAAACAAACTAGCAGTAAGTTCCAACCTTTATGAACTAGAAACTATATTAGGGTCTCCGTGCAACACCAGGTGACATTTTCATTCGTGATCATCACCATAAAATCCCATCTTACAATCGCATAGTCTGTTTGTCATGGCCAAGAATGTTCTTAAATCACCTTACACAAAATCATCAACTTGTAATTTTCGCACGTTCAGTAATCAATGAACTTCAACTTTCCATGACATTTAAATTTAGTCCTGCTTTAAAAATCAACCTGTCATTCATGTCCTTTTTGAACATTTGAAATGCATGTAATCCAATTATAGACCAGTAAATTCTCCAAAGCTTGCCGACCTCAGGACGCCATAGGAATAATTTTTCAGCTTATGCTTCCTGAGCAACATTCAAGTTTAATTTAACTTGCGACTTCAAGCCGGCTACACCCAACATCTTTCATCAAACCCCTTTCTCTAATCAGGTCTCTCAATTTCTCAATCTCATCCCACATCCCAACACTTGCACATAAGTTCGACCATAGAACGTATATCCCAACATTCTGAGGATCCGCCTCAAGTGCTCTTTCAGCTGCCAATTTGCCCAGCTCAACATTTCCACTATCGACACAAGCATTAAGCAAAGCTCCCCACAGGGAAGTATTGTTAGTGCCACCATTTCTGGTACTATTATCAACGGTACCAGTTTTGAAAGGCATACTACTAATCAAATCCAATGCTCTCTCCAGTTCACCTGCTCTACAAAGCAAATCAACCACGCAGCTGTAATGTTCTTGGTCAGGATTCAATCCGAAATCGCCAACCATGGATTCAAAATATTGAAGCCCTTGACTCACATTGCCAGTGTAACTACAAGCTGAGATCACCGCTAAAAACACAATTTTATCAGGTTTAGTTCCTTCCATTAACATCTCTTTAAACAACTCAATCACATCTTCGAAATGTCCATTTCTACCACACACTCCAAGCATAGAAGTCCACAAAACAACATCCGTTTTTCCCTCTCCCCCGCCTCCAATCCTAGCGTGATCGAACACATGCCTAGCTTTCTCGACAACACCACATCTCCCATACATATCAATCAAAGAAGTCCTAAGGAACACATCACCGCCGAAATCTTCTACTCTCCTTATCAAACTCCCATGGACCTGCCTACCCAATTCAATCTTAGCCAACCCGGCACACACTCTAAGCAATCCGCACATCGTAAACCGATCACACTCCATTCCCAAACCCCTCATCCTCCTAACCAAATTCAACCCATCCTCCCACATCCTCCCCTCAACAAAACCCGAAAAAAGCGCATTCACACAAACCACATTTCTCACAGGCATTTCATCAAACACACTCCTTGCGTAGCCCATCGCCGACGTCTTCACATACACATCAATCAATGCACTACCCACATACACACTAGACAACCACCCCAATTTCTCAACATGGGCATGCATCATTTTCCCAAAACCAACACTCCTAATCGCCGCCGCAGCGGTTAGCGAACTACAAAACGCATAGCTATCTAATACAACACCATTGGAGTGCATAAAAGAGAGGGTGTGGAGAGCAAAAGATGGGTGTCCATGGTGAGACAAGTGGGAGACAATGGTGTTGAAGGGGAGAGGATTTGAGGTGTCTATGGATTTGAAGAGATTGGTTAGGATGTTAAAATGGGTGGTTGAGATTGTGGTGTTGTGGTGATGATGATGATCAAGTGATGAAGAGTAAGAGAGGATGAGAGAGGTGGTGAGTGTGAGTGATGTGGAGAGAAAGTGAGATGTTTTGAGAATGTAAGCGTGAAGGGACTTGGTGAGATTGAGATTCTTGGATTGATAACACTGGTTTAGATGATATTTGAATCGGTTTGCTTGGTGGGAAGACATCAAAATGCACACAAACCAAGCATACTATGAGATTCTTAGTTTTGTAACAAAATTTGTGCTACTAGCCCCTATGGGAGTTGGTGGGGTAGTTAGAATTTGGCTCAATATACCAAAAATGTGGGGTTTGATTCCTTATCTCCCCTTTCTACCTTCGATTTTTTCTTTGGTTCCTCAGCATAAGGCAATTAAGGACCTCTCGAGAGACTAGTCATGTCTACTATTGGTCTAGTGTCAACAGCGGTAGTTTGGATACCACAATTATCAAACAAAATATAAATTTCACTAGAGCAAAGATTGTGGATCGAATAGTGTAGCTATGTTATAATTGTTTGGTATCTTTTGAGTTATGAAGTTGAGGCGTCCTACTAGTTCTCATAAGATTAATCTAACCAAAACAAAAAGTTGAGGCACAATAAGAAAAAATGGCAAAACGTATGTCTGAATTTAATGATTTTTCTTGATTTAGCCACTCGAATTTTATTTTAGCGTGTATAGTGCTTTCCTTCAAAGACTTATGACAAAATTCGACATGACCCATAAGACGAAAGGCTATATCAAAATAGAACTTCAATGATCAAATCTCGATGAATAAAAGTTTGGGAATGAACGCATAAATCACTGCTGGAAAAGCTTTATCTCTTAATGATTAGACCCGACTCGAGTTCAGAGTAATCGGTTAGACGAAAAACAAAAAGAAGTTTTAGGGATCAAATGATGCGTTTTGAAAGAAAAAATAAAGAAAAAAAGAAAGAGTTGCCTCGAATGACGCACTGAGAATTATCTGACGGTGTAGGAGTGGCTATCTAGCATTTTTGAAACATAGTTGCATCTTAAACCCTCACAGAGACTTCAAGAATGGTTGCAGTGAGACCCATTAGCCTTCATCGGCTCTGCGAGTCTCTGAGACTCCAAAACACTTCAAACCCTCTCTTCACACCTACCCATCAACCCCATCTCTCACTTTGTTCAATCTTTCAAAGAAACTTCTCTGATAATGCCCAATTGGATGATGGGCATGTCAGACTGATCAAAACTGATGAAGAAATTGAAGGTTTTGGTGAAGAATCAATCAAACTAAAGAGTATTTCAAAGGGGAGATCAAAACCCAATAGTGTATGCAGTTTGTTTTCATCAAAATCTGAAACATCCAATGCAGTCTCAGAGAAATATTCAACTGAGAAGAGAAAGTCTCAGTCTTTGGGAGGATTGAGGCCGGTGGCGAAGGAGCTTTCGCCCGAAATGGTGTCGCTAATAAGTCGATTTTACGAGGAGGGGTTGTTGAATGATGCGAATTTCCTGCCATTGAAGAAGTTGGAGTTGAGTGATTTGTCAAATCCTTATTACAGGGATTTTCTGATGTTCACTGCTGAGAGATTTGGGCAGGATCATCAAGAAGTTGCGAAGTAAGGCTGATTTTCTCGCTTTCTCGATCTGGGTAGTTTGATTTGGTTAAGTTAAGCATGGAAAAATTTGAACTTTTGATGAAATGTTCTTGTTCTTCTGCTTGAAGTTCTATCATGTTTTAATTTGTTCATATGCCTTTAGGATTGTAGTCGTGGAACTCAATTTGTTGCCCCGTAATTAGCACGTCAAGATAGTCCCGTTACGATATTAGCCAGTGTCGTGTTGTAGATTGAGGAGGAGTGATTCTTGTAGCCAATGCCATATGGTAGGAGTAGCCGAATAGGCAGAATTGAATTAGGAATGAGCGCTTGTTGAGTTCAAACTTTCAATGGAGTGAGCCTTTTCTACAATTACGCTTGAAAAGACTACTTGGAGTATATCTAGACCAGTGTTAACTTTGTATAGTTAGCTAATATTGTGAAATTTTATCTGCTTTGTTCTATATTGGTTTCGAAGCTAAGTTCCAGTTCTGTTTTAGAATTTTATTTCTAGTTGTGGTTTGTTTGAGTCATTGCGTCGGGTTGTTTTGCTTTACAGGATTGCTTAATGTGAAGTTTTGTGGCAATCTGGTTGATAATATTTTGAGCCGAGAAATAGTTGGTCTTCGATTATAGTTTTTCTAGGGGGTTAAAATATTTCTTCTTGTTGTAGCATTGGATGACCTGATGCTGGTTATTGGTTCAAGTTGCTAACTACCTTCATAATGCTTTGGACCAACTTATGCTCCTTCTTGCAGCACCCCAAAGGATGAAAAAAAAATTGCTGTTTTTAGTGGTTTATGGAATAAGGAAATTGATTGCATTAATTAGAGGGAACTTTGGAAGACATGTAGTTCTCAAGGGCTAGCTTGACCAACTGTTATACAGTAAGACTATATGCTGACTACATTACTTTTCAACATAAACTCTCACTCTATTCTTATACGAATACTCTTCCTCTAGCCATCTTGATGTGATCCATCTGGAAACCAACATTTTCAACTTGTGCATTATTTCCTTCTATTCGAAGATCCTCTGGTTCCCTTCTAGCCAAATGGGCCAAAAAGTTGTACCCTTTCTTCAAGCATAAGAGCGTGTATGAAGAAGTGGTAAAGGTATAAATAAAAATAGATGGTGAATGCAAAAGATGTAACCTTGGGGAAATGGCATTTTGTTGAAAGACATATATAAAGTGGATACCTTGTTTGGTTAAGAAGCATTAACTTAAAAAGGTTATATTGATATGCTTTTCTTAGTGACTGCGAGTGAGTCCTTTGATGGAAGAAATTGATTTTGGTATGTTAGGGAGACAGGATTTTAAGTTTAAATCTTTGTTTAATTTCCATAAAATGAATGATATAACTAAGGTGAATTTAGAAATACTCGACATCGAGATGACGGAGTGGTAAAATTAGGGGAAGCAGAAGTTCCTAAGGTGAACCACTTTAGATACCTAGGATCAATCATACAAAATGATGGTAATATTGAAAATGATGTCACACATAGAATTCAAGCTGGATGGAAGAAATGGCGAAGTGCAACAGGGGTGATTTGTGATCGAAATGTTCCTACTAAGTTGAAAGGAAAATTTTATAGGACCGCAATTAGGCCAGCTATGCTATATGGAAGTGAATGTTGGGCGGTAAAGCAACAACAATTACATAAAATGAACCTAGCAAAATTGAGGAAGCTTAGGTGGATGTGTGATAAAACTCGTAAAGATAGAATAAGGAATGTAGAAATTTAAAGACAAGTAGGAGTAGCACCAATTGATACAAAGATTAGGGAAGGGCGGTTGTGGTGGTTTTGGTCACCCGCAAAGACGGCCTACAAAGGCTCCCACTAGAAAACTTGACTCAATAGAAACCGTAGAAATTCGACGAGGTAGGGGTAGACTAAAGTTAACATGGGATGCGTTAATTAGGAGGGATTTGAATGGTCTAGAAAGCTCACCATCAATTGCACTTAATCAAGCACAATGGAAAAGTTTGATCCATGTAGCCGACCCCAATTAATTTGGGACTGAGGCTATGATGTTGTTGAATGATATAACTAAGATTAAGAGATTGCTAAAAATCAGAATGGAACTCTGCATGTTGCACTCTTTCAGTTTCCTTTGTTGGCAATGAGGGGAAGTGGATGAGATCCAGCATGTTGTCTAATGTGTGAAACATTAAATGGGGAGGACTCGGAAGTGGTATTGTTATTTTTGCCTCCAAGCGGAGATGTTTTATAATTTTATTTGCGCCCTTGCAATAGATGCGAAATAGACTTAAGGAATTATTCTCATGTCCTGATGAACTTCAACTTCAGATTCCGATTCAGGTGTTTGTAACACATGAGTTCTTGTGATACAAATTGGAAGACCAATGGATATTAATTGATAAAAAGTTTGAATGTTCTTTATTCTTTAGCATTTCCTTCTTTTTGAAAACCACTCGTATTTCAGTTTGAGTTAGTTACACTGAGCTCATTGAGGTACTCATTCAAATGCCTTTTCCCATTTTGATACCAAATTCATTTGTTTCAAATTTTCTTTTTGTTATTCTTGTTTCAAGTCCTTTAACTGTGTAGATCTGGCTTGCAGATGGTTATCTGGTAGTCATTTGAAGAAAGTTGCTCTTTTTGGTTGTCCTTCTGTCGAGAAGAAAACAACTTATGCCGCAAAAAGACTGCGCTCTTTCTTCAGCATTCATGAAGACACTGTAAGTCATATTCAACTATTTGTTCATAGAATATTCTTTTCATATTTGTCTTTTTTTCTTCCTAACTTAATTAGTTTTTTCATAACCTCTCTTCTCCCATTAATTATTATTAAACTCAACTCAACATTGGCCTCTCACTCGTCTCTATTGATGGGGTTGGCTACTCGAATTCACTCTCCATTTCACCTTATCTACTGCTACTTACATTTTCATTGTTGTCATATTCATATCTTTCTTTATTTTAGTTCATTGGATTTATTTGACATCTCCTCTATCTTTCACCTTTGTCATCTATCATTAATAGGTAATTTCGCCTTTTAACTCTTGCATCTTTTTTACTTTGTTGTACACATTTAAAGTATTTTACCTGTCACATCCAAATACAGCCAACAAGTACACTAGTTAGAAAACTGAAAATTGAAGAAATTCAACAGTATAGGGTAAACCTAAAATATCTTGCGATGCAATAATCAGGGAGGATAAAGGAATATGAAATCACATCATCAAGTGCATTAAATAAAGCAAAGTGGAAGAGTTTTAATCCATGGAGTCGACCCCAAGTAATTTGCATTTGAGGCTTTTTTTTTTTGTGTGGCTTTGTCTCTCTTCTTATCTCTCCAACTCAAATTCATTCCTCTCATTTCTTGTTGGCCATCTATTTTTAATAGGTATGCCAACAATGCAATTTGAAAAGCTCGTGCAAATTCGTGAACAAGAAAGTACTGAGCAAAGTGAATAATGTAAATTTAGCAGATACGATGAGGGTCCTTGCGCTGTATGCCATGGACTCTATGCCTATGCAGTTGGTAGTACCTAATGAAGTAAAAGACTCCGTCGGCAAATTACTAATAGAGGTGCTCAATCTCAGTGAATGACTGTATTGTGATTCAATTCAAGGATGCAATTCTGAAAGTACTGGTACGTTGCGCATTGATAATATATAGAGATTAATTCCATACTTTAGGAAGAAAATTAAATTCTCCATTTTTCTTTGGGCGACTTCATCATGTGTGCTATATTTCAGATGCTTCAATTATTATGGTCATCCCTTTCGGCTTGCACTCTACATTTCGTGTTCATGGCGACTGAAGATAGAGTTGGTCTTGCCTCCAATGGTAGTAATACTTCTGAGAAGGGCTATAATTCTTTTTACGAGCGGCGCATTTGACCCCTCCTTTGCACAATATGCCATGATTTTTATTTTTATTTTTTTGAGAATTGGAGGCTAGCTCCAGAAAGTTGTATCGAACAAAGAACTACATGCATGGGAGGGGCTGTGTACCCTCCCAGCCATACTCATATGCCATGGTTTCTACATTGAGTAGAAAGCCACAATGAGAAGGAAGTTAATGGCCCCTCTTTTCCTTGTGTATCAAAATCTACAAAGTTAGGCTGGCAAAGGGGGACTTGGTAGTTTCATGCATTCTCTTGGTTTGCAATAGTGTTCATAACAAAAGGTCATCTTGACAAACACAAAAGGCATTTGTTGCAGTTTTAGATCCAAATATTATTTTTTCTTCCTCTTCTATGGATTGACATCTAAAAATGACATGTAAATGCTCTAGTTAGTTGATATAAATTGAGAAAACTCGATTGTATGAAGTAAACTTGTATATAATTTGGCATGCACTGATTAAGAAAGATTTTGAAAGTACACAATCGATTGCATTAAAATAAGCCGAAAGAGTTTGAACTTCACTTCAACTGCATATCAATTATAATTGATTTTTGGAAGATGCTAGGGTGACTCGGGATGGGACACCTGAGATGGTGTCCATCTATTCGCGCATCAAGATTTGTACATACACATATCGATGCACGAATAAGAGCAAAGCTATATTAAACCATGAGACTTTTTCAGGCATAAGAGCAAAGCTATATTAAACCAATAAAGGGATGTGGTGTAGTAGTTTTGAATAGGTCCTTAATACTTTGAGTCTTTATTAAGGTAGAAGCAATGAGTTTAATTTGCAGCAACTGTATTATTTCTTCTTTTGACCTTTGGGTTAAAGATAAGAGTGTTATTTTTTAACTCTCAAGGGATTAGTCGAGCCCACCATCAATCTGGTGTCAGTGGCGATGACTCGGATACCCTCTGCTATCCAAAATTAAAAAATAAAAAATTAAAGCCAGAAATTCTATTAAGTTGTGATGGTAGCTGAAGCGAGGCCCTCCCACGTGACAGTGTCCGACCGGGGCACGTGTAGTGTGTGGAGGATGGTGACGTGGCCTGAGTTGGGTAGTTCGTGTTTGCGTCTCGTTTCATCTCCTCACGCTTCTCGCCTGGCCTACCTCTCACTCTGTATCCTCCTTGTCACGAACTCAACGCTCCGCCACGTGGACATGTGGTCCCCACGCGACGGACTTGCTGGACTGCTATTGTTGACGCCAGTACCCAACTCAACGGAAGAATATGCTTCCGTCAGATGCAATCGAACTGTTCGTTTACGGATCGGAATGCATGATCCAACGGCTGGCTTGTGTACATATGCTTTTTAAAGGTATGTTGTTTTAAGTTTAACACCTTTCTTAATTAAAAACACTCAACACTAGGCCTAGATTGCGGCTTAAAAACCTTAAAAAGTTTTTTTTTTTACCTAATTCTCTTTCTTAATTCTACCTCTTAACCCAGGCCTATATTTTCGGTGTTGATCATTTGTTAGTTATTTATCGAATATACTTCAAATCATATGAGATGCTTGATTTCATTCCGTTGTGATCATTAGATTCACTGCTGCCAACAATCATTTCTCTATATATGCATCATTCTCAAAGACTATGCATGGATTTATGTTGATGAAATTGATACTCGTCACTAAGTTTTATTTCATAAATAGTTGTTTTCTTTCTCGGTTATGTTGGAAGTTTTGCATTTATTTTTTTTCTCAATTTTATTTTTCGTTATAATTCGAAAGCAATATATCTAGATCCGTGTATTATTGTGTTCTAGACGTTTGTCAAGAGAAGATTCACTCATTGTCAAGCTGTTGTATTGTTATAATCGCAGTTCTTGAAATTTAACTTTTTAACAGTTGAATGTTTTTTTTTAAATAATTAGAACTAGCGAATTAATTCACCACTGTAATTGCTTCTATATCTTGTCCTGATCCATTGAATGTATTAAGAGCTAATCTTCATAAAAATACCTTTTTAATTACTTTACTTAATTAAATGAAAGTATATTTGCTTACTAAAAAAAAAGTACTCGTTTGGATGGTGTCATAGAAAAAGTACTTGTTTTAATTGGTAACTCTTGTTATGAAATGGATGGACACTTGTGCATGTATGTGACCACATTGTGAAGCATGGTTCTCACATTGAATTGTAACATCAAGCATGACTCTCATACTTCATGTAACTTGTAATCATCTCCAATGTACACCAACTCTTCCATGTATTGTTTATGTTGCTTGTGTATTGTATGACTTGTGGTGTATGTATAACTTGTGCACATTGTATAAGTACAATTATCATCATCACCAAATTGCATATATAAAGGGTGTCAATCTCATTGTAATTCACACAGCAATGTTGGAATTGAAATCTCTACATTTCTCAACTCTAGCTCTCTTCTCTCTTGTCTCATCTTCTCTACTTGTTCTAGTAGTTCTTAGTTTATGTCTTCTATGCTTAAGTCTCTAGCAAGTCCAACTTAGTTCACAACAACTCTATATTTCTTATTTTTTTAATTATAGGTGTCCAAGTTTTTTTTTTTTTTTTGCTTTTATCTTTTGGGCCTGCGGTGAAGCTAGCCTTAATGACAGGGCGACTTTTTTTTTTTAAGAAATAAAAATTTTATTTATCATTAGTGACTCTTGATATATTTAATGGAACATGATAAGACATTGAACAAATCCCTAAACAAATTGATTTGTTAATTTTGATTGTTCAAAAGAACATTCAACTGTCATAAAGTTGGCTTTCAAAAATTGCGAGTACAATAATGAAACAATTTGACAATTAGTAGTTGTTATCTTGACAAACGTTTGGAATGCGATATGTTAGAGATACATTACTTGAATCATAACAAAAAAAAGGAAATGCTGGCATGCCCCAGCAAGGGCACGCATCATGGATACTCGGTTGAGTCATCACTGAAAATCAGTGATCATTGTCAGCCCGAGATCATCATATTGATACATGAATATCAGTGACGATTACAACTACACAAAACAAACACATTACAAAAAAAAAAAAAAAAAGTAAGGAAAAATTGATAGTAAGTGATGACTTAGTTGTGTGCCCCGCAATGGGCACGCTAGTATTGTTCAAACTTCCGAGAAGGATAATAAACACAAAACTTCAAACAAGGAAAGACAATGATCTAAATCTTTCAACAGGGAAAGAAAATAAACCTCGTGACAAGTACCAACCTCATAAACACGAATCTACACATGTTCTTTAAGAAGGATGCCAATAGTGATTAATATGATGGTCGCAATATGGATGAAACTAATCATCTCATCAGATTTGAACATACATGAAGTTTATTTGATAGATAAAATGTAAAAGACGTTATTGGAACCATCGCCGATGAGAAGAGAAGATTGATGATGGCTCAAAATATTGAATCAATGAGAACCATAGAAAAGAAAAATTAGGTTTTTGAATCATCAAGAGATCATAGTCTTAATGTAACATTAATACCATAGATATAATTAAGACCTATATTTAGTAAGGACGAAACAAATAATATATTCACTTAAATGACTAGGATTACATTCCAATGAACGAATAAAGCACACTCATCAATTGAATCAATCTTTAAAGGATCATATCAAATAAATTAAATCTAAGCTCATACTCTTACCAAGGATTTTTTTTTTTTTTTTTTTTTTTTGTCGAAATTCTTACCAAGTTGAGAATGTGCTTCAAAACCACATGATTCAATGGTCGAAGCTTATTTAAGGCTAAGGGCAAAGTTAGGTTTGAATTGCATGCTCAACAAGAAAAATATGTTTTATTCAATCCTAAAACTTATTTAATGCGACTTAAAAAAACTTATTTACTACAACTTAAAATGATTTTATTTTCATTTGAAAAACCTCGTCTGCTTATGCTTATGAAAATCACATATTATATTGAAAGTGACGAATTGGTTGTCACTTGCAAAAAAATATATAACGAACACCATATCGTATACAAAATTATTTATTTAATGCCACATATTATTGGAATGATACATGCTTTTTTTTTGCTTTTTTTGAAAAAGATATACTTTTCTTACAATTTACGGATACAAACATTGGAGACTAATTGGATACACATTGAAATATGTGCGTTCACATCTAGATGCATGAACCAATAGACCTCAACAATCATGGACGGTACTCAAAGGTCATAACAAAACTATGTATCACCTAGCATTTTTTTTTTTTTTTCTGGCAAACGGTACGGTCAAATTCACGCCTGAGCACATTCAAGCTCCATTTACAATCTAATTTCTTTTAAATTGATAATAATAATTATTGTAATAAAAATAATATTTAGTCAAATGAGCTTAATTTTGAGAAAATAATAAAATGATAACAACAATGTTACATCACAAGATACATTGACTTAAAAAAGCTTTCCATGCAATCTCAATGTGCATAATGTGCATATTATGCATCAAAATTTATGTATACCCATCTCTCAAAGCACATATAGATGACTCTTGTGAGTCAATATATCTTGCGGCGTGACATGGTGTTGTCCTTCTTAAACTTCTCTTTTGGAAATGAAGCTATTCTAATGAAAGTTTAAAATGGACAATTAACTGCCAAAACTTTTTTTTTTTTTGGTTTCAATCAATCATCGTATACAAGCCGATCTCAGGCGACCCCAAAGTCACACTTTTCCATTACATTCAGAAAATACACAATTGCCCTTACAGAGAGTTACTGATGCCTTGGACTCTTCCCTTCTATCCTCTGTAATTATTCGAGATTCTGAGGGGCAAATGAGAACTTCTCCCATACATATATCGTTCTCTGACTCTACAGCTAATTAATAAGCAATTCATCGTCAATCGAAGAAGACTGACACTCACACACACACGCAGAGGCTTGCGGCGTCACGCCCATTTTTCCTGGTTTTCCAAACCCACCGTCTCCGCGTTCCCTGGTTTTCCGAGCAGGTTCGGTCCTCGTCTATCGCTCTGGTCCTGGACTCTCCGGCGAGGTCCTTCATCTCAGATTCGGCGGTTTTCCGACCACTCTCAGTGGCGATCTTCCAGTAAAGCCGCTGCGGAAGCGGCTTGCGGAGCGGTTTGATCCGCCGGATCAGATCATCGGCGAGGTTTCGGTTGTCGGTTGGATCGCGAAATCGGATAATCGGCGTGGTTTTCAGGTGAGAGAAGCGGTTTTCCGATCAGAGACTTGAGGAATCGGAATCGGAGGGATGACGTTGGGGACGAGGCTTCCGACGTGGAGAGAGAGGGAGAACAACAAGAGGAGGGAGCGAAGGAGGAGAGCAATCGCAGCGAAGATCTTCGCCGGTCTTCGGACGTACGGGAACTACAAGCTCCCGAAGCACTGCGACAACAACGAAGTCTTGAAAGCTCTGTGTAATGAAGCTGGTTGGACCGTCGAAGAAGACGGAACGACTTATCGGAAGGTCAGTAATTTCTCGAATCTCGAACGATCTCTCTTTCTTTTCTCCATTAATTTCGGCGCATGTTAGCAAATGTTGGTCAGATGTTCACGCAGTATTAATTGTGGATTTATTTATTTATTCGTCTTGGTGATTTTTATCAATATATGATCTTTGCGAAGTGAATTGGGGCTTATTGTTATTAATTGGCGCTCATTAGCATAGATTTGATTGATTGCTATTGTGCGAAAAAATCTCCATCTTTAGAAATTAGATGCATGGACAAACATTTTGTGAAGCGTAATTCATAGTCAATACAAATAGGGGGATGTAAAAAAAAAAAGAATGAGTAGTGGAAATAATTTTTTATGGGTTGAAAACTCGTGAATTAAAGTCTCTACGTGTTTTGTGTAGCGAGTCGCATGGAAACAAAACCAACAAGTGGAATAAAGATATGAAATCACACACAACAAAAGAAATTATCGTGTTGGAAGCACATCAATGTGATGAGTAAAATTATAGGAAGTTCGTGCCTTCGTAGAACTCTGTGTTATATGAAACTAGTCAACATCCCACTCTTCGCACGGGGCCAAGAATAAATATCTACATATTGGATAAAATGATTTTGATGAGGAAAAAAAGTGAAAAAAAAAAAAAAAAATCTTACGATGTTCTACCTCCTTTCCCAAATATTTGTCACGTTTTGAGAATTTTTTGTTTCAATTGTAACCTTTGGAAATCGAAAAGTTAAGCATCAATTGCTTCATATCCGATTCTAACTTCACTAAAGACAAAATCATATCTTTTACAATAAATACTAATTGAATTTGTGTTGTAATGGATAAAAGAGAAAAACTTGTGATACTTGTGTTACAATTTTTTTTTTTGTCAAATACTTGTGTTACAATTAAAAACTCCCCCAAAAAAAGACAGAAAAAGAAAACAAAAAATATTAGAAAAATCGAAATCAAAAATAAAAACTCCTCAAAAAAGATCGAAAAAAAAACTCCCCAAAAAAACATAAAAAAAGAAAATTATTAAAAAACTGAAAAATCAGATTTTACCATCGTACCCCTCACTTAAGTGCGAGAAATATCAATGGCTTGTTTTTTTTGTTTTTCTTATAAAATATCAATTATGACATCATAATTTCACATGTCACGTTGTGAGAGCTTCTTACAGAAACAGTTCCTTTATATATATATATACTAGTTTTCATCACGTGCTACGCATCCTACGTGCATAAATTAAATTAAAATAATAATATTTATTAAATTGAACAATATTATAAATATAAGATATAATATAAGTACATTATAAATGTAAAAATATAATGATAAACAAATTAGAGGTGATGATGAACATATTAAATATAAATATTTCATCTGTCAATTTATATTTTTTGTATAAGGTGAATCTAACTTAAAAAAAGGCCTTTTAAAAAACTTAAAATGAAAAAAAATGATTTATTATCATCTAAAAAAGTAAAGCGATAAAAGAAATTTGACAACTTAAATTTGTAAATGTTCCATCTATCAACATATTATTTAGCGAGTTTGAAAATTAATTATATTTAAATGAAGAACTTGGTTTTGTTAATTAGAGACACATACATACTCCCTCCGATTATATATGTAAGTCGTTCTAGCAAAGTTCACTTGTAAAACATGTAAGTGATTCACTCTTTTGTATATTTATTTTGCCTATTTTTTGCCTTTGCAATAAATAGAGAATTAATGGATGATCTTATAATCTACTCATATAATTAATACAATAGTATGAGGGGTCATGGGTAATTAATATTAAGATGTAATTAAAGGACTTCTTAAATCTCGTGCATCATCCTTAAGGGACTTACAAATATGATCGGATGGAGTAATATACAAGACTAAGCACTGAGTAAGAGAAAAGAAAAGGACACTGCTAAAAGCAATATATATCATACTCATTATTAAAAAAAATAGGCTATCAATCACAGACAAAAAAAAAAGATAGAAAAAGATTCATGACTCCGATTATGAGAAAATTACAACTCTATATTTGAATCCTCTACAACATATATGATACAATTGTTCCTTTGATTGAACATGTATGATTGTTGTTTAGCCTCAAAACGCCCTACCAAATTTTGACAAGATTTTGAAAGAGTAAACTTCAATTTTGTCTGATACTTACATGCATAGAATATGTTTCCATGTTGATGACACTGTGACGTTTATGCTTGTCTTTCACGGTTTCACCTTAGGAGGAGCTCAACTACAATTAAGTAAGCATTCACTATATATCGATCCTTTTGGCAAGCCAATAATCATGGATAGGCACAAAAAAAAGAATGGAGTTGTGTAGTATAGAGGGAATACAATATTGATAGAAATATGTGGTTTCCATAGAATGTATACATTTTATAAAGATAGAAATAGCAACACCATTCACAAACAATGAATATTGACGAAAAATATTTTTTGTGGACACTCGATTTTGTAATTGGTAGAAACCCAGCTTTGTAATCATTTTTTGTGTTGTAATATATAAACTATATAATTAAAAAACAAAAAAAAAACACATGGTTAAAAAAAAAACAGTTACTTATTTTCTTTTACTTAAAGACAGTTATTTAACTAACACATGGTTCAAAAAAAAAGTAACGCATAGTTCTATAGTTTTTTTAAGAGTATAGACTATAGTTATTTATTAATTGTTTTTTGTCAGATTATAGTGTTAGTTGTCGTCTTTAAGTTTAAAGTGGAACACTTAAATGTTGTATACTTGTATACACAACACGGTTTTAAGATAGGGACATACACCTCATTATCCCTATCCAATTACAATTATCCATAATTAAACAATCGGATAGCTAAAAATATCGATAAAAATATGAAAATAAAACTAAAACCGCAAGTGAAGCCACAAACCGATAAATTCAAACCAAAAATAGGAAACAAAAGATAAAATGGTGCTTTCCTCACGGTCCACATTGGTGCTTTTAATATAGTATAAAGTCTCTTTAATCTATTAGAGACAATCATCACAACAAACCATCAATATTTCAAGAAACACTTATGTAGTAACTTGCATGTTAGAGAATGGATCATAGTATATCACCTAGAATGTAAGTCTTGAATTCCTTTAGATACATGTCAATCAATGATAGCAAGGCGCCAAAGTGATAACTATATGATTTCCCTAACCTAGGCGAGGTAGTGCCTAGGTGGCCCAAAAAAATATTTTTCAAGAGGTCCCAAAATAATTATTTATTTGCGGTTCCTAAAATAATTATTTCTTTGTGGGTCCTTATTTAATGGACCTTTAGGTGTGATATTAATTGTGTTAAGATTTTGTTGTTGGATAAGTATTCATATCATCCAACTTAATTTTAATCAACCCCTTTAATTTTTTAAAAATTATTTAGAGAAAACACCGCCCACCTAGGTGATGCCCCAAATTGCTCTTGGCAATCCCTAGACGACCACATTATCATTGATGTCAATCTAGAGTCATAATTTGATCACCACTTTCTAGACTGTAATTCTCATGTTATGAACGTTGCCTTTAATATTGAGTTTGATTGGACTTTATTTCGTCACCGATTGGATACGTCGATAATGCTACTTCAAATTCTCTTTTGAGAAGATTACTTTTCTTTATTCCCAACTCTCTCTACATGTTGCAGTCTTTTTTCCTTTTTTTTGTTTTAAATTAAGCAACTTGACTTTTATAATTAAAGGTGAAAAAAACTCAATATTCTTAAATTGAAATAAATATTGCCAACAATCTCCCCTTCCTTTGATGAAGTGGAAGGCAGGAAGATAGATTCACCAATCTTGTATTTGAGAAACACTCTTCAAGATTTGAGCTTGGCATTGCCTTTTTCAAGATTACTGAGCCATTCTAATTAGTATATACCTAAACTCTCAAGCAAATTAGCGTTGAAAACATCACGCATCCAATAATACCTTACATCAATGTGATTGATCGTCGAAGTATGTTGTGACACTGTAGAATTGATGAATCCCTTCTCTACTTAATAAAAAAATATGGAGAAATTGTTAAGAGTTTTTCTCTAAGTTTAGGGCATTGTTGTATTCTTATTTTAATTATAGAGGCAAGTTGTCTTGTTTGAGAGAAAGAGAACATGTTGAGAGAGTTTGAAAAGATGACAATTTTCTTCTTAGAACATCTCCAACTCCAATTCACAATGTGGATTGTACACATTGGGGAAGAAATATGTGCCACATAATATAGGTGGATATTGGAACACAAAAGCTTCTCCAATGCAAATGTTCACCAAAAATGTGAAGTTGACATGACGAAGACAATATCTATGCCGCCATCTACTTTTAAACATTGTGGTAATATTATATCATCATTTTGTTTCATTAAAACTAAAAAAAGTCAAAAATCAAAATCTTGATTCAATATATGGTTGTCACCTCATCAATGATTTTTTTTTTTTTGTTTCAATATATATATATAGTTCAACTATGTGCCACTTAAGATAGACATTCTCTCCACATTGATGAAATGACTCTTTCCTAGGGCTTAATCCACTTTGGGCATTGGATATACACTCATCAATGTGGAGAGAATGTTTATTCTAAGTGACATACAATTGCACTAGATAGATATTAAAATAAAAAAATACCACATGTTCTCTTTAATTGATGAAGTGGCAGTTATATATCGGACTAGAATTTTGTTTTTTAGTTTTTATTATAAAAGGAAATGTTGATGTGATACTGTAGACACATTCTGCCATGATGTATAGAGGTAGACGATGGAGTAGACATTGTCTTCGTCATGTCACGTTCTCCAGTGTTGGTGGACATTTGCATTGGAGAAGCACTGTTGAGTTTCAATGTTCATATACCGTACGTAGCACACATTTCTTCCCCTATCTTAAGTTGCATCTGTGATGCTTTTAAAAGGCAAACATGTAGCCACTCCATCAAGTTGTTCGATCTAGGTCGAAGGAGTGCGATTGAGCTCAAATTTGGAGAGAAGATTCATGATAGGGGGAATGTAAAGTCTTAATGGTGATGATCTGATTCTAAGCTCCAAGTTTATACTGAACTCATGGAATCGGAGTCTTTTACTCTATGTGATACTTGTTCAAGCTTATTTCCAATGTGTTTTCTTGAAATCTTGATGGTGGTTGTGATGCTAATTCCTCTAATTGATTATAAAGACATTGTAATGCCAATTTATTTAGCGAAGAATTCTTTGATAAGTGTGGACGCCCCGTGGTTTTACTCCTCGCACTAAGTAGGTTTTCACGTAAAACTTCGTGTGGTGGGTTGTTCATTTTTTGTCTTTGCTATATTTGCTGTTTTGTTTTCTTTTGTCTTGATTCTAGTGGGCTGCAAAGAGAGGGATTGACTTTGTTTCATGAGGAAGTTTATTCCATGGTTCTCGTCAAAGTGGTAATGGTATCCGCTTTGATCCAAACATATGGTGGATTGTGCCTCTTAATTGAGAACTACTTAGGTTTCCGCAATCTAACTACGAAGATCATATAGAATCATAGATAATATATAAAGAGAGGGAGAGTGAGGTTTCAATATTTGGTCACACTTGCATATCCTATATCCACCAACTTTCACTTCCCACTTTTCCATGTTAACTTTGTGTGCAGAATTTGGATAAAGCCTAAAGCAACATATTTACCATGGTAGCTTTGTCTTAATTTTGTCCAAAGTTGAATATGTGATACAAAGAGTAGAGCATATTATATATAACCTGTTGCCGGATGTCACACTATAATGTTTCTATGGTTCTGATATCATGTCCATTGGCGAGTTACAGTAAAACAGAAAACAGAACCCCTCTGATAGCTTCATTCAGGCTAGTGTGTACATTTTAAGTTGTCGGTCCCTTTGTTTAGGGCTAGATCTTGTAAATGAACTTCAAAAGATCAAATTAGCCTTTATTAGAGTTGCATTTCCATGTATCACCCATTTGGGTTTCTCATTAATGTTGATGTGGTGAATGCTTTGGGTTTAGATAGTCTGCTTCTAATCTTAGATTTTAGAGAAATAATTTGGTTGTTGGAGGGCTGATTCTGAAATTGTCAATTGTGTGGAATGTGAATCCACTTGTCAAGTAGATTTGATTCTCATATCATTATTTTGCCAAATAATATGTTGTACAAGCATATGAAATTTTGAATATTTGAAATATTTGCAGTGATTAAATTATCTAGTAACTACGGATGTTTTATTGCTCTTCCAAAAAAAATGTGCGGTGGCATTGTAGTTGTTTATGCTTTACCTTTCTCAAATACCTTAGAGTAACTTCTTTGAACCATGCAGCATAAATTGAACCAAGAAGCAGCTACTTTTAAATAATACAATTCTTTTTCAAATCTAGGATAGTTTCAAATTGCCATAGAGGTAAAGAATCTCTATATTTGCTTGAGAATCCTAATGATGAGTGTCATTTTTTAATGACTGGAATTCGGTCTTTTATATCTATGAGTAGATTTTCAATTTGAGAAGATGTTATCTCATTATTGCAGTACAAATATATTGAAGGAAACATGAATAACAAAGCCATGACATTGTAATTTTCGACTTTGTAACCCTTCATTTTTCATCGTTTAGTATTTTGGCGATTTTTTTTACGTTCTTACAGGGATGCAAGCCAGTGGAGCGCATGAATGTAGTTGGCGGGTCTGCTTCGGCAACCCCATGTTCTTCATACCATCCAAGCCCCTCTGCATCCTACAACCCAAGCCCTTGTGCCTCCTACAATCCAAGCCCAGGACCTTCATCCTTCCCAAGCCCAGCCACCTCGTATCTGACCAATCCGAATGTCAATGCCAATGATGGCAATTCTATTATACCATGGCTAAAAAACCTCTCTTCAACATCATCATCAGCCTCGGCAAAGTTAGCCCATCATCTGTACATGCTCAATGGCTCTGTGAGTGCTCCTGTTACTCCTCCACTGAGCTCGCCTACTGCTCGATCCCCTCGCATCAAGACTAACTGGGACGATCCAACTGCTATGCCCTCTTGGGCTGGGCAACGCTACTCTTTCTTGACATCTTCAACTCCGCCAAGTCCACGGCGACAAATCCTCCCCGACTCTGGATGGCTTTCTGGATTACGAATTCCTACTGGCGGGTCTACATCCCCTACTTACAGCCTGGTCTCTTCAAAACCGTTGGGGATGAAGGAAATTGCATCAGCCCCTGGCTCGCGCATGTGGACACCAGGGCAGAGCGGAACATGCTCACCCGCAATTGCAGGGGCCATGGACCAAACTTCTGATGTCCCCATGGATGATAGCTTTGCAGATGAATTTGCGTTTGGCGTCAATCAAACAGGACTGGTGAAGGCTTGGGAAGGAGAGAGGATCCATGAAGAATGCGTGACAGAAGATTTAGAGCTCACCCTTGGGAACTCAGGCACCAGGTATGGCTACACATTAGCGCGTTATAGTATCAGAAGCTTTTTTTTGTTCAGGTCATGTTATTAATTACGGTTATGTCGCCTTCTCGCAGGTAATATGGTGTCATCAAGGTGAGATCACTCAAAGGGATGGTTCTGATGAAAAAAGAGAAAGGATGTGATCTACTGTGGAAAGAATGATGAACCTTAGCTGTAGAAAGAAGAGGTGAGAAAGTCATGACCCTTTTCATTTCTATGCTCAATTATACATTTAGTTAAGGTGGTGGGCTTCACCATTGTTTTATTTTATTTATTTTTACAAAGATAGAGAGAGATTTGATTGGTCTGTCAATTTGGGGGATTTGCAATTGAGGACCTCAAAGCATTTGTAGTGTGGTAAAAGCCAACTCTTCAGGAATTATGTTTGCTATCATTTATTTATTCTTTTTTTACATTACATAATGACATTCTCTGCAATATCATCAATATTATCTCTCTCTCTCTCACTCTCTTCCTTTTCCTTTGTTCATGATGAAATTTACTAGTGTTTGGCAATCAAAGTTTCAAAATCTGAAGGCACTCATGGCCATATAAGTGGACCCAACAAGCACTTGTGCCACCTTGACCAGCCCAAATAGTTGGTTTTGCCGATCATCAAAAAAAAAAAAAAAGAAACACTTTGGTTTCATTTCATCCCAATGTGTGATAGATATACTGACAGGGACGGCATGGTCTCTCTTTTTTTTTTTTTTTGGAAGAAAAAAATAGTATTTGGGATGTATTAATAGTTAAATTGAAAGTAGAAAAAGAATGTTATAATTATGTTGAATGATGTAAAAGGAAGGATCCAAAGTAAATGGGCTCTCATGTATCTTTTTCAACGACTGTGACAATTGCATTTGCAAGTAGTTGCATTAAGGTAAGTTTGATTGGATGGAAAAAGAAAATGTTTCAAGAAAAATGATAAATTATGTGGAAAAATGGCATTTTCATGCGTTTGATATCCAAAATTTTCTCGCATAACATTTTCTCACAATTTCTGACTTTTCATAGTAAGATCCATATATTTTTCACATATTATGGTGGCGAATTGAGTTTTTTATTGAGAAAATATGAGTTTTCATATTAAGACACATTAAATTTATATTTTAAATATGAAAATTAATATATTTAATATATATGGTAAGTTTTCATATTTATTTCAAAAAATTTTGTTGATGGGTTTGAAGGGAAAAAATTCTTGTATGCGCAATCAAATACATAAAGAAAAATTTTCTTTTCAAAATTTACTATAGGAAAACTTTTTAAGAAAATATTATTTTTTTATGGAACATTTCTTCTTCTAACATCGTTAACATGTGTGGTCAATGAAATGTTGTTACAACTTACAATTTTATGTAGTAGAACCAAAAAATCAAATTTGGAGAAAAAAAAGAATTTACTAATACTTGTAACATTTTTGCTTGTGCATCAGAATTAATGTGACATATTGAAACAAAAAGTTTTGAAAATGTGATAGATATTGTATGACGGATGGAGTTCAGTGAATGTGAGAGACTGATAGGGGGCGCCCCTTGACTGTGATGTGTACCCTACCAACTTTGCAATTGAAAATTATAAGTAAATAATAAGACGGTTGTGGTGGGATGACGGTTCCTCCTCCCTTAATCAAATGTCTCGAATTCGAACTTTGAAAATCAAAAAAAGAATTTACTCATGGTCAAGCTGCTTTTGTGATCTTTTCTTCTTCGAATCCAAGATTAGTTGACAATAATAATAAAACTATTAAGCAAATCCATTTCCTCTTCCCATTAGAGATTTTAAAGTCTTAAATAAATGTAGGGAAAACATGTTTGTTCTTGTTTGATCTTGAACCCTATTTGGGATCTAATAGCCATGTGGAATCTAGACTGGGTCACGTGGCAGTCAACCCTAATCCACGTGGTCACGCTGCCACGTCGGCCGCCGAAAGAAAGAAAGCGAAAGAACGATGTGAAGGTGTCGCGCAGTCCGTTTTCTCAACTCGCGTGTTTCCCGCCTAAACACGAAAAGACCAAAGTGCCCTCGCACCTGAACTTGAGTCGGAGAGGTGCGTACAGCTACAGCCCACATGTGGGGGCCACACGAGGGGGATCATGCGGTCACGTGCATCGGCACGTGGAGTTGGAGAAGCTGAACTTCTTCTCACTTGTTCACGCTCATAGCACGGCTAACTGCAGTATGTAATGAACTAACTGACACGTGCTGGTGTGGTCCCCACCACATACATCCTAAACCTCAACAGCCGTTATTTTTGACGCGAACCAATACGTGGTTTAGTTTAGTTTTTTTTTTTTTTTTTTCTCAAGTGGGAATCGAACACGACACTTTCAAAGCTTTTTTTAAAAAGCTATACTTCTACAATCACATTAGGGATGCTTTGGCCTATGTGATTTAATTTTTTATATTAGTGCTAAAGTCATTCAACCACCCAATTAATTGATGAAAGATATGCAACTAACTCACTCGGTTGTCACTGAAGCTACCAAAAAGTCTTTTTTTTTTTTTAATTTGTTTATCAACTTTTTTCTTACTTTTTTTTTTTGGCAGTTAGGTACAAAGCAACTGACTTTCAAACTAACTAAATTCAAAGATCTAACAGCGTATCTTTGTTGCATGCTCTTATATCAGTATTAAATTTAATGAATGTTTTTTTTATGACATCAGAATCGACGCAGATCTTTTGTTGCATACTAGAGCACGCTAGTATTAAATTTAATGAATATTATTTTTATATATTTTTTTAAAAAGGAAGTATTATTTGAAGTGTCTTATAGATAGGAAGGCACCCAACCAAATGAGTAACATCGTTGTGACAAAGAAACAATAACATTGTCACGTGATCCTTCGAAAAAAAAAAAAATACATTATCACGGAAAAAAATAATAATAACATAAAAATATGTATATATCAATGTTGGAATTAGTCTTATATTCTTTCACCAAAATTTTCCTTTTGTCCTTGAAAGACAAACCTTGCTTTTTCAATTGTCTATTCAAATAAAGCTTATGTTTTATTTTTTTTTTAAAAGGGGTCTTGAAAATAATTAACAAAAAATACCATAATTATTTGTATATACACAATGCTAAATTCAGACATTAAGAAAGGGACACAAAAAGGTCATGGAGAGAAGCACCTTAAAACAAAAATAGCAGTGGCATATCTGTAATTATCTCAAAGCACCAGGGGCAAAAGAGACCTAGCAATAGAATTAGCTTTTTCTCTTTAATATTAATATCTCATTTACTCCAGTCTTTGTTGGAGCGATGCCACCATTTCTTTCTCTTGGCTATCCCAAAACCGCCTTTTCAAAACCACCTGGTTTGCCGACGAAGTCTTTTCCCCCCAAAGGCGGTTTCTCGGTTAGGTCTTCCAGTGGAGTTCATCATTCGCGTTTGTTGATTTTACGATTCTGACTTCTGATCCGGTTTTCAGAGCTGTTTCAGCAGCTGAATCAGATCTGTCAGCTCGGTTTTCGTGTTCGCAGTGGCGGTTTCTCTGTTGAGAGATTTGAGAGAATCGGTTTCGGGAGCCGCTCCAGCAGTTCAATTAGGCTGATCATTGGAGGGATCGGATCCATTGGCGAGGTTTTGTAGTGCGGAAAGCGGTTTTCCGGCGAAGTCTGTGATACCTATTGAGGAATTGAAATCGTTGGTATGACGTCGGGATCGAGACTGCCGACATGGAGAGAGAGGGAGAACAACAAGAGGAGAGAGCGAAGGAGGAGAGCGATCGCGGCGAAGATCTTCGCAGGGCTTCGAATGTACGGGAACTACAAGCTCCCCAAGCACTGCGACAACAACGAGGTCTTGAAGGCTCTCTGCAATGAAGCCGGTTGGACCGTCGAAGAAGACGGAACCACCTACCGGAAGGTCAGTCATCTCCTCCAATTCATCTTGAATTTCAACCTCCTTGCGTTTCCAAAAAATCTCTATCTAGCTACGCCTGTTGTTCTCATCAATCTGACTTAATTAGTAGGAACTGAATAAATTTTACGAGGTAGTGTCAGAGACAAAGCTAAAAGCTAATTTAGAACGCATTGATATTAAGAATGATAAGGATTTAAGTGATTTAGAATGCACGTTATCAATTGCATTAAGTGAAAGAGTTTGATTCATGTTTCGGAATTAATGCCGGTTAATTTGGAATTGAAGATTTGAGGCTTCGTTGTTAGTGTTGCTCAATCAATCTAAATTTTCAAAGGAATCCGTTAGGGGTGCACACTTTAGACATCGACTTTGGGCACTTAGCGGTCGTGCGCTGTTGATACATTTCGGGGTACGTGTTCAAGGTGTATCAGATGGTGCACGACTGTTGGGCGCTCAAAATCGGTGGTTAAAGTATCTACTCCAAGCATTTTTCGATTCTTTAGTTCGATTCGATTTTTTAGTTTCTGGTTGAATTGGTCTCTTACGATGTTGATTTTGTTGTTTTAGTAGTGCTAGAATGACAACAAATATGTCATATCGCAAGACATGTTGGCTCGCAGAAGCCGTTCACGTGCGTTTTAAGATTCGAGCATGCACATAACCCGATGTATAATATGCAAGTCAAGGCCATTCATAGACGATTCATGTGAGTAGTGAATTAATGTGTGTTGATAGGTGACATAGAGTTGTCATTCCGATATTTTTTTTCCTTTGTGATCTTGCATGCGCGAAAGCTGAAAGAGAGAAACCGACGAGGAGAGATTCCGTTGCTTTTCCTCGCGTACACAGGTGACTGCTGTGCTGGCAGTCTCTGAGGGGCTAAAACTTTGCACACCGTATAAAGACGAAAATACCCCTATAAAACCCGGTTTATACCTTTATTTGGTTGGATAGTCCATGGGCATTATCGTCATTCTCAGTTGTGTATCCCTGTTAAAGCAGCCGGACTACTGCACAATTCTTTTGTCCTACCCTCCGTTCCTTTTTAGAGATTCCGAGTGCTACAGTGCTTTATGGAATTCTGTTTCCTTTTGAGGACAATTCTGTAATTACACCTTATTAAATTCATTTCCCAAAGTGCCCCTCATGCGCTAGAATTTTAGGAGAGTTGTTTGTTGCATAGTGCGCTTGCATAGAAAAAGAGATTTGAGTGATTGAGTCGTTGGAGCCCAATTAGTCAAATTCCCTTCTTTTTCTAAAGTCTAAGAGAGTGTAAAACCCAAAAATGGATCTTTGTAGATAACGTGTTGTGCTAAGAAAGCATCGTTGAAAACATGTCTGCCCCTTTAATGTGGAAATTCAAATTTGCTAGTTTGAATTGAATTTTATTGTGGCATTGAAGAGAATTGATGAACCCAAAAATGAGCCACAATGTTATTACTATTGTGTTGCTTTCCCTTTTGTCAGAAGCTAAATTTGGGCAGTCTCATACAGCTAAGGGATTCTGGTGGTCTTTAGTGGGGAGTCCCATTTGGGGTAATGTGGGTAGGGGTGTGATGAGCTAAAAAGAGATGGGCAAGTCTATTAAGTAGTGGGGAGTACTGGAGTAACTGGACCATATATATTATATAGTGTATAGGCCGACCTATTATATTAGTATCATAACTACTGTTAGCCAAACAAGCTCCCTATTGATGGAGATCCTTATCCACTTTGAGGATGTTTTCACTCTATGCCTTGGGTTCTTATCAAAATGTTATTTTGATCTTCATTTTACTTGTACTTGTTGTCTTTAGCCAGCTTGGATGTTCAAATTTATAAGCATGTTAAGTTGTTAAGTATATTTCATCAAGTTGTACTAATTAGTATCAACAACTAATAATTGTGACTTGGGTTCTTATCAAAATGTTATTTTGATCTTCATTTTACTTGTACTTGTTGTCTTTAGCCAGCTTGGATGTTGAAATTTATAAGCATGTTAAGTTGTTAATTGTTGAGTATATTTCATCAAGTTGTACTAATTAGTATCAACAACGTTTTATGAATAACTTGATGCATGCATGCCTACTATATTATAAAGTCTTGCTCATACAGTCATACTGGACATTTTGATGTTGACATTGTTCTTTATTTATACCTTCTTACTTGCCTTGAGAGCAACTTAGCAAAATATTGCATCTTTTGGATTCAGAGGTGTAGAATAAGTGATTAGAAGGTAGTGAAGCATTGTTTGGATTTAGGCTTTAGCGTATAAGTAGAGGTGACAAACTTCTATGTCATTGTCAAAGTGGAAGACTTTGCAATTGGAACAGCCACTTAGAACGACTGAGTTTATTAAGTTCACGATAGAGTACGAGTATGGCTCGATAGATGAAGAACGAAATGCTGAGTTTACTGCAAGGACTTAACTTGGGCATGGATGTCAGAACCATTTTAGTAGATTAAAGAAAATCAAAACCAATGTACCGAAAAGACACTCTAGGATGACTCTAGAGGCTATCGACGGTGAAAAATCGATCCTGACGTGTATTTTCTGTTATGCATCAACTAGACATAAATCAAAGGCCTTAATAGTTCAGAGGAAACATGAGAATGAAAGTTAAGTATGGAAATTGGCAACTTTAATTAAGATGTCTTCATAATCCATCTTTAACAACTCATGCTTTGCAGGGATGCAAGCCAGTTGAGCGCATGGATGTGGTTGGCGGGTCTGCGTCAGCAAGCCCTTGTTCTTCATACCACCCAAGCCCTTGTGCATCATATAATCCAAGTCCGCGCGCCTCATACAATCCAAGCCCTTGTGCTTCCTACAACCCTAGCCCTGGTTCTTCCTCTTTCCCCAGCCCAGCCTCCTCTTACCTCACTCATGCCAATGCTACTGATGGCAATTCTCTCATCCCATGGTTAAAAAACCTCTCTTCGCCTTCATCTTCAGCCTCATCAAAGCTAGCCCACCATCTAAACATCCATAGTGGCTCTATAAGTGCTCCTGTGACTCCTCCACTGAGCTCCCCAACTTCCCGAACCCCTCGTATCAGAACTGACTGGGATGATCGTAATGCTGTCCCTTCTTGGGCAGGGCAACGCTACTCTTTCTTACCATCTTCAACTCCACCTAGTCCACGACGGCAGATTCTTCCCGACTCTGGATGGCTATCTAACTTACGAATTCCTACTGGTGGTCCAGCATCTCCTACATTCAGCCTCGTCTCTTCAAACCCGTTCGGGTTTAAAGACGACACATCAGCCCCCGGCTCACGCATGTGGACACCAGGGCAGAGTGGAACATGCTCACCTGCAATTGCAGGGGCTCTGGACCAAACTTCTGATGTTCCAATGGCTGATGGATTTGCAGATGAGTTTGCATTTGGCAGCACACAGACAGGACTAGTGAAGGCTTGGGAAGGAGAGAGGATCCATGAAGAATGTGTGGCAGATGATTTAGAGCTCACTCTTGGGAGCTCAGGCACTAGGTATGGTGACACTAACTTGGCTGCTTTTAGTTTCTTATCAAAATATTTTAGAATACAATTTGAAAATAAAGTTTTGCAAACAAGTACTTATATTTCCGAACATTGATAAACTAACAAAACATTGAACAAATAGAATTAGCGAGTTAATGTACTTTAATTGGGGCGATTGATTCTATGTACAGTTCTGTATCAAGCCATTAATGATTAATGAATTTCTATTTTACTTCAAAAAAACAAAACATTTCCGTGTTTAACGATGAAATTCACTAAACTACGCGTCCTAACTTCTTTGTCATTCACACTGTTTGCAAACTCGTCGCAGATGAGAAAGTGATGGCCAACAAAAAGAGATGAGAGGTGGATCTTATTGCTGCGGCTTCAGCTTCTACTAGGATGAGTACTATCGAAAGCGATGTCTGCATTTGAGACTGATTGCTTTGATGAAAATGAGCGAAGTTCAATCGATTGTGAAAAGATCGAATTTTAGCAATAGGAAGAGGAGGTGAGCAAAGTCATGTTCATTTCATTCTCTCTTTCTAAGTTTTATTAAGTTAATGAATGATGGTTGGCTTAAATCTGGTTTCCCCTCTTTGCTTTTAGTTGGAACTATTCTTCTTTGCAAGAGATGCATAGATAGATTTGAGTGGTCTGTGATGTTAATTGGGGTTTGCCAAAAGCATTGTATTACAACTCTCCTGAAATTTAGCTATAAAGTGGGATATGATATGGTTGCAATTTTTTTTTTTCCTTTTTTCAAAAGGTCTTATCTTTTGGAGATGACATAATTGCATAGCATTCTCTGCAAAACCAAACAAATTCCTTTATCACCTCTTTCTTCTCCTCCATCATCATAAAAATTACTGCTATTTAACAATCATACTCGCAAAGGAAATCTGGAAGCACTTAACAGCCAACAAGGGAGCCAAAATCATATAAACTCCTTTATCATCTCTGTTTGCTGCAACGTTTATCATTCCGATAGGGTGCGGTTGACGACTTAAGCGATGTCGGCATCCTAAATTGATTTAGACTGCATTTGGTTTGACTAGCGATTCTAGTGAACTCCATCTATGTAGAACATGTGAGCTTCTTTTACGCTCTACACAGCTGATCTCAAGTTTGAATAAAAAAAGGATAGTGATGGGTAGTAATAAGTTGATAGCTAACATAAAATATTTGTCACTCTCTATAAAATGGATCGAACAAAGATAAATGTTAGGGCGCGCTATATGAAAGCACGCATCAATTAAATCGACTAAAGTATAGATGAGTTTCATCCACGTATCCGATTCCAACTGATTAGCAATTGAGGCTTTGCTGTTGGTTTTGAGTAATGAAAAGCAACAAAACTCATTAGTGTTCTTTGTCGGAGCATGAATACAAAATAAGATATCATATTTTATGATCTATAAACAATTGCTGTTTGTACAAACCCTAATACATTAATAGTAGAAATTTGAAAAGTTTGTACTAGTAATGTTGGTTGATGGGTGTGAAGAGAATCCAATGCACATTATGATCTACTAGGCAGTCCCAATTTTTGTTCCCTTTAAACTTTGGCCTGAAAGTGGTTGTAGGGACTATTTGTGAGAATAAAACCTTTTTGACCAACCAACTCATTCACTTTCTTTCCCATATAAATATTTCCTATGCCATCAAAAAACATCTTTTCTCTCATTCTTTCTTAGACTAGTATTCAAATTAACTTTCTTTCACAACAGACAAGTTGGAAGCACTTTCTTTAAGAACGTGAATTGGCTACATGGTTCACAGTCCCAATGTTCAAGGGAAATCAGTCTGGTCAACAATTGGCAAAAGAAGAGATTCGTGAGAATGGATGAAATTTATATATATATAAAAGATGAAATCATCTCCAGTGAAATGGATGAAGCATCACTTGTCAAAGACCAGGTTGGGAGTTAGACTTAGTTACAATTGCATAACAGTTATAATTTTTAGCAGGGATTAACAACTTTGTAGTGAAAGTTGTTAATTTTCATATTGGCCCGCCTGCACACGCAAACCCGTGAATCTCTACCAATTGCGATATTGTTCCCAACTTAACCAACTAACTCTTTGGTGTGAGGTCACGTTTGAACCATGAGCTCTGATACCATGTTAATTTTCTAGCTGGCGGGCACGTCCTCAAGCAGCCTACCCACTAATATTGTTTCTGAAATACGCCAGTACCTAACCACTACCCCCATTAAAGTAGGCTCCAGAACCTCTTCAATGAGAGCACCGATATATATTTATAAGAGACCATTGTCTCCTAATCAAACGATCAATCGTTCAATTGTATTACTCATTTGATGATGTTATATCATTAGAACAGTTGTGGCCTGTTTTATATGAATGTATCATTGTTGGGCATAGTTTCCAAATCAAGTTAAGGACCTGCTCCGTGAATCGAATGCTCAAACCCAACTTAATTTCAACTAGATTTGAAGCAGGTGATGATAAATGCATTGCAAATGAAACAGAAAATATTGTATCTTGACAACAATTTATAAAACTGACTGATGCCTCATTCATTAAATAATTTCTCACGTGGCAACAGTAAGCAAAGTTGTTCATGAGATCTATGTTCACAAAAGAACCCCTCCCAGAATATATATACATATGCTGCACATTAACCAGGATTACTATAGGGGGTAAATGAATCAAAAAAGAAAGAAAGAAAGCAGTCAAATAATAAGAAATGGAATTTACAATTGACTCATCAGAAAGGGAAATACCTTCTGGAGTGATGTTCCTTCAGTGGAAGTGATGAGATATATACCAAACCTGAGACCGGCTATCACTGTTCAACCCTCTGGAATAGATCACGGAGTCCACTATAGAGAATAGAAGCGGCGGGTGGACAGGGTAATGAACCGAGAAGAATATCTGATGCAGTTATGGATGTGCTGCCATAAAATTGTGAGTTGAGGTGATTACGAGTGGTTATTACACTTCCTTGCAGTGAGCAACCGACAAATGCACCTACAAAACAGCGGTGGCTTGTAAGAAACCAATGGAAAAAAAAAATAAAAATCAGGGACCATGAATGCAAGTATGTTTCGATGAGTTTCAGACATAATAACAGGATTTTAAAAAAGAAATGGATGAATAAAAAAAATTCTGCGCACGTAGCCTGTGATTATCCCACCAATTAGCCAACAAAGTGTCAATACGATACAAAGGGCCAGCTAATACCCTAGAGATTAGAGAGATTTTATTCGGCTCATATGCCACATCATATAAAAAAAATGAAACAAGAAAATGAACACAACAATAAATCGTATCTAAGTTGGTTCAGCTTATCGATGTGGAATGTGGATTGAGGCATTACCATTCCTCCATGCAATTTCTTACTACGGCTATTATTGTTCTTATTAACGAACAAGTACAATAGAAGTCGCCATTAAGGCATAAAATGCTTTTTTTGGTGGAAAATGCTTTTTCTTTTTCACTTCACTGGTGCATGATGACAACCATGGCAGACAGTCGGTAAAGTCATCGAAAATAAATAAATATAAATAAAAAAAGGAAAACTCGAATCCACTGTCCTCTTGACTTTAACCTTGCCACAATATTTGAACAATATAATCCAACCATTACTGCAGAAGGATACTGGCAAAAGCATAATCTAGTAAACAATCACATCACTAAAGTACCCTAAATAAGGTTAAATAGGAAAAGCCGTACCTTTACTGCAACTGTACGTATAACAAGCAGCATAACTTCCATCACCAGCATGTAGATCAGCTTCAAATGCCCTTCCAAATGTGCCAGCAGCTGCACTCAAGCCTGCTCCAACTGAGAAGTGGATGTTTCCACTAAATGTCTTGACAGCATTATCTGTCCGCAGTACTATTATAAAATCAGCCAACTCTCCTCCAACCTGCACATAAATTAGTCCTAAATCAGAAAGAATGGTTGAGGCACATGGTGACTGAAAAAGATTCGGTGACATGCTTCTCAGTTCTCTCACATAATTTTAACAGAATTCTTTTGGATTGTGCATTGAGATGCATGCGTGCACATCCCAATACGTATCCAAAGGATTCCTACAACAGTGTATTACATGTCTCACATTCCAAAGCATATTGCCCAATTACTCAACCATTAGAATTTCCACCACAAATATATTCTGAAGAATAGGAGCAATAGATTATGATCACACATATTGGGATCAAGCTGGGACAATTTGAATTCATTGACTGGAATAATAAAGTCGAACATTACACAATCATTAACAAAATCTTCCAAACTGGCATAGAAAAGCAATCATGCATTTCCATTTCTCCATCACCACGTTAGAAAGAGGAGCTCCTATAATCCTTCTCTATTTCTTTTTCATGGTGCTGATATGCAGGAGATAAGAGAAACATTGTACGAATTGGATCAACACCCAATGCACCAACATGGAATCAATGGGAAAAACCAATAGAAACTAAAATTGTGTCACCCTGATCATGAGATATTGATATGCATACTTATCTTCCAATGAAAACCAGAAAAGGATTTTAGTCAACAAGAAATATCATGCACACCCATTTTCTGCTAAATGGATAACACTCTTATTTCCACCATAACATAGAAAATATATTTTTAAAGAAAAGGTTGAGCAAGAAGTTACTTTAATCATAGAGACCAAAATATAGCTCATAGTTAATTGAAACAAAGTAATAACATATAATAGAATAATAAAGAAAAACAATACATGATCATTTTACCTGAGCTCCCCAGCCAACACCAAAAGAGGAAATGGAAGAGGGTGGCGACCATGATCCATCTTCTCTGCGTGCAAGAACAAGACCAGTCCCAATATTGTAGGTAACGACTACACCAACCCTCGCAACAGTAAGTATTGCAAGGCCTTTTGCTTGCCTAAGAATGAAATCTGGAATTGACCTTTCAGGCTTAAAAAAACCCACCTAATCAAGAATTTTCTGGTTAGTCTGTGTAGCACAAATTCATCAAATTAATATTTTAAAAACATAATAGGATGAACTCAGTGAATTGATAGTACAGTCATCAAATCATTTCAAAAAATGGAAAGGAAAAAGAACTAATTTGAAACTTCCAGCTAAAAGTCAATAAAAAACGTGTTAAGGGTATGGATAGTGGTTTGAGTAACATACTTTTTTTAATACATAGATTTGCTACAGGGTTGGAATCTTTTCAACATATATCAAGATGTGTGCATATTCATCAGGATGCCTAATCCAAAAAACTTTAACAACCATGTAACAAATGTATGTATCAAAAGTATGCTAATCTTTTTCACAACGGTATGAAGTTCAGACTTGTAACAAATTGCTTTCTTCTCATCAAAAATATTTTTGGCTCTTATTAGTTATTACATCAATCAGTAAAGAGAAATCATCACACAAATGGTAAGAACACAATCACTGTTAAAACAAAATAGAAAATGTCCCGTTATTTGTTAGGTAAGCAATGATCTTATAGAAAAAAAAAATTATTATGAAGATAATAACTGCTTGTGTTGTCTTTGACATATGCACACATAACAGCTATTGCTTTATAAATGTAGCATGACAGATATTCCAGCATGTGACACACAATCATTCCTGTGTTCCTTTTCTCAATAAAATTGTTCATATTCTCTTTAACCTGACTGTAGCCAACAATCATCCATAACGACTAGCAACTTGTGTCCCATGATGTAATGTGCAAAAGCGTTGATAGTAGCATGGAAAATTGAAATCTTTTGTGCATTCAAGGCTTTTCCCTTAATGTTAAAGAAATCCATGCATGTTTTGGAGCTAACAAAGAGGCTTTAATGGAGGTACCATAGTCAACCAAAGGCTAACAAAAGCACGGTCACTAAGAATCTAAGATTACAACATAGGAATAGCTCTTGGGAGAAGATGCAAAGCATTCTCCATAATTTAGTGCCATAAAGGCCACCTTATGCCCACAAATGTAAGATTGAGTTGTCATTCGATGAACTACATCACAGAGGTGTGCAATCAAAGCCTCAAGTCCCATGAGCTCCATTGTCAATTGCAGAGGTGACCGTCACACACCTCTGTGATGGAGTTAGGGGTATAGAAGTTAATTCACACTAAACCTAATTATCTGTGAAGATGAAAGGCAAAGAACAGGACAAAGAAGGGTTTTTATTGCCTGGGAGCAAATTGCACCATCTTTAGCTCTCCTCCTAAAATTCAGAACAGACCATTAGAGAAGACATTACTGCACAAGGTGGGTTTTGTTAGATATCAGTCCTCTAATTTTTTAAGCTTCAATTTCCAAGAGAAAAATATGGCTTCTCTACTACAAGGATGAGGAAAAGATAACTCCATTGTTCATGTTGGAGAAATTTCAAACAAGACTACACATAAATTTATTTTTTCTACAGGAAGATTGAGGAAGCCTAAAAAAAACGAATGTCTAATTACCTTATTTTATAGGATGAGACTTCTAAAAAAGGAAGAAGAAATTTGAAGAACACTGATGTTTGTGACTGTTTGGCATGTTTGGTTTGAAAGGAATCAATGGGATCTGAATATAAGAAGATCAATGTGTCTTTGTAAACTATGACCCAATTCGAGGGGATCAAGTTAGATTCATCCCATTAGATACCCAAGTTTATTCATTAGCTTAAGGGTTAAAGGAAAACAATAGCAAAGCCTCAACCCCAAATTAGTTGGGGTCAGTTAAAGGAACACAACAATCTACTATATTATTGAGATTAAGTCGAGTTGATTTAGGGTTACTCAGAAACTTTGGCCATCGCCATTTTATGATAGTTTTGTGATGTATGCTCTCTTTTTTTCCAAAAAAAAAAAAAAAGAGAGAGAGCAAACATGTACAAGCGCAAACATACCAAGTAATGCCATTTAATGTTTCTAGTTCCTAAAAGATAATTTTTTTATTTTTGTGCATCTTTGTATAGTAAATAAATGCAGGTAATGCATAGAAATCTAATTATATATCCCTAATTGATCACGTCTCTATAAAAAAAAACTGGGGTGTCACATCATAACGGAGAAAAATATGAGTCCTTATTAACTCATTATTGTTGGATGGATATCCTAGTGACACATGTCATTAGCTAAGCCACTCCACATGATTTTAAAAATCAAGATTTAAGTCTATCCAATGATAGCAAATAAAGAGTTATACTTGATAGAACAAATAGATTTTTTCATAGATCACGTTTTGAACAAAACTATGGATAGAGATTGTGCACTGAACAAGATTGATCGAATATGGTTTCAGTCCGCAGTGGAGGCCTAAAAAAGAAAAAAATAAAACAAGATCCGCATGGGAATTGCAACACATCCCAATTTCGAGATGTATTCCAATTCCTTAATACGTGGTAAAATAATTCAGTTAAGAATTACAATTCCATCCAAAAGTTAGTTCCAAACCTTTACCAAACATAGGAATTAACTTAATTCTAATTCCAACTTTATTTTTCCACAAACCAAATGTAGGAATTTACCCAATTCCAATTCCCACTTATTGATTCCTACCAACCAAACACCCTACTTCACCACCATGCTCCAAATATAAAATGAAAAACAAGATGAAGTGAGCATCTCACCACAAAGTCGCACATGATTCACATGTTAAGCAACCATAAAATTTGTTTCAAGATTTCAATGTTTTAGCAAAACAATGTTCTCTTGCTAAATTACTTCGCAATATAGTATTCTCTTATGCCTGATTTTCAAATTTTGCGTTAGAGAGAAAGAAAAAAAATGCATCAAGACAAAATAAAATAGATGGACTACCAAAGACATACCTTATTGTAACCCCGTACCGTATTTGCAGCCTTGTAAATCTCACTCTCCATGGAATTGCCCCATGGAAAGTTTAACCATGATCTCAGAGTACTCAAATCTGTCACATCATGGGTTGGCAATTGGGCAGCATGACTAACTTGGTCCATTAAATAAGACTGGACCGAATCAAGCCTTACACTACACGCATCACATACCCGTTGGGGATCCATCAAACGGAACTTCACAGGCAATAAGCTTCTACCTCTAGAGCATTCATCACAAAATAACCCACCGCAAAATCGGCAATGATGTCTGGAACACATTAAGGGATGAAAGCGCACACTACATAGCATGCATGAAGAAGCGCTACTGTCAGGCAACCATTTTGGCGGCTCTGCTTCAAGAATTTCCATTGCATTGGCAAAGTGTTCCTGACTAAGAGTTTGAGACATATCTTTCCAGGTTTGCTCAAGAAAATGATTTGACATCCAATACATCTGATGGCTACAAACATCGACAGGAGAGAAAGAGTTCATCTTTCCTCGAGCTGCAAGTAGCATCTCAAGTACCACATCCCACATGGTTATCTGCTTCTCTTCCTCGACAAATTGATCCCATCCCATCTCCTCTTCAAGCAAGAACCCTTTGTTGGAACCCAGCCCTCTCCTCCAATCTTCATGCCCACTTTCAGACATGGGTGGAACTGAAATGGGTATCCAATCACCAGTTTCTTCACAATGTGGCAAATCATAACTGAAATATCTATCCTGTTTCCGATGACCATCAATTGAGACCTCCGTACTACGGTCTTCATTCTCACCACCTTCATTAGTTCCAGTCCCACATTCTTCGTCACGGGCCTCCTCTTGATTTTGGGAGCTAATCGGATCCATGGACATCGTTTCCTCACTGTCCTCCCTACACTACACAAACATTCACAACACTCCATCAATTAAATTGCCCGAAATCTCATACTCATTCTCATGTTTCCTATTTGAATATAACCCACAAACCAATCTACACAATGGGTAAAATCATTGCTTTGACCAAAAGCAAAAAAACAACAACTAAGCAAGCAAGGTACTTTTTAGCAAAAGAAGTCAATCAATGTATGGTACAATAATTTTTTATACATAAAATTAACCAACAGGCACTAAATCGATCACAAAGGAAGAGTTTGATCCATGTAGCCGACTCCAATTAATTTGGGACTGAGGCTATGTTGTTGTTATTGTTGTTATAAAATTAACCAACATGCATCTAAAAAGCAGGTTGAGAGCAACGGAAGAATTTGATCCATGTAGCCGACCCAACTAATTTGAGATTGAGGCTTTGTTGTTGTTGTTGCATCTAAAAAAAACACGAAATCGAATTTAAACGGGTTCCCTTGCAAAAAGGCAAAAAAGGGAAATTTAATTAGGTTTACAATTTTCATGAACTTCAATATGAACTAAACCCAATTCAATCTCGACTATCAACAAAACAAATCCCAAATTAGTTGCAGTCGCGTGGCAACACGTATCAAACTCTTTCCATTGTGCTCGATTAATAGCGAGCTTTCCAAACCATTCAAGTCCCTCTTAATTAATGCGTCCAATCGCGATTGCCAAACTAACCTAAAAATTGTCATTCAATCAAAGCATAAGTTAATAAAATCAGAGGAACGATGATGAATAGATGAATTACCGATTCCGAAACCCTAGGGCTTGTAATCTTATCCTCCTCGGTTTCTGTTGCTGCTGTTGTTGTTGTTGAAATCGACGGATCAAAAGCTGCGCGATCGAACGGGAGAGTCCTACTCATGACGATTATCGATGCGATTGTGCGATCACGCAACGACGACAACAATTGCGTCGAAATTTTGAGGAAGAAATCTTGTAAGCCTAAACACGAATTGCAACGAAGGAAGGAACGATTAACGAAGAATCTAATCTCGATCAAATAGTTGAAATAGTTGTGTCGTTGATGGACGGACTCGGGCCGCTCGATCTTTGGGTTAACTTGTAATTGTAGTGGAACTCTATTCCACACGTCTCTCAACTTCATAACAATCAAGTCCAGTAAGTAATCCACCGCTGGCTACGGACACGAAGCACGGACGTGCGCTTGTTGGGTCCTTGATTTTTGCATCGCGATGCATATGCACGCATCTCGATGTGTATCTCAGGGGACACGACTTTTTTGTTTTTTTGTTTTTTTGTTTTTATATTGTTATGTTGATTGAGTTAAGAATTAAATATAGAACGTTAAACAAATATTCCTACCCAGCACACACAGTTCGCTCCACCCTCTCTCCTAAAAAAAAAAAAAATCTAAAAACTAGATCTATTCGTTTGGGGCGGGCAATGCCAAAGCTTGCCTTCGCCGCCGCCCCCCATCTCTCTCCCTAAAAATCCAAGATCTCTCTCTTCTCCTTCTCGATTTTGCACCTTTCATCTATGTCGATCCGCCCCACCCCATCCTTAGCCTCTCCAGATATGTCCCTGTGACGGCCCCTCTCCTAATCTAGGGCACCGCCCGGCCTAATCTCGTAATTAAGCCCTAATCATATCCACGTAGAACTTAAATACGTATTATGTCAGCCTTTACAACCTAGATGCCTCTTTTTTGCGTGTTCGGGATAAGTAATACACTAGTCCTACCAAGTTTATAAAATTTAGAGTTAATTAAAACTTTTTATTCAATTTCAAATCAGCCCCTAAAGTCCTACATTTTAATGCACTTTTAGGCATGAAATGGTCCAAATATCGAAATCCTCCATTAGTATAATTATTGTTGGTATCTCTCTTAGCTTTCCGGAAAGGTTTAATTTGCAAAATTCCGATTTAAAATGAAAGAGATGTCATGATTTTACTAAACATAGGTCTAATTGGAATTTAATCCGACCAGCGGACTTAGAAAATCTATTTCTTCCAATCTATAGTTCCTAAAAATTTTATTTTTGGTCACAAGGCAGAAAATATATCCAAATACAACATACTAAACGATCAGCTCATTTGGATAAGTAGTTAGGGAGTTATTCCCTTAACAAGTTTAGTTTCAAAACTTTCCTTTTTAATTCCAGCACCTACTTGTAGAGCATGTTTGGACATAAAAACATTTGAATCAAAATACCTTCAGTTAAGCAAAGTTATTCCCCTTTAAATAAGCTTTCAAATTCCACTAGTTTGGATCAATTTGGATCTAAAATGAGCAGATTATGACCAAATTACCCAGGTTGATTCCTAATACAACATGCAGAATTCTAGTTTTGGTGTTGCAACTTCAAAAATTCATATCTTTATGATTTCAAAACCAAATTAATAACTTCAATATAGCTGGATTATCAGCTTGAAATGAGGAATCCAAATATATAAATCAATTATAAATACTCAATCATCTACTATCTGAAATTAGCCTAAAACCAGAACTTGTTCTAATTTCAACTAAAAAGATGTGTACCTAGTTGATGTAGCACCCTAGCTTGAGAATTTCTCACCAACTCCCATGGATTCCTTCAACACCTTGATGATTCACTCATCTCCAGCAATTCCTTCTTCTTCTCCAGCAAAAATGAATGAGTGATTTGGTTTGCATGTTGTTTGATCACTAATGTTATATATTAAGGTGATGTTCCTTCCTAGCCCTTGATTTCCATGGATTTATGTATCCCGAGGAATATCTAATGGTCCACCTCTTACCATATATCCCACTAACTCCCACTAACTCAACCTCAAGTGACACCATTTCATTACTCACCTAGTTCCTAGATATGTCAATGTGTATCTCTGGACCAATCATATGCTTTCCATTTAATTTACTCAACTATAGGCTTTTAATTTGATTTACATTAACTAACACAACCATAGGCTTATAAGTAATTCCTTATTTCATATTAGTATTAAATAAGACTTACTAAAATGCTAACTACCCGGTTCCCCGGCTCGCATGCTACTCTAGGCGCGTCCCCGCTTTCGTCTCGACGCCTACAACTGTACAAATCGACTTAGTAAGTCTACACAATACATAACGCTAGGAATACATCAATACAAAAATATAATATACCTCGGTCACGTGCCTCGGTCGGTGCACGTATCACGGTGTAGGTCCCACGCTAAGGGTCGGTGATCCTGATTAAGGAGTTAAAACGGGGGTTAGAGATTTAGGCCGTAATAGTCCCACTCTCTTCTTCATCTTTTCTCTTTCTTCTACTCTACCCCCACTTCCCTCTGCAGATCAACCTCTCCCTTCATTTTCTCTCCACCCCTCCCTCTCTTCTTCCTTTTTTTTTTAGCAACACTAGGCTTGAGGCCTTGTTGCCATGCTTTGGGGTAGGCGTTGTCGATGGCCCCTCATATTCTCTTTTGCCTAGGGTTTGAACTAAATAAGTGGAAGTCGACGGGTTAGATTTGGACTCTTCGTTCCATGTGAAGCAGTGCAACCGGTGGTGGTGTTCGATGGTGGCGATCTTCTTTGGAGTGGCTTGGAATCCTATCAATCTCCGGTTTTTTCTTCGTTTGGTTTTTATGCTTTAGTGTTTTTGGTTTTAATTAAAATTAGTGTCCGCCTACGTGCAGATGTTGTCCCCGTTATTGGAGTGGTTGTGTTGTTTTCCCATACTTAAGGTTGGGGCCGCACTATAGTGTGTGCAATTTGGAATTAGTTTCATGCTTCATTGTTGTAATATCTATTTGTAATGGATGCTTGTTCTTTGGACTAGGAACACATCAATACAATCTCTATAAGATTTTGACAAAAAAAATTAAATATACAAGATTTCAAAAATTAGTAGGACAAATATTTCAATGATGTTTTGCATATAAATTTAATACAACATATATAGTAGGATTAGTTTAATGGTAAAAATGAGTTTTATGGTTGGAAAATCTTGAATTTCGTTTTCATACATTGCATATGTTTTAAGTAAGAAATTACATTTTTTTTTTAGTAAAAACATAAAAAGTAGAGGATTTTATGCGGGGAGCAAGGTGAGGGGTGGGGAATCCCAGCTGGGCGAGAACAATCCATATTTCCACCTCGCCGACACCCCGCCCCACATGGAGCAAAAAGCGGGGAAACTTTGCCCCATGCTCCACTTGCAACCTTAGGTTGGCAATAATTTGTTATGTTGATCCTTTTGATACCTATATTTAAAGTAAAGTTTAAGTTATTGTTTTTTTTTTTTTTTTTTTTCAAGAAGTTTAAGTTATTGTTTGAAGAAAGAGATTATTGAACAATGAATAACCCCTCAAGTAAAGGTCCAACATTTATTAATATGTTCTTCGAAAAAAATACTAATATATATTCTATAAGACTCAAAACATTGTTCATATCGATGAAAATGCTAGACCATGACCACTGTAGCTATCATTTTTTTTTTGAAAAAAATTATCGTACTTCAGATGGACAATCTTATTTATGTGCTCGAATTCAAGAAATTTTAGTGACATGACAATGCATTGAACCAGTTTTATCAGATGTCTCCAAAGAGACAATGCCATTGAACTAGACATGTTCATGAGTTGAGCTCGGACCTAAGGGCCTGTTTGGTTCAAGAATTAGTGAGCACTTCCCATTTGCTTACATAATACAAGTCATATATTAGTCAATCTTTTGTTTGTTCCAACACTTCATTGTCTTAGGTTAGATTTTTATTGGACAGCTATACCCTTTTTAGATTGTCTTCACCTTCTTTTGCCCAATCTTCAAGAACAGGAAGCCATGGCTGAACCTCCTTATTGCAGAGAACAAAAGTAGACCCAAGACGAATCCAGCTAGGCTTATATAAAGACAATCCAAAAATCGAGGCAAAACAAAGCAACCCAGTACAAGAAAACTAAAATTTCCAAGATGGAGAAAATGGAGAAGATGGGGGCGTTCAAGATGAGGGTAGCTTTGTAACTCTTGCTCACTTAAGTTAAGCTTAAATAAAGGCAAGGGGAGAGATGTATTTTGGTAAAGATGAGTGCTTTGGTAATACCAAGTCTTAACTAATACTCAAAGCAAACATGACTGTTATTTTTAAGTCAGGGTATAGCTAAACTAACACAAACCAAATAGGCTCAAGCGTAGCCTACCACCTTTTAAGTTTATATATTGGCCCAAACCCGACCCATGTAGAAATATAAAATTTAAACCAGGCCCATCAAACCCACAAATAACTTTTTTAAAAATAAAATAATTATATTTCTAAAAAACAAATATGTTTTCCATAGAATCTAATAAGTTGTAGAATTATTAAATAATTAAATATATATTACCATGCAAATAAAACACAAAAGATGAACACATGTTGGTAAAGAACAATGCTCAATGCAAATGCATACAAGTGGTTTTAAATTCGAACCTGAGCTTCAACATACAATTTTTTTGAAAAAAATGTACATGTTAACTAAATGTTGGGCCAGGTTTGGGCCCAGGCCCAGCCCAAATAAAATCAGGCCGAAGCAAGTTTGGGCTTAAAAAACTTGACAAATCCCTACCCATTGACCATGGGCACCCTTAAATAAGACAAACACAAGAGCCGAACAATCTGAGAGTTAAAAAAGTATAACAAAATTAGCACAAAGGAGTATCCTTCAAACACTAGACCATTTAATTACTTCCACTTGCAAAGCAATGAATATGAGGAAAACTTGTTCGGTCATAAGCTCGTACAACACTGCAAAAGAAGGACGAAACCAAAAACAAATGATGTAGAGTTCATGCCAAGACCAGTTTATACAAACAAAACAACTGACATTTGGGGTCTATGGAGGTTTATGTATATATAGTAGATTTCTAAGACAAATCCATCTGGGTCACACATAAGAATCAACAAAATAACCATCTATAGAATGGATGTATCTGCATGCAGCCTTCAGTTGCTGAGAAAACATCGAAGCCTATGCCATTTACGCATCAATCGATCGCAATGATCAGGAAACCAACAGAGATGTACATAAGGAAAACTGGGTAGAGGGCCAGCGCTTTTCTCCGAGGGTTGACAGCTGCACTCATGAAAGGGTAGGCAGCCCAGGAGCTCCATGCCAATGTCACGCATACCACAACCACCTTCACTATCACATTGTCTTTCAGCATGCATATTAGAGCACCGATGTCCAGAGGAAACAGGCAGTAGCCCAGAAGGCTGAGACTTTGGAAGAAGATTATATGTCCACCCTGAAACAACGAGTCGCGAAAATATAGTCACTCCCTGGATCCGGCAGCACGATCTCCATGGTTTGAAGAGAAATTAAATATAAACATCCTTAGTTTATTACGAGAGTATCCAGCAATTTATTTAGAGATGAAGTACTAAGATTCATTTTTACTGGTGCATTTTCCTATGGGCCAATCGATCTTCCACCGATCCATCTGCTTCTCTTTCTGTTCATAGGCATACTGCCCACATATTTAAAAAGGATATAATAGGCTCGTCGTCATGAATCATGATAATCCAACTGGGCTAATCATTATTCAAGAATTCAAATAGATATTCACAATGGAAAATGGATAAAAGTTTCAGTTTTGATAGGAAATAATACAAGGGGAAAATCCCTTACCAATAGTAGGACGTTGAGAGTTAAAATGATTGCACCAGCTGCAAGCAGTGCAAAAGCAACTGCGAAAACTTCAGACTGGAAAAGGATGACCAAAAACACAGTTAGTCAAACATAAGTACAGAAATACTATTGGGGACAAATAATCATAGATGACTGAAATGTTAATATCAACATGAAACCATAGACCTTGGTCAAACATCAATTCATTTTCATATCCAACGAGCATTTCGTTGATTGAAAATATCAACAGTCAAGGGCTCAAAGTGCAAAATATATGAACAGATCTAGACGTTGACGCGTCTTTTTCCAGAATTTCCATATTGAGACATGTTAAGGTATAGTGGCTATAATTTGATAGGAAATAGGAAGATCACAAGACTCATCAAAATAATTGAAATTCAGACAAAGAAATCAGATTCCATGTCCAAAATAATAAAAAGTTAAAAGAAGAATTGAGATCAGCAAAATTGAGTGAGCACTACCTAAGGCATTGATAGATTGTTGTGCCTTAATTAGCTTATGAACCTTTATTTAGAATTGGATTGAAATAAATTTCAACCCCAATACTTCCCCTTCCAAAAAAAAGTAGTTACTGAGTCATGGACAATGGGTAAATTTTCACATGCAAAAGAATTACACAGCTTACTAACATCGTTAGGAGAGCCAGTGGTCTCCTATTAAGTCGTTACTTACAAATAACTCTGCTCATTTGCTACTTTCTTAAAGCAGTGAGCTCAGTTTTTAACATCAAATCTACCCAATTTCTTGTCCGGTCATCTATTGAGCATTATATCCCTATTTTACAGTTGCAATCCAGCTCGATCCTACCATCATGGCTTTGTAGTCTTGTACTTGTTCTCAAAATGACAAAACTAAAAGTGTAAAGGGTGGACATAACCTTTTCTTTCGTATACTAATTTACGTATACCATACCTACAACTCCGCTTGATAACTTCATTTCCATTCTCTTCCCTATCGTGTGATGGGTGGCAACTGGCACAAAACCAGGTTGGGAAGGAAATGAGACCTAACATCAACCCTATGCCTATGCATATCATAGTATGTTCGAACTTGTTTCATTTTCAAAAAACAGACCAAGTTTCTCATTCAATCTCAAAATATTAAAAAGTAGTTCGATCCAATTTTTTTTTGTTTCATTCTATCCACTTGAACCATCCAGTTTTCCTGAATCAAAGCGCTATCCACTATACATTCAACTAATTTATAAAACAAGTGAAAAGAGAAATCACCAATACTCCAAGTTCTCTTAGTTTCCACTTTCCAATACCAGCACCCTAAAGTCTAAACACTAACACTTCCACTAAAAAAATTGACAATATATCATAAACAAGCAAAGGAAGCTACATCGTGTCAAATATTCAGTCAAGCATCAGAAGCAACACACTACAAATGCACCATAAGCTACAAAGCTCCTCCCTACATCACATTGGGAAGGACGCCAAGCCATCTCTCAACACTTTACGCAACTGTTCATCATACTACAAACACTGGTTATGGATGTGTATTTGAGAAATGCCAAGTCGTCTCTTGGCACTTCAAGCATCATCAGGCTACAGAAAAGGGACAATGTAAACACAAATTTTTTGACAAGAAAATGAACAAAAATAGTTTTTGATAAGAACAATGGACACGCATATTGACACTTATAACTTTGAGCTCCCATGCCATAGGGCATAGGCACAAGAACTACTCCACTCAATTAATAGTGCAAAGTCTACTAGAGAGAGAGCGGTGTGAATTGAGCAGAGAGCCAAAACACATAAATACACATCCACACCCACACATATACATGGGGTAGGACTACAACGGGAACCAAAATAGCCCCCGTGTCATGGGTTCAATATTTATGACCATTAGATGTAAATCCAACGGTCAAAATTGTTGTGCATTTAATGTAAAAAATGTATATCGACATTAAATGCACAACATCTCTCACTATTGGATTAAAATCCAATGGTTGCAAATATAATCTCCATCACATGAAAATTTTTATTAAGTTTCATTGTAGAATTACCCATACATATATTGTTAGAGATATGGATATGCCGTTATAATCTTTAAGTAGAACTACAAACTCCCAAAACTAATTGCAAAACACATTCTTTTTTCACCTTATGTGTTCAATCCATTTCAAAGGACTCGGACACAAAGGACAAACAGATCTGAACACCATTTGTCACCCTCATAAATTGTCTTTGTCATATAAAAACGATAAAAGCATCAGATACACAAGATAGACCCAATATTCTACAACACTAGCATAGCGCGCTTAGGACTTATATGTTGTTCCATGCAAAGTCAATTCCAAGACCAAACAATACTATTTTCTCCTTATATACACCAAACTGACACATTTTCAAAACTTTTCTACTCCTATCAAGTAATTATGGGTTAGATATAAACTAGCATAGCGCACTACACCCTTCTCCGCACTTCTTATCTCCGAGAGCGGGAATATAACAACCACCCAATATTGTGCAATCGATTTTCTTTTCTTTTCTTCTCCTTTTTTTACCTTTTCTATCTTTTCTTTTTCCTTTTAGAGAAGAACTAATGATAAGCGACGAAACTGTAACGAAAGATAATTCAAAACTTAAGGGTACAAAAGCATCAGAAGATCTCCGATAGGATTAGGAGTGTCAAATGGTGTCCAGACTCATTTGTTCATTCGCGAACGAACCTGTTTCTAACAAGTCTAGTCATATTATTGCACATTGACACAAACAAAAGAATATCCGTTTGAACAAACAAGATCTGTCAGACATAAAAGTAAAAAAATTGGATATTTGTTTTGTGATTAATCTGGGGGATGTTTTTGTAACTAATTAAAAACCTTAGCTACATATCCATAAGCCATGACCTACCGCTCTACCTCTCTCCCCCCTCTCATGCACACATCCCTTATTTTGCTGACAAAGCCATGTTGCTGCACTCTCTCTACAGATAGCTTTGATACAGTGCCCAGTGAGCAAACAAAGGTGATGTTTTTTTGCTATGGAAAAGTTTGGCGAGCCATATGAGGTTAAAGAAGTCACAGATGGATTAATGCGTTTGATTTTAATATATTGAAGTTCTCCAAGGATTGCTTTAGTGTTCTTGCTGATCTAAAAAAGACCAACAGAATGAAGACTGGTTCATTGTTCTTAAGCAGTAATGCTTATACATTTGTATACGTTGTATTTGTAAGAAGTTCTCACTTCTTACAAGGTATGATGGTAGTATGACCCTCTATCACATGTTTTCTATTGATATTGATAATGTGTGTATTGTAGACCTAAGATAACTTGGGATGTATTAACTAGGAAATATTTTAAAGGATTATGAAAGAACTGTAAAGTTTCTATATGTAGGTCCGTTTCAAGTCTAGAGAATGTGGGAGTCTGGAAGAGACTAGTTAATGTGTAGACTTTAACGCTTTAGTTTGAGAGTGGGACAGTTCTCCGAAATGCCAAGGCAAGTTAGAGTTCTCACTCCAAACTTATAAGTCATTACCATTCTACTCAACTAGTCAAAAAGAGCCAATTCTTTCATCTCCAACAAGAACATCATCAACTGGATAGAATTGAGTTCAGTGGACGCATTTGATCCATGAAGCAACCCCAACTAATTCGGGATTGTGGCTTTGTTATTGTTGTTATGCATGGGTGTGTGTGCAACAACAAATGACCAAAGTATATTTTGGTTTTACTTAAGAAGATTAGGAAAAAAAATGACAGATGTTTCAAATTCAACCAGGACACTTGGAGAACTTGGAGTGTTAGATTATTTTATTAGTTTTATGTACTAATTTAGATTTGTGGTGGCATAATGTACAAAAACTTGGTTCAAGTAACAAAATACGAAGCATGAAAATGGAATAAAACAGATATAATGAATCCAAACTTTTTTTTTTTTTTTCCAACAAACCTAACTTCTTTTAAAACATAGAGAGACAAACAAAAAAAAACTATATGCATCTTTTGAAAAAGACCATGTCCAGACACAATGTAAGCGGATAAGCATAAAGTGAGGTTGAAACCATTCTTTGTTCGAAACGATATTTTTCCACCCCTAGGACCACTAACAAACTTTTTTTAACTCAATTTCCCTACTCAAAAACAAATATTATCACCTAGACTACCACAAATAGCAATAACTACTCAAATTGAAGCATTCTGGACAAACCTATTATCCAATTAGATAAATAACATCACCAGGCATAAAAAGAAAAGAAAAAGAAGAGGCCAATCAAGGTGACTAACAACGAGAGAGACTTCAGTACTCTCCCCAAACACCTTATTATCACGTTTCGTCTAAAACAACCATGAAAATCTGAATGTAGCTTAATGCCAAATCTCACTAGGTACTCCATTCCAAATCTCTGGTGTGTATCGGCAATGAATTTAAATATCGCTGATGGACTCCCCCTCTTGGATACAAAATAGGCAATTAAAATCTAGATAACACAGACCAATTAAACAAAGTATAAGGTCTCTTGACGAGCCCTACAAAGAAGTCAAGGGGAATTGTTGGATCTAGAATTCTAGATGATAGTATTAGAAACTAATTCAAGCCAAAGAGAAACTGGACTATGAATCAAAAGCAGAAGCTTTGAATTCAAAGAGCAGCAAATCATCCGGTGGACCCCAAGTATTGGCCACACTTCAACCAATCTCCAACCCCAAATTATAGCCGCTCTAAGATAAAGATATTCAACCTGTTTTCAGGCTCTCACCCAATATAAGTTCAACCTACCACACAATTTAGAGAAATAAGGACCTACCAGAAAAACCAACCAAGTTCTTCAGATAGTTAGCTATGGTATCTATTAACCACCTAGAATTCAGAAGTAATTCACTCTGCTATATAACTTTTCAATCATCCATACATTCTTCTTCAAATGGTTCGTCTTGAGAGTAGCATAAACATAAATCTATTTTCACTAATGAATTGAATTTCCACTCTCTTTTTTAAAAAAATTAAATACTCGAAACATCATTATCCTACCTAGTATATGAAAATAAAACTTCCCTTTTGAGTCACATGCATATTAAAGGGATGAAAAAAAACATTGATTAATGTATTTCGTGGGCAAATATTAATTGTTCTGCCAACAATTGGAAAATATGTCGTAAATAAAATAGAAGCAAAACGTGATATCATGCTTTTCGAACTAGCATCTTTGGAAGAAATGCATCACGAATATATTGAGGAATTTAAAAGATTATGAAAACACATCATCAATTGCATAATTGCATTCAATAGAGCAGCGAAAGAGATTGACACATAAAGCCGACCCCAACTAATTTGTGATTGAGGTTTTATTGTTATTAAAGTTTTTTACTCAAATACTTAACTAACCACTTTAGGTGGCATTATGTGCAGACTCCTGCATGACTTTCTCATGAGCAAAAAGTACATTCGGCTATGCGAGACACGCACACAAGACACAACAATAAGCAAACAAACAAAACAACATGGGAGCTAGAGAGTGGTCTTTCATTTGAAATAAGTGACAGTGAAGAATAAATGGAACTCCAAACAAATATTTTTCTCAAGAGCAAAATGTTCAATGCTAGACACGCGCAAACTTGAGCAGTGGTCTTCCATTTGAAATAAATGGGACTCCAAACAAATATTTTCGAAGTTCAAAGTACACAAGAGAAATAGAAAAGGTTATCAAGTTGGAGCCCACAAATAGAGACAGATGACTAGAACACTAATTAAATGAATATCTAGCTTTAGAAACAGGTTATATATTACTCAAGACATTGTTGAATGTATAAGGGCTCCGTAGATCAAAATCAATATCAGATAAATAGCCATAGGGTTCTCAATTAGAATGATTGCCTACCACTGTATGTAGACCCAAGTGTCCCACGATGATCTAGAGGCTTTTTTTTTAATAAATGTTCATTTTCCACATTGCATAAAAATGAGCTACAAAAATATTGAAAAAACATAAAGACATTCTCGCACTAATTTGGAAAGATAAAAAGAACAGTGCCTCCCTTCATCTCCCAGCGAAATTGGGACCTTGTGCTAAAGGTGTAATGACAAGAACAAATTAGTTTCGCGGTAGATTAGTCCTTGCAAGTTCATATTAGCTTTGTACTTAGAACCCAGATAAGTTTAAACGTTTTAAAATTACAACTATGTTATGCTTTCAGCAAGAAGGGCATTAAGACATCAAGGAGCTTATCGATCCAGCCATACGTTCAAACAAACAAACAAACAACATGGCATCGGTTGCGCCTAACTGCCAAACTCAATTAAAACCAGATCGCATCAAAATTTTCAAGAATAGCACAGCATGTAGTAAGCCCCATCAAATCAAACACCAACAACAAAGGCTGAATCCCAAATTAGTTGGGGTCGGCTGCATGGATCAAACCCTTCCACTCTGCTCGATTTATCACAAAACGAATAGCATGACATCGGTTGCGACTAACTGCCAAATTCAATTAAAACCTGACCCATCAAATCAAACAACAACAAAGCCGCAATCCTAAATTAGTCGGATTTGGCTACATGGATCGATGTCTCGCAAATGAATAACATGATATTGGTCATGCCCTACTCCCTAATTCAACTAAAACAACACTACATTCTAAACTATCAAGAATCACCCAAAATGCACTACAACCCATCAAATCAAACAACAAAGTTGGAGTCAGCTACATGGATCAAACTATTCAATTCTGCTCGATTATCGCAAACAAATAACATGATATTGGTTATGCCCTAATCCCTAATTCAACTAAAACAAGAACTATTAGCACTCAGTCAGCCGCCATACCTTCTTGACGGAGGCAGACCAGGACAGGGTGAGCCCCAGAAACACAATGAAGAAGAATGGCCCCCAGAGATCCCAATCCCTGAGCGCCTTCCCGGGGTCCTCGCGAAACGGGTTGGGAAACACCACCAGCTTCAAATTGCTGACGATCCTCGCCAGGTCCCGCTTGACCGTGTCCCAGACCGGCTCCGTGAGCGTGTTGGGGGGAGACCCGAAGGCGCTGGCGGCAATGGGAGTCGAATTGGCGGTGGGCGGGGGCGGGGGCGGGGGCGCGGCGGAGGGGGGCGCGGGGGAGGTGGGAGGAGATGAAGGGGGAGGAGGAGACGGGGATGGACGGTCTGGATTGAGTGGGGCTTGGGGGCTTGGCGGGTAGGACGGTGGAATGGACGGCGGAGCTGATGAGGAGATTCTCGATCTCGTCGATGTCGGATTGGGAGGAGGGGTGGAGGGGGACTGTGTCGCTGTTGTTGTTGTTGTTGTTGGTGTTGTTGTGAGACATGGTTGTAGATCTGTGTGGGATCTGCGTGTGAGATGGGGTCTTGGGATTGGTGAGGGTTGTGATTGTGATTGTGATTGTGATTGTGAGAGGTTTAAGAGAGGAAGAGATTGAGAAGAGATGAGAAGTGGTTTTGTTGGTGTTGGGGTGAAGGAGAGCTGGCCATTGAAGCTCTTTGCTCTCTCTCTCTCTCTCTGCGTTGATCAACTCGGCCTTCTCAACCACGATAAAGTGTTATGTGGACCGTACGATGATTATTGAGATGAGTTCAAACATATTGCAATGTATATCAATCAAAGTGGCAGGGACCGGCACCGGCTGTTCTCGTTTTCCTTCACATTTTCACTATTCGAAATCAATAACTTCTATTTTTCACTAATGGTACCCTAACTTATCCATATATTGTCATGTTACCTGTAACCATTTTCAATGTACATCAACTCTTTCATGTATTGTCAAATTACTTGTAATGTGTTGTATGTGTTACTTGTACACGTTGTCTAAGTACATTTATCATCATCACCAAAGAGCCTATATAAAGGGTGACAACCTCATTGTAAAAACACATCAAGTTGAATTAAGAACTTCTCATTCCAACTCTCTCATTTTTTCTCTTCTCCTTTGTAGCAGTAGAAGTTCACAATCTTCTACTTTTCTTCTCTAGTTTCTAGCAAGTCCCAACTTAATTCGCAACACGTTATCAGCGCGAGCTTGTTTTAGCATAAATGAGATCTTCAAGTTCAAGAAGGCTTGCTAAGGAGACAAAGCTAAGAAGGTATAACTTTTGTTAATGTAAGTTTAATTTATTTTCATGTTATCATGGTTCTTTCTTTTTTATTGCATGTATCACTTATATATGCATACTTTATTCATACACTATATATGCATTATAACGTCACCGACTACGAAAGTATGCTCTGTAGTTGCGTCTTGTACGATCTTCTACATCAGAAATCAAAAGTCAATATGTGACATAACTAGTTTTCTCGCTATACTACAAACGATTAGTTATGTTCTATTCTTGATTTTTATATTGCAAATAGTTTTATGAGTTTGGGTTGATAGTAGGTAAGTCTTGTCTCCGGTAAAACTAAACATTGAAAGGGAGATGAGTTATCCCGTTCGAGAAGGCATGATTTTAAGTAGACTTCGTCTCATCACCCAACTTGAAGGTTGACCCACCAACTCATACTAGTAGTACATTTTGCATATTAATGATAAATTGTGAACATATATTTAATCGTATAGTATTTATTTTATATAAAAGAGAAAAACTATTTACCCAATTTCTTTACATATTTTCAGACTATGACAAACCTTAAAAAACTTGAATTTGTTGCACTCGATATCACTGACAATAATTATTCGTCATGACAACTAGATGCCGAGATACATCTCCAAGCTAAAAACTTGGGAGAAATTATTATAGAAGGAAATGAAACATCAATGAAAGACTGTGCGAAAGCACTAATATTTCTTCGCCATCATCTCCATAAAAGGTCTGAAAAGTGAATATATCACTATAAAAGATCCTCTCACCCTGTAGTTAAGCTTAAAAGAGCAATATGATCACCGAAAGACGATGATATTTCCAAAAGCTCAAAACGACTGGCTGAATCTTAGGCTACAAGATTTCAAAACTGTCAGTGAGTATAACTTTACCATATTTAATATTACCTCTCATTTGAGGCTATCTAGAGAAAATATATCCGATGAGGCAACAATGGAAAAAAACATTCGGTACTTTTCATGCCTCGAATCTGTTATTGCAACAGTAATATCGAGCGCGTCAATTTAGAAAGTACTCGAAATTAATTTCTTGTCACATGGTGGCTGAACAAAACAATGAGCTTCTATTGAAGAACCACAACTCCCGTCCAATTGGTTCTGCTTCAATTAATGAAGCAAGTGTTGCATCTTATAATGACCATAAAAAGGGTAAAGGAAAGAAAAATCATGGACATGGAAAGAGGAAATGATCAATTGACAAAGATTGTGGCAAGCTGCATCATAAATTCCGCGGTGATAAGTTCCAAAACAAATGGAACTGAAATGACGCCACTCAAAAAAAAGAAAAAATACTGCTGAAAATGGGCATGCTCGTAATCATGGCCAACCATGTCACATGTGTGGTCTAAAAGGCCATTAAGCTCATGTATGTCGCACGCTTAAGCATTTTATTGATCTTTATCAAGCCTTCTTAAAGGAGAAAGGCAAAACAGTTGAGATGAATTTCACTGTTGGAGATGGCTCATTGAACATTAATTATATGGATGTTCCAAATTTTCACGGTGATCAAAACATTATTCTTGATGTTTTTAATGATCGTATGTAATGCTTTTCAATTTCTATAATTCTATGCACTAGTATTTTTTTGTTATGCTTTTTAATTCTTATGTACTAGTTTCTTATTATAAATGAAATGCCTTTTTTTTTCTAATTTTTCAAACATTACTTTTCTAGATGGATCATCAAGTTATGTGTTCAAATCATGAACCAAATAAGAGCAATATTTGTCTTGTTGATTTTGCTACAAGCACACAATCCTTAAAAAGAGAGAATATTTCTCCAACTTGAACTTAGCTGAAGGTAATGTTCAAACAATATCTGACATCTCTAATTTGATTAATGGCTCTGGAAGAGCAAATATTATGTTGTCTGGGGGTACAACTATTCATGTTGATAATGTCTTATACTCCAAAAAATCCATAAGGAATTTACTTAGCTTTAAAGATATCCGACAAAATGGAAATCATATTGAAACCACGAATGAAAATAATAGAGAATTCCTCTATATTACATTGGTTTCAAATGGGGAAAAAAATGTTGGAGAAACTCCTTGCTTTATCATCTAGATCATATTTCACTCATATAAGGCATGTCGAAACGACTATCATCATAAATAGAAAAATCAATTATCCAAAGACATTCATTTTATGACATGACTAACTTGGTCATCCAGGATCATCAACGGTGTGAAGAATAATTGATAATTCGTGTAACGGCCAGAAAATTCGACTCGTGCCACGTGTCATTTTAGGGTCGTATGTGGGATCCACTCCTCGTGATCCAGATCGAAATCGACGCGAAATATGGTAAAGATAAGGTTTAGACGTGGTGTTTCCGTATTTCGTACTGCAAGGGCATTTTCGTCAATTTGTGGCGAAAATGTGGTATTTTTCGGGGTTTAAGTTGGACGCAAATCGAGGACACATTTGGATAAGAGAAGAAAAGAGAGATCTGAAGAGAGTGAAAGAGAGAGAAAAAGAGATCTGAAGAGAGAGAGATAGAGCAACTGGTAGAGAGAGAGGGAACTAGAGAGAGGGGGAGAAGATGGCGGAGAGAGGAGATCGGCGGTGCGAGCGGCTCCGGCGAGGGCGCGAGCTGCCGGTGCAGCGACGCGCGCAGGGAGGTCGCGGACCAGCAAGAGCAGCGGCGGCGCACGGCTCAACGACACCGTCCAGCGGCAGAGAGGTGGCGTGTCAGCGGTGAGGGACGAGGAGGCGCGGCCAGCAGCGGCTCGCGGAGACGGCGGACGGCGAGATCGGAGCCACGACGGCAGCGGCGCTCGCGGACAAGCAGTAGCACCAGCTGCGGCGATCGGCGCGGAGAGCGGACGGTGCAGCGGCAGGGATCGCGGACGGTGACTCGCGGCTCAGCGGCAGGCGCGGCCTGCGAGGCCGAGGACGATGGCGGCGAGCAGTCGAGGCAGCGGCGAGGAGGAGCCGCAAAGCAGCAGCAGGGCGGCGATTCCGGCGGCGGCGACGGACGACAGCAACAACGGTTGCGAGGCGAGGATATGGACAACAGAGGCGGCGGTGTTGCAGCAGCGGTCGCGGCAGCGACCGTCACGACGGCGGCCGGTAGCGCCGGCTCCGGCGCGGCGAGGGTTGGACGGTGGAGCAGGCGGCGCCGGCGAGCGGCCGGCGGTGGCGCGACGGTGGTGCCGCAGTGGCGCGATGACGACGTCGGCGCGGTTTCGATGTCGGCGCGGTTTCGACGTCGGCGCGGTGAACAGCGCAATGGCGTTGTCGGACTGATCGGAGGCGAATCGACGAATGTCGACGACGCGATGGAGGTGATGTGTATTTCACCTAATTTTAAATTGTGATTTGCATGATTTAGTAGCTAAATGTACGAATGGACACCATGGACTTAGGATGCTATAGTAAGGTGTCGCGTGCGCGTATCGAGACGCGAGCAAGTGCGTTTTTTAGGTACGTAAGATTCCATCTAAAAGTCACTGAGGGTTTACTTTTCTATCATTGATTTCCTATTCGTGGTTATTGGATGCTATTCCCCCTATTCCTTGTTATTGTATGCTATTCCGTGACACATTTGGGTTGGGGGTCGAGACACTTGATATTCGTTGTGTACTTATGGCACACTAGGCTGTACGCGGGAAACCAGGTGAAAGGAAGTGGGGGCACCCACCGAAAGGATCCTGGGGGTATGGAAACCGGGTGAAAGGAAGTGAGGGCACCCACCGAAAGGAACCTGGGGGTTCGACGTACAGCTTAGTGTGACCGGGAGGAGTACACGGTTTGTTTCTCTCGTGTTATTTATTCATGTGATGATCTTAGCACAGTTGCCTGTTTAGTTTCCGCATGAGTACTTAACATGTTGATTGATATCTGTTTATTTCTCTTATAAATGCTCGGTGTACTTTGTTGGAATCTTACTAACTGTACTCTCCATCTTACTTTTTGTGATGGTCGAGTGCAGACCCTGCTAGTAGGGGCAAAGAGTTTTTGGGCGACTTTATCTGACTGCCCGCGGTCAAGGACCTACTAGTACGTGCGATTTTAATATTTTGCTTTACTTTTGGGAAATGAGAGACTGAATAGAAACTGTACTTGTATATATTACTGTTTAATATTGTCGCATATATACAGAGTATTTTCTCCGGGTTTTCCACATTAGGAGTTGCTCTTAAAATAATGCTTAATACGATGACAAATTTAAATTGTTTTATTTGTTTTTAATTTGAGACTTGCGCTGTTGTTTATAATGTTACAAAAAATGATTAAACTGTCGAACTAACTGTTTAACGAAGGGAGTTAACACGCGTATCGAGGAGACGTGTTGTGGAAAATGGCATCAGTGGCGCGTGGGACCCAGTGGGTCAAAGATCGGACGGGACCGCTGGGCCGGCGCCTCCCCACGTGGCGACTTCGGGATTTGGGGCCGTTACAATTCGCATGGACATCCTTTAAGAAGTCATAAAATACTTTCAGCTGGTGATTATAATTGTGCTAGTTGTTCTCAAGGTAAATTAATAGTTAAACCATCCACAAGTAAAATTGTTGTAGAATCCACAGTTTTCTTAGAACGCATTTAGAGAGACATATGTAGACCTATTCATCCTCATTGTGGACCATTTAGAAATTTCATGATTTTGATAGATGCGTCAACTAGGTGGTCACATGTTTGTTTGTTTTTGACCCGTAATGTTGCATTTGTTATACTTTTAGCTCAAATCATTAAGTTAAAAACACAATTCCCTGACAACCTAATGAAGACTATCCGTCTTGATAATGCTGGAGATTTTCAATCTCAAGCATTTAGACACTATTGCATGTCTATAGGAATTACTATTGAACATTATGTTCCCCATGTTTCTACTCAAAATAGTATGGCAGAATCTTTGATTAAACACATTCAATTAATTACTAGACCTTTAATCATGGGAACTAAGTTACCAACTTCAGTTTATGAACATGCAGTCCTTCATGCATCATCTATCATTCGTTATAAGTTTACTGTATACCATGAACATTCCCTTGTGCAACTCATTTTAGGTCAACAACCAAATATCTCGCATTTGAGAATTTTTTGTTGCGCAGTGTATGTTCTCATATCACCTCCCAATAAAACTAAGATGAGTCCACAACAAAAACTTAAGATTTATGTTGGCTTTAACTCGTTATCCATTATAAAATACCTTGAGCCCCTAACAGGGGATTTATTTACTGCACATTTTGCTGATTGTCACTTTGATGAAGCAGTTTTCCCACCATTAGGGGGAGATAAGAAGCCAATTCAAAAAGAATGACGCGAAATTACTTGGAACGCATCAACTCTATCACATTATGATCCACGCACAAATCAGTGTGAAATTCCAGTTCTAAATATCATTCATTTGCAACAAATTGCAAAACAATTATCTGATGCATTTGTTGACGCAAAACGAGTGACAAAAACACATATTCCAGTTCCGGCAGCGGTGGTGGTGAACGACGTGGAGCAGCGGCGCGGTGGAGCGTTGCCGGAACAATCGATCCCCCGGTATGGTTCGAAAAGTGCGCCAAGAATTAAACCTTTGGAATAAAAATTTTACAAATTTTGGTCTCACACTATAAATTCATTTAATGAGACTCTAAAATAATAAAAATTGTATAATTGGACACCAGGGACTTAGACTACCATAGTCGGGTGTCGGATACGTATCTCGATGCGAGTACGGGACGTTTCGAAGGCGTTTTGCGATAGTTTGAGGTAAGTAAACCCACGAGAAAGTCAGCTTAGAATTTACTTATTTTCATTGTAAATTAGTTATTTCACATTACTCTTCATCAGTTCAGCTTGCATGTTTACTCTATTCCCGCGTGTGTCTGTGTATGGTCGAAGGGACGGTGTGACCCCTTTTCGCCTCTCTCGTTGATGATGATCTGATTGTTGCTACGGTGTTGGTCATACCTTAGACTACGCGTGAGATATCTCTCAGCGAGTCGATGATCTCGAGAGCGAGTTGACGTAAGGCTCACATCTGTCACATATTTCCTCTCCTATGAGGCGTTGGGCGGAAGTCTACCTTCCGACCAACAGAGTTCCTCATTTCGATCGTGAAGAGGGGGTGTGGATTTCCTCACCTCCAGGGCCTTCTCGGTTTAGTATTTAGTCCCAGGGCTCGACAGCTATACACCACACTCGCTTTCCATATTCTTGATTATCTCACGGCTTATATTCATGCTTTACGTTTCTGTTCATTTACTTTATATGCATGAATTGTAGTCGTTTTCTTGGATTTCTTGTGAATACTAACTGAGTTTCTCTGGGATTTACTCACCTGGAACTTGTCATTGTTTATTGGTGGCAAGTTGCAGATCCTACGACGAGCCGGGGGAAGGCGGTGATTGGCGACTACCTCTGATTTGGTGCGCCTCCACTAGCTTACTCGTAGGTGTTTGTATTTACGTATACATATTTTTTGGGATCATTTTGGGAGACTTTTTCACCTGATACGTGTATATTGACACTATTATACATTTTGTCGCCTTAACTGATATACATGGTATCCTTTTGATGTGTTTCCACCCATAAGTTGTTAATTAATGCATAACTTGTTTACATTAATTAAATGCATGTCATTAAGACTTCCGCTACTAAAATAACTTAAATAAATCAGAACAAATGAATTAAGTTATAAAACTTTATAACTTAGTATATTTCGCTATATTAATCTTTTAAAACAACGAAATTTACTAAGTTGGATTACAAGACGGATGGTTCGCGGGTCGTCATATATATGTGTGCAGGTAACGTAGCATGGCTTGGTGACGTGTCCGGCGACGTGGCGGTGCCCGGTTTGCTTCGAAATTTGGGGTCGTCACAGTTGGTATCAGAGCCTAGGTTCAGGCAAACCTAGGGAAAAGTTTAATACAACAAAATAAAACTTAACAACAAACATTAGATGTGGAAACCCGAAGATCCTAACTTAGAACTTTAGTTGGGAAGCAAAGTGGGCAGGTGGTACTAGGACTTATATTTGTATATATTGATTGTAATACTTATGTACACGTATTACGACGTTGAGATGCGGCACGTTCGCGATTTGCAAATTCGACATGGATGGACGACCAGTTCTTCATACGGATGATGGGGGCCAGACGAGCGGCTCGACACCTGCCGACTCGATCAGACCTTGCGCGACACGGTCGCACTCCATAGTTTACAGCTCGAGGAGATTCTTCGATTGCTTCGAGCGCAGGCAGTGGCCACACCGGCCCCTGCCATACTCGCTGTCGCCACTACGTAGAACAGACAGTTGTCGCCCCGACTGTTTCGGCGACCCCGCTCACGACCACTACTACCGAGATACTGTCAGCAGTCACTACACCATTGACTACGCCGGCCATGGCACCGACACTGATTCCACCTCAGGAGATGGAGATCCTCGCAAGGATAGTAGAGTCCGATGAGAGGCCAGTGACCAGACTTGAGGATGTCCCAGTAGCACGCGAGTTCCCATATGTTTTTCCTGAGGATCTACTTATATTACCCCCGCCCAGACAGGTAGAGTTTATGATCGAGTTAGTGCCAGACACACGACCTATAGCGAGCAGACCTTACGGTATGTCACGACCAGAGCACGGGGAGTTGAGGACTCAGCTAGAAGATCTATCGAAGAAAGGTTTCATACACCCAAGTATGTCACCCTGGGGAGCACCGGTCTTATTTGTGAGAAATAAAGACGGTAGTATGAGGATGTGTATAGACTACCAAAAGTTAAATCAGGTGACAGTCAAGAATATGTATCATTTGCCCAGGATCGATGACCTATTCGACCAGTTGGCCGGAGCACAATTCTTCTCCTAGATTGATCTGAGATATGGATATCATCAGGTGCGGATCAGAGAGGATGATGTACCTAAGACGGCGTTCAGCACACGTTACGGGTTATTTGAGTTCACTGTCATGCCGTTTGGGTAGTCAAACGCGCCAACTGTGTTTATGGGTTTGATGCATCGAGTCTTAAGGCCGTTTTTAGATCGATTCGTGATAGACTTCATCGATGACATCTTGATTTACTCCAGGACCCATGAGGACCACGAGAGACATCTTAGAGAGACGTTGAAGACTTTGAGGGAGCACAGATTGTACGCCAAGTTCAGTAAGTGCGAGTTTTGGCTTTCTGAGGTGAAATTCTTGGGACACGTGATCAGCGACAAAGGTATTTCAGTGGACCCGAGTAAGATTCACGCTATCATCGACTGGCCTACATCAGAGTGCGTGACAGACATCAAGAGCTTTTTGGGATTGGCAAGATATTATCGACGCTTTGTACAGGACTTCTCCAAAATTGCAGCGCCGATGACTAGATTGACCAAGAAGGATGTGATATTACATTGGTCCAGTGAATGCGAGGCAGCCTTCACAGAGTTGAAGAAGAAGTTAAACTTCTGCACCGTTGCTAGTGTTGCCAGAGCCGGGCAATGAGTTGACTGTTCATACGGATGCTTGTGGCACCGGATTGGGCTGCGTACTGATACTGGGAGACAGAGTGATAGCTTATTTATCGCGTCAATTGAGGACCCATGAGATGAACTATCTAGTGCACGACCTGGAGCTCGCAGTAGTGGTATTTGCACTGAAGGTGTGGAGACACTACCTTTATGGTGAGAGGTTCACATTATATACAGATCATAAGAGTTTGACATATCTTTTCACTGAAAAGGACCTGAATATGAGACAACGACGGTGGTTGGAATTGCTGAAAGACTACGACTTCGCCATCGAGTATCAGCCTAGGAAGGCGAATGTCATAGCAGATGCTTTTAGTAAGAGAGGACCAGTCAATGAGACAGTAGTTTGCAAGGTGACCCACGAGTTTGGTTTACTCGAGGCGGCAGCAACTATGAGTTTGTCAGAGGTTCCAGATACTGTAGAGGCACATATTTGCGGACAGATGACAGTACCGACAATATCTATTTCGCGCGTCTTGGAGTGTCAGAGAGCTGATGTGATGTATCAGAGGTTCAGGGACATGACACAGAGTCCAGATTTCCCAGATTGGCGCGAGTCCGTTGATGAGTGTTTGAGACACCAAGGTAGATTGTGGATTCTGCGCATGCGCGAGTTACGCGATGGTATTCTTCGGAGGCTCACGATCCAGCACACAAAGCATCCGCGGACCAAAATGTACCATGATATGCGACGGTTATTTTGGTTGCCAGGGATGAAGGCAGATGTCAGCCAGTATGTGAGGAGTTGTGAGGTGTGTCAGCATATTAAAGTTGAGCACAGGAAGCCTGGAGGACTATTGCAGCCACTACCTATCCCACAATGGAAACGAGAACACGTCACTATGGACTTCGTCAGTGGGTTGCCGACGACTTTGCGCAAGCACGATGCCATTTGGGTAGTCGTGGATCGACTGACGAAATCAACGCATTTTATCTCAATCTCCATGAAATATAGCTTTCCACAGATGAGCACGCTCTTCGAGCGAGAAATTATCAGACTGCACGGAGTACCGGTATCTATAGTGTCAGACAGAGACAATCGACTTACTTCGCAGCTTTGGCAGGCCATGCAGGAACATTATGGTACCAGATTGCAGTTCAGCACGGCTTTTCATCTGCAGACTGACTGGCAGTCTGAGAGACTTATTCAAATTCTTGAGGATATGCTCAGAGCCTGTGTGCTATAGTTTGGAGGGTCATGGGATGAGTTTTTGTCTCTTTGTGAGTTGCCTACAACAATAGCTATCAGGCTAGTATTGGGATGCCACCATTTGAGGCGCTATACGGGAAACCATGCAGACCACCAGCTTGATGGGCAGAGCCCGAGGACGTAGCTACCGTTGGGCCTGAGATTGTTGTAGATCACACAGAGGAAATTAGGCTGATTCGTCAGAGGTTACAGGCTGCTCATGACAGACAAAAGAAGTACGTGAACAAATACCGCGATGGGCTGAGTTATGAAGTGGATGATTAGGTCTACTTGAAGGTTTCTCTCTTGAAGGGCCTCATTGGGGATAGAGAGTCTACCGTCCGAGGGCGATACCCCAACTTGTTCCAAGGTAAAGATCGAATTAAATCTGAATTTCGAGACGAAATTCCTTTTAGTTGGGAAGATTGTAACGGCCCGTTTTAATCGATCCCGATTAACTGGCAAATTACAAATTAATAACATAATTTCGAGACCCACGTGGACGTCGTGGAAAAGTCTATAACACGCCTAATTGGTGAAATATGTTATTTTTGTGTGACGAGCGTTTATTTATTTTACTATTATTTAATAGTTCGCGCCGCGTTGATTGAGAATTACGCTTGGTCACGTCGTGCGCGCGTAGTGACGAGAGGGTGCGACGTCGGTGTCCGTGTAATGCGGGTGTAAGGGGTACTATGGGATTGAGTTGTCACATCACTCATCCCATCACATCACACATCACATCACCAAACCCATCCCTCATCATTCACTTTGTCTCTTTCTCCGAAAATTTTAAAAAAAAATTCTTTCAAACGGGACAGAGAGAGAATAAAGAGAGCGAGAGAGAGAGAGGTGGAGGGAACTCCGGCGAGGAGCACCAGCGGCGCCGGCGGACCCCAGCAGCGGCGCGGACGGCGGAGCCTGTTGGGTTTTGGGGTTCATACGCAGCGGAAATTACAAAATAATTTTGACAAAAACCCCAATAGGATCCGAATCTAATTCCATTAAAAACGTTTAAACCATGAAAACTTAATCATACCTCGGTCGCAATATACCTTTCTGAAGGTTTATCGATCTCTAAGGCGCTGCCAACGACGAACGCCCTCTACCAGCAGTCCACACACGAACGGTGGCCGAGATTCGAAGTGCTAGCTTCGAGAGAATACCAAACCTTTTTGTTTCTCTCCAAAACGATCCAGAGCGTACCAGAAAACCCTAATTCGTTTCTAAAACAAAAATAGAGTTTCGACCCTTAATTTTTCCTTCGTGTGTTTTAACTTAAAGCGTCTATTTATACAACCCTTGGATATAGACGGTTAAGTAAATTATACATATACCCCTACTTAAAGAAGTATAAGTGTAATACACCACAAGGACGTTTCTGTCATGAATTTTATCATATAAAATTCATTTTTGTGAACCATCTTAAAATCTCGCAAAACCATTCTTAGTGTGCGACCCAATAGGCTCATACAACGTTGGAAGTGTACCAAAACACATTTTGATATACAAGTCATAAGCGACCTCTAGCAAGACATTATGACTACCCAAGTTGTACGAATATCAAATCGATACAACCTAATCAATAATGTATATAACATCGTTTTCACAAGATATCCTTTTGATCAAACATAAGGCATGGAATTGTCATCCAACATGTTCAATCGTTCTAGTCTCGATCTCTAGGTATACTGAAAACATCCAAATGACATTGATCAATATCAATTCACTTAGACTAGGCCTTTTAACAGTCTAACACATCGAGGGATCCACTGGATATCTCTCTTTATATGAGATGGACAAATTTTATCTTGATTACACAACTTCATCACATTGCTCACACAATAACCAATCACAACCTTTATAATCGTCCGGTTAAAGACAACGTTTGATTGTGTCAAATCACTGTGTTCCTAATGTTGAAGTCTCTGGTAATCTTAAGTCAGAGGACTGAAAAAATATACCTATCATGAGAAACAACTATGACTTAATCCATGTGATGTTCTCATAGTGGGTCGGTCCAGTACTTTGTTCCCTAACAAGTACTCGTGATCTCGATTCGTATCCATATACGTATAATCATCATATGATCATCAATCAAGACTCATACTAGTCTTAATTCGTTATAGTTCACAGTATAATGATCGACTAGGGACATTTAGGATATTTCTGTAAATACCCATGGATCTTATTATAATGTAAACATGCAAATTAATTATAATAAAGAACAAATGAAATCATCTATTTTATTAACTAAAAATATTCATAAAGACAGTTAATGGATTGACCTAGGGCACATGCCCCAACAGAGCCCACCAATGACAGGACGGCGGTTAAGCAATGCAGCGAGGAAGAGAGAGAGAGAGAGAGAGGGAGAGAGAGGTCGCGAGAAAGAGAGAGAGAGAATGGGCGGCGGTAGAAGATCGGGGGTGGCGGCGACGAGACAGCAGCAGGCGCGCGGACAGCGGACGAACGAGCAGCAGCAGCGCTCAAGAATAGCGCGACGCAACTCCAACAATGCGGTGTCGCCTCGAGCGAAAGCGGCAGATGCATCGTCATGCGTCAGCGTTTAGCCATGCACAATGACACCGCGCAGCGTGTCAGCAGCAGCGCGGCGCGGCGGCAAAGGCGGCCTCGACAATGAGCGGTGCGCAGCGGTGGTGGTGAACGACGTGGAGCAGCGGCGCGGTGGCGCGTTGCCGGAACAATCGATCCCCCGGTATGGTTCGAAACGTGCGCCAAGAATTAAACCTTTGGAATAAAAATTTTACAAATTTTGGTCTCACACTATAAATTCATTTAATGAGACTCTAAAATAATAAAAATTGTATAATTGGACACCAGGGACTTAAGGCTACCAAAGTCGGGTGTCGGGTACGTATCTCGAGGCGAGTGCGGGACGTTTCGAATGCGTTTCGCGATAGTTTGAGGTAAGTAAACCCACGAGAAAGTCAGCTTAGAATATACTTATTTTCATTGTAAATTATTTATTTCACATTACTCTTCATCAGTTCAGCTTGCATGTTTACTCTATTCTCGCGTGTGTCTGTGTATGGTCGAAGGGACGGTGTGACCCCTTTTCGGCTCTCTCGTTGACGATGATCCGATTGTTGCTACGGTGTTGGTCATACCTTAGACTACGTGTGAGATATCTCTCAGCGAGTCGATGATCTCGAAAGCGAGTTGACGTGAGGCTCACATCTGTCACATATTTCCTCTCCTATGAGGCGTTGGGCGGAAGTCTACCTTCCGACCAACAGAGTTCCTCATTTCGATCGTGAAGAGGGGGTGTGGATTTCCTCACCTCCAGGGCCTTCTCGGTTTAGTATTTAGTCCCAGGGCTCGACAGCTATACACCACACTCGCTTTCCATATTCTTGATTATCTCACGGCTTATATTCATGCTTTACGTTTCGTTCATTTACTTTATATGCATGAATTGTAGTCGTTTTCTTGATTTCTTGTGAATACTAACTGAGTTTCTCTGGGATTTACTCACCTGGAACTTGTCATTGTTTATTGGTGGCAAGTTGCAGATCCTACGACGAGCCGGGGGAAGGCGGTGATTGGCGACTACCTCTGATTTGGTGCGCCTCCACTAGCTTACTCGTAGGTGTTTGTATTTACGTATACATATTTTTTGGGATCATTTTGGGAGACTTTTTCACCTGATACGTGTATATTGACACTATTATACATTTTGTCGCCTTAACTGATATATATGGTATCCTTTTGATGGGTTTCCACCCATAGGTTGTTAATTAATGCATAACTTTTTACGTTAATTAAATGCATGTCATTAAGACTTCCGCTACTAAAATAACTTAAATAAATCAGAACAAATGAATTAAGTTATAAAACTTTATAACTTAGTATATTTCGCTATATTAATCTTTTAAAACAACGAAATTTACTAAGTTGGATTACAAGACGGATGGTTCGCGGGCCGTCATATACAGCTGTGCAGGTAACGTAGCATGTCTTGGTGACGTGTCCGGCGACGTGGCGGTGCCAGGTTTGTTTCGGAATTTGGGGCCGTCACATTTGAACTCTGGTATGATTTGGGATCGAAATAATATCGTTTCTGATGATATATTTGCTTTCAATGTATCTTTTGAAATATGTGAAAATGATGATTATCCAAAATCACGATCAGTGGATGAATGTCGAAAAAGACCTTATTGGCAAAAATGGCAAGAGGCTATTCAAGCAGAGCTAGATTCGTTGAAGAAACGAGAGGTTTTTTGACCGATTGTTTAAACGTCAGATGACGTAAACCCTGTTGGATATAAATGTGTATTTATACAAAAGAGAAACGAAAAAAATGAGATTACTACAAAGCAAGACTTGTAGCTCAAGGGTTCTTACAAAGACCTGATATTGATTATGAGGAAACATACTCTTCTGTTACAGATGCAATCACTTTTCAGTTCTTGATAACCCTTGCAGTTTCTGAAGGACTCGATATGCATCTTATGGATGTCGTAACAGCATGTAACGACCCAAAATCTCTAATTGTGTTTCATTCCTTAAACATGATCAACGACTTGTACCATGGGACCCACACCGTGATATGTCCATTGACCGAGGCAAGGGCCGAGATATATTTTATATTTATTGTGATGTATGTCTAGTGTATTGTATATGTGTAGACTATTAAGTCAATTTATTCGGGTATATAGGTATCGAGACGAGCGGAGACGTACCTCGAGTTAAGTGTCGACGTGGGACCGCGATAGCGGCTTATGGGGTAAGCTTAATTCATTTGAGCTAACTATGACTTGATATGTAGCTTTAATGTGGTCATATTGAATTTCACATTAATGTGCCTAAGGTAGTGAAATAAAGTAATAATCACATGATGTGCACCGAGACACATATTAACTAATCTAGAGGTCAAAGGAAGTCACCTTGTTGAGTCATTTAAGCATGAATTGGGAAATTATTAAATGAAGGTGGTCCAATAATTGAGCTTCGAGATATGTGTGCACACATGATCAAGGGTCATGGTTCAAACATATCCAATGAGTCAAATAACCACATAAGTCAACATATTGATCACTTATCATTCTCATCAAATCGTTGGGCAAGAAATAAGAGAGAAAAAAGAGGTTGCTGGAGTAATCTTGGTAGAGGTGAGGAACTCACAATTCATTGAAGGTTTGTTGAAGAAGAAGAAGTTCATCAAGCTAGGTAATTCCATAAACTTAGTGTAACGGCCCAAATTTTAATTTCGCCGTTATTATGGATTATTTTCAGACATGGACGACAACTCAGATCTACGTGGATATCGCAGATAGGGCAGGGCACGCCGACTAGGTAAATAGTGATTTTGTGTGATTGTTTGCATATTTGCGATGCTGTATATTAAGTTATTTACCTAGCATCGCATGTGTGTATTTATATCATTGAATCGAGCGAGATTGTGTGAACTGTATTCGCCTCGATATGCGTGTCGACGCGGGTACCGGGTAGTTGACGAGACCGAATATTAGGTCATGAAAATTAAAACACACAAATTAAATAAAAATCAGTCAAGTAAATAATATGGAATATATATATTGAGTGACTAGTGACACGGCGGTACGCGGATATCACGGTTCGGACGCGAAACCGGGCGTCGAAACGCCCGAAAACACGAGCGAGTGTCCTAGCGGTGTCACGAACAGGTGTTACACTTGTCCTAACCAAGTAACACTTATCATTTCCCTCACCACGTGTATGTCCACCCATAGTTAAAACCGCCACCCACCACATCACCCACACAAAAACTCTCACACACATAGCAAAAACAGGGAGAACTGGAGGATCGGCTGAGAGAAAAAGGAAGGAGAGGAGGAGAGGAAGAGCATCAAGGACGCGCGGTTGACGTGAGTTTGGGGTGGTGGTTGTGTTGTTTCGGGTGGTTGACGGTGGGGTGGAGAGTGGGGTTCGACCATGGAGGCCGAACCCCATGGCCACAGTGGGATGGCAGGGGTGCCTCCCCTGCCATCGGCTCCACCGGGGTTGGGGTGGAGAGCCACCCCAACCCATCACCGGAGAAGAAGAGATGGAATGAAAAAAAAAAAAAAAAAAAAAACCAAAGAATCGATTCGAAAACCAATTGGAAGAGGAAGAAGGTGTACACGCGCGAGTGTGCGCGCGCGCGTGTGCACCCCTACTGGACCTGGGCCGGGCCCAGAATGGGTCGAGCCTGGACCATTCTGGTCTAGGGTCGGGTCGGGTCCGACCCGTCTGGGTCGACCCGACCCAAACCAAACAGTAAAATAAAAAAAAAATAAAAAAAAGAAAAGAAAAATGAAAGAAAATTATGGGAAAAATCCAGAAAATCAGGAAAAATATGAAAAATGAGAAAAAGATAGAAAAATGATATTTGAGAATTTTTTTGGGCGTTGACACCCCGGTATAACTCAAAAAGTGGGTCAAACCAAACTTTTTGAAATAAAAATTTTCATATTTTAACCGCACATTATAAATTCACTTAATTTGACTCTAAACTAGTTAAAATGGTTTAATTGGACGCCAGGAACTTAGGAGATCATAGTCGGGAGTCGGGCGCGTTTCTCGAGACGTGAGTGAGACTTCGTAGTGCGTTTTGAGGTACGTAAGATTTCATCTGAAAGTCACTGAGGGTTTACTTTTTCATCGTTGATTTCATATTCGTTGTTATTATACTATATTCCGTGATACATTTGGGTTGGCGGTCGAGTTACTCCCACCTGATATTCGTTGTGTACTTATGGCACACTATGTTGTAGCACGTGTGATCAGGCATTCGGTGAATTGCAACCCGAGTTGCAAGGGTGCACGTGTCGTGCAAGCCCCGCGATGAACCAGGTGAAAGGAAGTGGGGGCACCCACCGAAAGGATCCTGGGGGTCCGAAGTACAGTTTAGTCTGACCGGGACGAGTACACACTTTGTTTATCTCGTGTTATTTATTCATGTGATGATATTAGCACAGTTGTCTTTTTAGTTTCCGCATGATTATTTGACATGTTTATTGGTATCTGTTTATTTTCTTATAAATGCTCGGTGTACTTCGTTGGAATCTTACTAACTGTACTCTCCATCTTGCTTTTTGTGATGGTCGAGTGCAGATCCTAGTGCTAGTAGGGGCAAGGGGATTTTGGGCGACTTTATCTGACTGCCCGCGGTCGAGGACCTACTAGTACGTGCGATTTTGATATTTTGCTTTACTTTTGGGTATTGGGAGACTGGATAGACACTGTACTTGTATATATTACTGCTTAGTATTGTCGTCTATATACAGAGTACTTTCCCCGGGTTTTCCACAATAGGTGTTGCTCTTAAAATGATGCTTTATACGATGATAAATTTAATGGTTTTACTTGCTTTAAATTAAGACTTCCGCTGTTGTTTTTAATGCTATAAAAATGATCTAACTGATCAACGAAATGAGTTTAACACGCAAAATGAGTAGTAATGATGTAACAAAGGGCGTCAGTGGCGCGAGGGATTCAGTGGGTAAGGATCCGATAGGACCGCTGGGGCAGCGCCTCCCCACGTGGCGACCTCGGGATTTGGGGTTGTTACAAGTGGTATCAAAGCATGGTCGACTCCGTTGGAGGAAGCGTAGGTGTCCTTAAACTGATACCACGTATCAAAGTGGTATCAGAGCGAGAGTTCGAGGAACCTCGGGAAATTAACTGAAAGAGCATAAGACTTAAAAAAAAAATTATTAGATGTGGAAACCCGATGTACTTGTCTTAGAACTTTAGTTGGGAAGCAAAGTTAGCGGGTAGTACTAGGATTTATATGTGTATATTTTGATTGTAATACTTATATACATGTAGTACGACACTAACATGCGACCCATTCGCGGTTTAATTATTCGACATGGATGGACTGGTGAGCGGCATATCATGCACAGCTGGACTGTTTCCAGAAGACCGTAACGTTTCGAGTTCCGGGATTCCTAAGTTCACGTTCACCGGAGTCGCTACCGCACTACCCATTACTATAGGTCGACTAGCTACGACTCAGGAGATGGAGGCATTTGCAGCGATAGTCGAGCCAGAGGTTAGGACTGAAGTCAGGATTAAAGATGTTCCAGTAGTACGAGACTTTGTCGACGTATTCCCAGATGAATTACCAGGATTACCACCGCTACGAGCAATTGAGTTCATCATTGAGCTGATACTAGGGACTCAGCCAATCGCTAGTAGACCTTACCGGATGTCACCGTCAGAGCACGAGGAGGTCAAGAGGCAGTTGGATGACTTACTAGAGAAGGGTTTCATTCACCCTAGCATGTCACCTTGGGGAGCTCCAGTGTTATTTGTGAAGAGGAAGGATGGTTTAATGAGGATGTGCATAGACTACAGGAAGTTGAATCAGGTGACAATTAAGAACCGTTACCCACTCCCCAGGATCGACGACCTTTTTTATCGTTTGACTGGTGCTAAGTTCTTCTCGAAGATTGATCTGCGTTCAGGCTATCATCAGTTGAGGATTCGAGAAGAGGACGTCAAGAAGACCGCTTTCAGTACAAGATATGGATTGTTTGAGTTTACAGTCATGCCTTTTGGGCTGACTAATGCCCCGTCGATCTTCATGGACTTGATGCACAGGGTCTTGAGACCATACTTGGACGGATATGTCATCGTCTTTATTGATGACATCTTGATTTACAGCATGACTCGGGAGGAGCATACGAGTCGTCTCAGAGCGGTTTTGACGACACTGAGAGAGCATAGACTGTACGCAAAATTTAGCAAGTGAGATTTCATGGACATGTCATTAGCGATCAGGGTATCTTTGTGGATTCAGAGAAGATTCGGGCAATTATTGACTGGAGGACACCTGAATCTGCTTTTGACATTCGGAGTTTCTTGGGACTAGCAGGGTACTACCGCCTATTCGTACATGACTTTTCCTCGATTGCAGCACCGATGACTAGATTGACCAAGAAGGATGTTAGATTTGATTGGTCAGAGGAGTGTGAGAAAGCTTTCTGGGAGTTGAAAATGAGATTGACTTCTGCACCAGTGTTGACATTGCCAGAGCCGGGCAAGAGCTTGTCAGTGTATACGGATGCATCGGCATTAGACTTGGATGCGTTTTGATGCAAGAGGGTAGACCGGTAGCTTACTTGTCCCGACGACTGAGACCCCACGAGGTTAACTATCCAGTGCATGACTTGGAGCTTGCAGCAGTCGTTTTTGCACTGAAGGCTTAGAGGCATTATCTCTACGGAGAACGGTTCATACTCTACACTGATCACCAGAGTCTGAGATATATTTTCACTCAGAGAGATATGAACATGCGTCAGAGGAGATGGCTTGAGTTACTTAAGGACTACGACTTCACTATTGAGTATCACCCAGGGAAAGCGAACGTTGTAGCTGACGCATTGAGCAGGAGCGGTATTGACAGTCAGAATACGACATATGACACACGAGTATGACTTATTACAGGCGGCGTCAGTTGTGTGCATGACCGATGTTTTTACTACGACTGAGCCACACGTCTGTTGTCAGATGAGAGTTCCGACTGTATCTATTGAGCGAGTGGTCGAGTGTCAGATGACTGATGGGCTCTATGAGCGGTTCAGTGGTATGGCTCGGGATCCGAGTGTACGGATTGGGCGAGTCGACGGATCGTTGTTTGAGACACCGGGGAGGTTGTGGATACCTGCGCAGCTTTCGGAAATACGGACGAAATTTTGGAGGACGCACACAGTCTCGCTTACGGTTCATCCTGGTCGAACCAAGATGTATCATGATTTGAGGCGATTGTTCTGGTGGCCAGGGATGAAGGCTGACGTTAGCGAGTACGTCAGGAGTTGTCATATCTGCCAGCAAGTTAAGGCTGAGCACATGAGACCAGGCGGTTTACTACAGCCACTACCAATTCCACAGTGGAAATGAGAGCACGTCACTATGGATTTTGTCAGTGGGTTACCGCAGACTACAAGGAGACACGATGCGGTTTGGGTTGTGATCGACATACTAACGAAATCGGCGCATTTCATTCCTATTTCTATGAGATATTCGTTCCCACAACTGAGTATTATCTTCGAGAGGGAGATCGTTAGATTGCATGGGGTGTCAGTCTCTATTATATCTGACCGAGATCCTAGGTTGACTTCGAAATTCTGGGAGGTGATGCAGGAACAGTTTGGCACCAGGTTGCAATTTAGTACAGCTTATTATCCTCAGACAGACGGACAGTCTGAGATACTGATACGGATTCTGGAAGATATGCTCAGGGCTTGTATTTTGCAGTTTGGAGGTTCATGGGAGGATTATTTACCGCTGTGTGAGTTTGCTTACAATAACAGCTATCAGGCGAGTATCGGGATGCCTCCGTTTGAGGCGCCAGATGGCAAGCCCCGCAGATCACTGCGTGTTGGGCGCGCTGAGGATACAAATGGCGATTGGGCCGAGAGATAGTTGTTGATCACACGAGAGAAGATTAGCAGCGATTCGACGAGAGACTTCGGGCAAAGACATGACAGACAAAAGAAATATGCGGATAAGTATCACGAGGGTCCGGCTATGAAGAGGGCGACATGGTTTATCCGAAGGTTTCACCATAGAAGGGCCAAAGCAGAGATTTGGGATTAAAGGGAAATTGGCGCCGAGATACATAGGACCGTTCGTAGTCGCAAAGACGAGTTGGCGGTGTGGCTTACGATTGGACTTGCCGGCACAGAGTTAGTTGGGGTTCATCCTACGTTTCATATCTCGATGTTAAGACTGGCTAAGTCAGGACCGAGACCGATGGTTGACCTGAGACAGATCGAGGTTCGGCTTGATGTAACATATGAGGAGCGACCGATAGCAATTGTGGATCGTGCAATTCAAACTCTTAGGAATAGGGAGATCCCTAAGGTGTTGGTTCGTTGGCAGCATCATGGTACAGAAGGACTCACTTGGGAGCTCGAGTCTACAATGCGGGAGCGTTACCCTCATCTATTTCATGGTACGAAACTTCAAGTTATTTAAAATTTCGAGACGAAATTTCTTTTCTAGTTGGGAAGAGTTGTAACGGCCCAAATTTTAATTTCGCCGTTATTATGGATTATTTTCAGACATGGACGACAGCTCAGATCTACGTGGATATCGCAGATAGGGCAGGGCACGCCGACTAGGTAAATAGTGATTTTGTGTGATTGTTTGCATATTTGCGATGCTGTATATTAAGTTATTTACCTAGCATCGCATGTGTGTATTTATATCATTGAATCGAGCGAGATTGTGTAAACTGTATTCGCCTCGATATGCGTGTCGACGCGGGTACCGGGTAGTTGACGGGACCGAATATTAGGTCGGGGAAATTAAAACACACAAATTAAATAAAAATCAGTCAAGTAAATAATATGGAATGTATATATTGAGTGACTAGTGACACGGCGGTACGCGGATATCACGGTTCGGACGCGAAACCGGGCGTCGAAACGCCCGAAAACACGAGCGAGTGTCCTAGCGGTGTCACGAACAGGTGTTACACTTGTCCTAACGAAGTAACACTTATAATTTCCCTCACCACGTGTATGTCCACCCATAGTTAAAATCGCCACCCACCACATCACCCACACAAAAACTCTCACACACAGAGCAAAAACAGGGAGAACTGGAGGATCGGCTGAGAGAAGAAGGAAGGAGATGAGGAGAGGAAGAGCATCAAGGACGCGCGGTTGAGGTGAGTTTGGGGTGGTGGTTGTGTTGTTTCGGGTGGTTGACGATGGGGTGGAGAGTGGGGTTCGGCCATGGAGGCCGAACCCCATGGCCACGGTGGGATGGCAGGGGTGCCTCCCTTGCCATCGGCTCCATCGGGGTTGGGGTGGAGAGCCACCCCAACCCGTCACCGGAGAAGAAGAGATGGAATGAAAAAAAAAAAAAAAAAAAAAAAACCAGCAACTGGTTCGAAAACCAGTTGGAAGAGGAAGAAGGTGTACACGCGCGAGTGTGCGCGCGCGCGTGTGCACCCCTACTGGACCTGGGCCGGGCCCAGAATGGGCCAGGCTCGGCCCATGGGTCGAGCCATGGTCCAGGGTCGGGTCGGGTCCGACCCGTTTGGGTCGACCCGACCCAAACCAAACCCGGGCCGGGTCGGGTCCGACCCGTCTGGGTCGACCCGACCCAAACCAAACAGTAAAAAAAAAAAAAAAAAAAAAAAAAGAAAAGAAAAATGAAAGAAAATTATGGGAAAAATCCAGAAAATCAGGAAAAATATGAAAAATGAGAAAAAGATAGAAAAATGATATTCGAGAATATTTTTGGGCGTTGACACCCCGGTATAACTCGAAAAGTGGGTCAAACCAAACTTTTTGAAATAAAAATTTTCATATTTTAACCGCACATTATAAATTCACTTAATTTGACTTTAAACTAGTTAAAATGGTTTAATTGGACGCTAGGAACTTATGAGATCATAGTCGGGAGTCGGGCGCGTTTCTCGAGACGTGAGTGAGACTTCGGAGTGCGTTTTAAGGTACGTAAGATTTCATCTGAAAGTCATTGAGGGTTTACTTTTTCTATCGTTGATTTCATATTTCTTGTTATTATACTCTATTCCGTGATACATTTGGGTTGGTGGTCGAGTTACTCCCACCTGATATTCGTTGTGTACTTATGGCACACTATGCTGTAGCACGTGTGATCTGACATTCGATGAATTGCAACCCAAGTTGCAAGGGTGCACGTGTCGGGCAAGCCCCGCGAGGAACCAGGTGAAAGGAAGTGGGGGCACCCACCGAAAGGATCATGGGGGTCCGAAGTACAGTTTAGTCTGACCGGGACGAGTACACAATTTGTTTATCTCGTGTTATTTATTCATGTGATGATCTTAGCACAATTGTCTATTTAGTTTCCGCATGATTATTTGACATGTTTATTGGTATCTGTTTATTTTCTTATAAATGCTCGGTGTACTTCGTTGGAATCTTACTAACTGTACTCTCCATCTTGCTTTTTGTGATGGTCGAGTGCGATCCTAGTGCTAGTAGGGGCAAGGGGATTTTGGGCGACTTTATCTCGATCGCCGGCGAGGACCTACTAGTACGTGCGATTTTGATATTTTGCTTTACTTTTGGGTATTGGGAGACTGGATAGACACTGTACTTGTATATATTACTGCTTAGTATTGTGTCTATATACAGAGTACTTTCCCCGGGTTTTCCACAATTGGTGTTGCTCTTAAAATGATGCTTTATACGATGATAAATTTAATGGTTTTACTTGCTTTAAATTAAGACTTCCTCTGTTGTTTTTAATGCTATAAAAATGATCTAACTGATCAACGAAATGAGTTTAACACGCAAAATGAGTAGTAATGATGTAACAAATGGCGTCAGTGGCGCGTGGGACCCAGTGGGTCAAGGATCCGACAGGACCGTTGGGGCAGCGCCTCCCCACGTGGCGACCTCGGGATTTGGGGCCGTTACACTTAGATACAATGAATTCATGAAATTTATGTTGCGTGTTGCTGTTTTATGTTGGAGTTGATGTTAGGGACCTCTAGTAGTGTGTATGAGGGTCCCCAAGGCGTCAACATGGCCTATGTGTAGAGAGAACCCAGAATTCGAAATGCAAATTTTTGGGTTATGTTGTACATAGCGCACTAGGTAAACAATCAAGCACGCTAATATTGATTAACGCGCTAGATATTTGAATTAGAACGCTAATGTTGAAATTAGCGTGCTACTGTTGAAATTAGCACGTTAATTGTCATGACAGTACAAAATCAACAATTTGCAAAAATGGCTTAAACACTATAAATGGTCTTAAAACTTTAAGTAGAAGTCCAAACCCACTCTAAAACCTATCAAACAACTCCAGGGGACTAAGATGAGATATCGGGAGTTCGAGAACGCGTTTTGGAGTGTCGGGAGGTTGGATAGGCTAGGTTAAGCTTTGTGAATTGTAAGTAAAGTTGCGAGAATTCTATATTTCATTTCATTGACTTTTATCATTTTCTGGTCTATTTGTAGACATTGCTACTTGTAATCTCACATCATGTTGTTCTTGTGTAATTTCATAATTGAATATTGTGACATGATGCCTTGTGAAGTGTTTCATTGATTCAAATTTCTACTCTTGATGATATTCTTGATAGATAGTTGATCAAAAGCATGTTATTGGGGTAAGTTGGAATGGATTAGACTTGTATTATATTTCCTTGGGCTTTGTAGCCTAACTAAGTTTTGAAATCCTAGAGAATTGGAACTATTAGTCTCTGAAAACTAAAGTTGGAATTATCTAGTGTCCATTGCACAAGAGACGTGTGGTTCACAGGGATATGGGTCTACCGTGGTTCCGGCACTCACCACTACTCTTGCGCGACACACGAGGTATGTGACTCGGGGTGGTCGGCAATAATGAGATACATGATGTATATACATAGAGCGCAGCTCTGCTATTCGTATGAAATATGTTGAGCGCAACTCCATATAGTAGTGGAATAGGTTAGGTGATAGGTCTCACCGCCGACCGGATGTAGATCATTTCGACTTAACCTGTGTCAGTCTATACATTTTTAACTGTAGTATTTACTTGCATTACTTGATTCAGCAACTCTTTTGCTACTTTATGCTTTTAAATACCTTTCTCATAATTTGGGAATTTGGCATATAATTCTCCAGTTATTACTTAAATATCAATATACTCATCGTCTAGTTTGTGACGGTGGGTGTAGGTCCGTCGAGCAGCAGCAGACCGGGGAAAGAGAAGATCGGCGACTTTCTTTAAGTATTTCAGCGATTCTCCTATCTCATTTGTGTATGACTCGACTTTTGTTGTATTATTACTGTTTATATCTTTATTGTACATTTTGGGTTTTACATTGGGTTGAGCGTGTAGTTCCTTGTTTAGAAACTTATATATATACATGCATGTAATACGATGTTTTCCTGGTTTTCCACACTTAGGATTTTTGAATAATAAAAGCTTTCGCATAACCTTTAAACTACGTGATAATATTAAAATGATAAAAATTTTAATTAACTCTGAAATCTAATAATGTCTGGACTGGTGTATTAAAGAATATAGGGACGAAAGGCTGACTAATACATAATTAAGGCTTATGTGGTTAGGATTAAGGCTTGATTACGGGATTAGGCCGGGTGGTGCCCTGTTTAGAAGAAAAGGTCGTCACACAGCATATCTGTACGGATCATTTGACAATGAGATATATATGAGAATCCTTGAAGGATTTGAAATATCTAAAGAAATAAAATCAAAACCTAATAACATGCATTATATAAAATTATAAAGGTCTTTGTACGGGTTGAAATAATCCGGACAAATGTGGTACAAACGCCTTAGTGATTATTTACTTAAAAAGGATATGTAAATAATTCACTTTGCTCATTTGTCTTCATTAAAAGATCATCAATATGATTTGTGATTATTGTTGTATATGTTGATGATTTAAATATAGTGAAAAATCACGACGACATCGTTAGAACATCCGAATACTTGAAAAATGAATTCGAGATGAAAGAACTTGGAAAAACAACATTTTATCTTGATTTGCAAATTGAACATTTTCCAAGTGGAGTACTTGTCCATCACTCAAATTATATTGAAAAAATATTAAAAAGATTTTATATGGACAAGGCATATTCATTGAGCACTCCAATGGTTGTCAGATTACTTGAAGTGGATAAAGATTCATTTCAACCTCATGAAAGTGATGAAGAGCTATTTAGTCCGGATGTACCATATTTAAGTACGATTGGTACACTTATGTATCTTGCAAATTACACAAGACCTGACATTGCTTTTGCTATCAACCTACTTGCAAGATACAAATTTTCACCTACTCCAAGATATCGGAATGATGTTAAACACATTTTCCGTTATCTTCGAGGAACAAGTGACATGGGTTTGTTTTACTCAAGATGAGTAAAACTAAATCTTCAAGGTTATACTGATGCTGGATATTTGTCTGATCCTTATAAGGCTCGTTCTCACAAGGGGTATGTATTCACATGCGGTGATACATCTGTATCATGGAAGTCAATAAAGCAAACTATTGCTACTTCTTCCAATCATTCAGAAGTACTTGCAATTCATGAAACAAGTCGTTAATGCGTATGGTTAACAAACATGATTGAATATATTCAAGAATCATGTGGATTACATTTAATAAAAGATTCTCCAACCACATTATATGAAGATAATGCAACATGTATCACACAATTAAGTGAATGATATATAAAAGGGGATAGAACAAAACATATTTCACCAAAATTCTTCTATGCACATGAGCTTCAGAATAATGGTGAAATCGACGTCAAGCAAATCTGGTAGAGTGATAATCTTGCTGATTTATTTACAAAAGCCTAAACAACTACGACATTTAAGAGGCTTACATATATTGGATTGCGTAAACTTAAGGACATCGCAAGTAAAGAAACGGAACAAGTTTTACTCATGTCCATATGAGGGGGAGTTATTGATCAGTGTATTGCACTTTTTTTCTCTTAACTATGATTTTATCCCACTGGGTTTTCCTAGCAAGGTTTTTAATGAGACAATCCTAACAATATTATACTCATCTTAAGATTTATGAGAACGATGTACTTTTTTTTTCTTTTACTAGATCTTTTTCTCACAGAGTTTTTCCTAGTAAAAGTTTTAACGAAGCGCATTCTCTAAGCAAGTGTCATCCAAGTATGGATGACCATGTATGTACACCACCATATAGTGTAGTCATGTATGTAACGACCCGTTACCTAAGCTAGTGATTAGTACTAATCCAAATCCTAACTAACCCAGGTTAGGCTGGTGGTTAAGTTCGGCATACCTCGATTAGCGCGTGCGTGCGTTTGCATGATGTATGGAGTTTGTTTGAATTATTAAATCAATTTATATATAGGTTGTCGTATAATACGAAAATTATACACAAGCCTAAAAAATGAAAAATACCAAATAAACAATGGTTTATCGGGACACTAAGTGTGACGAGGGAGTCGTGGCACGAGTGTGCACACTCAAAGACACTTGTAGGCATGTCCGGTGAGTTTATTGGTGAATAATATGCGATATATATTTATATTCTTAAATATATAAATATATATTGGAAAATAAAAGAATATTAGAAATATATAGATTATCGGATCGTCTCGAACGAAGCGTAAGTGCTTGATGTGTCCAATTTCGTGTCACTTTAAGGAGTGTCACTTTAACGCACCAACCACGTGATCGGTCTCGAGATAGAACTATGCGTATCTCGAAGAAATCTATATATAAAAACAAAAATTCATTCTTATCAGTTCATTCGATCGTTGGAGAGGGTTCATGAGAGGGGGCTCGGTTTCGATTCAGATCGAAGGGAGATCGTTTCGGAAGCCGAATTCAACGAAGTTGAGGAGCTTAATCGAATCAACAACACGAGATCAACATTTAGGTATGATTTGTTCTTGTATTTGTTGAAGTTCAATTCGATAGTGATGCTAGAATTTTAGTTAATTATGCGGTTGATGAGTAGAATTGGTTTATAACCTCATTAAAGGACCTCTCGGATCATTTGGGAATGTAATTGTTGAGTTTGGATGTGATTTGGGTTGATTTAGATGAGCATAACTTATTCACACGAACTAAATCGCATTTCGATAATTAAATCTAATTTTGAAATCTTTTCGACAACTTCGAGATATATATTTATATACACTAAACCATCTCTTTGATATCTGTTTTTTTTTTAAAAAATTATATATATAATTTTATTTCTGATTAATATCATTATTATTTATTCTATTATATTTTCTGATTTTATTAATATATATATATATATATATATATATATATATATATATATATATATATATATTGTTGAGTAGTAATATGGGGGGAGCGCACATCACTGCGCTCCCTCCCGTTTCTGTTTTTCACGGACTGCCTTATATGGGCCTGGTGGTAGTCCAATAGTGTGGAGGGGAGGCGCTGTGCGCACACAACGCTCCCCTCTTCTTCCATTTTATTTATTTTTTTGTGCATACATGGATATCATGGAGACCTCCCCAATTATCTATATTGCACAAGTCTCCCCAATTAGCTATATAATGGGTTCCCCTCTATCTACACGGGGCTCCCCAATTATACATCTGACTCCATGATATCCACGATCTGATACCATACTATAAATTAACATTAAGTATGATAGCATTTAATTAAACACCACATTGCATACTTAATCCTTAAATGGCTAATATAAATTACATTATATTTGATTAAGTATGTGTTATGGCAAGACTGGTTCCCCTACACCAACAAGCCCAAAGGGAGCCTCCAGCAGGCCCAAACGCACCAAACACACACCATTTGGATGAAGGATTATCTTAACTAGGCCCAGGTGTCTCTTTTGATGTGAAGCCCAGAACCAAAAGCTCATACAACTGTCCATATTTTGTTATCCCCAAACCACTACATGTCAGTTGTGGATTAGGGTTTACTGGATGTATTTAAACTTTTTTTTACAGTGAATGAAACAAGAATAAAAGTTTATCTTGTTTATTTTATTTCCTTGTCTCCACCAGTGTAGTTAAACCCTAACATTGGTGCTTTCATTGCTTTAATGGGGCCCAAACCAGCAGCCCCTACGGCACCTTCCTCTTCGTTAGAAGATGCCCTCACCGCCCTGCGCGATCAGCTGCAAGCTCTCACACAGACTGTCTCCAGCCAACATGACTCTGTCTCGGCTGCCATTACGGACCTTCGCTCCCAGGTGGCCGCCCAAACCACTGCTCCGGCTCGCCTTGCATCCCCTACCTCTGCCCAATCTAACCTCAACTCCCCCTCCCTACCGCCTCCACAACTGCATGCCCGCCCGCCCTCTATCCCCGGGCGCCGGGCCATCTACATTCACCGCTCGGCAGCCGTACTTCTTCGGCGGGACCGCCAACCCTGTTCCATTGCCCCAGCAACCGTCCCTTTCACTGTCCCTTAAACCTCCGCGAGTAAACCTCAACCCATTCGACGGCTCCAACCCTCTTGACTGGTTATTCCAGGCTGAACACTATTTCCAACTGCATCAAATCCCACCGGATCAACGCCTCGCGCTGGCCGCCTTCTTCATGCAGGGGGACGCCCTGAGTTCGCCTTCTTCATGCAGGGGGACACCCAGAGTTGGTTCCAATGGATGTTTAACAACAACCAACTTCTGAGTTGGGACTCTTTCACTCGCGCTCTCGAGCTCCGCTTCGGGCCGTCATCCTTCGAGAATCACCAGATCGCCTTGTTCAAGCTACGTCAAACGGGGTCCCTGATTGACTACATCACCGATTTCGAACGGCTAAGCAATCGCGTAGTGGGGCTACCTGTGGAGTTTCGTCTATCTTGCTTCATCTCGGGCCTCAAGCAGGAATTCCAGAGGGAGTTGGCCGTCCTCAAACCCCTCACGCTCTCGGACGCCATCGGTTTTGCCAAGCTGTTGAACGGCAAATTCCACGATAGCCGACTGTCGGGTTCCCTGGCCAAAGGGTCTTCTTCCCCGAAAACCCCACCCCTTCACCCACCTGCTTCCGCCACCCCCAACCTTCCAGTGCGTAAGCTCACTCAGTCTGAAATGCAGGACCGCCGATCTAAGGGTCTCTGTTTCAATTGCGACGACAAATTCACCCCTAGTCATCGCTGCAAATCTCGCCACCTCTTATTGCTGCTGCCGGACGATGGAGAGCCTAACTCCTCTGTTGCTTCCCTCATGCCAGTTTCCCCGGCTGACGGCGTCACTGAAACCCCACTGCCTAACCCTCCGCCCTCACCGCCCAGTCCCACTGACCCCGCTACATTTCCACCTCTCCCCCTTCGGCCTTACACGGCTCCACCAACCCTGAAACTTTGCGTCTCCGCGACACGCTCGTTGGTACCCCTGTCTCCATCTTGGTCGATTCGGGTAGCTCTCACAATATCCTCCAACCGCGGTTAGCCGCCCACTTAAACCTTCCAATCTCCCCCATCAAACCTTTTTCTGTTTTCGTGGGCAATGGCGCTACCATCCCTTGTGCGGGGTTTTGCCCCAACGTTCCTCTCGTCATTCATTCTCATGCATTTGATGTCCCCTGTCATTTATTCCCAATCCATGGCGCGGATATTGTTTTAGGTGCGAAGTGGATGCAATCTATTGGCCCCTTTCTATCCGATTACAATATTCCCCATATCCAGTTCTATCACAATGGTTCACTAATCACCCTCCATGGCGACCACAACCTACCCATTCCGTCGTCCTTCTCCCAATTACGTCGCCTTCACCACACCGACTCCATTGCATCGTTTCATGCCTTCACCATCGTTCCCACGGGCCCCTCCCCGTCCGACCCACCCCCACACACTCCGCCTGCCCAACCCAACAGTCACATTCCCAACAACCTACACTCCTTATTAACCACATATGCTGCTGTTTTTACCCTCCCATCCGGCCTCCCACCACATCGCACTCATGACCACCATATCCACCTGCTTCCCCAATCCGCCCCCGTGAACATTAAACCGTATCGTTACCCTCATTCCCAAAAAGATGCCATGGCCTCTATCATTGCTGATATGTTACGAGATGGGGTAATTAAACCTAGCACTAGCCCATTTTCCTCACCGGTGCTTCTTGTTAAAAAGAAAGATGGCTCGTGGCGTTTTTGTGTCGACTATCGCGCCCTCAATGCTGTGACCGTTCGAGACCGTTTCCCTATCACTACGGTGGATGAATTGTTGGATGAATTGCATGGCGCGACCTATTTTTCCAAATTGGATTTACGTTCCGGCTATTTCCAGATACGCCTAGCTCCTACAGATACTTTTAAGACAGCGTTCCGAACGGTCGATGGTCATTACGAGTTCCTTGTCATGCCTTTTGGCTTGACTAATGCACCATCCACATTTCAGGCTGCCATGAACGACCTATTTCGACCCTATTTGCGCAAGTTCGTCTTAGTTTTCTTCGACGACATATTGGTCTATAGTGCCTCTTGGGACTCCCACCTCAACCACTTACGGCAAGTCCTCCAACTTTTATTGGATAACCAGTTTTTTGCTAAATTCTCTAAGTGTTGTTTTGGTGTCACCTCGGTGGAATATTTGGGCCATATTATTTCGGGTCTGGGTGTCGCACCAGACCCTGCCAAAGTGGTCGCTATTCAGTCTTGGCCGGAGCCGCGTAACCTTATCGCCCTTCCCGGGTTCCTTGGCCTCACGGGGTTCTATCGTCGCTTTGTTCACCAATATGCCACAATTGCCAGCCCTCTTACTGAACTTTTAAAATCAGATACATTTACATGGACCGACACAACGCATTCCGCTTTTCAACAACTAAAGAAGGTTATGCTCCATCTTCCCCTCCTCCAGCTGCCGGACTTCACTAAGCCCTTTGAAGTCACCACTGATGCGTCTGGTACCGCCATTGGCGCCGTTCTCTCTCAGAATCACACCCCCATAGCCTTCTTCAGCAAGAAATTGTGCCCCAGTATGCAGTCTTCATCCGCTTACGCCAGAGAGATGTTCGCCATCACGGAGGCTGTAAAGAAATGGCGTCAATACCTGTTGGGCACCAAGTTCAAGATTTTCACCGACCAACGGAGCTTAAAAAACCTTCACACTCAAACAATTCAAACGCCGGAGCAACAAAAATGGCTTACCAAACTCTTAGGGTTTGACTATGACATTCTTTACACCCCCGACAAGGAGAACAAGGTCGCTGATGCCCTCTCGCGCATTCCAGACGCCGCGCCCCTGTACTTGGCGATCTCTACCATCACCACCCCCTTCTTGGATAGGCTACGAGCTTTCTACCTATCCGATCCTGCAGCCCAGAACCTCCTCAACAAATTTCGCACTGACAAAAAAATGCAAGACTTTTTTTCTTTGAAACAGGGCTTACAATTCTACAAGGAGCGCATTTTTGTTCCCCATATCGCAGACCTCCGCCGTGATATCCTCCGCGAATTCCATTGCTCCCCCTTGGCGGGCCACTCCGGCGTCAAGGCCACCGCCAGTCGCGTTGCTGCCTCCTTCTACTGGCCGAAGTTCCTGCAAGACATCAAAGAGTTCGTCTCAAAATGCTCTATATGTCTCCAAAACAAATACTCCACTTATCGCCCTTACGGCACCCTCCAACCTCTCCCGATTCCCAGTCAAGTGTGGGAAGACATCTCTATGGACTTCATCACACACTTACCTCCCTCGCATGGCAAGACTGTTATCTGGGTCGTGGTTGACCGCCTCTCGAAGTACGCCCACTTTGTCGCCCTACCAACCAGCTTCACGGCCTCTGAACTCGCCAACATCTACACAGTCGAAATTTTTCGTCTGCACGGCCTTCCCCGTTCCATCGTCTCCGACCGTGATAGAATCTTCACCAGCCACTTCTGGCGTGAACTTTTCTCCCGCCTGGGAACTTCCCTCCTCTTCGGCAGCTCCTATCACCCGCAAACCGACGGCCAAACGGAGGTACTCAACCGGTGCTTGGAGACTTATTTGCGTTGTTTCGTCGGTGAGGAACCTCACCACTGGTTCCGCTACCTTCACCTCGCGGAATACTGGTATAACACCTCGCGCCATTCCGCCACCGGCTTTACTCCTTTCCAGGCTCTCTACGGTCGTCCGCCAACGTCTATTCCTTCATACATAGCTCACCAGTCCTCCATGGCCGCCCTGGACGACCTGTTACAAAAAAAAAAACGAACTATTAAGTTCTCTCCGCCACCACCTCCATCGCGCTCAACAAAGGATGAAAGATCAAGCGGACAAACACCGACAAGACAAGACCTTTACTGTGGGTGACCTCGTTTACCTCCGTCTCCGACCTTATCGGCAGCACAGCGTCCAGCGACGCGCCTCCCACAAGCTTTCCCCACGTTTCTTCGGCCCCTTTAAAGTCCTTCGTCGGGTTGGCGTCGTCGCCTATGAGCTTGACCTTCCTCCGTCTGCAAAGATCCGTAGGGTGGTGCATGTCAGCCTCCTCCGCCCACACAACGGCGACCTTCCGATTTTGGGCCGGCCCCTTCCTCCAGATCTGGTTTCCCTCGGCCTCAAACCCTCTCCCAAACGACTCCTTGGTACTCGTTTGATTTCAACAAAGACGGGTACACAACTCCAGGGTCTCATTGAATGGGATGGCCTCGATATCAACGAGGCTTCTTGGGTTCCGTTCGCACGCCAGCCGGCTCTGGCCCTCGGTCAACATGCCACTGCACCACCTGCCACCCCCTTTATGGAAAATCCAACCACCCCTGCTGGAATCTTATCACATAATCTTGAGGACAAGATTGCTCTAGAGGATGGGTGTATTGTTATGGGCAAGACTGGTTCCCCTACACCAACAAGCCCAAAGGGAGCCTCCAGCAGGCCCAAACGCACCAAACACACACCATTTTGGATGAAGGATTATCTTAACTAGGCCCATGTGTCTCTTTTGATGTGAAACCCCAAACAAAAGCTCATACAAATGTCCATATTTTGTTATCCCCAAACCACTACATGTCAGTTGTGGATTAGGGTTTACTGGATGTATTTAAACTCTTTTTTACAGTGAATGAAACAAGAAGGAAAGTTTATCTTGTTTATTTTATTTCCTTGTCTCCACCAGTGTAGTTAAACCCTAACAATATGATATTTGTGATCAGCCACATTATATTTCTCTTATTTCTTTTGTACTTTGGTTCTTGACCAAACATTAAATCTCTAAATGAACTCCTTTTGATTTGAAAAGAGATTCGAACAACATAGAAAACTTATTTATATAATTCGAATATGCATAGATCGCACACAATACTTGTGTTTCATTTAGATCTACACTTTATTTTTGAAATAAACTTTATGGCATAGATAACCCAATAGAAATCTCGATTAATCCCGAAGTCAATTGATCTATTAAGTTAAAACACTAAATAAGGTTTACCTAACACGAGGAACTCCGAAGATCACCTCTTTCGTCTCTCTCTCGGCTTTGCGCTTCCACCCTTTCTCGGTCACTTGTGTGTTTGATTTGGGTGTACTATTCTCTCTTTCACTTTGTTAAAAGGCAATATAATTGAATCAAAAATCATTCATATATTAAGATCAATCAAGGATTTTCAATTGTCTTTCTTTCCTAAATCGACAACTTAAAATAGAAAACTAAAGTTTGAGTTGACTTAAGGTTTGATTTTCAATTGTCTTTCATTCCTTTCTTAGACGTTCTTAGTAAGTATGTGCTCTCTTGTGGGCCCACGTTAAATGAGTTGACCTAAGGTTTGAGTCAAATATAAAATGCATTTAGGCTATAGGTTGTCTTAATTTAAATTTGAATCGTCACAGGACGTGGATTTGATTCTTGCATAAACAACGACTATATTATGTTCTCAAACTACTTTAGGGTGTTGAGAAGGTGCTCCTGATCATTTCTCAAGAGATTAGTCAGATTTTAATGGAAAAAGAGCCGAGGCTATTTGGACACCCATAGACATAAAAAAAGAACAAAAAAAAACTGCCCAACTCTACTCACAGATAATTCCGATCGCCTTTAGCAATGCCATAACATTTACTATTATTTTCTAATGAACATAGTTTTTTTCACTCAAGTGGGAGTCGAACCCGTCATGATCTCTCAAAAGCTTATTTTTTTGGCAAGTGATGCCTTTAGAACATCTTCAACGGAAGGTGGATTGGATGTCAATGTGTGCCACCTATGACTAAATAGACATTGGAGTGAAAAAACTTCTTCGATGAAATGTGCATTTTGAATGTCAAGATGACGCGGATAGACATTATCTATTTTGAATGTCACTTCTTGATATTCAAATTGACATCCATGTTGGATAATATGATTTTTTAAAATATTTACTAATTTTATTTACACTTTTATTTTCACATTTTAATTAATAAAATTACATAAAAAATGTCACCCACAAATTCACATCTACCATTGAAAACTTATTTTAAAGTTGAATGTCAATTTGAGCCAGTGTCTACATTTACCATTGGAGATGCTCTTACGTATCTTTTTGGTTTTGTCACTTATTTTTGGTTTCAAGATGCTCTTATTTATCTCCCCATAGATGTTGCACTATTTTTCAGAAAACGTGGGTCATCTTCTTTTAATACACACTTGTGGGCATCCCTTGATTTGCATGTGTGGATGTTTGTGCGCAGAATCTATGTGTATCGTAAGGATACTAATAAATACGTGTAAAACGTGCGTTTCAGAAGTGGTCCCCTTAAATTAATATTATTATTATTATTTTTTTGGTCAAATTGATTCTAAATGCATGCCAATGCCCCTCCTTACATGTTAGAAAAAACATAAGATCCATAAAAGTTCGCTACCTACCAAAAAAGGCATCTCTCTGCTCCTCAACCTCAACATCTGGTGCGTTAACAGGTGAGCTCTTGTTTCATATATCTATTATCTTTGTTCTTTTGTTTGTATTTTTTTGCTTCTTTTCGTTGGTTATAGCTTAATTTATATGGGACCGGATTCTGATTTTTGGGTTTTGAAAATTATTGATGATGGATTTATGTGCTACAGAATACCATGACAGTTAGGCACTTTGACAGTCTTTTTTTTTTTTTTTTTGCCATTGATTCCTTTTTAGCTTGAGTTTTTTTTTTTTTTTTTTTTTTTTTTTTTTTTTTTTTTTAATTCAAAATGAGATTTTCCCCTTTTGTGTGAGTCTTATTGTTATTGTAGGGAATGACCTACTTATTAAATAATCCACTTGACCTTTTCAAAAAAAAATAGTAATAATAATAAAATATTCCACTTGACCAATTTGATTGTTTTTCTATGATCTATGGGATGCACCAGTAATCACTTGAGTCAATCTGATTATTTTTAGTGTTAATATACACAATCAATTTGATTAATTGTTTTTCAGAGGGGCTTGTTGCAACTGAAGACAATATTGAAAATTTGTTTCATTAAGTTCAATTATTGGCTTTTTCTCTCATAAGAATGATTTCTTTAGACATATAATTTGTTTTTAAATGGAAAATTTTACATATTGTTTGATCGTTTTCTTGAGACGACCTACAAATGCCCTTACTTGGATAAGAGGTCGGGAGTTTGAGCCTTGTAGTGGGCAGTTGTGTGATTTCCGTCTCATAAAAAAGTTTTTTTAAAGAAAACCCTTGGCATAACTTAAATTAAAGACCTGTGATAACTTGGGATGTATTAATAAGGAATGATATAAAGGATTACTAAAGCATATCATCAACTGCCTTAAATTGAGTTGAATGGAAGCGTTTGATCCGTTTAGCCGATCGCAACTAATTTGGGATTATGCTGTGTTCTTGTTATTGGTTGATCATTTTCTTGGAATACATGGAGTAAAAGTATGTGTAGTATTTTGAAGGAATTCTTCTTTAGAAAAGCTAGAGCAGAAGATGTTGATTGAAAGGTTGAGATGAAAACTTCTATGATTTGTTGAGATGTATCGTAAGACATTTAATGTGTTGTTTGTATATTTATCTTAATAACATATAAATATTTAAGTCTTAAAATACTCATTTATTTTTTATGATTCATATTATGTCCAATCATTTTTACTTTGTATTTATACAAAATGCCTGCACATATGGCAGGTTTTGAACTATTGTGTTGTTCATGCGTTCACTTTCCTTATTGACAAGTTTAAGTATTATTCCAAGGTACATTATCTCCTACTATACCTGATATTAGTATTTTGGGTTTTGGTTGTCATTTCTTCCAGATTGTAGAATTTTTTGGATTTGTTTGTTCACTTAATATGTTGCAAGAACTCTGTTCTTTATGGAGTTATTTTATGTTGGAACTTCATTTTTAGCAAAACCTATAATAGGCGCTGTTGAAACAGGTGGTGATCTAAAAGAGATTTTTGTAAGTTCTCTATGACTTGAAGAGCCATTTGAAATCAGAAGTAAAATAAAACCTCCATAGAGAAAGAGAAAAAAGGAAGAGAGGAATAAGGGTTATTCTTCTCCGAAAGACCTTCCTGAAAAGTAACAGTCGTAATGTGATTACGAAGACTAGCTCTTTCTTGTTAAACTTTGGCTGTACAAAATATGCCTGCAAAGTTTCTAGTAAATTACATTTTATTTTGCTGCAAGATTTCAGGTACAACTGATTGAAGTGTAGAATCAATTTCACTATCTCATTGATCTTTTTGCTTTCTAATAACCAAGGTTAACTTTCATATCAACTTTGAGATCTATTTGGTGAGTCACAGTCAAGATCAGTTGCCTCACATATGTCCAGTGACATTAGATAATGTTCAGGCAACATCGTCATCGAATGTATACTGTATGACATGTCTGGCTTTTTCATCAGAAACTGTATCTCAGTTTCCTTTCAATTCATGCTTGGACCTAGTCTTACAATGATGTGCTGTTGGTTTTATCTTTTTTCAAGTTAAGCTAGTATGGAAGAAATAATGAAATGTTAATTCCTGTGAGTAGCAGAAACACAAGATTCATGGCCCAGTCAGCGAGTAACACCGATGGGAAAAAGCTTATCAAAATTGATATCAGTTCGGACACCGTATGCCCATGGTGTTTTGTTGGGAAGAAGAATCTAGACAAAGCCATTGCTTCAGCAAAGGATCAGTTTGACTTTAAGGTATTCCCTTTGCAAGTTCATTATCATTGCTATTTCTTCACTTTTTCTTCACCGCTTTTCCTAAGTTTACTTCTATACCCTTTTTGTATGAAGATTCAATGGCACCCATACCTCCTTAATCCCTCGGCACCAAAGGAAGGTATCCCTAAGAGAGAATTTTATGAGAAAAAGTTTGGATCGCAGAGCGTGGAAATGGCAGCTCGGATGACAGAGGTTTCATAGCCAAGCAAACGTTTAGACATACCCCTCTTAATTGTGATATATGCCTGTGTTGAACATTGTGAATGCTTTGCAGGTGTACCGTAGACTTGGTCTCGAATACAACATGTCCGGGCTCACGTAAGACTGAAATACCATTCATTCAAAGCACATATGGTGCTAAAGAGGCTTTTCTCACTTCATTTTGCGCAAATTTGCAGGGGGAATACACTGGACAGTCACCGACTCATAACCTGGGCTGCGCATCATGGACTTGATAAGCAAAACGCACTTGTAGAGGAGTTGTTTGTTGGATACTTCACTCAAGGGAAGTACATTGGAGACAGGCAAGTAACTGTACTTGATATTATATTCATAATGTGGACTGTTGTGCTTACAACTATGGTTTCATCTGTTGGTTGACAAATGAGTCCCTTGAACATATTGTTTGGTTAATCATTAAATGACATGAGAAACATCTCTAAAATATATTTGATCTGAGTTTTTCAATTCTGCATTGCAGGAAATTTCTCGCAGAAGCTGCTGCGAAGGTTGGCTTAGAGGGGGCGGAAGAGTTTCTTGAAGACCCAAACAAAGGGGTCGCGGAGGTGATCCCTCATATTGGTTTACATTCAACTTTTTTATTCTTCATATATTGGATCTGAAGTTTTTCTTGGATTTTCTCTTAAGGTTAACGAGGAACTCGCGAAGTACTCAACATGCATTAATGGAGTCCCCCATTTTGTGGTAAGACATAAAAAAAATTCTTTGTTCCTCTCTTTCATATGTAGCAAAAAACAACAATGGATATTTCATCTTGATTTAGCCTGCTAGTTCCTTATCCGAGACGATTTGCTTGTAGATCAACGGAGAAATCAAAATAAGCGGCGGTCAGCCTCCTGAGGTCTTTCTGAGGGCCTTTCAAGCTGCTGCAAACAATGCCAATTAGCTCTTCATACAACATATATATCTTTGTAATTCTAAAGTATGAAACTGCACGCCATTATGTATTTCAAGTACTTGAACAAAATCATATACTCTGAATTATGTGTAGTTGAGTGGGGATCTGACCTTGTATTTGGTGCTCTATATAATAAAGGCTTGGCTGAGTATATGTGAATTAAGCTACTTGTAATTTCATGATGCCAAGCTTTAGCAATTTTCAACCCTTGGAGCATGCCCTTGTCTTTCACATAGAGAAGCGTTTGTCACTTGAGGGGTGAGTTTGAGAGGTTGCATATGTATAATCTCATTGTTATGGTTCGTTATGATCCAACAATATTGTTGTTGTTGCTGCTGCCGGTGGTGGTGGTTTCTTTTATTAATTGTTTGATTGCACGAGAAAGAATTTTCTTTTATGGTTCAATCCGTGTGCGCATCTAAATCATCGTCGATGTCGGGCGGCTCGATGATGATGTTGGTGACAAGACCGCGAAAGAGTAGTAGAGGCCAAGTTTGTTTGGGTTATAGAAATGATCAGTTCGTAAGAGAGATTGAGAGATTTTCGATTTTTCACGCTAAAAGATGAGAAAATAAATGAGGAAAATAGGGGGATGTGGTTTTTTTTCTGTGCAGTTACAAAGTTATCAAACGGTGGAAAAAACGGTTACATAAAAAAAGTATACAATTTTATATGATTTTTTTCATTTTCTTTGCTATCAAACACACCCTAATTAGTGAGGATTTCGATAGGTATCAAGACACTACAAGACACAATTATGTTAATCACTAAACTTGTTAATTTTGTTGTTGGACTTACACGAGCACGTGGATATATTATGGGGTTTTACTTTAAAAGGGCGTCGGTAATAGTTAAGGGGAAATCCACAATTATATATTTCATCATGAAGTCACACATATTCGACGTGGGAATTAACTAAAACTTTCAGTCCACACATTTCCAACATATTATTCATATTTTTTTTCGATAACTCCAACAAATTGTTCATTAGTTCAAGGTATTACTTCAAAGAAATTAATCAACTTCATCAAAGTCTCCCCTATGCGAAGGAACCTAAATTCTCGCCATTTCTTTTAAATAACGCCTCCTCAGTATCCTCACCATTCTATTGGTTAAAGAAAATTAATAATAGGGTTCTTTTGGAATTTTCTTTTCTGCTTATTCCCTTCTTATCTGGTAAGTTATTATTATTATTATTATTTTTTAAAATTCAAACAGTAAGCACAATTCAACATTACCAAACGTCAAGCAGTCATCTTAATTGGCTTTATTGAGACTAAAATAACTTTATTGGCAAAAATACCTTGTTACACACACTTTAACTTCATAGATTTCCGTCTTCAGTCTTTCTAAATGAGAGGTTATATATGTTAACTTAAAGGATAAATAATAATTGACCCACGAATATACAGTTTGAATAACTGAACTCTTCCAAACGTGGCCACTTCCCACTTCATATAAATCTTTTCAAAACTATAACTAAATTGTGTCATTTAAACGTGGTGACTTTCTAATTTGACAACAATCTTTAACCATAATTAACCACTACTTAAGCTAACTACTTCTTAATATCCCAAACGTTCCCCTTTAATTGCTCCACCCATTAAACCCATTTGACTTTCGGCCATTCACTCAATCAAGCCTCATCCACTCTTTAATGTTTGGGGTTTCTACAAACACCAGCTACGTCTCCTCTCGAGTAGCCAATACAACGTCAAATCTTCGTATTTCTTTGAATCTTTTTAATGAATGTTTTTTATGTATATATGATTCCACTGCCTTTCTTTACTAGTCGATTTTCTGCGCTCTGCGTAGAAGTTATTAAAACTTTAAGAGAAAGTTAATAAACTATTAATTTACATAAATATATTGTAATATTTTTTACAATTAAAATTATAATTCACAATAATCAACTCGAAATATACAAAAGAGGGTAAAAAATATTTAGTTATAAACCACGCACTTATCAAACATCTTGAACAATCTTTATAACAACGAACACGAGATCTCTAATACGTCTTGAAGTGTCATGCAACTCAACAATCGCCACAACATTGCAGTAATTGTGAACTTAGATTATTTGTATAAATGATGTTGCAGTAACCAAAGGGATGATGTACGATTTGAAACGTAGATTAAATACATAGAAACAACCATTCGTTAATCAAGAAAAGAATTTAAATGCACTTAATTGTTATTTCGATCAAATACAAACTATAAATAAATTCAATAAATGAGGGAATGAATATATTTCTTGAAATAATCAATAACACATAAATAAATACCTTAAAATAGAACAAATAAGAAAATTAAATAATTATATTGGTGAAAGGAGAATGCATGTCAACTTTTTCGCAGCTCCAACTTTGATATATATATATATATATATATATATATATATATATATATATATATAGATATAGATATAGATTTCATTATACCATTTAATTTCTCCGTTTTATGCTTTTTTTTGTTTTTAAGTACACACTGTACAGTTCTAAGGTATTGAGTAATTAAAATTGTTAGTAAAATTTGATTTGCCTAGAGCGATCGAATAGGTGAATGACAAGTATTGAGGTCATGAGGCAATCAAAATATGTAGGACTGCTAAAGCATCCTACATGGGTGCGTGGCCAGTGGAAAAGATCCATATATAAGTACTCCCTAAGCAAACGACATTCAAACATGTTGATTAAATGTAATTGACACTAAATAAAGTTTGGTCATGTATATGCTTGATTGTACATCTCCCTTTCATTAATTTTTTTTAACTACTCTTTTTTGTGGGGTTGTGCTACAATAACACTCACAATGCACAAAAGAATGCACAGCTCCACGTTCATTGTATGTGTTGATGGGTGCTACTGCATACGCATCTAATTAAATTGTGCTTTACATGATAAGCAGGGGGTTGTGTATTATGTGGTGCATTTAGGAGTATTATTTCAGCTCTTAATTTCTTATCTATTTGATTGTATTATATAACACTTTTTTTTAAAGGCTTTTTTGCTTGGTGTTCATCAATCGTTATTAATTCACTTTATTATGATGAAAGCAGGTTGAAGATGGTATTTGTAATTATCCTAGAAATATTGTCAATGTTCAAATTTAATGATGAATCAAGTAGAGCGAAAATTGTAGCGATGCTAGAGAAGTTGATGGTGAAGAGCCCACATTTTTATGTAATTGATTGATCCATCTTTTTTTATTTTATAAAATATAATGATCGTTTCATATTTCATTTTGAATAAATAACGTAGTTTAATTTGTACATATTTCGAAATACGCATCGCTACAAAATGATCTAAGTAGGTACTATAATTCGATTATTTTGTTTTAGAAAAAATTATTTAAGATATTTGTTTTTCATCAAATGTATTTATTGATTTTACTCCACGCGCAGAGCTCGTGCTTCCTAACTAGTTCTTTTAAAGAAAAGATCAGATTCTTTTTGGTACTAAGATTTTTTTTTTTATCAAACTCGATAAAATTAGAATTAAAAAATTAAATAACAAAACTATATGATAAAGAAGGAAAAAAATATCTCTCAAACTCAAACATTTGGTCTATCTATAAATAGCCATCGATTCTAGGCCATAAGAGTTATCTACTTGTGTCTTAATTTATGTAACTTACGAATCATCTAAAAACTCTTGAGTTTTCATTACCGTTACCAATTTGATGAAAATTAGTATTAATGTGGGAAGCTTGAAAGTTCTCCCTCATGCCTATAAAATGACACTTGTATCATCAAACAAGGTGTCGAATGTGTTTGAGGCCAATGAGGGCGATAAGATTTTCGTGATTTATGAGACTAAAAGCTTCCGATATATAATTTTCTAACTGATCTATATTATATCATCTTTAAAGTATGTTTACAATGGTTTCTTTTTGTGAGGATTGTGAGAAGGTATAAACTATCAAGACACTACAAGACACGATTCTATTAATTACACACAATTCTGTTAATCACTTAACTCGACAATTTTGTTGTTGGACTTGCATAGGCACGTGGATTCGGTATTAATATTGTGGGGTTTTACTTTGAAATGATGGATCTCTGTCAGTACTAATATTGTGGGGTTTTACTTTGAAAGGGCGTCGGTGGTAGTTGAGGATAAATCGATAAATATATATTTTATTATGAAGTCACACATATTCGACGTGGGAACTAAACCTTTCAATCCACACATCTCCAACAGATTATTAATTTTTTTTTATTACTCCAACAAATTGTTCATTAGTTCAAGCAATTACTGCAAATAAATTAATCAATTTCATCAAAGTCTTACCTATGTGAAAGAACTAACGTCTCATCATTTCTTTTAAATAACGCCTCATCACCATTCAATTTTATATATTTTTTACATTATGCATCGAGAGATAACTATTGCATCGCCGCAACTTATATTATTTACTTTAAAACCCTTATCGAGAGATTCGAAACTTAATTAAATAATCTTTAATATTAAATTGAGATTTTTTTTTGGAGAAATTGAAATTTCATTATTCATACCAGATCGGACATAAATATAAGTACATTGATTGCTAATCTTATTTGTTCAAATAAATTGTCATTAATTTAGCTGTAAATGCGAAATTGAAATAATTTGATAATCAAGGATTGCTTTCTACAACGTTGAAACTCATAACAATACACAAAACTATTAAAACTACACAACGAATAACAAAACTTCTCAAAAAGGAGAATAAAGCTTAAAACTTTCCAACAAGGAGAAGACAATTCAAATACTTCAAACTATGGAAGAAAACTAACTATAAAATAAAAACTAAAGACAAGATCAATCTAAGGCGCCGCACAAATCCGTGCAACACCGTTGATAAATATGCACCGCAACAAATATGAACCAATCTCTACAAATCAGATTAGATAAATTGTTTATTGTATGAACAAAGTGCAAAAGAGATTTGATTAGAACTACCGCCGATCGAAAAGATTATCGTCAATGATTCAACAACAAAAATTTCAAAAGTGAATAAAGAAAAAAATCTCAAAGTTTTGGAGAGAAAGAGGGAGATTGACATCTTCTTAATATAAAAGTTAAACCTTCTAATGATAAATACAATTAAATACACATTTTTTAAGGAAAAGATCAGATTTTTTTTATTTATCAAACCTAATAAAATTAGAATTAGAAAATTAAATAACAAAGTTACGTGATAAAAAAGAAAAAAAAATAGGCGTAATAGGCAAATACATCCCAACGTTTCAAAATTTTTGCAAAAATATCTGAACATTTCAATTTTTGCAAATATATCATAATCTTTTAGTTTCATGCAAATTGTATTTTTGTTTTTAATTATTATGTATCAAACCACAATCAAAGTGATGAATGATCACTAGATTACATATCAATTTCATTTATATGATATAATGTTTTCAATCGTATGCATAGTTTATTATATTTTTAATTGTAATTAACTAAAAATAAGAAGTGATGATACAATTTACAAAAAATAAAAAGATTAGGATATTTTGAAAAGTTAGGATATTTTACCTATTAATATCACTCAAACTGAAGTCTCAAACATTTGTTCTTTCTACAAATAGCCATCAATTCAAGGCCACAAGAGTTATATCCCACTGACGTGGACGCACCGATAGGGGTGTGCGCACTACGCACTCTTCTCATCGTCTACTGTTCTGATCTTCGTCTCCTTCTTCGAAACTCGCTCAACAGTCAAACTAACAACAAAACACAGGTCAATCTCATCAAATTCTCGCAAATCAACGCTTCACCGACAAAATCCGAAGCTTGCCCACGATTTCTGTGATCCTCATTTGTAAAAGCCCCAAGGTTTTCATATCTGATTTCTCAGCTATCGATCGATCCCACTAAACCCAAGTTTGTCGAAGAACGGAACCCTAATTTACTCAATCTTATCTGATTCTAGCAAATCAACAATTCACCATGAAATCCGAGACTTGCCCACGATTTCTCTGATCCAAATCTGTAAAAGCTCCAAATTATTCATCTCTGATTTCTCAGCTGTCGATCGATCCCACTAGCTTGTCGAAGAGCAGAACCCTAATTTACTCAACCTTACCAAATTCTAGCAAATCAACACTTCACCGATATAATCCGAGACTTGCCCACGATTTCTCTGATCCTCATCTGTGAAAGCCCCAAATTATTCTTCTCTGATTTCTCAGCTTTAGATCGATCCCACTAAACCCTAGTTTGTCGAAGAACGGAACCCTAATTTGTCATTTCTGTTGGGATTCATCCCTAATTTTGTGACTTGCCCACGATTTCTCTGATCGTCATCTCCAAAAGCCCTAACTTGTTTTTCTCCAATTTCGTAGCTATAGATCAATCCCTCTAAACCCTAGTTTGACAGTCGAGTTTTGTTTGTCGAAGAACCCAATTTTCCATTTCTGTTCAAATTCTCGGTCGTTGAAACCCTAATTTTGCGATGGATGTGCTGTAGGGTTGTAAAGTCAGTAAATTTAGCGAGCTAGGAATCACTATTCTCGATCTGATGATGTCGGCGGAGAGGTCGTTCGATGCGTGGGAGGAGGTGCAGCGACACGGGCACGATTTGGCGGATCGGCTCGCGCAGGGATTCAATGGATTGCTTCACACACACGTGAATCCCCCATCGTTTTCATGGCCGAATCCGCAGACGCCGAAGCTGTTCGATGTCGAGTTCCCAAGCCAGAGAGATTTCGTGTTGGCTACTGATTCTGGAATCAATGGGGTATCGGCAATTTTTGATTTTGGGAATAGGTTAGGGCAAGCCGGGGCGGAGTTCGGGGCGGCCTTTAATGGGGTGGTTCAGCAGTTTTTCCGCAGATTGCCGATACCGTTTCGGCACGAGGAGAGCGAGGTTGCGTCGCTGAGGGTGGATTTGGATGGGCGGAAGAGGGTGCCTGTGTTGGATAGGCAGATGGATGATTTTGAGGATTTGGCTGAGAAGTTGAGGAGTTATGGGTTTTCTGATGACACAGCTTCAGTTGCTTCTGAGGAAGGGAATAAGGGAGGTTTTGGTCTTGATTCGAAGTCTTCGCGGCAGTTTGGGCGACCCCAGGTGAAGCTTTTGATGCTTACATGTTTGATGGTTTCAATTCAACATGAAATATGATTGCCCTTTGTCATTCATTTCCACTCGGTTTTGTTATCATTTTTTCTTTCAAGTTCAAGTTATCAGTGATTCAGTTGTTATCATTTTTTCTTTCAAGTTCAAGTTATCAGTGATTCAGTATGGACTGCATTTTATTGGAAGACGAATGCTTTAGATATCAGAATTTGTGGGGGTGGTAGTGTGTACCCTGCATTTTTTGTAGAATTTTCAAGCGGGTGTTGTGGACTTATGTGTGTTGAGTTTAAGGGGTGTTTATCGAATCTTCGATCCATCTTGTTCATGCAGGTTCAAGATCACTGTCTTGTGGTCTCAGGAGCATGAATAAATTTCAATAAACATTTTTTAGATGTTCCAATGTTCGTCTGAAATATGCATATGTTATACGAATTTACAACTGTGTTTGGGTCGTTCGGTCTGTACTTGTGGTAGCAATGAATTTGTTGGTATATAGAAGAAACCAGGTCATTATTGTGGTGATGTATGTACATAGAGAAAAAAGTTAGCTTCATTCTTTTGCTGTTATGCTTGTGTAAAGAAACCTATTGATCTTGTCATTGGAGCCTTTTTTGTTGATATATGGTTTAGAAGGGGTAGTAAATTCCACTGCCTCGATGAAGTGTTTCCGTCATCCATTGATGACATGGCGTCCTATATGAATCTTGTCGGATTCTCTCTGGGGATGTCGTTTGGGTCATTTGTGGGTTCTAGTCCACATTTCGTTAACTTTGGATTCAAACCTCAATCATATAAAGTTTTAAGTCTTAGTCCGAACCACTCATGCGTTTGCTCTTTTCCGTTGTTTTATAGAATTGTTTTTGATATGCAAACGTTTCTCAACCTTTTATCTTCTTGTCTCAAGCTGCAGTTGATGGAATTTGATAGTCGTTCCCCAAACTAGAATGCATTCCCATTACCTTTTTGTAGTTCATCTGTTGTTTTTTGTTTGTATTCTTATCTTCCAATGGGCTGGAATATCTTTTTTTTTTAAAGATTAGTTATAAATTTACATGGACTGCAGGCGAGCTTTAATGTTACATCAACATATGATAGTCGAACACATGATGTAGAAAGTTCTTTAGTTGCGAGGGGAGAATTGTGGAGACTGGAAGCATCCCATGGTAGCTCGGCTACAGGAAATGGAAACTCACCTATGTTCCTCGTTCAACTTGGACCTCTTCTTTTCGTTCGTGATAGTACCCTTCTTTTACCAGTTCATCTGTCAAAGCAGCACTTGCTTTGGTATGGGTATGATCGGAAGGTAAGATCTTATTTTTAAATCTCAATAGATTTGAGGTTATTCTCTTAATATCTCCAATTTTCATGTCTTTTATTGCTGAATTAGTGATGTCAGCACTCTTAGTTTATATGAGTTCATTTGAATTTTGATCTACAGGGGTCTTATCCATGCCTTACTCATTCTATTTCTTTTGCATTGTTTTTAAGTTATGCATGTGGTTAACTTCAGACTTTTGGTTTTCTTTGTTTAACAGAATGGAATGCACTCTCTCTGTCCAGCAGTGTGGTCTAAGCATAGAAGATGGCTTTTGATGTCAATGATTTGTCTAAACCCTTTGGCCTGTGTAAGTTGGAATCGCTTTTTTTTTTTTTTTACACTGCTTAATACGTTTATTTTTTGAAACGTTTTTAGGATATAAAATGCCTCGATATGTTATTTAACATGCCACCGACTGTTTCGCTTTTGGCATTTTGTTTGGTATTATTGTATTTTTTAATTTTCTTTAGTCACTGGGCAATAACCCTATTTCCTAGTCTGTTGAAAAGAGTGCAAATTGTTAGGGACCATGTATTATTGAATCAAAAAATTGTGATGAGGGTGGAATTGTCAATGTACTGGTGCAGTTGAATTGTTTCTTTTAATTTTTGTACAAATTCAACAAGATTAGTTTCAAATTATATGTTTTTTTCCTGGGGTTTAGTTATATGACTTGTATTGATCTTCTCCATAGACTTCTATTGAAGGAGTGATATTTGGTGGGAAATTTAATATAAGGCTAACTATTGGAAATAGCTCTAACTTCTTACATTCCTTCAATTTTAGCACACAAAATAATTTTTTGGGGTTTGATTATATTCTAAGATTTTTTTTTTTTTTTTAATGATTGGGGTTCATTCTTCTTGTGCACTTAAACCAGCAAAAATCTAAAATGGTGATCAATGCCTATAAATTGATCAAAGCATTAGAAATGATTCAAACAAACAAAAAATTCTTACAATATTATGCTAAAATTGAAGGAATATTAAAATTTTGTGCTATTTTTGATGAATTTGAAAGTTGATGCTATTTTTGCAAAAGCTCATAAAGCTTGTTTGTTTGTTTTTTTATTTATTAATTGATAGTTAGGATTATAATATATCCAAATTTACTAAAATGGAGAAATTAGTAGCTTGTTGAACCTGTCTGATGGATTGATGAGATAGATGCTATTGGGCCATCTTGGAAGGATAAATGCTCTTTTGTTACCAGACTGATTATCATGGACATTTGAACGGTAAGGAACCTTTCTTGATAATCTCCAAGACCTTTCAAGATTCCTTCGTCCCTCCTGCCTCAGCCATTACGGTTTAATGTTTCTCAATCATCAAGACTCTTTCCTTTCCTTGAAAATTCAAGATGCTTAGATGTGCGCTTATGAAAGTGCTGTAATGGATATTTTTTGGAGAAAATTCCTCTGTCTGTTGATTTTGTATTGTTGGTTTTGTGTTCTTTCAATAGAGAGATTTGACATTGGTGGTGAAGATTCTCAAATGGACTGATAGGTATTCCAAGTTCAAGTGAAATTATTTTCAACGTTCCAATTAATGATCCGCAGGTAAATACAAAAGGCATCTAACGTGTTTGTGTTCATGGCCTCAGCTTTATCCATATGGAGAGAGTGGTAGAGGGATTCGTTAGGAGTTTTATCATAAATCTGGTTTTTGGGTGAAGTTCAATTTTGGGTGCTTTTTGAGTATCTAATTGGACATTAGGTGAAGATTTGTCCCTACTAGATTGGCTCCAAGGGTGTGGAATCGATAAGATGATGATGTTGATCATATTATCTTGATTCATTCCATGCTGATGCACGTCCAGTTTGTGCTTCCAATCTTCCAGATGTAAATTATTCTTGTAAGGGATATGTGATCTTATTAGAAAACTTGCTCCCACTTCAAAACAGAAGGGAATTTAATAACTTGTTCATTTATATGAAATGGAATTCGATAAAAAAATCTATATGAAATGGATAAACTATTAGATGTTTACCCTTAACACTGAACCGATAGTTGTGCTTAAGGGTCAGATTAGGTGACCATTCACCTTAAATTTTGTAGTGAACCGTGCTTGTCGGATGATCTACTGCAAAATCTGCGTAACACCTGTCATTGTATGTCATCTATGGGCTCGAATGCATGTCGAATGTCGGACGGGTCAGGTCTTGGTCTCTTAAGTACTTTTATATTTTTGATTATGTCTAAGGGAGTTATGCGAAAGATTACATGGTTTCCTTGTTATTCATCTAGTAATTGTGAGTGGGGGAGTTCTCTTCGTTGCTCTTACCCACTTAGCTTTTATAGAGGGGAGCGCTCAACCTCCTCTTTTCGTAATTGATGTAGGATTAATGTGAGTGCTCTTTTCGAAGTAGGATTTCTTCTCATCCTCTTCCCTCTTTATTGATGTAGGGCTAAAAGAGGATGGGTGAGGCAAGTGTTCTCCTTTTCCAGTTTAGTCCCACATGGACTAGAAAAAGGTTGAAAAAGGATATGCCCACTTTATTTTGGAGTGTCCTCCCCCTTGTGCAGTTTTAACTTTGACGCAAGCATTGTGAGGTGTATGACATCTATATACGGGTCTATAACCAAGTATATACGGGTATATAACCAAGGATCGAAAATTCAACTTCGCTTATGATTCTCCCCACTTAAAATTTAGAATTAATTTGGGGAAGTGTAAATTCGATTTGAGGAATTTTGGTATATAGAGAAATATAAACAACTTCTTCCAAGTGCTAAGAACATTCAAGCTTCGTCAAAAAACAATAAAACAATATGCTTTTACTAATAGTTCATATCTTTTCTCTTTCTATACTTGATCTTAAGTTTGTAAAACTTCAATTTTGATTAGATTAATAATTTTGGATATTATTTTGACAGAAATTTGGAAAACTTTGTTTACATTTAAGTCTTAGTTCGGTTTTTAAAAAACCTAATTAATTTGAGTTCGACAAATATGAATGAAAAGATGCACTGGCAAATCTCTGTGACGAAGGTTGTGGATGGCAAAATATTTTATCCTCCCATTCATTTGCAGATTTGGATCCAGTACAATTGGTTGACTTTTATAGTTGACATTGTATTTATCTAGATTTCTGCTTGTTTGTTCTGTAATTTTCTTCCTGGTCATTTTCTTTGTCTTCTGTTTAGCCTTTTCTTGTGTTAAATCTAGTTGTTGAGTTTGTTATTTTTGTATGACTGGAGAAATATTTATTAGTTGGAAAAACTGTACAATTCAGTGTTGGGAGTCTCTACCTGATTGTTATGAATGTCTTATTTTTCAGTCATTCATGGATCTACAATTCCCAAATGGTCAGTTGACCTATGTGGCTGGTGAGGGTCTAACTTCCAGTGCCTTCCTGCCTGTTCTGGGTGGCTTGCTACAAGTTCAAGGTCAACTTCCTGGAGATATAAGGTTCAGCTACTCATGCAAGGTTCGTTGACAATGCCGAGTTATCTTTATGCTTGATAGTAGTATTGTGAAGCTGTTGCGTGTTAAGTGATTAGGCAGTTGAATTGAGTGCACTTTCAACTCTTTTCGTGTGTAGTTTAAGAAGGTTTTCAGTAATAATTTATAAAAAGAAATAAATCTGATAGGCTTCAAAAGAAAGGTGGATGTATTTTCCTATCTATTTTGTTTCATTTCGACTAATACAGATGCGTGCTGAAATACTCTTCTTCCCAGGCCACCTATCTTCTCTCAATAAAAAAATTAGAGGGGCAAGAAGTAATAGCGATAACACCTTTGATGTTTGAATCATCTCAAATGCTCTTACTTCAGTTTGGAAATGTTTCTGGTCAATGCAACTTATAGCTTATTTAAATTTTAAAATCTTAAATCATAACTCATGCATGCTATATATTATAATTCCTGTATTTTTTTTTATTTAAACAGTTAGGTGTAGTAAGATGTCACACATAGATTTCAAGATGGATGGAAGAAATTTCGAAGTGCAACATGGGTGATTTGTGATTGAAATGTTCCTAATAAGTTAAAAGGAAAATTTTATAGGATCGCAATTAGGCCAGCTATGCTGTATGGAAGTGAATGTTGGGCAGTAAAGCAACAACAATTACATAAAATGAACGTAGCAGAAATGATGATGCTTAGGTGGATGTGCGGTAAAACTCGTAAAGATAGAATGAGAAATATAGAAATTCAAAGACAAGGAGTAGCACCAATTGACACAAAGAATAGGGAAGGGCGGTTGCGGTGGTTTGGTAACCCGCAAAGACGGCCTACAAATGCCCCCATTAAGAAACTTGACTTAATAGAAACTGTAGAAATTCGACGAGGTAGGAGTAGACCAAAGTTAACATGGGACGCATTAATTAGGAGGGATTTGAATGGTCTGGAAAGCTCACCATCAATTGCACTTAATCAAGCCCAATGGAAAGGTTTGATCCATGTAACCGACCCCAATTAATTTGGGACTAAGGCTATGTTGTTGTTGTTGTTGTTGCTACGTGTAGTAAGAGTATTCAATGCTTGTAGTTCCTGCTGATGTTAATTTCCCTTGCAGAACAAGTGGGGGACGTGTTGTTGTTGTTACGTGTACATTACGTGTAGTAAGAGTATTCAATGCTTTTAGTTCTTGCTGATGTTAATTTCCCTTGCAGAACAATTGGGGGACGTGTATCACTCCATCTATTCAGTGGCCTGACAAGTCTTTTTCTCTTGGACTCGTACAAACACTAGCGTGGAAAAGGTCTGGCCTTATGGTCAGACCAACTGTTCGGATGAGGTAGATGTCTATTTCTTATTTTCTCTACTAACTTGTGCATGTTCACCTTGCCGAATTAATTATTTATACTATGATTTGCAGAAGCTGGATCCAAAACTCATTTTCTTAGGATCACTTTTTACTTGTTTGGTCATGATTTGTATGTTTAGGTCTTAATATACATGTAACTTATTCCAGTTTCAATGCTTCGCTACTTTGATCTTTTTCTTTTCTTTTTCCTCATGTCACTTTTATCTGTCACCTAGTCATGTGCTACCTAGTCCTGTGCTTGTTAAACAATGAGCTGATAAAGAGATGCTCTGATTACCGAAATCCTTCTTATAGGTAAAAATTGTGTTATGTGAAAAAGGAAAAGATGGAACAAGAAACTTGGAGGACAAAATCCTCCTAAAAGTCCCCAGTATTTACTGTTTGTCCACTTGATCAATCTATTTGACACGTTATGACCGAAAGAAATCCTTGTGGTTGACACCCAAGAAGATGACATGCAATTTTATGGTGCTAAAGCACCTAAAACCGCTGCAATATTATTGCTAGATTCTCATAGTTTCATCAAAAAATAGTTTCTGCCTTTTTTTTTTTTTTTTTTTTCTGATTTACTAACTACAATGGTTGCAGCTTTCTGAGTCTCATTAATGAATCAATCTCATAAAGAACATTTTTATGGCAGCCGACAATGAGCTGATATTATCCTTTTTCTTTTATCACGTTCAAACCAGTTTATAGTCTGATTCCCTTGGAAAGATAATTAGTAGTGGGTATGACCGTACGATAATTTGTCGGTGATGTGGTCATTTCTGTTTGGAGTAGTTGTTATCTTTTTCTTTTCCCATTGACTCCTTGCCATGAAAGATACCTTGTGTATGGAAATACAATATGGATTGATTGATTGGATGTTGGGCTGCTGATAATATTATTTCCTTTCATAGAATCTAACTCATCAAGTGCAATAAAGCAAACAGAGTGGAAGGTGCATGGTTCATGTTTAGAGGAGCTGGCAGTGGAGGGAAGACAAGAAATTATCAATTTGTTCAGTTCTTCTCTTCCTTACAAAATCTCCAACATCGAGAGCTTGCTCTTCTGTTGAGAACCAGAAAAGCTACCTAAAGATTTTGTTCTTACATGGTACTTGTTTTTCTTTCCCTAAAAAAGTAGAAGAAATGGGAAAAGAAATTAGAAAAGAGAACAATGTTGGGATTTGAGATTTAACTGAGAGTAGGTTGGTATTGTATCACGTGGGACAGGGAAGTTATTTGTGTATACATGCGAAGATTGGGAAGAAATTAGAAAATCATAGTGGAGCCTAAGTGGATTGCAGCTTGCACTTCCTTTTTTGTTTTTTAATTGCTTGATTCTATTTGGGACTGAGGCTTTGTATTGCTTAATTCTATTTAATGTTTTTTTATTAAATCATTTTATACTGATATAAAAGCATTTTTAACAAAAAACTCTTTCATAATTTACTTTAAGCTCAATGACCTTCATGTCATTCGGATTATCTAAATGGAACGTCTCGGTGTGGGAGCTGATGTCAGTGGTATAGATGTATGGCGAAGCTATGGCTATTTGAACAACTGAAATGAGGCAGATTGAAGAGAATGAAGTTCATAGGGCTCGCATATCTACCTACCTTGTAGTGAGTGGGAAACCCATTTCCCAACTTTTAAGTTTCTGACCTACTGACTTCCAGATGGGCTAACTTAGGGAAGAGTTATTTTTCTTAGGGTTTTTGAAAGTGTTTGCCACATACATGTAGGATAAGATGTAACATAGCTTTAGCTGAGTGGTGGTTGCCTTTTGCGCTCATGGTCCTGGCTTGGACATAACTATATTTTTTGCCTATGTTTCTACATCTTTCGTTTTTTGTGATTATTTTGTTTGTTCAAGTATTGGTTTGCCATGGTTTATATTGTTTATGGCCATGTGAATTAACATGTTAACTTTTCTCTCTTTTTCAATGGTCAGCATATGCCCTACCTTTGGTGGAAGTGATCCAGGGCTTCATGCTGAGGTCATTCATTCGATAAATGAGAAATTGAGTCTGATATGTGGCTGTTCTTGTACCTCACACCCTTCTGCATTTGCATCAGTTTCTGTAAGTGGCATTTTGATGTTATTAATGTTCTGTTTTTTCTTGCATAGATAATTTGTTTCGAACCTAATAGCTAAAGCTAATTATTAATGTGACCGAACAGAACCTATGGCTTCTCATATGAATTTAGGAAGATGTGATTTTTGAAGGAGTGCATTGGATGATTTAGCGGACCTCAATTGATTTGGGACTGAGGCTATGTTGTTGTTGTTGCATTGGATGATTAGATGAAATTGAAGTAATTTTAAATATTTTCTAATTAATGGAAAATGTTATTAAATGATGTTACTAAATAAATATACAATAAAGATAAAAAGATTAAAAAAAAAACTATTATATTATCTAAATAAACAAACTTCTACTCTTATCTTTAATCATGAATGAGAAATAAATTAGAACCCTAATATTAACACACTAACCACGGACAAGAATAACAATAAAGCCTCAATCAGCTACATGGATCAAACAACTTAACTCGAATTAATGGTAACACACTAAGCACATGCATTAAAAAATCAACTCAATTACATAACTCAAGTGCAGTAGCGCTTTTTCTTATACTTTTTCTTAGAAAATTGAACTATCAAACCGACTAACTGAATGAATATTCATATGGAATAAACCTGCAAAGTTTGTAAATAATGAAATGTATATTGGAACTATTTGAAATCACATGGAATGGAAGCAATTTTTTTCTGCTCATTCGAAGCATGTGAAAATCTAATAAGAAGAAAGCCCATACCGAGGTTCACTCTCTCTCATCTGTGTTCTGCACCTTGCGAATAACCTAAAGTGATGCCAAGGAAGAGAGAAAATGAATTCAAGAGTGAGCTACAATGCATTTTAAAGTGGAACGAAGCCACTTGTATAGAAGAATTTGTGCTCACAAAATTTTAATCTTTTTGGTGGTACTTGTGGATGAGTTTTGAAATGTGGCTTCTTGAGTGGTTTCCATTTCCTAATATAATTGAGGATGCGCATTCTTTCGTTTTCAGCTTGGCAGGTCTAAGTGGAACGGCAATGTGGGAAGTACAGGCATAGTTGTTGGAGTGGAAACTCCACTGGGTGGTATTGTAAGGCCCTCCTTTTCGGTTCAGTTGAACAGTGGGGTTGAATTTTGATTCGTGTCACACAAAAAACGTTGTATATACAAGTGTAAATATAAGCCTCTTCTTACTCTTCAAGATATCTTACTAGACAAACAAAAGAGATCTCTGTGGTGTTTTTGCTATCATTGATGTCTCTGTTGTTTGGAGTTTTGGTGTTGATGATCTTTTAAGTGTGCATAATTGTGTCTGATCATTCATTTGAGAACTGCAAATTGATGTGCCAGACATTTGAGAAGAAGTTTCATTTTTCTTCTCACAAGTTTAAGAATGCATTACTAGTTGTATATGTACAATTTTTATGTAATATGAACAGTTAGATGTTTTGTTAGAATTTGGACTTTACTATCTGCCATTTTCGAATATCACTTTTTTGTTTTTTAACCGTTCTTCGGCGCCCTCGTATCCGAGGCTCGTGCCTCGACTATAGTCACAAACTCAAGGCGGGTGGGTGGGATCATTTGAGTTGCGGTGACTCCTAGCCTATTGTTTGAACCATAATGGGTTAGGGGTGGAGTGTGATACCTACCATAGCACCTCGGCCCTTGGGTTGTGGCTTTTACTATTTTTATTGGACTATAATTAGGTAACATGCTTTTTTTGAGGAAAAATTACACAAGTACAACACAAAACAGTTTAAATGAGCAAAACAAGTTTTTTTTTTTTTTTTTTTTTTTTTTTTTTTTTTCGTGATATAAGGTATATCGCGTTTCGAAAAGGCGCTATCATGAGAGAAAAAAATTCGGGCCACGTGGACACATAAATAACGTCTTTTCAAAAGTCGCATTCCACGAATGCGCTATTCGTGTTATTTGGATATATCAATCCACGTGGATTGATTGGAATTGATTTACACGAATAACGCATTCTCCGAATGCGCTATTCGTGTAAATATTATAGGGTGGTCCACGTGGACATCCCACGTGGGAAAGACAAACAAGAATAGCGCCTTTTGAAAATGCGCTATTCTTGTTTCCCCGGTCCAAGTGGATGTCCACGTGGGAAAGAGCACACGAATAATGCATTCTCCGAATGCGTTATTCGGTGCTTCTTTCCACGTGGACTCGGGTACACAGATAGCGCATTCTGAAAAGGCGCTATCTATGTACCCAGTCTCCTTCTTCCCGAAACAGAAAACGCAGAGAATATATTCTCTGCGTTTTCTGTTTCGTCTATGGTGGAAGATAGTAGGTAGGTACTAGCTAGAATAGGTCACGGGAGTTTGGAAGAGGTGGGTGGAGGTTAGTTTGGTATTTAAGGGTGTTGGTGACGGGTTGAAGGAGAAGATCTGTGAACGCGACTTGAGGGCAGAGAGAGGAGACGAGGTTGAAGGTGGTGACGGGTTGAAGGAGAAGGAGAAGGAGGTGACGAGCTTGAAGGAGAAGGAGAAGGAGGGTGACTTGACGGGAGAAGGAGGTGACGGAGAAGGAGGAGGTGACAGGAGAAGAGAGGAGGTGACGAGTGCACAGGAGGTGACGGGAGAAGGATGAGGTGACGGGAGAGAAGGAGGTGAAGGTGAAGGTGAAGGTGAAGGTGAAGGTAGAGGTTTAGGATTTAATTTTTTGTTAAATTTTTTTGTTAAACGTTGTTATTATATGATTTTTGGTTAGTTTTGGTTTTTGTTTAGGTTAGTTTAGTTTAGGATTTGATTTTGTTTAGTTTAGGTTTAGCTCAATTTTAGGTTTTGGTTTAGTTGAGGAAATTTGTGTTGAAGTGTTAATTAAGGATTAACTATTTTTTTTTTAAACTTGATGTTAAAAATTTATTTGTTATTTACTTGTTTCTTTGAGAATTTTTTTTTTTTTTTTTTTTTGTTGTTAAGGTGTTAAGGTGTTTTTTGGTTAGTTTTGTTTGGTTAGTTTAGTTTAGTTTAGTTGTTAGTTTAGTTAGTTTAGTTTAGTTTATGTTAGTTTAGTTTAGGTAGTTAGTTTAGTTAGTTTAGAATTTTTATTTGTTTAAAGGTTTTGTTAAACTTTTTTTTTTGTGAAAATATTATTTTGTTAAACTTTTTATCATATGTATTGTGTATAGTTTAGGATCTCGTTTTGTTTAGTTTAGTTTAGGATTTGGTTTAGTTTTGGATTTTGTTTTAATTGTTAATTTAGGATTCATTTTTTTGTTAAACTTTGTTTGAACATATTTATATTTGTTAAACTATTTTTTTGTTTAACTTTATTATTTTGTTAAACTTTTATGTTAAACTGTTTTATTGTTCTCATGTGTCCCTCAATAAACATACAAGTCGAACTAACTATATTTTTTTTGAGTTATTATAGTCCATTTAAATAAAACAACTAACTATATTTTTTATCGCAAGATTATTAATTTGAAGACAAAAAGAGGAGGAAAATAGTAAGTTCAAAAAATTAATATTTTCATAATTATTTATTTGGTTTTGTTATAATTTTCATGTTATGTAGTGACATATGTATTTTATTAAATAAATGGTTGAGATGTTCATTGCATGGTATGTGTGCTTAAAACATTAAATAACTCAAACAGAGGGTGTACTTGAAGTAGATGAATGAGTATGCTTTGTACTTGCGCTATTAAGGCGATTCTCTACATCAGAAAGTTCGATTGCGGTTTAAATCCCCCAATTTGAAAAAAATTCTTGGCTTGATATTTGAAAAAAGAAATGAAAAAAACATAGAATAATTGATGATAAATATATATATATATTAGTCTTTGGGAACAAGTTAGTATGATCTTGTTTTGATGAAATACGTGCTCCTTATGAACTAGTTTAGTAGTTTTCATCGTTTGGGATGTAAATATGAGTTATTAATTGATACTTGATGCAAACAAATGAGTATGCTCTGTAGTTGCGCTGTTATGACGATCTTCTACATCATAAAGTTCAATTGCGCTTTAACTCCCGTTAGTAATCAACTTTTTCACTTGATATATTTGTAATCCCGTGTGTAATCCTTTTACATCAATGTCCAATAAATTATGTAGGTCATAGAACATAGGAACATCCAATTTCTATTCTATGCGCACGGTGAAATTGTAAATTGTTTAAATGGCATCGCGTACAACGCACCCCCATCAGCAGTGTTGATGGTTAAGTTTGGGACGAGTAGCCGACAATTGATGGATGACTTGTGTAACGCGTTCAATATCTCATCTACGAGACTCTAGTTAGGATGACTTATCGCTACGTGATAATCATCCCCGGAGGTTCGCAATATTTCGTCCCTATGTTGCTGCATGACGCGACACACTTCGACTTGATGTGGGCGACAGTGGCCAATTTACCATTAACCGCAACGGTAGATATCTATTTAACATTTGAGCCAATCGACTCGTTTCGGAATCCTACGGTTCATTCGCAAGTCCGTGATGAAAATGTCGGCACATCAGACGCTAGATTGATGATGGAAAGACTGCATATGCAATCACCACAAGGTGATGTCGCGCAAAATGAATTTGTTAGTCCATTACATGATGATATTAATGCCTCTAGTGACGATGAAGTTAACGAGGACGACAATAATGAAACATACGAGGACCTACGTCCCCACGAGGATGCTGTGCATCAGTGTCGATTGGGAGAACGTCAATGTTGTTACGGATGACCCAAGATATGAACCTCCAGGTGCGGAAAACGTGCAAGATGATGAATAGTTTGCTATTGATGAAGAGAATTTCTTGGAGGAAGCAAGTGATGATGAAGTTCACCAACCATTGCCGGTGTATAATGAAATCGATTGAGGAGGTCGCTAACTCCACTGCAACCTAACATTCTCATCAACAGACTGGGTGAGACATGTCTAATTTTGAGTTGGAAATAGGATTGTGCTTCGACAACAAAAAAGACTTACAACATGCCGTCAAAGTGTGACATGTTAATATACATTGTCAATACCATGTGATGGAATCGACTACAACTCTGTGGGCGATCAAGTGTAGAAGTGCGCAAGACGGGTGTATGTGGCGTCTTCGTGCTTGTTTGCGAAAGAAAACACAATTATGAGAGATCATACAATTAGACGTGCCGCACAACTGTATAAATCCCGACGTAGAACGCGGTCATGCCCAACTTGACGCCAACATGCTTGCGCGAGAGATCCGGAACGTCGTCCAGATAGATCAAGCAATAACTATCAAGACATTAATACAAATAATTAAGGGAAAATACGAACACGAAGTAAACTATAAGCGAATGTGGGATGCCAAAAGGAAGACAATTGCATGTGCATTTGGAGATTGGGATGAGTCATACGCTATATTACCAAGATGGTTGGCGGTTGTGAAGAATAAAAGTTCGAGGACAAGAATCGAGTGGTCACATAGACAATGGGCTGCTGATGAGATAAGAACTGCGTCTCCCCAATTTCGTCGTGTGTTTTTCGCATTTGAAGCATCGATACAAGCTTTCAAGTTTTGCACGCCTCTGCTTCAGATTGACGCGACTTTCTTATATGACAAATATAGTGGTAAGCTAATGATTGTCATCTCTGTTGATGGTAATGGACACATACTACTAGTTGCATTTGCCGTTGCAGAAACCGAATCTACTGATTCGTGGGGATGATTTTTGAGGATGTTGCGCAAACACGTGACAAATAGAGATGAAGTTTGCCTTATTTCTGATCGTCACCCTGGCATTCTGGAGGCGGTCAACACCCCGACCAACGATTTTTGTCCCCTAAAAAGATACCACCGTTATTGCCTGCGACACTTGCTCAGTAATTTCAACACCCAATTAAAAAATGACCCATTGAAAAAACTCATTTCTCGAGCAGCTGCTCAACATCAAGAACGAAAATTTAATGCGTGCATGGAGCGTTTTGCATACTTATCATCACGAACTCCTCAATGTCTGCAATATGTCAATGCCATCCCCAAAGAACTATGGACTCAATCGCATGACAGAGGCATGCGGTACGGATTGATGACTTCTAATGATGTTGGTATGTATGAAATGCAAGTTATGTTTTGCACTCAACTATATAGTTATCGCTGAAGTAATATTACTTACACGAATTTTATCGTCACTTGTAAAGTGTTTTAACGATGTATTGAAGGGGGCTCGATTCTTGCAAATAACAACGATGACTCAGATGATTTACTACAGATTGGTGACATACCACGATCGGCGTAAACAAGAAATCAATGAAACAATCTCTAACGGCCTATCCTACACAAAATATGTCACGGATAAACTCACACATTATGAACAATCTGCAAGGAGACATCAATTCAATTTGATCAATCGTGACATAGGTGAGTTTGAAGTGCTGACTGGAAGACATGGAGATCGCATGCATAAAGGCAACAACACCCAAGTCGTCATCCTAAAGGACCGGGTGTGCAGTTGCAATAAATGACAATCGTTTGGTTTCCCTTGCTCACACGTGTGAGCTGCATGTGCCTTTATTCGAGTGAGCTACACGCAATTCATTGAGCCATACTATAGGATAGATGTGTATGCACAATGTTACTCCTCTAATTTCAAAGCCATCCCAGATGAGAAATATTGACCGACTTTTGGGACGAAGATCATACCGGACCCAAGGTGCAGACGTGGCCGAGGGAGACCAAAGGGAACGCGTAGACAAAACGAGATGGATCTTCCTAATGTCTCGAGGCCCTTGCGATGTGGCATATGTCATCAAGAAGGACATAGAAGAACAACATGTCCTAATAAAGACCGTGAACGAGTCCCTACTAGGAAGAACCGATGTAATATTTGTCGTTCAGAGGGACATAACAATTTTTTTTTTCCAAGCAGAGCTCAACCTTCCAATGAAAATCGATAGTCGATTTTGTATATTGTTTGTGATGGCTTAAGTTGGTAATTTGATTATATTGAAATGTTTAAGTATTCGTTATTGTTTGAACATATATGAAAGAGTTATTGTGAGTTTCCGAATAACACGACTAATTTTTTTAAATCAGTCATTTGTAGTTTGTACAACAATGGATTCAGGTCCATCAGATCTTTCACTTTTGCATCTCCAATCTACACATAGATCGTCGCGAACCTGGAGGGGTCAGGTAAACTTTTTTACATGTATACGTCAAATGTTCTTGCATAAACGTCTAATATATATATATATAATTAATACATTATCAATTATAAGGTGTACGAAACATTGCGCGTGCATCGAAGACGTGGTGTCGTTGATCGAACGGTGCAATACCATTCGAGGATGATCCCATATCTTCGTTCCAGTGGGTTCTATGGGATTTCCCGCGTAGCATTTTTCAGCCTTGATTGGGATATGATTACTGCATTCGTAGAGAAATGGCGCCCTGAGACACATACATTTCACATGCAATGTGGGGACTGCACAATTACACTCCAGGACGTGCAGGTACAGCTCGACTTACCTATCGAAGGTATGTCTGTGACGGAACTACCGATACAGACTATGTTGAGAGGTGTATGAGAGGCTACTTGGTCGAACTCCTGTTGGAGATGACATTATTGGTTGTAAACTTAAAGTCGAATGGCTTGAACGTAACGTACCAGCTATAGATGATGACAACGATGAGGAATCGATGCAACGTTATGTTCGATCGTACATACTGCAACTTATCGGTGGTTGTCTATTCGCCGAAAAGTCAAACCGATTTGTACATTTGATGTTTCTACCATTGTTTGAGGATTTCCAAATAGCTGGACAATATAGTTGGGGGAGTACCTGTTTGACTTATTTGTACAGGGAGTTGTGTCGCGGATCTCGCGCAGTGCACATGAAGTTGTAGGCGCGTCAATTCTTGTACAGCTGTAAGCATGAGACAAATTTCCATTCATAGCACCAAGGCGCCTGGGTGTTTCTGGAGTTCGACCGTGAACAGTGGATGGAGAATACTTATGGACGTTCCATTAGGACACATGTAATACAAATATTATTTCATAATTTCTATAATATTAACTCCATTTTTATTTTCTATAATTTATTATTTTGTATACAGATGGCTCGATGCATTTTCGGTTACACAGAGTGCGACGCACGTCTTATCAGCTTACCGTAATGCACTCGACTCGCAGAATGAGGATGATGTAGTGTGGCAACCTTATGCTGAAGTCATCAGGTCTCTTCCTGAATTCTGTACTGACGGTCACGGTAGTTGGCTATCGACGTGTCCCCTAATTTGTTTCCACATAGTCGAGTGACATCGACCAGAAAGGGTTATGAGACAATTCAGAATAATACCGGTGGTGCCACCAAACTGTGATTATGACACCCGACTGCACCGCATTAAATTGCGTGGATGCAATCAAGAAAATTGGTTGACTTTTCACACAACCTTTATAAAAATGTGGGAAAATCGTGGTCACGGCATAGTCACAGCTTCACAAGAAGAAGGACACGATCACCAAGACTACATGACGTGGTATCGCTCAGTCACTAGACGATTCATTGGACACGACGGGGCTTTATGTGACTATTCGGTAAAGTTGAAACTATTATTTTTCCCGAACAAGTAATATCTTAAATTGCGTGTATTAAACTCATGTTTTTATATTAGTGTAACTTGGTGCATCGACTGAGGCAAGTGTTTATTGAGGATGGGTACGAGCAATGTCTTGCTGCGCTTGATGAAGGCATTAAAATTTTAGACGAAGATGAAAGGCAAATGTCTACTCTATGGAATGATGGAATTGATGTCGAACATGACATAAATGAGGAGAATGAAGAGGAAGATGAAGAAGAGGATCATGGCGAATCAAATAGAGAGGTGAGAAGAAGAACAACACGAACATAGACTGTGGGGGAAAGCATCAGACGTCCTCGTCCACCACGTCCATCTCGTCGGACTGAGATTGTTGCAAATAGTAGCAGACGTTCTCCTCCAGCACGTTCATCTCGTCCGAGAGCGAGAAGAACATAGACTGTTGGCGAGAGTAGCCAACGCTCATCCACACCACGTCATTCTTCTCATGGGTACATTCCTACATCGTCCCCAATGCAACCAGAACCTCAAATGTTTGTACCAAGGCCGCCGATCATGAATCTTCCTCCTTACCATTTTGATCCTTATGCACCCGGTCATCGTCTTCATATGTGGACCATGAAATGCCTAGACATCAAATGTATCCTTCATTGCCTCAATACATGCCGAGTCCATATACTCCACCATGTTATAATTACAATATGTCATATAGTGGAGATGGCTCATTCATGAACCTGTTAAGCATGCCGCCGCCTCATGTTCCTTTCGCCCAACCACATACAGAAACCAATATTTTGGAATGGTTCAACCTCCTATTTTTGGGAGCATTAGTACCAGAGGTGAGTCGAGTGAACCAGAGGAAGAACATCAATCGACTCAACGACATTCAATGCAAGATCAACAACCTCAACAACCTCAACCGGATGTACAAACACAACGTCCAACTAGACATAGAGTACGCCCGATTTGCATCACGGAGCAACAACGTCAACGTAACCGTCGTAATAGACCTTTATGATGAGTTTTTTTGATGTCGTGGTGATTTTTTTTTTCAGTTTATATCTTAGGTGAATGAAGTTGATGTATACAACCTTTTCATGGAATGAACTTATTTTTCAAGAGATCATTATTGTTTTAATTTTAAATTCTAGACAAAGAAATAACGTGGTTTTGACCTATAATTATTTTAATATTCGTATCTCTTCTTATCATCACGAGATAGAAGTAAGACAAAAGTTTAAAGGATGAGTTGCATGGTTACTATGGGTTGCACGGGTTGTTCGCCTCGCGATACGTGCGTGACATTTGCATGGGGTGCATGGTCTATAGTGGATATGCATGAGTTGTCCCCTCGAGATATGTGCATGACGTTTGCATGGATTATCCACCTCGAGATACGTGTCTGTCGTTTGCATTAGTTATCCACCTCGAGTTATGTGCATGACGTTTGGATGGTTTGCATGGACTGCACCAGGTTGCATGGGTTGTTTACCTCGAAATACGTGCTTCACATTCGCATGGTTTGCATGGATCGCACGAGGTTGCATGAGTTGTCCACACCTCGAGATATGTGTGTGATGTTTGAATGGTTTGCATGAAGATGCATGACTCGCCCACCTCGACATACGTGCATGTCGTTTCCATGTGTTATCAACTATGAGATACGTGTGTGACATTTGCATTGGCTTTACCACCTCGAGACACGTGCAAGTCGTTTGCATGATTTACTTGGATTTTACGAGGTTACATGGGGTGTCCACCTCGAAATACATGCGTGACTCTGCATGGTTTTGCATGGATTAGGCGAGGTTGTATGAGTTGTCCACCTCGAGATACGTGCGTGACGTTTGCATGAATTGCAACAGATTGCATGAGTTGCACCCTTTGAGTTACGTGCGTGACATTTGCATGAATTATCCACCTCAACATACATGCGTGACGTTTGCATGAATTGTCCACGTCGATGTGCGTGAGTGTCGTTTACATGGGTTGTCTACCTCGAAATAAGCGAGTGACGCGGGTTGTCCATCTCGATACGCACGTGTCGTTTGCATGGCTTCTCCACCTCGATGTGCGATATATGAGTTGAACAAATAGCTCTTTTTCAAAAGGAGTCATTCATAGAGTTTAGTATTTTATATAGATAGCTTCTTTTCAAAAGGAGCTATTCATACAAGTTTCTTCCACCTCAACAACGATGCATGCCACCTCATCATCAATATCTCCTTTTGAAAAGGAGTTATACATTACTTTTTGTTTTTTAACCGTTCTTCGGCGCCCTCGTACCCGAGGCTTGTGGCTCGACTATAGTCACAAACTCAAAGCGGGTGGGTGGGATCATTTGAGTTGCAGTGACCCCTAGCCTAATGTTTGAACCATAATGGGTTAGGGGTGGAGTGTGATACCTACCATAACACCTCGGCCCTTAGGTCGTGGCTGTTACTATTTTTATTGGACTATAATTAGGTAACATGCTTTTTTTGATGCATGCATTTGCTGGAAGGTCAAATGGAGCCCTTTGTATAGATAGTGGCACAATTAACAAATCAATCAAAGTACTTCATAGGCAAAGAAACAAAAAAAGTCAAAGTGTTGTAAACAAAGTTGTAAGCCAACTAGAACTTAAGTTGAACTTGCTAGAGACTTAAGCATAGAAGACATAAACTAAGAACTACTAGAACAAGTAGAGAAGAGGAAACAAGAGAGAAGAGAGCTAGAGTTGAGAAATGTAGAGATTTCCATTCCAACATTGGTGTGTAAATCACAATGGGGTTGGCACCCTTTATATATGCCATTTGGTGATGATGATAATTGTACTTATACAATGTGTACAAGTTATACATACACCACAAGTCATACAACACATCACAAGCAACATAGACAATACATGGAAGAGTTGGTGTACATTGGAGATGATTATAAGTTACATGAAGTGTGAGAGCCATGCTTGATGTTACAATTCAATGTGAGAACCATGCTTCACAATGTGGTCACATATATGCTCAAGTGTCCATCCGTTTCATAACACTCCCTCTTGGATGACACTTGTTGAAAGAATGTGTCTCGTTAAGCTTCTACTAGAAAAACCATGTGAAAAAAAATCTCGTACAGGAAAAAAAGTATAATATTTGTAACGACCCGTAAAGTATACGTGCAACGTGTCATGTGGTCCACGTGAGTTTAGGCTGGGCGGGGCCCAGTGTCGTGGAGAACTGGGTCGTCACAATATTGCTTTATAGTATAATATTTGTTGATTGCCTCATTAAAAACCTTGCTAGAAAAACCAAGTAGGACAAAACCATAGCTAAGGAAAAGAATGCAACACATTGATACACTTATAGATAATATAAATGTCTCATTAAAACCTCTACTAGAAAAACGTCGTGGGAAAAATCTAGTATAGGAAAAAGAGTACATTAATTGCTCTCATAATTTATTATTATTTTTATATGAAGTATAATAATGTTAGGATTGCTTCATTAAAAACGTTGCTAGGAAAACCCAGTGGGATAAAACCATAGCGAAAGGAAAAGAGTGCAATACACTAATCAATCTAGATAAAGAGTTTTAATATTGTTAGAATTGTCTCATTAAAAACCTTTGCAAAGCAAAACCTAGTGGGATAAAACTATAGCAAAGGGAAAAAGAGTGCAATACACTAACCAATAACTCATTTTGATTCTCCCCCTCATATTCACATGTGTGAAACATCTTGTGCATTTTGTTGCACATGGACATCGTTTTTTATATGAACCATTTAATGTTGAAGCATATGATTGCCACTCTTTTGTATATAGTACTTGCATCAAGTAATTGATTCATAACTTGTTGCTACTGAATGATCCATTGAACTTCGAGCTCATATTAATTTACACATTGATCATAATACAACAAATTTAATGCAATTTGATGTGTTTCAAGCAATTTCACGTCATTCCTTTTGAATTAGCTTATATCTCCCCCTAATTGTGGGAAAACTGCTTCATCAAAGTGACAATTAGCAAAACTTGCTATAAATAATTTCTCTATTAGGGATCCAAAATATATTAGAATATAATTAATGGAGAGTTAAATCAATACACGTTTCCTATTGATTTGTCTTGAGATAATCTCCAGCTGATAAAAAAATCCAGTTCGATAAAGGATTTTCGTGCGAATTTACGATATTTTCGCATTATTGATGATTATGGATAATCAAATAGATCTTTCCACATTATGAATGTCATTTGATTTATGACGACATTCGTTTTAATATGCCTTATATATTCCAGAAGTTAAAGCCGGGAATATTAAACTCAGATTAAATCATATTCATATAGATAAATTTTCTATTATTCTGAGTAGACTTCTTCTGAATAAGACATTAACAATAAAATTGTTGTACCGGATATTGTCTGAACATTAGCCTCCGCTAAGTTCGAATTCGAGAAATACACTTTTATATTATAATGTACATGCATGTAGCATGATACACAAGACATAAACTCATCGCCCATATTTAAGTCATGATTTAAACAGATCTCGATGTGCCTGTTTTATCGAGCCATTTTCAATGATAAAATTCATTATATTTTGCCTTTGATTTTGAATGTATGGTAAAGGTCACAAAAATATTCAGGTATATATATGAAAATATTTAGGCAAAATAACCTTTCATATATGACTGAAAAATGTCACAATTATGAGCGCTCATTGTCAATAATTATTTGCCCTTTGTAGTGGTGCACCACTTTTGTTCCAATTTTTGGTGAAATTGTCAATATGACCTTTACCTGATATTTTCACATTTTCCACGTCCATAAATTTAATATTGCGATCATGATCATTATATGCAACATATGCTTCTTAATTTGAAGCTGAACTAATTGGACGGGAGCGATATTATATTTATAATATCTCATTATTTTACTCAGCTACCATGAGACAAGAAATCAATCCTTAATATTTATTGGATTGACGTGCACACTTGATATTTGTTGCAGCAATAAATCGAGGCGGGCCACGTGACCTTATTTTTATTGTCTCATCATTCATATTTCCACATAGCCTCAACATAGAGGTAATTAAAATTGTGAAATTATAATTAATATTTGACTGATTAAATTTTGTAGCTCGAGACTCAACCGCTCATTTTGAGCTTTTGGAGCATTACCTTTTTTGGTATTTATATATTTATAACTCCATAGGGTGAAAAGATATATAAAGTGAAATATTCACTTTTCAAATCTCTAAAGAGATATTGGCAAATGATTTAAATTTTGTATAACACAACATAGTCTTGCATAGATGTTTTATTCACAAATTATAATATATAATTGTCATGACAAGTAATTCTTATCGGTAATATAATAAGACAACAAGTTCAACTATGGTTGAATAATATTTTGAAAATAAATTTAATGTAAAATAGTTTTCCCCTTTTTATGTAAAAACATAACATATGATTAAATATATGTTCACAACTTGATTCATTAATAAACAAAATGTACTATTCGTATGAGTTGGTGGGACAACCTCCAGGTTGGGTGGCGAGACATAGTCTACTTAATACCATGCCTCATCGAACGGGATAACCTGTCTCCCTTTCAATGTTTAGCTTTACTGGAGACAAGACTTACCCACTATCAACTCAAACTTATAGCATTATTTGTATTATAAAATCAAGAATAGAACAATAACTAATCGTTTGTAGTATTAAGAAAAAAACTATATGTCACACATTGACTTTTGAATTCTTATGTAGAAGATCGTACAAGACGCAACTACAGAGCATACTTTCGCAATCAGTGACGCTATAATGCATAGTATATGAATAAAGTATGCATATAGAAGTGATGCATGTAATAAAAGGAAGCAACCAAAATAATATAGAAATAAATTTAACTTATTTAAATAACAAAAGCTATACCTTCCTAGCTTTGTCTCCTTAACAAGCCTTCTTGAACTCCAAGATCTCCTTAATGCTAGAGCAAGCTCGTGCTGATAACGTGTTATAAACTAAGTTGTAAGCCAACTAGAACTTAAGTTGGACTTGCTAGAGACTTAAGCATAGAAGACATAAACTAAGAACTACTAGAACAAGTAGAGAATATGAGACAAGAGAGAAGAGAATTAGAGTTGAGAAATGTAGAGATTTCCATTCCAACATTGGTGTGTAAATTACAATGGGGTTGGCACCCTTTATATAGGACATTTGGTGATGATGATAATTATACTTATACAATGTGTACAAGTTATACATACACCACAAGTCATATAACACATCACAAGTAACATAGACAATACATGGAAGAGTTGGTGTACATTGGAGAGGATTACAAGTTACATGAAGTGTTAGAGCCATGCTTGATATTACAATTCAATGTGAGAACCATGCTTCACAATGTGGCCACATACATGCACAAGTGTCCATCCATTTCATAACACAAATGACTTTTTTTTTTTGTCAAATAAAATCAAAGGACTTCACCAACTCTGTACGACTGCACCAAATATATGCATCAAAAGTTTGTCACCCGTACATTTTTCGTTTTTAATAATTTGCAGACATCCATACCATCAAAAGTGGTTCTAATTAAGGAAAATACTAGAATGACAATAAGAATGTCTAGAGTTGTAAGTGGGGTAGGGCAGGGCAGGGATCAAAATTACCGTCCCTGTCCCCGCGGGGTGCGGGCAGAGATTTATTCACGCAAATTTCTCGCGGGACGAACTTTACCGCCCCACGCCTCACCCTGCAGGGATCCTATCGGGGCGGGGAATCCCTGCGGTGCCCCGTCAATTTTGTAAAAAATATCTATTTTGATTTTCATTCTTTGGTCATTTTGACACTTAAGTACTACTTTCTCAATTTTTTTAAGAAACTATTTTTCTCAAATTGAAGGATTAATGTGGATTCGTTTTGTTGTTTGAGTTACAAGTTATCATACTTAATTAAATATATAAGATTTTCAAATCTAGTATGACAAATATATTTCAATGATGTTCTAAATATAATTTTATGTCTTTATGATATAACATATATATTATAGAATTAATTTAATGGTAAAAATAAATTTTATTGTTGGAGATCGAGTTTCATTCCATATATTACATGTGTTTTAAGTAAAAAAGTTATAATTTAAAAAAAAAACATAAAAAATGGCGAATTCTATGCAAGGGATGCGGGGTGGGGAATCCACACGGGGTGAGAACAATTACCGTCCCGTCTTGCCCCGTGTGGAGGGGCAAGATTTTGCCCCGTGCCCTGCCCCGCGGGGAGTAAAAAGCAGGGATTCCTTACCCCACCGGGACGGGGCACCGAGGGGAACAGAGATTCCCCGCCCCACTTGCAACTCGTCAATGTCACACCACAAGACTCATTGGCTTACAAGAGCTTTTCACGTGACCTCGCATCGCGTGTCATGCATCGAGATTTATGTATGCCTGCATCAGGAGGCGCACATGGATGGCTCTTGTGAGCCAATGTGTCATGTGGTGTGACATAGTTTTGTCATTCTAACACTTCTCTTTAATTAATTAATACGATGGTTTGAGAAATCTAGTTGAAACAATGTACACAAAATTATGCAAGGAAATTTGAAACAGTTCAACAGTAAAGTGGTAGATTTAAGGTAACTTGGGATATGATTAAGGGCGATTTAAAGAATTATGAAAACACACTTCACAATGTGTTAAATTGACCGGATCAAAAAAACATGATTCATGCAACTTTGATTGTTTGCATTACGAGAATGTTTTACAATGTCTCAATAATGCTAATGTGACTCATTACGGACATTCACCACGAACACACACAATTTTGTGATTGAGGATGGTGATGACCTGATGGTCTGCATGGACAGAAAGAAGTAAGTGGGAGGGGAGGAAAAAATTGTAGAAAGAATAAAAATCAAGAAGCGTGCTCGACTGCTCGTAATGAATGTCCATAGTGGGTCATCTTAGCATTATACATCTCATTAACCTTCACATATAACAACTAAAATACGACAATCAAGACGTGTGCTTGACTGCTCGTAATGAATGTCCGCATTGGGTCACCTTAACATTATATGTCTCATTAACCTTAGCATATAACAATTAAAATACGACAACCTTGCAAAAAAAAATTCGTGACAATACTTAAGGACTTAGAAAATCACTTCTAACATTACCTAAAAAAAACTCCCCTGTAGAGGAGGAGGGTGCCTAGAGCATCTACAATGGTAAATGTGGATTGGGGATGTGGATTGCTACCACGTCGTCAATGTGGAGGTAATGTCGGCTTACATCCAGTCTTAAGTTATCCAGACCTTGCAGTCCTTTCTCCAAATGCTTTCAGGTGTACTTTTTTTTTAAAGACTAAAAAGTTATGCAAGCTGTGTTTCTATTTTCCCACTTTACCCTTTATGACACTTGGAAGCATCACACATATAAACACAATGCACACACTGTTTTTCTTTTTTTGCGGACCCCACCATTCACATATTTCTATAAAAATATGTGCGTGTGTGATTTTAGAGTTTTTTTTTATAGAAATATGTGAATGGTGAGTTCCGCAAAAAAAAGAAAAACAGTGTGTGCGACGTGTTTGTGTGTGTGATGTTTCAAAGTGTCATGGAGGGTAAAGTGGGAAAATATAAACACAACTTGCATAGCTTTTTAGGGTGTATGCAATGGGGCTAATAGTGAGTCTATTAGCCCCATTGTAATATCCTAAACCCTACACCGAAAGTATGAGGAGAAGATATTACGCTCGGTGCGTTTACTCTGCAGCAAACGTACCGAGCTAGGCCGACAACAACAAAAGCTGCTGTTGCGGGCCTTTTTTAATGTTTGAAAGCAAAAAAAAAATTGTACGCTTTTTATGACCCTTTTTTTGCTTTTATTTTGTCATTTTCTACCCTTTTTTTGACCGTTTGTTTTATAGCCATTTGAACATTGAAATTGAAAAAAAAATCTATTACTTTTACACACCCTATAAATAATCAACACTCACTTCTCAATCAATACTCTCATCTCTACTACACACTCTCATTTGCATAATTTTTGTGTTATTTGCTTTACATTTTTTTTTTGGAATATGGATGAAAATCATAATCATTCATCTTCTCAAACTCCTCTGAATTCTCAAATTCTCAACACTTTTCAAATTTCCAAAACTTTATGCATCAATTTTTTCCACCAAATGTGCAAAATTATCAAATTCCTCAACCCACTCAAAATCCACAATATTTTCAAAATCCCCCAAATCCTCATTATGTTTAATATTTTCAAATTATTTTCTATGTATTAATGAATTTTCTAATTTTTTAGTATTAAGTTTTTAATCATGTTGTCAATTTCTCTTGTTGCGTTATTTGAATTAACTAATCGCAATTTTCATCAATGAATAAATTTTTAGCTTCCTTAATTAATCATGTTCTTATTGATTTATTTATTATGCTATTTTATATATAAAAGATATCAAATAAAATAATTGTACATTTAGTTTTATTTGTGTAATTGAATAAATAAATGTAAAGTTATGTAAAACTAATTGCTTAGAAAATAATGTATAAAATGTTGATGTATATTTTAAATTTTAAAGTAGAAGGTGTGATGTGATTGTGTGTCCAATTTGAGTCTAAAGAGAGTTTAATTATTGTGGAGAAAAAGTAGAGATAGGAGAGAGAAAAGAGTGGGTTTAATAAATTGATGATGTGACATGCTAATAGCTTCCTTTTGGGTACAAACATTGCGGATACCCTTAGTCTCTACAAAAATACACGTGGAAGCATTTGGAGAAAGGACTGCAAGGACTGGACAACTTAAGACTGGATGTAAGTTGTGACGGCCCCAGTCCCCACAAATTGGGCCTCGTATTGAGTCATTTGTTGCTTAATAAGTTTATTAATGAGTTTAACAAGTCTTAATATTTACGCAGCGGAATTTAAATTATTTAAAGCAACTTAAATAAATAAACACTAGTCGGGACATGCTTAGGTGTGGAAATCCTGCAAAAGAGATCTCATGTATATATATTTGATGACAAACTGTGTGAATAAGTGTCATATACATGTATCATACGTCTCGAAACCCAAAATGAATCCCAATTTAACAAAAAACATAAGCATACATATCATATATACAATCCAAAATATCAAAACAAACTTACTGTAGTAACAGAGATGAGCTAACTCTAAGGGAAGCTCAGAGGAAGTCACCGATCATAGACTCCTTGCCTCTGCTAATAGAAGGACCTGCAATTGTCACCAAAGGCGGAGACAATTACAGTGAGTAAATCCAAAAGAAGTTCAACAAAAATTCAGATTAAACAATAAAACGAGTTTATAAATCATGCTGGAAAGAAAATAAAGTGTTGAGAAAGAGTCGATAAAATGCATGATAAACAGACTACGATGATCAACGGTTAACTGGATGCTCAACCACAATGGAACTCGAATACATGGGAGGAGCCACGACGCATGACGGATGCTGACTTAAAGTATTTAGGCTCGTCGGGGAGCCACGAGAGCTAATCGGTTGCTCTACCCGCGAGAAGACACAACTAGACCAGACCACTTAGACCCTAGGTCACTCGGTAAGGAACTAGAGTCCTATAATAGCAATAATTCCATCAAATGTAGCAAGGAAATGAAAAGAATTAATATTGAATTTCTAACTGGTTTACTTACCTTAATACGCAAAATACCAAGCAAAATCGCGGCTCCCACAAGCCTCGAAATACGTACTCGATACCTGATACTAGTCCCATAGGCTTCTGGTATCAATTTACAATAAATTAGGTATGATTGAGCCTATTTGATATGATTTAGATTTTTAAATCTCAAAATAATTCAAAATATAGGAGTTACAATGTTGACACGCTTTTCAAGGAGGATTTTGGTGTAACAATCCCCGAAAAGCTTCAAAACTCACTTTTTTACAATTTTTCTCATTTTGCTCATTTTTTCTAATTTTCCCTATTTTCTTAAAATTTTTCTGATTTTTTATGAATTTATGTTATTTTTTATAAACTAAAATGTATAAAAATGTAATTTTTTTTATTAAAAAGGGGTTTGGGCTCCTTTGAACCGGGTTCGATTCATATCGAACCCGGTTCAGGCTAGGGATGCAAATGGGGAGGGGAGGGGATGGGGACCCCATCTCCATCCCCATCCCCGCTTTAGAATTCATCCCCCATCCCCATACCCATCCCTACGAGGGGATGAACTTTCATCCCCATCCCCATCCCCGCCTAATCCCTGTGGGGATGGGGAATCCCCATGGGAAAAAAACTTTCCACATTTCATTCCCCAATGAATATCCTCGCAGGGATTCTTGCAGGGAATTTGCTATGAATCACGGCGGGGAAATTTTTTTCACATTTATTTTTTTTCCAAAAATTTATAAAAAGTATGTTACACATACATATAATCACAATTGTTGAAAATTCCAACCAAATAAAGTGTAACATATAAATATAGTTGCAAACAATTCAAAACAAAACATATAATCATTTAAAAAAACATATAATTAACGAAATAAGTTAAAATTATAAATCACATTAGAGTTTGTTTATCACTAGTGTTTTGGGTGAAAGCCTTATAATATTATATAAAATTGATATATTCAATGTATATAAATGTATTTGATATATAAATAGATCTTCGTGGATATCCCCATGTGTAACGACCCATTTTATTAATGCCGTTAGTTATCTCGTAATTGCAGACATGGATACCAGCTCAGATCCAAGTGGATGTCGCGGGTAGGCTAGGACACACGTCGACCGTGGTACACAGGTTTAATTGTGTGTCGGATGGCTTAATTACGGTGCAATTTATTCAATTATTGGTTAAATACATGGCATTTGTGTATGTTGAATCACGAGAGAGTGCGAGGTTGTGTGACGGGTAACTGCCTCGAAGTGCGTGCTAACACGGGTATCGAGAGGCAAGATACGAGTACACTAGAGAAAACTCAATATACTTACATAAACATGTCAAAGTTATCAAATTGGCAAAATTAATGTAACCATAGGTTATCAAATTGGGATGATTAATGTAACCATATGCTTATTAAATTAACTCGAACAATAGGCTATGACGCACCTCAAAATGCGTGTCGAGATGCGGGACACCGGCTACGGGTAGCCGATGGTTAGTGTGACCATTAGTTGGTTTAATTTGATAAATAAAACACTAGCCATAAGGTTGGATAAGGCTTAATGTAATGTGACATTAATAAAATAAATGGAAGCCTATAGTTTACATTAAATAAATGGGCCATGAGATGGACATCTAAATTTACATAGTGCGTAGTACTAGATGATGAGTGTGCTATTGAAGTCACCAGGAGGTATATGACAACATGCTTGTGAACCACAAGATATGCCTCGGGATACATACACACAATTGATTCCCTAAAACATATATAGGAGAGTCAGTGGAGTGTTTGATTACAATACTCACCCATTTTTCATGCAAGCCAGTAGATTTGAGGAAGAAGAGAGGAAGAAGAGAGGATTTGGAGCTGGGAATTTAATAACCTAGGCATCAAACCAAGTAATCTAACTTAGGTAATCATCTTCCTCATTTCCTACACTTTAAATTGAACCTATTTTCATATGCCTTGGTGGAATTTCAAATTTTCTGATGTATGCTCTGAATTGTGATGGAAAGTTGATCAATTCATGTTGTTAGATCGTATTATTAGAGGATTGATCACTGGTCTGACTAGAATTTCTAGTTTTGATGAAATTGGAGAGTGCGATGAATGCATGAATTTGTGGAAAATTAATGTACATTGATGTCTGGAACGATCTGATTGATGTATTGAGGTTATTTTGATGAGGAGAGGGTCATAGACCAGTTAGAATAGCTAATTGAGAGGGCTAGGGCAGACTTCTCGAATTGAGAATTCTGTCCCAGAGGGCAATTAACGCGCTAGTTGGAACTATTAACACGCTAACTGTCCTGAGTGTTCAGCTGTTCTTCGCAACGAAGAACAATAGTGCGCTAGTTAAAATTTATAGCGCTAATTCCATCTAGCGCGTTAGGTACACCCCCTTAGCGCGCTAACTTGAAACTAGCGCGCTAGGTAGACAAATTAGCGCGCTAATGACGGATGAGCTATGAAGTTTAGGACTGTTTTGGAGATTTTTCACCTAATACATATCAACACCTTTGTAAACAAACTAAACTGGTAAAAATGGACTTCATGGTCGGGGAGCTTGACGGGTCGGGTACGAAAGTCTGGGGAGGTCGGAAAGCGTTGTGAGGTTCGTAAAACCCAACTGAAAAACTATGAGTATTTATTTTGTTTACATGTTATTTCTATCATTCATTGTTGTTCATTATTCTATTCGATTACTTGGACGTGGGTTGAGGTTACTCCCTCGGATTTCCTTGTTGTGTGTTCATGAGGCACTGGACTATAACACGTGTGATCGACCCTCAGTGAATGGCGACTTGGGCTTGCCTTGGTGCACGTGTCGGTGACTCAGCGGATTTGGCCAGCGCTGCGAGGGACCAAGTGTCGGGCCAGTTGGACACGACCACTGGTGGGAACTTGGTGACCCGAAGTACAGTCTAGTCCATCTGGAGCGAGCATACATATTTATTAGTTTGTCTGTTGTTTATTCATGCGATGAGCTATTTACAGTTGTCTGTTTTATATTCCGCATGTTTACTTGACAACATTCCTTGTATTTCCTTTACTTTATTATATGAATGCTCAGAGGGGTTCCTTGGGATTTTACTTACTGTACTCGTCATCTGTCTTTTTTGATGATTGAGTGCAGATCCTAGTACCAGTAGGGGCAAGGGGATCCTAGGCAACTACATCTGATTGCCCACTGTCGAGGACCTATTTGTACGTGTTTATTTTTGATATTTTGTATATTTTGGGTATTGGGAGACTTGAGATAACACAGTACATGTATATATACCTGTTGTGGTGATGTTGCTTATTTACATAGTACTTTCCATGGTTTTCCACAGTAGGTTTTGCCTTTGAACAATGCTTATCATGCTAAATTATCTTGTTTAAATGGTATTAAGCAAGACTTCCGCTGAATATGTTAACCTATAAAATACAACCCATTAGTATGGTTAGGATCTCAATAAATTGCTAACTAGGTAACAATTGAAACAGTTAGATTTCCCATCGGGAATGGACAAAGCATATAAGGATAATATACTAATTTATCAGATAATACACTGGTGGACACGACTTTTGAGACATAAAGACTACGGGCAGGTGCCTGAAACGTGTAGTTGGGCCAGCCGGTAAGGAGTACCTGGAGAGACGTTACCCCGGGGCGGCTGGGGCTGCCACAGTTGGTATCAGAGCGAGGTTGAGCCCATGTGAGGAAGCGTAGGTGTCCTTAACTTGATACCAACGCCACCGTTGGTATCAGAGTCCGAGTTTTAGGAACTTGGAAAAAAATTACAATGAAAGAGTATAAGACGTAAGAAATAAACCTTAGTTGTGGAAACCCTATGTTATTGCCTTAGAACTTTAGGAAGTGATGCGAGGCGGGTAGAGTTAGAGTTTATATACGTGTTATATTTCCATTATATATATGATATACGTATATAGACCAAGACTAATCCGAAGCACGCTTCTCGATGCAGATCATGAACGGATAGTCGACGACACCTCAGGATATTCGTCAGCCTAGTGGTATGGCTAGAGATTCCCCAGTTGCACCTTGTATGGAAGACCGACTCTCGGCTCGAGAGAGGCAGGTGGCCGAGGTGTTTCGATTGCTTCAGGATCAGACTACTGCATTGACAACATTGGGTACAACAGTTGCTACACCTAGAAAGCCAGTAGCAGTTACGGTACCTACGGGGATAGTTGTCATCCCAGTTACACCACAGACACCAGTTGAGAGAGTAGTACAGGGTGCACAGACAGATAGAGCCACAGCCGTTGTCGTTCCCTTGGAGATGCCGACTCCTACGCCTCCACCTATGGCTACTGGTCAGACGACTACTACCACTACTACTACCTTGGGATTCATTTTTGCTCCAGAGGCGAAGCTGTTGAGGTAATTTCTGAAGTTTCAGCCAGGCTTCTTTAACGGAGGTGGTGACCCCGAGGCTGTGGGGAAGTGGATTGTATTTCATCAGCTATTCCATAAGCTGATGAGGAATGATGAGAGTGTTCAGGCATGACTTTTGAGAGCATGCTGAGAGGTCACGTTGCAGTATAGTGGACCACGTATCAGGATACGCATCCAGAGCCGCGCTGAGTTTAGAGAGCTATTCTACGAACAATACATACCTATGGAGGTTAGACTGAGACTGAGGGATGAGTTCTTGACCTGAGACAGGGTAACCAGACCTTGATTCAGTACATGGAGAGGTTCTGACATTTACTTCAGTTCTTGATGGATGTCGCCGGGACGGAGTGCCTGCAGATCTACTATTTCACCAGTGGGGTTGATGACAGGATCGCTTCAGCGGTTGTATCATTTGGGGCATCTACTATGCATGACATTTTTGACAGAGCATTAGCACATGAGACATATATGATGCAGAGAGATGGCAGGCGTGTGACTGGTAAGGAGGTACAAACAGGCCAGAGTTCTCGATCGGATCGGAAGCCGAAGAGACAGAGGGATCATCAGGATAGAGACCGGAGGGATGATAGACGAGACGTGGCCATAGGGATGATGCCATCACATCACATCAGGACCAGTAGATCAGCATAGGCCACAGCCGTAGATGCACCGTCAGGGCCGAGATCAGGGGGGACATGATAGGGGTCAGAAAGATCGGGGTCAGGTCCGATATCTGGAGACGGACAGACTGGGAGGCAGGATAACCGCAGATGCCACAAGTGTGGTCAGAGGGGACACTTGAGGGCCAACTGCAGGACGCCACCGTCACCACGTCGAGAGCCAGAGCAGGCTACAGAGAGAGCTCATGCGGTAGCACAACCTGATGGTGGAATGACCAAACAGCTCGTCGATGGTACGTTGCATATTTTTGGACGACCTATGCATGCTATGTTTGATTCTGGTAGTACTTTATCATTTATTGCTGGACGTGTTGTTGGAGTGTTAGGGTTAGATACACAGACATTAGACACACACATTGTCCTCAATACGGCCGCTAGGGATAAGATATACCATAATCGAATATGTAGACGTGATGATAGAGGTTGAAGTACATCAGTTACCAGCCAATCTTTGAGTATCAGAGTACCTAGAGTTTGACGCGCTTCTCGGGATGGATCGGCTGTAATCCTATCATGCACGGATAGATTGTTATGGTAAGAGGATAAAGTTTCGTATTCCTGGGATACCAGAGTTTGCACTGGTTAGATCTGCAACTGACTTACCTATCACTAGAGGCCGACTAGCTACATCACAGAAGATGGAGGCATTTGCAGCGATAGTTGAGCCGGAGATTAGGACGAATGTCAGGATTGAGGATGTACCGGTGGTGAGAGATTTTGTTGATGTATTTTCAAATGACCTACCAGGATTGCCACCGCTACGAGCTGTTGAGTTTATCATTGAATTGATACCAGGGACGCAGTCGATTGCTAGTAGACCATATAGGATGTCACCATCGGAGCAGGAGGAGGTTAGACGACAGTTGGATGAATTACTGGAGAAGGGTTTTATTCACCCTAGTATGTCACCTTAGGGAGCTCCAGTATTGTTTGTGAAGAAGAAGGATGGGTCGATGATGATGTGCATAGACTATAGGAAGTTGAATCAGGTGACAGTTAGGAACCGTTACCCACTTCCTATGATAGATGTGTTGGGTTTTGGGGTTCATACGCAAATGGAGATTACAAAACAATTTTGACAAAAACCCTAACAGATCCGAATCTAATTCCATTAAAAACGTTTAAACCATGAAAAACTTAATCATACCTCAATCGCAATATACCTTTCGAGAAGGTTGATCGATCTCTAAGGCGCCGCCAACGACGAACGCCTCTCTATCGCGAATCACACACGAACGGCCGAGAGAATACCAAACCTTTTTTTTGTTTCTCTCCAAAACGATCCAGAGCATACCAAAAACCCTAAGTCGTTTCTAAAATGAAAATAGAGTTTCGGCCTTTTTTTTCGTACCAGTGTTCTAACTTAAAGCGTCTATTTATACAACCTCAGTATATAGACGGTTAAGTAAATTACACATATACCCTTACTTAAAGAAGTATAAGTGTAATACACCACAAGGACGTTTCTATCATGAATTTTATCACATAAAATTCATTTTTCTCAATCATCTTAAAATCTCGCAAAACCATTCTTAGTGTGCGACCAATAGGCTCATACAACGTTGCGGTGTACCAAAACATATTTTGGTATACAAGTCATAAGCGATCTCTAGCAAGACATTATGACTACCCAAGTTGTATGAATATCAAATCGATACAACCTAATCAATAGTGTATATAACATCCTTTTGTCACACGATATCCTTTTAATCAAACATAAGGCATGGAATTGTCATCCAACATGTTCAATCGTACTAGTCTCGATCTCTAGGTAGATCAAAAACATCCAAGTGACATTGATCAATATCAATTCACTTAGACTAGGCCTTTTAACATCTAATACATCGAGGGATCCACTAGATATCTCTCTTTATATGAGAGGGACAAATTCTATCTCGATTACACAACTTCATCACATTGCTCACACAAGAACCAATCACAACCTTTATAATCGTCCTAAGGTTAAAGACAACGTTTGATTGTGTCAAATTACTTGTGTTCCTAATGTTGAAGTCTCTGCAATCTCAAGTCGAGGATCAGTAAAATATACCTATCATGAGAAACAACTATGACTTAATCCATGTGATGTTCTCATAGCGGGTCGGTCCAATACTTTGTTCCCTAACAAGTACTCGTGATCTTGATTCGTATCCCTATACGTATAATCATCATATGATCATCAATCAAGACTCACACTAGTCTTAATTCATTATAGTTCTCAGTATAATGATCGACTAGGGACATTTAGGATATTTATGTAAATACCCATGGATCTTATTATAATGTAAACATGCAAATTAATTATAATAAACAAGAAAATGAAATCCTCTATTTTATTAACTAAAAGTATTCATAAAGACAGCTTAATGGATTGACCTAGGGCACATGCCCCATCAAGATGATATGTTCGATCAGTTAGTGGGTGCCAGATTCTTCTCGAAGATTGACCTTTGTTCGAGTTATCATCAGTTGAGAATTCGAGAAGAGGATATCCAGAAGACTGCTTGCAACACGAGATACGGGCTATTTGAGTTTACAGTCATGCCATTTGGGCTGACTAACGCCCCAACAATTTTCATGGATTTGATACACAGGGTTTTGAGACCATATCTAGACAGATTCGTCATAGTGTTCATCGACGGCATCTTGATCTACAACAGGTTTCGTGAGGATCACAAGATACATCTCAAGGCAGTTTTGACGACACTGAGAGAGCACAGATTGTATGCCAATTTCAGTAAGTGTGACTTCTAGCTGAGTGCGGTGAGATTTTTGGGACATGTCATCAGTGACCAGAGTATCTCGGTAGACTCAGAGAAGATTCAGGCTATCATTGACTAGAGAACGCATGAGTCTGTTGTCGATATACAGAGTTTTCTCGGACTGGCAGGATATTACCGACGATTTGTACATGATTTTTCTTCGATTGCAGTGTCGATGACGAGACTGACCAAGAAAGATGTTAGGTTTGATTGGTCAGAGGAGTGTGAGCAGGCCTTCTGTGAGCTGAAGAAGAGGTTGACTTTCGTACCAGTATTGACATTGTCGGAACCGGGCAAGACTTTGACAGTTTATACAGATGCGTCGGGCATTGGTCTTGGATGCGTGTTGATGCAGGATGGTAGACCAGTTGCCTATCTCTCTAGACGGTTGAGGCCCCATGAGGGAAATTACCCCGTGCATGACCTGGAGCTTGCAGCGGTCGTCTTTGCATTGAAGGCTTGGAGGCACTATCTCTACGGGGAGAAGTTCATCTTGTATACAAATCATCAGAGTTTACGTTACATTTTTACTCAGATGGATCTGAATATGCACTAGCAGAGATGGCTAGAGTTGCTGATGGACTACGACTTCGCTATTGAGTATCACCCTAGAAAGGCGAACGTCGTAGCGGACGCATTGAGTCGGAGTAGGGTTGACGGTCAGACTGGTTTGCGAGCTATGACACACGAGCACAGTCTGTCACAGGCGGCATCACTTATGTGCATGACAAAGGTATCCACTACGGCTGAGAAACACATTTGTGGTCAGATGAGGGTTCCGACCATATCAATTGAGAGGGTTGCCAGAGTGTCAAAGGGCTGATGGTCTTTACGAGCGGTTCAGTGGTATGGTTCGGGATCCAGAGTGCACTGATTGGGCAGAGACCATAGATCGGTGTTTGAGACACCGAGGAAGACTGTGGATACCTACAGATCAGGAGATACGGGACGAGATTCTGGAAGATGCACACTAGTCTCGCTACACAGTTCATCCTGGTCGGACCAATATGTATCATGATTTGAGACGATTATTCTGGTGGTCAGGGATGAAGGCTAACGTAGGCATATACGTCAGGAGTTTTCACATTTGCCAGCAAGTGAAGGCTGAGAACATGAGACCCGGTGGATTGTTACAGCCATTGCCCATTCCACAGTGGAAATGGGAGCACATCACCATGGATTTTGTTAGTGGACTACCGCATACATCGAGGCGTCACGATGCAGTTTGGGTGGTGATTGATAGACTGACGAAATCGGCTCATTTTATTTCGATTTCCATGAGATACACGTTTCCTTAGCTGAGCATATTGTTTGAGCGTGAGATTATTAGATTGCATGGAGTGTCGGTTTTCATCGTATCGGATAGAGATCCCAGGTTGACATCGAAGCTTTGGGAGGCTATACAGGAGCAGTTTGGGACCAGGTTGCAGTTCAGTACGGCTTATCATCCTCAGACCGACGGACAGTCAGAGCGATTGATACAAATCTTGGAGGATATGCTCAGGGCTTCTATATTGCAATTTGGGGTTCGTGGGAGGATTATCTGCCTTTCTATGAGTTTTCATATAATAACAGCTATCAGGCGAGCATTGGCATGCCACTATTTGAGGCACTGTATGGGAGGCCTTGTAGATCACCTGCCTATTGGGCGGAGCCGAAAGATACAGTGACAGTTGAGCCTGAGATAGTTGTTGATCACACAGAGAAGATCAGACAGATTCGATAAAGATTACGAGCCGCACATGATAGACAGAAGAAATACGCGGATCGCTATCACAAGGGACTGAGCTATGAGGAGGGCGACATGGTATATTTGAAGGTTTCCCCTTGGAAGGGTCAGCAGAGGTTTGGTATTAAGGGGAAACTGGCGCCGAGGTTCATTGGGCCATACAGGATAGTGGGCAGTGTTGGTATCAATTAGAGCTACTTGCTGAGTTAGCTGGGGTTCATCCTACATTTCACATTTCGATGTTGAGACTAGTTAGGGCAGGACCGAGAACGACTATTGAGTTGGGACATATTGAGGTTCAGTCTGACGTGACTTACGAGGAGAGGTCGATAGAGATTGTTGACCTCAGAGTACAGATTCTCAAGAACAAGGAACTCTCTAAGGTCTTAGTTCGTTACCAGCATCATAGGACAGAAAGACTCACCTGGGAGCTCGAGTCGACGATGAGAGAGCGATACCCTCAGCTATTTTATGGTATGGATTTAAGTTACGGTTAAATTTCGAGACAAAAATTTAAATTAGTTGAGAAGAAATGTGACGACCCATTTTATTAATGTCGTTAATTATCTCGTAATTGCAGACATGGACGCCAACTCATATCTACGTGGACGCCGCGGGTAGGCTAGGACACACGTCGACCTAGGTACACAGTTTAATTGTGTGTTGGATGGCTTAATTTCGGTGCAATTTATTCAATTATTGGTTAAATACATCGCATGTGTGTATGTTGAATCACGAGAGCGTGCGAGATTGTGTGACGGGTAGCTGCCTCGAAGTGCGTGCTAGCGCGGGTATCGAGAGCAAGATACGGGTACTGTCACGGCCCAAATCACTAACCCCGTTTTAATTCCTTAATCAGGATCACCGACCCTTGACGTGGGACCTACACTGTGATACGTGCACCGACCGAGGCACGTGGCCGAGGTATATCGTATTTTTGTATTGATGTGTGCCTAGTGTTATGTATTGTGTAGACTTACTAAGTCGGTTTGTACAGTTGTAGGCATCGAGACGAGAGCGGGGACACACCTCGAGTAGCGTGCGAGTCGGGGAACCGGGTAGTTAGCATTTTGGTAAGTCTTATTTAATACTAATATGAAATAAGGAATTACTTATAAGCCTATGGTTGTGTTTGTTAATGTAAATCAAATTAAAGGCCTATAGTTGAGTAAATTAAATGGAAAACATATGATTGGTCTAGAGATACACATTGGCACATCTAGAAACTAGGTGAGTAATGAAATGGTGTCACTTGAGGTTGAGATAGTGGGAGTTCGTGGGATATATGACAAAGGTGGACCATTAGATATTCCTAGGGATACATAAATCCATGAAGATTAAGGGCTATGAAGGAACATCACCTTAATACATATTATTAGTGATCAAACAACATGCAAACCAAATCACTCATTCATTTTTGCTGGAGAAGAAGAAGGAATTGCTGGAGAGGAGTGAATCATCAAGGTGTTGAAGGAATCCATGAGAGTTGGTGAGAAATTCTCAAGCTAGGGTGCTACATCAACTAGGTAAACACTTTTTTAGTTGAAATTAGAACAAGTTCTGGTTTTAGGCTAATTTCAGATAGTAGATGATTGATTATTTGCAATTAATTTATATATTTGGATTCCTCATTTCAAGCTGATAATCCAGATATATTTAAGTTCTTAATTTGGTTTTGAAATCATAAAGATATGAATTTTTGAAGTTGCAACACCAAAACTAGAATTCTGCATGTTGTATTAGGAATCAACCTGGGTGATTTGGTCATAATCTACCCATTTTAAATCCAAATTGATCCAAACCAGCGGAATTTGAAAGCTTATTTAAAGGGGAATAACTTTGCTCAAATGAAGGTATTTTGATTCAAATGTTTTTATGTCCAAATATGCTCTACAAATAGGTGCTGGAATTAAAATGAAAAGTTTTGAAACTAAAATTATTAAGGGTATAACTCCCTAACCACTTATTAAAATGATCTAATCTTTTAGTATGTTGTATTTGGATATATTTTCTGCCTTGTGACAAAAAATCACATTTTTAGGAACTATAGATTAGGAGAAATAGATTTTCTAAATCCGCTGGTCGGATTAAATTCCAATTAGACCTATGTTTAGTAAAATCATGATATCTCTTTCATTTTAAATCAGAGTTTTGCAAACTAAACCTTTCTGGAAAGCTAAGAGAGAGACCAACAAGAATTTATTGATGGATGATTTCGATATTTTGAATATTTCATGCCTAAAATCTGCTTTAAAGTGTAGGACTGAAATTGAAACTTAATTTAGTCTTTAGGGGCTGATTTAGGAAGATTGATTTAAAGTCTATTGAACCAATTTGAATACACAATAAACACCACTAAATTGAGCTTAAACCCACTATACTTGAACTAATGAGACACCAAACTCATGAACCTAGGAAATGGGTACGGGAGAGCGAATACAAGATTTGGAGTATCGGGAGGCCAGTAAAGCTAGGACTTTACTTTGTTGTTGTGAGTATACCCAATGGAAAATTTACTTGGCATCTCATTTCTATTAATTGTTGTCCTTGCATAGTCCTTTTGACTATTTTGCATTTGTATTCTTATATCATGTGTTCTTTGTGTCTATGCTCACTTGATGAGTCTAGTTTGCATGATATTCATTCATTTGATTTGATTCGTTGATTCTATCTCATGCTATGTCTATTCTTGTTATTTTAAATGTGAATTGAATGATAAATATCATGCTATTAGGCTAGTGAATATCTTATAAATGTTTAAGAGGATTTGTATTCCTTATTTGTTTAGGTGTGTAGATGTGCCTATGCCTTGACAAATCCATACTTGGTATTTCTTGAAATTTAAAAGTAGTTTTTGCATTTAGGTCCCGTACTCGATCGAGGTGTGCGCGACTCACGGGGTTAGAGTCCTTGGGGATGTCGGCACATGTTACTTAACACTGTATGACACTCGGGGTTAGAGTCCCTGAGGTGGTCTACACACCGGGGTTAGAGTCCCTGGTAACACTTGGGTTAGAGTCCCTTGTGCTATATGATTATTGAGTCGGAGTGACACGTTTCACTGCCGACTCGGACCTAAATCACCACTACTTAGCCTAGTGTCAGTATCACTTGTTTAACTCTGGTATTTACTTTCATATGGTTTATTTTCCAGTTTTCCCATTTATATGCTTTTAAATACCATTTGAATATTTGGAAATGCAAATTAAACTTGTCATCGGGGATTACTGTTTTATTCTTGTACTCACCGTTCTTTTTATGACGGTGGGTGCATAGCTGTCTACCAGCAGGCCGGGCAATGAGAAGATCGGCGATTATCCCTGAGCCCGCGGGCGCGTCATTGCATCGATTGTAGGTCTTCTTTTGATATTTTGATTGTATATGTTATATACGTCTTTCAGATACTATTTGGGGTTGTATATTGGGTTGAGCGTTAGTTCCTGACTTGACTTAAACTATTTTGCTGTTTCACTGCATTTTGAGGACTTTATATATGTGATATCATTTCTTGGTTTTCCACACTTAGGGTTTTATAAATGGCTTCCGCATAAGTTACTAATTGCTTTCTGCATAATCAATAAGACTTCCGCTAATTAATTAATTTAATAAAAAGTTTTAATTAACTCTAAATTTTATAAACTGGTAGGACTAGTGTATTACTTATCCTGAACACGAGAAAAGAGGTGTCTAAGTTGTAAAGGCTGACTAATACGTAGTTAAGTCCTGCGTGGGTATGATTAGGGCTTAATTACGGGATTAGGCCGGGCGGTGCCCTAGATTAGGAGACGGACGTCACAGGTACACTAGAGAAAACTCAATATACTTACATAAACATGTCGAGGTTATCAAATTGACATAATTAATGTAACCATAGTTTATCAAATTGAGATGATTAATGTAACCATAGGCTTATTAAATTAACTCGAACAATAGGCTATGACGCACCTCGAAATGCGTGTCGAGACGCGGGGCACCGGGTACGGGTAGCCGATGGTTAGTGTGACCATTAGTTGGTTTAATTTGATAAATAAAACACTAGCCATATGGTTGAATAAGGCTTAATGTAATGTGACATTAATAAAATAAATGGACGCCTATAGTTTACATTAAATAAAAGGGACCATGAGATAGACATCTAGATTTACATAGTGAGTAGTACTAGATGATGAGTGTGCTATTGGAGTCACTAAGAGGTATAAGACAACATGCTTGTGAACCACAAGATATGCATCGGGATACGTACGCATAATTGATTCCCTAAAACATATATATATATATATATATATATATATATATATATATAGTCAGTGGAGTGTTTGATTACAATACTCACCCATTTTTATGCAAGCCAGTAGATCAGAGGAAGAAGAGAGGATTTGGAGCTGCGAATTCAACAACCTAGGCATCAAACCAAGTAATCTAACTTAGGTAATCATCTTCCTCATCTCCTATACTATAAATTGAACCCATTTTCATATGCCTTGGTGGAATTTTGAATTTTCTGATGTATGCTCTGAATTGTGATGGAAAGTTAATCAATTTCATGTTGTTAGATCGTATTATTAGAGGATTGATCATTGGTCTAACTAGAATTTCTAGTTTTGATGAAATTGGAGAGTGTGATGAATGAATGAATTTGTGGAAAACTGATGTACATTGATGTCTGGAATGATCTGATTGATGTATTGAGGTTATTTTGATGAGGAGAGGGTAATAGACCAGTTAGAATAGCTAATTGAGAGGGCTAGGACAGAATTCTCGAATTGAGAATTCTGTCCCAAAAGACAATTAGTGCGCTAATTGGAACTATTAGCGCGCTAACTGTCCTGAGTGTGCAGCTATTCTTCGCAATGAAGAACAATAGCGCGCTAGTTAAAATTTCTAGCGCGCTAATTCCATCTAGCGTGTTAGGTACACCCCTTTAGCGCGCTAACTTAAAACTAGCGCGCTAGGTAGACAAATTAGCGCGCTAATGACGGATGAGCTATGAAGTTTAGGACTGTTTTGGAGATTTTTACCTAATACATATCTACACCGTTGTAAATAAACTAAACTGGTAAAAATAGACTTCAGGGACTTAGTGGACCGAAGCTCAGTGTCGGGGAGCTTGACGGGTCGGGTACGAAAGTCTGGGGAGGTCGGAGAGCGGTGTGAGGTTCGTAAAACCCAACTGAAAAACTCTGAGTATTTATTTTGTTTACATGTTGTTTCTATCATTCCTTGTTGTTCATTATTCTATTCGATTACTTGGACGTGGGTTGAGGTTACTCCCTCGGATTTCCTTGTTGTGTGTTCATGAGGCACTGGACTGTAGCACGTGTGATCGACCCTCAGTGAATGGCGACTTGGGCTTGCCTTGGTGCACGTGTCGGTGACTCAGCGGACTTGGCCAGCGCTGCGAGGGACCAAGTGTCGGGCCAGTTGGACGCGACCAATGGTGGGAACTTGGTGACCCGAAGTACAGTCTAGTCCATCTGGAGCGAGCATACACATTTATTAGCTTGTACTGTTGTTTATTCATGCGATGAGCTATTTACAGTTGTCTGTTTTATATTCCGCATGTTTACTTGACAACATTCCTTGTATTTCCTTTACTTTATTATATGAATGCTCAGAGGGGTTCCTTGGGATTTTACTTACTGTACTCGTCATCTGTCTTTTTGTGATGATTGAGTGCAGATCCTAGTACCAGTAGGGGCAAGGGGATCCTAGGCGACTACATCTGATTGCCCACTATCGAGGACCTACTTGTACATGTTTATTTTTGATATTTTGTATATTTTGGGTATTGGGAGACTTGAGATAACGCAGTACATGCATATATACCTGTTGTGGTGATGTCGCTTATATACAAAGTACTTTCCAAGGTTTTCCACAGTAGGTTTTGCCTTTGAACAATGTTTATCATGCTAAATTATCTTTTTTAAATGGTATTAAGTAAGACTTCCGCTGAATATGTTAACCTATAAAATACAACCCATCAGTATGGTTAGGATCTCAATAAATTGCTAACTAGGTAACAATTGAAACAATTAGATTTCCCACCGGGAATGGACAAAGCATATAAGGATAATATACTAATTTATCGGATAATACACTGGTGGACACAATTTTCAAGACATAAAGAGGATGGGCAGGTGCCGAACACGAGTAGTTGGGCCACCTGGCAAGGAATACACGGAGACACGTCATCCCGGGGCGGGTGGGGCCGCCACACCATGGGTAATCCCCACGGGATCCCCAATGGGGATACCCATGTGGATCCTCGCGGATATTACCAATGGGGAATCCCCGCGGGGATCCCCGCGAATATATTTTTCTCATCCCCGTACCCATACTCGCGTGGGTATAAGATTTTTTCTCCATCCCCACCTCCATCCCCATCCCCATTGCGGGGAATCCTCGTTCCTCGTGGGGATTCCCCGCCCCACTTGCATCCTTAGTTCAGCCCCTGTTGGGCGGTTCGAGCTCGGCCCACCCCGTTGGGCGCGTGCGATCCCCATCTCTCTCTCTCTCTCTTGCGTGCAAACGAAAGAGAGAGAGATATACAGTCCAGGGGGGAAGCCCCCCTCCCCTCTTTACTTTTTTTTCTCCTTCTTTTCTTTCTTTTCTTTTCTTTTTTCTTCAACAAAATGATCAACAATAACTATTTTTTTCCTTAAATCAACCCAACTAGAATTAACTCTACTAAAATCAAACTACCAACAATGAACAAATCTAATATACTATGTATTAACTCCATAACATTAAAATTAAATGAAATTAAATATTAACTTACTTGGCTTGGTTAGATCTCCAATGAAATTGGTTTTCTTCTTCCTCACCACCACCTCTAACAAATAAAACCCTTATCCTTCATCTCTCTCTCTTTTTATACTCTCATTAAGTAGGTGAACCACCACCGCACAAAATTTTCTTTATTTATTATTTATTAAATTTGCCATTATCTCTCCATAAACCATAAGAACTTGACATCTCATAATTCTAGTTTATATTTTAAAAATTATACTTTGTTAAATGTCTAAAATGCCCTTATGACTTATTTTAGGCATTTCAATTAAATAAGTTCTATTAGACCAACTTTAAATCAATATAGTTGATATACCTAAATACCCATGCGCGCGCACATCTCGAGAACTACACTCACTCGTTAATTCGACAACGACGTCAATACATTTGCATGTGCACACATATATAAACATAAAATATTAAAAACATCACACACAAATAAAATTATTAAACTATTACCTCGGTGTCAACGTCCGAGTTCTGACCGAGTTGCCACATAGGATTAGTCGCCACGTCACGGTCCTATTAGGCAATTAATTAGGATTGGATTTATTAGGGTCGTTACAATCTTCCCAATTAATAAGAATTTCGTCCTCAAAATTGAAATATCTAAAACGAAATTACTTATCGAAATCAAAAGAAGAATGGAAAACTCTTACGCATATAAGACTCCCGCTCCCACGTCAATTCCTCGTCTCCGTGGTACTGCCACTTGACAAGAACTAATGGGATGTCCTTGTTCCTCAAACTCTGTACCTCGCGGTCCAAAATTTGCACAGGCTGCTCCTTGTAAGTAATATCCTCCGCTAGGTTAATCGAGTCAGGTCCACTATCGGTGTGTGTCTCTCTCTCGACCTGTCCAATCTCAACATTGAAATATGAAAAACTAGGTGAACACCTGCCAACTGCGGTGGTAACTCAACCCTATATGTAACCTTCCCAACTCTATCTGTGATTCTGAAAGGACATATAAACCTCGGCGCGAGCTTTCATTTGATTCCGAACAATTTGTGCCCTGTCAACGATGAAACTTTTAGATAGACAAAGTTTCCCACTTTGTTCTCTAACCCATCTCGGTACTTGTCAGCATATTTTTTTGTCTCTCTTGAGCTCCTCGAAGAAGCTGACGTATTAGTAGTATCTTCTCCGTGTGATCTATCGCAATCTTTGGCCCAACAACCATTATATCCTCAGGCTCTGCCCAACATGCTGGCGATCTACACGGTCTGTCGCAGAACGTCTCCAACGGTGCCATCCCGATGCTAGCCTGGTAACTATTATTGTAGGTAAATTCACACAAATGTTGATACTCCTCCTACGACCCATCGTACTCCAACACACAAGCTCTGAGCATGTCCTCTAACACCTGAATCAGTTTCTCTGACTGTCCATCGGTTTGCGGGTGGAACATCGTACTATGCTGTAACCTCGTGCCAAACTGACAAGAAGTCTAACATGGATGTGAATTGCGATCATCTGTCTGACACAATAGATAATGGTACCCCGTGAAGTCTGACAATCTCTCTCATAAAGGACGTTTAGCTACTCAAACTTGTATTTGGTAGAAACTGACAAGAAGTGTGCAAATTTGGTTAGTATGTCCATAATCACTCAGATGCTATCATGCTTGCGCGGAGATCGAGGTAAACCACTGACTAGATCCATGACAATATGTTCCTACTTCCACTCAGGAATGGGAAATGGCTGTAACACTCCTCAAGACCTCCAATGCTCAGCCTTAACTTGTTGGTAAATCTCGCAACTCCTGACGCAATCCCCTACATCCGCCTTCATCCCAAACCACCAAAATAGACGTTTCATATCCTGATATATCTTGATCCTACCGGATGAACGATAAAACGTGAACGGTGAGCCTCCTGAAGTATCTATGTACGTAACTCAGCCACTAATGGAACCCATAGTCGTCCTCTATATCTCAAGCACGAGTTCGTCTACTGACTCCACTCTGGATGATCTGAACTCTCTGCCAACTCATGGAATCTCTGGAACTGCTCATCGCCCCATCGATTTATCTACCATTTCTAAAAATTCTTCTCTCGAATAGAGACAAGCCGAGTCCTCATCTATCCACAAATATGTGCCTCTGTAATAGTCGGAATGTCAACTGAACTCATCATACATGTCGCCTCGAGGAGTGCAAACTCATGTGTCATCTGAGAAATAACAACCTCCGCATCAGATCTCTTACGACTCAATGCGTCTGGTACTACATTCGCCTTCCCCGGATGGTACTCTAAGGAGAAATCGTAATCCTTGAGGAACTCTAACCATCTGCACTATCTCATATTCAAGTCCTTCTGAAAAGTGATACTTTAAACTCTTTATGATCAGTGAATAAAGTAAATCTTTCACCATACAGGTAGTGCCGCCAAATCTTCAGAGCAAATACCACTGCTGCCAACTCTAAGTCATGCACCGGGTAGTTCTTCTCATGAATCTTTAGCTGTCGAGACGCGTAAGCAATCACACCGTCTCCCTGCATCAGAACACACCCTAATACAATCTGTAACACATCGATATTCACCGCCATGCCCTTTCCTGCTCTCGGTAGCACTAACACTGGAGCTGTCGTCAACCTCTCTTTCAGTGTCATGAAAGCCTGATCACATTTCTCCTCCCACTCAAATTTGATATCCTTCTGAGTTAACGTCATCATTGGTGTCGCGATCATAGAGAAATCGCGCACGAATCTCTGGTAATACCCTGCTAGACCCAGAAAGCTGCGAATATCTCGTCACTGATTATGGGGTACGCCAATCCATCATTGTTTGGACCTTTGAAGGACCCACTGATACTCCATTAATTCTAACTACATGTCCCAAAAATCTGACCTCTGACAACCAGAACTCATACTTGCAAAACTTAGCATAAAGTCGATGCTCTCTCAGTGTCTGTAAAACTATCCTGAGATGACTTTCGTGGTCCTCACGAGTCCTAGAGTAGATCAAAATGTAATTTATGAAGACAATCATGAAATGGTCCAAGTACTTTCTCAACACACGGTGCATCAAGTCCATGAACATCGCCGACGCGTTTGTCAGCCCAAACGGCATGATGGCAAACTCGTAATGACCATAACATGTACTAAAGGCGGTATTCTCTCTGTCCTGATCCCTGATCCTGAGCTGGTGGTACCCTGACCTCAAGTCAATCTTGGAAAACTATACTCCGCCTCTCAACTGGTCGAACAAGTCATTTATTCGAGGAACGTGGATACTTGTTCTTGATCGTAACACGATTCAACTGCCTGTAATCAATGCAAAGTCTCAAACTTCCATCTTTCTTCTTCACAAACAGTATTGGAGCGCCCCATGGAGACATGCTAGGATGAATAAACCCTAAATTAGTCAACTCTTCAAGTTGGGTCCTCAACTACTATAACTCTTTCGGTGCCATTCTGTATGGAGGTATCGAAATCGGCTTCGTCCCAAGGACTAAGTCGATAATAAAGTCGATCTCTCGTGGTGGTAATCTGGGTAAATACTCGGGGAACACATCTGGAAACTCACACACCACATGCACTTCTTCAATAGTCGCCACCGATTTCTCTATTGTACTCAGAATACTGGCGAATGTCTCCATCTCCTGGTTCGTAGCCACTCTACCTCAGGTACTCTGAAGCTGAGTTGAATCCACAAAAACTAAACTCTGACTGCTTAGGGATCCAAATGTGACTGTCTTATCAAGCAACCCAACTGTGCATGATATGCTGCCAGCCAGTGATCCATCCCTAATAACGCGTCAAACTCTAAAAACTCTAGTACTTTGAGGTCTATAAGCATCTCGTGTCCCTCTATTTTGATGGTACAACTCTCACAGACCATATTAATATGCCCTTCATGTTTGCATTGAAAACATAGTCTCGATCCCTGCCGCCCAGACTATCCACTCTGCCACTGGCCTGACCTCTGGCTCTGCTGTCATGGCCTCTGGCCCTGCTGGCCACTGACTCTGCCTCTAGTCCTACCATCGGTAGCCCTGAACTACTGCCCTGACTGAGAAGCCTGTGGTGCCTGTGGAGGTATGCTTGTGTAACTATGCGTCGGAGGAGGCGCAGCTGCATAAACTAGATGTGGTGCAACTGAACCTACACTCTGCTCTCTCCCAAACCTCTGATAGTTCCTTTTCCTCTTCCTATCTCTACCATGACCCGCTCAGATCTCTGCCCTGAACTCTGAGCAATCGGTATATCTGGCAGTCGTAGGGCGTCATCATCGGGGTGCGTGATAAAATAAGCCTCTCTAGTCAAACTGCGCTCGTAAGCCCTATCAAGGTTACTCGGCTCGATCGTAATAATTGTGCCCCCAATGGCAGGAAACAAACATTCACAAAAGAAATGGACCTGGTCGCTATCACTGTTGGCAACTCCATCGGCAAATGGCAACAACTGCTGATATCTCCCCATGTACTGAATCACATACTCTTCTAGCCTTTGTCGGATATGCATGAATTCCGACCTCTTCGCGATCCTCACTGAGGGCGAAAAGAACTTTTGGTTCAATAACCTCTTGAAGTCCTTTCATGTCTACGACTCTCCCTAAGTGGCTACCAAATTAGTCCACCAGGTGTCTGCGTCACCTGAGAAAGAAAAAATTGCCAACCCTACCGTCTTGCTATCCTCTAACCTCAAAAGTCTCTGAATCTTCTCGTGACTCCTGATGAATTTCTCTACCTCTAACACATCAGAATCTTTACTAAACTTCCTCGGTCTGTACCTCTCTTACTCCCTAGTCAGTCTGGCCATATGCGTCAAATCAAAGTCAGTCTCTCTCTCACCGTCAGTGTCGTAACTGCTGGTGCTGCTATCTTGGGAAGTATGGGTACTGCAATAGTAACTGGTGCTGCATGCTCCGTAGATCGTGACGGAGTCACCTGAGGTGTAGGCTTACTCGCATCCGGTGTGGAAGTCGCTGTTGGTGTCGATGGTGATGGCAAATGTCCCATAAGAAAAATCAAAGTCTTCTCCAGACGTCTATCCTGTAAAGCAGCCCTTTGTGGCAAGGCATGTAACTCTGTTGGATCAATAGGGCCTGGACCTATAACTCCACTCTGATCACCGATGTCCCGCTGATCGGCCATCACGGTTGCAAAGGCGAATAGCGAGCTTCGATCAATTTTTTTAAGTACCGCTAATAGTATATAATACATATCAATCAATTAACATGTATAATCTAAACTTAGTTTTCCCCCAACTCACCTCACTTTCCATTTAAAACTCTAAGTCATGATCACATGATTTCCACTCTAAGTTCAAGTGTGTCCTAACTTTAAATTCGTATTTTAGTCGAGTTGTGGTTACATAGAGTTAAGGTACAAACCTACGCTCTGATACCAACTGTGACGGTCCTAGTCCCCACAAACTGGGCCCCACTCAGCCTAAACCTATGTGGACCCTCGGTCAACTCTCGCAGAGTCAACGCAGGCTTAGTCAGCCTCTTATCCAAGTTATTTAGTCATTGGTTGCTTAATAAGTTTATTAATTAGTTTAACAAGTCTTAATATTTACGCAACGAAATTTAAATTATGTAAAGCAACTTAAATAAATAAACACTAGTCGGGACATGCCTAGGTGTGGAAATCATGTAAAAGAGATCTCATGTATATATATTTAATGACAAACTGTGTGAATAAGTGTCATATACAAGTATCATACGTCTCGCAACCCAAAATGAATCCCGATGTAACAAAAAACATAAGCATATATATCATATATACAGTCCAAAATATCAAAATAAACTTACTGTAGTAACAGAGAGGAGCTAACACTGAGGGAAGCTTACAGGAAGTCACCGATCACAAGCTCCTTGCCTCTGCTACTAGAAGGACCTGCAATTGTCACCAAAGGCGAGACAATTCTAGTGAGTAAATCTAGAAGAAGTTCAACGGTAATTCAGATTAAACGATAAAACGAGTCCATAAATCATGTTGGAAGGAAAATAAAGTGCTGAGAAAGAGTCAATAAAATACATGATAGACATACTACAGTGATCAATGGTAGGCACCAAGTGACCAGGAAACAAAGGATAGGGAGTATGTGGTCTTGACACTCTACATGTAGGCTCAAAGCCACTTAAAACGTGTAAGTATCTAACTGTGGTGCGGCGGGTCAAAGCCGTATCGACCGCACCTAATCCGTTCGGCACTGTCGGCTCACTTGAGCCATAGCCCGAGAAAATATTCCAAAGGGAGCCACATACTTAAACGGATGCTCAACTACAATGAATTTCGAATACCTGGGAGGAGCCATGACACATAGCGGATACTCACTCAAAGGATTCAGGCTCGTCGGGGAGCTACGAGAGCTAATCGGCTGCTCAACCCGCTAGTGTGGACACAACTAGACCAAACCACTTAGACCTTAGGTCACTCGGTAGGGAAGTAGAGTCCAATAATAGCAATAATTCCATCAAATGTAGCAAATAAATGAAAAGAATTAATATTGAATTTCTAACTGATTTACTTACCTCAATACGCAAAATACCAAGCAAAATCGCGGCTCCCACACGCCTCGAAATACGTACCCAATACTCGATACTAGTCCCCTAGGCTTCTGATATCAATTTACAATAAATTAGGTGTGGTTGAGCCTATTTGATATGATTTAGATTTTTAAATATCAAATAATTCAAAATATGAGAGTTACTGCGTTGACACACTTTTCAAGGAAGATTTCGGTGTAACAATCCCCAAAAAGCTTCAAAACTCACTTTTTTACAATTTTCCTCATTTTTTTTCCTATTTTTCCTAATTTTTCCCTATTTTTCTTGAATTTCTCAGATTTTTTATGAATTTATGTTATTTTTTTATAAATTAAAATGTATAAAAAATGTAATTTTTTTTAAAAAGGGGTTTGTCCCCCTGAACTGGGTCCGGGCTGGTTTAGCCCCTATTGGGCGGTCCGAGCTCGTCCCACCCCGTTGGGCCCGAGCTCGGCCCGGCCCGTGTGTGATCCCCCCATTTCTCTTGCGTGCAAACGAAAGGGAGAGAGAGGGACGGTCCAAGGGGAAGCCCCCTCTCCCCTTTTTTTTTTGTTTTTTTTTGTTTTTTTTTTTCTTTTCTCCTTTCTTTTCTTTCCTCTATTTCTTCAACATCAACAATAACTCTTTTTTTTTTCTTTGAATCAACCCAACTAGAATTAACTCTACTAAAATCAAACTACCAACAATGAACAAATCTAATATACTATATATTAACTCCATAACATCAAAAATTAAATGAAATTAAATATTAACTTACTTGGCTTGGTTAGGATCTCCAAAGAAATTGGTTTTCTTCCTCACCACCACCTCTACACCACCTCTAACAAACAAAACCTTCATCCTTCATCTTTTTTTTTTTTTATACTCTCATTAAGTGGGTGAACCACCACCACACAAAATTTTCTTTATTTATTATTTATTAAATTTGTCATTATCTCTCCATAAACCATAAGAACTTGACACCTCATAATTCTAGTTTATATTTTAAAAATTATACTTTGTGAAATGTCTAAAATGCCCTTATGACTTATTTTAGGCATTTCAATTAAATAAGTTATATTATACCAACTTTAAATCAATATAGTTGACCTACCTAAATACCCGTGTACGTGCACATCTCGAGAACTATGCTCACTCGTTAATTCGACAACGACGTCAATACATTTGCATGTGCACATATAGATAAACATAAAATATTCAATACATCACACAAATAAAATTATTGAACTATTACCTCGGTGTCGACGTCCGAGTTCTGATCGAGTTGCCACATAGGATTAGCCGCCACGTCACGGTCCTATTAGGCAATTAATTAGGATTAGATTTATTAGGGTCGTTACATAAGCCGCACTCAAGGTAATGTCGACTTACATCCAGTCCTTGCAGTCCTTTCTCCACATCTTCCACGTGTACTTTTTTTAAAGACTAAAAAGCTATGCAAGCTATGTGTTTCTATTTTCCCACTTTACCATCCATACACTTTGAAGCATCACACACACAAACACAATGCACACATTGTTTTTCTTTTTTACGGACCTGTGACGCCTCAGTTCCTACGAACTGGGCCCTGCCCGACCTAGACTTACGTGGACCCTCGGTTACCTTGCAAGGTAAACGCAAGTCTACTCAGCCTTCTTATACCATTTCATCGTTAGTTTTGTGTTTTAATATCGAGTTATTAATTTTACAAGATTGAAATTAGTAAGCAGAGGAAGGAAAATAAATGAAACAATTTAAATAACTCTAAAACATTTAAAATGGGACAAACCTATATGTGGAACCCTGTAATATACACCATGTATACATATGACGACAAAATGAGCATATACATGTATCTAGGCGTCGCTCGACCCCAATACCCCAAAGTTTTACAAAACATCAAAATGTATGTACTACAAAAACCTACAATATCGCAAAAGTGTGAGCTACTCTGTGAGTCCTCAGAGGTAATCGCGAATCACTAGCTCTTTGCCCTTGTTAGATAAGGGGCCTGCAATTGTCATCAAAGAGAGACAATTCCAGTGAGTAAATTCAGAGGAGTCTTAACAATACTTCAAAATTAAATAAATAGTCGATAAATCATGCGGGAAAATAAAAGAACAAGAAATAAAGTAAGTGCGTGATAAATAGACTGGAAATAAAAGCAATGAAAGGGGAGTGTCGTGGAAACAAAAGAGAGAAGCCAAGTGGTCTCAAATCCATCGAGTTGCGACTGTACCGCCATAGAGTTCGACTTCCTAGAATCGCGACAACGCCATCAGATTCAAAATTTTCGTAAACGTAGGGGTATCAACGGTGCCCCGAATACCTCACCTCCCGTCCACGACCCAAATCCAATAACCCGAGGTATGGTTCCGGTTGTGAATAGGTCGCCATACCCAGAAGATTACCCTCCTGACTCACTTAGCCCTCGAACACTCTAAGTAGGAATGAAATTTCATAAATGGGCATAATTAAAGAAATTAATTCAAGAAGTAGAAAAGAACTACTGATAATGCTTCTACTGGTTTACTTACAAATAACCATGTGAATCGCCTAGTCATGTAGGCCGCTCAACGTACTCGAAGTCCGTGCTATCGTCTCGCGTTCGGCGCGTCCGTATGGCCTAAATTATTTCGTTGTCTTTATTAGACTCAAATCTAAGTATTATTCGTATTTATCAAGATACACACGCATTACGGGATCACTTTCGACGTAAGTCGCCTTAAAATATATTTCAATTATTACAAATTTATCATGTGAATCCTAATTTAAACAATAACTTATTTATTTTTATTTCCTTGCCATTTACCTCAATTTCTAACAATATGAGATTTTCTAAATTAGTTGCATCTAGGTTAGACCGCATTGATCGAATCCCGGCTCGACCAAGTTTATTAAATTTGGTCTTTATTCCTAATTCTTCCTAACCGATTGATTACAATTATAAAGTGTACTAATATATATATATATATTACTTTTAATTATTATTTATTTTATAAAAGATCCTATTATTATATATACATATATATATATATACATACACGTTTCACATATATCTATATATATTATTTTATTTGTGTTATAAGTCAGCACACATCTCGAGGCACTATCGAGATGCGTGTGTGCACATCTCGAGGCGATTTTACATCTCAAATATTTACACAAATCTCGAGATACGCACACCATAAACACATTTCAAAGCACACACCCACATACACTAAGCCCGCCCCAAAAACATTACAAACATACCATCTTCTTCATCAAATACACTAAAATACTGTTGATAATTTTAAAAATAAAAAAACAGTAAGCTAAACAAAAACAGAGATGATGTTCTCTTTATTTTCATATGTGAATTGCAAATGATGGAGTACACATTTATAAGCAACTGTTTGACACACTAACTGATTTTTGACTTGGTACACACCATTAACAATAAATAGTTGAGTAACTACTCACTACCTTGACTCTAATCATGACACATGTCCCACTCTCTAGCTAATATAACCGACCACATATTGACTCAAGAACTTCAACATTGTGGGCATATTTTTGAGAGCTCACCGCTTACATGACACACATTGTCACACATAACATTAATACCCATGCATCTCGAATTTGAATCATATTCTAACATTCCCCCTTGATTCAAATTTCCTACAAGTAAAATAGAAAATATAAATCAAACTTTAAGTTTTGCAAATCACTTCTCTTCGCACACTTCAATTCAATGGTTATTTGAAGCACTTCTCTTCAACTTTCTTAGAGCACTTCTCTCCATAAAACTCATATGATGCACTTCTCATCACTTGCTAAAAAAGATCCTCTTCAGTGGTTGCCTCCACCAATTTTGCATGCTCTTCTTTCTTTAACCTGCAATGCTTTTGTACATGACCAAATTTCTTACAATTGTAGCACTGTGGCTTGCCTTTATGCCAACAATCATTTTCATCATGGCCCATCTTCTTGCAAATAATACATTGAATATTTCTTCCTCTTACCTTAGACAATGGTGCTTTAGCTATATAAGCGCCTTCAACCGCTTTATCTTCTGCTTCATTCCTCATCATTCTTCGTTGATCCTGAGCTTGCAGCGCATTGATCAGCTCCGGCAACGTCATTTGAGTGGTGTCTCTTGAATCTTCAAGAGAAGAGATTTTTGCCTCGAATCGTTCAGGCAAACTTAAGAACACCTTCTCCACAATCATGCAATCCGGAAGATCTTCTCCCATTAGTCGGATCTTGTTCACCACATTCATTAGTCGATCAGAGAACTCTCATATCGTTTCCTTTTCCTTCATGATCATGATCTGAAAATCTCTTTTCATATTCAAAATTTGTTGATGCCTGGTTCTTTCGTTGCCTTTGTAAATCGCCTGCAACACACTCCATGCTTCTTTAGCATTTTCACAAGTCATTATCCTTGTAAAAATGCTTTTTGCGACAGCGGCATGAATCTGTGACAATGCTCTCGAAGCTTTCGCAAGTTCTTCTTCATGCACTCGAATCTGAGTTAGAGTTGGATTATTCCCCAACGATGGAACCTCTCTTTGCTCACCTTCAACACATTGCCATAAACTAAGACCCTTCAAATGGGCTTTCATCTTGACAGCCCAAACTTCATGATATTCACCATTGAAGGTTGGAGGTGGAAGAGATGATGTTGTGGCGGAGACCATCGTATGACACTTACAGGCCCTTAAGAATTAAGAAGCTCTGATACCATGTTGATAATTTTAAAAATAAAAAAACAGTAAGCTAAACAAAAACATAGATGATGTTCTCTTTATTTTCATATGTGAATTGCAAATGATGGAGTACACATTTATGAGCAACTATTTGACACACTAACTGATTTTTGACTTGGTCCACACCATTAACAATAAATAGTTGAGTAACTACTCACTACCTTGACTCTAATCATGACACATGTCTCACTCTCTAGCTAATATAACTGACCACATATTGACTCAATAACTTCAACATTGTAGGCATATTTTTGAGAGCTCACTGCTTACATGACACACATTGTCACACATAACATTAATACCCATGCATCTGAATTTGAATCATATTATAACAAATACCACAAACCCACTTACCTTGGTGGTGGAGGAGAGTCCTCGACGACGACGACCGCCAGAGTCATAGGAGGCCGAGAGGATGGTAGTGATGCCGAGGGTGCCGAGAGAGATGGTGAGGGTCGTGAGGGAGTCACCAAGAGTGAGGAGAGAAGACTTGTTGAGAGAGAGGGAGAGAGAGAGAGAGATGTGAGGGACCGAATGAGAGGGTGGGAGGGAGATGAAACTCTCGGGTAGAGAGAGAATGAGAGATTGGTTTGGGAGGAAGAGAAAAAGTGATGTAGGGGTGAGGTAAGGTGGGTGGGGTGATAGGATAAAGTAGGTAGGCTTAAGTGTCAAAATGGGTGTATTTTAGTTTTTGTTTTTATTGACTCTTTTTTTATGTAAATTAATCAATTTATCTAAACAATATAACACATTTTAAAACTTAATTAAAACTATATCTTAACACCTATAGTATACATTAACAAAATTTCTACTATATAATCTTCCAACTATATAGCTATTTAAATGTACATGTTACTTTAATATACATAAATACGACCAATAGACATACATCAACGAAAATTAATTATCTCGGTCTTGATGCATATCCAAAACCTGTTGGAGCATGTGCCCTAGGTTAATCTACAAACATTGTTTATCTTATAATTTTAGTTAATAAAATTGAGGTTTTCATCTGCTGTTTTATTATAAGTGATTGCAAGTTTACCTTATAGTAAGATCCATGCATGGATATTTGTTGAAATATCCTAAATGTCTTTAGTCGATCATTATACTAGAACTATAATGAATTAAAACTAGTGTGAATCTTGATTGATGGTCATGTGATTATCATGCGTATAGGGATGCAAATCGAGATTATGAGTACTTGTTAGGGAACAAGGTACTGAACATACCCGCTGTGATAACACCACATGGATTAAGTCATAGGTGTTATTCATGATAGGTATATCATTTAATCATTCGACTTGAGATTACCATAAACTTCAATATTATGAGCATGATAATTTGACACAATCAAACGTTATCTTTAACCTGACGATTATAAAGATTGTGATTGGTTACCATCTGAATAATATGTGAAAGTGTGTAATTAAAAAAGAATTTGTCACTCTTGTATATAGAGAGATATCAATGGATCCCTCGATATGATAGACTGATAATGACCAAGTCCATGTGAATTGATACGATTAATGTCACTTGAATGTTTTCAGTTTACCTAAAGATCGAGACTAGTACGATTGAACATTAAGGGTGACTTTCCATGCCTTATGTTTAGTCAAAGGATGTCGCACGACAAAATGATATGATATATGCTATTCATTAGGTTGAATCGATTTTGATATTCATGCTACTTGGGTAGTCATAATGCCTTGCTAGAGACCACTTATGGCTTATGTACGAAATGGTTTTGGTTCATTGCCAACGTCGCATGAACCTATTGGATCGCACACAAAGAATGACTTTGCGCAATTTCAATTAGTCCAGAGTAATGAGTTTTATATGATAAAATTCATGACATAAAAGCCCTTACGACTTGTTATATGATAACTTATTAATAGGGGCATATGTGTAATTTACTTAAACTGCCTAAATACTATAGTTGTATTACGAATATGATTTTAAGTGGGGATTTATCTACACATATAAATAAAGGGTGAAACCCTAAAACAAAATAAGATTTTCATTTTTTGCAAATTTCGAGTTCTCTAGATTTTGAGAGAGAAAAAATTATTTTCAATATCTCTTGGGCTAGCACTCCAAATTGTGGTCACTATTCGTGTGTCGATTTTCGGTAGAGGACGCGCGCTTAAACGTCTTGGAGATCGAACAATCACAAAAGAAAATCACGGATTAATGTATGATTTACTTTTTAGATTTAGTTTAATGGAACCTATTTTCAATCCTGGTGGGGTTTTTCAAAAAATTGTTTTGAATTTTTTGCTGCGTATGAACCCCAAAAACCCAACAAAACCCTATACCAAAAGTATGGGGAGATGATATTACTTTTTTTAATGTTTGAGAGCAAAAAAGATTTTGCATGTTTTTTATGACCATTTTTTGCTTTTATTTTGTCCTTTTTACCCTTATTTTGACCGTTTGTTTTATAGCTGTTTGAACATTGAAATTGAAAAAAAAAATCTATTACTTTTACACACCTTATAAATAATCAACACACCCTTAATAATTTCTTCACTTCTCCATCAATACTCTCATCTTTACTACACACACTTTTATTTGCATAATTTTTGTGCGTTCTTTGTTTTACATTTTTTTGGAATATGGATGAAAATCATAATCATTCATCTTCTCAAATTCCTCTAAATTCTCAAATTCCCAACACTTTTCAAATTTTCAAAACTTTATGCATCAATTTTTTCCACCAAATGTGCAAAATTATCAAATTCCCCAACCCACTCAAAACCCACAATATTTTCAAAATCCCCCAAATCCTCATTATATTTAATATTTTCAAATTATTTTCTATGTAGTAATGAATTTTCTAATTTTTTTAGTATTAAGTTTTTAATTATGTTGTCAATTTCTCTTGTTACGCTATTTGAATTAACTAATCGCAATTTTCATCAATAAATAAATTTTTAGCTTCTTTAATTAATCATGTTCTTATTGATTTATTTATTATGCTATTTTTTATATATAAAAGATATGAAATAAAATAATTGTACACTTAGTTTGATTTGTGTATTTGAATAAATAAATGTAAAGTTATGTAAAACTAATTATTTAGAAAATAATGTATAAAATGTTGATGTATATTTTAGATTTTAAAGTAGGTGTGATGTGATTGTGTCCCATTTGAGTCAAAATAGAGTCTAACTATTGTGGAGAAAAAAGAGATATGAGAGAGAAAAGAGTGAGTTTAATAAATTGATGATGTGACATGTTAATAGCTCCATTTTGAGTACAAGCATTGTGGATACCCTTAGTCTCTAAAAAAAAAGTACACGTGGAAGCATTTGGAGAAAGGACTGCAAGGACTGGACAACTTAAGACTGAATGTAACCCACACTCATGTAAGCCGCACTCCTATTTGAGTGAGATAGACACTGTCAATAATGCCGCGTCACCTAAAAACTGAAATAATAAAACAATAATAAAGCCCAACGCATAAAAGTGTTAAATAGAAAAACCTTCAACGCGAAAAAAAAAGAAGGAAAAACAAATAAAAATCTTCTAAAAGTAAGGAAAAGAAATAAAAAAACGCCTACAAATAAGGAAAGTCCACATTACTCATTGGAGAAGATTTTCACTCTTCAATGTGTATTTACATAAGTAATGTGGACACCCCCTCTACATTGATGATGTGAGAACAATCCACAACCCTAATTCACATTTACCATTGGAGATGCTTTAAGCATTTACTAACAAAGGAGAATCCATCACTTAAAAAATATTTTTTTTACTCATTTTAGGCACAGCTCGAAACTCATTTAACCGAAGCCAAAATCGAGAAGCCGTTGATTCACGATTACAAGCCCGGCGGCCGTTTTGGTAACTTCCCACAAACCCTAACCCTAACCATCGAAGACAAATCCGAACGGGCAGGTTTTGGTGTTAGCAGAGAGCGACCTTTTCGGAGCAAGTCGGTGACGGTAATACAATCCCTCTAAGAAGTTCTGATCGATCTCTTCATCTTTTCTTTTGATCATGGTTTGAGTTTCGTTTTCATGATTTTGCTTGCTTTATATTTGCTTGCTTAGATCATCTTTGGTTATTCTACTCTCTCCGATTCGTTGTGTTTTTTTTTTTTTTTTGATGATACAAATTCAAAACATTGTTAGGGTTTCTCGTTCAGATGTTGAAATTGGTGGAGCAGTTGTTTGTAAAAAAAAAGTCCTATAGATTACTTATCCATCAGTAAATAATAAGAGATAATAGATTTAGGGTCTGTTTGATAGCTTTGAAAATTTTCTTGGAGAAAAAACAATTTGCCTACGAAAAACTTCTGAAACAAGTTTTTTAAAGAGAATTTTCTAGGAGGTGTTTGATGAAAATAAAGAAAATTTTCTTTAGACAGTTCCTAGTTCAATCAAGCATGCGCACCACAAAAATTCTCGCTCAAATAACGCTACTCGGCCGCTTTCCTCGTCCTCATCCTCTGCCTCCCTGCCTTCGAACCCACCATCAATCTCACAAATCCTCTTCCAAATCTTCTCCAAAACAAAACCAAACTTCCGTTTCAAACCAAACGGAAATTTCGAACTTCCGTTTGGCTTACGTCACATTTTTGTGGGCCTAGGGCCTGTCAGACCCCTCCACGTGGGCAGTGTATCAATTGTGTGTAGTAAAAGGCTGTTAGAATATCAGCCTCCTAAAAAAACCTATCCTATTTTACTAATTTGAAAAAGGGAAGTGATATGTTGACATTTCTGGGGCGCACGCCCATGTGGCGCCCCTTTTCAGCTATAGGGCCCACGAAAAGCACATATGTGGGGCGCCACATAGGCTGTGCGCCCAATGTGTGCGCCCCAGAAATGTCACCAAATAATTTTCCTTTGAAAAATATAAGTGATATGTTGACATTTCTAGGACGCACACATAGGGCGCACGCCCATGTGATTTTTTGGGAAAATAGCGGACTCTACTCTCTCCTAATTACAAGAGAGAGTGAGTGGAGAGGCGGAGAAAGAATTGGTTTTGAGAGACAAGGTTGCAGAGGTGGAAAAGGCGGACTTCGCGGTTAGGGCAGGAAAATTGTTGTTAAAACCAACATAGCAAAGTGCAAGGTAGTAAAATTTCTCAGACCTGTTATCATTTATGCAACGTTTTAGGGTTTTTTTTCATGGGAGCATCAGTGATGGTGTGATTATGGTTTTGTATTGTTATGCTAACCATGTTTCAGATACTTGGGTATGAAACTAAGTTGATTTAGTTGAAGTTGGAGACATGGTTTTGGTAAATAACGTATGACTAGAACAAGAACAACACATACCCTTCTAATAACCTTCGAGTCATTAGGGCTTTCTCGAAGAACACATGGAAAGGGTTTTGTTGAAAATATTTGTGTGAATCCTTTTTGCATCACTTACTAGCTTAAGTTCTTCGCCAGTCATATACTCAGATTATATCTCTATACTTTAGCTTTTCCTAATGCCGAACAATTAAAAAAAATGTGGATTTTTGTTTGTTTTGGTTTCCTCTGCATTGTTCGGAGTCAATTGACCTGACGCCCCATAGAGCATCTCCAATGGGATGTAGATTGGATGTCAATGTGTGCTACATAGGACTAAATAGACATTCAAATAAAAAAAACCTCTTCAATGGGAATGTGCATTTTGAATGTCGAGCTGACGTGGATGTACATTGTCTATTTTGAATGTCTACTTCTAAACATTGCAATCCATAGCCACGTCAACAATTATCTTCAACATATGTAAAAAAACAATAAGCTTTTAAAATAGAAAGTGCAATCCACATTCACCATTGGAGAGCACTTTTTGAACTTCAATGTCTATTCAAGCCACTTAAAAGTACATCTATTATGTTGAAAAGCACATCATCAACTACACTAAATCGGCGCCAATGGTAGAGTTCCAAAATTCGCGTTAATGATAGAGTTCCAAATGTGGACTTCCGAAATAGAAAGTGCATCTATTATGTTGAGATAGAATTTGACTCACATTCCATGTATGGAAAATGCTAGAATGACGCCCCTATGACTTGACATGCGGGTCCCACGTAAAAATGAGTGTGCACGAAATAGTTTACCAAGTAAGAATCGCCATCATCTCCTCGTCATCGGATAGACATCATCTCCACATTGCTAATGTGGCATCAATTCACGCCTACAATCCACATTTACCATTGGAGATGCTTAACCCATTTATGAGAGAGGTCTTCTAACAAATTACGTATTTGTTTTCTTCATTAATACTCGTGGATCGAACTCGAGATCTCTAGCTAAGGGGACATTAGGTTTCTATCAACTTAACCCAATCTCCATTGGTAGGATTTATTTGGTTGATGCTATACTTCACTTGGTTGCGTATCCATGTGTTTTTTTTTTTTTTATATATATTAGATGCTTCATAGTGCATCCTGATTTGTGCATGAAGTGTTAATGAGTTTAATCCGAAATGTTGTGATTTGTTTGGTTGAAAACTCTAGAAGGACTTGAAGGTTTGAAGTGATTCTGTCTTCTGCAGAATTCTTGATTTTATTACAGATTGTGAGATGTATCTCAAGACTCAGTTAGAGTGGAATGTGTTGATCTCTCCTGAGAACTTGGACCCGAGAGGCCTATTGCTGCAGAGGTCGATCATCATACGCCTGTTGGAGGAATTTGCAAACCGCAAGGCTACTAAAGATCACGGATACTTTCTTTCCGTGACAACCTTGGAGAAAATCGGTGAAGGGAAGATCAGACCAGAGTCGGGAGATGTGCTTTTCCCTGTTCGCTATAACTGCCTCACCTTCAAGCCTTTTAAAGGTGAAGTTTTGAAAGGCGTTGTCGACAGGATTGTCAAACATGGGGTCTTTCTCATTTGCGGGCCTGTTGGGAATGTATTTCTATCTGTTAAGACAATGCCAGATTACCAGTATGTTCATGGCGAAAATCCCACATTCATGAACAACGAATCGTCCAAGATAGAGAAGGGTGGAGTGGTTCGATTCGTTGTTCTGGGAACCAAATGGGTGGAGACCGAAAAGGAGTTCCAGGTCCTCGCTAGTCTGGCGGGCGATTTCCTAGGACCTGTTTCATAGTTAGAACCCTAGGATTTAGCTTTTGAAGTTTTTCAATGAAAATGTGCAGTTGCATCTATCTCTATACACAGTCTAAGTTAGGAAGACTTGGGTTATAACTTGGGTTATAACTTGTGAAACTGATTTTTGATGACATGCATTCTGTCATTGTTCCTCACAGATGCCCAACAAAACTCTGTTGTGTTAAATTTGGATTGTTTGTAATGCAGATGCCTGTTTAGTGTTTAGCCTAGTTTGTGTTTTTTCAGTTAAAGTTAAATGTTGTCTGAAATACTTTCTGTTTTTGAGAAAGTTGGAGTCAAAAGCTCCAGAAAGTTGTAATTGTCTGAAATACTTTTTATGCTACTGAAGCGACTTTTGTACAATAGCAAATTGTAAGATTTGCACAATTATCAATCGCAATATGTCATGTTTTCATTTGATTGAGAGAATAAATGAGGAAAAATTTATTAACTTTTCTATTATTAATATACACTACACTAACAAAAGAGAATGATTTTTTGACATCATCAAACACATGCCAAATCTACATCAACTTTAGGAGTCATCCATGTGCGTTTCGAGATACACACTCTGTGTGTTATGCATCGAAATTGTGTGTGCACACATCTCGAGGTGTGAAAGGGTAAAAGTGTAAAATTATTTTCTACCGGTTTAAGAGAAAATGCAAGTTAAAGTGGGGGTAAATTCGTAATAGAAAAATTAATCGATTCTCCCTCTTTTATTCTCTTAAGTAAATGACACATGGTGCGTTGCGATTGACAATTGTGCAAATCTTACAATTTGCAATTGTATAGAAGCCGCTCCCCTTTGCTATTGTTTGGTCGTTCCCGCAACTCGTTGTTTTGTACAGGATATAGAGTTTAATTTGATTGTGCACTTAACGCTAGGCCACTATTGGGCCCTCGCTTAAAGGGAACCGAGTTCCTTACTGCTCGAGCTAACCGGTTGTTGATTTTTAGAGTTAAATTAATGAGCTCAAATCACATGTTTTTTCATGCTTTCTTCCTTTCATCCCTTCATTGTTTTCCTTCCTTTTCTTTTTGTAACTTCATGTCTCCTCATGAAGTAGTTTACCAATTACCATATAGCAATAATGTAAAGTGTAAAGTAAATTGGAAAATGTCCTGAAAGAAAAAAGTAAATTGAAAAATGTTTGGAGCAAAAATCATTATGAAAATCACATTTGGAGGCTTTGGTGACCCTTTGGATACTAGACGAAGAACAACCAAAACAAGAAACACTAAACCAGATTCCAAAATAATGCAATTTCTTCATTAACACAATGCATATGAGATTTCAATTCAATTTTTCTTTTCCAATTTTCCAACCATCATAAAACAAGAATGGTAATGACATGAGAGAACAGCTACAAGGCAACTTGGTTGGAATTGTATTAACAATTACATATTAGAATAAAAAAAAAAAAAGCTTAAGCTCACTTATTGTTACAGAGGGAACAGAATAATGCTTGTCACTATTATATAACATACAATAAATTCATGCCTTTGCTTATATTTCAGAGGTTCTTCTTTGTAGTCAATCCTTTCAAGATTATATCTCAACAGCCCCTCTAGTGAAGCTCTAAACTCATTTATAGGAAGGCATTTGAGGCTCTCAATTGCAAGTTCAGCTTTCTCTTTAGCTAGATCTTGTGCTCTCTCAACCCAAGCTTCTTTCCAAATTCAAACATTTGCTAACATACATTGCTGCCAACTCCAGTTAATATGGCAGCACATTTGGAGCTTGCAGCAATCAATGAAGCTGTTTTATAGTAGCTTTTCATCAGCTAATCCTCTAGTGTGACATCACAATCAAATAGGCTCGATACCTGCTTTATTTCACCACTTGCAAAATCTTTAATCACCCTAACATTGTAGCGAAAATGAGAGTGAGGAAAGAAAATTAAATTTATATGAAGACTTATAGAGTGTGAAGAATTCCAAGCACTGAGGATGCACCTGACTGATAAGCTTTATGACTTCAGTATTTTCAAGATTTGCAAGATACCAGGAGGACTGTGCAAACATGAAGTCTGCTGCTAGCACTGCCGCCCGTGTGCCAAATAACTGGTGAATGGTTTCCTTCCCTGAAAGCATATCACCATCCATGTTCAGGAATTCAAACAATAATTTTCAGCAAAGTATCTATGCGGATTCAGTGGCGAAACTAAAAAATCTTGTTAGGAGGGGCGAACTTTAGGCGGAACTACAGGGGGTCTCGGGGTTTAGGGGGGCGACCATATGAAAAACTAAGCATAAAAAAAAAATATCTTGACTAATCGTAGGGGTACTATCAACTATATTCCTTTCTTTATGGTTGAATTAGTTGAATTAGGAAGAAAGGGAAGGCATAAAAACCAATATAATGCAATTCGTACTTAGAAAATATTTTATTTAAAACAAGAAAAATGAATTTGAATTTTGAAGGAAATTTACAGAAGCGACGCAGATTAACTTCTTTCTCATCTCCCAAACAAATGGAAGAAGTTAAACGAAACATCTGATATGCTCAAGAAGTGCATTCATGACTAAGTGATGGCTACAGCATTGACCAGGTCAAGAGGAGGTCCAGAAGGGGCGGATTCTAGAGGAACAGCCCAGATTATGTGAGCTGCTGAGCTAACCAATTTGCCATCATAAGCTCATCTAATCTTAAGTATAACTATAAAGAGCTCCATGAGATTGTGCATCATAACAACGAAACAAGGGGCATACAGTATTGCGGTTGGATCCTCTTCCTTGCAAGTGAAATTTATGAAATGACTCATTAACTTATCCCAAAGTACTTAATCAATCCTTCCCCCCTGTGGAAATCAAGTGATTGCCACTGGCACATGTACAACAACAACATAGCCTCAGTCCCAAATTAATTGGGGTCGGCTACATGGATCAAACTTTTTCATTGTACTCAATTAAGTGCAATTGATGGTGAGCTTTTCAAACCATTCAAATCCCTCATAATTAATGCATTTCATGTTAACTTTGGTTTGCCCATACTTAGTCGAATTTCTACAGTTTCTATTGAGTCAAGTTTTCTAGTTGGGGTATTTGTAGGCCGTCTTTGCAGGTGACCAAACCACCGCAACCGTCGTTCCCTAATCTTTGAATCAATTCGTGCTACTCCTACTTGTCTTTGAATTTCTATATTTCTTACAAATAACATGCGAAATAACATTATGTGCAAGTCATATAAGTAAAGCATGCTGCAATCAACTGATAAAGTTAAACTTAACATGCACCTCAATGACCTCACCTCTCATATTATTTGCTAGCGGTGCCTATCCTACAGTAACTCAAAATGTTTCCCGCTTATAATAAGACTACAACAAGCACACCTGATACATGCGACATCAAGCTATCTTTTCCTTGTGCTTCAAAACAGTGTCCATGGTGATGAGTCTATGGCGGCCTTCACATGTAATGATCGGTACTATGGGAAGTACGAAAACAACAACAAAGCCTCAACACAAATTAGTTGGGGTAAGAAACATGGACCATACTCTTTCATTCGGCTCGATTCATTTATTATCACTACATCAGGGCTTCGATGGAGTGTGTTGCTTCGTGGGGGAAGCCTAACGTTTATATCAAATTGAACCATTTTATAAAGAGTGACAAATGTTGTTACACTGGTTGGCAACCCTCCACCCTTATCCAGACTTGAATGGCGTCATTGTGCATCTTTGGTATGTTCGGTACATGTCAAGACCTTCTTTACTCGATTGAATGAAGACGGATTTTTCAATTTCAAGGTGCAAAGTCACCTATCTAGGGCTGCAACACAGAGGGAAGAAGGGGAAAAAGTGTTCCCTTCTGGAGCACTTTTTTTTTTTTTGCAGGATATACAACAGAAGGAGCTGAATCCTCTAAGTGGAACTCCCTTTCATGCAAATTTAACATGTTTGCTCCTAAATAATTTTGGAAAATGCTAGAATGACACCCTAATTGATACCCTAAGTGGCGCCCCTATGACATGGCGCGCGGGCCTATCCACGAGAGCCGTCCAAGTGCGTCTCGAAATACACACCATGCGTGTTATGCACCATGAACTATTTTGTGCACATCCATTTTTACGTGGGGCCCGCGCGCCACTTCACAGGGGTGTCACTTGGGATATCAATTACGGTGTCGTTCTAGCATTTTCCAAATAGTAAATCCTAATTGAATGTGCAATAAAACCTTTTACAACAGGCAAGATATTCTTATATTGAATAATACTTGTCTCACTTAGAAAAATCAAACATTGTAACGTCTCGTATTTTTAATTCATTAATTAATCGTTAATTACAAATTATTAGTGATCAAATGCCCAATCGAGGGGTAAGTCGAAGTGTTCAAAAATTTATAAAAGAAAATAAATAAAATGATTTTAATTTTTGTCTGACATAATACTGCGAGTACTATATGATATCGCACTTTGGCGTGACGTAATTTAAACTAAGTGCACGCGCGACGACAAGACTTTAAACCACCAATTTATTTAAATTGGCTAAGTGAGGACAAGGCTGAGGTTTTTGCATAATGCATATCAAGTTTGAAGTGTTACAATGTTTAGACAAAGAGAACTCAAATAAGTTGGGTCTTAACCCAAATTTCTCACTCAACCAAATAAAAAGGGATAAAAACCCTAATTTTTAAGTTACAACACAAAACCTTAGCTACAACACAACATACAGAGAGAGTGAGAGAGAGAGAGAGAAAGAGAGAGAGGTAGGTGGCGGTTGATGAGAGCTCCAGCGAGGGAGCAGCCGTGACAGCGAATGGCGCGGACGGCGTGGAGGCGCGTGGACAGTAGCTTCAGCAAGTCTGGAGCCCGGCCAGGCGAGTAGCCTCAAGCACTTGTTGCACTCACTTTAGATACCACAGTTGCAGGCACCGAATGGACAACCGATACGAGCGCCTCCAACCATATGACTTCAAATTTATGTTTGCTTTATAATCTTCGAAAATATGTTGGACATGATTTTGTTCTTAATTGGTGATGGATCTGTATTAAAAATTGATGCAATAGGTGATACAATAGTATCTGATGGTGAAAATAAATTACTTTTACGAGATGTTCTAGTTGTTCCAGGACTAACTAGAAATTTACTTTCAGTAACAAATCAATATTCTTATAATTGTGATTTTACTAATGATCTTTTTGTGTTAAGGAACAATCGACAAGTCGCGTTTTGCTGATAGGCAAGCGTATAGGAGATCTCTATGTCCTATCAAATCCAAATGAATCTTATTTCTCGCATAGGCAAAGACATGGATCAGAAGATTTGTGGCACCAACGTCTCGGACACCCACAACACTCTACTTTACAATTTTTACATTCTAGAAATTTGATTTATGTTACTTCGAAAAATAAAATTGACATTATTTGTGAAAGTTGTCAATTAGAAAAACTTAGTAAGATGCCTTTTAATCTATCTAACTTATCTACTATTGGTTGTTTTGAAAAAATTTATTGTGATCTTTGGGGACTAGCACCAGTTTCTTTTCTCGAAAAATTTCGATTTTACGCTTGCATTGTAAATGATTATTCTCATTATATATGAATAATTTCACTCCATTCAAAATCTGATTTTGTTGATGCATATTTAGCCTTTAAAAAATATGTGTTCCGTCAATTTGACAAAAAAATAAAGATTTTTCATTCGGATGGTGGGGGTGAGTTTGTTAACAATAGACGTATATCTCATTTTCAGCAATAAGGAATTGTTCATCAAATTTCTTGTCCATACACACCCGAATAAACAGGTATGGTTGAACGTTAACACTACTTTATTCGAGAACTTGGTATGACTATGATTTTTCATAGCGAGGTACCAAATATTTTATGGATTGAAGCTTTTGCTACATCGGTTTATTTAATTAATCGATTGCCTTCTTCATCTATCAATTTTGACACTCCTTATTTTCGATTATTTGGGTCTCACCCTAACTATTCTATAGTCCGTGTTTAAAAAGTCGTCTCTTGTGTTTTCTTAGGGTACAATGACAAACATAAGGGTTATAAATGTTTTTATCCTAAAACTCAAAAAATGTTTGTGTCTCGACACGTTCTTTTTTATGAGAGTTTATTTCCATATAAGGGTCCTAGCTCCTAACATAGTCTTACATCCACTCAATTAAGTTTTTTAAACACCCAACAATCTTCAACTACAAGTACAATGTGAAGACCAACAACCTTTAGAACAAATTCTTGTTCCCAATTCATTTAATTTGTTCCTAATTCATTAGAATCACATCAAAATAATTCTCTCATTTCACCTTCTCTCCTAATCAATCATGAACCTCTATCCCATATATCCACCTTGTCTTCTCCTCATGTTGACCTACATCTTTCTCTTGTGGATTCACCAAACAACGGTGATGATTCACTAGATATGAGCCCACAATCACATGATGAACACTCACATCATCACATGGTCACAAAATCACAAAATGGAATTCTCAAGCCAAATCCACGTTATGCACTCACTATTATTTATACAAATATTCCTTACGAACCTCGCACGGTGAAATCTGCTCTTCAACATGATGGGTGGCATCAAGCCATGCTAGAAGAGCTCACTGCTCTCCAACAAGATCATACATGGACTTTAGTTCCTCATCTTCCTAACATGCATGTCATAGGCTCTAAATAGGTTTTTAAGACCAAGCTAAAAGCTATTGGTAGTCTTGATCGGTTAAAAACTCGACTAGTAGCTAAAGGGTATCACCAAATCGATGGATTAGACTACATTGAAACATTTTAACCAATCATTAAACCAGGCACTATTAGATTGGTCATTAGTCTTGATCTTGTTCGTCATTAGGAAATTAGACAACTTGATGTAAAAAATGCATTTTTGCATGGTGAGATTTCAGAGAACATTTATATGGACACTACAAAAAATAGCAGATCGAAACAAAAATTTTCGTTGCTGATTAACATAAATTATGTCTCTAATTGTTACGAGACATTGGAAAACTTGTATAAACCCTAAAACATTTATTTGTCCTACGTACCTGCCATTGGCGCCAGTAGTGATATTTATGATGATTCGGTACCAACTTCCAACAATACCCTGATGGAATCATCCATCACTTGAAAACTTTTGTCATCCTCTATGCACAAGAATGAGAAGGATGCAATTCCCTGTGTTTCATTAAAATGCATAACTTCTTAAAAACATATTTACTAGTTTACATGGATAATTAGAAATACGTTAATTAGTCAAATACAAACTTACGTGTTATTCGCAATCAGTGTGATCGGGATCTTATGCACGTGAGGGTCGTCGGCCCCTGTCCTCTGAGGTGTTCGCGGAGTGCCTGTAACATGCAAGCCTGCTCTGCCCTCATAGGATGAGGATGCTACTGGTGATGCGGTGGCTGGAGGCGCAGGCATCGTCGGTATAAGAGTGTCATGTCTCGATGTCGCCGATGGTGACTGCAATAAACGATTTGGTATGGTTCCAGATGACGATGTCGATGGTACAGGCGACGCGGACGGTATGGAAGACGAATGTGACGCTGAATTTAACTTACGATCGAGTGAACGAGAAGCTGGAATCGATAGGACAAGAACCACACGACCTCGACCGCCACGACCTCCTCGACCCCCTCGTGTGGCCGGTCCCTGAGGTCCAATCGGTATATCGATTCCTAGGGTCTGTGCTGCACCTCTTCCGACTGGACGAGCACTCCCTAAAGGTATCCCTCGACTGCCCTGAGGTACTGTGCGACCTCGAAGTGGGGGCTGATCACTGCGACCCATAAAACCTAAAAAAAACACCAATCATAAACAATCGTGAAGAAAGGTTTAGAAGTTCACGTAACGTCGATCAAACATTGACATAACATAAACATACATTACTCGCTGTCATCCGTTTCAAACTCACTCTCATGACTAGAAGTTGATGATTCTTCTTCTTAATCATCTCTACTATCGACAATGAAGTCATTGTCTTCTTGACTTGGACCTGCTTCAACAATGACGTGGGTCCCATTTGGATCATCCAGATTATCGAAATCCTGAATTGCATCGTCGACTACGCACGTGGTAGGTTCACCATCTTGGAATGCAATCTCTGACGAGCCTTGGTCATTATCGTCTTTGCTCGTTTCTTCGTCAGTAAATTTTGGTTGACAACGACAAACTGCTAGCCATTCTTGTCGTTGGTTCCTCAAAGAAGTGGTACGAAAGGTAGTAGACTTGAGCGGCTTGCATTGAAAGGACAAATGGCTCATAGTTGATATATCGTCGACTTCGATGAACCTCTACCAATTTAAGTGTTAGGTGAGTCCTCACACCATGATTCGATGCAGGGTCATACCATTCACACTCAAACAACACCACACGCTTGAGGCTAGTATATTCAATCTCTACAACCTCTTTTAGTAGTCCATAGTAGTTGTGGGAAACATCGGCGTAGTTAGAACCCTTCACCAAAACACCGTTGTTCTGTGTTGATCTATTAACGTCGTATGTTTCAGAGTGGAACTTATACCCATTCACTAGGTAACCAGGGTACATATTACAAGATCGACTAGGACCAACAGATAAATCAACAAACGTCTCATCTATGATGGAATTCCAAGCCTATTCATGAAAATTTAAAAAGTTAAGACATATTAGTTATGAAAGAAAAAAACAAAGCGATAACCTACAATCATAATAACATAACATATGTTTGAAACCAAATGGGGAAGTTGCGCTCTAGACTAGTATCGACTTCCGACTCCCCCATTCCTTGAGTGATTTCATTGATAAAGATCCTACAAGAAACGAACATGTAAATATCGTGTCTTGGTAAAAGATGAATAATGAATGTATTGCATTATTGAATGAAAGTGACCGACATACTAGATGTAAGGAGCGATCTCTAGACAATTGAGTAGTATGTACGAATGAGCGGCATTATACTCTGCTGCTCTGTTAAGTACCGCTCCTTTGACTTGCCCAAGGGTCGTCCAAGATAAGTAAAAATTGAGAAATTGCCCACAAAATGCAGTGTGGTCCCGATACCACCATCGTCGTTTCGTTGCACTTTGTCGTGTAACGTAAAAACGTGATCTTCGAAGTAGTAAGAACAAAATGATGTGACTTCTTCGACCAAATAAGCATTACACATCGAGCCCTCAACCTTCGCTTTGTTTTGAACATTGTTTTTCAAATGTTGAAGGTACCTATCGAAGTTTAGTTAATGTTAATTTAAAACTTTATCGAATGGAAAAACAATTTCAGGAACTCAAGATATTACCTCTCAAATGGATACATCCACCGAAATTGAACTGGACCTGCCAAACGGGCATCGTAAGCCAAGTGGATTGGTAGGTGTTCCATAGAGTTGAAGAAGCTTGGATGGAATATTTTCTCCAACTTGCAAATGATTTTAGGTATTTCAGACTTTAAAACCTCCATATCTTTGAGATTGACACTTTTCGCAGTCAGGGATCGAAAAAAAGGCTCAGCTCGCTAATTGCAATCCAAATCGCGTTTGGGAGGAGTTCTCTAAATGCAATTAGTATCAAGTGTTGCATGAAAACATGACAATCATGACTCTTCATGCCGAACGGTGACAACTTCTTTGGATCCACACATCGACCTAGATTTGAAGCATAACCGTCAGAAAAACACAACTTTTCAACCCATTCGCACAATTTTTGCTTTTTTGAGTTATCAAGAAAATAACATCCAAGGATGTAAGTATTTGTCGCCGAATCAATATGTAGAGAAGGTCGGTGACAATATTCACGAATATCTTGTCTCGATTTTACATTGTCCTTACTTTTGCGTGGTACACTCATAATAGTGTTAAATATGTTGTCGAAAACATTTTTCTCGATGTGCATGACGTCTAAGTTGTGTCTGATCAAGTTTGTCTTCCAATACGGCAAGTCCCAGAAAATGCTTCTTTTTCTCCATCTCGAAGTCTTAGTTATCCTCTCATTCACAGAATCAGCTCCGATTTCTGTCACTTTCATCAAGCCTAACAATTCAATTTCTGCCAAAATTTCTTCACCAGATAGCAAAACGGGCGGTTTGTCGTTTAGTACGATTTTGCCTCTAAGAAAATTTTTTGTCTTTCCTGAATGGTGAGTTCTTCGACAAGAAACGACGGTTTTTTGTCTTTCCTGAATGGTGAGTTCTTCGACAAGAAACGACGGTGACAGTCGAACCACGATGTCTTTCCACCGCTTCGCATTTGAAAGGCATTTGTATCCTCCATACAATATGGACAAGCCATCTTATCGTGTGTGCTCCAACCGGACAACATGCTATAAGCAGGGAAATCACTTACAGTCCATTAAAGGGCCACTCGCATACGAAAATTTATCTTTATGGAAACGTCATAAGTAATCACCCCATTGTTCCATAAATCTTGCAACTCTTTCACAAGCGGCTGAAGGAACAAGTCGATTTTTTGTTTTGGTTTGGTCGGTCCAGGAACGATAACCGTTAAGAACATAAACTCAGGTTTCATGCACATTGACATTAGAAGATTTTACGGAGTCAAAATTACGGGCCATGAAAAGTACGATTTAACTGAAATCCCAAAAACTTGAAAGCCATCAGTGCGCAACCCTAAACGAACATTCTGAACTTCGGCGGTGAAGTCTCTGTTGACATCATTAAAATGCCTCCAAGCAATCGAATCACAACAGTGTTGCATAACATCTTCTGGCGAGGAATGTTCTCCATGCCACCGCATATGTTTTTTCGTTGACTCAGATGCGTACAATCGTTGCAATCGAGGGCCTAAAGGGAAGTAGTACATTTTTTTGCAATGGCGTTTTTTGGTGTTCCTTCCATGACCTCGTCGTTGTGCAATGTAGCATGATTTTCCACAAAAATACATGATGTCAATTCAGAGTCCATTCCCCAATAAATCATACATTGGTCCTCACAACAATCTATTTTCTCAACTGGAAGACCTAGACCTCGCATTAGTCTTTTAGTGGCATAAAAATTTTCAACCAATGAATTGTTGGTTGGCAAACAATCTTTCATGAATTTTATGATTTCATTATACCCTCGTTTAGAGATATGGTGTTCTGACTTAATCGCAAGTAATCTTGCCATTGCGGACAACTTTGTCATGGTTTCGCACCCCGACCACAATTGTTCGCTACTAGCCTTAATCATGCCATATAGTTGGCGTGCTTTGGGGTTTGGTGATTCTTCCATGTGATTTCAATTAAAACTTGGACATGCCGCGTTGTGTAGCATCTCGTGGTAAGTTGTCGTATCAAAACCTCCCCCATCAGCATCATCAATATGGTTATCAAATTGGTAGAAGTTTGGCGGCTCTTGACCTCCATTCTCATCGCGTCCGTACAAACATTGATATCCCGGAACGAATCCGTACCTACATATATGATATTCAACCATTTCGATGTCCAAGTGCGGTACAAGTCGACATTTCTTATAATTGCACGGATATCTAATCTTCCTTTCGCTTTGGTAAGTAAGACAATGTTGCTTAGCAAATGCTATGAATTCTTAAACCCTCGCCGCGAATTCAATTCGAACGAAGTCGTTGTCGAGACGGTTGTACATCCAGCCTCGACTTGTAGACGACATTCCTATTGTAATTGTGCAATTAAATTAGTCAACTAGTTTAATAATTTTTTACGGTACATGTCTACTTGTGTGTCCAACTTACACAATTTACTAGAATGGGGAATCTGAGAACCTCACTAACTACATGAACAAAAAGCTTTGTTTTAATGCATTAAATAAAGGTGGTTTGATACAAATAACATAAAACAAAATAAACCTTACATTTGTTGAGTTCTAACTTCATGTATGTTTGTGGCTTCAATTCCATTTGTTGATTTCTACTTTCCTAAGACCTAGCTCTTCCTAGGACTGATACCAAACAAAGTAGGATACTTGGTCGTAAGAATAAAAGCAGCAAAGTGTTCAAGAAATCATAACTCATAAGTCATAAGCAGCATACAAATACCACATAGGATCAAAGCTCCCAGTAATTCATTTTCAACAAACATCCAATGTCAATGAAAGCATCGACAATACATGAAAGATAGAGCAGAAATCTCGAAAACAAACTAAGGAAGAAAAAAAATAACATATGCTTGAAACTTGATGCTACATCACAACTTGAAACTGCAAGGGTGGCACAAAAGAAACCGTGCATTGCAAAGCCTCGAAAACTTGATTTCACATTATTTCACCTTATTTTTCAACCCGTCCAACATCCCATACCAGCTGAAGAACTATTAATATTCAACAAATCAAATAATGGAATAGCATCGAAAGAATCTAGAGAAAGATAGAGAAAAATGTTATTTCACAATCTAATTTCAACAAATCAAACAATGGATCTAAATGATTTGAAAATCTAGTCATCAGTTAGCATGGGTCAACTAGTTTAATTATAAGATCAAACAATGGCGGCTACTATAGACTTCACAATTTACACAAGTTGAAACAATTCTCTCCTACGCACATCTATGAGCCCTCGAGAACATTCAAATCGGTTATAGTTTAAATTACATTTATTCACATTATTTTAAGTCTTCTTTTCCACTATTGTTACCATGAATTGATGGTATTCGTTGTATTTTAGATTATTCCAGTACCAAAATTGAAAAGAAATGAAAAACACACAAACACACATAATGGTAACAATACAATAGTAGCATTAAATTAGTTTTTCTTAAAAGGGGTACCTTAAGCTTAACTACTCTTTTTCGTGATTTCAAGAACTCTACTTTCGATATACGTCTTCATGCATAGAAAGATCAAAGGTATAAGCAATTACTTGCAAAGTGGATTAGTAGGTAGGTAGGATGCAAAGACGCTCTCTCAGGGTGAGGAATTATAACTTTCATGTTTCCTACATTCCACACTAGCTCGGACTTGATTATGTATCTAGCTAATACAATCAGCTTATATAATTTGTTGTTTTTACCAACAAGTGGACAACTCGATTATCAGTTTGGTATGAAGTTAATCACTTGGATTAGTAGGTAGGTAGGATGCAAGAAATTAGCTTTTAATAAGATATAAATCACATAGAAATGTAACGTAGATATTGAATTACTAAGGCAGAGTTTCTCGCGGAAAAGGCTCTTCGTTTGCCATAAGCAGCTGCTATTGCTTGCTGCCTTTGTTTGTTCAAGTGCTTTGCAAGTTCATCATCATTTTCGTTTGTAATCTCGTATTCCACTTCCTTTTTCCTGAATAAAGTAATTGGAACCATTTCAACATTGACACTTTCATTTAACATAAGAAAATAAGAGATAATGGCCCCCCTAAAAGATCAAACTCAAAATATTAATTGATCTCTTAGTCATTATATACATTTGAGAAACAAACAATGAGTTATAGTAATCAGAAAGGAGATCGGCAATATGGATCAACAATGTATCACTTCTTTCACATTTAACTATGGCTTAACTCTGGAAACAGTTAAGTAACATAGTATCACTTCTTTCATATTCAACTACGGCTGAACTCAAGAAATAGTTAGGGATTTTGACAGTGAATACCTCAATCGAAGGCCTTAACTGAAACTAAAAGAATGCAGACATTGCAAAACGGCCCTGTTAAGGGAGCTCAATACATTTCAGGCCTATAAAATAATGGAGGTACTGAAACTCTGCCTTAGGCATTTTGACAGCGAATACCTCAATCGAAGTCCTCAACCAGAGAATGAGAAATCAGGCGAATGAGATAAGGGCACAAATGAGAGAGAAGGCAATTCTGACCTTCACGAGTTCAGGGAGTGAAGAGGTTAGGAGGCGAGGGAGGAAGCAGAGAGACTTCGAGTGAGGTTAGGGCACATCTTCATCAACAACTAGGGCTCACAAATGAGAGGGTGTCGAGCCGAAGTCACACCGGGAGCTTCGTGGATTACTTGCCTCAATGTCGAAGACGGGGCTTCGGATCCCAAACCCTAAAACAATGGTTGCGGTGAAGAAAGGAGTGGCAGCGTCGTTGGTTTCCTTCCTTCAAAACCCTTGTTTGATCAATGAGTTAAGGAGTGACAAGGAGTGATTCGAGATTTTAGGGTTTAGGAGGCAAGGGAGAGAGAGTTCGCAGTTTCTCAAAACTGTGATGATTCTTAACCACATTCCGTTTCTATTTCTCTATTTTTCTCATCGATTCATGCACGAATATCGAGATGTGATGGACGGTTATAAAGTACTGAACTTTTGGCGAGAAAGTTGGCGTCACTTTTTTAACAACGAATTTTAATTTCATTTTATTTCCGTCTGTAATATGTCTCTATTCCGTCTCTTACTGCTTCCGTCTCAATTTCGTTTCTAACCATTTCTAGCTAGATTCCGTTGTTATTTCTGTTTCTAATTTACTATTTTTTTGTAGTGGGAGCAACCACCGGGAATGGCTAATCCTACATATCCTTTGCATGTTTGTAAACTTCAAAAAACTCTATATGATCTCAAACAGGCACCAAGAGATTGGTTTGATCGTTATAGTTTTTTTCTACTTAAGCATGGTTTATTTTGTAGTCTAGCTAATTCATCATTATTTAGTTTGCATTCTTCCCATTGAACACTAATACTTCTTCTTTATGTTGATGACATGCTTGTCATAGGCTCTACTTTACAACTCTTAGATGGTTTTTTTAAACTTCTACATTCTGAGTTTGCTATGAAAGATCTTGGAAGCATACATTATTTTCTTGGCATTGAGGTTCAACAAACTAACAATGGTCAATTTTTTTCTCATTCTCATTATGCATATACCATCCTTAACAAAGCATAAGTGATTGATTGCAAACCTCTGAGCACTTCGATGGAGCCAAAAGCAAAGAGTCTTACCAATGATACATTATTAAAAGACTCAACCTTCTATAGAAGTATTGTTGGTGCTTTGCAATACTTGACTCTAACGCGTCCATATCTTTCTTTCAGTGTTAATTTTGCTTTTCAATTCATGCAGTCACCCACTTATGGTAATTTAAAAATGGTTCGTCACATTTTGCGATACGTCAAAGGTTCCATTAATTTTGGTATGCATTTAACTATCAACACTACACTTGATCTTTGTGGTTTTTCTGATGTAGATTGGGCAGGTTTTCCTACTACTTGACATTCTACAACTGGTCATTGCACATATTTAGGTCGCAATCTTATATCATGGTGTGCAAAAAAAGCAACCGACCATTTCACGTTCAAGCATGGAAGCAGAATATCGTTATATGACACATACTGCAACTAAACTTACATAGCTTACTTTCTTTTTACATGATCTTCGTGTACGTCAATCCAATTCAACAGTTCTCTATTGCGACAACCTTAATGCCTGACAGTAAATCCCGTATTTTATGCTCACAACAAACATATTGAGTTGGATTACCATTTTGTCCGTGAACGCAATGCATTATGCCTTCTCATTACCCGACATGTTTCTTCCACTAATCAAAGAGAAAATATATTTACCAAGCCATTACCTAAAGCTACCTTGGTTCATTTTCGCACCAAACCTTGCCTTCAACCTCGGCCAAGTTTGCAGGAGGATATCGAGACACATACAAATGACAACAAACCTTGAGAGAATAAGGAAGAACTCAAATTGTATCTTTAACGGTCACTTTCCTTATTGACGCGTGTCGAACGCGTCAATAAAATAATTAAAGTTCATAAACTAACTATTTTATAGAATAGTGGCAAACGGTCGATCCCACAGAGATTTGTAGTTTTTCTAAGGTAAAAAACAACAAAAAGGAAATTTGGGGTTTTAAATAAATATTATTTAACTAACTAATCTAAATAAAATAAATAAATACAACAACAACAACAACAACAACAACAACAACATAACCTTAGTCCCAAATAAATAAAATAAATAAAATAAATAATGAAAATACCTTTGAAAACAATTAATGAACACTTAGGTCTACGGTTCCACAAGCAAGAATCAAGATTCAATGACATATCATGGTATTAAATCTTTCCCAAAAATTATTAATTTAAATTCTCCTAGATTAGCTATGGAAAATCGACATCGCCTGAAATTCTTAATTTCCCTAATCTCAATAGCCGGGACATCCGCCACTAACTACTTCCCTAATTAATGCATAACCCTAGACATCCGCCAATCAGGTTTAGCACACTAACCGCAATAATAAGGATCCGTGAAAATACTAATCCTAGATAACCGAATTGCGTCCGCTTCCGATTTAACCTGGATTTAATTGTTGCACACTCAAGAACCGAAAGGTTTTTATGGCAAACGAGTGAGTGTTCGTCACTTTATTGGTCCAAAAGTACAATTACGGATACAATCGGTACAAATAATTATAGATTGTCCACCTAAAAGCATGCACTGGCCATATACATACCTTAGATCTAAAATATATTCATTAAAATCAACAACAATGAAGTAGGAGAAATTAAATCAAATTAAATAATAAAATTCATAGATCTCACAAATTATGCCATGAATCAATGATCCCGACTTGTTTCCCCTCCGACCTAGCCAAGGATTTAATTAGCCGAATTTGATGTCGAGACCCTAAAATAATAAAGTCGATGATAAAATATAGAAGTCCGTGTTCTTTAATAAAACTTATGTTCCTAATATATAAAACTAACCAAAATTGATCCCTGGAAATGAAAGAAAACCAAATTGGTGGCATCTTTATTGACACATGAGCCGAGGAGCATCTAGGGGTTGTTGGGCATTCATAGCATGGCCTGGGACACGTGTAGGCGACCGATTGGCTACTTTTCTAATGCACGCTGACGTGGCAGCAGCTTATTAGTGGAGAAACTGCTATATGACGTGGTGTTGTGTTGAGGGTCCGCCACGTGGCAGGCGTTGGAGGCGGAGAAGAATCGCACACATCGTGCGAAGATCTGGGAGGTGGTGCATAACGCAGCTCGAGGAGCATCCGAGAGCAGCTGGTGATGAGAGCATTGCTGGTTGTGAGGACGAGCTAGACATGCTGGAAGACACGTGGACAAGCTAGTCCAATGAAAACACGACACTTGGCGCTTCTGGTCACTACACCACCAACTGCGCAGTACGTAACTCGAGGCAAATCTTCTAGCACCTGATCGCTGTATGTAAATACTCCATTTTAAGTATTCTTCCACCTCGGATTTAAGCGCGCACTTCGTTTCACCGAGCAATAAATATAATTAAATATATATTTTAGAGACTTTTTATATCACTACAAGAAAAAAAGCAAACAGCAACAAACTAATCTGTTGTTGAATTGGTACGGATTTGTTGCTAAGGGACTCAGCAATAGATCAGCAACATATTAGAGGTGTTGCTAAACTCTTTGTTGCAGATTGAAGTTAGCAACAGATTTTGGTTCTGTTTTTATCAAAGAATAGATTTGTGATGAAATTTGTTCTTTGAACAAGAATGTAATAAAATCTGCTGCGATTGAAAAATGAGTTTACATTGCAAATATGTTGCAAATCAAGAATGAACAAATTTGTTCTTGATTTGCCCACAAAAAAATCGTCTGTTCTTGATCTGTTGCAAATCAATCGTCATCGATCAACATAAACCTTTTTTTGATCTGTTGCAAAAAATGACAGATCAAGAATGATGACTTTTTTGTTGATTTGGGCAAATCAAATAATGATTTGTTCTGTTGCTGATTTGGAATGGTATTTTTTTAAAAAAAATTACAGTTCACTGTAAATAGTAAATTATATTCCTGCAGCAGTAAAATCTGAAAAAAAAAATATTTTTCCTACTGCAATTAAAACTAACATTGAAAAATTATTTGTATATTATCAAAATTTGACAAAAAAAAATGTACAAAATGTAGAAATTAACATTTCATAATTAACTAGTAGTATAGTATATACTACTAGATGAACATTATCCAACAAAATACAAAATACTACACAAATTAAGATGGCAACACAAATTAATTTTACATATATATCTACAATGTAAATCTCACACCCTTGCCCAATTGTGTCACCGATACAAAATATGCACTATACAATTTATGGGCCTAGGAGTGCTTGTCCCATCAAAATCCTGAAAATGAAAAGGAATAATTTGAACAATATTCGAAATGGAATCAAAATATTCAAATACAAATGAAAAAAATTATATATAATTAAACAAAGATTTATAACAACTTGTATAAGAACCGTTTTAACACAAACAACTTCATATTCAGACAACTACAAATGAGTAAATTAGATAAGAAGAAGCTTGGTCGGACAGTTTATTACCTGCAACAAGTTTCAATCATTGGTAACTTGCAAGGATATTGGTAGTGATAAACACACTACAGAAAATTGGAAGGACCAATAATTCTACATCCTAAGAGCTTCTTTTCAGTTGGCTTATACAGACAACTCTAAAAAAAAAAGTGTTTCCAAAAATATTGCTCATTATTTATGGATTCCCTTTTTTATTAGAAAATCTTCGTAATACGTAGCTACACACAAGATTCCTATTCACTTTGGTTGATTTGGTTAACTGGAATAGATGAACTATTTGTTGCTTGAAAATTCTCGATTCAATGACCTACTACAACGAATGAGAAGAGTTTGGCTCAATCACAAGAGCTTAAAATATAACAGTGGCAACGCGACTTATTTTTTTAGGACAAATAGAATGCTTAGTTAAAACAATGGCATGATAGTGTTAACGATTTATGATGGGTGGTAACTTAATGAGCCTTGAAAAAATTGGTATACTTTTGCTTGGATGGAAAAATTTGTCAAGTAGGCGTGAAGCATCCATTAATTGATTGGGTTATCATATTTTGTAAATTGAAAAATCCAAGGGACATAATGAAATGAAGTGTGCAAGAAGATCTTACTTGCCAGCTTTCTCAAAAAATAAGCGAATGTCCACTTCACATCCCTCGCAAAAGGAAAGAAATGCCTGAAATTTCACATAATTTGTTATGAATATCCCAAAGATTACAGATTGTCAAATGCATCATGTTTGACACCTGAGACACATGTTCTGAATTCCAATAAAAAAAATCAAAAAATGATAGAAATGAATTGTGCAATTTAATAAAAGTCACTTAGTAATTTATATCCCTGTACAACAAAAGAAAAACATATATTCCTCAAAATAAAATAAAAAAACATACATAGAATTTCATAAGCAATACCTAAAGTTTCACCGCTAAGGCAAGAGAACATGCAATACATGAAAAGTATGTATCGATACTTTTCAATTAGAAGCAAAACTATTTTCAAGTGTTTCAAAGAAATTTCGGAGAACGATGGCTTTAGCATCTGCTCAAACAATGTGGTTCTTTATGCAATCAACTTCAAAGAAAAATTTAAGATTTGTTCTGGTTTCATCGGCAATGACTAAGCTATAATGACTCATATCATTTAGTTTCACCCTTATTCCTATGAATTAATATTTACAAACAAATTAAAAAAATTTGTTAGTGTCTAAATCGCTCTATCAAACACAACGGGCATGTGTAGCATCCCTTTAGTTCTAAAAAATTAAAATGAAGAAAATAACAATTAACAAATTAGAGCAGGGCTCTTAAAATCAATATGTGAGCCATCAAATTACATTATTTTGGTACAAAAATTTTGAAAAGTCCTCTTTTTATAACACTAGTGCCTACAAGAAACTTGTCTTAAACAATATATATTTGGTAGATAATTAATCTTATATTGTTATGTTTCTTGTGAGGTGTCCGCTTACTCCAACAAACATTGAATCCGCTTATAAAATTCTAAATACAACAACAAGAAGAAGAAGATAGCCTCACTCCCAATTATAAAAGCTTAAATAAAAAATTAAATTAATTAAATGTAACATACCATGATAACAATTAAAGATCAACTTCGACTTAATTTATTCTTGCTTTTGTTCTAGCTAGATTGCATGCACATACTAAAAATGTTGATTGGTCATCAATGCAACAATAATATTGATAGCTAGATTATTTTTAAATTTGTATGTTCTTCATGTCCCTATAGCCACCAAGTGCCATAGCATGAATGTATTAATTTTAATGTTAATATTAAGTTATTAACACTGTCTAGGGATGTCTTTCAAAAAAAAAAAAAAAGTATCTAAGGATGGTAAATCTATATCTACCAAGAGATGGAAATATGTAGCTAAATGTCCAATGCTTTGAGAATTTTGATTCGGTAGTTTCCTTAAATTACATGGCGTGGACATGTAGAATTTCAACTCTCCAAGTATGCTATAGTTGATTTTCTTCCTCTTTTGCTTGCCATTTCAATTTTTCCTGACAAAACAAGCTTAATTAGAGTTGGGCGAACATGCCTTATTTGATCAAGAACAAATGACCTACTACACTTGAAAGTTTCAGGTTGTTTTGTTTTGTTGTTACATGCATGATTTCAAGTGCATGTGTGAGACAATTTTATGGCAAGAAATGTTTGATGTAAATAAAGATTTCTGCTAGTGATTGTTTCGTCTATGAAAGTAAAACAAGGTAAAGAGGAAAGCAAATATTTGGATCTAAGCTTACTAATAAAAGGTCTTGTTGCGGTAGGCCTAATTTGACCTATCTAAGACCAACTCCAACCAACGCCAAAATAGCGCTGGTGGAGCTCCAGTGACACAATTGGAGCGCCAAAACTTTAACGCCACGCCATTTGGTATGGCACTATTCACTATTCTTTTCACTATTCATTACTTTTTTTATTCTTTTTTTATTTTTATATTTTTTAAGTCATCTTTATATTTGTATTACTTTTAAATTAATAATTCAATTGAATAAAATAATGGCCCTTATAGGCCACTTACACCAGTGAACATACAAAGTAAAACAAACAAGCCTGAGCCAACCAAACTAAGAACTCAATAGTGAAATACATTGTGGAGTCCAAGGAGAGAAGTTGGACATAACAACCACAGCAAGCCATGCTTCATTGCAAGTTAGTTGATTCCATAATATTGAGCATGGAAGTTCAATCAAAATGATTTTCATTATGACCAACATCAGTTGCAAAGTACCCATTTATCCCAACCTATTCTACCAGTCTTCACAAGAAAATTCTAATGTGAAGTACTAAGTTTGTGAATTTGATGATGTATAATTTCTAGCAAGATAGTTTGTCATCAATGATCAACAGCGACATCAACTGAAGTAAAAGGTGAAGATATCAAGAAAATGCAAACCGAAGCTTGTGCGACCAGCGGCGGAGGAGTCGGGCCGAGCAGCGGCGGCGGCGGAGGCGGGCCCAACCAGCGGCGGTGAAGATTGCGGAGGGGATGAGGCGGAGGGCGGCGGCTGGGGTATCCTTCGAGCTGCGACGGCGCGATTCGACCACGCGGATGGCGGCGCAAGGACCGCGCAAGGGCGGCGCAAGGACCGCGGAAGGCGGCACAACTCCGACCAGCGGCGGCGCGGGACCGAAAGCGGCGGCGCGGGACCTGTCCGACCGGCAGCGGCGGCAAGGGGTCCAACCAGCGGCGGCGCGGCGCGGGTTCGACCAGCAGTGGCTCAGACGCGTCCAACCAGCGGCGGCGACGGCTTGCCTCGGCGGCGGCGGCGACGGGTTGCCTCGGCGGCGGATCTAGCCTTGCGCGCAGCGACGGTGCGGCGACGGCTCACGAGCAGCGACGGTGCAGCGACGGTGCAGCGGCGGTGCGGCGGGTCTCCGGCGGTGGTCGCGGAGAGTCTCCGGCGGTGGTCGCGGAGGGTCTCCGGCGGTGGTGGCGGGTTGGCAGTGAAAATGGGTTTGGAGGTGAAATGGGTTTGGAGAGGTGAAAATGGTTTTGGAGGGAGGTGAAAATATGGTACGTGAAAAATTGAAAATGGTTTGTAAAAAGTAAAACCATTTAGATATTGATTTTTAAATGGTTTGTTGCTAGTTTGTTGGTGATCAGCAAGAGATTTTGATATGTTGCTAATTAGCCTACGTGGACAGCCTACGTGACATTTGTTGCGTTTTTTGTTCTTTGTTAAAGAACAGATCAAAATCTGTTCATTGATCACCTACGTGGACATCGACAATCTATTCTTGATTTTTCTTGTCGTTGCTCAAGAACAAATCTGTGACGCCCTCTCCTAATATAGGGCACCGCCTCTACTAATCCCGTAATTAAGCCCTAATCATATCCACGCATGACTTAACTACGTATTAGTCGCCCTTTTCTAATTAAACCTTTTATTAAATGAATTATTAGCGGAAGTCTTATTGATTATGCGGAAGCCATTTATAATATCCTAAGTGTGGAAAACCAGGAAATGCCATCGCATAAATATATATAGTCTTCAAAATGCATTGAAACGATAAAATGGTCTAAGTCAAGTCGGGAACTAACGCTCAACCCAATATACAACCCCAAAAAGTATCTCGAAAGACATATATAAACTATACAATCAAAATATCAAAAGAAGACCTACAATCGATGTAGTGACGCCGCTATGGCTCGGGGATAATCGTCGATCTTCTCTTTGCCCTACCTCGCTAGTAGACGACTCTGCACCCACCGTCATAAAAAGACGGTGAGTACAAGAATAAAACAAGAATCCCCGATGACAAGTTTAATTTGCATTTCCAAATATTCAAATGGTATTTAAAAGCATATAAATTGGAAAACCGAATAATAAATCATATGCGAGTAAATACCGAGTTAAACAAGTGATACCGACACTAGGCTAAGTAGTAGTGATTTAGGTCCCATTTAAGGCGAAAACGTGTCACCCCGACCCAATAATCATATAGCACAAGGGACTCTAACCCAAGTGTTTCCAGGGACTCTAACCCCGGTGCGTAGACCACCTCAGGGACTCTAACCCCGAGTGTCATACGGTGTCAAGTAACATGTGCCGACATCCCCAGTACTCTAACCCCGTGATTCGCGCACACCTCGATCAAGTACAGGACCTAAATGCAAAAACTACTTTTTAAATTTCAAGAAATATCAAGTATGGATTGTCAAGGCATAGGCACATCTACACACCTAAACAAATAATGAATACAAGCCCTCTTAAACATTTATAAGATATTCGCTAGCCTAATAGCATGCTATTTATCCTTCAATTCACATTTAAAACAACAAGAATAGACATAGCATGGAATGGAATCAATGAATTAAATCAAATGAATGGATATCATGCAAACTAGACTCATCAAATGAGCATAGACACAAAGAACACATGATATAAGAGTACAAAGGCAAATAGTCAAAAGGACTATGCAAGAACAATTAATAGGAATGAAATGCCAAGTAAAATTGTCAATGGGTATACTCACAACAACAAAGTAAAGTCCTAGCTTTACTGGCCTCCCGATACACCAAGTCTTGTATTCGCTCTCCTGTACCCTTTTTTTAGGTTCCTGAGTTTGGTGTCTCATTAGTTCAAGTATAGTGAGTTTATTGTGTATTCAAATTGGTTCAATAAACTTTATTTTATCTAAATATAATTTTCCCAATTTTTCCAGAATTTTTTCAAATTTTCTTTCATTTTTCTCCCATTTTCTCTTCTTTTTTTTTTTTTTTTTACTGTTTGGGTCGGGTCGACCCAAACGGGTCGGACCCGACCCGGCCTGGGCCAGAACAGGTCCAGGCTCGGCCCATGGGCCGAGCCTGGCCCGTTCTGGGCCCGGCCAGCAAGGGGTGCACACGAGCGCGGTGCGCGCGTGTGCACCTCCTTCCTCCCGATCGACTGGTTTGATCGGGAGGAAGGAAGAAACCTTTTTTTTTTTTGTTTGTTTTCAAATCTGGTGATGGGTTGGGGTGGCTCTCCACCCCAACCCCGGTGGAGCCGATGGCAGGGGAGGCACCCCTGCCATCACCACCGCGGTCATGGGGTTCGGCCATGGAGGCCGAACCCCCAGTACTCTTGGCCACCCACTGCCAACACCCAAACAACAACAACCACAACGACTCACCTCGATCCTTCCCGACGCGTCGCTTCTCCTCCTCCTCCTCTCCTTTTCTTCTTCCTCGCTCTCGGTTTTTCTCCCTGTTTTGGCCGATCGTTTGTGTTTGTGTTTTGTGTTTGCATGTGTGTTGTGTGTGTATGTGATGTAGGTGTAAGTGGGTAGGTGGGGGTGGTAGCACGTGGTGGAAATTAGGACAAGTGTATGTGTAGTGGTGACAAGTGTGGTGTGGTTGGTTGTTTTGACAACTAATTGTGACACCGCTAAGACACTTGCTCGTGTTTTCGAGCGTTTCGACGCCCGGTCTCGCGTCCGAACCGTGATGTCCGCGTACCATCGCGTCGTTAGTCACCCAATATTTATTCCATATGAGTTACTTGAAATATTTTAATTCAATTTGTGTGTTTTCGTTTCCATACCTAATATTCGGTCCCGTCAACTACCCGGTACCCGAGTCGACACGTATATCGAGGCGTGTCCCCGCTCTCGTCTCGACACCTACAACCGTGCAAACTGACTTAGTAAGTCTACACAATACATAACACTAGGCACACATCAATACAAAAATACGATATACCTCGGCCATGTGCCTCGGTCGGTGCACGTATCACAGTATAGATCCCACGTCAAGGGTCGGTGATCCTGATTAAGGAATTAAAATGGGTTTTGAGATTTGGGCCGTGACAAAATCAGCAACAAACTAAATATATATCAATTTTGATATAAACATTAACTACATTATTCACATCTCCAACCATCAACACTGTAGTTTACACTATTAACTTTTTATCATTTTTTTATTTAATTCGATTTGCAATCTCAAAATAATACAATTACAAAGATAATTTAAAAAAATAATACCAAAACAAAAAAGAATAAAAATAATTAATAGTAACATGATATGTGAATAGTGCCACACCGAAATGATGTGACACTATTCATTCAACTCCATGACATTTTGGCAAAACATCACTGTAGCTCCACTTTGGCGCTTTATCGAAATCGAAAAAAAAAAAAAAAAAAACTTTATCTATCCAAACTTCTAATATTAATGAAAATTTAAATTAAATCTATATGTATATATGTTTTCAATTTAATTTCAACATCTCATGAAAAAAATTTAATTTCAACTAAAAATTTTAATTTCAACAACATCGCCTAGCTAAGGCGACCATGCGTTTACGATCATTCCAGAGTCCAAGGAAAAGAAAAGACAAAGCATAGATATATTTTGATGTAACTATATATATAATTAATTAAGGGCTTCCGAATTTGTTTTTAGCCATTTTTTTTAATTTGGCTCATCCAATCTAATGGAAGTCGATCGGCTGTCCCAACTCCATGGTTCGAAAGAAACCAAGAAAATATAGTTGTAAGAATTAAATTAACTTGATGTCTCCGCCTCAATTAGAGTATATATGGATGCTCATTTTTTTCCCCACTATGCACGCTATACCCCTTAAGGACCGCGAAGATTAAATATAAATGAACACATGTGGACTGTTTTGATGATGTTGATATTTCGAAATGTATAGTTTGACAATTCAATTAATTTCATTATATATGTTTGGTGGTACAAATTTCGACAATGCCCTTAATTAAGTCTGTTTGGGCTTAATCTGGCTAACTATATACAAAACTTATCTTAATAAGATTAATCGATTAGCCAATTAATTTAAGTTTTCATGTACAATCGAGATATATGTTTTAATTAAAATTGGGGTTTTCCCAAAAGTAGCTTCAAAGCGATTTTTTTTTGTTGCTCTAGCCTATGACAAAATTGAAAGTAGGGGCACATTAGGAAATTAAGCAATTTTGCCATTAATATTGAATAGATAGATAGATATATAGATATATTATACATATAGATATAGATCTTGAAAAATATAATTTTTGGGTTCCAAAATTTTTAAAACGTGGTTTTTATTTTATTTATGTAAAGGTGTTGCATATTGTTTTCAAGTAAAAATAGAATCCATGATTTTAGGAAACCGCCTATTTAATTATCAATGGTTCTGCACTTAATGGAAACTGTTAATTAATCAGTTCACAAGTTTTTGTTCTAAGTGCAATTTGCAACATAAAACACCAATATAAAAGGGATTTTTGTTAAATTACTACATTACCTTAAAATTAAACAATATATTGGATTTTTTATCCAAAAAGGAGAGCCCCTGGTTTGAAAAAATCATTTAAAATTTAGTGACATATCAACAACAGAGTAGTCTGTTGCTGATTTGTTTGTTGCTAATTTGTCGCTAATCAGCGACAGATCAGCAACATATTTTTTTGTTGCTGACAATCTGTTGCTGATTTGTCGCTAATCAGCAACATAATTGAATCTGTCGCTGATCTGTAGCAAATCAGTCATAGATTTAGCTACAGATCAGCGACAAACTAGGTTCTGTAGCTGATCTGTCGCAAATCTGTCACAAAATGGGCGGGAAAATATTAGCGGGAGAAATCAGCAACAGATCAATGACAAAAAAAAATTTGTCACAATTGTTGTCACAAATCAGTCACTGATTTGTTGCTTTTTGGTCAACCGAGTCAAACTCTTTATCTGATGCAAAATCGTTGCTGATTTGTTGTTGTTTAGCAACAGATTCAATATGTTGCAATATTTTGATGCTATTCCACATTTTTCTTGTAGTGTATTAAATACATTAAAATAGACTGCTAAAATCTTATAAATACCGACTTATCACTTATTGTATCACTAACGGTCACTTTTCTTATTTTAAATATTATACCTATTATAAATATTAGAATAACATATGAACTCTCATAATACATCAAGAGACATCCTCAATAAAATCTAAATTGTTCTTTTAATTCAATTCATTTTTTGCCACAACCATCGAAGATAAATCCGAACGGGAGAGCAACAATCACATAGAGGCCCACGTTTTGGTGTGGGAGAGAGCGATTTTTTCGAAGCAAGTCGACGACAGTAACACAATCTCTCTAAGAAATTCTGATCGATCTCTTCATCTTTTTTCATGGGTTTCTTCTTCAGCTGTTGATATAGGTGTAGAGAAAGCCCTAATCTTTCTGAAATCTGATTAGGATTTATGGTGTTGTAGTTTGCGTTTGATTATTGGGGGCAGTTGTTCGTTAAAACAAAAAAAAAAAAAAAAAATGTGTTTCGAGTTAAAAAATAATAAACAAAGTCTTTATGAGTAAAATAATGGGAGATAGATTACTTTTGCACTCAGCTGGCATGAAGGGTGCACCCCATGCCAACCGAGTGACAACCAATCCACATCTCATTCGTTATTGAGTGTGTAGTGCTTCTATATATACAGTGTACAAATTACAAAGTTATTGTCAATGTGGGATTATAATTTTATTAGTAGGGACGTTAGCGTTATTATTATTAATGTTTTTTTTTTAAACAAATTGGTAAAAGCTTTCACTAATGAGACTTCAACACCCTCTCACTCAACTCTAAAATTCCTGTGACTCTCTTTCGGCTCTCTCCAGCTTGCTCAGACCTCAACTCTCTCTCTCTCTCTCTCGGACCTCAAAAGTTGTGTTTTTTATTACTAAATGTGCGAGTTGATGATGGAAATTCATGTTTTTTTATTTCGTCATTCAAAACGAAGACATAAAAATTGTTGTTTGTTCTATGCCATGAACAACAGTTGTTTTTTCTAAGCCAACAAAATTGTTGATTGTTTGGCCAATGGATTGCTGTGATGTAACTTTTTTTTGTGTACCAGAGGACTCTCTTGTGATTAATCAGCCCAATTCCCACAAACCGAGGCCCATCTGAAACTAGACCTACGTGGACCTTCGATCAATTCATGCCCAATCAACCTTTTATACTGTTTTATTAGTTTGGTGTTTTAGTATTGAGTTATTGGCGTTTTAGCATTGAGTTATTAGTATTGACTTACGCATGGTGTCTGCGGAAAAAAAAAAAAAAAAAAAAAAAGATTTAAATAACTCATTTGCCCGGAATCAGGACAACCAATGTGTCGAACCTTATAGCGGATACCATGCATAAGTAAGGTGAGACCAAGTCTAAATGAATTAATATAATTAATGTCACATTGATGTCTTCAGTCTACGTGAAGATCGAGACTATTACGTACGATTGAACATTAATGATGATTTTTTTCGTGCCTAATGTTTGATCAAAGAATATCGTGTGATAAAAGGATGTGTTATACACTATTGATTAGGTTGTATTGATTTTGATCTTCGTGCAACTTAGATAGTCGTAATGCCTTGTTAGAGGCCGCTTATAATTTGCGTATCAAAAGGATTTTGGCTTGCTATCAAATTTGCATTAACCTATTGTGTCGCACTCAAGGGATGGTTTTGCGAGATTTTAAGTGACTCGTAACAATGAATTTTCATGACATCAAAGTCCTACATAAATAGCTTTTTTAAGTAGGGTATGTTTGTAATTCACTCACTTGCCTACGTACAAGAGTTGTATAAAAATGTGTTTTAAGTGAAAACACATTACAAAAGTAATTAGGGATGAGATCTTATTTTTTGTTTTTAAAAGTCGAACTAGGGTTTCTAACCATTTTGGAAAATGCTTGTCCGTGAGAACGTCTACAAGATCTATCAACACCAAAAATCGAGTTTAGTAATTAAGGTATTATTTTTGTAGATCAGTTTTAATGGAATTCATAAAAATTCATGTTGGGGCTTTTGTAAATAAAATTTCTTGATTCCCGTTGCGGTTGTGAAATTCGAAAGGAGTAAGGTCGAGAGTGAGAGAGATGAGAAGAGATTAGAGAGTGAGGCTGAGTGAGGGTGATTAATTAATATAAGTTTGGGTATGTGGTGAAGTGTCAAATTGAGATATTGAATGTGTAATTGGGTGCGGGTCAAAGAATTGGTGTGGATCAATGTGAGGGGCAGGACACCTCACACTGAAACCCAAAAATTCAAAAAAAGAAAAAAAGAAAAAAAAATTCTCATCTTTTGACATCTCACCACCTAATCCAACTTAATTACTCGCTGAACTCTTTTTACAGTTTCTGACCTTCTCTGACACGTATTTTGAAAAATCACTCGGTTGTGAAATCTCGACTCACTTCACTATATCCGATTCAAATTCGACAAAATGACTTAGATTTTTTCTCTTATTAGTCTCATCCTTCCTGGCAAACTCTCACTTACAAAATACAAAAAAATATAACTTAATTTGATTGTCTTACACATATAAATAATGACATACACAACATTACACAAATTGTGTAGTGATGTGTTTAATTGTGAAAATGATTTGGTGACTTGTTTTAGGACACTCGGAATGGACACCCAAGTTTTTGGTGTCCATTCATTTCCGCATCGATGTTTGTAAGCACACAACTCGACGTGTATCGGATAGGCACCGCTATCCAGGTGTCTATTTTGGGTGTCCAAAAAGGTTACCATATCATTGTCCTTTAATTATAGTGAAAGTGACTTATAGTAAAAATGAGAGTTTAATAGATTGGTAAGGTAACACTTCACTGCACTCATTTGAAATATAACAATTGCGGATACCCTAAGAAGTTCGCAGCAATTTTTCCTTCATTTTTATTGGTTTTATATATTCAACTTTTCACATTAATATACAACCATGGAATAATAATTACAGTGGCGAAGGAGGAAAATAAGGATTCGAGTAATTGATGGAATGCGTCAATTTTGGATCTTGGTAGAGCAGTCAATCAGTTAGGTCCATCGATGAACGTTAGAAAGACTTAATACATTGTAATTCCTTACAAGTTGAATTGACGAAACTGTTTGAATCTAAATAGCAAGGTTTTGTGCCAAGAAATTGGACAATCTGCTCAATCTTTTGATGTCTCATTGACTGATTTGTCAAGGACAAAAAAGCCTTAAACCCTTATTGGTTGGTGTTTGCTATATAAATCAAACTCTTTTGTGGAACTCAGATTTAGTGCAGTTGATGATGTGCTTTTCAATATATTATTCTTACTCATAATTTAATGGCGTTTCTTACCTTGTCAATTCTTTTGGGTGTTGTTTTTGAGCCAAAAATCATATTAATGATTGAGTTCCAAGTGAGAACTTCTCAAAGTAAAATAATATATACATCTATTGTGTTAAGAATAGAATTTGACTCACATTCCATGTATACAAATGTTCTGATCAAATTTAGTACAAAAATAACCTAATCTGATTGGGATTTATGTTTGTAGCTTATGTTTGATTTTACTGTTTGTGTTGTAAACTTGTAATGGAAACTAGGAATTGGTTTTTTGAAATAAAATTGGTGGTTATAAAATCCGGTATAGTAATATTAGATTTGTTGTTTTTTTGTCAAAAATAGTAATATTAGATTTAGTTGTGTGTGTGGTGAGTGTGCTTATTTTTGTAAGGTTATGTTGCCTTTTTTTGGTAGATAGGGGCAGACCAAAGTTAACATGTGATACATTAATTATGAGGGATTTGAATGGTTTGGAAAGCTCACCATCAATTGCACTTAATCGAGCACAATGAAAAAGTTTGATCCATGTAGCCGACCCCAGTTAATTTGGGACTGAGGCTATGTTGTTGTTGTTGTTGTTGTTGTTGTAATGTGACCACCGCATGATTACCCCCATGGCTCAAATTGGAGCTCTTGAGAGTGTTTATTTTTTGTGGCAGATATGTAGCTTAACATCTAGGGACGCAATTGGGGCATATAATCTTCGTTCCTTGCGTGGTTTCGTCATGTATAGACTTTGAATTATAAAGCCTTGCAAAAAGTAAAGAGGGGTAAAAAAAAGATTATGAAATCTTACAAAGTAAAATGGAGTCAAAAAATTTGGATAATATATATATTGACAAACCCTCTTAACTCGGTGAACTTGCAAATCACCCCTTTAAGTCCTCTAGACTCAATAGCCCGACCTTTATTAAGACTCTGTTTGGTGAAACTAGCTGATAATCTAGTAACTAGATAGTTGAAAGCTGATAATCTAGCAGATCAATTAAACTTGTTTGAACACACTAATTGAATGAATAGCTGATAAATGTAAAATGACATGAAATGACATATTTATATTAATTGAATATTTTTTTAAAAAGCAAATTATTTTTCATTTACAGAGCTTTTTTATAAGTTTTATTTATATGACTTAAAAATAACCTATGCAACTTATTATTTATCATTAAATAAATGCTACAATACTCTTACATTCTACAATCATGTCTTTTTTTGTCAAATATATAATTAGGTCATTAGATAAGGAATTTATATATACTTGACAAAAAAAAAGATAAGGAATTTATATATCTATCATATATATAAAAGCACGAATCACAAATTTTTGAGTGGTAATGAAATTTATCTTTTTGCCCATACTTTTTTTGAGTGCTAATAAAATTTACCTCTTTGCCCATACTTCGCTTGCCTTCCCTTAAAATTAATAAATTAATTCAACCTAATCCAAATTGCACAAATTTTTAAGTGGTAATGAAATTTACATTTTCGCCCATACTTTATTTGAGTGCTATTAAAATTTACTTCTTTGCCCATACTTCTCGTGCCTTCCCTTAAAATTAATAAATTAATTCAACCTAATCCAAATTGCACAAATTTTTGAGTGGTAATGAAATTTACCTTTTTACCCATACTTTATTTGAGTGTTAATAAAATTTACCTTTTTGCCCATACTTCTCATGTTTTCCCTTAAAATTAATAAATTAATTCAACCTAATCCAAATTAGATGATGATAGAGGAGTCCGACTTAAATTAAAGATCAAAAACTCAACGACTTGAGAGAACGCTACCTCTTCGATGTCTTGAACACTACCTCTTCAAATAGATCAACAACTCACTAATCAACCACTCTCCTTCCTCTTCAAATCATTCATTCCATGCTTTCCTTCATCGATTCATTCGCTGCTTTCCTTTGCTCTTCGATTCAAATGTGAGGTAATCCACCTTTCTTCTCCATTTTTTTTTGTTGTGTTGATTAGATTTGGTATTGAAAATTCTTAGATACCCATGATCGAGACTTTTTATAGAACTCTGTAATTCTTTGTTCTATGCATTCTATGTGTTTGGTGAATTATCTAAACCATAAAGTCAACGTTTGGTTGTTTTGAATTTCAGTGTTTATGCATTTTATGTGTTTGATGAATTGTCTAAACCATAAAGTCAATGTTTCGTGAAATGCCTATGAGAATATTGAATGTACTATTCCATTGCCAACAAATTGAACCTCTGATTCTATATATGCAATTGATGAGTAGTTAATTAGCACTATTTTATAAGGTGTTTAATTAAAGTCAAATCAATATCAATGGATACCCAAGTCCATAAACAGTGTTACAATAAATCTATCTTATCTTTCAATCATTTTTTTATAAGAAAGAGATATATGTATATATCAAAATTATCAAAAAGTGTACAGAGATGAATTTTGCTTCTGCACATTATTCATTAATTCTTAGAAATTAATTCCCGCGAGCGAAGCGAGCGGGTCAATCGTGCGTAGCACGTCTTGAAACTAGTATATATATATATATGTTATGGAATATGGATGACCATGCATGTACACCAACATATTGTGTAGTCATGTAACTTGTATGTATCACTTAATAGTACCTCCACTTGTCTATGTATTGTCATGTAACTTGTAATCCTCTCCAATGTACACCAACTCTTTCATGTATTGTCTATGTTGCTTGTGATGTGTTGTATGACATGGGGTGTATGTGTTGCTTGTACACATTGTATGAAGTACATTTATCATCATCACCAAATGGCCTATATAAAGGGTGCCAACCTCATTGTAAAAACACACCAAGTTGAATGAAAACTTCTCATTCCAACTATCTCATTTTAGTCTTCTCCTTTGTAGTAGTAGTTTGTAGTAGTAGAAGTTTTTAGTCTTCTATTTCCTTCTCTAGTTCTTAGCAAGTTCCAATTCAATTTACAACACGTTATCAGCACGAGCTTGCTCTAGCATTAAGGAGATCTTGAAGTTCAAGAAGGCTTGTTAAGGAGAGAAAGCTAGGAAGGTATAACTTTTGTTATTTAAATAAGTTAAATTTACTTCTATATTATCATGGTTGCTTCCTTTTATCTATGCATATTTTATTCATATATTATGCATTATAGCGTCACCGATTGCGAAAGTATGCTCTGTAGTTGCGTCTTGTACGATCTTCTACATCAGAAATCAAAAGTCAATATGTGACATAACTAGTTTTCTCTTAAAACTACAAATGATTAGTTATTGTTCTATTCTTGATTTTATAATACAAATCATGCTATAAGTTTGAGTTGATAGTGGGTAAGCCTTGTCCCCAGAAAAGCTAAACATTGAAAGGGAGACGGGTTATCCCGTTCGAGGAGGCATGGCATTAAGCAGACTTTGTCTCGCCACCCAACCTGGAGGTTGTCCCACCAACTCATACGAATAATACATTTGATTATTAATAAATCAAGTGGTGAACATATACTTAATCATATGTTATGTTTTTTTTTTTTACATAAAAGAAAAGAGAAAATTATTTTATATTATATTTACTTTCAAAATATTAATCAACCATAGTTGAATTTGTTATCTTATTATAATTCTTGTCATGATAATTATATATTACAAATTATGAATAAAGCTTGTATCCATGCGAGGTTGTATGTTGTACACAATCATTCACAAATTTCTCTTTAGAGATTCGAAAAGTGAATATTTCACTTTATATATATTTTCACCTCATGGAGTTATATATATACATACCAAAAGGGTAATGCTCCAAAAAGTTTAAAATGAGCGGCTGGGTCTTATGCTACAAAATTTAATCAGTCAAATATTAATTATAATTCCACAATTTTAATTACCTCTATGTTGAGGCTATGTGGAAATATGACTGATGAAACAATAAAAGGGTCACGTGGCCCGCCTCGATTTATTGTTGCAACAAATATCGAGTGCGCACGTCAATCCAATAAATATTAAGGATTGATTTCTTGTCTCATGGTAGCTGAGTAGTAAAATAATGAGATATTATAAATATAATATCGCTCCCGTCAATTAGTTCACTTCAAATTAAGAAGCATATGTTGCATATAATGATCATGATCGCAATAATAAATTTATGGACGTGGAAAAGGTGAAAATATCGTAAATGTCGTATTGACAATTCCACCAAAAATTGGAATAAAAGTGGTGCACCACTACAAAGGGCAAATAATTATTGACAATGAGCGCTCATAATTGTGACATTTTTTTTAGTCATATATGAAAGGCTATTTTGCCTAAATATTGTCATATATATGCCCGAATATTTTTGTGACCTTTACCATGCCTTCAAAATCAAAGGCAAAATATTATGAATTTTATCATTGAAATATGACTCTTTTTCTGATTTGCCAAACATTATTTGTCCAGATGGATCAACAAATCATGTGTTCAAGTCATGAATCAAATAAGAGCGATATATGCCTTGCTGATTGTGCTACAACGCGTACAATCCTTAAAAACAGAGAATATTTCTCCAATTTGAACTTAGCCGAGGCTAATGTTCAAACAATATCTCGCATCTCCAATTTGATTAATGGCTCGGAAGAGCAAATATTATGTTGCCTCTGGGGGAACAACAATTCATGTTGACAATGCCTTATACTCAAAAATCCGGAAGAAATTTATCGAGCTTTAAAGATATTCGACAAAATAGATATCACATTGAAACCGTGAACGAAAATAATAGAGAATTTCTCTATGTCACATTGGTTTCAAATGGGAAAAAAAAGTGTTAGAAAAACTCTCAGCTTTATCATCTGGATTATATTTTACTCATATAAGGCATGTCGAAACGAATGTCGTCTTGAATAAGAAAATTAATGATCCAAAGACATTCATTTTATGGCATGACCGGCTTGGTCATCCAGGATCATCAATGATGCGAAGAATAATTAATAATTCGCATGGACATCCTTTAAGGAGTCACAAAATATTTTCAGCTGGTGATTATAATTGTGCTTGTTGTTCTCAAGGTAAATTGATAGTTAAATCATCCCCAAGTAAAATTGTTGTGGAATCCCCAGTTTTCTTAGAACGCATTCAGGGAGACATATGTGGACCTATTCATCCTCACTGTGGACCATTTAGATATTTCATGGTTTTGATAGATGCATCAACTAGGTGGTCACATGTTTGTTTGCTTTCGACCCGCAATGTTGCATTTGCTAGACTTTTAGCACAAATCATTAAGTTAAGAGCACAATTCCCTGACAACCCAATCAAGACTATCCGTCTTGATAATGCCGGGGAATTTCATTCTCAAGCATTTAAAAATTATTGCATGTCTATAGGAATTACCATTGAACAATTCTGTTCCACACGTGCATACCTAGAATGGTTTAGCGAGAATCTCGATCAAACGCATTCAATTAATTGCCGACCTTTAATCATGAGAACTAAGTTATCAACTTCAGTTTGGGGACATGCGAAATCCTTCATGCAAAGATCTATCATTCGTTATAGGCCTATCGCATACCATGAACATTCCCCCATGCAACTCATTTTAGGTCAACAACCAAATATTTCACACTTGAGAATTTTTGGTTGTGCAAAGTGTATGTTCCTATACCACCTCCCAATAGAACTAAGATGGGTCCACAACGAAAACTTGGGATTTATGTTGGATTTAACTCATCGTCCATTATAAGATACCTTGAGCCCTTAACATGTAATTTATTTACTGCACATTTTGCTAATTGTCACTTTGATGAAGCAATTTTCTCACCATTATGGGGAGATAAAAAGTCAATTCAAAAGGAATTGCGCGAAATTGCTTGGAATGCATCAACTTTATCACATTATGATCCACGAACAAATCAATGTGAACTTGAAGTTCAAAAGATCATTCATTTGCAACAAATCGCAAATCAATTACCAGATGCATTTAATGATGCAAAACAAGTGACAAAATCACATATTCCAAATTGTAAATGCTCCCGCAAGAATTGATGTCTCTGTGCAACAAAATGCACAAGAACCAACGAAACGCTTAAAGCGTGGAAGACCGGTTGGTTCAAAGGATACAATTCCTCGAAAGAGGAAAACGGGAGTAAAAATAAATACAAATCAAAATACTCCTGAGAAAGCACAAGAATCCTTTGATAAGGGTTTGTCGAACAAGTTGATTCTGATGAGGAACAACTTCCTCTAGAAAAAGAGGAAAAATATGAAAATAATGAGATCTCAATAAATTATTTAAACTCTGGTAAGATTTGTGATCGAAATGAAATTGTTCCTGATGATATATTTGCTTTCAATGTGTCCTTTGAAATATGTGAAAATGATGAGGATCCAGAACCACGATCAGTGGACGAATGTCAAAAAATTCCTGATTGGCAAAAATGGCAAGATGCTATCCAAGCAGAGCTAAACTCGTTAAGGAAACGAGAGGTTTTTGGACCAATTGTCCAAACGCCAGATGGCGTAAAACCTGTTGGATATAAATGGGTATTTGTACGAAAGAGAAACGAAAAAAATGAAGTTACAAGGTACAAAGCAAGACTTGTAGCTCAAGGTTTCTCACAAAGACCTGGCATCGATTATGAGGAAACATATTCTCCTGTTATAGATGCAATCACATTCCGGTTCTTGATAAGCCTTGCAGTCTCTGAAGGGCTTGATATGCATTTAATGGATGTCGTTACAAAGATATCTCATACGGATCCCTGACAAAGTGAGATATATATGAAAATCCCTGATGGATTTGTAATATCCGATGAAATAAAATCAAAACCTCATAACATGCATTCTATAAAATTACAAAGGTATTTGTACGGATTGAAACAATCCGGACGAATGTGGTACAAACGCCTCAGTGATTATTTACTGAAGGAAGGATATGTAAATAATCCGCTTTGCCCATGTGTCTTCATTAAAAGATCATCAACAGGATTTGTGATTATTGCTGTATATGTTGATGATTTAAATATAGTGGGAAACCACGACGACATCGTTAGAACATCCGAATACTTGAAAAAGGAATTCGAGATGAAAGAACTTGGAAAAACAAGACTTTGTCTTGGTTTGCAAATTGAACATTTTTCAAGTGGAGTATTTGTCCATCAATCAAATTATATTGAAAAAATATTAAAAAGATTTTATATGGACAAGGCGCATCCATTGAGCTCTCCAATGGTTGTCAGATCACTTGAAGTGGATAAGGATCCATTTCGACCTCATGAAAGTGATGAAGAGCTACTTGGTCCTGGAGGTACCATATTTAAGTGCAATCGGTGCACTTATGTATCTTGCAAATTGTACAAGACTGACATTGCTTTTCTTTGTCAACCTACTTGCAAGATACAAACTCATCACCAACTCGAAGACATTGGAATGGTGTTAAACATATTTTCCGATATCTTCGAGGAACAAGTGACATGGGTTTATTCTACTCGAGAGGGTAAAATTGAATCTCCAAGGTTATGCTTGATGTTTGGGTTTTTATCTGATCCCACAAGGCCCGTTCTCAAACGGGATATGTATTCACATGTGGTAATAATGTTGTATCATGGAAGTCGGTAAAGCAAACTATGGTTGCTACTTCTTCCAACCATTCTGAAGTACTTGCAATTCATGAAGCAAGTCGTGAATGTGTATGGTTGAGAAATATGATTGAACATATTCAAGAATCATGTTGATTGCCTTCAATAAAAGATTCTCCAACCATATTATATGAAGATAATGCAGCATGTATTGCACAATTAAGTGAAGGATTCATAAAAGGGGACAGAACAAAACATATTTCACCAAAAAATTTTTATGCGCATGAGCTTCAGAAGAATGGTGAAATTGATGTCAAGTAAATCCGATCGAGTGATAATCTTGCTGATCTATTCACAAAAGCCTTACCAACTACGACATTTAAAAGGCTTACATATGGTATTGGCTTGCGTAAACTTAAAGACATTGCAAGTAAAGAAACTGAACAAGTTTCACCCATGTTCACATGAGGGGGAGTTATTGATTAATGTATTGCACTCTTTTTCCTTAGCTATGGTTTTATCCCATTGGGTTTTCCTAGCAAGGTTTTTAATGAGGCAATCTTAACAATATTATGCCCGTCTTAATATTTATGAGAATAGTGTACTCTTTTTCTTTTACTATATTTTTTCCCACAGGTTTTTCTTAGTAAAAGTTTTAACGAGGCACAATCTCTAAGCAAGTGTCATCCAAGGGGAGTGTTATGGAATATGGATGACCATGCATGTACACCAACATATTGTGTAGTCATGTAACTTGTATGTATCACTTAATAGTACCTCCACTTGTCTATGTATTGTCATGTAACTTGTAATCCTCTCCAATGTACACAAACTCTTTCATGTATTGTCTATGTTGCTTGTGATGTGTTGTATGACATGGGGTGTATGTGTTGCTTGTACACATTGTATGAAGTACATTTATCATCATCACCAAATGACATATATAAAGGGTGCCAACCTCATTGTAAAAACACACCAAGTTGAATGAAAACTTCTCATTCCAACTATCTCATTTTAGTCTTCTCCTTTGTAGTAGTAGTTTGTAGTAGTAGAAGTTCTTAGTCTTCTATTTCCTTCTCTAGTTCTTAGCAAGTTCCAATTCAATTTACAACAATATATATATATATTCTACACTTTTTTTTTGGAAACATATATATTCTATACTTAAATGTGTACATATAATTAATTGATTATTTAAGTATATTTATTTGTTCAAAGTCCCGCATATATACGTTGATGAAGCTTAGCGAATTATGATAGATGAAATGCGTGAGAATAGCTAGATAGGGAAGTGTAACATGTATATGTGTTGGCTTGTTGATGTTGCACACATATGAAGACAAACAATGGCTTTATGGTGTTATTTGTGTGAAAATTAAGGGTAAATGTGGAACCAAAACTTCAATCTGTCATTTTTTTTTGGTTACGTGTGAAGTTTTAGCTTATAAACTAGCTTATTTAAAAAATCATCTACTTATTTTTTTTAAGTAGCTTGTAAATTAGTTGATAAGCTAGTTCGTGCTTACCAAACAAAATCTGAGTTACTGTTAAGGAGTTGCAGTCATATTCGTCTGTCTGTATGACTTCTCTTCCCAATTCTCAAGACAATCCTCTATTTGAAGATGTTGATGCTGGCAATGAGTGATGAATGATAAGAAAGAAATACAACTTGGGCACAATGAGGGTCGAACTACCAACCTCTTAATTAACCAAGAAGTGGATTGGTCATCTACTAAAACTTCATAGCACCATCGTCAACAAAACTGAAACCACTCACACTATAGACCTCAAATAAATTCCCTCATCAAAAGAAAGATGAAAAAAAAGCTGCAAGTCCATCAGCGCCAATAAAACCTCTTTCAGTCCGGCACAAATAGTCCAATTCATAAAAACCTATCGCACGTTCTTCACCGCGGGTTCAGAGGTGGATCATTTGTGAGATTTTGATTTTCTAATTTGTTTTTCAATCTGGTGAGTTTTTTTATTTTCTAATCTGGAAAGCTAACCATCAATTGCACTTAATCGAGCACAATAGAAAAGTTTGATTCGACTCCAATTAATTTGGGATTGATGTTATGTTGTTGTTGTTGTCATCGTCTCAATCTTGCAAGGGATTGGAGCATTTTGTGGATGCCAAGAATTGGGTGGCAATGTTAGATTAGAGAAAGGGAGGACTTGGGAGGACTTCTGGTCCTCTTCGGTTTCTATTTTATCATCATTTAAAAAAAAAAAATTGTAACTATGTAATTATTATATATCAATACAATAGTTTCTTCTCAAAAGAAAAAAGTGCGCATAATTGTGTTCTCACTAGAACAAATTCAGCTTTTAATAGAGGTTTCATAGAGGTTTTTGACCTCTATGAAAAGCGTTATCTTTTAAGGTATTATCGTATCTTCAAAGCTTACATAGGGGTTTCAAACCTCTATCAAATATGACTATGTCATAAGGGTTTGAAACCTCTATAATATCTTCAGAGGCTTACTTTGAAACCTTTATATTATCGTCAAAGGCTTACATAGGGGTTTCAAACCCCTATCAAATGTAACTTAAAAAAAATAATAGCTGAAAATGCCTAGAATTAATTTCCATTCCCATTTTCAATTGAAAATATAACAAATCTACATTCCACTCGCAATATTATTATTCCATCAAGAAATTCGCAGTGTTCTACAACCAATCAACAAAACAACAAATCGATAGCCACACATTTCACGAAACCCGCTAAAAATTAATTTACTTTTACTATGTGCTCTAGGAATTGGTGAAGTAAAGATGGATTGGCCTCAGAGACTCAAAACTTACTTTTACCATGTGCACTAGGAATTGGTGAAGTAAAGATGGAATGTCATCTGCAGTTCCTTGACGCAGTCGGTCATTGAAGGTCTCTCGGTGCTTTCAGTACGGACGCAATGAGATGCAAGATTAGCGAACATGTCAATCGACTCTAAGTTATATGAGCTTCGATTCATGTCAGGGTCGATCACCTTCCTAAGATTCTTTCGATTGGTTAGTATATGCCTAACCTGAAAAAAATAATATTATGAGGACTAGTCTTAGCTAGTATGATAGTATCTATACTTGTGACAATACCTTAAATGTAGCAACTTAAGATAAAATGATAAAATGTTGAACTGCACCTGTAATGCAAGATTCTGGTCATTAGGACCTTGGCTCAAGTCCACTGCTCTTCTCCCAGTCAGTAGCTCAAGAAGTACTACTCCAAATGCGTAGACATCGCTTTATACCGTTAGCTTCCCTGTCTGATCGAGGTTAGCACGAATGAAAATTCAACTTCGAAAGTCGAAAAGAACAATACAAGCATAGTAATTATATATACCAAAAGAATTTAACAAGCCTAAAACCTAGGAGGTGGATGTCCCAAATTTAGTCCCTAAAACAATAAGGCAGTGGCAACAATAGTACTTGAAGCACAAGACTTTAATGGTTTCAATTGAAGAAACTATATAAATATGGCGTAATCACATACCGATGTGTACTCCGGATCGAAATATCCGAAAGTGCCAAGAACTTTTGTTGTGACATACATTTCTTGGTTTTCAGGCATCATCTTAGCAAGGCCAAAATCAGAAATATGCGAAAACATAATTAATCATCGAAGGAGTTGAAATGAATTTCTCAATCGACAGTGAACACGAATAAACTCTCCTATATACGCCTACCTTTGCTTCAAAATTCTCTCCTAGAAGTATGTTGGTTGACTTGAAATCTCTATGTACAATTGGAATACCAACAGCAAAACCAGAATGCAAATAGGCAAGGCCCCATGCCACTCCAAGAGCCACTTTGAGTCTCTGAGGCCAATCCATCTTTACTTCACCAATGCCTAGTGCACATGGTAAAAGTGTTTTGAGTAAAAAAAAAGTGTTTCGAGTTAAAAAAAAATAAACAAAGTCTTTTGAGTAAAATAATGGGAGTTAGATTACTAATCACTTAGCTGGCATAAATGCACAAAGGTGCACCCATGCCATCACATCTCATTCAATGTAAGGTATGTAGGGGGTTTTTTCAAAAGTAGGGTAGATTTACATTTTAATTCACAAAATAGGGAGGTTTTTTTTTATTAACCGAAATAGGCAATAACGCCTTTTGAAAAGGCGTTATTGTGGTTGGTTTGGTTGGCGCTGACGTGGCGGTGACGTGGCATGGGTTTGTACAGATAGCGCCTTTTGAAAAGGCGTTATCTGTACATGTGGTCGCCACGTCACCGCCACCTCACCGTGGCTAGCCACGTGTATAGATAGCGCCTTTTGAAAAGGCGCTATCAATACAAACCGACGCCACGTCACCGCCACCTCACAAATAATAATTAAAATAATTAAAATTATGGAAAAATTAAACTGATTTATATAAACTGTAAATTACAGAAAATAGATAAAAATAGATAAAAATTATGGAAAAATTCTAAAAAATTCTCGAAAAATATGAAAAATAGGGAAAGCTAGAAAAAAATGAGTTCGAGGCTTTTCGGGCGTTTGACACCCTGGTATAATTCGAAAAAGGGTGCTAAAAATTTAATTTTTATGAAAATAAAAATGGCAAATCTATAATCACATACTATAATTGCATGTAATGCGACCCTAAAATTTTAATTGGTATAAATGGACATCAGGGACGTAGGAGTTGGGTGTCGGGTGCGCAAATCGAGGCGTGAGCGGGACATCTTGAGGACGAATTTCGAGGTAAGTAAACCAGTTAGAAATGAGTTTTCCCTATTTTTCATATTTTTCGAGAATTTTTCAGAATTTTTTCATAATTTTTTATCTATTTTTATCTATTTTCTATAATTTACAGTTTATATAAATCAGTTTAATTTAATTTAATTTTAATTATTATTTTATTAATGGGGGTGGATGTGCCCACGTGGACATGACACATGGATAGCCAACTCACCGCCACCTCACAAACTTAAAAAATAGCCAATATTGAGAATTCGTGAGGTGGCAGTGAGGTGGCGGTGAGGTGGCAGTGAGGTTGTATGGATAGCGCCTTTTGAAAAGGCGCTATCCATACAACCTCATACCACCTCAGCAGCCACCTCAGCTTATATGCCCACGTGGACATGACACATGGATAGCGCCTTTTCAAAAGGCGCTATCCATGTGTCCACGTCAGCCAAAAAAATGGACACATGGTGATAGCGCGTTCTCATTAGGCGTTATTGCCTAGATTGAGAAAAAAAAAAAATGCCCTCATTTTGCTCTTATAAAGTAAAATCTGTTGTACAATTGTAAATTTTTCAGGTATGTAGTCCTTCTATATATAAAGTGTACAAAATAAAAATAAAAATAAACAAAGTCTTTTGAGTAAAATAATGGGAGTTAGATTACCAATTACTTAGCTGGCATAAATGCATAAAGGTGCACCCATGCCAACTAAGTGATATCTAATCCACATCTCATTCAATGTTAGGTATGTAGTGCTTCTATATATAAAGTGTACAAATTACTAAGTTATTGTCAATGTGGGATTATAATTTTATTAGTAGGGACGTTAGCGTTATTATTATTAATGTTTTTTTTTAACAAATTAGTTAAAGTTTTCACTAACGAGACTTCAACACCCTCTCACACTCAACTCTAAAATTCGTGTGACTCTCTTTCGGCTCTCTCCAGCTTGCTCAGACCTCAACTCTCTCTCTCTCGGACCTCAATAAGTTTTGTGTTTTTCCAGTACTAAATGTGCGAGTTGATGATGGAAGTTCATGTTTTCTATTTTGTCGATCAGAACGACATAAAAACTGTTTTCTTCCATGTCATTAACTTACTTGCAAGTTGCATTTAAAAATTGATTGTTTGTAAGTTTTGTGTACCTAAGGACTCTCTTGGGAGTAATCAGGGCATCTATAATAATTACACTCAAAATGAGTGTAGTGGAGTGACACCTCACATATCTATTAAATTCTCATCTACTACACGCTATAATTAAACATTTCACAACACGCTTTTATGAGACCCACTTCGCCATCACTTTTCTTTAAAATCTAACAGAAAAATAAATTTTTATGGGCCTTAGGAGCGTGTTTCCACCTATTGTATTGCTCAATGGGAGAAAACTCTGACACTAAGCAATGAATGAATTGCGCCCCTCGTATGAGGTGTGATGTGCATGTGCGTGTAGTGCCCTTGTGGTGCGTGAGCTTTACATACACATTGTTGCATATGCTCTCAGTGACAACAACATAAACCTCTAAGGGTATTTGCAATGGTGTAGTACCCATGAGCACTACATGTTGGGACATATGCCCTATGTCAATTTATGAACAGTTTTTCTATTACTTTGTTGGTAAATAAAATGTTTATTATAATTGGTTTACATGTATATACTATAATAAAATTAATAAATATTTTACTAAAATATTTTAAAGTTTCGTCGTTTGATGTTGAGACTAGTCGTTTGATGGTCTGGTTCGGTTCAGTAAAAAGTCAGACACGTGGCCATTTTCATTTGCCATGTCAGTGGACTTAACAGTCCAAACACTAAAAAGACTAAATGTACACTATTTTAAAAGTTCAGAAATCAAAAGCATAAAAATAGGAGTTTTGAATGAGCATTACCCTTCTTTCAGTGCAAAATCCATGTATGGAAAGCATCATCAAACTCTATATCTATAGTGTACCTCTAAATAGTACAAGAAGCTAGGTGTTGTGTAAGGTGGTTGAGAAAAGCCAATGACCCTTTTGTGAGGTCATAAGAACCCATGATAACAGCAGATAGCTTGATATAGGTATTCCACGGGCCATTTCTTTGTGTTGAAAACTCAGATATACAAGAGAAAGTACACAAAACCCTAAACAATGGTACGTACCAACCAAAACTACACAAACAAGGGAAACCCATCAACTACATTTTTATTAGGAATTAAATAAACCCAAAATGAAACAAATCATAGAAATTGATTGACCAACCTGAATTGGAGTTTACATAATAGCAACAGAAGAAAGATTTAGGACCAAAAGTATACGCTTAATTTTTTCTTTTTCACAAACACACACAAGGGAATAGCGGCATTTTGAAGGAAAAAAAAAAACAATGGTCTTCCCTCACACAATGCATAAGCAAACAATATGAAACTATCTCCAATAAAAATAGGGAAAATACTTCCTCAAGCCCTCACCTCCTCATTTCATTCAAACCAAAATGGCAATGCCTCTATGCAATGGGGAGCATGTGGAACTTCAAGAATAAGCAAATCTCAACCATACATGCCTACCCGTACCTGAAAACCGGAGTTTTTGCTTGATTGGCACATTTGATGGAAATATATATCTCATTAACACACCCAAAGAAATATTTACCAATCTAACACATTTCATGTCACGTCACTGCCACGTCACTGCCTAAGTGCCTAGTCTTTTTTTTTGTGGAGTTAGGAGAACGTGACTTGCAGTCACGACTTGCTTCAAAACAGAAAGCATTTCGTCAATTTTTTTTTTGGTTCAAAGTCCGGATGCTTCAAAACTGCAACTTTTTCGTGAAATTTTTTTTTGTCTTGTGGTTTTGAAGTCCGGATGTTTTCTTTTGATGCAAGTCGTGTGTCGTTGTTTTGATTATTTTGTTAAGACAAACTAGTAGTATAAATATGCAGTTACAAGTAATTTATAAAATTCATAAAAGTAATGTTAGTGATGCCAAAAATTTCATTTGATATAAATGAAGAATTTGGAAATTGTAGTGGAAGAACTACAAAGCATTTATTAAACACAAAAACATGTCATGTGAAAGTAAAAAAAAAAGTCCTAGTCTGACCCCAAATAATGACTTCCAGTCTCACAACGTGTTCTCTTGACGGCTCGGACATTACGATTTAAAGCTAATGACACATTCGAATGGCCCACATCAGCAGGATTGAGCATCTTCTCTTTGAATATCACGGATATCACACGCATTTCACCATCATGAGTACTTGTACTCCCAGATATATTCATCATTATTGGAGTTGCATTAAAATGGCGCGAAGATGTAGGTGCCCCGTCAAATGGAAAGGCTTCCGTAGCCTCGAATGCTATGTTGGGAGGAACTGATGGAGTATGTGGAGTCTCAAACTCGTTGAGAGGTACTGATGGAGTATATAGAGTCTCGAACTGGTTGAGAGGTACTGATGGAGTATACACGGGAGTGTCATGCCTCGAACGTGTATCATCGTGAGAAGATTGATGAGAAGCTTCAAATGAAGTGGGCATATTATGCATGCGATAATCCGCATGTACTGCAGTCAAAGTCGATGCAGCTACATCTCTAATACGTACAATAGACGCATCATCACCCAATGTCAACTGATGAATTGAAGTCATTCCATGTGCCTACATATTAAAAATTTATGAAGTTGTATGCGAAAGTAAAATCAAAACAACTATTTGAAAGACTTCATGACTTAAAAAAATGAAATTGTACTTACCAATGCCTCAGCAATAGCTCCACGACGAGACATGAATCGTAGTGTAATGCGACGATACCATAGCATATACGGGTCGTAAAATTGCAATGGCTCCTCCAATATGTCATCAGTTGCAATATTGGAAGCACGTTCGTTCCACAGGCAGACATAAGCACTATGTTCTGCACTCTAATCCTTATCCGTTTTCCCTCTCAAATCAATCTTATGTAGCTCCATGCTTGTGCTCTGTAAAGGTGGTATCCTTTGTTTCAAACCGAATTGTCGCATGACTCTATCAGGATTATACATTTCGACAACACAGAAGAAAAGCAAAGGTGTCCTCGTTCGCCAAATAGCACGACCACTGCTACAATACGCAGGCAGGTCCCTTATAACCGTCTCCGGATACGGTTCCCAAATTACCTGAAGTTATAAAAAAACAACTTGAAATGAATAAAATTCGCATTTCACTATTGTAGAATAGGGTATTTGGAAAAAATAATTAAGTATATTTCTTACTTCATTGGGTGCTTGCATGTCAATCATTTCTCGATATTTTGTCAGCACGTGCATTGATGTTCCAATGGTCTCCAAGGCATGTTTCCACCTATAGAAATGTACAAAACAACACAAAGCATGCATGAATGTACACGTAGATAAATATACTCAAATTGAAATTTTTATGTTAAAAAAATACTAATTACCTATGACCATATGGAGGAGGTGGAAATAATTCTTCGTTTGGTATAATGTCGCCCCAAAGATGCCCTATCATTATTGGTGCAAGAAAAGGCAACCTATCCCATGCCCATAATTGCAATAATATGACCGGACCTGCAATCTCTGCTCCATCAACGTCGGATGCAAGACACGATTGTCTATATAGGTGAGCCAGAGTTGCCCTACCCCAACTATATTGTCCTGCCTCCTCAAAATCCTCTAAAAATTGCAAATACGTGATGTGGACTAGATTGTTAGACTTGTCCACAAATAAAGTTCCTCCAAGAAGTTGTAACATGTACGCTCTTGCGTAGCGTTGCACTTCCACATCATCAGCATTATTCGGAAGGTTTGGAAACCATCTTGATGGTTGACAAATTTGGATCTGTCCTCCAGTCCTGTTGTTTTCAGGGAATGGGAAGCCTAGTTGTGTCATACATAAGGCATCACAATCTTGCTCTACACGACCAGTTATTGGTAATCCATCGACAAGTAACCCTAAGATGATTTGTACATCTTGTAGGGTAATAGTCATCTCGCCAACTGGAAAATGAAACGTGTGAATTTCTGGCCTCCACCTCTCCACAAGGGCAGTAATGAGATGCCAATCAATTGATATGAATCTTATTCGCGTCGTCCCATAAAACCCAGCTTTCTGAAGATGCCCAACTATTTGTTCATCCAATGGGATCAATCGATGTAGTGCAGCTGAATTACGCCTGATAGTCAATATACCAGGCTCCTATGGAAATACAAGACTTAAGTTACATTAGTTAAATTGTAGATACGAAGCTATAAAATCATGCAAACAGGCGAAAAGAAGTACTACCGGTCCATTCCAAATGCGAGTAGATCTATGTAGAGCTTGCATAGTCAACACCGAATCATCTATAGGGTCAGGATCCATATCGCGCTTGAACCTAGCAATGTTGTCATTAATTCCATAAACCAATGAAGAAACAATACAAGTGGCGATACATTCCATTCAAGAAACAATAAAGTTAAAACAAAAGTGTGCGAATAATACGAAAACATCTATTCGCAAAGGGAGTAGAGACTGTACTAGTGTAGTGTTGTTTCCATCATCAGCATGGCATGCAAATATGCAATAAAACATTTGTAGAGCATGCATGGATTGATTGTTATGCTCTATAATTGGTGAATATATTCAATTCTATACATGCCCAAACTTATTGTATCATCTCATTGTTGTGAGCTTTGTGGTCAGCTAGCTTGAACAAAGTGTGCCTCCATTACTCATGAGTTTTCAGGGTAGGCCAACACAAAGGAGAGCACTTGTTCAATTAAAATCACATTTTTAGGCATTTAAAATCACATTTTTAGGCATTTTTAGGAAATACATGACTATTACTATCAACAACGGTGGCTATTAGGAGTTTTTGTTTGTATTTTCCATACAAGAATGTGCCATCAATTTGTATAATTGGTCTGCAATGTCTAAAGCTCGCAATAGAAGGTGCAAATGCCCAAAAAACCCATTTGAATACAACCTCATTGTTGGCATTAGGCTCGCCATGCCGCCATTCCACACGTGTCCCTGGATTGCTTTCTTGAAGAGCGGCCATCCACCGCGGCAACATTTTATACGATTCTTCCCAATCTCCAAAGACTTTAGCAATTGCTTTCTTCTTCCCCAACCAAACTTTTTTATAATGAACATCATAACTGAATTTGTCCTTGATAATCGATGAAGCACTTTTTGAGATGGACGGATCTCTTCTCACCACATTTTCTACTTCACGACATATAACGGTGGAGTCCAAATGCGCATGATCCTTGGACAGTTTAGCATAGATACATGTATGTGGTCCTGCATATTTACTGATCTCAAACATTCCATGGGATTTTCTTCTCGAACACCGCAACCTCCAAGTACATCCATCTAAATATTTCTTACAACGGACAATCCATACATTAGGTGTAGAATGAGTCACCACAAATCGCCAGTGTCCTTTGATGCTATACAATTTCACGGCATGCTGGATATCTACTTTACACATGAACCGCATGTCTTTCTCAAATTCTAATGCCTCATTCCATAAAGACCTAGAAGGGATCATTGCATTCTCATGGATGGGTTGCATTGCCTCACTACTCAATTCCATAAATACAGATGAAGGTACGACAAATTCACCTGCACCCACGTGCGCACCATCAATTCCAACAGCCTCTTCATCGAAAAAATCATCGTTCTCATATTCGTTCGAAATTGGAGGACAAGATAATGAGCCATCATCGGCTATGACTCGATTTAGTGTATATCGAATCATGCCATCATCAACATGATGAGCATCAACCCCTTCATCGTCTACATCATCATCGCTACTCTCTTCACTAGTATCTCCGTCACTACCACAATAGTCATCATCTTCCTCAGTATTCATATCATCACATGAACGAGCATCCTCGTCCATTTCGGGATTTGCGGTCATCAAAGGTGATGCACAATGACTATGTTCATAAATTGGTTGAGTACTAGGTCCAACTCCAGAATCTAACACTATATTACAATTGGAACTATTATACGATTGCCTCAGAACTAAATCTAAAAATAGCTCCATGCAATTTGGTGGTGGAAATTCTGCCACAATCTCCCAAACATCTTTCAAAGTCGATTCATCATCTATTCGCGAAGGGACATAGTTTGCCGTTCCACTTCCAATGTACCCAGGATATCGATATGTCATGTTCAATATCATTTTTTCATTGTCTATCTCCAATGAATTACATATAAAACTCACAAGTTCCTCGTACCCTAAACCCATCTTCGATATGAGATGTCGAATAGGCGGTTTCGTGTACGAAATCCCTGATGGTCCATCAACCATGTCTCCATTCATATAGCACAACAAAGTTACTCTTCGATCAACCATTATTGAATCTATATATGTAGAATATAATTGTTAATCAATAGAAGTGATGATAATTATTACATACACTTGGCACAAATATAAAAAGTTGGTCTTGAATAGTCCAAGCAATTGTACTAAAGGAGCATTCAACAATTGAAAGATATATATATAATTAGGCACCTTAGTTTTTAAAAAAATTAGTCATTACTTAATATGTACTATATATGTAGCAGAAGGTGATGGTCAAGTGTTCTAATAATTGACCAATGTACGTAGGAGAAACCATATATTATATTTGTCATTTTCATACAGAACATTCATTTACAATTTTACATACCTTAGTCATTACTTAAACCAAATACTTAATTGACTGAAACATCATTGTTATTTTAGTTATACTTGCAATAGTACCGTTTGCCTTAAATCATTTCATTTAGTATTGAATTCGATCCATAATACTTATGACATTACAAGGCCAATTGAAAACATCTTAAAACATGTTTTGCTCGACCATAAATGGACCTTATTTCTATGCTAGTATGGATCGACTATATGGATTAAACTCTTTCACTCCAAGAGTGACAACAACTAAGCCGAGGTTGTATACTAGTAAAGGACGGCTACATGGATCATACTCTTTCACTCCCAATGTACTTTCAAAATCGTTACCACCCGGGGTATCGATAACACATCCGCCTTATTCTCAAATTAGTTCGAGTCAAACTACATCGATATCTAACTATGTTTGAAAAAAAAATCATGCTCAATAAAAAGCCAAGCACATATATGTATAACTGTAATTATATTAAACAAGTTCTACTGCAAATTAAGTTTCTTAGAGATTATCCCCAATATTGTTCTCAATGCAATAGATTTCAATAAAGCAACAAGATTCTCCCCAATATATCATTACTTTCGATATCTAACTATGTTTTTTTTAAAAAAGGTCAAGCTCAATAAATTTTTCTGTTATGATGTATATAAGTCATGATATATATATCATATCATGCAGAGAATTGCTTATTATCATTGTTCATTAATTCACTATATTAATTTTTGAGACCCCAACGAAAATACATTTTTTGAACTAATTCATCAGTGAACACAATTGAAAAATGATTTTTACCAATTCAAACGAGACCGGTTGTGAAGGCGAGTAGTGACAGCGGGAGGCAATGACCGACCAGCGGGAGGCGAGCAGCGCCGGCGGGAGGCGAGGAGTGACCGCGGGAAGGCTACCAGCGCGCCAAGCGATAGGCGATTCGCGCCGGTGGGACAAGACCACCAACGTAGCCGCGAGCGAGCAGGAATAGCGCGGCGGGAGGCGATTCGCGGGGCCAATCAAGGCGGCGCAAGCGTGGCGTCGCGGCGGATAGCGGCGGCGAAGCGGGCAATGACGGCGGCACGTCCGGCGGCCACAACGAGTCACCTCAAGGTTCCAACGACCGGCGGACAGCGGCGGCGGCAGGCGGGCAGAGGCGGCGGGCGGCACGTCCGGCAGCCACAAGGAGTCACCTCAAGGTTCCAACGACCGGCGGGATACGGACCACGGAGGGCGGACGACCGATCTTCAAGGCGCCGGACGGGAGATGGAGGCGGAGGCGGTCGCCGGAGAGAAGAAATGCGGCGGCGGATTTGAAGGAGATGGCTGCTGGGGGTACTTGGGGGTTTGGGGTTTCCTGCTTCAAACATCCATTTTGAAGCAGGAAACCGAGGTCAAGTGACCTCGAGTCACGTTATGGAAATCGTGACCCGAGGTCACGTTATGGAAATTGTGACCCGAGGTCACGTTTTCCACCAGGTGGGTTCATCTACCGCTGACGTGGTGCAGACGTGGCAACAAATGTATTAGTTTGGTAAAAAAAATTGTGGGTGTGTTGAAAGATGAATTGACTAAAGTGGATGGCCAAAAAAAATAAAAAAAGCCAACCTTCATTGATAGGGGAAAGCGAAAAGGCAAATATATTTTTGTTGCCAAAGCAGAATAAAAATGAAATCAAAGTTTTCGATTTGGAGTTGAACCTGCTATCAGCCACGCCTATTACCAAATGACATGGTTCTTTAGAGGTTTAAAGTAACCTATCATCATCAAATTGTTTACCTTCCGACCTAGGCAATGATTTAATTAGCCGGACATGATGTCGAGATCTTCTTGCATCCCAAAATAATAAAGTCGATGATAAAATATAAAAGTCGGTGTTCTTTAATAAAACATATGATCCTAATATATAAAACTAACCAAATCGATCCCTGTTAGTGAAAGAAAATCAAATTGGTGGCATCTTTATTGACATATGCGCGGAGGAGCATCTAGGGGTGTTGGGCGTTCCTTGCATGGCCGGGGACACGTGTAGGCGACGATTGGATACTTTTCAATGCACGCTAACGTGGCAGCAGCTTATTGGTGGAGAAACTGCTATATGACGTGGTGTTGTGTTGAACGTGGCAGGCGTTGGAGGCGGAGAAGAATCGAACACATCGTGCGAAGTTCTGGGAGGTGGTATAGAACGCATCGAGGAGCATCCGAGAGCAGCTGGTGATGAGAGAATTGTTGGTTGTGAGGACGAGCTGGACATGCTGGAAGACACGTGGACAAGCTGGTCCAATGAAAACACGACACTTGGCGCTTTTGGTCACTACCCCACCAACTGCACAGTACATAACTCGAGGCAAATCTTTTAGCACCTTATCATTGTATGTAAATACTCCATTTTTAATATTTTTCCGCCCCGGATTTAACAGCGCACTCCGTTTCACATGAAAACGACCAATAAATATAATTAAATATATATTTTAGAGACTTTCTATATCAAATACATTAAAATAGACTGCTAAAATCTTATAAATACTGACTTATCACTTATTGTATCACTAACGGTCACTTTCCTTATTTTAAATATTTTATCTATTATAAATATTAGAATAACATATAGACTCTCGTAATACATCAAGAGACATTCTCAATAAAATCTAAATTGTTCTTTTAATTCCATTTATTTTTTGCCACAACCATCGAAGATAAATCCGAATGGGAAAGCAACAATCACATGGAGGCTCACGTTTTGGTGGGGGAGAGCGATTTTTTAGAGCTGTTGAAATAGGTGTAGAAAAAGCCCTAATCTTTCATAAATCTGATTAGGATTTTTGGTGTTGTAGTTTGCGTTTGACTATTGGGAGCAGTTGTTCGTTAAAACAAAAAATCAAAAGTGTTTTGAGTTAGGGAAAAACAATAAACAAATCCCTTTTAGAATAAAACAATGAGACATTGATTCCCTATCACCCCAGTGGGCTCAAAGCGAAAACGCTCCATGCTAACTGAGTAATATCAAATCTACATCTCACTCAACATTTGGTGTGCAGTGCTTCTATATATAAAGTGTCCAAATTACTAAGTTATTGTCCATGTGGGATTATAAATGTTAGGTGTGTAGTGCTCTCACCCTCTGGTTAAACAATGCAGGTGCTGGGGAGGTCCAGTAGCAATCACTTCCTTGCTGAATGTAACATTATTTGCCTTTCACTCCATTACATAAAACATCAAATGCAAAACCAAAATAATAACAATTGAAAATGAATTTTTTCTCTCCCAACTTAGAAATACCAAAATAGACACTCAATTGCATAAGCATTGAACTTCAATGAAAAGGGTACTACCAAACAGATAGATTTCCAAAACACATATATTAAACTACATCCTCACAATACCAAATTAAAAAATGAACCTTCAGTAGTCTCTGTTGATTGAAGTAACCATCAGCGTCTCTTGATTTCACTCAGTTATAGGCCTTTTCTTGGAGACTTTGATGAGAAGCCCGGGTGGTTTAGAATATGATTGAAAATTCATGCGATCCCATCGTTGTACCCTGAAATCTCTCTTCCATCAACGGTTTTGACACCCCTGTTCAAACACAATCTGGTCTGCCAACCTATGAAAAAAATCTCAAACACAGACATCCTAGGACAGAATATTAATGTGTGTGTGTGAGAGAGAGTACCAGTATGGAAAACACGCACCGAATCCCTGGTGTGTCCGGTTGGGTTGATAGGTTTGTCTTGATAGGGTTGGACTAAGTTGCATTGGATTAGTTGGCTATGGATTAAGGGTAATCCAAATGTGGGGACTTTTTCGGTTGGGTTGATTGGAGTTTAAGTGGTGTAGCCCAAATGACGTTTCTACCCCTCTTCATATAAATACCCTAACACAACCGAATTCACCTCACTCGTAATCTCAAACCTCTAAAAAAGAGTTTAATAATCAAGAATTGGTGCTAAACCGCCTAACTCATCGTAGCGCGTTGTAAGCATTCGTGCTTTCTGTCGAAGAGTTAGGAAATCAATAAAAATGCAGCCACAACCGTATGATCATAAAGGAAAAGGATGATATAGAGCCGAACGAGAAAGAAGGAAATGTTCAACGTTTTCAATTTTGAAGAGAGATCGATTTCAGTTTTGAGGTGGGGAGGTAGAAAACATTGATGAAGTATATAGTGTGAAGTGTTTTAAAACAAGTAAGGGCAAAATAAGAAATAACATTTTCCTTAGGTTGGATTAGCTAATGAGTGGGTTGATGTTCACTTTATTTAGTCATATGGATACAAAATTATGTAATCCGTTTCACTACCAAGTCCGCTTAAGCGAACGTTAGACTAAAAGTTAAACCGAATACACCATTAAAGTCTAAACGAACATAGGTTTTTATTTGAGGATATCTTATCAAAACCTAGGAAACAGAGAAGAGAGCATCAGATTGTTAGACCAAATCAATATAGACCTGACCAGTGAACATAGTCATAAGAGAGCCTTTCATCTCAATTGCAAGATCATCTATACATATAGAAAAGGAATTAGTCATACTCTTAAAGAACTAAATTTACTAGAGCTAATCCCTAACTCTAGTTAAGAAAGAAACCCAATAATTACATGATTAACTTAGACACAATTAATCCCATACTGATCCTCAAATAGTTAATTTGTCTATAGGTATATACTTGTTTTAGTGCAATAGAGAAAACTGATTCATATAACCATTATCATATGGTTAGACTATAATTAACATTAATTTTTAAGGATACGTACATTTGCTTCATAGTTGCTTTTGTTCTTTGTTTAATGCTCGCTCATACTTGGACATTAATTTTTAGTTTTGCATTATTTAATTGCAGTGATCTTCTATCATCTCTAGATTGAAACTCAAGCATTATGAAGGAAAATGACTTTGATGACTTTTTTTTTTGTCAAAAGATTTCCAAGATGATTTGAGTTTTAAAGGAGAACAAATCAGACAATATTCGGGATTGTGTTGTTGAGATCGAAGTGTGATTGAGATGGGATGGAAAAGATGAGATCTCCGGAACAAACGACAGCCATTAGAAACGTTGAAGAAAACACTACACGAATAAGAGTGATCAATCACCCTGAACAACTCATCATCGCCTCGGGTTTCAACCAGAGTATGGGAATGTGTGGCTTCGCTTCGCACGTGAGGAGTTCGATTTAAGAAGAGAGCATTCAGAATGCAAGTGAAGATTGAGCATGAGAAAGAGGAATGACGAATCGTAGTGGTGTTAGGGGCAGAAATGAATTGAGGGCATTTACGTTGAGAGAGGAATAAAAAATATAGAGATCGGAATCGACGCAACCATATCAATTATCATGTGGGTTTCACGTGATGCAAGGTTGAAAGCAATAGTTTAAGCCCTTTTTACAAGGGTAATAGATTTAGTCCTCTAACACTACACGCCCCAGCACTTCAAACCCCGTGTGAAATGATGTAGTTCATTGATTAGCGGCAAAGTTTTCTGCCATTGTGTGCGAATGGTAAGAATCTATCTTCCGTGACGACCGCAATTCTCACAAACTGAGCCCCACCCGAAATTAGACTTACATGGACCCTCGATCAATGCAAGCCTAGTCAACCTTTTAATTATATTGTTTTATTAGTTTGGTGTTTTAGTATTGAGTTATTAGGTTTACATGATTTAAATTAATAAGCAGCAGAAAGGAATTAATTAAACTAATTTAAATAGCTCATTTGCCTAGAACTAGGACAACTCATGTGTTGAACTCTGTAGCAGATACCAGGCATAAGTAAGGTGATTGAAATAAGAATATACATGTATCAAGTGTCGCTCAATTTTTAATATCCCCGAGTTCTACAAATCAAAAAATAATAAGTAATACAATACAAAACCTAAAATATAGCAATAGTAAGAGATGCTCCGAGAATCCTCTATAAGGCAAGCCCCATATGGAACGATGTAGTTCATTGATTAGCGGCAGAGTTTTCTGTCATCGAGCAGTGCAATGGGCAAAAATCTATCTTCCGTGATGACTCCAATTCTCACAAACTGAGCCCCACTTGAAATTAGACTTACATAGACCATCGGTCAATGCAAGCCTAGTCAACCTTTTAATTATATTATTTTATTAGTTTGGTATTTTAGTACTTGAGTTATTAGGTTTACACGATTTAAATTAATAAGCAACGGAAATGAATTAATTAAACTAATTTCAACAGCTCATTTGTCGGGAATTGGGACAACTAATGTGTTGAACCTTGTAGCAGATACCATGTATAAGTAAGGTGACTAAAATAAGAATATACATGTATCAAGTGTCGCTCAATTTTTAATATCCCAGGGTTCTACAAATCAAAAATAGTAAGTAATACAATACAAAACCTACAATATAGCAAAAGTTGGAGATGCGCCGAGAATCCTCTAAAGCAGTGACAAAACTACCATTCAAAACCTACAATATAGCAAAGTCACACCTAAGTAACGTGGCGTACAAGCCCAACATGAAAATAAGTATGCGCATATAGTTTTCGATGCATAACGTGTCGGGTGTGTATGATGAGGCGCTTACGAACGGATCTCAAGAAGCGGACCCGCACGCCACGTCACTTTGTATGACTTTGAGTGTGACTTTGGAGTCTAATTGTAGCATTTTCCAAATTAGAAATACATGTGGAAAAGCTTGACCCCCCACCTTAATGTTAGCTTCGTCCTATATATATATATTATAGATTCCATAATGGTTGATCGAATAGTAACTTTGGTGTGCTATATGAATGGTGCCATGGTTGATGGACCATCTGGAATTTAGTACACAAAACACAATTTTTTTCTTTCTTAGCCTATTCGACATCTTAAATCGTAAATTGTTAAGTTTAGGGACTTAAATAAAATAAAGTTTAAATACAAGAGGAACTTGTGAGTTTTATATGTAATTCTTTAGAGATAGACAATGAATAAATGATATTAAATATGATATATCGATATCCTATGTACATTGGAACTGGAACGTACAACTATGTCCATTTGCGAATAATTGATGAATCAACTCTGAAAGATGCTTGGGAGATTGTGGCATAATCTCCACCACCAAATTTTATGGAGTTATTTTTAGATTTAGTTCTAAAGCAATCATGTACTATTTCAATTGTAACATAGTGGTAAGTGCAGAAGGGTCTAGTACTTAACCAATATTTGAACATAATCATTGTGCTTCGCCTTTGATGACTTCATAGACGAGGATGCTCATTCCTGTCATGGTGTAAATACTGAGGACAATGATGACTATTGTGGAAGTGATGGGAATACTAATGAAGAAAGTAGCAAAGATGATGTCGATGATGTAGGGGTTGATGCTCATCATGTTGATGATAGCATAATTCGAGGTACATTAAATCGAGTCATAGCCGAAGATGACTCATTATCTTGTCCTCCAATCTTGAACGAAGTTAGAAATGATGATTTCTTCGATCAAGAGGCTGCTGGAATTGATGATGCGCATGTGGGTGTAGGTGAATTTATCGTACCTTCATCTGTATTTATGGAATTTAGTAGTGAGACAATGCAACCTATCCATGAGAATGCAATGATTCCTTCTAAGACTTTCTGGAATGAGGCATTAGAATTTCATGTAGGCATGCGGTTCCTTTTTAAGGTAGATATCCAACATGCCGTGAAATAGTACAACATTAAAGGACACGAAAAATTTGTTGTAACTCATTCAACACCCAATGTGTAGGTTGTCTGTTGTAAGAAACATTCAGATGGATGTGATTGGAGGTTACAGTGTTCAAAAAGAAAAACACATGGAATGTTTGAGATAAGTAAATATGCATGACCGCATACATGTATCAATGCAAAACTATTCAAGGATCATGCTCATTTGGACTCCACCATTACATGTCGTGAAATTGAAAATGTGGTGAGGAGAGATCCATCTATCTCACTTCCAGTTCTTCATCAAGTTATCAAGGACAAATTCAATTATGATGTTCATTACAAGAAAGTTTGGTTGGCAAAAAAAAAGACAATTGCTAAAATCTTTGGAGATTGGGAAGAATCATATAAAATGTTGTCGCATGGATGGACACTCTTCAAGAAAGCAATCCAGGGACACGTGTGGATCGGAGGCATGGCGAACCTAATGCCAACAATGATGATGTATTCAAATGGGTTTTTTTGGGCATTTGCACCTTCTATTGCAGCTTTTAAACATTGCAGACCAATTATACAAATAATGCCACATTCTTGTATGGAAAATACAAACAAAAACTCTTAATAGCCACTGTTGTTGATAGTAATAGTCATATATTTCCCTTAACATTTTCCATTGTCGATGAGGAAAACCAAGACAACTGGGGATGATTTATGGCTTGTTTGCGACATCATGTGACTGATCGAGATAGTATATGTGTCATTTCTGATCGACACCCTAGTATATTGTTGGCAATGAATAATCCTCAAAATGGATGGACCCATGTAAGAGCTCAACACAAATTGTCTTCGTCCATATGCAGTAATTTCAACATGAGATTTGAGAGCAAAGAATTGAAAGATATGGTGTACTTAGCCGGTGCACAACGTCAACCTCGAGAATTTAAGGCATACATGAAAGAACTTCAACAAATTAATGCGAAAAGTATTGCGTGGTTTAATGATCTTGATCGAGCACAATAGACCAACGCATACGACAAAAGATTTCGATACGGATGGATGACTACAAATCCAGCGGGTATTAATTGTGTCTATATGTTTATACTATTATTTATTTAATGTGTTTGATTTATATCACGTTTACAAGCAAATACTTACATGGTCTTTTCACAAATGTAGAATACTTAATGGGTTCTATGGAACGGCGCAATATGTTTCATAGGAATTGATTGACATCCAATTACTACACTTGTTGAGAGGTGGAGGCCAGAAACTCACACATTTCATTTTTCAGTTGGCGAGATGACTATTATCCTACAAGATGTACAAATAATTTTAGGGTTACCTATCGATGGATTACCAATCGCCGGACGTGTAAAACAAGATTATGATGCCTTATGTTCGAGACTACTAGGCTTCCTATTCCCTGAAAAATAACAAAATCGGAGGTCGGATCCAAATTCGACAACTTTCAAGATGGTTTCTAAACCTTCCAAATAATGCTGGCGACATGGAAGTGCAACGCTATGCAAGAGCTTACATCTTACAACTTCTTGGAAGAACTTTATTTGCAAACATGTCTAACAATCTTGTACACAAAACGTATTTACAATTTTTGGAGGATTTTGAGGCGGCAGGAAAATACAGTTGGGGTAGTGCAACTTTGGCCCGCCTATATAGACAATTATGTCTTGCAGTGACATTGATGGAGCAGAGATTGCAGATCCAGTAATATTATTGCAACTATGGACATGGGACAAGTTGCATTTTCTTGCACCAATAATGAGAAATGTTCTTCAAAACGACATCATACCAAATGAAGATTTATTCCTACCTCCTCCATTTGGTCATAGGTAATTACAATTTTTTAACAAAATAAAAAAATTGAGTTTATTTATCTACATGTAAATTCATGCATGCATTGTGTTGTTTTTCATGTTTTTATAGGTGGAGCATGCCTTAGAGACCACATGAACATCAATGCACGTGCTAACGAAATACAAAGAAATGATTGACATGCAAACACCCGATGAAGTAAGAAATGCACTTAATCAATTTTTTTTCAAATACCCTTTTGTAAAATGATGAAATGAGAAATTTATTCATTTCAATTTGTTTTCCATGAGTTCAGGTAATTTATGAGCCGTATCCTGAGACAGTGATAAGGGACTTGCCTGCATATTGTAGCAGTGGGTCGTGCTATTTGGCGAACGAGGGCACCTTTACTTTTCTTTTGTGTTGTTGAAATGTATAATCCCGATAGAGTTATGCGAAAATTCGGCTTGAAACAAAAATAGCACCTTTAAATAGCACAAGTATGGAGCTATATAAGATTGATTTGCAAGGGAAAACAGACAAAGATTGGATTGCAAAACATAGTGATTATGTCTGCATGTGGAACGAACTTGCTTCTAATATTGCGAATGATGAATTATTGGAGGAGCCATTGAAATTTTATGACCCGTACATGCAATGGTATCGTCGCATTACACGACGATTCATGTCTCATCGTGGAGCTATTGTTGAGGCATTGGTAAGTACAAATTTTTATTATTCAATCATGAAGTCTTTTAAATAGTTGTTTTGATTTTGTTTTCGCATACAACTTCATAAATATTTTATATGTAGACACATGGAATGACATCAATTCATCAGTTGACATTGAGTGATGATGTGTTTATTCTACGTATTAGAGATGTCGCTACATCGACTTTGACTGCAATACATGCAAATTATCGCATCCATAATATGCCCAGTTCTTTTGAAGAATCTCATCAATCTTCTCATGAAGATATAGGTTCGAGGCATGATACTCTAATGTATACTCCATCCATAACTCTCAACGAGTTCGAGACTCTACATACTCCATCAGTACCTCTCAACAAGTTCGAGACTCCACAAACTCCATTGGTACCTCCCGACATAGGATTCGAGACTAATGTAGCCTTTCATTTTGATAGGATACCTACATTTTCACGTCATTTTAATGCAAGTCCAATAATGATGAATTTATCTGGGACTACAAGTACTAATGATGGTGGAAGACATGATATAAATGATATTCAACTAGAAAATGCTCAAAATCCGTTGCGTAAGCATATAGGCCCTTTGAATGTTCCATTAGCTTTAGACTGTAATGTGCGAGTCGTAAAGAGAACACGTTGTGGGACTGGAAGTCATTATTTGGGGTCAGACTAAGACTTTTTTTACTATAACAAGACATCTTTTTGTTTCTATTAATGCTTTGTAGTTAGTTATTGTATTCCTTATGTGATAATGCTTAATGTGAAAGAATCATATAGTATCTTTGTGAAATTATAACTTAATTAACAATGTATTTACAAGCTTATGAAGGTACATGATGAAACTCTTATTCATAAACTTAGGGATTATTATAGCATTTGATCAACTTCCAAGTACCTCATTTATGGAAAATCAAATTTCTTGCACTACTAACGTGAATTTTATGAATTTTGCAAATTACTCGAGTTTGAAAACTTTTGTTGTAAAAGATCAAGATCATAAACCTATTGCAACTTTAGATTTTGGACTAGTTTGTATTGGGAAAAATAATAACACGAATATGCTAAGTGGATTAATTTGAAAGTTTTAGTTTAAACTAACGTGGGCATGCATCGAGATCCCAACAGATATATACGATTTTCTTTTTTATCGAAAAAATAAAAACACATATATGCTAGTGGGTTATACTTGTTTAATATATGAGGTATAATATGATAGATTAAAGTTTGTCAAGATTCATTTTCATTTTCTTCATAAAAATAAATCATACTTAAAAAATTGAAATATAAATAACTCAGAAGTTTTTAATTGTTTGTGTTTATTACCAAAAGCAAAAAGGAAAAAAAAAACCAAAAAAAAAGAAACAACGCCATATAAAAAAATTAGAAAAAAGAGAAGTCGTGACTTGCGGTCACGACTTTCTTCGAAACGTGCATTTTTTAATTTTTTCCGTTAAAGTTTATTTAAAAAAATCTAAAAGTAAAAAAAATTCAAAAAAAAAAAACAAAATTACAGAAGGCGTGACCCGCGGTCACGACTTCGTTGCTTTTTTTGTTTTGTTTTGTGCGAATTGCACCCAAGGCGGTGACGTGGCAATGACATGACAGTGAATGAGTTAGATTGGTAAATATTTTTGTGGGTGTGCTAGATAGATAAATATTTTCCCCAAATGTATTAATCAAGCAAAAAATTCGTACAATTTGTGCTATATGAACCTGAAGATATATTGTTTGAGTTTGGACTTGACTATGTACCATTTGGAAGTTTTCGTAGTTTGAGAATTCAGGTTTTAGCTCCCATTTTCAAATATCATTTTTTTTTAAATTGTTCTCCGGCACCAGGGTAACCGAGGCTTGTGCCGTAACTATAGTCACGGACTCGGGGCGGGTTGGACCATTTAAGTTATGGTTACCCTGGCCCAATGTTCGAACCATAATGGTTTAGGGGTGGAGCGATCCCTACTGTTAAGGAAACTAAACATTGTATTTAGCAGTTAAGGAAATCAGTATCCCGTGTATTTAGTAGGTTACTTTTGTGGTTTGCACTTTCGTTTTGTATTCTAGATCTATGTGTATATATAGGTGACCATGTACACAAGAAAGATATACAATAAACATATTCTATTCAGAAATTATCATGGTATCAGAGCCCTAATCGTGGGTCTTCTTCCGTTCTGCTATCTGGTTGTGTGCAACACAACTCTGTAACTGATTTGTTTGTGTGAACAATTGTTCCACAGACTGTTTGCATCGATTGCTGATCCAATATCCTGTCTTGTCGCCTGATCACCGACATTGTTGTCACGTCGTCTGCAGTACTATCCACTCATCGTGCGCCACGCGTCCGCCGATGCCGTCTGCTTATTTGTCCGCCTGCACGCCTAACGTACAACCTGCCACCATCTGCCGTCTCGATCGCCGCACCGCCGAACTCGTCGCGCCATCTCGACGCTCAATCGCCACATGCTGCAAATTGCGCACGTCTCACCAACATCGCACCATCTCGGTTTGCTTCCGATCTGCTGCTTGCCACGTGTCCTCCAAGCAAAGCCGCCGCTGCACGCTCGTCGCTCTGTCGCGCTGACATGCCGCTTCGCTGATGCTCCGTCTGCGACTCGCTACCCCTGCCGCTTGCAGCACGCTAACCGAGACACCCGCTGACTCCAGCCGCCCAACTGCACATCTGCCACGTGTCGCCTTCCGATCGCTTGTAACCTCCTGCACGTCTGTCGCGTCCGCTTATACACTTGCTCTGTAACGCCGATCGCCTACCACACGCACGCTGTAAAGGCCAGGGCACCCGGAGAACGACGTATCGACCAGTGAGAGCCCTTGTCACCCCTAAGGTGAGAGCTTTCTAAGGCCTCCCACCATCCACGTCCCCTCCCTTTATGGTTTCTAACAATGGCCCAATGGTACAAGTCTCGCTAAAATCGCATATTTAAGCCTCCAGGGTGCGGTTTCGAGACTTGGGGCGAAAAACCACGCCCATTTATGGCCTTAGAAAGCATAAATGGGGGGACGTGGATGGTGGGAGGCCTTAGAAAGCTCCCACGCCTGGGGTGCCGAGGCTCTGCTGGGTCGATACGTCGTTCTCCGGGTGCCCAAGGCCTCACGACGCCAACCGCCCTATCACATCTGAAACATGTACTTGATCTGTACGCCTGAACCTGCACTTCGGTAAACTAATCGATGGAGAAAAGTGAAGTCTCTAAATTCGGTCCTTCTGTTGTTACTATTGCCCTTGACGGTCACGTTCCTCTATGATATTTCTATGAATGATTTGGTAGCATCGTCAATCAGGTGATATCTCCCTAACTCACTGCCCTATCTGTAACTCGGGTAACCATTGGTTCTTTGATTTTGGGTGTTGTTATCACATGACACCAAGTTTATCTCTCATTTCTAACAGTATTCCTTCACCTCATTTTCCGAGCATTCACACCGCAAATAGTAGATCCATGTCCGTTACCCATTCAGAACCGTCTCTAACCCTGATTTGAATCTTCCTGACACTCATTGTGCTCCTGACCTTGCTCTAAATTTAATTTTTGTTTTATTTTCTCCTACTGGTTATCAGGTACAGTTATTCAAATGGATCAGATTCTGGGAACGGGGATCAAAGTGGGACGATTGTTTAAGCTCGCATCACTTCACATGCCTGCTGTCAAACAAATTTCTGCTAAAGTTTCTACCCCTTCAGTCTATTAATGGCACCTTCGCCTTGGCCATACATCTGCTAGTAAACTCTGTACTATTGTTTCAAGTGGGTCATTGGGTATTTCTAAATTCGAGTCTTTTGATTGTGTGCATTGTCAGTTAGCAAAACAACCTACATCTTTTTATTAGTCTTATCGAGTCCATCGACAATACTTCGTTTGGATTAGTTCATCCTGATGTTTGGGGTCCGGCACCTACTTCAACTGTGAATGGTTATCAATATTTTGTTATGTTCATTAATGATTATTCCAGGCTCACTGGATATATTTTCTAAATCGTCGATCTGAAATATCTCAAACTTACATTGATTTTGCTAACATAATCAAAACTCAATTTGCATGCACAATCAAGGTTCTTTGTACAAACAATGCTTTAGAATACCGTGAGTCTGTCATCCTTCTTCAGTTTCTTAAGTTGCAGGGTATCATTGTTCAACGTTCCTGCCCGTATACCTCTCAACAAACTGGCCGAGCTGAAAGAAAACATCGACACATCCTAGATTATGTACGTGCCCAACTTCTCTCTGCATCCTGTCCTGAAAAGTTTTAGGGTGAAGCCGCTTTAAATTATGTCTACACCATTAATCGACTTCCCACACTAGTGCTAAAGAACATCTTTTTTTGAACGAATATATGGTACACCACTAGACTATTCTAGCCTTCGGGTTTTTGATAGTGCATGTTTCATTCTTCTTAACCCTCATGAGCATACCAAACTTGAACTGCGTGCTCGCCTGTGTTGTTTTCTCGGGTATGGAATTGAACATATGGGCTATCGGTGTTAGGACCCTCTTTCTCGAAGATTACGCATTTCAAAACATGTCACCTTTTGGGAACGTACCATGTTTTCTACTCTATCCAAGTTCGACAGTTCCTTATCCAGTACCCAACCATTTTTCACTAACTCGTCTATCGAGCTTTTCCCATCTCCTGCTGCAGGTACTCTAGATGAGCTCAATGATCGAGATCACGTTCCAGCACCCATCGTTGAAGAATTTATCCCCTTTGATATTCCTGTTCCTGCTCTCGTTCCCCTCGTCGCTCTGAACGGGTAACTGAACCTCCCCATACCTCAAAGATTATCATTATTTTTTTGTCGTTTCTTCTTTACATGAGCCTTTCTTGTATCGAGAGGCTAGTTCTGACCCCCTTTGGCAGCGAGCAATGTCCGAAGAACTGTGTGCATTAGAGACGACTCATACTTGGGACTTAGTGGATCTACCTTTCGGCAAGACTCCAATTGGATGCAAATGGATTTACAAGATAAAAACTCGCTCTGATGGCTCTATTGAGCGGTATAAGGCTCATCTGGTTGCTAAAGGTTTCACACAGGAATACGACATTGACTATGAATAGACATTTACACTTGTAGCCCGCTTGACCTCTGTTTGAAGTTTGTTTGTTATGGCAGCAATCCGACATTGGCATTTGTTCCAAATGGATGTTAAAAATGTTTTTCTTAATGGTGATCTTGTAGAGGAAGTTTATACGCGCCCGCCCTGGATATTCTCATTCTTCAAAGCAAGTTTGTCTCCTCCGTCGTGCTTTATATGGGCTTAAACAAGCTCCCCGTGCTTATTTTGTCAAGTTCAATTCCACTGTTACACAGTTTGATTTTTAGTCGAGTCCTTAAGATTATGCCTTGTACTTGATGAACGGACAAGGGCATAGTTCTTCTTTTGCTTTATGTTGATGATATGATCATCACCGAGAGACGACTCAACTGGGATATCTGACTTACAACAATATCTCAAAAGTTACATTGAGATGAAGGACTTGGGTAACTTGAGCTACTTTCTCAGCCTTCAAGTTACTTCTACTTCTGATGGATACTATCTTTCACAAGCGAAATATGCATTTGATCTGATCTCTCACTCTGTGATTACTGATACTACCGTTGCATCCACTCCATTGGACACGAATGTCAAGCTGACTCCATCAGATGGTACACTTTTTTCAGATCCTACCCTATATCGCCAGCTTGTGGGTAGTTTGGTTTATCTTACTATCAGCCGTCCAGACATTTCCTATGTTGTTCATATTGTTAGTCAGTTCATGTCAGCACCTCGTACTGCTCATTTTACTGTTGTTCTCCGCATCCTTCGATATGTGAAAGACACATTCTTTCATGGTCTCTACTTCTCTATCGACTCTCCATTGGTATTATCTGGTTACTGAGATGCAGACTGGGTCGGTGATCCGACCGACCGACTATCTACTACTGGGCAACTCATTAATATCCTGGCGAAGCAAGAAACAAATAGTCACATCTCGTTCTAGCACAGATTCTGAGTATCGGGCTCTTGCTGATTCTACCTCTGAATTACTTTGGTTTCGTTGGTTACTTGAAGATATGATGGTTACACATAGTTCTACTACCATTCTGCATTGTGACAATCAAAGTGCGATCCAAGTTGCGCACAATGATGTTTTTCATGAGCGAACTAAACACATTGAGAATGATTGTCACTTCGTCCGTCAACATCTGGTTCGGGGCACTCTTCAAGACTCTTCTACTCGGATACAGTGATATCTTCACTAAAGCTCATCTTCCGGGTCACTTTCATGCTTTGGTTGACAAACTCAAGTTGATTCCTACGAACCCATCTTGAGTTTGAGGGAAGGTATTAAGGAAACTAAATATTGTATTTAGCAGTTAAGGAAATCAGTATCCCGTGTATTTAGTAGGTTCCTTTTGTGGTTTGCACTTTCCTTTTGTATTCTAGATCTATGTGTATATATAGGTGACCATGTACAAAAAAAGATATACAATAAACATATTCTATTCAGAAATTATCACTTACCTTCACACCATGACCCTTGAGTTGCAGATGTCACTATTTTTTATTGGCACGAACACAATGCACAAATCAATAGGACTTCGCCCACACTATACGACTGTACCAAATATATGCATCAAAAGTATGTCACCCATACATTTTTCATTTTTAATAATTTAGAGACATCCATACTAGCAATAATGGTTTTTAATTAACTAATAAGATGGTTTGGGAGATTTAGTTGAAACAATGTACACAAAAATTATGGAAGGAAATTTGCAGTGGTTTGAACAATAGAAGTTGAAACAATTCAACGGTAAAGTAGATTTAAGGTAACTTGGAATGTAATTAATTAAGGATGATTAAAGAATTATGAAAACACACTCTGAAGGGTGTTAAATCGATTGGATCTAGAAAAATTTGATTCATGCAACTTTGATTGTTTTACAATGTCACATTAACCTAAGCGTATAACGATTTTTTTTGATAGAACCTTAGCATGTAACAACTAAAACAAGGCAACCTTGTTAAAAAAAAATCAGCCACAAAACTGAACAGCTTAGAAAATCACCTCCAAAATAACCCAAAAAACCCTGAGCTTGGCTATACGCACCTCACATTTTTATAAGGGCACCTAAATTTTGAGTGCAACTTAAATTTAAATTTCAATTGATGAGCGTGTGCACCATTTTTATCAAAATACCCCTTCATCCCAATTGAATCACTCTACTCTAAAACTTTAATTGAGACATCTATTTTAGGTTCGACGACATGTGGCCGAGACTTATCTTATAGGTTCGGTGTTGTCTAACTGAACTTCTTTCATGGAATATGGTTGATAACTGTCGACTCAAAGACTTGGTGGGTTCCGATCGATTTTCTAATTAAAGTTCGGTAGGCTTTGACCGACTTTCCAATTAGAGGTTTAGTGGGCTCTGACCGACTCTCCAACTAAAAATTCGGACATGCGAAGCCGAACAACTTGATAATGCCTTACAAATCACAAAAAAAGAATGCGTGGAGGGTTGATGGTGGGGTGAACAAAATGAGAGGAAAATGATGGTGAGATGCACTAATCGCAGTCATGGGGCATAAGGGTCATTTTACAGTAGAATTGAGCTTTTTTTAAAAGTTTGGCTTTTTTGTCGGGATGCTCTAAGTAAATGATGGGGGTGCGTATAGCCGGGCTCAAAATCCTCCCTTGTGTAAGTGGAGGGTGCCTGAACATTTACTAACAAAAGGGAATCCACTAAGAAAAATATTATTTTTTTCGAAGATATTAGGGTGACCCAAACTGGGACACCCGGTGATGTTCATCAATTCACGCATAAGGATATATGCACACACATCGATGCGTTATGGATAACACCATGGATAACACCATCGTTTATCTTCACGGGGTCTTAGTTTGAGCCCAGTTATACGCACCTAAGTGGGTCAAAATAGCAGAACAATTAGGAGGTGGAGCATCAGCTGGAGTGGGTGCTAAAAGTGGGTCAAAATAGCAAGACTCCACCAAAGCCAAAATCAAGAAGGATACATTTGCCTCGCTCATTCATGATTACAAATTCGACAGGTGTTTCGGTAATTTCCCACATGCCTTAAGAGCATTTCCAATGGCAAATGTGGATTGCGGCCGTGAATTTTTGTCGGGGTAATGTTGATTGCACTCTCTATCCATGAGGTGACAACTTTTTTTTGAATTCAATAATTATTAAAAGATTAATTTAAACGATTATATATCTGCAATTATTAAACGATTATAGAAATATTTTATTTATTTATACATAATTCCTCAAAAAATAACATTGTTTGTATTTATCCTTTTTTTTCTAGAACTTTGCATTTATTAGCATTAATTATCAGCATTTATCTTCAATTGCATAATTGAGCAGGAAAAGTTTGATCCAGAGCGAATCTGCATTTATCTTATAGGAGAGAGCGATGTTGAAATCGGTAATCAGTTGATTAAAATAATAAGAGATAGATTACCCATCCATCAGACTTGACATGAAGTGCGCTCTGAGTACACTCTTAGACCAAGAGAAGGACATTCGACCTACATCTCATTCGATATAACACATTCAGTGCTTCTAAGTAAAGAGTAAGGACGTGAGCGTTATTATTATATTTTTAACAAATTGGTAAAAGCTTTCACTAATGAGACTTAAACTCTCACTCAACTATCAAATTCATGTGTCTCTCTTTCGGCTCTCTTGAGCTTGCTCAAACCTCAACTCTCTCTCTCTCTTTCTCACTCGGACCTCAAAATTTTTGTGTTTTTGAATAACTAAATTTGCGAGTTGATGATAGAAATTCATGTTTTTTATTTGTCAATCAAAACGACATAAAGTTGTTTTGTTCTATGTCATGAATGTATATGTTAGTTTCATTTAAAAAATTGATTGTTTGGACAATGGATAGATGTGTGAAACTTTTTTTTTTAAATGAGGACTCTCTTGAAGTAATCAAGGCATCTGCAATCGTTACACTTAATATGGGTTTAGTGGAGCGGCACGTCAGATAACCATTAATTTCTCATCTACTATACTTCTTTCCATATAAATAAACACCTCACAGCACATTTTTATGAGACTCACTTCGCCATCACTTTTCTTTAAAAACTAATATAAAAAATAAACTTTTATGAGCCTTAGGTGCGTGTTTCCACCTATTGTACCACTCAATGGGAGAAAACTTTGCCACTAAGCATGATTTATGAGCCTTAGGTGCGCCCACCTATTGTACATCAATGGGAGAAAACTTTGCCACTAAGCAATGAATTTATGAGCCTTAGGTGCGTGTTTCCACCTATTGTACCGCTGATGGGAGAAAACTTTGCCACTAAGCAATGAATGCATTGCGCGCCTCATATGAGGTGTGTAGTGCATGAGCATGTAGTGCCCGTGTAGTGTGTGAGCTTTACACGTTGCTACATATGCTCTCACTGGCAGCAACACAAACCTCTAAGGGTATTTGCAATGGCGTGTATGGACCACAGGCACTACATGTTGGGACATGTGCCCTAGGCCAATCTATAAACATTTTTACTATTACTTTGTTGTTAAATAAAATAGAGGGTTTTGGGTGTCATTCTAACATTTTCCAATCATTTAGTCCTCTAATTTGAGATTATCCGACTTCAATATTAAGAACACAATGATTTGATACAATAAAAAATTGTTTTAATTGGACAATTATAAAAAATGCGATTAGTTACTGAAAAAATAATATGTGAATGTGTGTAACTAAGATATAATTTGTTCATTTCGTATAAAGATATATATAGTGGATCACTTGATATGTTAGACTTATAAATGACAAAGTCCAAATGAATTAATATGATTAATATCACTTTGATGTCTTCAGTCTATGTGAAGATCGAGACTATTACGATTGAACATGATTGATGATTTTTTGTGCCTCATGTTTCATTAAAGGATATCGTGTGATAAAAAGATATGTTATACTCTATTGATTAGGTTGTATTGATTTTGATCTTCGTTCAACTTAGATAGTCATAATCTCTTGCTAGAGGTCGCTTATGATTTGTGTATCAAAAGGATTTTGGCTCATCGTCAATGGTTTTGCGAGATTTTAAATGACTCAGAGCAATGAATTTTATATGGTGAGATTCATGACATAAAAGTCCCTAAGATGTGTTACATTAATACCTTTTTAAGTAGGGGTATGTTTGTAATTCACTTACCTACCTATATACAACAGTTGTATAAATAGGTGTTTTAAGTGAAAACACATTACAACAATAATTAGGGTTGAGATCTTATTTTTGTTTTTAAAAAACAAACTAGGGTTTCTACCTTTTCTAAAGTTTTAGGGAGAACAAAAATCGTTTCTCTGTCCTCTTCGGGCAAGCATTCAAAATCTTGGTTGCCATTCGTCTGTGGATTACTGGTAGATGACGTTTGTCCTGGACAATGTTTACAAGATCTATCAACACCAAAAATCGAGTTTAGTGATTGACGTATGGTTTATTTTTGTAGATCATGTTGGGGTTTTCGTAAATAAAATTCCCTGATTTTTGTTGCGTTTATGATAGGAGTAAGATCGAAAGTGAGAGAGATGAGAGAATGAGGCCGAGTGAGAGTGATTAATCAGTATAAGTTTGGGTATGTGGAGAACAAATGGATATGTTCAATGTGCAATTGGGTACAGGTTTAAGAATTGGTGTGGATCAATGTGGGGGTGACACACTTAAACCTAACAATTCAAAAAAAGAAAAAGAAAAAAGAAAACAACACATTTGATGCGTCAACTACCGCACCATGTCTTGGAGTAATGGGCCGCGCGAATCCCGAGGCGAGCGTCGGTGACCTCTTAAGAACGCACACTGCAAAACAGACCCGGAGTGGGGGGCCTCCGGGGAGAACACTCCGATGTTTAAGTTAGATGAGGGCTGCTGAGAAATGAGTTAGGGTTAAAATGGAGAAACTACCTATTCATTCGATCTTTCTATGTATTTATAGTCTTAGGGTTTTACCCGTTGGTTCTAACTCGGGATATTGCCAAATCCGACTTCCTTATTTTAATCAGATTTGGCAAATCGCGAATTTACTTTTTGGTGAGATTTCAACTAATTCATGTATATCACATATTTGGGCCTATCTTAAAGTCTCCTCGAGATGCTCGTGCGAATCTCGAGATATGATCATACTATGTATACACCATATGCCCCCCACTCCTATGAAAAATGAGAGATTTGCATAGTACATAGGGCTATTATCCATGAATTGGCTACTTGCCCTTTTGGCTTTGGTGAATAGTGCTACTATTTATAAATTCAATGAATGGCCTCATTGGCTTTAGTGAATTGTGTTAGCCCTCCATTGGCTTTAATGAATAGTGTTAGCCATCCATTGGCTTTGGTGAATAGTGTTACTATTCACGAAATCATGGAATCCTTCCATTGACTTTAGTTAATAGTGTTACTATTCATAAATGGCCTCATTGGCTTTAGTTTACTATTCATAAATTCAATAAATGACCTCATTGGCTTTAGTTTACTATTCATAAATTCAATAAATGACCTCATTGGCTTTAGTGAATAGTGTCAGCCCTTCATTAACTTTAGTGAATAGTGTTACTATTCATCAATTTAATAAATGGTCTCATTGGCTTTAGTGAATAGTGTGTGATTGCCCCAACTACGAAACAGGGCACCGCCCGAACTAATCCCGTAATCAAGCCTTAATCCAAATCACATAAGACTTAATTACGTATTAGTCAGCATTTCGTCCCTATATTTCTCTGAATTCATGTCTTGATCTACATTATCATGTTCATGTAGTTTAAAGATCATGCAGAAGCTATTATGAGTCAAAATTCCTAAGTGTGGAAAACCAAGAAAAGACAGCATCATATCCACGTATATATATGACACTATTCACTCAACCAATGTACAACCCAAAATGACATAATCAATAATAATACAACAAAAGTCGAGACATACAAATGAGTGAGGAGAGTCTGCTCAGAGGAAGTCGCCGATCTTCTCCTTCCACGGTCTGCTGCTGCTCGACGGATCTACACCCACCATCACAAACTATACGGTGAGTATAATGATATTTAAGTACTAATTGGAGAATTCTATGCCACATTTCCAAAAGAAACGAATGATATTTAAAAGCATAAAGTAGCGAAATAAATTGTTGAAACAAGTAATGCAACTAAATACCACAGTTAAAGATGTAGAAACAGACACAGGCCAAGTCGAGATGATCTACTTCCGGTCGGCGGTGAGACATGTCACCTACCCTTTCCCACTACTATATGGAGCTGCGCTCAACATATCTCACATAAATAGCGGAGCTGCACTCTACGCTTTACAACATCAATCTCATGCTTGTCGACCACCCCGAGTCCCATACCTCGTGTGCCGCGCAAATGTAGTGGTGAGTGCCGGAACCTCGGTAGACCCATGTCCTCATGAACCGCGCATCTCTCGTGCAATGGACACTAGATAATCCCTACTTTAAGTTCAAAGACAAATAATTCCAAAATTCTAGGATACCAAGATAAGTTAGGCTACAAAGCCCAAAGAAAATCGAATACAGGTCTGCTTAAATCCACATTATTCCATTAGCATGTTTTTGATCAACTTTGTTCAAAAATGACATCAAGTGTAGGAATCAAAGGTAACGAAACAATTCACAAGGCATCATGTCACAATATTCATCCATAAATAGATACAAGAACAACATGATATGTGAGTTCAAGTAGTACTATCTACCAATAAACCAATAAATCAATAAAGATGAATGAAATGAAATATAAAATTCTCACAGTTGTACTTACAATTCACACGTTTGTCCTAGTCTATCCGATCCCTCGACAATTCGAAGTGCGTGCCCAAACGCCTGAGTTCTCCCCTTAGTTCCCTAACATTCAATAATGTTTCAATTTAGGCCAAATCGAAGTCAAGACAAATTTCCCAAACATTTTTTTTATTTATTTTCGGCCAATCGGCCCACTTCGCGCTTTTTGAGGTAAAACCCCCGCAAAATGCTCGTCCAAAATTCCAAATATTTATTTTTCCTAGAAATTCATTATTTTCTAGTTATTTTGTTGAAATATATTTTTTCAGAATTTTTCCCTATTTTCAAGAATTTGTTTTCCAATTTTTCTTTTTTTTTTCCTTCTTTTCTCTTTTATCTTATTTCTTTTTTTTTTCTTTTTGTTCTGGGTCGGGTCGACCCGACCATGGCAGAGGCGCTGGGCCTGGCTCGCCTCATGGGCCGAGCCTTGCGCGCAGCTTTTGGCCGCCTTTGTTTGGCCTTCATCTTTCCCAACGAACACCTGGTTCGTTGGGGAGCTGTTTTTTTTTTTTTTTTTTTTTTTTTTTTTTTTTTTTTATTGCGTCGCTGGGTTGGGTTCGGCCCCCAAGCCCATACCACCCTTGGGAGGGAGATGACCTTACAGTCATCTCCTTCCTCAAAGAAGCCGAGCCATGGTGGCTCACAATGACCGACCAACACAACAACAACAAACGATTTCAATAACAACAAACTCACCTTGCGTTCACCTTCTTCGAGCTCTCGGTCTCTCTCTCTCATTTCTCCTTCTTTCACTCCTCGGTTTCTTCTTCTTATTCTCTATTTCGTTTTCCTCTTTTTCTTCTCTGTTTCATTTTCTTCTTCTCTTTGTTTCGTTTTGGTTTGAGAGATAATGAGATAAGTTTGGACTTTGAGGTTAAATTTGACCAATTTATATGATTTGGGTTGGCTTGAATGTGAGCCACTCATCTCAAAACACATACGTATCTCGAGGCATATCATGTGGTTCTTCTCCTACCACTTGTCCCTTAAGTCACATATAATTGACTCTAAACCTTAACACATTTGCATAGAGATGGGTGTTTGTGTGTCAAGATGCATCTTGTTTTATTTTCTAACTATAGGCCCTTTTTATTTATTACATTTGCATGTGGGTACATTGCAACCACACATTACCAAATCATCTATCATCGAGAGTGGATATTTGTTCCTAATTGTGACTTTGTTCAACCGTCGATAGTCGATACAAAGTCTCAACTACCATCCTTTTTATTCACAAAAAGGACGGGTGTTCCCCATGGCGACATGGAAGGTGTGATGAATCCCTTTTGTACCAAATCCTGGAGCTGAGTCTTCAACTCTTCTAGCTACCGTGGTGCCATCCGGTATGGTGGTATGGAAATCGGTTTCGTACCTAGTACCAACTCAATAATGAAATCGATCTCTCGCGGCGGCGGTAAACAAGGTAAATCCTCTGGAAAAACATCGGGAAACTCTCTAACAACCGGTATATCTTCCAAACTAGGTCACTGACTCTCTGGTATAGTGTACAGCGAAATCAACGCTTCCATATCCTCACTAGTCGCAGGTCAACCTCTCGTTCCTACAGTCCTCGTTGCACTACCTTTATAAGTGAATGGCGAACGTCCTGGGATCTCGAATATAACTGTCTTGCTGAAACAGTCGATATGAGCGTGGTATGCAGCTAACCAGTCCATTCATAAAATCGCTTCGAACTCCAAACATTCGAGGACTCTAAAATCAGCAGGTAGCTCTACTCCATCTATCTCGACAAGACATTTCTCCAAAATACAATTAGGGTAAACTCTATCCCCGGCTGCAGTACTCAATATCATATGTACGTTAAGCCGAACAGGTTTCAACCCTAGAATGTCTATCATGTGACCAACTATAAGCGATACGGTAGAGACATAATAAAATAAAACATATAAATCATGATCGCAAATAGAAATTGTACCCTCAATAAGACCTCATATAGCGACAGCGTCCGGCTGGGCTACCATGTGAACCTCCTCTCGGGCCTGCTGTGCGTACACTGCTGCAGGATGCGGGCACTCTCTCAGGATATGTCCGACTTGGCCACATCTGTAGCATGTCAACTATCTACGCTGACCCTGAGTCTGAGACTGGCCCTGTGCCTGATATTGACCATGTCTCTGCACTTGTTCTGGTCTCTGTCTCGTATTTTAGCCTCTGCCTCTGCCTCGACCTCTACCACCCTGCGGCTGCTGCCGTGAAGCTTGTGGGGCGGGAAGTGCAGGAACAACAGGAGCTGGTAAGGCTGGTCTGATGGGAGGTGGCAAGGGAAGTCTGCCCACTGCGCTATGTGCTGGAGCAATGGATGATACAGGAGGCACAACCAGTGGGTGTGTAGCTGTCCTCGAACCCTGAGATCATCGGTTTCATCCCCTTGCTCCCTTACCCCCTGTCTCATCCTCTCATACTCTAAGGCCTGCTCTGCAGACAAAACTGGACCCGGTGCTCTGCCATCAGCAACTCTGCCCAGATAATATGTCTCATGCGCTAGGGCTCGCTCATAGATCTCGGTGAGTGTCCTCACGCCTAAACTCACAAAGTAATACCCAATATCGGGTCTGAGTCCATCACCGAAGTGATATACATCCTCGGACTCATCTCTTACCAAGTCCCCAGCAAACTGGCACAGATAATCGTATCGATCCATGTACTGCATCACGGGCTCCTCTGGCCCATGTCTCAAATCCATGAACTCTCTCCTCAATCTCTTCATGACTGAAGGCGAAAAATATTGCTGATAGAACTTCTGCTTCAAAGCATCCCAAGTCTCGAACTCTCCATGAGTGGCCACTGTCATACGCCACCACACGTCGGCGTCTCTCTCGATAGTATAAGATAAGATCTCTGCCCGAAGTCTATCCTCAATCCTCAGTACCCGATGAAGCTTCTCTTGAGACATGATCAATTTCTCAATCTTCTAAAAATCCCTGACTCCATCGAAATAAACTGGTTTGAGTCTGACGAAGTCCTTCACCAGCTAAACTTCTACTGAAGTGCAGGAACATGCGGGCGTGGGAGACGGTCCTGCCTCAACTATCTCCACCACTGGTGCGGTCACGGCTATCGCGCGCTAAAAAGCTAACGCATAGGAAGTCTTTGGCGCTGGACATTCGGTGTACCAGTCGTAGGAGTTGATGTCGATGCCGGTGCAGCAAAACGAGCGGTCATCATAGCGATGAAATTAGTCAACTTTTGGCCCTGAGCTGTCACTTGATCAGACAGTCGCTGTAAATCCTCCACTATAGTAGGAGGCGAACTGCCACTAGGCTCTGCATCTCCTCCCCCGCGTATGTCAGCCATCAGGTTCTGCAATGGATAGCGAACGCGAATCAGCTTCTACGTGACATAGCACATACGTAGATATATACATCTAACAATTAACACGTACATATAAGAAATCCCCCATCTCACTGTCACTCATTTCCCAACTAATGGTGTCTAGGCAATGAGTATCTGGTTCCCACAACTACGGTTTGTATTTTATGCATTTTGGTCTCTAAAACCTATTCTCTGATGCTCTGATACCAACTGTGTTGGTATCATATTCCCTTAAGCCATATAGTTATCTAAAGCTAGCTCTGATACCAACTGTGACGTCCCCAACTACGAAACAGGGCACCGCTCGACCTAATCCCGTAATCAAGCCTTAATCCAAATCACATAAGACTTAATTATGTATTAGTCAGCTTTTCGTCCCCATATTTCTTTGAATTCATGTCTTGATCTATATTATCATGTTCATGTAGTTTAAAGATCATGTGGAAGCTATTGTGAGTCAAAATTCATAAGTGTGGAAAACCAAGAAAAGACAGCATCATATGCACATATATATTGGACATTATTCACTCAACCCAATGTACAGCCTAAAATGACATAATCAATAATAATACAACAAAAGTCGAGACATACAAATGAGTGAGGCTCAGAGGAAGTCGCCGATCTTCTCCTTCCCCGATCTGCTGCTACTCGACGGACCTACACCCACCGTCACAAACTATACGGTGAGTATAGTGATATTTAAGTACTAACTGGAGAATTCTATGCCACATTTCCAAAAGAAGCGAATGGTATTTAAAACCATAAAGTAGCGAAATAAATTGCTGAAACAAGTAATGCAAGTAAATACCACAGTTAAAGATGTAGAAACAGACACATCCTAAGTCGAGATGATCTACGTCAAGTCGGCGGTGAGACCTATCACCTACCCTTTCCCACTACTATATGGAGCTGCGCTCAACATATCTCACATAAATAGCGAAGCTGCGCTCTACGCTTTACAACATCAATCTCATGTTTGCCGACCACCCGAGTCCCATACCTCGTGTGCCGCGTAAGTGCAGTGGTGAGTGTCGGAACCTCGGTAGACCCATGTCCCCGTGAACCGCGCATCTCTCGTGCAATGGACACTAGATAATCCCTACTTTAAGTTCAAAGACAAATAATTACAAAATTCTAGGATACCAAGATAAGTTAGGCTACAAAGCCCAAAGAAAATTGAATACAGGTCTGCGTAAATCCACATTATTCCATTAGCATGTTTTTTATCAATTTTGTTCAAGAATGACATCAAGTGTAGGAATCAGAGGCAACAAAACAATTCACAAGGCATCATGTCACAATATTCATCCATGAATAGATACAAGAACAACATGACGTGCGAGTTCAAGTAGTACTGTCTACCAATAGTCCAATAAATCAATAAAGATGAATGAAATGAAATATAAAATTCTCATAGTTGTACTTACAATTCACATGCTTGTTCTAGTCTATCCGATCCCTCGACAATTCGAAGTGCGTGCCCAAACGCCTGAGTTCTCCCCTTAGTTTCCTAACATTCAATAATGTCTCAATTTAGGCCAAACCGAAGTCGAAACAAATTTCACAAACATTTTTTTTATTTATTTTCTGCCAATCGGCCCATTTCGCGCTTTTCGAAGTAAAACCCCCGCAAAATGCTCGTCCGAAATTCCAAGTATTTTATTTTTCCTAGAAATTCATTATTTTCTATTTATTTTGTCGAAATATAATTTTTAAGAATTTCTCCCTATTTTTCTGGAATTGTTTTCCAATTTTTTTCCTTTTTTCTCTTCTTTTTTCTTTTCTCTTTTTTTTTTTTTTTTTTTTTTTTTTTAGGCCGGGTCGACCCGACCCTGGCAGAGGCACTGGGCCTGGCTCACCCCATGGGCCGAGCCTAGCCCAGGCTCTTAGCCCGGCCCGTTTGGCCTTCATCTTCCCCAACGAACGCCTGGTTCCTTGGGGAGCTGTTTTTTTTATTGCGTCTCTGGGTTGGGTTCGGCCCCAACCCCAGACCACCCTTGGGAGGGAGATGACCTTACAGTCATTTCATTCCTCAAAGAAGCCGAGCCATTGTGGCTTACCATGACCGACCAACACAACAACAACAAACGATTTCAACAACAACAAACTCACCTTGCGTTCACCTTCTTCGAGCTCTCAGTCTCTCTCTCTCTCTCTCTTCTCTCCTTTCTCATTCTTCCTCTCCTCGGTTTTTTCTTCTTCTCTGTTTCGTTTTTTCTTCTTCTCTCTGTTTCGTTTTGGTTTGAGAGATAATGAGATAAGTTTGGACTTTGATGTTAAATTTGTCCAATTCGAGGCGAGTCCCCGTGTCTCCGCCTTCTAAATGACTTTAGTGAATAGTGTTGCTATTCATAAAACTCAAAATATAAAATGTACCTCGACCCTTGCCTCGTTAAACGGACATATCGGTGTGGGTCCCACAATACCTCGTTGGCTTTAAAGTGAATAGTTTTGTTTAGTTAGCTCCATTGGCTTTAGTGAATAGTGTTGCTATTCATAAACTCAATAAATGGCGGCTTCATTGGCTTTAGTGAATAGTGTTAGCCCTCCATTGGCTTTAGTGAATAGTGTTAGCCCTCCATTGGCTTTAGTGAATTGTGTTACTATTCAAGAAATCATGGAATCCCTTCATTGGCTTTGACTGTATTGATGACATGTTGGTGGAGGCTATGACTCGTTGCGTATTGATAACTCCGTAAATCGTGCCCGTTTTCCTTATATAAGGAGAGGGGCCATTTGGTATTTTCATCCCAACTAGATTAAGTTTTTTTCACCTTGTTTTCCAAGTATTTTCTTTTATGTTCTTCATGTTCTTTAACATGTTCTTCATTTTTACCTTGTTTGATTCTTGATTTTCATTTCTTGAAGTTGTTTGTAGAAGGTGCACTTTTCAATCTATTCTAATCCTTGAAGAAGTGGTACTTACAGATTTCGAAGAGATGTCGAGCCAAGGTACATGCCTATCAACTTCCTCTTCCAATGTTATTTGCTTAGGCTTACCCGCAAGTAGAGGTTATAGCCTTGCTGAATCCATGGTTGAGGGTCGAAACAAACAATATTTACGCAACACCATGAAGTCTTTTAATTACCCCTCTTCTATTGTCGATCCTCATGTTGTTGAACATATTGCGATTGATTATTATATTGGCCTTCTTTATCATTGACGTGTTGCGTAGGCGTCAGAGAGAACGTGCAATGCTTCTCGAGATCTTTGTGTTTTCAAAGCCGTTTTATTGGGTGACTTTAGACTTCCTCCTCACCCTTTTATTTTAGAATCGTTTCTTAGTTATGAGGTTCACCCTGCGCAACTAACACCAAACTCATTGAGGTTGGTAAGTTGTTTCATCGTGCAGTGTAGTCGGCTTGGTCTTTCCTTAAGCGTCAATGTCTTTAGACATATATTCCTTCCGAGGAAAAGTGATGGGAACTACCCAGGCTGTGACAACTTTCGACATCGAGTCAAGATTGTACCTATATTCAATACAAAATTCATTTCTCGCGGTATTCTGTCTTCTTGGAAAGAAAGTTTCTTTTATGTCGAGAAGGTTGATGGATATTTGTCAACAGTCTTTCTGCTTTCATGGACTTTTATAAGTGGTAGCTCCAAGACCGTCCCTTATCCCAACAAGAAAAAACGACATTTGATGTTTTATATGCTGATAAAGGGCAAAGTAGAGCCTTACTTCTACTCAGAGGGGATGAGCTTGTTAAATGTGATATTAGCCATCTTGACAAGGATGGTATTTCTATAGAAAAATAAACTTACAATGACTATGGAGTTTTTATGTAACTTATTGTGGCACATACTTGTTACATTTATGGTTGCTTTATTTGTTGATGTTGGTGCAAGTGTGAACAGGAATAAGGCACTCTTTGCACAGTTGCTCGCGCACGAGAAGAGCAATAAATAGAAAACCAAAGAATGTAATGATGTTATTAATGTTGACGAACCTATGGTTGAGGCCCCTTTAACGTTTCCTGCATCTTCTGAGTCGATTTTGACTAGTTTGGAAGATGTTTACGTCCCTAAATAGGGAGTGAAGACTAATGACACTTGCATTGGTGGTGATTTGATTTCAAGAGATTTAGTGTTGCATGGAAGCACTCATCGTGATCGCAAGGAAGCAGCTGGGGAAGACGTAGAGAAGTCCGTGATGCATGCGTACCAGGCTGCTACAATGGTATGTAACTTTAATGGTTGTAACTTGACTACCCAAGGTTTTCCTTGACAACTGTACTTGTTACTTTTCCTTGTACATAATACGTTATATGTCGGGAAATTAATCTGAAGCTGCGAGCGACAAATATTTGAGTTGCGGTGAGAGATAAACAACTGGAAGAGCTGTCGACTAAGAATTCATTTGACATGTTTGCTATGCAAACTAGACTCGATGATTGCATCCCGCAATATGAGGCGTCAGAAGCCTTTCAAAAGAAGAAGGATGATCACTTGATTGAAAAACAGTACCAACATTTATATGTTAGGATGGGATAAAGTTGTTGAAATACTTAGGCCAGCATTTGACTTTACCAGCGAACAAGCGCTTGAAGTGAGGGACAAATTGTTTCAAAACGCATGGGATGCTGAGAATGATACGGCGATTGAAGTTGTGAACACCTTTACGCATGAAACGGTTGGATCTGATACCTCTGGCTGCAGCAGCTTTCCTCCTGCTTGAGGAATGTTTATTTACATCCTACGTGGTTCTCTGTTGCTCCTAGTATTTTGAAGTGTTGTGTCTCTTTTGTTGTAGGTTTTGTTGTCTTGTTTTGTAGTGATTGAATGCATGTAGTCAAACAATGTTGTACTTTGTTTGAAACAAAATAGGGATTCGACAAGTGTTTCAATATATATTTTGTAGTTGAATTCTTTTTTCGATTGTGTCTGTCAAGGTTTACTTTTCGGCACTCTGTCAAGAGATGGTTCTTTAGTCTGTCGCACTGCATTGATTGACACTGATTTGGAAGCCTAAAAATGGGCTCTTTGGCTTCATCCTAGTCCATGGATCCGAATGGATTTTAAAGCCTAACAATGAGCTCATTGGCTTCAACATAACTCATGGATCGAAACGGATCTTAAAGCCTAAGAATAGGCTCATTGGCTTCAAAATAACTCAAGGATCGAAACGGGACTTAAAGCCTAAAAATGAGCTCATTGGCTTCAACATTACTCATGGATCGAAACGAATCTTAAAGCCTAAGAATGGGCTCATTGGCTTCTACATAACTCATGGATCGAAACGGATCTTAAAGCCTAAGAATGAGCTCATTGGCTTCAACATAACTCATGGATCGAAACGTATCTTAAAGCCTAAGAATGGGTTCTTTGGCTTAATGATAGCTTTATAGAAAGGCAATGTAGTACTATAGAATGAAGCATAAAAGATGAAATCTATTAAGATATTAAAGGGATGAGCCAACTGGGCTTCTTATTGAAACGAAACATATGCGGGAATAAAATTATCAAATTCTAATAAAGTTATTGGTAATACTTACGCAGTTTAGAGACATTCCATGACCGCGGTACTTCTTTCCCTTCCAAAGTTTCTAACTTGTATACGCCTGATGCGATTATCTTGCGAATTTTGTATGGACCTTCTCATTTTGGAGATAACTTGCCAACAGATAACAGCTGAGATACTTCTAACTTTTGCATCACATAATCTCCAAGTTGAAAGAATTTCTTTTTAACTTTGGAATTGTAGAATTGCATCACTCGTCGAGAGTTCTCTTGCATGCGCAAAGTTGCGACCTCACGAGTCTCATCAATCAAATCCAAACCTTGACGCAACGCATAACTGTTGTCCGTTTCATTGAAGTACATGACACGGTAAGAAAATACTCCTATATCCACTAGGATTACTGCTTCAGCTCCAAAAGCTAATAAAAATTGTGTTTCCCCTGTAGAAGATTTAGTGGTTGTCCTATATGCCGACAAAATGTCGTGAAGCTCATCAGCCCACAACTCCTTTGTGCTTTCCAGTCTCTTCTTTAGTCCATCAAGAATAATTCTATTTATTACCTCTGTCTGTCCATTTGTTTGAGGGTGCGCAATTGATGTAAACCTTTGTTCAATATGGAACTCTTGACAATATCCACGAAACCTTGAGCTATCAAATTGCTTTCCATTATCCGTAATTAAAACTTGGGGTATTCTATACCTGGTTATTACTGATTCCCAAAAAAACTTGACAATTTTTTGATCAGTAATGGTAGTAAGTGCATTTGCATCTACCCATTTTGTGAAGTAATCCGCTGCCACTACCACAACTTTTCTTTAGCCAGAAGCTGGTAGAAAAGGTCCAAGTATATCCATTCCCCATATCGCGAAAGGGAGCGGTGAGTGTATTATGGACATGTCTTCACCCGGTTGGTGGTGGAGGGAGGCATGCTTTTGGCATTGCTCACATTTTGACAAAGCTTATTGCTTCTTTTTGCATGTTCAGTCAGTAGAAACCTTATCTTAATATCTTGAAAGCAAGAGAACGGCCACCCAAATGTTGTCCACACATGCCTTCGTGAACTTCCTTTAGAGCATATTCTACTTCTATAGGAGGGAGACAACGAAGGTAAGGTAACGTGAATGACCTCTTATACAACATTCCATCAATCCCTGCGTATCTTGCTGCCCTTGCCATTTTCGTTTTTGCCTCCCCCCGGTTATTGAGCAAAAGTTCCTCCTCGATGTATTTCTTGATCGGATCAATCCAAGAAATTTTGGTAGTGATCGATGCCACTGGTTGGCCTTCAAGCCTTGATTTTTGTAACACTTCTAAATAGATTGGCTTATAGTCGTCTCCTTCATATATTGCTAGCTTTGATAGAGAGTCGGCTCTAGAATTTTGTGATCGATTCACATGAAGAATTTGGCACTCTTTGAAGTTTAACATCATTAGCTTTACCATGGTAAGGTAATCCTTCATTTTTAGATCTTTAGCCTCATATTCCCCTATGGTTTGCATGACCACTAATTGAGAATCACTAAATACTTTTAGCTTGGTAACACATAAGGCCCTCACTAGGATTAAACTGACAATCAATGCTTCGTATTCGGATTCATTGCTTGTTACCGAAAATGAAAAATTAATCGCATACTTCACCGTGAGTCCTTTGGGAGGGCTCTAACAGTAATCTTACTCTGTCTCCCGTGGTACAAGAAAATCCATCAATGTATAGACTCAAAACTCTTCCTCATGGTTATTTGGGTGATCATAGATGTGTTCACTGTTATGAGTTATGAATTCCACAACAAAATCTGCCAGGGCTTGGCCTTTTATTGCAGTACGAGGCTTGTATATGATATCAAATTTGTCAAGCTCAATTTTCCAGTTGAGCATTCAACCACATGTGTCAGGAGTATGAAGGATTCCTCTTCCTCAAAGGCTTATCAGTCAGGACTGTTATTTGATGAGCTTGGAAGCATGGACGTAGTTTCCTAGTGGTCATAACAACTACTGAGGCAAACTTCTCCACCATTGAGTATCTTTTCCCAGCCCCTTGAAGGATTCGACTAACATATTACACTGGTTTCTGAACGTTGTTTTCTTCTCGGATAAGTATTGTGTTGATTACCGCGTCAGATATTGCCAAGTATAAGAACAAAGGTTCTCCTCTAATAGGCTTTGTAAGCAACGGTGGTGTCATTAAGTATTGCTTTAAGTCTTCAAAAGACTTATGCGACTCTTCGGTCCAAGCAAAACTCTTTGGATTTTTTTGTAGTGAAAATAATGGAGCAGATCGATCAGCAGAGCGTGATAAGAATCGCCTTAATGCAGCTAAGCACCCTGTTAGCCTTTGAACATCATTGACTATATTCGGTGAACTCAAGTCCATTATTGCTTGTATTTTTCTGGGTTAGCCTCTATTCCTCGTTTCAAGACCATTAAGCCCAAGAACTTTCCTGATGAGATCCCAAATGAATATTTTGTCGGATTTAACTTTATACGATATTTCCTGAGTACTTGGAATACCTTATCCAAGTCTTGAACATGATTATCAGTGTAAAGGTTTTTTACGAGCATGTCGTCTACATAAACCTCCATAATAGTGCCTATCAGAGGTTTGAAAATGGAATTCACAAATCTTTGATATGTCGCTCTCGCATTTTTCAATCCAAAGGGCATCATTCAATAACAATAGAGTCCATGCTCAGTGATGAATGCAACTTTTGGCATATGTGCATCGTCCATATAAATTTGATTATATCCGCTAAAAGCATCCATAAATGATAACAACGCATGACCTACTGTAGTGTCAATCAAAATATCAATCGTTGGCAAAGGGAAGTAGTCCTTTTGACATGCATCATTTAAGTCCGTAAAATCAATACACATCCTCCATTTGCTGTTTGATTTTCGAACCATTACTGGATTCGAGATCCACTATAGGTATTTGATTTCTTCAATCACTTGTGCTTTCAACAACTTGTCTACTTCCTCATCAATAGCTATTTGTCTGTCTTGGACAAAACATCTTTTTTTTTTGCTTTATCGATTTCTTTATTGGGTTTGCATTCAAGCAGTGTTTGATGACATCCGGATCTATCCCCGGCATGTCCTCTGGAGTCCACGCAAAAATGTCTTGGTTTTCTTTCAAAAATTGAGCAAGAGTTTCAGAGATTCCTTTCTCGAGACTATATCCCATGTAGGTGACCTTCTCATTATTTCCAACATGACTGGGATCAGGTCTTCTACCGTCTGTGGCCGTAACTTGGTGTCATTTATGTCCATTGAATCCACAGGTAAGACCTGCTCACCAACTTTTCTTGATTTAGTGGCCATGAAATAACAAGTTCTTGCCATTTTTTGATCACCTCTTACTTCACCCACACCATTAGGTGTAGGGAACTTCAACCGTAGGTGGTATGTCGAGGGAATAGATTTGAAGATATTTAGACCTGTCCTACCGAAGATGATGTTATAAGCACAAGGAACTTTCACTACCATGAAGTTTATCATATGTGTGACTTGACGTGGCGTCCCTCTGAGGGTTACCGCCAACATAATAAACCCTTCCACCTTTGCTTCTGCTCCATTGAATTTGTACAACGGAGTTATACAAGGAGTTAATTGATTATCTTTATAGCCAATTCCTTTGAAGGCTTCGTAGTACAACACATCCACAGAAGATCCATTATTGATTAGAGCTCTCCGCACCATGGAATTTACAACCATTAATTCAACAACTATCGGATCATCATGTGGAAACTTCACTCCTTCTATATCTGCATCAGTGAAAGTAATTTCTAAATCGAGACGCACCTTTTTTGGTGGAATTTCAATAGTTAGACATTCTCTTGCATATGTCTTCCTAGACGAAGAAGTATTGCCTCTGAGCCCTGGTCATCCGGATATGACGTTGATGACTTTTCCCTTTATCTTATCAGTCTTTTCCAGTTCCCTCTTTTCTAATCTTTTTTCCGACGTACTGGCTTTGAGTCTTTTCCGCGCCTATTGTCTCCATGATTAATGAATTTCTCCAATCGTCCTTTTTGAATTAGGAACTTAATTTCCTCTTTTAGTTACTTGCAATCCTCAGTGTCGTGGTTGTGATCTTTGTGAAAACGACAATATAATGTTTTGTCCCTTTCTGCAGCATTATACCGTATTGATTTTTTTCATCGAACATATTGTTCAGATTGGATTTCAAGCAATATTTTTCCTCCCGAGGAGTTAAAACGAGTATATTGATGAAATCTATACAAATTTCTAGTTTTCGGCACTGAAGTAGAGTCATGCTTGGGCCTTTTGGCTTGCTCCTTGTTCTTGTCTTCCCAAGCACCTCGTCGTTTGCCTTCCCTTTCAGGCTGAACGACCTCCTCGACCACCATATACTTTCTAGGCTTTTCTTGCAACTCCGCTATAGTTTTAGGCGGGTTCTTGGCAAAGGAAACCTTGAGGTGTTCATTGGTCGTTGGTCGTCCCATTAGTGAGGGCAATCACTGCTATCAATTGGTCCAAGTTCGGGACTTTCAATGCTTCGTTTGTGAAACGAGTTATATAGTCTCTTAGAGACTCGCCATTCCTTTATCTTATAGCAATCAGGGACGCTGAACTCTTAGCATGAGTTTTGCTTCCGATGAACTGGTTAACAAATCATTCACTCAATTGTCTGAACGAACTGATTGATGCTGCAGGTAATTGGCGATACCAATTATGAGCCAGCCCTCTTAATGTTTGTGGGAAAGCCTTGCACTTGATTGCATCTGAAACGCCATGGAGAAATATAATTGCATCAAAATTGAGGACATGCTCAGTCGAATCTCCCTTGCCATCGTATTTATCGATATTTGACATCTTAAACCCTTTGGGCAAAGGTTCCTCCACTATCGCCTGGATGAAAGGGGGCGGGCCTACTTCATAGATGATAAATTCTTTCGATTTCTTGATCGAGAGAACCAACCCTTTTTGCTGTTGTGGCTCTAAGTCGTTCTTGTACTCTTCATTCCATCTCTCGCTCATCCCTTGCATCGATGTCTTGCGGATTGTGGCCGGTTTGAGAACCTTCGGAGAGTGCTTTGCCACGTCGCCCTCTGCTTAGTGCTTCAACTTGATCTTGCAAGTGACTAAGCTTTTCACGTAGTTCATTCACTTCATTGTTTCTTTCGCCTTGGGGGTTTAGGACCTTTTTTCCTTTCTCGACACGTCGTCGCTCCAACTCATCCCTAAGATCTGTTTGCTCAACATGCATATCTCTTTGGGACGAAAACTGCCTTAAGGGTTCACGGCGTAGTTTTATGGGATCTTAGAAAGAGAATGCCCAGAAACTCACTCTTGATGTTGAGGATTTCTTGCTCCAGCATCGCTTGTTCGTACCACCATGATCAATGGCACCTCCTCTAGCGCCAGATGATGCGTCAACTACCGCACCACGTCTTGGAGCAGTGGGTCGTGCGAATCCCTAGGCGAGCACTGGTGACCTCCTAAGAACGCACACTGCAAAACAAACCCCGAAGTGGGGGCCTCCGGGGAGAACACTCTGGTGCTTAAGTTAGATGAGGGCTGATGAGAAAGGAGTTAGGGTTAGAATGGAGAACCTACCTATTCTTTCGATATCTCTATGTATTTATAGCCTTAGGGTTTTACCCGTTGGTTCCAACTTGGGATATTGCCAAATTTGACTTCCTTATTTTAATCAGATTTGGCAAATCCCGAATTTTCTTTTTTGGTGAGATTTCAACTAATTCATGTATATCACAGATCTGGGCCTATCTTAAAGTCTCCTCGAGATGCTCATGCGAATTTCGAGATATGATCATAATATGTATACAACAACATTCAACTTTCACAATTTGACACCTCATCCACCTACTCCAATTTATGTTAAGTAATCACTCTCACATGCCTAACTCTCTTTTAATATTTTTGACCATCTCGACACGTATTTCGAAAAAACTACTCAGTCGCGAAATCTCGACTTCATTAGTTCGCTCTTTATGACTCATTTTTGACAAATTGACTTAAAATTTTCTCTCTTATTAGTCCCATTGTTCGAGGTGAGCTCTTACTCGAGAAATAAAAAATATAATTTAATTTGATCGTGCAACACATAAATAACGATTTACACAAAATTTGTAGTGAAGGGTTTAATTATGAAAAATGATTTGGTGACCTGCTTTGGGACATCAGGAATGGATACCTGGTTGTTGGTATCTATTTATTTTCACATCGATGTTTATGAGCATACAAATCGATGTGTATTGAATAGACGCCAACAACTACGTGTTTATGTTGGGTGTCCAAAAAGGTCACCATATCATTGTCATTTAATTATAGTGAGATAGAAGTGTAGTAATGAGACGAGGTGACACTTCACTAAATCCATTATAAGTGTAATGATTGCTTATTAGCTTAAGAAGTTCTGAGCAATTATGCCATTTTTTTGTTGTCAATGTTTCTCTTTTTTCATAAAAGTGTGTTTTTTGCATCTCATGAATTTGTCTTTTTAGCGTTAGTTTCATGTAGAATTAGGAAGTTGATAGAAATTCATGGTCTGTCAATCCACCGAGATTATAGTATGATGTAAAATCATGAATCCCGACAGGTTCTTTTCCTTTTCTCTCCCACCAAACTAGTCCATAAATTAATAAATGTTGCCAAGTAATGTTGACGTTTATTGGATGAAATTAACCTTAAATTTTGTTTTGGACCCTAGTTAATCCGCTAATTCATTTTATTGGTTTTATATATTCAATTTTTCGCATTAATAGACCACCATGGAGGAAAATAAGGATTCGAGTAGACTTTATCATGGGCTTGGGTGCCCGCCCGACCTGCTAATTATCTTGTGAATAAATAATCTAGCGGTGCGGCTATGTGCACCCCACAAATTGATTTGGGCAAACCACTTAGTTTTTTCTCTTAATTTCCCAAAATGCCCTTAATTCAAATGACATTTTTACCTTTACAAATTCCAAAATGACCCACATACCCTCATCTTGTTCCCTCATTGTGCACCCCACACTAGTTTCCACACTTTGACCCCGACGAATATTTCGACGACCGGCGACACGAAGTTGCACTTTCGATCGCCACGAACATCGTAAGAGTCGATTTCTTCGTTGTTATTCTTTGAAAACGTGGATTTGCAATGTTTTGTTATGCAGTTAATTATTCATGAAATTTTGGATTTAGGTTGTTAGGGCATTGTTGCGTTGCTTTCTTTGGTGGATTTTAAGCATAAGTAATGGAGCAAGGACATATGGAAGTGGCGAACGTGCAAGATGGAGAGGTATTGATTCATGTTTTTTTACCTTTTTAATGTTTCGGGTACACGTTGGTGCCCAGAAATCGCACTGCCGTTCGGCCATGCGGGACCGATTGGAAAGCATTTGTTCGGTCGAAAAAAATTGATTATGTAGATTTAGCTCGGTTAACACTGACGGATCAATATACTTATGTTTGGTTAATTGCATTCGAACAGACGTTGTTCAATCGGTACATTCTTACCGACCAAACATACATTTTTAGTTTGTTTGGTTTTTTTTGTGATTTACGATTAATGGTCTATTTTAATGGTTTTATTAACCACTTTGCAGGGATATTCGTGTTCTACTTCATATGTTGACCACACATTGGAGTTCACTTCCAACATCCCATTTGGAAGTAGGGCGAAGGTGGTTAAATGGGTTCAAAGTCGAGGCACTAGTATCGGATTTGTAATAATGACCAAGAGTTCTGATGCAGGGGGTGAGGGGCGTCGCCGGGGAAGGGTAAAGATGGCGTGTGAGAGGTCTGGTTCTTATAGGGGTGACGCACAACGAGTTGGAAAAATAAAAGCGAGTAACGCTGTGGTTAAGGAAAAAATTCCGATGGATGAGACAGGGGAGGTATTGAGGGGACATATAGAGGAACTTTGGTGTGCTACATGAATGGTGTCATGGTTGATGGACCATTTGGGATTTCGTACACAAAACCACCTATTCGACATCTCAGATCGAAGTTGAGTTTATGGTATGAGGAACTTGTGAGTTTTATCTATAATTCCTTAGAGATAGGCAATGAAAAAATGATATTAAACATGATATATTGATATCCTGTGTACATTGGAACTGGAACGTACAATTATATCCCTTTGCGAATAGTTGATTAATCAACTCTGAAAGATGCTTGGGAGATTGTGGCAGAATTTCCACCACCAAATTGTATAAAGCAATTTTTAGATTTAGTTCCGAGGCAATCATATACTATTTCCAATTGTAACATAATGGTAAGTGTAGAAGGGCCTAGTACTCAACCAATATTTGAACATAATCATTGTGCATCGCCTTTGATGACTTCGAATCTCGATGTAGACGAGGATGCTCGTTCCTGTGATGGTGTGAATACTGAGGAAGATGATGACTATTGTGGTAGTGATGAGAGTACTAATGAAGAGAGTAGCGACGATGATGTCGATGATGTAGGGGTTGATGCTCATCATGTTGATGATAGCATAATTCGAGATACATTAAATCAAGTCATAGCCGAGGATGGCTCATTATCTTGTCCTCCAATCTCGAACGAAGTTGGAAACGATAGTTTTTTCGATCAAGAGGCTGCTGGAATTGATGATGCGCATGTGGGTGTAGGTGAATTTGTCATACCTTCATCTGTATTTATGGAATTGAGTATTGAGGCAATGCAACCTATTCATGAGAATGCAATGATCCCTTCTAGGTCTTTATGGAATGAGGCATCAGAATTTCATGTAGGCATGCGGTTCCTTTCTAAAGTAGATATCCAACATGCCGTGAAATTTTACAGCATTAAAAGACACAGGAAATTTGTGGTAACTCATTCAACACCCAATGTGTGGGTTGTCCGTTGTAAGAAACATTTAGATGGAGGTGATTGGAGGTTGTGGTGTTCAAAAAGAAAATCACATGGAATGTTTGAGATAAGTAAATATGCAGGACCGCATACATGTATCTATGTAAAATTGTCCAAAGATCATGATCATTTGGACTCCACCATTATATGCCGTGAAATTGAAAATGTTGTAAGAAGAGATCCGTCCATCTCAGTTTCAGTTCTTCATCAAATTATCAAGGACAAATTCAGTTATGATGTTCATTACAAGAAAGTTTGGTTGGGGAAGAAAAAAACAATTGCTAAAATCTTTGGAGATTGTGAAGAATCATATAAAATGTTGCCGCGGTGGATGGCCACTCTTCAAGAAAGTAATCCAGGGACACGTGTCGATTGGAGGCATGGCGAGCCTAATGCCAACAATGAGGTTGTATTCAAATGGATTTTTTGGGCATTTGCACCTTATATTGCAGGTTTTAGACATTGCAAACCAATTATACAAATTGATGGCACATTCTTGTATGAAAAATACAAACAAAAACTCTTAATAGCCACTGTTGTTGATAGTAATAGTTATATATTTCCCTTAGCATTTGCCATTGTCGATGAGGAAAGTCAAGACAACTGGGGATGATTTATGGCTTGTTTACGACATCATGTGACTGATCGAGATGGTATATGTGTCATTTCTGATCGACACCCTGGTATATTGTTGGCAATGAATAATCCTCAAAATGGATGGACCCATGAAAGAGCTCAACACAGATTTTGCCTTCGTCACATATGCAGTAATTTCAACGTGAGATTTGGGAGCAAAGAATTGAAGGATATGGTGTACCTAGCCGGTGCACAACATCAACCTCGAAAGTTTAAGGCATACATGAAAGAACTTCAACAAATTAATGCAGAAAGTATTACGTGGTTTAATGATCTTGATCGAACACAATGGACCAACACATACGACAAAGGATTTCGATACGGATGGATGACTACAAATCTAGCGGGTATTAATTGTGTCTATATGTTTATACTATTATTTATTTAATGTGTTTGATTTATATCACGTTTACAAGCAAATACTTACATGGTTTTTTTCACAAATGTAGAATGTTTTAACGGTGTCCTTAAAGGCGCACGATTTTACCCAGTCACCGCATTAGTGCAAGTAGCATTTTATCGTGTCATGGCTTACTTTAACAAAAGACGTGACGAAATAGGTGCAGCCCTAGGAAGGGGCGAAAGGTACACAAAGTACGCGCTTGATAAGTTGTCACATTGGGGAAAGGCGGCATGAGGGCACAATGTTACATAAGCGAATCGTGAAAATGACACATTTGAAGTCATCACTGCAACACGTGCGTATCATTTGAGAAAAAGGTCTAACAAGCAAGTGGTGAAATTAGAGGCTCGTTGATGCACTTGTATGAAGTGGCAGTGTTTTGGCATTCCATGTTCCCATGTCCAAGCCGTTTGCGCTAGTGTTGCCATAGATCACTGTCAGTACATTGAGTCATATTACAGATTGTCTCACGTAATGCATCAATGTTATGCTACGAATTTCCAACCCATTCCTCATGAAGATTATTGGCCTAACGCTAGAGTTCCACACACCTTGCTGCCTGATCCATCTCGAACGCGAGTCAAAAGAGGTAGTCCTCAAACAAGACGTTTGCGAACAGAGATGGATTGGAGAGGCAATCAGAAACAACCACGTCATATGCAGCGAGAGAAGGAATGTAGAGAAACACCAACAACGTTGCGATGTAGTATGTGTAAGCAGGATGGACACAATAGGCGCACTTGCTCTCGTCGTCAGCAAGAACAACCACCTAATGGTTCATAGTGAAAGGTGTGTCAAGTCTTATCTTTCGCATTCACTCATATTTTTCTTATATTAGTTCACTTTTGTAATGACTATGTGGTGCATGTACTTTGTTTCAATTAAACCATGTTTTTATATTAATCACCAACTTTTGTTTTAATTTTATTGTTTCTTGAATGAACTTTATCGCTAATTTTATTGTTTCATCATTGGTTTTTTGTATTAATGACAACATTGTTAATGATTTGGGGTTCAAGCGCGATATGAATCATGGACCTATAGATGATTCGGTGTTGACTATGAAAGCTCTACATAGATCTACTCGCGTTTGGAATGGACCGGTAGTACTTCTTTTTACCTGTTTGCATATTTTTATAGCTTTGTAGCTAAATTTGAACTAATGTAACTTATATGTTATTTGCATAGGAGGATCCTGGTATATTGACTATCAGGCGTAATTCAGCAGCATTACATCGATTGGTCCCACTTGATGAACTCATAGTTGGGTATCTTGAGGAAGCTGGGTTTTATGGAACGACACAAATAAGTTTCATAGGAATTGATTGACATCTCATTACTGCACTTGTTGAGAGGTGGAGGCCAGAAACTCACACGTTTCATTTTCCAGTTGGCGAGATGACTATTACCCTACAATATGTACAAATGATTTTAGGGTTACCTGTTGATGGATTACCAATCACTGGTCGTGTAGAACAAGATTATGATGCCTTATGTTTGACACTACTAGGCTTCCCATTCCCTGAAAACAACAAAACTGGAGGTTGGATTCAAATTCACCAACTTTCAAGATGGTTTCCAAACCTTCCAAATAATGTTGGTGATGTGGAAGTGCACGCTATGCAAGAGCGTACATCTTACAACTTCTTGGAGGAACTTTATTTGCAGACAAGTCTAACAATCTTGTTCACATCACGTATTTACACTTTCCGGAGGATTTTGAGGCGGCAGGAAAATACAGTTGGGGTAGTGCAACTTTGGCTCACCTATATAGACAATTGTGTCTTGCCGCTGACAATGATGGAGCAGAGATTGCAGGTCCAGTAATATTATTGCAACTATGGTCATGGGACAGGTTGCCTTTTCTTGCACCAATAATGGGAAATGTTCTTCGAAACGACATCATACCAAATGAAGATTTATTTCCACCTCCTCCATTTGGTCATAGGTAATTAGAGTTTTTTAACATAGTAAAAAAACTTGAGTTTATTTATCTACATGTAAATTCATGCATGCATTGTGTTGTTTTTACCTTTTTATAGGTGGAGACATGCCTTATAGACCACAGGAACATCAATGCACGTGCTAACAAAATACAGAGAAATGATTGACATGCAAACACCAGATGAAGTAAGAAATACACTTAATCAATTTTTTTCAAATACCCTTTTGTACAATGGTGAAATGTGAATTTTATTCATTTCAAGTTGTTTTCATGACTTCAGGTAATTCGGGAACCGTATCCTGAGACAGTGATAAGGGACTTGCTTGCGTATTGTAGCAGTGGTCATGCTATTTGGAGAACGAGGGCACCTTGACTTTTCTTATGTGTTGTTGAAATGTATAATCCTGATAGAGTCATGCGACAATTTGGTTTGAAACAAAAGATACCACCTTTAAATAACACAAGCATGGAGCTACATAAGATTGACTTGAGAGGGAAAACATATAAAAATTGGAGTGCAGAACATAGTGCTTATGTCTGCATGTGGAACGAACGTGCTTCTAATATTGCGAATGATGAATTATTGGAGGAGCCATTGGAATTTTACGACCCTTATATGCAATGGTATCGTCGCATTACACGACGATTCATATCTCATTGTGGAGCTATTGTTGAGGCATTGGTAAGTACAAATTTTTATTATTCAATCATGAAGTCTTTTAAATAGTTGTTTTGATTTTATTTTCGCATACAACTTCATAAATATTTTATATGTAGGCACATGGAATAACATTAATTCATCAGTTGACATTGGGTGATGATGTGTCTATTCTACGTATTAGAGATGTAGCTGCATCGACTTTGACTGCAATACATGCAGATTATCGCATCCATAATATGCCCAATTCTTTTGAAGCATCTCATCAATCTTCTCATGAAAATACATGTTCGAGGCATGACACTCCAGTGTATACTCCATCCAAACCTCTCAACGAGTTCAAGACTCTATATACTCCATCAGTACCTCTCAACGAGTTAGAGACACCACATACTCCATCAGTACCTCCCAACATGGCATTCGAGACTACGGAAGCCTTTCAATTTGATAGGACACCTACATTTTCACGTCGTTTTAATGCAAGTCCAATAATGATGAATTTATCTGGGACTACGAGTACTCACGATGGTGGAAGGCATGATATAGATGAAATTCAACGAGAAGATGCTCTAAATCCTGCTGATGTGGGCCATTCGAATATGCCCTTAGCTTTAAATCGTAATATGCGATTCGTAAAGAGAACACGTTGTGGGACTGAAAGTCATTATTTGGGGTCAGACTATGACTTTTTTTTTACTATAACAAGACATTTTTTTTATATATTAATGCTTTGTAGTTGATCGACTTCCAAGTTCTTCATTTATAGCAAATGAAATTTTTTGCTTGACAAACATTAATTTTATGAATTTTGCAAATTACTCTAGTTTGAAAGCTTTTGTTGTAAAAGATAAGGTCATAAACCTATTGTAACTTCAAATTTTGTACTAGTTTGTATTGACAAAAAAATCAAAAACACGAATATACTAGTTGACTAGTTTGAAAGCTTTAGTTTTATTGAAAAAAATATAAAAACACATAGATGCTAGAGATTCTACTTGTTTGATCGATGAGGTATAATATGATAGATTAAACTTTGTCAAGATCACTTTCATTCTCTTTCATAAAAATAAATCAGCCTTAAGACATTTTATAAATATCTTATAAGTTAACTATCAAAAGCATAAAGAAAAAAAAAACACCGAAAAAAAAAATGGAACAAATGGAAGTCGTGACTGCAAGTCACGATTTCTTTGAAACAAAAGTTGTGACTTGCAGTCACGATTCCTTTGAAAAGGGAAAAGAAAGTCGTGACCGCAAGTCACGGCTCACTTTTTTTTTATAGCCAAAACGTGATCTTCAGTCACGTTTTGTATTTGACAAAAAAAGTTTTGAGGTGGCAGTGAGGTGACAGTGACGTGGCAGTAAATAAGTTAGATTGATAAATATTTCTGTGGATGTGTTAAATGGATACATATTTTCTCCAAATGTGTTAATCAACAAAAAACGCCGCGGTATACGGTAGATTATAGTATGATGTAAAATCATGAATCCCGACAGGTTCTTTTCCTTTTCTCTCCCACCAAACTAGTCCATAAATTAATAAATGTTGCCTAGTAATGTTGCGTTTATTGGATGAAATTAACCTTAAATTTTGTTTTGGGCCCTAGTTAATCCGCTAATTCATTTTATTGGTTTTATTTATTCAACTTTTCGCATTAATAGACCACCATGGAGGAAAATAAGGATTCGAGTAGACTTGATCATCGGGCTCTGTGCCCGACCTGCTAATTAGCTCGTGAATAAATAATCAAGCTTGGACAACTTTTTTCTAAAAATTAAAGGGAGGCCTTAGCCCAAGCCCTGTTAGGTCCGTTTTGAAATGAGTTAGAGATTGAACCACTTTAAAAAGCCTAAGCCTAACCCGAGTATAAGTTTAAAACTATTATATCTTTAAATTATTAGTGTTGTAGGAGAACTTTGAACTTAGGACCGAATGCACATAAAGTGATGTTTTCCATTTTAGCTACACCTTCGTTTTGTACAATATATGAATATACTATGTAGTATACACATACGAAATTCATATGGTGTCGAAAAAGTTTGCAAAAATTTATTAAATAAATAAATAATTTATTTATTATATTTTTTTAATATTAAAATACTATGAATATTAAAAACTCATATGCTTTTCATTTGAGCTGAGCTTGGACTTTACATTTTTTATATGGATCTATGGATATGCCCGCATATATATATATATGGGTTGAGCTTAGGCTAAGGTTGTTAGGCCCAGTTGGGAACGGCTCAAGCTTGGCCATGAACAGCTTAAGTTCAATCGTTCAAGTCTTTGAAGGAATGTATCCATTCTGGATCTTAATTGGTAGAACAGTCAATCAGTTAGGTCTATCCATGAACGTTAGAAAGACTTAATACATTGTAATTCCTTACAAGCTGAATTGGGGAAACTGCTTGAATCCAAACAACAAGGTTTTGTGCCAAGAAATTGGACAACCGGCTCGATCATTTGATGTCTCATTGACTGATATGTCAAGGACATAAACAAAAGCAGCAACAACAGCATAAAGTCCTTAAACATTGTTGGTGTGTGCTTTATGAATCAAACTTTTTTTGTTTAACTTTAATTAGTGCTCGATTTAGTGCAGTGGATGCAGTTATGCTTTTCAATATATTATTCTTACTCATAACTTAATGGCATTTCTTACATGGTAAATTCTTTTAAGTGTTGTTTTTGAGCCAAAATTTGTATTAATGATTAATTGAGTTCCAAGTGAGAACTTCTCAAAGTAAAATAATACATCTATTATGTTGAGATAGAATGTTCTGATCAAATTTTGTTCAAAAAATAACCTAATCTGATCAGCATTTATGTTTGTAGCTTATGTTTGATTTTACTGTTTGTGTTGTAAACTTTGTGGTTATGTTACATCATCCTTTTGGTCTTGTATCATATATGTTCCCAACATTGGATGGCCTATTTTTTGGTATCAATGTGACCACCACATGATTACCCCATGGCTCAAATTGGAGCTCTTGAGACTCTTGGTGTCAATAAAACCTCTTTCATCCAGCCCAAACAGTCCTGTTCATAAAAACATCTCATGCACGTCCATCACCAAGCAAATAGAGAAGTTAAACTGTTAAACCTACCTACGGAAGATGCTAGAGTAACCCACTTTGGATACTCACTTTGGGCACTTGGTGGGCTGATGGTAATGTCGATATTATCTTTGCTTCTCGAGCATCCACATCTACCTCCACAACAACCACATTCTCATCGAAATCTAAACAATATGCTGAACCAAGTTCTTCAACTATCTCGGATGAAACAATTCCTCCTCCTCCTCGAGTAATAGGTGTTGCTTATCCTGTATATGCTAATACAACTCATGATGATAATGTCAGTATTAATGATTTTGCTGATTATCATATTAATGTTGTTTCTCTTGTTGAAGACAAAACACCTCCTGAATTTACTATGAATTATGAAGTTTTAAAAGAAGAGTTTTTAACTCATCCTTTTAAACCTATATTTTGTAAACTCATATCTTTCAAAAATCAAGCAATTTTTCGTGAAAAATATTTGGATTATGTTAAAACTAATCAAATTAATATTCCATTTTTTGACTGGATATCTCTAAAATGTCATCAACTCTCAATTCAAATAAATAACATTTGGGAAGATACTTCCGGGAAAAAATATAAACAAACTCATCCTCCTTTAGCACCCATTCAAATAAAGGAAGATATTAAAGCTACTCCGTTTAAAGCTTTTATCCCTGATCTTGATGTTGCTACATCAAAAGATATTCCGCATATTATAGAACAAAATAATTTTACAAATTTATATTTGTCTACTTTAACTACAGCTGTTATTGCTCAAGCACACAAAAATAATGCGCCTAGTGCTTCTACAGCACAGCCAATTATTAAGAAGGCTTTTCATCCTTCGTCATCTGCTCCATTAACATCTTTTGCTAAACAATCAAAAGTTTCAAATGAATTTCTTGAAATATTAACGAAGCAATTAGCTCAGCTAAATATTTCAAATAACTCATCTAGTTCATCTTCATCTCAACCTATATCCAAAGCAAATGATAAAGGTCCTCTTATTGCCAATCTTGATCATGTTCAGATGAATCTGCTGAATCAGATGATTCTGCCTCAGTGACTCTTTCTGTTTCTCAATCTTCCAATCTATCTTCTGATCATTTTTCTGTCAATCGTATTGAAAGAAAACAATTTAAGAATCGATTTCCATTACAAAAACAATATTATTCAAGACCATTTCCTGCTGATATGGTTATTGAAGAAAAAATTCCAAAGAATCAAAAATATGATGGATCGACTATCTATGATTGGAATATTGATGGTTTATCTGAATATCATGTTTTGGATGTCATCCTCAAAATGCAAACTTATGCAAAAGCTTGCAATATGCATGATCATTCTGAGGAACAAATTGCATTAGCCATTACTTCTGGTTTTACTGGACAATTATATGGTTGGTGGCAGTATGTTCTTTCTGATCAAGCTCGAAAGAACATCCTTGAATCTGTTGAGAAAGATTCTCAAAACAATGTTATCCTTAATTTTTATGGAAAACCAAAATCTAATGTTGTTGACACTCTAACGGCAAATATTGTGTGGCACTTTGTCGGCACACTTGAATCTTTGAATGAAAAACTCACTGATCAACTACAAAATCTAAGATGTCGTACTCTCAGTGATTATCGCTGGTACAAAGATATCTTCTTTTCAAAATTATATCTGTTGACTGAGCAACATGATACTAATTTCTGAAAGAAATATTTGTAGTTGTTTACCATCTTTCTTTTCTTGCTAAAGTCAAAGAATATATCAAAGATCAAAACAATGGTTCAATGAATCTGACTTGAATTATCATATGGTGATGTCACCCAATATGTTCAAAAATGTGCTATTTCTATTTGTAATGATATGCGTATTAAACGCCAATTACAGAAAGAAAAGAGCTCATTAAAACGAGATCTTGGTAATTTCTGTTATGACTTTGGTCATGATTTTGATTTTACTCCTTTAGCAAAAAGCTTGGTTTAATCGTACTAAACGATTTCCTAAAAATCAGTTTTATGCTAAACCTAAACGATCTTCAAAATCTAAATCTTATTTTAAATCTTCTAAAAAATCCCATCCATCTTTTAAAAAGAAAAATGTTTGTTTTACTTGTGGTAAACCTGGACATTATGCTAATAAATGTCATATGAAAGATTTTAAAAGAAAAATTCAAAATGTTAATAAAGACTCTACGTCTGATTCTTCTTCTGAATCTGATGTTTGTCATTGTACAAACAATATCCTTAATACATCTTCATCTAGTACAGAGATCAATGTTTTAACTGCTTATTAAGAATTAATTCTTTCTTTTGGTGAGCAGATAACTGATCCTTCTTTGAAATATAAATATTTCACTGAATTGGTTCAATCAGCTGAACCCATTCAAAACATCATTTTCGAATCTCCATTGCTTGAGAAAAAGCAAAACAAATTTAAAAAACAATTAAATTTAGATCCTACTAAATATACATTTTCGAGTATGATGAAGGTTGTGAATCAAAAACCTCATCAACCTACAATTCATTCTCTTCAAGCTGAGATTAATCAACTTAAATCTGAAATTAGTACATTAACAAATCGAGTTTCTACGCTTGAAACTTTAGATAATGTATCAATTTCTGAATTTAACCGTAATAATATATTTGTTGAAACAGTAACTCGTGTTACTCATCAACGATGGTTTGTTCAAATCACATTTACAATAAAAGATTTTCATTGTAAATGTAATGCACTCATTGACTCAGGTGCTGATTTAAATTGTTTACGTGAAGGACTTGTCCCTTTACGTTACTGTGAGTCTACAGACAATAAAATTTATGTTGCCAATGGTAAACAAACAAAAATTAAAAATAAAATTTAAATGGCACATATTTGTCATCAATCTGTATGTATTCCGACTTCTTTTATAATTATAAAAGGTCCGAATCATGATATGTTGCTAGGAACTCCATTTCTTCAACATATTCAACCTTTCAATGTTTCATCTCAAGGCATTTCTACCAAATTGATGAATAAAGAAATATAAAACTGCATTTAATACTCCATTTGGCCAATATCAATGGAATGTTATGCCTTTTGGTTTAAAGAATGCTCCATCCGAATTTCAAAAAATTACGAATGATATTTTCAATCCATATCATGAATATATTTTAGTATATATTGATGATATATTGGTCTTCTCTTCATTTGTTGATCAACATTGGAAACATTTACATACTTTCCAATCTCTGATCATTAACAATGGCCTTGTGCTATCTAAAAAGAAAATGCATCTTTTCAACTGAATGTTACCTTTTTAGGTTTCAAAATATCAAATCAAACTATTACTCCTGTTAATAGAGTAATCAGTTTTGCTGAAAAATTTCCTGATAAGTTAATTGATAAAAATCAATTACAACGATTTCTTGGTTGTCTTAACTATCTTTCAGATTTCTATCACAATGCTGCTATTGATAGAAAACTGTTGCAAGCTTTGTTAAAATCTGATTCCAAATTCATTTGGACTCCTGATCATACCAAAGCTATTCAATTAATCAAACAAAAGGTAAAAACCTTACCTTGTCTTCATCTGGCACAGCCTCACTATTTTAAAATTATTCAATCTGATGCTTCTGATATTGGTTTTGGTGGAATCCTCCTTCAAAAACCCCCCGGGAAGGATGAGCAACTTGTTTGCTTTACTTCTAAACTTAAACTTTGGAATAAAACACAATCTTCTTATTCATCTGTCAAAAAAGAAGTTTTGGCAATTGTGCTTTGTGTTCAGAGATTTCAATCTGATATTTTAAATCAAAAGTTTTTGATTCGTGTTGATTGCAAGTCTGCAAAAGAAATTCTTTTCAAAGATGTAAAGAATTTGGTTTCAAAACAAATATTTGCTCGTTGGCAAGCAATTTTAAGTATATTTGACTTTGATATGGAATATATTAAAGGTTCTGACAATTCTTTACCTGATTTCTTATCTAGAGAATTTCTTATTTCAACTTTATCTGTTAATTGTTTACAGATCATGAATAAAGACAAATCTCAAGCGGGGAATTGCTTCAATCCTTTATCTGAGCCTGAAACTCATTCTGAATATCTTTTAACCCATCGCCATCTCCTTCTCATTCTTGAGAATCAATTTTTAAATAAATCTCTTGAGACTCAAGTCAATTTATTCATGCCTCCAGGCCTAAATTATTTTCCATCTAGACCTCACACCAATATCAAGTTTTATGAGTCTATTCTCGTTCATACCAAATCTGTACAATTTGAACATTTTACAAGAGATAACTCTGCTGAAATCTCTTACTCTAAATTTCGCATTCAAAAGGTCTTATCTTCGACAGAATGGTGTTCTTTGCATCAATCAATTCAGCATAGTCCTTTTATGTATCAACAAATGACTATTGCTAGTGATAAACCTGCAGTATTTCTCAATTACAAAGACTATATGGATGCTTGGCGTAATATTTTATTTTACCAAGATCCATCCTCTAAACATTCATGGTATTTAACATTTGTGAAAAATATCAAACTTCCTCTACCTCAGTGGTTTATGACCGATTGGTGGACAAAGTTTGGACCGTCAACTGATATTTTCCCAGCAACTGTGTTGCACGCATATGAAAAATCAATTTTATCTTTGTTACAATTCATGCATCGGTATTCAATCCCATGGATACTCAGATGGCAATATGCCACCCATGAAGTAACAAAAAATAATCTCGGATCTTTTACCTATTTAGCTCAAGACATTTACTGCAAATGGTGGGATAAATTCAACTGTGTTTTTATCACCAAACCAAATGCTCCTCCAAAACTCAGTGAGTTCCCATCTCTTTCATTAAGTTTTAAAGATGTGGTTACAAAACCCAAATCTCAAGTTGAATCTGCTACGGCTTCATCATCACTTAATCCAAATATTGCTCAAGTTATTCTTGATCAACTAAAGAAAATGAATGATCGTCTCGATCAAGTTGAATCTAAATGTTCTTCATCTAACAGATCAGTGTCTAATCGATCAGTTTCTGATGATAACATTTATGCTCTTTCTGATACAGAATTATGACTAGCAATTCGGAATTTACTGATCTTATCTTGATACCTGGTATTCAACAACCCTTGATTGATACCATTTATCCTGAATTATTTCCCAATGGCGTCGAAATTGTTTGGCCCGCTCAGTCATCAAGATGTTACTTGAATATTTTTCCCTGTAATGTTAATTTCTTGTGGACAACTCAAGAAATTCAGCTTCTCACCACTCTGTGGCATCTTTTGGGAAAACCTATTATCTGAATTTATCTCCATTTTCCAACTATTCTGAATTTTCCTGAATATGTTCATGAATCACTTTGGGAATTTCTTAATTCCTTCCCCATATGTTTCTATTGTATCTGGCATCATCGATGGACTCATCAATTTCAGGCCCATGCCATTTAAAGTTGTTCAAGTCCATGCTCCCTAGATTTGTCCAGCCTTCTGGCCCAAGCCATTAATCTTTTCAAGTACAGACTTCCTAGCATTATTGCTACTAGCTTTAATGACTAGCCTTTATAAGATTGTATCTCCAATCTGTCAATATGCCACCTAGATGCCAATCTGCCAATCTGCCCATCTGTCAAATGGCCAATCTGCCAAACTGACAATCTGCTCGCCTTTGTTAAAGCAATCAGTGCTACAGTGTAGCTTTTGCTTTTTCGAAAAGTCAAGTACTGTACATTAGCTTTTACTTTTTTGAAGAGTCAAGCACTATTCATAAAGCGCTTTGTCTTTTGCTTTTTCGAATGGTCATTTGACCTTTGCTTTTGTGAAGAGCCATTTGGCCTTCTCTTTTTCGAAGGGTCGTTTGTAGGATTGCCTTTTCATCGGTAATGCGTCTATAAATATGGAGTTTAGTTTTCAGTTTTAGAATATCGAAGTAGAGATCGAAGTTAAAAGTTAAGAGTTTTTCTCAAAGTTTACTCTTGTTTCGTGTTCTTGTACTTTCGGTCACCTATCTATCAAATAAAATAGCTATCTATAAATTTTACTATCTTTTCGCCACTACATCTCCAATCATTGTTGAACCTCAGTTCAATTACATCTGTGTTGATAATTTCCGCTATCAGTTTGTCTTTGGGCGAACAATTGGTATCAGAGCCATTTGTGCTCCTCAACTCACCATTTGTGCTCCTCATCCCACTGTAAGTATTCTCTATCAGTTCATGTATACTTTTTATTGCTTTGCCATCTGCTTCAGTCGATTATCTATTTTATTTTATCTCTGTTGATTTGTTTGATATCGCTCGAGATTAAGTTTTTCTTAATCATTCGTGGTTTTGCATCGGTGGTTTTTGATCGCTTTCCTAGTCGCGTTCTAAGTCTCGCAGAAAGGAGCGTAAGTCGAGCAGTAAATCGTTGACCAAGTGTGAAAAACCTATTTTCAAAACTATGAGTAATTTTCGTAAAAATTTAACACGAGCACTATCATTTAAATCATCTCCGATAATAATAGAAATAGGATCATCTTCTCAATCTTCTCGATCGCATCTAAAAGTTTACCTAAACAGGTAGCTAAACTTGATTTCAAAAATATTTCTGAAATTACATATTCTAATATTGATCAATCTCTTCGCAATTGGAATCTTCCTCAAGTTAAACCAACTTCGGTTTACAATAAAGGATCTTTTGCAAAGAATCAAGAATTTATTGTTAAATTGGAAGAAGACACTCTACCAATTTACAATGAAGGTCAATAAATATATCTCATTTCTCCTGAGAAAATTCAGAAATATAGAGAATCTCATACATTTTGCCATGTTGGCTTAGTTCAAGTTGCAATCAAGCCACTAGTTTCACTAGGACTTGATACTTCGGTGTTAGTCGCTGTGCGCGATAAACGCCATACCGAATTTATTGACTCTGTTTTAGGAATGGTTGAAGGAAGTTTGTCCGAAGGACCAATTTACTTCAATTGCTTTCCTAATTTTTCATTTAATATACATGATGAATTAGCTCATGAAGCTCATGTTCTCAGTATATAGACTAAAGGATTTAATATGAAAGGTATCATTTCAAACGTTGCGGTTGTCTACCGTATCTGTTATAAATTAATGAAATCTATAGTTCCTGATGTTGCATATACAAAAATGCATACTGGAACTTCCACTCTAATTTTGACCAATGTCAAAAATAATATTGTTGATCGTACTCAACTAATCCAATGGAAAGATGTTTCTGTTCCACACCAGTGGACAATAAAAGATACAAATAAAGAAGAATGTCAAAAGAGACAAGTGTCTCAAACAATTAATCAAATAATATCACATGATGATGGTAATGTCGATATTATCTTTGCTCCTCGAGCATCCACATCTACCTCCACATCTACCACATTCTCATCTAAATCTAAACAATATGCTGAACCAAGTTCATCAACTATCTCGGATGAAACAATTCCTCCTCCTCCTCGAGTAGTAGGTGTTGCTTATTCTGTATATGCTAATACAACTCCTGATGATAATGTCAGTATTAATGATTTTGCTGATTATCATATTAATGTTGTTTCTCTTGTTGAAGAAGAAACACCTCATGAATTTAAAATGAATTATGATGTTTTAAAACAAGAGTTTTTAACTCATCCTTTTAAACATATATTTTGTAAACTCATATCTTTCAAAAATCAAGCGATTTTTCGTGAAAAATATTTTGATTATGTTAAAACTAATCAAATTAATATTCCATTTTTTAACTGGATATCTCTAAAATGTCCTCAACTGTCAATTCAAATAAATACTATTTGGGAAGACACTTCCGGCAAAAAATATAAACAAACTCATCCTCCTTTAGCACCCATTCAAATAAAGGGAGATATTAAAACTACTCCATTTAAAGCTTTTATCCCTAATCTTGGTGTTGCTACATCAAAAGATACTTCGCATATTATAGAACAAAATAATTTCACAAATTTATATTTGTCTACTTTAACTACAGCTGTTATAGCTCAATCTCACAAAAATAATGTGCCTAGTGCTTCTACAGCACATCCAATTATTAAGAAGGTTTTTCATCCTTCATCATCTGCTCCATTAACATCTTTTGCTAAAGAATCAAAAGTTTCAAATGAATTTCTTGAAATATTAACGAAGCAATTAGCTCAGCTAAATATTTCAAATAACCCATCTAGTTCATCTTCATCTCAACCTATATCCAAAGCAAAGGATAAAGGTCCAATTATTGCCAATCTTGATCATGTTCAGACTGAATCTGCTGAATCAGATGATTCTGCCTCAGTGACTCTTTCTATTTCTCAATCTTCCAATTTATCTTCTAATCATTTTTCTGTCAATCGTATTGAAAGAAAACAATTTAAAAATAGATTTCCATTACAAAAACAATATTATTCACGACCATCTCCTCCTGATATGGTTATTGAAGAAAAAATTCCAAAGAATCAAAAATATGATGGATCTACTATCTATGATTGAAATATTGATGGCTTATCTGAATATCATGTTTTGGATGTCATTCTCAAAATGCAAACTTATGCAAAAGCTTGCAATATGCATGATCATCCTGAGGAACAAATTGCCTTAGCCATTACTTCAGGTTTTACTGGACAATTATATGGTTGGTGGCAGTATGTTCTTTCTGATCAAGCTCGAAAGAACATCCTTGAATCTGTTGAGAAAGATTCTCAAAACAATGTTATCCTTAATTTCTATGGAAAACCAAAATCTAATGCTGTTGACACTCTAACGGCAAATATTGTGTGGCACTTTGTCGGCACACTTGAATCTTTGAATGAAAAACTCACTGATCAACTACAAAATCTAAGATGTCGTACTCTCAGTGATTATCGCTGGTACAAAGATATCTTCTTTTCAAAATTATATATGTTGACTGAGCAACATGATACGAATTTCTGGAAAGAAAGATTTGTAGCTGGTTTACCATCTTTCTTTGCTGCTAAAGTCAAAGAATATATCAAAGATCAAAACAATGGTTCTATGAACTGGACTGAATTATCATATGGTGATGTCACTCAATATGTTCAAAAATGTGCTATTTCTATTTGTAATGATATGCGTATTAAACGCCAATTACAGAAAGAAAAGAGCTCATTAAAACGAGATCTTGGTAATTTCTGTTATGACTTTGGTCATGATTTTGATTTTACTCCTTTAGCAAACACTAGATTTAATCGTACTAAACGATTTCCTAAAAATCAGTTTTATGCTAAACCAAAAAGATCTTCAAAATCTAAATCTTATTTTAAATCTTCTAAAAAATCTCATCCATCTTTTAAAAAGAAAAATGTATGTTTTACTTGTGGTAAACCTGGACATTATGCGAATAAATGTTATATGAAAGATTTTAAAAGAAAAATTCAAAATGTGAATCAAGACTCTGCGTCTGATTCTTCTTCTAAATCTGATGTTTGTCATTGTACAAACAATATCCTTAATACATCTTCCTCTAGTACAGAGATTAATGTTTTAACTGCTCATGAAGAATTAATTCTTTCTATTGGTGAGCAGATAACTGATCCTTCTTTGAAATATAAATATTTCACTGAATTGGTTCAATCAGCTGAACCCATTCAAGACACCATTTTCGAATCTCCATTGCTTGAGAAAAAGCAAAATAAATTTAAAAAACAATTAAATTTAGATCCTACTAAATATACATTTTCGAGTCTGATGAAGGTTGTGAATCAAAAACCTCATCAACCTACAATTCAATCTCTTCAAGCTGAGATTAATCAACTTAAATCTGAAATTAGTACATTAACTAATAGAGTTTCTACTCTTGAAACTTTAGATAATGTATCGATTTCTGAATTTGACCCTAATAACATTTTTGTTGAGACAGTAACTCGTGTTACTCATCAACGATGGTTTGTTCAAATCACATTTACAATAAAAGATTTTCATTGTAAATGTACTGCACTCATTGACTTAGGTGCTGATTTAAATTGTTTACGTGAAGGACTTGTCCCTTTACGTTACTGTGAGTCTACAGACAATAAAATTTATGTTGCCAATGGAAAACAAACAAAAATTAAAAATAAAATTTCAATGGCACATATTTGTCATCAATCTGTGTATTCCGACTTCTTTTATAATTATAAAAGGTCCGAATCATGATATGTTGCTAGGAACTCCATTTCTTCAACATATTCAACCTTTCAATGTCTCATCTCAAGGTATTTCTACCAAATTGATGAATAAAGAAATTTTCTTTTCTTTTATTCAACATCCTGTACTATTTAAATCAAATTATCAATCAAATTGATTTTAAACAAAAACATATATCGTTTTTCAGTGAAGGACTTGTCCCTTTACGTTACTGTGAGTCTACAGACAATAAAATTTATGTTGCCAATGGTAAACAAACAAAAATTAAAAATAAAATTTCCATGGCACATATTTGTCATCAATCTGTATGTATTCCGACTTCTTTTATAATTATAAAAGGTATGAATCATGATATGTTGCTAGGAACTCCATTTCTTCAACATATTCAACCTTTCAATGTTTCATCTCAAGGTATTTCTACCAAATTGATGAATAAAGAAATTTTCTTTTCTTTTATTCAACCTCCTGTTGATCACTATTTAAATCAAATTATAAATCAAATTGATTTCAAACAAAAACATATATCATTTTTAAGAAATGAAATTCATCTTCTTAAAACTGATCAAATTTTACAATCTTCCTCATTTAAACTTAAATTAGAAAGTTTTCAATCTCATCTTCAAGAACAATGTTGTTCTGATATTCCTTCAGCATTTTGGGAAAGAAAACGTCATCTCATTTCTCTTCCTTATATTCCTGAATTTGATGAATCCAAAATTCCTACTAAAGCAAATCCCTCTCAAATGAATTCTCGTTTACGAGATCTTTGTCAGAATGAAATTAAAGATTTGCTTAAGAAAAAACTAATTACTCCATCTCAATCTCCTTGGAGTTGCACAAAGATTCTATGTTGAAAATGCTCCCGAACTTGAACGAGGTGTTCCTCGACTTGTTATCAATTATAAACCATTAAATATGGTTTTAAAAACAATTTGATACCCTTTGCCAAATAAAAATGATCTTATTAAGGCCACAACTCAGGCAGTTATCTTTTCCAAATTTGATCTAAAATATGGATTTTGGCAAATACAAGTTCATCCATCTGATAGATATAAAACTGCATTTAATACTCCATTTGGCCAATATCAATGGAATGTTATGCCTTTTGGTTTAAAGAATGCTCCATCTGAATTTCAAAAAATTATGAATGATATTTTCAATCCGTATCATGAATATATTTTAGTATGTATTGATGATATATTGGTCTTCTCTTCATCTGTTGATCAACATTGGAAACATTTACATACTTTCCAATCTCTGATCATTAAAAATGGCCTTGTGCTCTCTCAAAAGAAAATGCATCTTTTTCAACTTAATGTTACCTTTTTATGTTTCAAAATATCTAATCAAACTATTACTCCTGTTAACAGAGTAATCAGTTTTGCTGACAAATTTCCTGATAAGTTAATTGATAAAAACCAATTACAACGATTTCTTGGTTGTCTTAACTATCTTTCAGATTTCTATCACAATGCTGCTATTGATAGAAAACTGTTGCATGCTTTGTTAAAATCTGATGCCAAATTTATTTGGACTCCTGATCATACCAAAGCTATTCAATTAATCAAACAAAAGGTAAAAACCTTACCTTGTCTTCATCTGGCACAGCCTCACTATTTTAAAATTATTCAATCTGATGCTTCGATATTGGTTTTGGCGGAATCCTCCTTCAAAACCCCCCTAGGAAGGATGAGCAACTTGTTTGCTTTACTTCTAAACTTTGGAATAAAACACAATCCGATTATTCAACTTGTCAAAAAGAAGTTTTGGCAATTGTGCTTTGTGTTCAGAAATTTCAATCTGATATTTTAAATCAAAAGTTTTTGATTCGTGTTGATTGCAAGTCTGCAAAATAAATTCTTTTTAAAGATGTAAAGAATTTGGTTTCAAAACAAATATTTGCTCATTGGCAAGCAATTTTAAGTATATTTGACTTTGATATTGAATATATTAAAGGTTCTGACAATTCTTTACCTGATTTCTTATCTAGAGAATTTCTTACTTCAACTTCATATGTTAATTGTTTACAGATCATGAATAAAGACAAATCTCAAGCGAGGAATCGCTTCAAACCTTTATCTGAGCCTGAAACTCATTCTGAATATCTTTTAACCCATCGCCATCTCCTTCTCATTCTTGAGAATCAATTTTTAAATAAACCTCTTGAGACTCAAGTCAATTTATTCATGCCTCCAGGCCTAAATTATTTTCCATCTAGACCTCATACCAATATCAATTTTTATGAGTCTATTCTTGTCCATACTAAATCTGTGCAATTTGATCATTTTACAAGAGAAAACTCGAATGAAATCTCTTACTCTAAATTTCGCATTCAAAAGGTTTTATCTTCGACAAAATGGTGTTCTTTGCATCACTCAATTCAGCATAGTCCTTTTATGTATCAACAAATGACTATTGCTAATGATAAACCTGCGGTTTTTCTCAATTACAAAGACTATATGGATGTTTGGCGTAATATTCTATTTTACCAAGATCCATCCTCTAAACATTCATGGTATTTAACATTTATGAAAAATATCAAACTTCCTCTACCTTAGTGGTTTATGACCGATTGGTGGACAAAGTTTGGACCCTCAACTGATATTTTCCCAGCAACGGTGTTGCACGCATATGAAAAATCAAATTTATCTTTGTTACAGTTCATGCATCGGTATTCGATCCCATGGATACTCAGATGGCAATATGCCACCCATGAAGTAACAAAAAATAATCTCGTATCTTTTACCTATTTAGCTCAAGACATTTACTGCAAATGGTGGGATAAATTCAATTGTGTTTTCACCAAACCAACAGCTCCTCTTAAATTCAATGAGTTCCCATCTCTTTCATCTAGTTTTAAAGATGTGGTTACAAAACCCAAATCTCAAGTTGAATCTGCTACGGCTTCATCATCACTTAATCCAGATATTGCTCAAGTTATTCTTGATCAACTAAAGAAAATGAATGATCGTCTTGATCAAGTTGAATTTAAATGTTCTTCATCTAACAGATCAGTGTCTAATAGATCAGTTTCTGATGATAACATTTATGCTCTTTCTGATAACTAGCAATTCTGAATTTACTGATCTTATTTTTATACCTGGTATTCAACAACCCTTGATTGATACCATTTATCCTGAATTTTTTCCATTTTCCAACTATTTCTGAATTTACATAAATGCTAAACCCTTGATTGAGAATCGCTTCAAACCTTTATCTGAGCCTGAAACTCATTCTGAATATCTTTTAACCCATCGCCATCTCCTTCTCATTCTTGAGAATCAATTTTTAAATAAACCTCTTGATACTCAAGTCAATTTATTCATGCCTCCAGGCCTAAATTATTTTCCATCTAGACCTCACACCAATATAAATTTCTATGAGTCTATTCTAGTTCATACCAAATCTGTACAATTTGAACATTTTACAAGAGATAACTCTACTGAAATCTCTTACTCTAAATTTCGCATTCAAAAGGTTTTATCTTCGACAGAATGGTGTTCTTTACATCAATCAATTCAGCATAGTCCTTTTATGTATCAACAAATGACTATTGCTAGTGATAAACCTGCAGTATTTCTCAATTACAAAGACTATATGGATGCTTGGCGTAATATTTTATTTTACCAAGATCCATCCTCTAAACATTCATGGTATTTAACATTTGTGAAAAATATCAAACTTCCTCTACCTTAGTGGTTTATGACCGATTGATGGACAAAGTTTGGACCATTAACTGATATTTTCCCAGCAACTGTGTTGCACGCATATGAAAAATCAAATTTATCTTTGTTACAGTTCATGCATCGGTATTCAATCCCATGGATACTCAGATGGCAATATGCCACCCATGAAGTAAAAAAAAATAATCTCGGATCTTTTACCTATTTAGCTCAAGACATTTACTGCAAATGGTGGGATAAATTCAACTGTGTTTTTATCACCAAACCAACTGCGCCTCTTAAACTCAGTGAGTTCTCATCTCTTTCATCTAGTTTCAAAGATGTGGTTACAAAACCCAAATCTCAAGTTGAATCTGCTACGGCTTCATCATCACTTAATCCAGATATTGCTCAAGTTATTCTTGATCAACTAAAGAAAATGAATGATCGTCTTGATCAGGTTGAATCTAAATGTTCTTCATCTAACAGATCAGTGTATAATCGATCAGTTTCTGATGATAACATTTATGCTCTTTCTGATACAGAATTATGACTAGCAATTCGGAATTTACTGATCTTATCTTGATACCTGGTATTCAACAACCCTTGATTGATACCATTTATCCGGAATTATTTCCCAATGGCGTCGAAATTGTTTGGCCCGCTCATTCATCAAGATGTTACTTGAATATTTTTCCCTGTAATGTTAATTTCTTGTGGACAACTCAAGATATTCAGCTTCTCACCACTCTGTGGCATCTTTTGGGAAAACCTATTATCCGAATTTATCTCCATTTTCCAACTATTCTGAATTTTCCTGAATATGTTCATGAATCACTTTGGGAATTTCTTAATCCCTTGCCCATATGTTTCTATTGTATCTGGCATCATCGATGGACTCATCAATTTCAGGCCCATGCCATTTAAAGTTGTTCAAGCCCATGCTCCCTGGACTTGTCCAGCCTTCTGGCCCAAGCCATAAATCTTTTCAAGGTCAGACTTCCTAGCATTATTGCTACTAGCTTTAATGACTAGCCTTTATAAGACTGTATTTCCACTTTGCCAATCTGCCCATCTGCCAATTTGCCAATCTGCCAATCTGCCAATCTACTCGTCTTTGTCAAAGCAATCAGTGCTACAGTGTAGCTTTTGTTTTTTCGAAAGGGCAAGTACTGTACATTAGCTTTTACTTTTTTGAAGAGTCAAGCATTATTCCTAAAGTGCTACAATGTAAGCTTTTACTTTTTTGAAGAGTCAAGCATTATTCATAAAGTGCTTTGTCTTTTGCTTTTGCGAAGAGTCATTTGACCTTTGCTTTTGTGAAGAGTCATTTGTCTTTCTCTTTTTCGAAAGGGTAGGATTGCCTTTTCATCGGCAATGCGTCTATAAATATGGAGTTTAGTTTTTAGTTTTAGATATCGAAGTATAGATCGAAGTTTAGAGTTAAGAGTTTTTCTCAAAGTTTACTCTTGTTTCGTGTTCTTGTACTTTCGGTCACCTATCTATCAAATAAAATAGCTATCTATAAATTTTACTATCTTTTTGCCACTACATCTCCAATCTTTGTTGAACCTCGGTTCAATTACATCTGTGTTGATAATTTCCGCTATCAGTTTGTCTTTGAGCGAACAATTGGTATCAGAGCCATTTGTGCTCCTCAACTCACCATTTGTGCTCCTCATCCCACTGTAAGTATTCTCTATCAGTTCATGTATACTTTTTATTGCTTTGCCATCTGCTTCAGTCGATTATCTATTTTATTTTATCTCTGTTGATTTGTTTGATATCGCTCGAGATTAAGTTTTTCTTAATCATTCATGGTTTTGCATCGGTGGTTTTTGATCGCTTTCCTAGTCGCGTTCTAAGTCTCGCAGAAAGGAGCGTAAGTCGAGCAGTAAATCGTTGACCAAGTGTGAAAAACCTATTTTCAAAACTATGAGTAATTTTCGTAAAAATTTAACACGAGCACTATCATTTAAATCATCTCCGATAAAACTAGAAATAGGATCTTCTTCTGAATCTTCTGGCACTGCATCTAAAAGTTTACCTAAACAGGTAGCTAAACTTGATCTCAAAAATATTTCTGAAATCACATATTCTAATATTGATCAATCTCTTCGCAATTGGAATCTTCCTCAAGTTAAACCAACTTCGGTTTACAATAAAGGATCTTTTGCAAAGAATCAAGAATTTATTGTTAAATTGGAAGAAGACACTCTACCAATTTACAATGAAGGTCAAGAAATATATCTCATTTCTCCTGAGAAAATTCAGAAATATAGAGAATCTCATACATTTTGCCATGTTGGCTTAGTTCAAGTTGCAATCAAGCCACTAGTTTCACTAGGACTTGGACTGATACACAAAGTAATTATTCTATTGTTAAAAAAGAAGTTTTAGCAATAGTGCTTTGTGTTCAGAAATTGCAATCTGATATTTTAAATCAAAAGTTTTTGATACGTCTTGATTGCAAGTCGGCAAAAGAAATTCTTTTCAAAGATGTAAAGAATTTGGTTTCAAAACAAATATTTGCTCGTTGGCAAGCAATTTTAAGTATATTTGATTTTGATATTGAATATATTAAAGGTTCTGACAATTCTTTACCTGATTTCTTATCTAGAGAATTTCTTACTTCAACCTCATCGCCATCTCCTTCTCCGTCTTGAGAATAAAATTTTAATAAATCTCTTGCTATCAAGTCTTGCCTCCAGGCAACGTATTTATTATCTAGACCTCACACCAATATCAGTTGTATGAGTCTCTTCTTGTACCAATCTGTACAATTTGAACATGTTACAAGAGTTAACTCGAATGAAATCTCTTACTCTAAATTTTGCACAACTCTCTAACCATGCAGGAACAATTTGATAAAAATTTCAACAATTTGAAGCAAAATAGTCAGCCTCAAAATATAGGCAGACAATTGTTCAACTTAATCTGCTCATCATGAGGACTTTAGCCCGTGCTCTCAATCATCCAGCGATCCGAGATCCTATGATTGATATCATCCATGCTGAATTAATCAGTAATGGTGTTGAGATTATGCTAAATAGCTCAAACACCCGTTATCAATTATACATTTTCACATGTAGCACTCTTCTTTAGACTTATGAAGATGCTAACATGCTTCTTACCCTATGGCATTTATTGCAAAAACCAATCATTTATGTAGTTACCCATTATCCCGATTTTTATCGGTATCCAACTTATATGCATTTTAACCTATGGAGGATTCTCCGTATGGATCCCCTCCGGTTCTATTGTCGTTATCTTAACAATTAGTCGAATTTATCTCCATTTTCCAACTATTCTGAATTTTCATGAATATGTTCATGAATCACTTTGGGAATTTCTTAATTCCTTCCCCATATATTGCTATTGTATCTGGCATCATCGATGGACTCATCAATTTCAGGCCCATGCCATTTAATGTTGTTCAAGCCCATGCTCCCTGGACTTGTCCAGCCTTCTGGCCCAAGCCATGAATCTTTTCAAGTACAGACTTCCTAGCATTATTGCTACTAGCTTTAATGACTAGCCTTTATAAGATTGTATCTCCACTTTGCCAATCTTCCAATCTGCCAATCTGTCAATCTGCCAATCTGTCAAACTGACAATCTGCTCGCCTTTGTCAAAGCAATCAGTGCTACAGTGTAGCTTTTGCTTTTTCGAAAGGTCAAGTACTGTACATTAGCTTTTACTTTTTTGAAGAGTCAAGCACTATTCTAAAAGTGCTACAATATAAGCTTTTACTTTTTCGAAGAGTCAAGCACTATTCATAAAGTGCTTTGTCTTTTGCTTTTTCGAAGGGTCATTTGATCCTTGCTTTTGTGAAGAGCCATTTGGCTTTCTCTTTTTCGAAGGGTAGGATTGTCTTTTCATCGGCAATGCGTCTATAAATATGGAGTTTAGTTTTCAGTTTTAAATATCGAAGTAGAGATCGAAGTTAAGAGTTAAGAGTTTTTCTCAAAGTTTACTCTTGTTTCGTGTTCTTGTACTTTCGGTCACCTATCTATCAAATAAAATAGCTATCTATAAATTTTACTATCTTTTCGCCACTACATCTCCAATCAGTTTGTCTTTGGGCGAACAATTGGTATCAGAGCCATTTGTGCTCCTCACCTCACCATTTGTGCTCCTCATCTCACTGTAAGTATTCTCTATCAGTTCATGTATACTTTTTATTGCTTTGCCATCTGCTTCAGTCGATTATCTATTTTATTTTATCTCTGTTGATTTGTTTGATATCGCTCGAGATTAAGTTTTTCTTAATCATTCGTGGTTTTGCATCGGTGGTTTTTTATCGCTTTCCTAGTCGCGTTCTAAGTCTCGCAGAAAGGAGCGTAAGTCGAGCAGTAAATCGTTGACCAAGTGTGAAAAACCTATTTTCAAAACTATGAGTAATTTTCGTAAAAAATTAACACGAGCACTATCACTTAAATCATCTCCGATAAAACTAGAAATAGGATCATCTTCTAATCTTCTCGCATCGCATCTAAAAGTTTACCTAAACAGTAGCTAAACTTGATTTCAAAAATATTTCGAAATTACATATTCTAATATTGATCAATCTCTTCGCAATTAGAATCTTCCTCAAGTTAAACCAACTTGGTTTACAATAAAGGATCTTTTGCAAAGAATCAAGAATTTATTGTTAAATTGGAAGAAGACACTCTACCAATTTACAATGAAGGTCAAGAAATATATCTCATTTCTCCTGAGAAAATTCAGAAATATAGAGAATCTCATACATTTTGCCATGTTGGCTTAGTTCAAGTTGCAATCAAGCCACTAGTTTCACTAGGACTTGATACTTCGGTGTTAGTCGCTGTGCGCGATAAACGCCATACCGAATTTATTGACTCTGTTTTAGGAATGGTTGAAGGAAGTTTGTCTGAAGGACCAATTTACTTCAATTGCTTTCCTAATTTCTCATTTAATATTCATGATGAATTAGCTCATGAAACTCATGTTCTCAGTATCTACACAAAAGGATTTAATATGAAAGGTATCATATCAAATGTTGCGGTTGTATACCGTATCTGTTATAAATTAATGAAATCTATTGTTCCTGATGTTGCTTATACTAATTTGCATACTGGAACATCCACACTATTTTTGACTAATGTCAAAAACAATATAGTTGATCGTACTCAACTAATCAAATGGAAAGATGTTTCTGTTCCACACCAGTGGACAATAAAAAATAAGAAATAAAGAAGAATGTCAAAAGAGACAAGTGTCTCAAACAATTAATCAAATAATATCACATGATGATGGTAATATTGATATCATCTTTGCTCCTCGAGCATCCACATCTACCTCCAAATCTACCACATTCTCATCTAAATCTAAACAATATGCCGAATCAAGTTCTTCAAATATCTCGGATGAAAAAATTCCTCCTCCTCCTCGAGTAGTAGGTGTTGCTTATCCTGTATATGCTAATACAACTCCTGATGATAATGTCAGTATTAATGATTTTGCTGATTATCATATTAATGTTGTTTCTCTTGTTGAAGAAGAAACACCTTCTGAATTTAAAATGAATTATGAAGTTTTAAAAGAAGAGTTTTTAACTCATCCTTTTAAACTTATATTTTGTAAACTCATATCTTTTAAAAATCAAGCGATTTTTCGTGAAAAATATTTTGATTATGTTAAAACTAATCAAATTAATATTACATTTTTTGACTGGATATCTCTAAAATGTCCTCAACACTCAATTCAAATAAATACTATTTGGGAAGACACTTCCGGCAAAAAATATAAACAAACTCATCTTCCTTTAGCACCCATTCAAATAAGGAAGATATTAAAGCTACTCCATTTAAAGCTTTTATCCCTGATCTTGGTGTTGCTACATCAAAAGATATTTCGCATATTATAGAACAAAATAATTTCACAAATTTATATTTGTCTACTTTAACTACAGCTGTTATAGCTCAATCTCACAAAAATAATGTGCCTAGTGCTTCTACAGCACAGCCAATTATTAAGAAGGCTTTTCATCCTTCGTCATCTGCTCCATTAACATCTTTTGCTAAACAATCAAAAGTTTCAAATGAATTTCTTGAACTATTAACGAAGCAATTAGCTCAGCTAAATATTTCAAATAACCCATCTAGTTCATCTTCATCTCAACCTATATCCAAAGCAAAGGATAAAGGTCCTCTTATTGCCAATCTTGATCATGTTGGATCGAATCTGGCCGAATCGAGATGATTACGCCTCAGCTGACTCTTCGCTTTCTCAATATTCCAATTTATCTTCTGATCATTTTTTTGTCAATCGTATTGAAAGAAAACAATTTAAGAATCGATTTCCATTACAAAAACAATATTATTCAAGACCATCTCCTGCTGATATGGTTATTGAAGAAAAAATTCCAAAGAATCAAAAATATGATGGATCTACTATCTATGATTGGAATATTGATGGTTTATCTGAATATCATGTTTTGGATGTCATCCTCAAAATGCAAACTTATGCAAAAGCTTGCAATATGCATGATCATCCTGAGGAACAAATTGCCTTAGCCATTACTTCTGGTTTTACTGGACAATTATATGGTTGGTGGCAGTATGTTCTTTATGACCAAGTTCGAAAGAACATCCTTGAATCTGTTGAGAAAGATTATGAAAACAATGTTATCCTTAATTTCTATGGAAAACCAAAATCTAATGCTTGTTGACACACTACTTAACGCGCAAATATTGTGTGGCACTTTTGTTGGCACACTTGAATCTTTGAATGAAAAACTCACGATCAACTACAAAATCTAAGATGTCGCACTCTCAGCGATGATTATCGCCGGTACAAAGATATCTTCTTTTCAAAATTATATCTGTTGACCGAGCAACATGATATGATATTTAATTTCTCGAAAGAAAGATTTGTAGTCGGGTTTACCATCTTTTTTGTTGCTAAAGTCAAAGAATATATCAAAGATCAAAACAATGGTTCTATGAATCGGATCAATTATCATATGGTGATGTCACCTTGAATATGTTCAAAAATGTGCTATTTCTATTTGTAATAATATGCGTATTAAACGCCAATTACGTAAAGAAAAGAGCTCATTAAAACGAGATCTTGCTAATTTCGCATATGACTTTGGTCATGATTTTGATTTTACTACTTTAGCAAAAACTAGGTTTAATCGTACTAAACGATTTCCTAAAAATCAGTTTTATGCTAAATCAAACGATCTTCAAAATCTAAATCTTATTTTAAATCTTCTAAACAATCTCATCCAAATTTTAAAAAGAAAAATGTCTGTTTTACTTGTGGTAAACTTGGACATTATGCGAATAAATGTCATATGAAAGATTTTAAAAGAAAAATTCAAAATGTTAATCAAGACGCTACGTCTGATTCTTCTTCTGAATCTTCTGTTTGTCATTGTACAAACAATATCCTTAATACATCTTCATCTAGTACAGAGATCAATGTTTTAACTGCTCATGAAGAATTAATTCTTTCTATTGGTGAGCAGATAACTTATCCTTCTTTGAAATATAAATATTTCACTGAATTGGTTCAATCAGCTGAACCCATTCAAAACACCATTTTCGAATCTCCATTGCTTGAGAAAAAGCAAAACAAATTTAAAAAACAATTAAATTTAGATCCTACTAAATATATATTTTCGAGTCTGATGAAGGTTGTGAATCAAAAACCTCATCAACCCACAATTCAATCTCTTCAAGCTGAGATTAATCAACTGAAATCTGAAATTACTACATTAACAAATCGAGTTTCTACGCTTGAAACTTTAGATAATGTATCAATTTCTGAATTTGACCCTAATAATATATTTGTTGAGACAGTAACTCGTGTTACTCATCAACGATGGTTTGTTCAAATCACATTTACAATAAAAGATTTTCATTGTAAATGTAATGCACTCATCGACTCAGGTGCTGATTTAAATTGTTTACGTGAAGGACTTGTCCCTTTACGTTACTGTGAGTCTACAGACAATAAAATTTATGTTGCCAATGGTAAACAAACAAAAATTAAAAATAAAATTTCCATGGCACGTACTTGTCATCAATCTATATGTATTCCGACTTCTTTTATAATTATAAAAGTTCTGAATCATGATATGTTGCTAGGAACTCCATTTCTTCAACATATTCAACCTTTCAATGTTTCGTCTCAAGGTATTTCTACCAAATTGATGAATAAAGAAATTTTCTTTTCTTTTATTCAACCTCCTCTTGATCACTATTTAAATCAAATTATAAATCAAATTGATTTCAAACAAAAACATATATCATTTTTAAGAAATGAAATTCATCTTCTTAAAACTGATCAAATTTTACAATCTTCCTCATTTAAACTTAAATTAGAAAGTTTTCAATCTCATCTTCAAGAACAATGTTGTTCTGATATTCCTTCAGCATTTTGGGAAAGAAAACGTCATCTCGTTTCTCTTCCTTATATTCCTGAATTTGATGAATCCAAAATTCCTACTAAAGAAAATCCCTCTCAAATGAATTCTCGTTTACGAGATCTTTGTCAGAATGAAATTAAAGATTTGCTTAAGAAAAAACTAATTACTCCATCTCAATCTCCTTGGAGTTGCACAACATTCTATGTTGAAAATGCTCCTGAACTTGAACGAGGTGTTCCTCGACTTGTTATCAATTATAAACCATTAAATATGGTTTTAAAAACAATTTGATACCCTTTGCCAAATAAAAATGATCTTATTAAGGCCACAACTCAGGCTGTTATCTTTTCCAAATTTGATCTAAAATCTGGATTTTGGCAAATACAAGTTCATCCATCTGATCGATATAAAACTGCATTTAATACTCCATTTGGCCAATATCAATGGAATGTTATGCCTTTTGGTTTAAAGAATGCTCCACCTGAATTTCAAAAAATTATGAATGATATTTTCAATCCATATCATGAATATATTTTAGTATATATTGATGATATATTGGTTTTTTCTTCATCTGTTGATCAACATTGGAAACATTTACATACTTTCCAATCTCTGATCATTAAAAATGGCCTTGTGCTATCTCAAAAGAAAATGCATCTTTTTCAACTGAATGTTACCTTTTCAGGTTTCAAAATATCAAATCAAACTATTACTCCTGTTAATAGAGTAATCAGTTTTGCTGACAAATTTCCTGATAAGTTAATTGATCAAAATTAATTACAACGATTTCTTGGTTGTCTTAACTATCTTTCAGATTTCTATCATTTCATTCGGACAAAGATCTCGTAAACGAGAATTCATTTGAGAGGGATTTGCTTTAGTAGGAATTTTAGATTCATCAAATTCAGGGATATAAGGAAGAGAAACGAGATGACGTTTTCTTTCCCAAAATGCAGAAGGAATATCAGAACAACATTGTTCTTGAAGATGAGATTGAAAACTTTCTAATTTAAGTTTAAATGAGGAAGATTGTAAAATTTGATCAGTTTTAAGAAGATGAATTTCATTTCTTAAAAATGATATATGTTTTTGTTTAAAATCAATTTGATTGATAATTTGATTTAAATAGTGATCAACAGGAGGTTGAATAAAAGAAAAGAAAATTTCTTTATTCATCAGTGTGGTAGAAATACCTTGAGATGAAACATTGAAAGGTTGAATATGTTGAAGAAATGGCGTTCCTAGCAACATATCATGATTCAGACCTTTTATAATTATAAAAGAAGTCGGAATACATACAGATTGATGACAAATATGTGCCATGGAAATTTTATTTTTAATTTTGGTTTGCTTGCCATTGGCAACAGAGATTTTATTGTCAGTAGACTCACAGTAACGTAAAGGGACTAATCCTTCACGTAAACAATTTAAATCGTTACCTGAGTCAATGAGTGCATTATATTTACAATGAAAGTCTTTTATTGTAAATGTGATTTGAACAAACCATCGTTGATGAATAACACGAGTTACTGTCTCAACAAAAATATTATTAGGGTCAAATTCAGAAATTGATACATTATCTAAAGTTTCAAGTGTAGAAACTCGATTTGTTAATGTATTAATTTCATATTTCAGTTGATTAATCTCAGTTTGAATAGATTGAATTGTGGGTTGATGAGGTTTTTGATTCACAACCTTCATCAGACTCGAAAATGTATATTTAGTAGGATATAAATTTAATTGTTTTTTAAATTTGTTTTGCTTTTTCTCAAGCAATGGAGATTCGAAAATGGTTTCTTGAATGGGTTCAAATTGATTGAACCAATTCATGAAATATTTATATTTCAAAGAAGGATCGCTATCTCGCTTCACCAATAGAAAGAATTAATTCTTCATGAGCAGCTAAAACATTGATCTCTCAGATAGAGAAGATGTATTAAGGATATTGTTTGTACAATGACAAACATCGATTCGTAAGAAAATCGACGCAGAGTCGTGATTAACATTTTGAATTTTTCTTTTAAAATCTTTCATATGACATTTATTAGCATAATGTCCAGGTTTACCACAAGTAAAACATACATTTTTCTTTTAAAAGATGGATGAGATTTTTAGAAGATTTAAAATAAGATTTAGATTTTGAAGATCGTTTTTGCTTTAGCATAAAAACTGATTTTTAGAAATCGCTTTAGTACGATTAAATCTAGTTTTTGCTAAAGGAGTAAAATCAAAATCATGACCAAAGTCATAACAGAATTACCAAGATCTCATTTTATCGAGCTCTTTTCTTTCTCAGAATTATGCTTAATAAGCATATCATTACAAATAGAAATAGCACATTTTTGAACATATTGGGTGACATCACCATAGATAATTCAAATCCGATTCATTGAACCATTGTTTTGATCTTTGAGATATTATTTGACTTTAGCAGCAAAAAAAAATGGTAAACTAGCTACAAATCTTTCTTTCCAGAAATTCAGATCATGTTGCTCACCAACAACATATAATTTTGAAAAGAAGATATCTTTGTACTTCAAATGATAATCAATGAGAGTACGACATCTTAGATTTTGTAGTTGATCGATGAGTTTTTCATTCAAAGATTCAAGTGTGCCGACAAAGTGCCACACAATATTTGCTGTTAGAGTGTCAACAGCATTAGATTTTGGTTTACCATAGAAATTAAGGATAACATTGTTTTGAGAATCTTTCTCAACAGATTCAAGAATGTTCTTTCGAGCTGTGTCAGAAAGAACATATTGCCACCAACCATATAATTGTCCAGTAAAACCGAAAGTAATGGCTAAGGCAATTTGTTCCTCAGGATGATCATGCATATTGCAAGCTTTTGCATAAGATTGCATTTTTAGAATAACATCTAAAACATGATATTCTGATAAACCATCAATATTCCAATCATAAATAGTAGATCCATCATATTTTTGATTCTTTGGAATTTTTTCTTCAATAACCATATCAGCAGGAGATGGTCGTGAATAATATTGTTTTTGTAATGGAAATCGATTCTTAAATCTTTTTCTTTCAATACAATTGATAGAAAAATGATCAGAAGATAAATTGGAAGATTGAGAAACAGAAAGAGTCACTGAGGCAGAATCATCTGATTCAGCAGATTCAGTCTGAACATGATCAAGATTGGCAATAAGAGGACCTTTATCCTTTGCTTTGGATATAGGTTGAGATGAAGATGAACTAGATGGGTTATTTGAAATATTTAGCTGAGCTAATTGCTTCGTTAATATATCAAGAAATTCATTTGAAACTTTTGATTGTTTAGCAAAAGATGTTAATGGAGTAGATGACGAAGGATGAAAAGCCTTCTTAATAATTGGCTGTGCTGTAGAAGCACTAGGCACATTATTTTTGTGTGCTTGAGCAATAACAGCTGTAGTTAAAGTAGACAAATATAAATTTGTGAAATTATTTTGTTCTATAATATGAGAAATATCTTTTGATGTAGCAACACCAAGATCGTGGATAAAAGCTTTAAACTAGTAGCTTTAATATCTTCCTTTATTTGAATGGGTGCTAAAGGAGGATGAGTTTGTTTATATTTTTTCCTGGAAGTATCTTCCCAAATGGTATTTATTTGAATTGAGAGTTGAGGACATTTTTGAGATAACCAGTCAAAAAATGGAATATTAATTTGATTAGTTTTAACATAATCAAAATATTTTTCACGAAAAATCGCTTGATTTTTGAAAGATATGAGTTTACAAAAGATAGGTTTAAAAGGATGAGTTAAAAACTCTTCTTTTAAAACTTCATAATTCATTTTAAATTCAGGAGGTGTTTCTTCTTCAACAAGAGAAACAACATTAATATGATAATCAGCAAAATCATTAATACTGACATTATCATCAGGAGTTGTATTAGTATATATAGGATAAGCAACACCTACTACTCGAGGAAGAGGAGGAATTGTTTCATCCGAGATTGATGAACTTGGTTCAGCATATTGTTTAGATTTAGATGAGAATTTGTTGTAAACCGAAGTTGGTTTAACTTGAGGAAGATTCCAATTACGAAGAGATTGATCAATATTAGAATATGTGATTTCAGAAATATTTTTGAGATCGAGTTTAGCTACCTGTTTAGGTAAACTTTTAGATGCAAGATCGTAAGATTCGAAGATGATCCTAGTTCTAGTTTTATCTGAGATGATTTAAATGATAGTGCTCGTGTTAATTTTTTACGAAAATTACTCATAGTTTTGAAAATAGGTTTTTCACACTTGGTCAACGATTTACTGCTCGACTTACGCTCCTTTCTGCGAGACTTAGAACGCGACTAGGAAAGCGATCAAAAACCACCGATGCAAAACCACGAATGATTACGAAAAACTTAATCTCGAGCGATATCAAACAAATCAACAGAGATAAAATAAAATAGATAAGCGACTGAAGCAGATGGCAAAGCAATAAAAAGTATACATGAACTGATAGAGAATACTTACAGTGAGATGAGGAGCACAAATGGTGAGTTGAGGAGCACAAATGGCTCTGATACCAATTGTTCGCCCGAAGACAAACTGATACCAAAAATTATCAACACAGATGTAATTGAACCAAGGTTCAACAAAGATTGGAGATGTAGTGGCGAAAAGATAGTAAAATGCAAAGATAGCTATTTTATTTGATAGATAGGTGACCGAAAGTACATAAGAACACGAAACAATAGTAAACACTTAGAAAGCTCTTAACTCTAAACTTCGATCTCTACTTCGATATCTAAAACTGAAAACTAAACTCCATATTTATAGACGCATTGCCGATGAAAAGGCAATCCTACAAACGACCATTCGAAAAAGAGAAAGCCAAATGGCTCTTCAAAAAAGCAAAGGTCAAATGACTCTTCGCAAAAGCAAAAGACAAAGCACTTTATAAATAGTGCTTGACTCTTCGAAAAAGTAAAAGCTTACACTGTAGCACTTTAGGAATAGTGCTTGACTCTTCAAAAAAGTAAAAGCTAATGTACAGTACTTGCCCTTTCGAAAAAGCAAAAGCTACACTGTAGCACTGATTGCTTTGACAAAGACGAGCAGATTGGCAGATTGGCAGAATGGCAGAGTGGAGATACAATCTTATAACGGCTAGTCATTAAAGCTAGTTGCAATAATGCTAGGAAGTCTGTACTTGAAAAGATTAATGGCTTGGGCCAGAAGGCTGGACAAGTCCAGGGAGCATGGGCTTGAACAACTTTAAATGGCATGGGCCTGAAATTGATGAGTCCATCGATGATGCCAGATACAATAGAAACATATGGGGAAGGAATTAAGAAATTCCCAAAGTGATTCATGAACATATTCAGGAAAATTCAGAATAGTTGGAAAATTGAGATAAATTCGGATAATAGGTTTTCCCAAAAGATGCCGCAGAGTGGTGAGAAGCTGAATTTTTTGAGTTGTCCACAAGAAATTAACATTACAGGGAAAAATATTCAAGTAGCATCTTGATGACTGAGCGGGCCAAACAATTTCGACGCCATTGGGAAATAATTCCGGATAAATGGTATCAATCAAGGGTTGTTGAATACCAGGTATCAAGATAAGATCAGTAAATTCCGAATTGCTAGTCATAATTCTGTATCAGAAAGAGCATAAATGTTATCATCAGAAACTGATCGATTAGACACTGATCTGTTAGATGAAGAACATTTAGATTCAAAGACGATCATTCATTTTCTTTAGTTGATCAAGAATAACTTGAGCAATATCTGGATTAAGTGATGATGAAGCCGTAGCAGATTCAACTTGAGATTTGGGTTTTGTAACCACATCTTTGAAACTAGATGAAAGAGATGGGAACTCACTGAGTTTAAGAGGCGCAGTTGGTTTGGTGATAAAAACACAGTTGAATTTATCCCACCATTTGCAATAAATGTCTTGAGCTAAATAGGTAAAAGATCCGAGATTATTTTTTGTTACTTCATGGGTGGCATATTGCCATCTGAGTATCCATGGGATTGAATACCGATGCATGAACTGTAACAAAGATAAATTTGATTTTTCATATGCGTGCAACACAATTGCTTTGGGAAAATATCAGTTGAGGGTCCAAACTTTGTCCACCAATCGATCATAAACCACTGAGGTAGAGGAAGTTTGATATTTTTCACAAATGTTAAATACCATGAATGTTTAGAGGATGGATCTTTGTAAAATAAAATATTACGCCAAGCATCCATATAGTCTTTGTAATTGAGAAATACTGCAGGTTTATCACTAGCAATAGTCATTTGTTGATACATAAAAGGACTATGCTGAATTGATTGATGTAAAGAACACCATTCTGCCCAAGATAAAACCTTTTGAATGCGAAATTTAGAGTAAGAGATTTCAGTAGAGTTATCTCTTGTAAAATGTTCAAATTGTACAGATTTGGTATGAACTAGAATAGACTCATAGAACTGATATTGGTGTGAGGTCTAGATAATAAATACGTTGCCTGGAGGCAAGACTTGATAGCAAGAGATTTATTAAAATTTTATTCTCAAGACGGAGAAGGAGATGGCGATGAGGTTGAAGTAAGAAATTCTCTATATCAGAAATCAGGTAAAGAATTGTCAAAACCTTTAATATATTCAATATCAAAATCAAATATACTTAAAATTGCTTGCCAACGAGCAAATATTTATTTTGAAACCAAATTCTTTACATCTTTGAAAAGAATTTCTTATGCAGACTTGCAATCAACACGAATCAAAAACTTTTAATTTAAAATATCAGATTGAAATTTCTGAACACAAAGCACAATTGCCAAAACTTCTTTTTTGACAGATGAATAAGCAGATTGTGTTTTATTCCAAAGTTTAAGTTTAGAAGTAAAGCAAACAAGTTGCTCATCCTTCCCGGGGGGTTTTGGAAGGAGGATTCAGCCAAAACCAATATCAGAAGTATCAGATTGAATAATTTTAAAATAGTGAGGCTGTGCCAGATGAAAACAAGGTAAGGTTTTTACCTTATGTTTGATTAATTGAATAGCTTTGGTATGATCAGGAGTCCAAATGAATTTGGAATCAGATTTTAACAAAGCTTGCAACAGTTTTCTATCAATAGCAGCATTGTGATAGAAATCTGAAAGATAGTTAAGACAACCAAGAAATCGTTGTAATTGATTTTTATCAATTAACTTATCAGGAAATTTGTCAGCAAAACTGATTACTCTATTAACAGGAGTAATAGTTTGATTTGATATTTTGAAACCTAAAAAGGTAACATTCAGTTGAAAAAGATGCATTTTCTTTTGAGATAGCACAAGGCCATTGTTAATGATCAGAGATTGGAAAGTATGTAAATGTTTCCAATGTTGATCAACAGATGAAGAGAAGACCAATATATCATCAATATATACTAAAATATAGTCATGATGTGGATTGAAAATAACATTCATAATTTTTTGAAATTAAAGATTTGCTTAAGAAAAAACTAATTACTCCATCTCATTCTCCTTGGAGTTGCACAGCATTCTATGTTGAAAATGCTCCTGAACTTGAACGAGGTGTTCCTCGACTTGTTATTAATTATAAACCATTAAATATGGTTTTAAAAACAATTCGATATCCTTTGCCAAATAAAAATGATCTCATTAAAGCCACAACTCAGGCAGTTATCTTTTCCAAATTTGATCTTAAATCTGGATTTTGGCAAATACAAGTTCATCCATCTGATAGATATAAAACTGCATTTAATACTCCATGCAATGACAAACAGAAGATTCAGAAGAAGAATCAGACGTAGCGTCTTGATTAACATTTTGAATTTTTCTTTTAAAATCTTTCATATGACATTTATTCGCATAATGTCCAGGTTTACCACAAGTAAAACAGACATTTTTCTTTTTAAAAGATGGATGAGATTGTTTAGAAGATTTAAAATAAGATTTAGATTTTGAAGATCGTTTCGGTTTAGCATAAAACTGATTTTTAGGAAATCGTTTAGTACGATTAAACCTAGTTTTTGCTAAAGGAGTAAAATCAAAATCATGACCAAAGTCATAACAGAAATTACCAAGATCTCGTTTTAATGAGCTCTTTTCTTTCTGTAATTGGCGTTTAATACGCATATCATTACAAATAGAAATAGCACATTTTTGAACATATTGGGTGACATCACCATATGATAATTCAGTCCAGTTCATTGAACCATTGTTTTGATCTTTGATATATTCTTTGACTTTAGCAGCAAAGAAAGATGGTAAACCAGCTACAAATCTTTCTTTCCGTAGAATTCAAATCATGTTGCTCACCAACATATATCATTTTGAAAAGAAGATATCTTTGTACCAAATGATAATCACCGAGAGTACGACATCTTAGATTTTGTAGTTGATCGTGAGTTTTTCATTCAAAGATTCAAGTGTCTTGACAAAGTGCCACACAATATTTGCCGTTAGAGTGTCAACAGCATTAGATTTTGGTTTTCCATAGAAATTAAGGATAACATTGTTTTCAGAATCTTTCTCAACAGATTCAAGGATGTTCTTTCGAACTTGATCATAAAGAACATACTGCCACCAACCATATAATTGTCCAGTAAAACTGGAAGTAATGGCAAAGGCAATTTGTTCCTCAGGATGATCATGCATATTGCAAGCTTTTGCATAAGTTTGCATTTTGAGGATGACATCCAAAACATGATATTCAGATAAACCATCAATATTCCAATCATAGATAGTAGATCCATCATATTTTTGATTCTTTGGAATTTTTTCTTCAATAACCATATCAGCAGGAGATGGTCTTGAATAATATTGTTTTTGTAATGGAAATCGATTCTTAAATTGTTTTCTTTCAATACGATTGATGAAAAATGATCAAGATAAATTGGAAGATTGAGAAACGAAAGAGAGTCATCGAGGCGAATCATCTGATTCAAGATTAGATTCACCAACATGATCAAGATTGGCAATAAGAGGACCTTTATCCTTTGCTTTGGATATAGGTTGAGATGAAGATGAACTAGATGGGTTATTTGAAATATTTAGCTGAGCTAATTTCTTCGTTAATAGTTCAAGAAATTCATTTGAAACTTTTGATTGTTTAGCAAAAGATGTTAATGGAGCAGATGACGAAGGATGAAAAGCCTTCTTAATAATTGGCTGTGCTGTGGAAGCACTAGGCACATTATTTTTGTGAGATTGAGCTATAACAGCTGTAGTTAAAGTAGACAAATATAAATTTGTGAAATTATTTTGTTCTATAATATGCGAAATATCTTTTGATGTAGCAACACCAAGATCAGGGATAAAAGCTTTAAACGGAGTAGCTTTAATATCTTCCTTTATTTGAATGGGTGCTAAAGGAGGATGAGTTTGTTTATATTTTTTGCCGGAAGTGTCTTCCCAAATAGTATTTATTTGAATTGAGAGTTGAGGACATTTTAGAGATATCCAGTCAAAAAATGGAATATTAATTTGATTAGTTTTAACATAATCAAAATATTTTTCACGAAAAATCGCTTGATTTTTGAAAGATATGAGTTTACAAAATATAGGTTTAAAAGGATGAGTTAAAAACTCTTCTTTTAAAACTTCATAATTCATTTTAAATTCAGGAGGTGTTTCTTCTTCAAGAAGAGAAACAACATTAATATGATAATCAGCAAAATCATTAATACTGACATTATCATCAGGAGTTGTATTAGCATATACAGGATAAGCAACACCAACTACTCGAGGAGGAGGAGGAATTGTTTCATCCGAGATAGTTGATGAACTTGGTTCAGCATATTGTTTAGATTTAGATGAGAATGTGTTAGATGTAGAGGTAGATGTCGATGCTCGAGGAGCAAAGATGATATCAATATTACCATCATCATGTGATATTATTTGATTAATTGTTTGAGACACTTGTCTCTTTTGACATTTTTCTTTATTTGTATCTTTTATTGTCCACTGGTGTGGAACAGAAACATCTTTCCATTTGATTAGTTGAGTACGATCAACTATATTGTTTTTGACATTAGTCAAAAATAGTGTGGATGTTCCAGTATGCAAATTAGTATAAGCAACATCAAGAACAATAGATTTCATTAATTTATAACAGATACGGTATACAACCGCAACATTTGATATGATACCTTTCATATTAAATCCTTTTGTGTAGATACTGAGAACATGAGTTTCATGAGCTAATTCATCATGAATATTAAATGAGAAATTAGGAAAGCAATTGAAGTAAATTGGTCCTTCAGACAAACTTCCTTCAACCATTCCTAAAACAGAGTCAATAAATTCGGTATGGCGTTTATCGCGCACAGCGACTAACACCGAAGTATCAAGTCCTAGTGAAACTAGTGGCTTGATTGCAACTTGGACTAATCCAACATGGCAAAATGTATGAGATTCACGATATTTCTGAATTTTCTCAGGAGAGATAAGATATATTTCTTGACCTTCATTGTAAATTGGTAGAGTGTCTTCTTCCAATTTAACAATAAATTCTTGATTCTTTTCAAAAGATCCTTTATTGTAAACCGAAGTTGGTTCAACTTGAGGAAGATTCCAATTGCGAAGAGATTGATCAATATTAGAATATGTGATTTCAGAAATATTTTTGAGATCGAATTTAGCTACCTGTTTAGGTAAGCTTTTAGATGCAATGCCAGAAGATTCAGAAGATGATCTTATTTCTAGTTTTATCGGAGATGATTTAAATGATAGTGCTCGTGTTAATTTTTTACGAAAATTACTCATAGTTTTGAAAATAGGTTTTTCACACTTGGTCAACGATTTACTGCTCGACTTACGCTCATTTCTGCGAGACTTAGAACGCGACTAGGAAAGCGATCAAAAAACCACCGATGCAAAACCACGAATGATTAAGAAAAACTTAATCAACACAGATGTAATTGAACCGAGGTTCAACAAAGATTGGAGAGGTAGTGGCGAAAAGATATTAAAATTTATAGATAGCTATTTTTATTGATAGATAGGTGACCGAAAGTACAAGAACAAGAAACAAGAGTAAACTCTGAGAAAAACTCTTAACTCTTAACTTCGATCTCTACTTCGATATCTAAAACTGAAAACTAAACTCCATATTTATAGACGCATTGCCGATGAAAATGCAATCCTACAAACGACCCTTCGAAAAAGAGAAAGACAAATGACTTTTCACAAAAGCAAAGGTCAAATGACTCTTCGCAAAAGCAAAAGACAAAGCACTTTATGAATAGTGCTTGACTCTTCAAAAAAGTAAGAGCTAATGTACGATTTGCCCTTTTCGAAAAGCGAAAGCTACACTCAGAAGACGATTGCTTTGACAAAGACGAAGCAGATTAGCGAGATCGGCGATTGAAAAATTGGCGAGATGGGCGATTGGCAAAGTGGAAATACAAGATCTTATAAAGGCTAGTCATTAAAACTAGTAGCAATAATGCTAGGAAGTCTGCAGATTTGAAAAGATTTATGGCTTGGGCGAGAAGGCTGGACAAGTCCAGGGAGCATGGGCTTGAACAACTTTAAATGGCATGGGCCTGAAATTGATGAGTCCATCGATGATGCCGAGATACAATAGAAACATATGGGAAGGAATTAAGAAATTCCCAAAGTGATTCATGAACATATTCAGAAAATTCGAATAGTTGGAAAATGGAGATAAATCCGGATAATAGGTTTTCCCAAAAGATGCCACAGAGTGGTGAGAAGCTGAATTTCTTGAGTTGTCCACAAGAAATTAACATTACAGGGAAAAATATTCAAGTAACATCTTGATGAATGAGCGGGCCAAACAATTTCGACGCCATTGGGAAATAATTCCGGATAAATGGTATCAATCAAGGGTTGTTGAATACCAGGTATCAAGATAAGATCAGTAAATTCTGAATTGCTAGTTATAATTCTGTATCAGAAAGAGCATAAATGTTATCATCAGAAACTGATCGATTAGACACTGATCTGTTAGATGAATAACATTTAGATTCAACCTGATCAAGACGATCATTCATTTTCTTTAGTTGATCAAGAATAACTTGAGCAATATCTGGATTAAGTGATGATGAAGTCGTAGCAGATTCAACTTGAGATTTGGGTTTTGTAACCACATCTTTGAAACTAGATGAAAGAGATGGGAACTCACTGAGTTTAAGAGGCGCAGTTGGTTTGGTGATAAAAACACAGTTGAATTTATCCCACCATTTGCAGTAAATGTCTTGAGCTAAATAGGTAAAAGATCCGAGATTATTTTTTGTTACTTCATGGGTGGCATATTGCCATCTGAGTATCCATGGGATTGAATACCGATGCATGAACTGTAACAAAGATAAATTTGATTTTTCATATGCGTGCAACACAGTTGCTAGGAAAATATCAGTTGAGGGTCCAAACTTTGTCCACCAATCGGTCATAAACCACTGAGGTAGAGGAAGTTTGATATTTTCACAAATGTTAAATACCATGAATGTTTAGAGGATGGATCTTGGTAAAATAAAATATTACGCCAAGCATCCATATAGTCTTTGTAATTGAGAAATACTGCAGGTTTATCACTAGCAATAGTCATTTATTGATACATAAAAGGACTATGCTGAATTGATTGATGTAAAGAACACCATTCTGTCGAAGATAAAACCTTTTGAATGCGAAATTTAGAGTAAGAGATTTCAGTAGAGTTATCTCTTGTAAAATGTTCAAATTGTACAGATTTGGTATGAACTAGAATAAACTCATAGAAATTTATATTGGTGTGAGGTCTTGATGGAAAATAATTTAGGCCTGGAGGCATGAATAAATTGACTTGAGTATCAAGATGTTTATTTAAAAATTGATTCTCAAGAATGAGAAGGAGATGGCGATGGGTTAAAAGATATTCAGAATGAGTTTCAGGCTCAGATAAAGGTTTGAAGCGATTCCTCGCTTGAGATTTGTCTTTATTCATGATCTCAGTAAACAATTAACAGATGAAGTTGAAGTAAGAAATTCTCTAGATAAGAAATCAGGTAAAGAATTGTCAGAACCTTTAATATATTCAATATCAAAGTCAAATATACTTAAAATTGCTTGCCAACGAGCAAATATTTGTTTTGAAACCAAATTCTTTACATCTTTGAAAAGAATTTCTTTTGCAGACTTGCAATCGACACGAATCAAAAACTTTTGATTTAAAATATCAGATTGAAATTTCTGAACACAAAGCACTATTGCTAAAACTTCTTTTTTAACAGTAGAATAATTACTTTGTGTATCAGTCCAAAGTTTAGAAGTAAAGCAAACAAGGATATATGTTTTTGTTTGAAATCAATTTGATTTATAATTTATTTAAATAATGATCAACAGGAGGTTGAATAAAAGAAAAGAAAATTTCTTTATTCATCAATTTGGTAGAAATACCTTGAGATGAAACATTGAAAGGTTGAATATGTTGAAGAAATGGAGTTCCTAGCAACATATCATGATTCAGACCTTTTATAATTATAAAAGACGTCGGAATACATACAGATTGATGACGAATATGTGCCATGGAAATTTTATTTTTAATTTTTGTTTGTTTACCATTGGCAACAGAAATTTTATTGTCTGTAGACTCACAATAACGTAAAGGGACTAATCCTTCACGTAAACAATTTAAATCTGCACCTGAGTCAATGAGTGCATTACATTTACAATGAAAATCTTTTATTGTAAATGTGATTTGAACAAACCATCGTTGATGAGTAACACGAGTTACTGTCTCAACAAAAATGTTATTAGGATCAAATTCAGAAATTGATACATTATCTAAAGTTTCAAGAGTAGAAACTCGATTTGTTAATGTAGTAATTTCCGATTTCAGCTGATTAATCTCAGCTTGAAGAGATTGAATTGTGGGTTGATGAGGTTTTTGATTCACAACCTTCATCAGACTCGAAAATGTATATTTAGTAGGATCTAAATTTAATTGTTTTTTAAATTTGTTTTGCTTTTTCTCAAGCAATGGAGATTCGAAAATAGTGTCTTGAATGGGCTCAGCTGATTGAACCAATTCAGTGAAATATTTATATTTCAAAGAAGGATCAGTAATCTGCTCACCAATAGAAAGAATTAATTCTTCATGAGCAGTTAAAACATTGATCTATGTACTAGATGAAGATGTATTAAGGATGTTGTTTGTACAATGACAAACATCAGATTCAGAAGAAGAATCAGACGCAGAGTCTTGATTAACATTTTGAATTTTTCTTTTAAAATCTTTCATATGACATTTATTAGCATAATGTCCAGGTTTACCACAAGTAAAACATACATTTTTCTTTTTAAAAGATGGAAGATATTTTTTAGAAGATTTAAAATAAGATTTAAATTTTGACGATCTTTTTGGTTTAGCATAAAACTGATTTTTAGGAAATCGTTTAGTACGATTAAACCTAGTTTTTGCTAAAGGAGTAAAATCAAAATCATGACCAAAGTCATAACAGAAATTACCAAGATCTCGTTTTAATGAGCTCTTTTCTTTCTGTAATTGGCGTTTAATACGCATATCATTACAAATAGAAATAGCACATTTTTGAACATATTGAGTGACATCACCATATGATAATTCAGTCCAATTCATTGAACCATTGTTTTGATCTTTGATATATTCTTTGACTTTAGCAGCAAAGAAAGATGGTAAACCAGCTACAAATATTTCTTTCCAGAAATTCGTATCATGTTGCTCAGTCAACAGATTTAATTTTAAAAAGAAGATATCTTTGTACCAGTGATAATCACTAAGAGTACGACATCTTAGATTTTGTAGTTGATCAGTGAGTTTTTCATTCAAAGATTCAAGTGTGCCAACAAATTGCCACACAATATTTGCCGTTAGAGTGTCAACAGCATTAGATTTTGGTTTTCCATAGAAATTAAGGATAACATTGTTTTGAGAATCTTTCTCAACAGATTCAAGGATGTTCTTTCGAGCTTGATCAGAAAGAACATACTGCCACCAACCATATAATTGTCCAGTAAAATCGGAAGTAATGGCTAATGCAATTTGTTCCTCAGGATAATCATGCATATTGCAAGCTTTTGCATAAGTTTGCATTTTGAGGATGACATCCAAAACATGATATTCAGATAAACCATCAATATTCCAATCATAGATAGTAGATCCATCATATTTTTGATTCTTTGGAATTTTTTCTTCAATAACCATATCAGCAGGAGATGGTCTTGAATAATATTGTTTTGTAATGGAAATCGATATTGTTGGTGTTTGCTTTATGAATCAAACTCTTTTGTTTAACTTTAATTAGTGCTCGATTTAGTAAAATTTGTGAAATTATTTTGTTCTAGTTGTGCTTTTCAATATATTATTCTTACTCATAACTTAATGGCATTTCTTACATGGTAAATTCTTTTTTAAGTGTTGTTTTTCAAACTTTTTTGAGCCAAAATTTGTATTAATGATTAATTGAGTTCCAAGTGAGAACTTCTCAAAGTAAAATAATACATCTATTATGTTGAGATAGAATGTTCTGATCAAATTTTGTTCAAAAAATAATCGTAATCTGATCAGCATTTATGTTTGTAGCTTATGTTTGATTTTACTGTTTGTGTTGTAAACTTTGTGGTTATGTTACATCATTCTTTTGGTCTTGTATCATTTATGTTCCCAACATTGGATGGCCTATTTTTTGGTATCAATGTGACCACCACATGATTACCCCATGGCTCAAATTGGAGCTCTTGAGACTTTTGGTGTCAATGAAACCTCTTTCAGTCCAGCCCAAACAGTCCTGTTCATAAAAACCTCTCATGCACGTCCATCACCAAGCAAATAGAGAAGTTAAACTGTTAAACCTACCTACGGAAGATGCTAGAGTAACTCACTTTGGATACTCACTTTGGGCACTTGGTGGGCTCAAGTGGGTGTCCGTCGTACGATACACCTTGATGTGTGTGCGGAACACCTTGAGATGTGTGCTCACACTTTTCGAGGTGTATCACATGGAGAAGAACTTCCACTTGAGTCCATTAAGTGCCCAAAGTGAGTGTCCAAAATGGGTTACTCAAGCATTTTCCTAAACCTTATACCTTAAACCGATCACAATCTCAAGCGGTAATTTGGTTTTGAGGCAAGTCTTGTACCAAAACAAGGGTTTGGAGTCGTTTGGTTTCACAATCCCTGAACAACCAAAAGTTAAATCAAACCACTCACCTAAATTTAATATCACATCCATTCGCAGCGGTTTCACCATTTCTAAGGAAATTTTTAGTGGACATGGTTGATTGAGAAGCTAAAGGTTTTTAATTAATTTGCAGACATTCATACAAGCTAAAGGTTTGAGAAGCTTAGTTTAAACAATGTACACAAAATTATGTAAGGAAATTTGTAGTGGTTTTGAGTATTTGGACCAATAGAACTTGAAACAATTCAACGGCAAAGTGGTAGATTTATTGTAATTTGGGATGTAATCATTAGTGTATATCAAGTAGAACAAGGCAATCATGTAAAAAAAAAAGCGACAAAATTAGACAGCTCGAAAAAGTACCTTAAACAACCAAAAAACTCCCTCTCCTATGTAGGAGGTGGCACCAAACACTTACTCCATGACAATTAAGGAGACTCGATCAAGCAAAACAAGCAATGTTAGGGTGACCTTTTTGAGACACTCGATTATTGATATTCATACAATAATATATTGACTTGTGTGTACAAGCATATATTCAGAAATCAATGAACACCAACAACTAGGTGTACATTCTAAATGTTTCAAAATGGGTCACTAAATCATTTTTTCAAATAAAATGATTTTGAGCATGCTTTAATTTCGACCCTTAATCATTGCCTCGGTGTCTGCACAAAACTCGATGATTACAAATCCGGAGGGTGTTTCGGTAACTTTCCACAAACCCCAACCCTAACCCTAACCATCGAATATAAATTCGAACGGGAGAGCAACAATGAGGCTCAGATCGCTGTGACGAAAGTTTTCGCGTGCCAGAGAACGATCTCTTCGGAGCAATTCAGTGACGGTAACACAATCCCTCTGAGAAGTTCCGAGCGATCTCCTTCCTTGTTTTTCCTTGTGTTTCTGTTTCGAATTTCGTTGTGTTTTTGGTTAATCGATGATTCGATTTGTTGGAGAAGAGAATGTGCGAGTTGATGATAGAAATTCATGGTCTGTCAATCCACTGAAACTACGGTGTGTGATGTAAATCATGAATCCCGACAGGTTCTGATCGCACATTCTCTAAAAGGATTTCAGATCTTGAAAAAAAAAAAAAAAAGTAATAGATAGATTAGGGTTTATTGCTCTTCCATGCTAATCATGAAAAACTGTTGATTGTTGTATGCCATGGACGAATTTGTATGTTGTGTTTAAAAAGTTGATTGTTGTGGACAATGGATTGCTGTGATGCAACTTTTTTAGTGAACCAGAGAAGACTCTCTTGGTAGTCATCTGTGACGGCAACACATCCCTCTGAGAAGTTCTGAGCAGTTCTCCCATTTTTTTTGGGCAAAACATTTTTTTTTATCTTTGAAATTTGAGTCTTTTATGCTTTTGGTTACTCAACTTTTATTAGTGAATATTTGGTTCTTGAAATTAAATTGTTGTACATTTGGTCCGGAATGTTTGAGATTTTTATGCCATGGATCTCTTAACTTGGAGGTAGGGAAAGACCAAAGTTAACATGAAATGCATTAATTAAGAGAGATTTGAATGGTTTGCAAAGCTCACCATCAATTTTAATCGAGCACAATAGAAAAGTTTGATCCATGTAGTCGACCTCAGTTAATTTGGGACTGAGGCTATGTTGTTGTTATTGTTGGATTTCTTAACTTGGAGTTTTTTATGCTTCAATGATAATTACTATATTATAAATGTATTTAATTAAAAAGTTACAAAATCTTCGATGATAATTACTATATTATAAAGGTGCCGTCTAAATACAGGTGCCGTCAATTTGAAAATCAATTCCAAAATTCGTAGAGGTGATTGATGATTGAGGTTCAAATGAGAACTTCGCAAAGTAGAATAATCCATTTAATATGTTACGATGGAATTGACTCAAAACTCCATGTATACGAATTTCCTTGTAGTTTTGTACAAAAAAAATATACATCCAAAGTTTATGTTCGATTATACAATTTGAGTAGTGAACTTGTTATAAAGTTAGGAATTGGTTGTTTGAGTTAAATTGATGGTGGTGGTTATAGGATCACAGCATAACATTCCCTTTTTTTTTTTTTTTTTTTTTTTTCCATAAGCATACCATTTTCTTTTAACACCTATAAGCATACCATTCCCTTTTATTACCTGCCCAACAGGCAACGCAACAACTCAACCGCATTACAGCATACCATTCCTTTTAACATCTAGACAACAATTTAAGTCACTTGGTAATCTCACTATTTGGCTACTATGGCTACTTTGGGTTTGCTATTTGACTACTTTAACTTTGCCCTCAGGCTTGCATGGTTAGGAGTAGAGTTATCTCTTGATAGATCTCTCAATTTACATTCTTTTGGGAGAGATATTTTCTCATCACCCTTTTTGAGGAGTTATCTCAGGACACATTTGCCTCTTATTGATGATTTTTTTATTACTCATTTCTTTTTTTTTTGTAAGCTATTTATATTAATTGAATCAAATATGAAAATATGAAGATAACTTTGAACTCAAGTAAAAATGAATCAAAATGAACCAAATAGGGCCTTAGTCATGCGTTATAGAAGTGGCGGAGCTTTGAATGTAACAAAACGTGATCAAATGTAGATCAACACACAAAATTGAATAAGAAGATACTTATCATAGTATTGAAATTAAGTGATCTACTTCATGAAGAATTTGGATTAGTCTCACCTAATAGAGGGGTCGAAATGATTTCAAATACCCAAGAATAAAAAAAAAAAAAAAATTAAACATTCCTCAATGTGTTGGGAGTCGGGACGAGGAGGGAGTCGAACATAGAATCAAAGCTCATATTATAACACAGCATCCAAGGAAAATAAGATCTCAGTAACAAGAAGACTTGTGTTATTACAACAAAAGTTGAACCTCCCCTGAGCATGCAAGCTGGCAGTTGTGAATCGTGGGCCTAACAACCCTCGATAAGTTATTACTCTAATGGCCTGTTCGTTTCAAAGCCTCCTTGAAATTAAAGACTCGCAACATAAGATTCTCGCAAGTCTCTATTAGCTACACCAATCTCTTTCAACTTATCCTGTTTCGAAGAATTCCGAGACCTGAACATAACATTTGATCAAGTAAGTTCAATTTCGCACAAAATATAACTTTTTTACAAATGTTTGAGGTGATCATTGGAATTAGAGCGTCTAAGCTCACAATTTGAACAATCCCTACTGTTCGATTCAAGATGAATATTTGATTAGATCAAACCCTAGAAAGCATAACACTGATCGAGGCGAAGCAAAGGACCACGGAGGACCGCGACTGCTCTTGTGGTCGAACCTCCATTCCTCAGCAGACTCCACAGTCTTGTCCGTGTAAGACGTAAATTTGCAGCAACAGTAACCAAATCGAGTCGGTCTCCGTCCATCAGCGCGTCTTCTTCGGCTCTTGTAAGTGAAGTCGAGTATTGGATTGAGAGCGAGAGGTTCGAATGTTATCGATTGAGTTGGGAAAGCAATTTGAATGTAGATGCATCTTTTCGTCAAAAATTAGTTTTAGAAGAGATATATTATTTATCCAACAAGTGGTACGTTGCAATTCTAACTTGTTAGAATTCAGTCCTATACCAATTATGGGACTTAGAATGTAACACTTAATGTCTTTGAACACGTTTGTAAATAAAAGTGTATATATAAATTATAAAGGACATTGTCGATGTGGGATTTAATTAAAAATGCGAGCCTCTTGTGACCAATCACCACGAAAGTCTTAAGATAGTCGCACGAATATATTTCAAGATAAATAAATCACAAAGAAAATACAAACACAAAAATGTACAAGGAAAACTATAAAATTAGAAAAAATAATTGGCAAGAAATAAGACAATTTACTTTCGATAGTTTTGTATACAAAGAAAAACTTTCCTCTTTCTATGGTATCTTTCTTTTGTGAACCCTATGCATGATGATGAGTTTTGACTTGAATATGCTTTTATAAATCTTGTTGATGTAATTTATTAATGTTTTATAAACCCATGCGATGCCTTGTTTTTAATGCTTTATTCAATTTCAATTCATATAGCCTTGCATGCTTATTAAGTATTACTTACGTATTTGATGATTGAGCAGGTTTTCTGCATTACTGAGCTCTGTTGTTCTTTTTAGCTCACCCCACTTACATTTCAGGACCATACACATCAGTGCTAAATCAAGACAAGGGAGAGGCGATAACTTGAAGCCTTCTCTTTTGATGTGAGTCTTGTAATGATATTATCTATTTATTTGATTTAGAAATTATTGAACTCGTGTTATATTTAAATAGGTCTTCTGGGTGGAATGAACCTTACTCTCCTTTAATTTAAACTACTTAGTAGTATTTGAAGTACTTAAGTTGTTGTAAGGATAAGAAAACCCAATGATAGTTTCATAGTACGTCATATGGATTTCTCTTTACTTGATTTTGCAATTATTTATCCATATATTGGGCTCGGGAGGCAGTCTGAGCCAGGTGACCCGACCTTAGGTCAAGGTAGGGTCGTCACAGTTGGTATTAGAGCATATGAATTAGAACCTAGAGAAAACAGTTAGGTTAGTGAAACCTAAGTTATAGAGCCTTTAAGTTTAAAGGTCAAGCTTAAGTCAGACAAATCAATGGTATGGGACACTGGTTCAAATTCGACTTAACATACATAATGATAAATCTTAGGATGGGATGTGATAAAAAAAAATTGAGAAAAGATTTATTATGATAATTATTTGCTACTTTGTATATATAATACATCATTAGATATAAAGTGAATTGTCTTTTCCCACTAGTTTGAATGTCTCTAATGGTTTTTGCGACCGGACAAGGAACTTGAGCTCCACGAGACAGTGGAGGGAATGGCAATAAACGGTGCAAAGAAATCGAAGCGGACTTCTTGGGAGAGAGCTCACACGCGCCTCAAGCGATATTTGCAACGACTACTTTGAGAATAAATAAGCTTTGATTGGAAACTACATGGTGTGATGTGCCTATACTTAACGGTAGTGTAGCAAATAAAAGGTTTTAAAAATAATCATGAAACTTGAAAGGCAAGTGATTCGCCACGCTGCATACGTAATTACAAGTAGCGACGTGGTCGCACTTCGAGAAGTAAGTACTAAGACTCTTGAAATTCCAATAAAACGATTAAAAATTTAGGGTACTTTATTTGAAAAGAAGTTATTGATTCTAGCAAGGATACCAATGAGTATTGATTTTAAACCATCAAATTAAGTTAGTTTGGCTAGCAAGCTGTCACGGCCCAAATCTCTAATCCCGTTTTAATTCCTTAATCAGGATCACTGACCCTTGACGTGAGACCTACACTGTGATACGTGCACCGACCGAGGCACGTGGCCAAGGTATATCGTATTTTTGTATTGATGTGTGTCTAGTGTTATGTATTGTGTAGACTTACTAAGTCGGTTTGTACAGTTGTAGGCGTCGAGACGAGAGCGGGGACACGCCTCGAGTAGCGTGCGAGTCGGGGAACCGGGTAGTTAGCATTTTGGTAAGTCTTATTTAATACTAATATGAAATAAGGAATTACTTATAAGCCTATGGTTGTGTTTGTTAATGTAAATCAAATTAAAGGCCTATAGTTGAGTAAAAATGGAATAGGTATTGGGTGGCTAACGACGCGACGGTACGCGTATATCACAGTTCGGACGCAAAATCGGAAAACACAGACGAGTGTCTTAGTTGTGTCACAGTTAGGTGTCACTTGTACAAACACAACAACACACTTGTCCCAAATCAAACACACTTGGCCAAACTCAAACACCACGTGCCCACCACTTCACCTACACCTACACCACACACACACACACACACAGACATACAACCGAGCCGAGAGACATAGGAAGAAGAAGGAACGCGCGGGAAAGAGAAAGAAGAAGGAGGAGACGTCACGGTCGAGGTGAGTCTCAGTGGTGGTTAGTCAGTGGTTGGCGGTAGGGTGGCCGAGAGTGGGGTTCGGCCATGGAGGCCGAATCCCATGGCCGACCGAGGTGGAGATGGCAGGGGTGTCTCCCCTGCCATCGATTCCACCGGGGTTGGGGTGGAGAGCAACCCCAACCCATCACCGAAAAAAAAAAATGATCGAACCGCCAAACTGTTCGATCACTGAGAAGATGCACACGCGCGCGCGCGCGCATCATCCCCCCAGGGGTCGGGCCCATAACGGGCCGGCTCCGGCCCATGGGCCGAGCCTGGACCTGTTCTGGTCCAGGGCTGGGTCGAGTCCGACCCGACCCAAACATAATATAAAAAAAAAACTGCTTTAAAGTGTAGGACTGAAATTGAAACTTAATTTAGTCTTTAGGGGCAAATTTAGGAAGATTGATTTGAAGTCTATTGAACCAATTTGAATACAAAATAAACACCACTAAATTGAGCTTAAACCCACTATACTTGAACTAATGAGACACCAAACTCGGAACCTATTAAAATGGTACGGGAGATCGAATACAAGATTTGGAGTATCATGAGGCCAGTAAAGCTAGGAATTTACTTTGTTGTAGTGAGTATACTCAATGACAACTTTACTTGGCATTTCATTTCTATTAATTGTTGTCCTTGCATAGTCCTTTTGACTATTTTGCCTTTCTATTCTTATATCATGTGTTATTTGTGTCTATGCTCACTTGATGAGTCTAGTTTGCATGATATACATTCATTTGATTTGATTCATTGATTCTATCTCATGCTATGTCTATTCTTGTAGTTTTAAATGTGAATTGAATGATAAATAGCATGCTATTAGGCTAGTGAATATCTTATAAATGTTTAAGAGGACTTGTATTCCTTATTTGTTTAGGTGTGTAGATGTGCCTATGCCTTGACAATCCATACTTGGTATTTCTTGAAATTTAAAAAGTTGTTTTTGCATTTAGGTCCCGTACTCGATCGAGGTGTGCGCGACTCACGGGGTTAGAGTCCCTGGGGATGTCGGCACATGTTACTTGACACTGTATGACACTCGGGGTTAAAGTCCCTGAGGTGGTCTATACACCGGGGTTAGAGTCCCTGGTAACACTTGGGTTAGAGTCCCTTGTGCTATATGATTATTGAGTCGGAGTGACACGTTTCACTGCCGACCGAAACTAAATCACCACTACTTAGCCTAATGTCAGTATCACTTGTTTAACTCTGGTATTTACTCGCATATGGTTTATTTTCCAGTTTTCCCATTTATATGCTTTTAAATACCATTTGAATATTTGGAAATGGAAATTAAACTTGTCATCGGGGATTACTGTTTTATTCTTGTACTCACCGTCCTTTTTATGACGGTGGGTGCTGAGTCGTCTACCAAAGATGCCAGCAAGAGAAGATCAGCGATTATCCTTGTGCCCGCGACGCGTAACTGCATTGATTGTAGGTCTTCTTTTGATATTTTGATTGTATATGTTATATGTCTTTCAGATACTATTTGGGGTTGTATATTGGGTTGAGCGTTAGTTCCTCGACTTGACTTAGATTATTTTACTGTTTCAATGCATTTTGAGGACTTTATATATGTGATGTCATTTCTTGATTTTTCACACTTAGGATTTTATAAATGGCTTCCGCATAAGTTACTCATTGCTTCCGCATAATCAATAAGACTTTCGCTAATTAATTAATTTAATAAAAAGTTTTAATTAACTTTAAATTTTATAAACTGGTAGGACTAGTGTATTACTTATCATGAACACGAGAAAAGAGGCGTCTATGTTGTAAAGGCTGACTAATACGTAGTTAAGTCCTACGTGGATATGATTAGGGCTTAATTACGAGATTAGGCCGGGCGGTGCCTTAGATTATGAGAGGGGTCGTCACAGTTGGTATCAGAGAATAGGTATTAGAACCCTAGGGATAAATAAGAAAAACACGTACTCGTATAAAACACAAACCTTAGAAGTGGAAACCAGATTATCCTTGCCTAGGAACTATTTTGTTGGGAATTGAGTGAAGGTGAGATGAGGATTTCTTATATGTACGTGTTAGTTTCTATATGTATATATATGTGTTATGCTACGTAGTAGCTGATTCGCGTTCGTTATCCACTCGAAGACAATGATGGGGGATTCGCGCGAGGCTGGAGACACCGGAGCTATCAGCAGTCAGCCTCCCACCGTATCAGTTGACAATTTTTAAAGAATATCTGACTAGACGACCGCTCAGGAATGACAGATTGTCGATTTCATCGCTTACATGTCGGCGTATATGACAACGCACTGGTTTCGACCGGCCCTGTCACCACAGCTACTACTACAACACCCCCGATCACGAGACTCAACACTACGAGAGTTTGGCTTGCATCTAGTAGAGAGATGGAGACTCTAAGTAGCGTTGTACGCAGTAGCAGAGAGTCAGGGACCCACACTAGAGGAGATACCGAATGTTCAAGAGTTCCCAGATGTTTTCCCAGAGGATTTACTTGGACTACCGCCACCACGAGAGCTAGACTTCATCATCGACCTTGTATCGGGTACCAAGCTGATCGCGATACCGCCGTACCACATGGCTCCGAGGGAGTTGGAGGAGTCGAGGACTCAGCTTAAGGATTTGGGGGAGAAGGGATTCATCACACCTTCGATGTCACCGTGGGGAGCGCCACTTCTGTTTGTGAAGAAGAAGGATGGCAGTCTGAGACTATGCATCGACTACAGGCAGTTGAACAGAGTGACAGTCAGAAACAAGTACCCACTTCCGCGAATAGACAATTTATTTGATCAGCTGATATGAGCACAATTTTTCTCCAAGATAGACCTTAGATCGGGGTATCATCAGCTTATGATCAGGGATGAGGATAGGTCCAAGACAACATTCAGCACTAGATACAGACACTACCAGTTCACGGTCATGTCATTTGGGCTGACCAACGCCCCGCCGTATTCATGGATTTGATGCACCGGGTACTTAGACCATATCTCGACCGCTTCGTGATAGTCTTCATCGACATCTTGATATACTCGAGGACACGTGAGGATCACGAGCAGCACCTCAGAGAGACGTTGCATACATTGAGGGAACACCGACTTTTCGCTAAGCTCAGCAAGTGTGAATTCTGGCTTGCAGAGGTCAAGTTCTTGGGGCATGTTGTTGGAGCAGCGGGGATTGCAGTAGATCCGGCCAAGATTCAGACGATCACGGATTGGCCGGCACCGACATCAGTATCGGAGATCAGGAGCTTCCTAGGGTTAGCAGGATATTACCGTAGATTTGTGAATGATTTCTCGAAGATCACTTCACCGATGACGAGGCTGACGCAGAAGGATGTTGCTTATGAGTGGACTGAGGAGTGCGAGGCTGCATTTACTTAGTTGAAGAGGTCATTAACTACCGCGCCAGTGTTAGTACTGTCAGAGGCTGGACATGGATTTTTAGTGTACACAGATGTTTCTCATACGGGTCTAGGTTGTGTATTGATGCAGGGTAGCGGTGTCGTGGCATACGCATCGAGACAGTTAAAGATACATGAGAAGAACTACCCCACGCACGATCTAGAGTTGGCAGCGGTTGTATTTACGCTGAAGACTTGGAGACACCTTCTGTATGGAGAGAGATTCACTCTTCACTGATCACAAGAGTCTGAAATATCTATTCACACAGAAAGCTGAACATGAGACAGCGCAGATGGTTGGAGTTCTTGAAGGACTACGACTTTTCCTTAGAGTATCACCCATGAAAATCGAACGTAGTAGCAGATGCACTGAGTAGGAGACCGAGTAGAGATGCTGAGGTGGTCAGATGTCACATGATGCATGAGTATGGATTACTCGAGGCAATGCGACAAAGATGTCGACAGAGATTCCTACCGATACTCAGGTGATGATTTACGCACAGATGAGACTACAGACCGTGTCTATACAGCGAGTGTTAGAGGGTCAGAGGACCGACCGATTGTACTCGAGATTCAGCAAGTTAGCGCAGAGTGTACAGATTGGGCAGAGACGACAGATCAGTGTCTGAGATACCGGGGCAGGTTGTGGATACCAGATGTACCGGAGCTGAGAGACGAGATCCTTCAGGAGTTGCACCATTCCAGATTTACCGTACATCCAGCAGACTAAGATGTACCATGACATGAGGAGACATTTTTGGTGGCCTGGGATGAAGGCGGACGTGTCTAGATTCATCAGGAATTGTGGTATATGTCAACAAGTAAAGTCCGAGCATCGCAGACCCGGGGGATTACTACAGCCTCTTCCCATTGCTCGATGGAAGTGAGAAGACATCTCTATGAATTTTGTCAGAGGATTGTCGAGGACCGCAAGGAGACATGATTCAATCTGGGTTATAGTTGACAGACTGACGAAGTCTGCTTATTTCCTGCCAGTGGCATCGCATTACACGTTCGATCAGCTGAGCGTACTGTTCGAGAGAGAGATTATCAGGCTGCACGGGGTACCATTAACGATCACGTCGATCGAGATGCTACGTATACGTCCGTGGATGTGGCGGAGTATGCAAGAGTAGTACGGTACGCGCCTACAGTTCAGTACGGCTTTCCACCCTCAGACCGACGGGCGGACTGAGAGATTGATTTAGGTCCTCGAGGACATGTTGCGGGCATGCGTGTTGGAGTTTGACGAATCTTAGGCGGAGTACCTACCATTGTGTGAGTTTGCTTATAACAACAGTTATCAGGCTAGCATTGAGATGGCGCCATTTGAGGCTTTGTATGGCAGACCGTGTCGCTCGCCATCTTGTTGGGCTGAGCGAGAGGACCGGGAGATAGTAGGGCCTGAAATTGTTGTTGACCATACGGAAAAGGTCAAACTGATCCGTTAGAGACTCAGAGGAGCACATGAGAGACGAAAGAGATATGCAGATAAGTATCGCGGTGATCTCGCGTATTCCGAGGGAGCCTTTGTCTATTTAAAGGTTTCCCCTCGGAAGGTCTTCAGAGATTTGGGGTGAAAGGCAAGCTTGCGCCGAGGTACATCGGGCCTTTCATGATTAAGAAACGGGCCGGGAAAGTGGCATACGAGCTTTAATTGCCTCCACAGATGTCAGGGGTCCATCTAGTGTTCCACATTTCGATGCTTCGACTAGCCGAGTCGAAGGCAGGCGTGCGACCGACAGTTGACTTGAGTCAGATCGACCTGAGCGAGAACATCTCTTACGAGGAACAACCCCTTCAGATCTTATATCTGAAGGTACAACAGTTGAGGATCAAGTCCATCCCGAAGGTACTCGACAAGTGGCAGTTCCACGATGACACGGAACTCACTTGGGAGCGGGAGGACTACATGCGAGATAGATTCCCGTACTTGTTCGAGTCAGGTAGAACCGTAACTTAAACTTAATTTCGAGGATGAAATTTTCATTTTGTTGGGAATATTTGTCACGGCCCAAATCTCTAACCCCGTTTTAATTCCTTAATCATGATCACCGACCCTTGACGTGGGACCTACACTGTGATACGTGCACCGACCGAGGCACGTGGCCGAGGTATATCGTATTTTTGTATTGATGTGTGCCTAATGTTATGTATTGTGTAGACTTACTAAGTCGGTTTGTACAGTTGTAGGCGTCGAGACGAAAGCGGGGACACGCCTCGAGTAGCGTGCGAGCGAAGGAACCGGGTAGTTAGCATTTTGGTAAGTCTTATTTAATACTAATATGAAATAAGGAATTACTTATAAGCCTATGGTTGCGTTTGTTAATGTAAATCAAATTAAAGGCCTATTGTTAAGTAAAAATGGAATAGGTATTGGGTGGCTAACGACGCGGCAGTATGCGTATATCACAGATTCGGACGCGAAACCAAAGGCGTCCAAAACGCCCGAAAACACAGACGAGTGTCTTAGTTGTGTCACGTTAGGTGTCACTTGTACAAACACAACAACACACTTGTCCCAAATCAAACACACTTGGCCAAACTCAAACACCACGTGCCCCACCCCACCTACACCTACACCTACACACACACACACACACACACATACAACCGAGCCAAGAGACGAGAGAAGAAGAAGGAACGCGCGGAAAGAGAGAGAAGAAGGAGAGACGTCACGGTCGAGGTGAGTCTCAATGGTGGTTGGTTGTGGGTCCAAAGGTTGGCGGTGGGGTGGCCGAGAGGTCAGTGGGGTTCGGCCATGGAGGCCGAACCCAATGGCCGACCGAGGTGGAGATGGCGAACCGTGTCTCCCCGCCATCGATTCCACCGGGTCAGGGCGAGAGAACCCCAACCCATACCCGAAAAAAAAAAAAAAAAAAGATCGATCACGAGGAAGATGCACACGCGCGTGCATCCCCCCAAAAAGGCCAAAACGGGCCGGGCCCCGACCCGACCCACAAAAAAAAAAAAAAAAAAAAAAAAAAAAAAAAAAAAAAAAAAAAAAAAAAAAAACGCTTTAAAGTGTAGACCGAAATTGAAACTTAATTTAGTCTTTAGGGGCTGATTTAGGAAGATTGATTTAAAGTCTATTAAACCAATTTGAATACAAAATAAACACCACTAAATTGAGCTTAAACCCACTATACTTGAACTAATGAGACACCAAACTCGGGAACCTAGGAAAAGGGTACGGAGAGCGAATACAAGATTTGGAGTATCGGAGGCCAAGTAAAGCTAGGACTTTACTTTGTTGTAGTGAGTATACCCAATGACAACTTTACTTGGCATTTCATTTCTATTAATTGTTGTCCTTGCATAGTCCTTTTGACTATTTTGCCTTTGTATTCTTATATCATGTGTTCTTTGTGTCTATGCTCACTTGATGAGTCTAGTTTGCATGATATCCATTCATTTGATTTGATTCATTGATTCTATCTCATGCTATGTCTATTCTTGTTGTTTTAAATGTGAATTGAATGATAAATAGCATGCTATTAGGCTAGTGAATATCTTATAAATGTTTAAGAGGACTTGTATTCCTTATTTGTTTAGGTGTGTAGATGTGCCTATGCCTTGACAATCCATACTTGGTATTTCTTGAAATTTAAAAAGTAGTTTTTGAATTTAGGTCCCATACTCGATCGAGGTGTGCGCGACTCACGGGGTTAGAGTCCCTGGGGATGTCGACACATGTTACTTGACACTGTATGACACTCGGGGTTAGAGTCCCTGAGGTGGTCTACACACCGGGGTTAGAGTCCTTGGTAACACTTGGGTTAGAGTCCCTTGTGCTATATGATTATTGAGTCTGAGTGACACGTTTCACTCGCCGACGACCTAAATCACCACTACTTAGCCTAGTGTCGGTATCACTTGTTTAACTCTACGGTATTTACTCGCATATGGTTTATTTTCCGCTTTTCCCATTTATATGCTTTTAAATACCATTTGAATATTTGGAAATGCAAATTAAACTTGTCATCTGGGGATTACTTGTTTTATTCTTGTACTCACCGTCCTTTTATGACGGTGGGTGCAGAGCGTCTACCAAAGAGCCGAGCAAGGAGAAGATCGGCGATTATCCTTGAGCCTGCGCGCACACATCGCATCGATTGTAGGTCTTCTTTTGGTATTTTGATTGTATATGTTATATGTCTTTCATATACTATTTGGGGTTGTATATTGGGTTGAGCGTTAGTTCCCCGACTTGACTTAGACTATTTTACTGTTTCAATGCATTTTGAGGACTTTATATATGTGATGTCATTTCTTGGTTTTCCACACTTAGGATTTTATAAATGGCTTCCGCATAAGTTACTCATTGCTTCCGCATAATCAATAAGACTTCCGCTAATTAATTAATTTAATAAAAAGTTTTAATTAACTTTAAATTTTATAAACTGGTAGGACTAGTGTATTACTTATCATGAACACGAGAAAAGAGGCGTCTAGGTTGTAAAGGCTGACTAATACGTAGTTAAGTCCTGCGTGGATATGATTAGGGCTTAATTACGGATTAGGCCGAGGCCCTAGATTAGGAGAGGGGCCATCACACAGGCTAAACTTGAAAACTTAATTCAAGATAGGAATGACACATGTACTCTTAAATGTTTAACTCTTGATTAAAGATGCAAATCAATGGTTTATGATTTGACTAGAAGGTTATTACTATGATTTGACTTTTGTTGTTATGTTTGATCTATTTTCATCGAAAAATGAGTTTTTCAATTATATTGGACCATGATTTTTTGAATTGATGTTTATCGATTTTCAAGGAAGAATTCTACTTGTTTTACAATATTTGAATACATAACCAAGTGTAAAAGGAAACAAATTATTTTTCTCGGTGTTTAAAAAATGAAGTGAATAGACTCCTATGTATTCCAAAGATTTCTTGTTGTAATTTCATTTTGGTGTTTACAAAATGAGTTTGACTTTGATTCGACAAGCATGATTGACATTTCTCGAATGATCATTCATATGAAAGTTTAGGCCCAGTTCGGGTTGTATGAAAGAGTGTTTCGACTTAATTAAAATGCAAAGTATAGGTTTGGAATTATCTTATGGTGAAAATGAAAACATTCATATGGTTCTTGTAACGGCCCATTTTATTAATGTCGTTAATTATCTTGAATTTACAGACGTGGACACCAGCTCAGATCTACTTGGATGCCGCGGTAGGCTACGACACACGGGGACTCAGGTATGGTAGTTATTGTGTGTTGGTTGCTTATTTGCGGTGTAATTTATTGAAATACATCGCATGTGTGTATGTTGCATAATAATACGTGCGAGATTGTGTGAACTGTATTCGCCTAGATAGTTGAAACTAAAACACAACGAGATTGTGTGAACTGTATTCGCCTCGATATGCGTGTCGACGCGGGTACCGGTAGTTGACGTGACCGAATATTAGGTCGGGGAAACGAAAACACACAAATTAAATACAAATTTGGCCAAGTAACTAATATGGAATGGGTATTAGGTGGCTAGTGACGCGGCGGTACGCGTATATCGCAGTTCGGACGCGAAATCGGGCGTCGAAACGCCCGAAAACACGACGCGAGTGTCTCAGTTGTGTCACAGTTTGGAGTCAAGCAACAAAGTCAACATCACTTATCCTTATCTATACTTCACTACCACCTTTTCTCTCACCACCCTCACACACACACCACACCCCACGCACACACACACCCGATCAAGGTGGGAGGCCGAGAGAGAAGAAGAAGGAATCGAGTAGGAGGAGGAGAAGGAAGAAGCCGGAGAGGAGAGAAGAGAGGGTGAAACGTCACGATCGAGGTGAGTTCTCGTTGTTGTTGTGGGTTTCGGTGGTTGGCCGTGGTGGCCGAGACGGAGGGTTCGGCCATGGAGGCCGAACCGGGTTGCGGTGGTGATGGCAGAGGTGTCTCCCATGCCATCGATGCCACTGAGGTTGGGGTGGAGAGCAGCCCCAACCCAACAGCAAGGGAAATAAAAAAAAAATTCCCGATCGAACCAGTGAAACTGGTTCGATCGGATGAGGAAGATGCACGCGCGCGCGTGTGCAACCCCCCATGGGACGGGCCCAGAACGAGCCAGACTCAGCCCATGGGTCGAGCCTGGACCTGTTCTGGTCCAGGGTCGGGTTGTCCGACCCACTTTGGTCGACCCGACCAAAACCAAATTTAAAAAAATAAAATAAAATAAAAGAAGAAAAGGGAAGAAAAATTGAGAAAAATTCCGAAAAAATTGGGGAAAATTCTAAAAAATTATATTTCAATAAAATAAATAGAGATTTCTGAATTTCTATGAAAAATAAAATATTTGGATACGCGACTTTCGCGGGGTTTAAGTACGACTTCCGCTGAATATGTCATTTATACGCTGTACACACGAGTGGATACGAATTTCGAGATAGAAGAAGGACGAGCAGGTGTCGTACACGTGTAGTTAGGCCAGCTGGCAAGGCGTACACGGAGACTCGTCACCTCGGGGCGGCGAGGGCCGCCACAGTTCTGATGTACTTTTAAGTCGCATTGACCAAATTGATTTGAAAAGACATTTAGAGTCACTCGAAACCCGAGGATGGATTTTGATTTTTCATATGGAAATGAGTTTAACTCAATTTTTGAAATAGGGTTTTTGATGAAAGCATAAAATTTTGGAAAAGTTCTGAGTCAAATTTTATTTCTTGATAATTGAATCGTGTCTCTCGAGTTTTGATCGATCATGTACAAAAGAGAGTTAAATCTTAATCAGCTATCAATTAGTTGAGTATCGAAATCGAAGATCTCAAATCAAGGGATGTATTTGACAAGATTGTCATGTGTGAGGATCGTGTTGCCAAGTAGAAATTTGTAAATGTTGGAAGGACCCAGGACATGAGGTAAAAATAATATAAATCAAAGGCAACCGACTCAAATATAAATTGTTTTTAACTAAAAACGAGTTGACTCATAAAATTAGGGATACCAAAATTCGATAAATCGTTTCCGAAATAAATGTGAGGTACGCAATGATGGTACCATAATTGAAAAATTAAGGAATGCCTCAAAACTAAATGTTTTATATGACTCAAAATTTGTACAGTTTGAAGGGTGTACATCAATGTTAATGGTATCATAATAAACTCAATGATAGGTGAATCATTAAAATTGGGGATATAAAGCTAAAAGAATATCATTTGTATGATTGTCTGGTAATGGACACGTGAATTAACGACTATTGAGGTAAAGTGAAACCTAACATGATTGTAAGAGTAGTCGAATGAAAATAATGCCAAAGAATAAATAATGTAACTAACGCTACCTAACCGAAGTCAATGATGATTGAATCTTTAAAATTGGGGATCCTAAGATAGGACCAACCCGTGTAAAAAAAAAAGAAATAAATTGGTGGTATGAAGAATTATGATCCCAATAGGGAAGACACATATTACAATAGTTCTTCGTAGCCGAAGGACTTCCAAGTGGGAGTATCGTGTCCCAAAACTTAAAATTCTTAATCGAAATAGTGATGTCACGAGAAATCATGAAAACTACTTGTCGAAAGTAACTCGAAGTTTCTTGAAAAAATGAACCTTACCTTGGGAACTTGGACTATCAGATTAGACGATTTTGGGAAGGATAAAGGATCAAACTAATGATAGGTTGACGATCAAAATTGGGGATCCTAAGCTAGGATCGTCTCCCAATAAAGTTCATACCGTGTAACACGAAAAATACGATAACTAGAAAAGATGAGAAGATATCTTGAGCTAGTTATGAAATATGTATCTCTAGGTGGAGATAAGATCTTCTAAATTAGACATCATTAGGAATTGTTAAACAAAGTGCTGCTAACACTTGGGAGCCTTAGGGTTTAGTGTAAATATCAAAGTGAAAATCTTAATCGAATGGTGTGAGAGAACTTGAAAAGTAACCTACATGAGTATGTAATAAATTTGCAAGGACAATCAAAATGTTGAGGGTATCAACAAGTGGTGAGATGCACGAACAATTAAGGTTTATGCCTTAACAAGTAGACAAAATAAAAATAAAAATATTAAAATTTTGTTTAACGCCCGCCCTAATTAATCATAATTAATAAATTAATCACAAATTATGACCCTAAGTTCAGACCCATGTGGACACTGCGAAAAAGTTTAGGGCACGCTTGACGAGGTAATTTTGGTTATTTTTGTGTTACACATGTTAATTGTATCAATATTAAATATTTGCGTGGCACTAGTGTTTGGATTTTTAGTTGGTCGCATTGTGCGCGTATAGTTACAAGAGCGTGGGACACTGCGGAGCGCGCGTGACTCAGATGTATTGGTAGTCGAGGTTTAGATGTCAAATCACCCATCACATCACATCACCATCCCTCACTTTCTCTCTCTTTTATCTACAAATAAAAAAAAAGAAATCTCTCCCATTTTCTCTCTCTCTACCCGAACTCCCATCTCTCCCTCTTATTTTCTTCTTCTTTTTCTTTTTCTTCTTCTTCTTCTTCTTCTTCTTCTCCAACACTACTTTACCATCTCATTTGATCTCACCTCACCCTCTACTCGGCCTCTCAGCTCTCTCGCGACGTTCTTCCATCTTGGCAGCACCGTCGGCGACTTTCCTGGACGAGGTAAGTGGAGGATGTGGTTGTGGTTGTGTTTGAATTTTTTAAGTGATTTGGAGGCTTTTAATGGAGTTGTGGGTGTTAATGTTGAAGAGAAAAGAAATAAAAAGAAAGAAAGAAAAAAAAATTCAAATCATTCTTCACTTCCAAAGTCTCTGCACCAGAGACAAATTTTTTTTTCTCTGAAGAGACACGGTTTGGAGAGAGTTGGGTCAGGCCGACCCGTTTGAGGTGGGCGACCCGGGTTTGACCCGATTGGGCTGGGCCAACCCGGATTCGACCCAGTCGAGTTGGAATAAACCCGACTCAGGCCCAACCACCTATTAAATAATAATTTATTTTTAAAAAACAACTTAATTAAATACAATTTTAAATAAAATAAATTATAGAAAAATAGGAAAAATAGGTAGAAGATTATGAAAAAATCCAAAAGAATCAGAGAAAATATAAAAAAGGGGAAAAGATAGAAAAGTAGTTTTCGAGACATTTTCGAGCATTTGACACCACGGTGTATCTCGAAAAGCATGCTACAAAAAAAAATTAGAATAAGATTTTAAGTTTTGGTTTTTTATTATAAAATCATTAAATGTGACACTTAAACATTTTAAAATGACAAATTGGACACCAGGGAATTAGGAAACTAGTCTGGTGTGCAGTTCGAGACGCGAGAGTAGGTCTTTTCGGAGCAATTTCACGACTTTCGAGTTAAGTAAACCCACGAGAAAATCAGCTTAGAATTTACTTATTTCCTTCATAAATTTATTTATTTTACATTAATTTTCGCCAGTTCGAATTGCATGTTTACTCTATTCCCGCATGTGTCTGTGTATGGTCGAAGGGACGGTACCCTTTTTGGCTTTCTTGTAGATGACGATCCGATTCTTGCTACGGTGTTGGTCATACCTTTGACTGCGCGTGAGATTTTTCTCCGCCAATCGATGATCTCGAGAGTGGGTTGACGTGAGGCTCGCTTCCGTCACATAGTTCCTCTCATTTGCGGCGTTGGGCGGAAATCTACTTTATGACCAACGTAGTTCCTCATTTCGACAATAAAGAGGAGGCATGGATTTCCTTGCTTTTAAAGCCTTCTCGGTTTATTATTTGTGTCTCAGGGCTCGACAGCTATACACCACACTCACATTTCATATTCTTGATTATCTCAGTGACTTATATTCATGCTTTACGTTTCCGTTTATTTAACTTATCTACATGAATTGTAGCCGTTTTTTTTTTTTGGATTTCTTGTGAATACTAACTGAGTTTCTCTGGGATTTACTCACTGGAACTTGTCATTATTTTTGGTGGCAAGTTGCAGATTATACGACGATCCGAATTTAAAGAGCTACAGTAACCTCACGTGTAAGTGTTTGTATTTATGTATGTACTATCTTTTGGAGATCATTTTGGGAGACTTATTACCTGATACATGTATATTAACATTTATTATACCTTTTTGTTGCCTTTATTGATATACATGGTATCTTTTTACTGGGTTTCCACTCATAGGTTTGTTAAGCAATGCAAAACTCGTTTACATTACTTATTTGCATATAATTAAAACTTCCGCTACTAAAATAATATAAATGAATCAAAACTAATAAGTTAAGTTGTAAAATTTTATAACTTAGTATATTTCTAGAAAATAATCATTTAAATATTGAAATTGACTAAGTTGGGGTATTAGATGGTTAGTTCGCGGGACCGTCATGGATAGGTGTGCAGGTGACGTGGCATGTCCTGGTAACGTGTCTGGCGACATGGCGGTGCCCGATTTGCCTCGAATTTGAGGTCGTCACAGTTGGTATCAGAGCCTAGGTTTAAGGGAACCTAGGGGAAAGTTCAAATATAATCGAAGAAAACTTAACAAACAAACATTAGATGTGGAAACCCGAATATCCTGAATTAAAACTTTTAGTTGGGAAGTCTAGTGCCGAGGATTATATGTGTTATGTTTTGATTGTATTATATATACACGTATTACGAGTTTGATCTGACATGCGAATACCATTGCATACACCAATGGATGACAACTGATTGCAGCTGGCGTTAGAGGCATGACGATTGATACTACGTCGTAATTAATTTTTTATCTTACTTTTCGTGAGATAGTTATTTCACTTGATCGATAATTGGCAGAGATACACTGACTCCTCGGGCTCAGATGACTAGTTGATGCGACTAGAGATGCACATGGTGATTGAGGCAAATGCGACAAAGTAGATGACTTATACAAGGACACTCATACCTTCGCAAGAGATGATATCGATCAAGCGAAGTACTAAGGTAGTGAATAAGGGTAAGTGGAGACGAGATTTGAGTTTAAGGAATAGTCAGCTAGTGTCAAGACAAATACGTAGCAGTTTCTAGTATGGCCATAAAGGACAAAAGAAAGAGTGTAGTATAGGTCAACGACTTTGACATCAACACCACTACTGAGTAGTCAAATGACATCACCAGAGGAGAAACAACCAGTTATTTACTTTGAATGTGATTAGCTATGACATTACAAGATTAAATGTTCGCAGAAGCTCAGTGGTGTCAGTTGCTACCTCATCTGAACTAACGATGTCGTTATAGGCTAAAACCACAATTTCGGGAGGCGTCTGAATAATACGCTAAGGGAAAGATTTATCTATTGGTTCAGTTCCTACATGATTAGAGATGGTGACGTTATATCATTTTATACCTAGTTGCGTGATAAGTGAGTTAGGTTTCGACCATAATTATAGTCAACTCATACCTTAGTCTATGCACGACAGCTGAAGGTATGGTGTTACCCTAACCAAATTATGATGGATGCCTATTTTAAGTTGGAAGATGAAACTTTTCAAGAAGGTTTTTGTAAGTCAAGAATTCTTAGCTTAATGCGCCACCAAGTTGGTTACTTCAACAACTAAGGAATGACAGTTCAAAAAAGAAATGAAGTTCAAAAGTATCCATTGAAACATAAATTATCATACTTAAGATCTTGACGAGACTGACTATGATCTATGATATTTATTTCACGTATATACTGCGAGTTGTGAGTCAAGAAATTCTATTGGCTTGAACGCCATTTACGGAAAGGACATATGTAAGGCAAGATAGACCTTTGTCTCAGTTGACACGTACAGGGTGTGTAGTACGACAGCTGATACTTGTGAGCGAAGTATACCTTATGGAAAACAATACAGGATAATAGAAAAAAATTCTAACTTAGATAAAACTAAATATTCTAAAGATCGTTAATTCAACAATCAAGAACATGTAAAGGACGTGAGATAAATAGGTTTTCAGTAGACTCTATGGAAGCAGATAGTGTTGAGATGACTCAAAATTGTAGGAAAGTAAGTATGGACTCCTTTAGCTTCGGCCATAGCACTGGAGTAGTCTTGCAAGAATAGAAGCCCGAGTAACTCCACTATTGTGCCACGATTTGTTCACGGTCTGTGAGGTCGGTGGGGCCCCACTGCTACCTCTAGGACAGAGAACAAATCAAGAGTGTGAGCTGAGATAGAGTCTGCGAATATATATGAGGTCAGAAACAACTTTAACCCAACTTAAGGAACATGTTGTTCCGAATTTCTTACGAATTTTTAAATGACTCAATCGCAAAAAAATTGCACTTGAGACCAGCCCGACTCAAACCAGAACTCGTAGAAGGTTAAAACAATGTCTCAAAGGGATGTGGAAAGCTTTAGGAGTTCAGAAATCAGGATCGAGCTAAAAGCGTGCGAGTCACTAGTTCCGAGGGTCAAGATGTTTAAGTTGTGTAGTGGAGCAGAAAGGTTCTAGGGGATGTATTATGATTAGGGTATTGAACAGTTAAATTAGACTCGCTGCAACAACAAATGGTTCTTTGAGTCTTCAGTCGGTTATGTTTTCTCGACTAGTTTAGAGGATAAGCTTAGAATGTCTGAGCAAGATCCATCGAGCCAATAAAGAAAAAGTTGGACTTTGTTAAATCCAATCGGATAAAGGGATACCCACACCAGGAAAATAAAACCTAACTCTAAAGCAAAAATATATTGCAGTTAAAAGAAAAATATTAAATCATTCCATTGTTAAGTTGAAGACTCTAGGTACATGTTAAGGATAAAGAGTAAGATTTTAACTCAAGAGGTCCAGAAGAAGACGTTAAGAGACAAAATTGGAGTTAATCGATGACTTTTGTTGCAAGTATTATGTCTGATATCCTGATAGGAAATAGAAGATGCGTGTTGTCTATAAATCGAGAATCTATACATGCGCGCTATTTAGAGAATCAATGGAAGCAAAGGACGAACTTATCATATAAGTAGTTAGTTTCATTAGGTACTGGTACACGCATGATACGACCTAGTAGGTATATGTTACAGGGAGGCAGGATGAGACAATATGTGACTTATACATGAAAGTGTGTTACTTATGACGCACGTAGTCACAGAATTGTTAGGACAATATTACCACCTAGGCATACACATGTCCCCAGAGAATAACACAGTTATATTTCTATCCAATGCATAAATTGGAGTCAGCGATGAACATTTTGATAGCGACGCAGTTTGTCGACTCAAGATTCATATAAAAAGAGTTCAAGTATTCTGGCAGGTTTAATTCGGTGTCAATTAATAATCTCATTTGAGGTTATGTATGTGATGAAACACTTTAGAAACAACATGGCATATTGTGCTACGGACTCAAGTAGAAGTTTTGCAAGTACGGCTAGAGAAGTCGACGCTATAAATAAGACACAAGGATGGGCGTTTTTAACCATGTTCGAGAATCTAGAACTCGCTTTCATATGAGGTTAAACATATGAGTTTCAAGTGTAGTCCGAAAATTAATCGTTCTTGTTTAACGCCGCAGAAGAGTTTCAGATACCTTAAAGGTGATAATAAAGTAAAACGACGAAAAATGTCTGATCATATTTTCATTACGATCGACTAACTTAATAGGTTTTTAGGTAGGACATGATTCGAGATGGCAGGTTGCAGGGTTGACAATAAAAATGACAGAAGAGCGAATGTATTGCCACGAAAGTTTTATTCACGTGTAGTTTAGCAAGCACCTTTATCTCGATAAAACACGATAACCTCCAGATTTGGACGCAAAGGTTAATGTATATGTCCAGGGCACCCAATTGTAGTCAACTGACATGTGAAAAAAATATAATTTGTGTAAGCGCTTAAAACGAGATTTACCATTTGCAGATTGGTAAAAAATCTTTAAGGCTTTGTAGTAAAGACCAGATTGAGGTTTTATACGATATCAAATAATGCTGACAAGTTAAGTTAGGATAGTGCCTCAAGATGCGCAGGTCACACAGGTAGGATCATACACATACGTCTGTGTTCTAGACAGTTGAGCAAACATGAAAGAAATACGCGAATAATTATCGTGATAGGCTGAGTCATGAGGTAGACCACTAGTCTACTTGAAGGTTTCTCTCTTAAAAGGTCACAAGAGATTTAGGATCAAGGGAAAACATGCACCAAGATTCATTGGGCTATTTCAAGTAGTCTGTCGAGTTAAGAATGTCACTTTTCAGTTCAGATTGCTGAGCCAGTTGGCAAAGGTTTATGACGTTTTCCACATTTCTAATTTAAGGTTGGCCAGATCAATATCAAGACCGATGATTAATATGAATATGATCGAGGTCATAGCAGATGTGACGTATGAGGAGCACTTCATTGAGATAATAGATCATAAGGTACAGACTCTGAGGAGAAAAAAATACCGCTAGCACCCGTTCGGTGGCAGTACCATAAAAACGAGGGTGTCACCTGGAAAGGTAGTGTACCATTCATGAGTGATACCTATAGCTAGTTGTTATAAAGTAAGTGTTTAACATAAATTCAAATTTCGAGATGAAATTCTTTTTAGTTGGGAAGATTGTAATGGCCCGCCCTAATTAATCCTAATTAATTGATTAATCACAAATTATGACCTTAAGCTCGGACCCACGTGGACATCGCGGAAAAGTCTAAGGCACGCTTGACGAGGTAATTTTGGTTATTTTTGTGTGACACGTGTTAATTTATTGAATTAATATTAAATATTTGCGTGGCTCTAGTGTTAGGATTTTTAGTTGGTCGCATTGTGCGCATATAGTTACAAGAGCATGGGACACTGCGAGGCACGCGTAACACGAGTTTATGGGTAGTCGGGGTTTAGAGGTCAAATCACCCAACACATTACCCATCACATCACTTCACCATCCCTCACTTTCTCTCTCTTTTATCTACAAATTGAAAAAAAAAGAAATTTATCCCGCTCTCTCTCTACTCGAACTCCCATCTCCCCCTCGCATTTTTCTTCTTCTTCTTCTTCTTCTTCTTCTTCTCCAACATTGCTTTACCATCTCATTTGATCTCTCCTCACCCTCAACTCGGCCTTTCACCTCTCTCGCGTGACATTCTCCCATCTTGGCAGCACCGTCGGCGACTTTCCTAGATGAAGTAAGTGGTGGATGTAGTTGTGGTTGTGTTTGAATTTTTTAAGTGATTTGCAGGCTTTTAATGGTGTTGTAGGTGTTGATGTTGAAGCTATTGTTGTAGAAGAGAAAAGAAAAAAAAAGAAAAAAAAAAAAAAATTCAAATCATTCTTCACCAACAAAGTCTCTGCTCCAGAGACAAATTTTTTTGTTTATGGAGAGAGACGGTTTGAAGAGAATTGGGTCGGGTCAACCCGGTTGAGCTGGGCCGACCCGGTCCGACCCAGTCGGGTCGGACCAAACTCGACCCGGGCCCAACCACCTATTAAATAATAATTTATTTTTCTTAAAAAAACTAATTAAATATAATTTTAAATAAAATAAATTATAGAAAAATTGGAAAAATAGGTAGAAAATTATGAAAAAATCCAAAAAATCAGAGAAAATACAATAGGAAAATATAGGAAAGTAGTTTTCGAGACATTGTCAAGCATTTGGCACACTGGTGTATCTCTAAAAGCGTGTCACAACCAAAATTTAGAATAAAATTCTAAGTTTTGGGTTTTCATTATAAAATCATTAAATGTAACGCTAAAACATTTTAAAAGACAAACTTGGACACTAGAGAATTATGAGACTAATCAGGTGTCGGGTGCGTAGTTCGAAGCACGAGAGTGGACCTTTTAAGAGCAATTTTACCACTGTCGAGGTAAGTAAACCCACGAGAAAATATGTTCATAATTTACTTATTTCCTTCATAAATTTATTTATTTTACATTACTTTTCGACAGTTTGGCTTGCATGTTTACTATATTCCCGCGTGTGACTGTGTATGGTCAAAAGGTTGGTATGACCCCTTTTCGGCTCTCTCTTAGATGACGATACGATCGTTGCTACGGTGTTGGTCATACCTTAGACTGCGCATGAGATTTCTCTCTGCGAGTCGATGATCTCGAAAGTGGGTTGACGTGAGGCTCGCCTCCGTCACGTAGTTCCTCTCATTTGAGGGGTTGGGCGAAAGTCTACCTTCCGACCAACGAGTACCTCATTTTGATCGTGAAGAGGATGCGTAGATTTCCTTGTCTCTAGGGCCTTCTCGTTTTAGTATTTATGTCCCAAAGCTCGACAGCTATACACCACACTCGCGTTCCATATTCTTGATTATCTCACCGACTTATATTCATGCTTTATGTTTTCGTTTATTTAATTTATCTGCATGAATTGTAACCATTTTTCTTTGATTTCTTATGAATACTAACTGAATTTCTCTGGGATTTACTCATTGGAACTTGTCATTATTTTTGGTGGCAAGTTGTAGATTATACGGCGATCCAGATCTAAAGAGCTACAGTAACCTTAAGTGTAGGTATTTGTATTTATGTGTGTACTATCATTTCGGAAGACTTATTACCTGATACATGTATATTAACATTTATTATACCTTTTTGTTGCCTTTATTGATATACATGGTATATTTTTGCTGGGTTTCCACCCATAGGTTTGTTAAGCAATGCAAAACTCGTTTACATTACTGATTTGCATATCAATAAGACTTCTGCTACTAAAATAATTTAAATGAATAAAAACTAATAAGTTTTAAAATATTATAACTTAGTATATTTCGAGAAAATAATCATTTAAATATCGAAATTTACTAAGTTAGGGTATTAGATGGTTAGTTCGCAGACCATCATGGACAGGTGTGCAGGTAACGTGGCATGACCTGGTGACGTATCTGGCAACGTGGCGGTGCCCGATTTGCCTCGGAATTTATGGCCATCACATTTTGATAAAAATAAAGATAGTGAGCATACGTCATCTTAAAGTTGGGGTACCCTTGAGTCAAAGTTTTAAATGGTATGACGTGCATGTTACGCTTGTCTAAGTACAAAGTAGACAATCATGTATATTTCATTTAAAGTACCTGGAGGACAAATAAAAAGTGCAACAGTTGTAACACACACGAGTAAAAAATTGAAGCGTTGAGGGTGAATTTTTAACTTAAAATAATTGGATCGTAGAGAGTTACGAATCTTTAATGACAAAACCCGAAATATGGGTATATATTCTCAAGAAATACATGAAAATTAAACCACCATTAATTTTTCAGTTAGAGAAGTTATAAACAAACTATTATAGCTAAGAATTAGCTCGGGAGGACGATAGGAGATGCTTGTGCAATAAATATGAACCTTGGTTACTCCAATAGAATTTAAAATGCCTACCAAGTATCGTGAGAGTTGATTGATACGCGGACCCGATGCAACATGTCTCCAAAATTCGAGTGATTACGATAGGAGACATTGGTATGAAAAGTAAAAATAAAAATTCGATGTAATAAAGTGCATACAAATGAGTATTGAAAGCTGTTTAGGGATAAAGACGATGATTGTTCCACAGCTTACTAAGGGTGGAAGCATGTTATATAAGTAAACAATTAAATGTGTCAAAAAAGTTTGAAAAGAGACCGTCAGTCAAGAGTTAACTTGAATTATGAACCTACAAGAATGAATTTCGATAAACGAGTAATAACAATAACGTTAAGGTATTATTCCAAAAAGGAATACTATGACTGCTCATTTGTAGCCTCCACAGATAAGTCGCAAGGACATGATGAGTCGTTCATTGATGTGTGTAACCGAGATGGTGACAGAGATGGTGTGTCATATTATAGCAGACAACTATCCTTATTCCTATGTGACGACCCCTTCTCCAAATAAGGGCACCGCCAAGCCTAATCCCTTATTAAGCCCTAATCTCCCATATAGGACCTAACAAGGAACTAGTCGGCCTTATTTAAACACCTAAACACCTATCAATTATGATACCACCTACAGTAAACAAGCTAGTTCTACTGACTAACATATGGTTGTCTATAAATCAGAGTTAAGTTAAAATTTTGTTTTTTTATCTAACAAGTTATTCCGCGGAAGTCTTATTTCGTTACTAGTGGACATTAGATCTTAAGGTCTACCCTATTGTGGAAAATCCAGAAAATAGTGATCACATGCATATATAAACAAAAGTGGTGATATATATAACATGTGTCTGGTTAGATGTTCCTATCACTCAACCCAAAAGTAAAAATATCATGTATATAGAAAATGTAATACAAAAGAATGCAAAACGTACAAAAATATGTCGTAGCACTCATTCACTGGCTCAGAGATAGTCACCAATCTTCTCTTTGCCTGGTCTGCTACTCGACTGATCTGCACCCACCGTCACAAACTAGACAGTGAGTACATGAGGTGTAGACTACTAAGTCATTTACGGGTATGCAGATATCGATACGAGCGGGGATGCGTCTCGAGTCGCGTGCCGGCGTGGACCCGAGGTAGCAGCTCGTGGGGTAAGTGTAACTAGTTCAATTATATTGCATAATAATAAAAAATGAAATAAAAAATTATATATGCTTAGCGGTCCATATGTGGCCACATCTATTTATATAATTAATAGGCCTATAGTTTGTAACATAAAATAATATGCATTGGATTTGCCTCGAGATACGCATTTTGCGAGACTCGAGAAAATTTTGGTTAAACATATAAGGCGGTGGAAAAAGATGAGAATGATTGGGTTTGCCTCGAGATTCGTGTTGCACGAATCTCGATGACATCAAACATTTGACTTCAAATCCAACTTACAGTATACTAGGCATACAACACACAAATATAACATTTACCTCGGCCACCGTGCCTCGATAGTGACACGTATCGCGTTGCGGGTCCCACACACGGGTCATTTTGTCCTGATTAACGAATTAAACGTGCATTAATTATTTGGGCAGTGACATCCTATTACCACTTGGTGGTATGGATTTGTTATCGGATAAGCCGAAATATATTCTGACACAGATAGGCATTAGATCACATCTCGGTATGGTTATCTCTACTTGCTGGTTTGACGACTTAGGTGCACGTTGCGACATCGATGGAGATTATAAAAGAATAACCAAAAATGCGTGAATATACAAGAACTTGGCATGTAGCTAAGGTATAATAACTTTATTAGGATTTATACGAGACATGCCTTATGAATTTAGGCCCGTGGAACTAAAACAATATTATTGAGAAGTTAGAGTCAAGAGTAAGATTTTATTTCATGCGGGGTACAAACAAATTTTGCAGGTGCGAATTTGCATTAGTTAAAAAAATGGGTCGTAAAAGAAATCGTTACGAAGAGACACGTTGGGCTACGAATGTACTTTACTTTTACTTTCAAAGTCGAAAGTTTTTAAAATTTGGGATGTTGTGATGACCAAAAACCCAAAAGACTTGCCGTAGAGGCAATTTAGTAATTTCGCAAATCCTACACCATTTGGTCCCACTATATAAATCTAATTGTAAACCCTAGCCACCATTAATCGATCTACGAGTTCAAAATAGAGAGAAAGAAAGAGGAGATTTTAGTGTTGGTGATACAAAGTAATGGCATTCGAGGGTACAACTATCTTCTTTATTGTTCTTTTTCTTTCTTCTTGATTAATTGAAAACTTGGGTTGGTTAAAAAAAATGTAAGAGGGAGGAACCCTCATTAGGTGCAGTGCCAATCAGTGTCATCGGTGAAGGCTGCCGCCACCAACAAGGCACCGATAGGGGCATCCCCACCGCCCCCTCCGAGCAACCCAGTGACGCAGGGCGCCAAGGGGCAGGGACAAAATGTCCCAGGCCACTTTATTTTAATAATAATATATATAATATATATTATGTATATATATGATCCATTAATATGTATGTATATGATATATATATAGACATATGAAATAAAATAAGAATAAATCTTACCTTCAAACGGGGCGCGCTACTGCGTCCCTAAGGGAAGAGTCGGGTGGGTCCTGCGACGGTGAACCAGCTGGACCCACACTAGTAGACCCCGAAATAAATGTAAAGATAAATTGGGATTAAAATACCACTTGTCGATTATGTGAATGTGTCTTAAATTGTTTATATTCGCAAGGCGGTTTGCATTGGACCCCGAGTACGCGAAGATCAAGAATATGATTCGCGACGAGTCAAAGTGAGTAGGGAGCTTGATCAATTATCAAATATGACATGATATTAGTTATGTTAGGGCATACATTTTTAACTAGAGACTTGGAAAATGGGTTGCATCATGTTATTGGATTGGATTTACGTATTTATGAAATTTGAATGCATTTGTTTTCCTCTCTTATAATATTCAGTGCCCCAGGATGTTTGTGGAGTCCCTAACAATGACATTATAGCAAGTAATCATATCTAATGCCTTAGGATGTATGTGGTGCCATTGAGGGCTTTATTATTTAATGCCCCAGGATGTTGTGGAGCTCGCCACTGAGGGATTTATTTGTCTAATTGAATTCACAAGTGTATCAATTAGAGACATGAGTTGGAGTTGCCTTCTCTTGTACTTTGTGATAGAGGGACGTGCATCGGTGACGGCTTTAGATGAACCTACATTGGGTTGATAGGACAAACGAGATGACACATAAGGCCTGTGTGTCATCTAGTGGTTGCCATCACCTCTAGGGTAGGTGAATCGAGCACCGGATTCTTACCAATAGCTAGTATGCATTGAATGATACCACGACTTTATATTATTACTATTTTCTATGGTATTTCTCTTTTGTGAATCAAATGCATGATGATGAGTTTTGACTTGAATATGCTTTTATAAATCTTGTTGACGTGATTTATTAATGTTTTATAAATCCATGTGATGCCTTGTTTTAAATGCTTTATTCAATTTCAATTCACGTTAGCCTTGCATGCTTATTAAGTATTACTTGCGTATTTGATGGTTAAGCGGGTTTTTCGCATTACTGAGCTTCGTTGTGCTTTTTAGTTCACCCCACTTACATTTCAGGACCATACACATCAGCGCTAAATCGAGACAAGGGGGAGACGATAGCTTGAAGTCGTATCTTTTGATGTGAGCCTTTTAATGATATTATCCATTTGTTAGATTCTAAAATTATTGAACTTGGGTTATATTTAAATAGGTCTTCTGGGTAGAATGAACCTTACTCTCTTTTAATTTAAACTACTTAGTAGTATTTGAATGACTTACGTTGTTGTAAGGATAAGAAAACCCAACTATAGTTTCATAGTACGTCGTATGGATTTCCCTTTATTTAATTTCGCAATTATTTATCCATATGCACTAGTTTGATATTCCGCAGGTTGTTTTAGGCGTGTCAGGCCGCTTGCTCGGGCCCGGTTCAGGTATTGGGCTTAGGAGAAAGTTTAAGCCAGGCGACCCGACCTTAGGTCGAGGTAGGGTCGTCGCAACACGGGGATTTTGCCTCGGTTTACGTCCAAGTTAGGATCACTAACAATAAAATGAGAATGAAGTTGGTGCAAGACCTTATCTCAAGTTTTGTATCAATTGGTAGTGGTTGAGGTTGAGATTGAGTCAAAATTACTGTAAGTTTGGGTAAGTATGGCAAGAGAATTGGCTCGAAAGTGTTTGGTATGTTGTAGACAAAGTCTAAATTTTTAGAGTTTTGGTGTGACCAAAATCATTATTATAGACATTTTATGAAGATGGACTATTTTGTCAAGAGTTTGGTTGAATTTGGTGAAAAATCGGATAGAAAACGAGCGTCGAAAGCTGAAACACGTCAAAATATGAATTTTAGAAATTAATAAATAAAAAAATTAAGCCGCTGACAAGCAGCTAAAGGTTTTTATATAAATATATTAAGAAAATCAAATGAAATCAATTTTGCACAAACGTTCAACGGAACGTTTTGTTCATTCGATCATAAACCCTCTCCACTGAGTCTTTCACTCGGCGATCTCCCGACGTTTGATTTTCGCCCGATTTTTTTTCGCAAAACTGTAGAGCATCGCGAGACGGTTAGTTTGAGCTAAGTTTTCGTGGAAGAAACGAGGTATTCAGCCCACAATTTGGTAAATTCTCAATTCATGGTATTTTTCTCAATTTAATTTGAATTCTCACGATATTTTGGTTTCTTTCGCCAGGTATTGATAAAAGTTGGTAGAAATTGTTGTGAATTGATATATAAGATTGATTTGCACCAATTTGAAATAAATCCAATCGACGTGGGATAGGGTTTTGGTGAAACGAATCAATGCATTTCAGTTGATAACTATTTTGGAGATATTTTTAAATTGATTTACATTGGGTTTCTGGATGAATTGATTATAGGTTTTGATCCAATTTGACTTCACGGGCTGTGGAAATAATTTGATGTTGGTATCGAGTGGTTTCGTGGTGTTTGTTGTCGAGTTTTGAAGATTTAATTGCGAAAATATTGATTTGAAGAAGTTTTTCAGTTCAAAATAAATAAAGTTTGCATAGTTGATAAGCTATATTAGAAAACTCATAACATATCCATTGGTGATTCGATTTGAGTGTTCTTAGAGTCTATGAAAAGTATGACATGAGTACTACAAGTTCCTTTTAGGTCATCATGACAAATATTATGGTTTTCAAGGTTAAAAAGTTACCCCAAGTTGGCTAGTTGAAAGCCAGTTGAAACAATTATATAAATTAATATTTTTGGAAATTGTTCTCAATACTTTGGCCATAGTTTTATTGGGTTTCATGATTTGGTTTCACTCAAAGCTTGACCCATCATATAATTGGATATGCAGGGAAGCTATTGGAACCATTTTCAAGGTGATCCGACACTTCGAGGACCCCGAGAATTTGGCTCAAAGTTTATTGGTTGTAAATAAACCCTACAATGGTTTTTACTATTTATGGAATTTTATCTTTGTACCTGCATTTGTGTTTAGTCTGCATTACATCTCGCATCATTCTTGGTCATGCATACATGGCATCCGGATAGAGTTGCCCCTGCTTCGGTCGTAAGAGCGTGAGGTGTTCCACTCCATATTAGACGTATTACATGCATCTAAGGCGGGTAATGTCGACTCCGGAGTAGCATGCATTGAAGTCATATGACTGTTCTAGGTTCATCGTGACTAGGCCCGCTTGTTATGAGTTTAGAACAGGAAATGAGGGATCCACGTTATTGTATAAATTTCTTGTTATTTGGGAATGCAAATTATATGTCTCCATGTATTCAGACTAACATTTATAGGAGTACGGAGCAGTGTAGGAGTTTACTTACCTGACATATTCGAGTTATTTTTGACGATGTCAGGTTCTTTATGATACATGAAAGAATGAACAAGACTCGAAGACCTTAGTGAATGTTTTCAATTCTTAAAGTTAAATTCTCTTGTTTTAATCATTTTATATATATTATTTTGGGTTCCGGGGTGAGTGTCGGTCGTGAAAATACTCTTAAATATGTTATGAGAGTCTCCTAACTTGATTTAAAAGTAAGTTTAGAGGTTTATAAACGAGTTTTTGGTTTATTTGGAATTGTAAATTTGTAAATAAGGCATCGGAGACCTTAAGTTAATTGAATTGTTTTAAATTGATATATATTGTTAATGAGGGGAGTTGTAAGTCCTTCTAGGTTTCTCCTCATTCTGCTTTCTATTAGGTGAATTTTTCAACATACGACTTTTAGGAGAGGTGCTGCCGAAACTTTTACAAAATACGGATATTTGCTCCAATCAAACAAACCATGAATTGAGCTTGAATGAGGATATAAATTTTAGTTTTAGAGCATTAGTAAGGATTGAAATAAAAATTATTTTGAGGTTGAAGTTAATTAAATGGATTGGATGCGGAATAGGTAAAGTCAGGACTTAGCGAGACGGGCCTTGACAAAAACTCTAAAACTCCTCCACCCATACAGAAACCCTAAAACTCAGATCTAGCTCAGGGGCTGGCGACGCTGATTCGCCGTCAACCCTCATCCCCCTCTCCCAAGCATTTAAACCCTCCCCTACCCCACCTTTTTTTTGTTCTCCTTCTTCTCTTTTTCTATCTTATGCCCCCGCCTGCCTCCTTCTTCTTTGTTCCCCTCATCTAACTGTTTCTCTTTACCCACGTCTTCTTAGTCTTCTCTCGTTTTTTATCTCCTCCCTTCTCTGTAACCCCCACCCCTCGGTGTTCCTTCCATTCCCATACCCCTTTTCCCCATTTTCTCTACGGCTCTCCTTCGCCTCTCCCGTCACCATCTTTCCCCCTTTCCTTCTTCTTTCTTCTTTTGGGTTTTTAGTGCAGCCATCACTAATGCCCTTTTTTGGGTCTAGATTTGGAACGAATGAGAGGAAACAACGAAACTCGATGCTGGTTTTCGTGTCAACGAAGGCGATCATCGACGACTGACCTTCGTGGCGACGAGCATCGTGTTGGTGGCGTGAAGCATCGCGAAGCATGGGCTCCGACGGTTTCTATATTTTTTCTTCCACGTGTGTTTTAGAAATCTGAGGTTTTTTGTCCCCTACGTGGGAATGTTGCCCCCTACATGGGTTGTTGTCTTCCTTCGGGAGGTTGTCCCCTTCGAAGGGTTGTTGCCCTCTTTGTGAAGATGTTGTTCCAAACTTCAATGAATTGTAATATTTATTATCCTCGTTGTAATATATTATGGTACCTTAATTTGGGTGTTAGGAATATCAATGCAATAAATTTGACCAAAAAAATAAATCTTGTAAGAAAATCATTAAATGTTATGATACATGTACCAACAAGAATTTATGCAACTTTGGTTGGAATGGCCACCCATGGTTCTATATTCAATAGTACATTGATTCCAAAGTGATCGAGGTATATCTATAGTGGCCAAGGTCTACTATTTCTACACGGGCGAACAAGATTTGAGTTTTTGTGGAATACAAAATAAATGTTCAGAGTTTTAGTTATCTAATATCTAAGTCAATCATAGATTTTGGTAGAATAATTTAAGTCCATTATAAATCTTCATAAGTTATGCAAGTCCGTTGGGCCCATTAGACTCACTTAAGTTTTATGGGTTTGGTAACCCACCTAAATTATAAGACTATCATGAGTCTATGACCAATTAAGCCTATAAAAACTTTAAAAAAAAAAGACTAGAAAAGAAAGAGGGTGACCCACCTAAATCATAAGTCTACTATGACCAATTAGGTATATAAAGACTAGAAAAAGAAAAAAAAATACTACAAAAAGCAAAAATTATATTATTTATTTCTAACATGGTATCAAAGCCAGTTTCATAGATGACTTTGATAACATGTTCGAAAATCAAATACAACTCTTTACCCTATTTGAAGAGATACAAGCTTCTCTACTTAAAGCTTGTAAGTTGAAATTGTTCGTCGATGTGGGATTATTTGATTTGATATTATTTTATTTTTTTGATTATTTAATCAAGATGACCGTCCGTGTTTACAATTCAAATCCCTAGGTACACCACGTATCCCAATTCAGGCCGTTGATCACGACTCAATACCATACATAGGAGATTCTTGAAGAAGACAAAAGAAAATTGCTAAAATAACTTACTTTTAGCACCGATCTACTCTGTGCTTGTTCGATACACGATGTGGTGGATACGTGCGTCTCGTGGTGCATTGCACGGGCACTGAGTGGAACGGTACCCAATCTCGTTGCCCAAAGTTGGTTACCCTAGTGTTTTCCAAGAGAAAAAATCCAAGAAAATCTGGTTGGATATGTTGAGGGAGAAATAATATTTTAGTCTTTTAAGTAATTAAGCACTGTAGGGAAAAAAAAAATGGTTGTGGTGGAGGCCCCAGTAGACATAAATATCTCCAAATTTGGACGGATATTTTTCATACAGATGTTTCAATCTTCACTTGCATTGTATGGCTATATATATGAAGGTTAGGTGGGTTGAATCTCCAATTCTACTCAATTTGCAGATAAGATTTTTCTTTTGGGGAGTGTTGGTGGTTGATTATAGCTAGGAATAAGATGGATAAGGAGGTGGTGCAGAGGAGAATGAACATGATTGTGGGTCACTTTGCTGCAAATATTGATCAAGATTTATCATCCACCAATATCCTACCTTTGGTATGTGTCTATGGAATCTAATTTAAGACTTCAATTTGATTGGTACTGTTTTTTTTTTTTTTTTTTTTTTTGGATATTTTAATGGGATGTTTTGATTTTATAATTAGTGACACTCATTTCAATTTCTTCTTTTTTCACTTTGTAGTTAATTTTATCCGAATTTGAACTTGATTTGTTTCTTGGAATTCTCTTCAGCAAAATCAATTTTGCACATTTTCTTAAGGCTTATTTAAGAAGTGCTGCACTTTGTGGGAAATTAATAGCATGTCCTTTTTTTCTCAATCTATAAGGGTTATTTGATTTCAAACATTCTTAATTTATATTGCTTCATTTTCATATGCTGAAACAACTACAGCAAAGTTTTCAAATAAATGCATTATAATCATCCTTTATTATGTTTTACTTGTATATTTTCTTGTTCTTTTTTTGTGGTCTAAACCACCTAGTATCCGAGCAATCCGACTACTCCTGGTTCGCCCCAAATTGCGCATTGTATAGATGGGGGAAGCTCCCAACGTTGGTGTTTCCATTCTCAAGACTTGAACTCGAGTCACTAGTTAAGGGGCAACAACTGACTTCTAGTTGTGTCAACCACTAGTTGGTTTTCTTGGTCCTTTATTAAATTTGCCAAAATAGGCATGGTTCTTCATAGCAACTTTGATTTCATTTCTCTGTCGTTCGTCTTTGTGTTTTTTTTTTCCTATATGGAATTAGTACGTTCAAATTTTCATTAATCACATGTACTTTTATAAAGGATTATGTTAATTTCCTGATCAATTTGCTTTAAACGGAAATTCCCAAGTCACTAACATCCATAAGGAGCAAATTAATTGTTGCTTGACATGACATGAAAAAGAATTTTGGCTAAAAGTTTTTGAGTACCTTTCACGATTACTATTTTTTGACTTTTGTGGGAGTAGAACTCACGACCTCTTTAAACCTTATTTTTTTAGCAAGTGATGTCTCATCCATCTCACCAGATAACTGATAATACTCAATTAAATTCTGTTTTTTCTTTTGTTCTCTTTTGCGAGTGCTTTAGATTTTATTGGATCTTGTTTTATGATACAGAATTGCAGTAGCACTATGAACTCTGTGATCAGAAGATGTGACAATAGGTTGCTTTTTGCGCGACAAGGCTCCATGTCTCAAGCTCATTTCATGAGACAAGCTGCAATCAAAGAGGTGAGGCGAATCCCGTTGTTTCGCCGATTCACTTGCATTACTACTTGAGCTGTAAACTTAAATTTGTCTGATGTTTGGCTGCTTTCAGAATCTAGGACAAGTTAACTCATTCCGATCTATCACTGCGCCTCCTCCATCTTCTACTGATCTTGCAAATGAGAATTCTCCTGGTCATGCTGCTAAAGAACCATTGTATTCTAGGCCATCTAATATAATTAAGCCGCGAGGCTCGCCTATAAAGCAGGACTGTACCTTATCGATGGAGCCGCCACCTTCATTTTCTAGGCCAAATAGAGGATTGAAGTATCATAATCTAAGAGACAAAAATGTTGGCAATATAGAGTCATCTCCTCGAATGATTGTGGCAGAATCGAATTATAACTACGCGATGACTATAGAGCTTCCCGGAGTTCTTATCAACGACATCAATGTTGAAGTTGATGACCAAAAGTAAGTGTACATATATATATGTATACCTTGTTGAGCAAGCCTAATTAAGTTTTCGCTAACTATCAATGTTCTAAAAATCTGAATTTCAAACTTCTCTGAAACAATAATGTTTTTTGACAGCTTGATCGTGACGGGAAGACGCCCGACACAGTGGTGGAGAGTGGCAAGTGGCTCGGAAGATTTCATCTCAAGACGTCGAAAGGAGGAGGATCCTAATGGACGACCGTACCATGTAGTTTGGCCTCTTCCAAGTAATGTCAATAAGGATGGTGTCTCAGCTGAGTTTGTGTAAGTCATTACATCCATTTTATGTGGCATGCATGATTTATATGATTTATGTTTTCACTTTGCATTAGGAGTCTGTTGTTTCATTTTAAAGTAACTTTCTCTCTTAAATTTTATTGAGTTGTGGCAGGAACGGGTTTTTGAGAGTTAACCTTCCCAAGATTTGAAGACTGAGGCAGGCGTTTGGTGGTTAATTTCAACATTCATCTGTATATAAATCTATACAAAGAGTAATAGTTGGTTTTTACTAGTATGTTCTACAGTGAGATTTGTGAGGGCTTTTCAATTCAAGTGCTTATCAATAATGATGTATGAGCTTAAAAAGTTAATTAATTAGAAAGAGAGATTACTAATCCTCTCCCTAGAGTGAGTCTCTGACTTTTTTTTTCTTTTTTTTTTCTTTTTCTGTTTAGAATTTTAAACAAATCGGCAACAAAAAAAAACTGCTTTAAATTGGCGACCGGGGCCTAAGCATCTATAATGTGATGGATGAGACATCACTTATCAAACACGAGGTTAAGGGAGGTTGGAGATTCAAGTCATGTCGGAGCATGGGCTTCTTATCAAAAAATTTGGCATAATTCATTGGCAAGCTTGTCCAATCAAAATGCAGTGTGGTACTGTGGTTATATAAGAGGACAAGAACACATAAGGAGAGTATTAAAGCAAAAACTTTACAGCATGTCACCCAAATGACAACCTAAATAAAACACTGCCATAGCAGACCAATATATCATCTCTCTATAGCCATCCATGCCATATATAGACACCTCACTAAACAGCATTACTGATAGTAAAATCAGGTCATCGCAAAACATAAAAGGTTCAACAATGCAATGGAAGTACACTAAAATGCTGTATCCACTACTGTTGAGCAACCATAGACTGGAATAAGAAGATAGCATGCAACATGTCATAGATTCAACATCCTACGGTCCACACCAATCCGATGTATGTGTAGGGTCACACACGCACATACGGGTATATAAATGGGGTTGGAATCCATTTTGCACAAAATCAATTGACTTGTGTTTATATATATCATAACAATTCATATTATATTTACGATGTGGAATTACAATCAAAATTCTCTAACAACATTCTTGGTATGTAGGTAGCACGTAAAGTTAGCTCAATTAATTGAACATTAAGTCCTTAGTTGCGAACTTAATTTGTTTCACCAACAACAACAACAAAAAATAAAGTTTCAATTTCAAATTAATTGAGGCCGACTACATAGATCAAACTTTTTTATTCCGCTCAATTCAGTGCTCTTGATGACTAGCTTTTATTTATACCTCGAAAATTATACAATTTATTATCAAAAGTTTAGACATCATTAACTAACTAAATATCAAATTAATTACAAATCAAATATATAATGATAAAAGCTTAATTTATCCATGTATATATATGTGACAAATTAAAGCATTTGATGTCCGGTTATGTCTTTTAAAAAAGTTCTTCACGCATTCAAATTTAATATGTAAACGTAATTGGGAATAAGACCCTCTTTTGATCACTCAAAATAAAACTACATATACAAGTCTTCATCAAATTCACTTTCCTTGTACGTTGGAGAGATTAATTATTGATTAATGCCTCTATCAGTATCTCCTCTTTAACTAATCAATTGAACACTAAAAAGAATCTTTTACCACAAAAGATTCTTCAACAAAGCCCTCTCACTATATAAACTCTTCATTCAATAGGTTATGAGCACATGCAACAAGTTTCACATCTATAAACAATTACTAGCCAGTTTTCGAATTAGTACTCCATCAGTACCAATTAATTACTTGTAAAACCATGGCCCCTACAAGTACTTGTCTAGCATTCTTCGTAATGTTGGTCCTCTGGTCTTGCTCTGCGGCGTCACGAGGAGTTTTGCTCAACGACGTTGAGAGCACCATGTTGGTGAGGCATGAGCAATGGATGTCCCTCCATGGGCGTGTCTACAACGACGCGGCGGAGAAGGAAAAACGCTTCAATGTGTTCAAGGAGAATGTTAAGTACATTGAACAATTTAACAAGGGTGGGAATCATCCTTATAAGCTAAGTGTTAATGAGTTTGCAGACCTAACAAATGAAGAGTTCAAAGCTACTCGAAATGGTTACAAGGGACTATGTTTAGAAGACAAGTTAGCAAGAGCGACTACGTCGACGTTCAAGTATGAAAATGTCTCAGTCGTGCCGTCGACCATGGACTGGCGAAAGAAGGGTGTTGTGACCCCTATCAAGGACCAAGGTCAATGTGGTAAGATTAAACTTATCATTTCATTACAATCACTGAATACATTTTTTGTTTGAGGCGAATTTGAATATGAGAAGTTTTGATTTTCTACCATTGTCTAATCTATTTTGATCTCATCAAAATGTCAAATAGCTTTCTGCTACGAATTTCGCCCCAAGTAATTCACTTGTAGTAAATCCATTGTCGTCATTAATAGAATTTCTAAAATCTAAGATCACCATCTTGCAATGTTTCTTAATTAATATCATGATTAACTTATTTATTTGTCCAAATTCAATACAGGATGTTGTTGGGCATTCTCAGCAGTGGCAGCAACAGAAGGCATTCACAAACTCAAGACAGGCAAGCTAATCTCCTTATCCGAACAAGAGCTAGTCGATTGCGACACCAAGGGCGTCGACCAGGGCTGCGAAGGTGGTCTAATGGACGACGCATTCCATTTCATCATGTCCAACAAGGGCCTCAACACTGAGATTAACTACCCTTACATGGGAGTTGATGGAACCTGCAATGCTAAGAAGGCCTCAACTCATGCAGCACAGTTAGCCGGATTCGAAGACGTCCCTGCCAACAGCGAGGCTGCCCTGTTGAAGGCTGTGGCCAACCAACCTGTGTCGGTGGCCATCGATGCCGGCGGGTCAGACTTCCAGTTCTACTCCAGTGGTGTGTTCACAGGGTCATGTGGCATTCAGTTGGACCATGGTGTGACTGCGGTCGGATATGGAGTTAGCGCCGACGGGATGAAGTATTGGTTGGTGAAGAACTCATGGGGGACTAGTTGGGGAGAGAGTGGATACATAAGGATGCAGAGAGGTGTTAGTGCTAAGGAAGGACTTTGTGGGATAGCAATGGAGGCTTCTTATCCAACTGCATAGAATGAATAATCAATATGTGGAATAGTTGCATGTTCTATATGTATAGCTAAGAAGAATGGCATACATGTCATGTAATTTATGGTTTTCAATTCATCGCGAGTAGATGTACTGTTATGTAAATATCACATATTTACAGATGAATTAATGTGAAACTATATAACTATCCATCTATGGTTCTATATTGTTGTTATATTGAACTTTTGGCTTGAATTAATAGCAAAATTTGTTGGACTCATCCAGAGTGCAACCTTAAAACAAAGAAATTTTGAGTAGAAATAGCACCCTATTTAGAATTGCACTTATCGAATTCTCGTTGATGGTCTTTTTTTTTTTTTTTTTGATAACCATGAGTGTTCGAATTTTTTTTAACCCCTTCTTACTTTGGTTTGAAGAATCTAGGTTTACCTTAATTTGCACTTAAGTCCTATTCTTTTTTAAGAAAATGTGCACTTTGTTTTGGTAGACATGGTATCATCTAATATTTTAAGTAAAAAAAAGTATCATCTACTATGTCATTAAGGAATTGTATACGAGAGGGTAGAGGAACTAATTAAAGTAGTCTCTCAATTTCACCAAAAAAAAAAAAAAAGTAGTCTCTCTATAAAACTAGAAGGCAGAGTCACCATGAAATGCATAAAGACTTGTGTGCATACATTTGGATGTGTGATCCAACAGATTTCACCAAGAGTGCATTAATAATTATCAAAAGTGTGTTAACTTTTTTTAGGCAAAACCCATTATTTGGTCCCTGTGTTTTTTATGCTTTTGGTTCCCGAATTTTTATTACTATACATTTGGTCCTTAAACTTTCATAAAGATCTATGATTCTATATTTAGTCTTTCCACCATTTAAAGTATTAAATTCCAACGATGTTGATAACAAAAGTGTCGCGTGACTAGTCAAGAAGAGTAAGATGGTTAACATTACTGAACCGAACGACTCACATCCGCCGACAAATGCTGAAAAAAAAATTTTCCCTAAAAACATAAAAAACTCAAAGTTCAAGGACCAAAAACTAAAAAAACTCAAAAGTTTAGGGACCAAATGTATAACAATGAAAGTTCAAGGACTAAAAGTATAAAAAACTCAAAGTTCAAGGATCAAAAAATATGTTTTTGCCTTTTTTTACCTTTTTTTTAATAAATGTATACCTATTTTTAGAATATCAATACAGGGACTAATGTGTAAATAATGATAAACCTGAGGGGCGTTTGGTAATTTATCCCAAACAGAACCCTGTAAAAATAAAGAATTTTTACCTAATTGTTAACTTCATGGTAATTAGAAGAACAAGTTCACTTGGATTGATCAAGAAGATTAATTCCATGAATACAGTTGAAGGATCAGTAGTTCTTGGTTTAATCCTTATTTAATTTCGTCCTCATTTTTTTGCTGTTGTATCCAATGTGATGGGAGAACTGTTTGTTTCAAGTGTTGAAACTATATATTGAGGTTTCCCTAATCTTTTTTATTAATCATTTTTAGCATATACATTGAGAATTCTTTCTTAATTTTGAGCTTATTTTTTATTATTGCAACTTTTCAGGGGCCTTTTAACATTATCACAAGGAACAACTTGCGAATACTGCATTTTGTCTAAAACCAAAGATTTTTTACCAAGAAGAAAGTTGTTCATTTCTCATGCTACATTGTGCTTATATTTTTACCTTGTTACCGCAGTCATTATGCCATGTCTTATAATCTGGTACTGGCTTTGTGCATTTAGAAAGGCAAACACAATGGATGATTTTACTGACGACACCTCCAAAGCAGCGCATTTTATCCGTCACGGTCCTTATTGTGCAGATTTTAGAAAGTCTTTGGAACAACACTTGTTGATTCATTGCCTTTTCGCAAAGGAATTATGGTTGAGAAGGAGCAGATCAAGAATGGCAGGGAGGCCCTTCACACGCACAGAAATGTTAGCTCAATTAATGGAAACATAATTAATCAATGCAGATCCCTCTATAACTTTTCTTGATAATTACTACATATGTATGACTTGAAAGTTACTGATTTTACTAATAGAGAAGCCGTTTCCCATAATTAAAAAAAAAAAAAAAAAATACCAATTTTAAACTTGACCAAGTTTAGAAATCAATCACAAAATATCAGAAATCAAAGTGAGTACTTCAAACTCTCACCACTGATTGATATTATTAATACTATGCATCCCAACAAGTAATAGAGTTTTTTAAACATTGATAATATATATTATATACTTGTATATGTGAATGTGTACAAACTAAAGCATTTCATATAATTTATATGGCAGAAACCATCAAATACAAGCATTTCATGCTTGTGGATCATGCAAGCTCAATAAGTACAACGTAATTGCAAATAAGACCTCTTTCGATCACTTAACTCTAAAACTGCAATCCGAGTCCTCATCAACTCACTTTTCAATTCTTGCACATTGGAGATAAATTACTGACTCTATCAGTATTTCCTCTTTAACTATCCAATTGAATGCCAACGGAATCTTTAACGACAAATTAAGATTCTTCGACAAGTCTCTCTATATAAACTCATCATTCTACTGCCAATGAGCACAACAAGCTTCACATCTCTAAACAATTACTAGTGATCAAATCAGTAATTCTACAGGACTACTACTACTACTTACAACCATGGCCCCTACTTGGTTTGGCAGATCAGCTACTTGTTTTGGATTTGTAGTTAGGAAGATGATAATCTAACATTCTAGGAGACATATATACATTTGCTACACAATGGTGTAGATTTGATTGAGATGTACGGACCCCACAAATTTTAAGGGAATCTACATCATTGTGTAGCAAATGTATGTAACAAAAGAATGTTAAAAAATCATTTTCCTTTTAGTTATGTTGGTCCATTGTTCTTGCTTGGAAGCGTCTCGAGGAGCTTTCCTCAATGACAATTAGAGCTCCATGTTGGAGAGGCATGAGCAATGGATGGCCCTCCATGGGTGTAAATACAAAGATGCGGCGGAGAAGGAGAAACGTTTCAATGTGTTCAAGGAAATGTTAAGTACATTGAACAGTTTAACAAGGCTGGGAAATCATCAGCCTTATAAGCTAAGTGTGAATGAGTTTGCAGGATCTAACAAATGAAGAGTTCAAAGCTACTCGCAACGGTTATAAGGGATTGTGTTTGTAAGACAAGTTAGCAAGGGCGACTTCTTCGTTCATGTATGAAAATGTGGTAAGAATGTAAAATTACTATATATCTAGCATGAGCCTTGCCATGACAAACGCAACTTACTAGTAAAAATATAGCTTAGCTTTTATGGATAAACCTCTCGACAAAAGAGTTTTCTCCAAAACTAGCTGTTAATCCTCTTGGAGATTAGACAATGAGAATAAATTCTATAACAAGGTTGGTTTAGATTAAAGAAAAGCAACTTTTTGTTGGTTTCTAAAAACCATCATCATGAGTACTAACTTGGCCATCCAAATTATATATAGGGTGTTGTTAGGTGTTTTCCGCAGTGGCAGCAACAGAAGGCATCCGCAAGCTCAAGACAGGCAAGCTAATCTCCTTATCCGAGCAAGAGCTAGTTGATTGCGACACCAAGGGCGTCGACCAGGGCTGCGAAGGTGGTCTAATGGACGACGCAATCCATTTCATCATGTCCAACAAGGGCCTCAACACTGAAACTAGCTACCCTTACAAGGTTGTTGATGGAACCTACAATGCCAAGAAGGCCTCAACTCATGCAGCACAGATAATCGGATTTGAAGAAGTTCCTGCCAACAGCGAGGCTGCCCTGTTGAAGCGAGGCAGTGGCCAACCAACCAGTGTCCGTGGCCATAGACGCCGGCGGGTCAGACTTCCAATTCTACTCCAGCAGTGTGTTCACGGGATCATGCGGGACTGACTTAGACCATGGTGTGACTGCAGTCGGATAATGCGTTAGCAACAACGGAATGAAGTATTGGTTGGTGAAGAACTCAAGGGGGACTAGTTGGGGCGAGAGCGGATACATAAGGATGCAGAGAGGTGTTGATGCTAAGGAAGGACTTTGTGGTATAGCCATGGAAGCATCCTGTCCAACCGCATAGATTGAATTTATATATGGAATTGTATGTTGATATTATGCATAGATATGTAAAGAATGTGATGTGGTTGTTGTAGCAGTTAGTGTTGTAACTAACTCTTAAAGTCTTAAGGCCATATCTTTCTTGCTGTATGTATTTTATGGTTTTTAAGTTTTTTTTGTCAAAGTTTTATGGTTTTTAAGTTATCAAGAATTAATGTACTGGTATGTATCACAGATTTGTGTATGAATGTGAATGAATTGATCAAACTATGGTTTTATAAGAAGTGGAATTTTATTACTCAAAGAATTGAAGAGAGGTTTAGCTAATCTTTTTCTTATTATTACTATATTATTAGCAGAAGTTTTTGTAGGGTTTAGGGTTTCTCCAAATCACTTATTTATTAACTGCGGGAGGAGGGCAAATAACAGAACATAAAAACCTTTAGAATCTTAAAATGAAGACAATAAGTTTGTTAATTAAATAAACCACATCTTCACGAATAAGAATGTACTGCATCGATGAATGGCGCCGTATTGTTTGCACTTAGGACTATAACAGGATTTTTGAGAAAAGTTTACTGCAATATTTTCCTACTTCCAGAGTCACTTGGTGTACTGTGATTTCTGCTTTTACTATAAATTATGTTTCTTCTCCAAACAAAAGAAACAAAAGTTGTGTCTATCAGTATATCCTCATTAACTAAACAGAAGACTGTAATAGATTCTACTCTCTATATATAAATTCATCAACCTATAGTTTCTAAGCACAACAACCAGTGCAATACTCGAAAATACATTCGGGAAAATCTGTTCTTACTTGTATTGAGAAAGATAAAGGCACACAGGAAGGATAACATCCATTGAATACTATATAACCAGAAAATATTAGCAGACAGAACCCAGAAGAAATTTATCCTCTAAACATGAAAATAGCAATTGTAGTGTTGCAATGCAGATCCTATGTCATATGGCCTTCATATCATAGTTGTTTTCGCCAATCTCAGCCTCCTCTAACTCAAACAATATGCTTTTGCAGGTTTCCAAATACTTCAAGTTTCAACCAACATGGCCAAGGCTAAAATCCGAAAAGCTGCGGTATGGAGAGATTTGCAACAGCACTTTATCGAAGTTCTAAACTCAAGTATACAATGTACTAGGCCACCTAACACACTTCAATGAACTGAAAAAGAAAATTATATAACTATTTCCAGAGACAAGTTCAACAAAAGGTTAAGGTTTTGGAAGATAGACCAGATTGAGTTTCAAACACTTCCCAAGTTTAAGAACCCCTAGAGATTTCCAATGCCAGCCTTTTGGAAACAACAATCAATCCATGCCTTGGCTCATTTGGCTCCACTCCTCTTTGTCCTTCAGTCATATAAGTCATTCAGAATTCAGGCTGACTAAAAAGATTGCTGCATCCTAGACTCCTAGTATGTCAATAGTATTATCCTTAATTCTGAAATTACTTCAAGAGAAACCAGTATAAAGTACAAAACACCTCCTCTTGGTAACTTTATAAATTCATGTAGCCTTCCACGAAATAAAGTTTTTTGTCGATCTCACTATTAAATGTGAAACCGAAACAAACTACCAATGCACTTCACAATACCATGTACCTATGCATAGAAATGGATTAACACTGCCAGTAAAATCTAGTAATCATGACTACGACATACACAATTATACTACCGCAGAAAGCAAGCATAACAGCAAAACAATAAACAAATTGAACATGCTTAATGAAACAAATAAAATTCAAGGTCCAGTCAAAACTGATTTCATAAAATAAAGTCTAGGTCGATTCTCAAAATAAAATTATGATTCTCAGCAACTAAACCAAATCAATTAGCATATTGGATGAAAACCAATAAATTGCCAGGCACACTTATCCGAACAGAAATTTTTCTCCAAATCCAATTCAAAACCATGTGTAAATCTCGATCCTCAAGATCGAACTGGATTTGCAGGTGCTCCAGGACGTGGGGCTTGTCCAGTCTTGGGCATGTCCTCCTGGTAACAAAACAAGTGAAATAGATTGTCACAATACATTTTTCAACAAGTAACTCAATCCAAAACCCGTCAACACATTCCGAAATAAATTTAATCAAATAAAACTTACCCTGCGCCTGAATCGCTGTGGGGGCTCACGGTTACGACGGTTAGTGCGAGACCTCACACGAACCACGTGAGAGTGGATAGCGCAGGAAACACAGTACTGCATCTTTGCATAGAGCTTCGGAAGCGTATATCCTTCCACCCAACAAAAACCACGCAATTAATTAACCCAAAAACCAACAATCTAACCAATAAACACATCCAAATCAAACAATTCCATCACCAAAGACAAAGAAAAGATATACCATCGTAAACGCAGGCCTCTTGAACATCACGAACAGCAGCTTGTTCCACGATGTTCCTCACAAGAAATCGCTTAATCGCCTTATCCTATCATTTCAACCAAAATTATGTTAAAAACCAGAACATACCACAAAATCTGAGCATTTTCGATATATCCTATGATTTCAGCCAAAATTAGGTTACAAACAAGAACAACAGATCACAAAATCAGAACTTTTCGATATAATTAATCCAAAATAAAAAATTTTTATCCAAAACTTTTCCCAAAATTAGGTTAAAAACAAGAACAACGTATCACAAAATCTCAACTTTTCGATATATCCTACAATCTCACCCAAAATTAGGTTAAAATCAGAATAACATATCACAAAATCATAACTTTTTTCGATATACCCAAAAATTTCGACTTTTCGATATATCCTACAATCTCAGCCAAAATTAGTTACCAACCAGAACAACAGATCACAAAATCTCAACTTTTTCGACATAACCTATAATCTCACCCAAAATTAGGTTAAAACCAGAACAAAAGATCACAAAAAATTCAACTTTCCTCAATAAATCCTCCAATTCCAATCAAAACTAGGTTAAAGCCAGATCAACAGATCACGAAATCCCAACTTTTTCAATATATAACAACAGATTGCGAAACGGAGATCGATTAGAAGAGGAGACGAAGAGGGCGGACCTTAGGGCAGCACTTGCCGCAATTGGAGCAGCGAATGAAGTTGACATGGCCTCGGCCATGCTTGTTTCGGCCTCCGTTTCTTCTCTTGAAAGTCTACACAGAGATTCAACAGTGAGAGAGAGAGAGAGAGAGAGAGAGAGAGAGAGAGATTGAATTGTGTAATTGAATCGAAAGAGATTATACCATTTTTTATCTTCAGACCTTCGATGGTCGCTAGGGTTTTGTTTTTGCTGTTCTGTTGTTGAGAGAAAATAAGTAAGGAGTGTTTTATCTGATTAGGGTTTGGTGAGTTAACCCTAATATTCCGAGTCAAATCGGCCGCTTTTTTTTTAATTTTTTTATTATTTTTTTCAAATCGTACAGGAGAAAATAAATAAATAGTTTTTATAGAAAATAAAAATATATTTTTTCGAAGATAGACTAAAGAGGTAGCACATGCTATGACAAAGTTGACTAGGCTTCATGAAGTTAGTTAGTGGTGTGAATTTCCACAAGAGATTGTTGCCATTAACGGATGTAAATTTGTAATTTCTCGTCAATGAAAGGAAATTTATATTATTCTTAAAAAATGTTTTTTTAGGTCGGGTTGATAGAATAAATGGAAATTGCGACATGAAATAATGGAGATGGAGACAAAACAATATCAAATAAAATTAAATTTAAATTCACCAATTTCATTTCGTATAAAGGACAATCTCTTCATTTCTGATGAAAACTTTTAAAACTAAATTTAAATTCAACAATCTCATGTATGTCTTCTTAATGTACATACGTAACTTATCAATCTAAAACCTCTTGAGTTTCATTATTGTTATCAATTTGATGAAAATTGATATTAATGTGGGAAACTCAATAGTTCTCCCTCAAACCTAGAAATAGAACATCTTGTAGTCATCATACGTATGTTAAAAGTTGAGGCTCACGAGGGCGAAAAGGTTTTGGTGCATCGCTTAAGGCATTTCAACTAGATAATTGCTTTCGCAGGTAATTCTTTAACTGATCTATATTTTTTTATATTTAGAACACTTACATGACAATCTTTGATTAGTGTTTTTTGTTGGATTATAATTAATGTTGGTAGTGAGCACTAAGCTCCTCGTTTCATTTCCTTTACTCCTCTCATGAACTGTACACAAGTCTCTCAATACTTGCACAGTGAGGCTCTCCCTCACTAGAATATTGAAGTTACCTTGTTGCTTACAACTCAAAGATTGATATATGTGAACAATACGTTCATCAAATACAAAGTAGATGAGTTACAAACTCTTTCAACTTTGGAATATATATAGACTGATGAGGACTCCAAATCTCAAATATCACAACTGACACTTGATACGTCTTCGTCTTTAAAAACATTCACGATTCATTACACCGTTCACATGGTAAATGTGTCTCACATCATCCGCAATGTTATCGACACATCTTCTATTAATGTAAATAAGTTCAAATCCGCAACTAATCAATTTTGCGACCCTATTGCAAATGTGTATCGCCTCCTGATAAGAACCATGTATCACCTCAGCGCTCGTGCACATATCTCGAGGTGTATGGCACGGGCACATTGCCCAAAATGGGTTACTCTAGCAGTTCTTTTAATCAATTGTAAATATTATTATTTTTTTGGAAAATGATTTGGTGACTTATCTTGGAACCTCTAAAATAGATATTCGGTTATTACTATACATTAATTTTCGCATCGATGTTTGTGCATACACAAATTGATGTGTATGAATGAACAACGACAACGGGTGTCCCAAAAAGGTCATTATCTTTGACATCAACGACATTTGAGAAGTAAAAGTGATTCTTGAATAAATACTCAAATGAATATACAACAAAATTGGATTTGGAGAACTTTCTCAAGAAAAGAAAAAAAAAAAAAAGGACCGCTAAGGGCACCCCACCTTTTCATGAAGGCACCCAACTTATTTGTAAAAATTCCAGCAAAAATGGAAAAGACCATTTTGCCCCTGTATATATAATGGTTCAAACCCCTCAAACCATTTTGACAAGGAGTTATGGCACCCCACCACCAAGCTTGAACCACAAAGCCACGTTGCGTTTGGCGAAGAGGCGATCGATTCTTGCGGATTGACATCATCCGACGATGAGTAACAATGTTTGACAACCATATTCGGGTTTTTTAGAACTGTTTAGTTGTGTATAACTGTGAAAATGATGATTTGTTTGTCAACGTAGGGTTTGGTAATTTCTTCAAATCCGAAGTTGTTTCCACTATATAATGGAGGATTGTAATGCTTCGGTGCCAGAGGAGGTCGTCCTTGAGGTAATTTTGCAAATTTTTTGTGTTTTTTATGCGGTTATCCGAAGTTTTTTATGCGATTGTTTCGGCCTCGCAGGACCGAGATGTATAGTAATGTCTCGGTCATAGAGGACCGAGAGGTTTCACGCAGGTCACGGATCGGTACGACCGAGAAAGTCTTGAGTAACTCTCGGTCGTACATGAGAGACTCTAAAGAAAGTTTCGGACTGTACATAACCGAGAACTGTTTTTTTTTTTTTGGCTTTTTTTGTGATTGTCTTGTACATTTTGGTTGATTATAATGTTACACTGTTTGTATTGCAGGTAATGCCGATATCTAGTAATTTTCCAGACTACAAGGACACTTTCACACCTTGTAAGCCATTCCCCTATCGAGAAGCGACTATTTCATGGCTTCAAATCATAGCCTAGGAGAACAAGTTTGTGTTAGTAACGAAGCGCTCGGATGCCCGGGGCATTAAGCGAATGGGAAGGGTGAAACTTGCTCTGTGAGGTCCGGGACATATAGGGGGTACCGGCTCGAGAGAGTAGGGAAGAGGAAAGCGGCAAAAATTTTAAAGAAATCAAGGAATGATGAAAAGGCGAGGAGTCACACCGGTACGAAGAAATGTGGATGCCCTTTCCAAATTAACGTCAAGGAAAATGCGACTCCTTATGGTATGTCACCGTGATTTGTGGGAGGCACAATCACGACACCGCAGAAGATTGGATAAGGGGGAGAATGAAGTTGAGGATGCGGGGGAGGACTGAAAGTGAGTGAGCGGCTCGGGAGATTAGTCCACCTTCGTCTTTTGTGGAGTGCGAGCGGAAGTTGAGGATGCGGGTGGGAGGACACCGGGGTCTCCAATCGGAGGCACCCCAGTGTCGAAGAGAAAACACGATGATGACGATTCTTCGACGAGACGGGTGGAGAGCGGATTTGAGTCCTCCCACTCCACAAAAGAGGCCTCCACTTCTAGGCAGAAGAAAGGCAAGGTTGTTCCACAAATGCGTCGTGTCAGTCGACGCACGCAAAGTGGATCTAACATGGCTTATGGTCATTGCTTAGAACCAAATTGGTTGCCACATGTTAAGGCCATTATCGATGTGGTTTCCGATGGAAATTGTGGATATCGGTGTGTAGCCTCTGGGCTTGCCCTTGCCGATGTAGACGGGTGGAGGATTGTGCGTAGAAGGATGTACGATGAGATTATCGGGTATGAAGACCTTTGGCGGGAAGTGTTTGGCTCGAGTTTCGAGACTGTCAAGAATGCGGTGCATTGCCCGAGAAGCAAGATGGGGCATCTTTCAAAAGAATGGTTGACACTTCCAGACATGGGATTGTTAGTATCCACCGCATTCAATGTCATTCTCGTCAACCTCTCGCATGGGAGTGCCTCCACATTCCTACCTCTACGTAGTACTCCACCGTCGTCATTGCACAACAAACTTATCATTGCAATGGCAAATGAAAGGAATATCCATTGGGTTAGGGTAAGTTCTATGATTTTTTGTGAATTGGTTTGTTTCCCCTTAATCGGGTTTGTGACAATATCTTCTATGTTCTACTGTTCACTTTGACAGTGCGGTTGCATGTGAATGCACCGCCCATCCTTATATCCATCGTGGGATCGGTACGTTGAGGATCGCGCCAAAGGTTGGCGAGATGGATTCGTTTTTCGAGACATCGCGCCCATTGCAATCGCTGATGATGAAGCCACCATACCTGTTGTAGATTTAGATACACCGTAGGTTAAAGCTTGTACCTCGAAACCTTGATGGCTAAACATTTAGAAATTTTGCCAATTCCTCCGAATGTTCTATGTATATGCAAATGTTGTGCTGTATTTTGATTGTTGTTTACTTATGGATGAACCCTTTTTAGAGTCAGTTTGAATGTTACGGAGATTTATAATTAATTAAGTTTCGGTGCAAATTGTCGTGCTGGATTTTCAATCTTGTATTGTTAGTTTGACATACCACAAAATTTTTTTACAAAAAGTAATGTTCAAATTCATCCATTTCTGATGTCTCGGTCAAGCAGGTCCGTGAAACAACCTATATTTTCTGTCACCCATGACCGACAAGTAGTCCAATATATCGGACGTTTACAACCGAGTCCAATAGCAAGTTCTCGGTTATACACCACCGAGATGGATTGACCATTTCAATTCGCCTAACTCTCGTCCTATGACGACCGAGCCTACTGAGACCCTCTCAGAAGTGGACAACCGAGTGTAGGACAAAATTCTCGGTTGTACACCACCGACGCCACATTACCTATCACTAATTGTAGCTCTCGTCATGTCACGACCGAGATAACGGCAGTATTCTCGGACATGCGTAGCCGATACGCTGTCAACTCTTCCGGTCTACGTGGCCGAGACTGCGAGTTCCCTAAAATATTAGCTTCTGTCTCGGCCATGCTTGGCCGAGACAGTTGACACCGTCTCTGGCATGTGTGGCCGAGAACCGCGATTTCCCAATTTTTTTACAATTGAACAAACCGCCACACACACATTACAACTACTCTACCAAATGTAACTTAATTCGACGATCTTCAACCGAGCCCTAATTTGGAGACGAAATCGGCTCACACACCGGACCCTACAAAATGCAGAAAACTCGAACAACAAAGGAGAAACACACGGCGAGGGACGGAGAACACGATTTCGGGGATTCCTTTCACTGGTCGGTTCAAAACAAATTGATTCTTCCACAAGGAGTTCAGTGAAGGTGGTGGTGGGGGTGGTGGGGTGCTCAGGGGTTTGCACGAGGGTGGTGGGGTGCAGATGGATTTCCACGAGGGGTAGTTTAGGTATTTCGGGTCTAATTTTTGGGTGCCCCAGGTAAATCGGTTTGTGCCCACATTAACTGGGTGCCTTCATTAAATGGTGGGGTGCCCTTAGCGGCCCTAAAAAAATTGATACCACATAGAAAGGAAAAACTCAAATGAATACTATTTCACTACTACCTATTAGGGTCAGGTCAAACCCTGGAATTCAGTGAAGAAATATAAGATAAAAGAAAAAAATAAATAGTAAGTTTCGTAATAAACCCTAATGGCGTGTTCGCTTCATGGTCTTAGGGTGGATTAACTCGATTGGACTGGTTAAGCCGGTATTCGCTTTGCGGATTAATTAGGCCACGGGATTGGCTAATAGTCAGTAGAGGTGACTAAAGTAAACCACTAATTTTTGTGGTACTAACTAATCCCGATGGTTGGTCATTACACATTATCAAATTACCCCTCATCTTTACACACTTTCTCTCCCAACTCAATCGATCATAAGAGCCCTAATCGAAACAAAGAGATTTTAGTTGCCATCGAACAGAGAGAACATCGATCGTTGAAGAGTCTTCTTGGGCGGTTTTGCGAGCCATTGAGGGAAGAGTCTTCACTGGTCTTTTTCTTCAGTTTAGTGTTTTGTGTCTGTTTGATTTGAAGGGGGATCGATTTGTCGAGGTTGCTACTTCTTCATTCGATGGTTCACTGTGGGTTTTTATTTTGGAGTAGCATATTAATGTGATTGTAGTGTATGTGAAATCAGAGTGTTGAGTGTTATCAACCTGGAGGACTTCTTGAAATCGGATTTGACTGGTTCACTGTGGGTTTTTATTTTGGAATACCTTTTTTTTGGTATGCGAATATTTGTTTTTCAAGTTTTCCCCTTTTTTGTTGATCTTGATCTTGATGTATACCTAGTGGAAAACTCATTGCTTTGGCTTTTAGCTAGTGAATCTCCAAATTCATGAAATAAATCTAGTTTAAGGTTTGAAGCAATTTTATTTGATTTCGAAATAGAAGTCATAGCAATGCGAGGATTGTTTTAACTTAACTATCTAGGTTTTCTCTAGTATGGTGAATTTTTAAGATTGATTGATGCGGATACGAGTCTTCAGCCTTTTGCGAGATCGAAGACGCGACACTGGAGCGAAACTGATGAAAAACGAAATTGGATTTGACGATTTTGTTGGAGATAAGTTAATGTGAAGGGTACTTTAGTATTTTTACAAATTAGAACCAGATTTTTTCTCAAGCCTAAACCTTTCAACCGAACAAGTCCCATAAAAGGGACTAACACATAAACTCATGTTTTAGTTTCATTACAAACTAATCTCATGGTATTTGGTATTGTTAAAATTTGAAGCGAACAGGCCATAATAACTATAGTACAACCTCTGTTGGACCCAGGCAACTTCACTTAGTTTGTGTAGTCTCTGGGTCGTATATGCTTTTTAGTGATCCGTGTGGATCGTCTTGTTGGGCCCTGCTCGTGAGCTCGCTGGAGTCTTCTTGGATACTCGCACGCGCGAGCGCCTCGAGATCTCCCTCCGTCGTATCACTGAAGCTCCCTCTTCAGGTTCTTGAGTTCGTCCTCGACGCGCTCCTCTTGGATGTTGATGAGCTCCAGTTCGCGTCGCAGGGATTCGAGCCGGCCGTTGGTCTGGTTTTTAAAGCTCGCGGTTTGGTCGCGGTTTGAAAAACGACCAAACCGCAGCATCGCGGTTTGGTCGCGGTTTTCATTTTGGGAAAACCGCGGTTTAACCAAACCGAGGGCATTTTGGTAAATACAAACCAAAAACCATAAGGGTGTGTTTGATAGCAAAAAAAAATTTTCAATGAGAAAAAACTTTTTTTTTAGCAAATCTTCTCGAGAGAATTTTATAAAGAAAATTTTCTCATAGTTGTTTGATTGCACGAGAAAGAATTTTCGTTTATGATTCAATCCGTGTGCGCATCTAAATCATCGTCGATGTCGGGCGGCTCGACGATGATGTTGGTGACGGCTTTAGAGACGAAGAGAGAAAGAAAAAATATGTATCCGCGAAAGAGTAGCAGAGGCCAAGTTTGTTTGGGTGGAAGAAATGATCAGTTCGTGAGAGAGATTGAGAGATTTTCAATTTTCCACGCTAAAAGATGAGAAAATAAATGAGGAAAATAGGGGGATGTGGTTTTTTTTCTCAGTGCAGTTACAAAGTTATCAAACAGTGGAAAAAACGGTTACATAAAAAAAGTAGACAATTTTCTATGATTTTTTTCATTTTCTTTGCTATCAAACACACCCTAAAAGTAAAAGTTAAAAAAAAAAAAAAAAAAAACAATGATCTCCCTCTTCCTCTCATTCACTCCCCGTGTTAGGCCGTCACCACGACTCACCTCCCTCTCACCGCCGGTCCTCACTCCCGTCCCCTCACCGCCGGCTCCTCCTCTCGCCGCTCACTCGCCGCTAACTCGCCGTCTCCTCTCTCTTCTGCTCACTCGCCGCCTCTGCTCACCCTATCTCTTCTGCTCACTCGCCGTCTCTGCTCACTCGCCGTCTCCTCTCTCTTCTGCTCACTCGTCGCCTCGCACCGCCGCGATGCGACGCATCGTTCACCGGCCCGTCTTCGCCGCCTTCACTGTCGCCAACTCGCCACTGTTGCGTGCACCGCCTCCTCCCACCAGTCTCGCCTCCACTGTCGCCGACTCGCCGTCGCGCTTTGGGGCGACCAACACCGTCGCCGTCGCCTCCCGAGCACCACCTATCGTCGTCGCCATTGTCGGGATTGCGGTACCTCATCTTTTTTTTTTTTTTTTTTTTTTTTTTTTTTTTTGAAAATGGGTCGCACCAAAACCGCAACCAAACCGACCAAACCGCGCAAACCGCGGTTCGATTTGGTTGTGGTTTTGATGATTCACGGTTTGGTGGTGGATTGAAAAATCACCAAAACACTCCACATATCTTGAATACCAAACCGCTCACCTTTGACCGAAAGTGCTTTAATATCATGTAAAAATCTATGGGCCTGAAAAGTGTAGGCCACGCGCGCGCACATGAGTACATAAAATATAAATGTGATTAGAGCTAATCTTGCACAAAATCAATTGGCTTTGCAAAGATTCAACCTACTCCACTTATTTCGATCCACACATCTCAACACTGCACCTTGAACCGAAATTCGTCCAAGAGGTTTTTTCTCGATAGGTCCCATCCGAACCATGGGTTTTGATATCATGTAAATCTTCATAGTGGGCTCGTCTGCATACGCGAGCAGGAGCCTGAGGATCTCCGTCAGTATCGATATTATCTCTAACTTAACAACTTTCGACTCATTAATATTAAATTTTAACTCAAAAGGCCTCGAACTATGTTGTGCCACACGCGTACACGGTACATGTGGGCATATAAATGTGGTTGAAGTTCATCTTGCACAAAACTAATTGGCCTACCCCACTTATATGCCACACCAACTGTTATTATATTTATGGGATTATATACTCCAACAAAAACATATTTTTCCACACCCTAGTTTGCTCCAAAGTTGTAAGGGCTTCATTGGTCAATTGCAAATTTTGATTTATTTTTTTTTCCTTTTCAATCTGGCAGTAATACCACTTCAAAGAAAATCTATGTGCACATCGTCAAATATAGAAGTGATTCTTGAATCATACTTAAATAAATATAACATCCATTAGTTGGTATTAGTGGTAAGGGACATAGTGCCTTCTTAAACAAGGTCTCAATAACCAAGGTCTCAATTTTGAATCTTGAAAATAGAGCAAACTGGGTTAAAAGAACTTTCTCAAAAAAAATAAAAATAAAAAAGTTGGATACTACATAAAAAAAACCAAAAAGAAATACTCAAATGAATATAATTTCACTACATAAAAGGAAAAACTCAAATGAATTAGCCGACCTCAACTAATTTGTGATTGACGCTATCTTGTTGTTGTTACATCGAATGAGAAAATGATACAAAAATCTAATCTTAAAATCTATCAAATTTTCCTTCTCTTTCAATCAAAATCTCAACAACAGTCCAATGTGATATAGAGAGCTCATCATCAATATCACAAATGAATTAACATCATGCACCTATCAATCAAGCAAACAACAACAACATAGCCTCAGTCTCAAATTAATTGGGATCGGCTACATGAGTCAGATTTTTCGTTGTGTTCGATTTAGTGCAACCCATCAATCAAGCAAGAAGCTTAATAAAAATCACAAACTCTCTCTTTGAGAAAGAAAACTCTTGAGAGCATCTCTCACATCTTCAAACCCATCAACAAACTCATCAAAAAACCTCATCACCTTCTTCAACTCCCCATCACCCACATCACTAAAAAAGGGAGCCACCGGCAGCGCATTCTCCGGTTGAAGCGAATACGCATTCGGATTATCATCGACAAGCACCACATTCTTCAAATCCCTCCCCAAATCCCCCAAATCCTTCACAAACCTCCCACTTTGCTCTGTACATGAATCCCTATACAACCTATAAGAAATCACATTACCCGGGTCGAGCTGATCCAGCACAAGCGACGCATATTCGCGCAATCCGGCAGTGAAAACGACGATCTCGAACTTGTCTGATAATGATTTCAAGAATTCATCCACTCCTGGACGCTTGATCACATAGAAATGCATCAATTGGGATTCGATTATGGGGCGGACGACGAAGTCGTAGGGCACCGAAGGAGGTCTAATTGGGAGTGATCAGCGTCTCGTCTAGGTCGAGAAAGATGGTTCTTTTTTCGGGGGAAATCGAGGGCGGTAGTGAGGGCTTGAAGTACAGGCATCGATTGATTCGGTTGATCTCTAGTCCTTGTTCGCTGTCGTTGCCGTTGCCGTTGTCGTCGTGTTGGGGGAGCTTTTTGAGGAGATGGAACCCCTGTTTTCGGGGAGTGGGGGTTCCTAGTTTAGTGATTTTGGCGAAGATTCGGATGAGGCGGCGATGGCAAGCGCAGATCGATTTGTTGATCGAAGTGATCACGATCGACGAAGCGCTCTTGACGTTCTTCAATGAGGATGATCTCTTTCGTCGCCGCGCCGCGGAGGCGCGACGATCTTTGGGGGGTTTTGTTGGGGTTCTCTTGATGATCTTGGACACCATTTCTGTGTGGTTTTGGTTGTGGGGGAGAAGGGGAGGGTTTTGTGAAGGGGAGAGAGGGGTGGACGGTGAGGATGCGTTTGAGATGGGGGGATTGGACGGTCAGAGATGGGTTTGGAAGTTTGAAATTTAGGTTCGGTGCAACGGTCTCGGAGGCGGTTCGGTAACGAAGCTAGATTTAAAACTGAAAAAGAATGTATTTATGGGGAGTGGACCGTTACTTTGCCAGGTCAGATTTCTTAACTTTGTGTTGGTAATAGTTGGAATGAAATTCCTTAATTCCAGTACTTCATGAGCTGGCTTAATGCATAACCCTTATACCACTAATAATCTAATTGTTGGCCCTTGGCCAACTTGGTGTATTCAACCCAATTACGCTTACTAATCTACATTTAAACATTGTTGGCCCATACACTGAGTCGTAGATCTAAAATGCTCTAAAATATAATGAATGTTGCAAATTGGATGACCAACCCCTTTAACCAAGCTTATGAATGATCACATTATCAAGCATGATTCTCACATTGAATTGTAACATCAAGTATGACTTCTACATTGAATGTAACTTGTACACTCTATATAACTTGTATTCAACTCCAATATATAATCACTTGATAATTCATCACAACACGTTATCGACAGAGCTTTGCTAGGTTCGTTCAAGTGCAACTTTTGGTCTCGGAGGCGGTTCGGTAACAATGAAGCTAGATTTAAAACTGAAAAAGAATGTATTTATGGGGAGTGGACCGTTACTTTGCCAGGTCAGATTTCTCAACTTTGTGTTGGTAATAGTTGGAATGAAATTCCTTAATTCCAGTACTTCATGAGCTGGCTTAAAGCATAACCCTTTATACCACTAATCTAATTGTTGGCCCTTGGCCAACTTGGTGTATTCAACCCAATTACGCTTACTAATCTACATTTAAACATTGTTGGCCCATACATCTATCGAAATTCGCATCGAACATCTTTTATCGTCGTAGATCTAAAATGCTCTAAAATATAATGAAAAACAAAATGCACAAGATGAAATTTAAAAAATGCAACTTTTTTGAATGTAACTTGTACACTATATAACTTGTATTCAACTCCAATATATAATCAATTGTCTATGTATTGTCTTTTTGTATAACTTGTAAGGTCAAGCCAATCTCATGTGAAATAATAATTAGAATAATCAGGGATACCGCGATATCTCAATAAAAAATTAAAGGAAAATGATTGGGTAACTTACTTAGATACTTACATTTAACACTTAATTGTCGTGGTCCTTTAATTTTTTGATCGAGATATACCATTATATGGGACTTTTTCACATAGTAAGGTTACATTAGTTTTTTCACATAGTAAGGTTACATTAGATGTCTTCTTTTCAAAAAGAGTCATTGATGATAATGTGGATGCAAACGTTGTGTCTTTTATGAGGTGCAATGAATGACTTCTTTTGAAAAGGAGCCATCTATACAAAATACAAAAGCTCTTAATTACTTCTTCTCAAAATGAGTAATTTGTTCAACCCGAAGTGGTGAACCCATGCAAACGACATGTGCGTATCGAGATGGACAAGCCGCGTCACGTACGTATTTCGAGATGGACAACCCGCGTCACGCACATATCTCGAGGTAGACAATTCATGTAAAGGACACGCACGTATCTCGACGTAGACAACTCATGCAAACGTCACGCATGTATCTCGAGGTGGAGAAGTCATACAAACGCAACGCTCGTATGTCGAGGTGGCCGACCCATGCAACCTCGTGCAATTCATGCTAACGTCACACACGTATCGCAACTCATGCAACCTCGTGCAATCCATGCAAACGTTGCGCACGTATCTCGAAGTGGATAACTCATACAACCTCGTCCAATCAATGCAAACTGTACAAATGTCATGCACATATTTCGAGGTAGACAACCCATGTAATCTCGTGCAATCGAAGTAAACCATGCAACCATCACGCACGTGTCTCGAGGTGGACAACTCATACAAACGACACGCACGTATCTAGAGGTGGACAATCCATGCAAACGTCACGCACGTATCTCGAGGGGGCAACCCATGCATATCTACTACAAACCCTGCAACACATGCAAACATCACACACGTATCTCGAGGTGGGCAACCCGTGCAACCCATTCTTTAAAGTTTTGCCTTATTTATATATCGTGATCATAAGAAGAGATATGTAGATGAAAAACTTTAAAGGCCAAAACCACGTTATCTCTTTGTTTAGAATTTAAAATTAAAACAATAAGGAAGTTTTGAAAGTATGATTTTAAGGGTGGGCAGTGGTTTCCGAAAAACTGCCCAAATTGCCCAAACCGTGTAAATCGCATGGTTTGGTCTGGTTTTTAGAACTCGCGGTTTTGAGTTGTTTAAATAACTTAAAAACCGCAGAATCGTGGTTTGGTCGCGGTTTTCATTTTAAAAAAATCGTGGTTTCACCAAACCGATGGTATTTTAGTAAATACCCAACATTTACAACTCAAAACCCTAAAACTTAAAAAAAAACTCTTGAGAAGCACTGTTGAGAGGAAGATTTGGGCGTTTCTAGGTCTCTAAACTCTTTACTCTACCTGCCGTTCGTCCTCCTCACTCCTCCACGTCTCACCGCCAACGCCCAACCCATCGCTCTTCCCGGTCGGCTCCGACCACCGCTATCGCCGTCGCCTCTTATCAATCGCCGCTGCCCCCACAACGCGAACCACTGTCGCGTCCACAGCCGCCTCCATCGCCGTCGTCCACCGCCGCCATCGCTGCGCCACGCTCGCCTCCACTCTCCTCCCACCGGTCCCGCCTCTACCGCTGCCTCATACCAATCACGCCTCGATCGCTGCAAGTCCCACCACCACATCACCCTTTCGGTCGGCTCCGACCACTGCCTATCGTTGTCGCCTCTTATCAATCGTCGCCGCCTCCCACCGCGCGAACCACCGCTTTGTGTCCACGCCGCCTCTCTTCTTTGCGTCCAACACCTCCATCGCTTTGCGTCCACCGCCGCCGCACCGCTTCTCTCCCACGGTCTCGCCTCCACCGCTGCCTCGTACCAGTCACGCCAAAACCGCGAAACCAAACCGACCAAACCCCGCAAACCGCGGGGGGTTTGGGTGCGGTTTTGATGGTTCACGGTTTGGTGGTGGTTTGCAAATCGGCCAAACCGCGAACCCTCGGTTTGGTCGGGTTTGATGGTTTCCACCACCAAACCGCAGTTTGCCCACCCCTATATGATTCCATTCCATGAAAAAGCTTGTATACAACTTCATTCACCTAAGATATAAATTGAAAAAAAAAATCACTTAGACATCAAAAAAACTTATCACACAGGTCTATCGACAATTACGTTGACGTTGTTGCTTTGTGATGCAAACTGGACGTACTCTATGTCGAGTTGGACGTTGTGTTTGTACATCCGGTTGAGTTTGTTGAGGTTGCTGATCTTGCATTGAATTTCGTTGAGTCGATTGATGTTCTTCCTCTGGTTCACTTGACTTACCTCTGGTAATAATACTTCCAAAAATAGGAGGTTGAACCGTTCGAAAATACTGACTTCCTGTATGTGGTTGGCCGAAAGGAACATGAGGCAGTGTCATGCTTAACCGGTTCATGAATGAGTCATCTCCACTGTATGACATATTGTAATTATAAAATGGTCGAGTAAATGGACTCGACATGTATTGAGGCAATGAAGGACACATTGGATGTTTAGGCATTCCATGGTCCATATATGAAGACGACGACCCGAGTGCATAAGGATCAAAATGGTAAGGAGGAAGATTCATGATCGGCGCCCTAGGTACAAACATTTGAGGTTCTTGTTGCATTGAGGACAATGTAGGAATGTACTCATGAGAAGAATGACGTGGTGGGGATGAGCGTTGGTTATTGTCACTAACAGTCTATGTTCTTCTCGCTCTCGGACGAGATGAACGTGGTAGAGGAGAACGTCTGCTACTCTCAGCAGCAGTCTTTGTCCGACGAGATGGACGTGGTGGACGAGGACGTCTAGTTACCCACCCACAGTCTGTGTTTGTGTTGTTCTTCTTCTCACCTCTTTATTTGATTCGCCCTGATCATCTTCTTCATCTTCTTATTCATTCTCCTCATTTATGGCCTGTTCGATATCAATTCCACTATTCCATAGAGTAGACATTTGCCTTTCATCTTCATCTAAAATTCTGATGCCTTCATCAAGCGCAACAAGACCTCGCTCATACCCATCCTCAATGAACACTCGCCGCAGTCGACGCACCAAGTTACACTGATATAAAAAATATGAGTTTAGTACACGTAATTTAAGATGTAAATCGTGAGGAAAACAAAATAATAGTTTAAATGTTACCGAATAGTCATGTAAAGCCCCGTCGTGTCCAATAGATCTTCTAGTGACTGATCGATACCACGTCATATAGACTTGTTGATCGTGTCTTTCTTCTTGTTCCGCTGTGACTATTCTGTCACCACTACTTTCCACATCTGTATAAAGTTTGCGTGAAAAGCCACCCAATTTTCTTGAATACGTCCTTGCATCTCGATGCGGTGCAGTCAGGTGTCGTAATCACAGTTTGGTGGCACGACCTGTATCATTCCGAATTGTCTCAAAACTCTTTATGGTCGATGCCATTCAACTATGTGGAAACAAATTAGAGGACATGTCGATAGCCAACTACCGTGACCGTCAGTACAGTATTTGGGAAGAGACCCGATGACTTCAGCATAAGGTTGTCACACCACTTCATCCTCATTATGCGAGTCGAGTGCATCACGGTAAGCTGATAAAACGTGTGTCGCACTCCGAGTAACCGAAAATGCATCGATCCATCTGTATAGAAAACTATAAATTAGTAAAATGAAAATGGAGTTAATATTACATAAATTATGATATAACATTTGCATTACCTTTGTCCCAATGGAACGTCATTAAGCATGTCTTCTCCATCCATTGTTCGAAGTTGAACTCTAGGAACACCCAGCCGCCTTGGTGCTATAAATGGAAATCTATCCCATGCCCACAGTTGTACAAGAATTGACACGCCTACAACCTCATGTACACTCGCTCAAGATCCGCGACACAACTCCCTGTACAAAAAAGCCAAACAGGCACTCCCCAACTATATTGTCCAGCTGTTTCATAATCCTCGAGCAACGGTAGAAACATCAAATGTACATATCGATTTGACTTTTCGGCGAATAGACAACCACCGATAAGTTGGAGTATGTACGATAGAACATATCGTCGCACCGATTCCTCATCATTGTCGTCATGTATAGCTGGTACGTTACGTTCAAGCCATTTGACTTTAAGTTTATTTCCATGAAGGTCATCTCCAACAGGAATTCCACCAAGTAGTCTCTCACACACCTAAACATAGTATGTATCGGTGGTTCCCGTCAGAGCTGTACCTATACGTCTTGGAGAGTAATTGTGCACTCGCCACATTGCATGTGGAATGTATGTGTTTCTGGGCGCCATCTCTCAACAAATGCAATAATTAAAGCCCAATCAAGGCTGAAAAATGATACGCGCGAAAATCCCATTGAACCCACTGGAACGTAGATATGAGATCATTCGAGAATGATATTGCATCGTTTGATCAACGACACCACGTCTTCGACGCACGCACAATGTTTCATACACCTTATAATTGAAAATAAGATGTCAATATATATGTATATTATACATTTATTCATGAACATTGAACATATCCATCTTAAAAAGTTTACCTGACTCCTCCACGCTCGCGAGGATCTGTGTGTAGATTGGAGATGTAACAGTGAAAGATCTGATGGACCTGGATCCATTGGTGTACAAACTACAATTTAGGAATTTTAAAAAATTAGTCATGTTGTTCGAAAAGTCACAAGAATTCATTATTATAGGTTCAAACAATAAAGAATACCTAAACATATCATGACGAGAGATTTCTGGATACTTCGCAAGGTTCAATATAATTAAATTACCTACTTAAGCCATGAACAAACAATATACGAAATGGACTATTAGTTTTGATTAGAAGATTGAGCTCTGGCTGGACAATTTTTTTGTTATGTCCCTCTACACGACAAATGCCGCATCGGTTCTTCCTACTAGGGACTCGATCACGATCTTTATTAGGACATGTTGTTCTTCTATGTCCTTCTTGATGACATATGCCACATCGCAAGGCTTTTGAAACATTAGGAAGATCCATCTCGTTTTGCCTTCTCGTTCCCTTTGGTCTCCCTTGGCCACGTCTGCACTTTGGGTCCCGTATGATCTTCGTCGCAAAAGTCGACCAATATTTCTCATCTGGAATGGCTTTGAAAGAGTAACATTGTGCGTACACATCTATCCTGTAGTATGACTCAATAAATTACGAGTAGCTCACTCGAATAAAGGAACATGCAGCTAACCCGTGTGAGCAAGGGAAACCAAACGATTGCCATTTATTGCAACTGCACACGCGGTCCTTCAGGATGACGACTTGGGTATTATTACCTGTATGCATACGATCTCCATGTCGTCCAGTCAGCACTTCAAACTCACCTTTGTCACGATTTATTAAATTGACTTAATGCCTCCTTGCAGATTGTTCGTAATGTGTGAGTTTATCCGTGACATATTTTGTGTACGATTGGTCGTTTGAGATTGCTTCATTGATTTTATGTTTACGTCGATCGTGGTATGTCACTAATATATAGTAAATCATTTGAGTCATTGCTCTTATTGGCAAGAATCGAGCCCCCTTCAATACACCGTTAAAACACTCTATAGTTGAAAAATAAATTAATACGGGTCGGACATGTTTTCTTGTCCGTAAAAAACGTAATATTACTTCGGGTAATCGTTTAGTGATTAATAAATAATAAATCGTTTGAATGCAAAACAAAATTCGTATTTCATACATACCAACACCATTAGATTTCATCCATCCGTACCGCATGCCTCCGTCATGCGATTGAGTCCCTAGTTCTTTGGGCCATATTCAGCTCCATATATATACAAATTCGTACCGTATTTATGTCTCATATTTAGCTCTTTATATATACAAATCAAAGACAAAATCTATCACTAAATGAGGTTTACCGAGGAAGTAGTAAGCTTTTAACTTTCTACATTGTCAAGTTTTTTTTAATTAGGGCATATGTTAAAAAAAAACACCTCCACATAAAATTATTTTTTTTATGAGAAACAAACTCCACATAAAATTATAATTGATATGTAAAGAAATCCAATTTGTTATTGTATATATTCTAACTGCTAAAGTATCATTTTAGACATGGACGAGCACTCACATTTTTGTTGAAAAGAGAGAAATCATCCTAGCATTTCTATTTTTCTTGGTTATCTATCATTTGTATGCATCTTCAAAGTAAAAAAAAAAAAAAAAAAAACTTCTCGAACTTTTACCTAGCCGTCAAAATTTTCCAACATTTCCACTAATGAAAAAAAAAATATTATTCTTTTTTTTTCTTTGGATTTTTTGAACAACCTACTTTCTAATATTAGTCATTACCTAAAAATTAGCAAGAAAATTGTGTTTTTTAAGTAAAGATCATTTACATGATTGTGTTTTTTAAGTAAAGAATAATATCTTTTTCTTTCTTTTCTTACTAGTTTTCGAACAACAATACACCAAGTCAAACATAATAAAACTTAAATAAAATTTTTTTGTACTTACTAATTTCCCCTGCTTTTGATCTTCAATTTGATATTTCCTGAAAAAAATTAAGTCAGTTTTTATTTAAATAAATATTACTAACTACAATGCTATTTTTTAAAAAAAATAAAAAAACTAAGTTACTTTTGTACTTCAACTCTCTCACAACTCAATTGATCCAACTCACCCAACACTATCACTACCCAACCCAACTCAAATCTATCAAATATTTGACAATAAAAATAAATTGACCCAATTCACAACCCAGTCCAACCCACAACCCAACCCAACCCCTCTCTCTCTCTTTGTCTCTTTCTCTTTCGGGCTTACTGTGGTATCCTCCCTTCCTCTCTCTCTCTCTCTCTCTCTCTTTTTTTTTTTTTTTGGGCTCACTGTCTCTCGTCCTCCCTCCCCCTCTCGGTCCCCAACCCACAACTCACCGTGTACTCCCCCTTCCCCCTCTCCTCCCAACCCAAACTCACCGTGTACTCCCCCCTTCCCCCTTTCCCTCCCAACCCACAACCCAACCCTCTTCTCTCTCTCTCTCTCTCCCCTCTCTCTCTCGGGCTCACCGTATAATACTCCCTTCCCCAATTCTCTCACACGGTCTTAACTCTCTCTCTCTCTCTCTCTCTCTCTCTCTCTCTCTCTCTCTCTCGAACATGTACCTCTTTCCCGAGCCTCCCTCCAATAACCAACAACCTGAAACTCTCTCTCTCTCTCTCTCAGTCTAACCTATAAACCCTTCTCTCCCTCTCTCTCTGGTCGATTAAAATGAGAACCAACACCCCACCAATAACCACCATTAAATAAACCAACCATCCCATTCAATCTCTCTAATCACCTACCTATATACCTACACCTAGTCCATAGTCTCGAGAACGCAGGGAATATATTCCCTGCGTTCTCGAGGAAGGAAGAGGACGGTCCGTGACATCGTCACTGACCAGAGCGGATAGCATGAATGGCGCATTATGAGAATGCGCCATTCGTGTTATGGAACACTCCACGTGGCGTCCACGTGGAGTGTTAAAAAACATGAATGGCGCATTCTTCGAATGCACCATTCATGTTATGGCACTATCCAGTGGACGTCCACATGGGTTGCTCAAATTACATGAATGGCGCATTCTCCGAATGCGCCATTCATGTATTTTCCACATCACCATGCAATGTTAGTTTTCTCACATTGATGAATCATTTTGCAAATACGCTTTACCTTAGTTCAAGAATAAAAGAAACACTAACTTATTTAACTCATTTAAACTAATTTTTGTTGTATGTTTGTAATCTTTCCCATTGTATGTGTGTTTTAAATATATTTAAAGAACCACAAGTGCGTGTCAAATGTAAGTTAGCCCATCATTTTCAAAAAAAGGGAAAATGTTGCTTACTTGGTAGATACACTCACTCATTAAATTTAGTTATGGCACATGCTCTGTGATGGCCCTAAATTCCAGACCGCTTTGCTACCCGCCACGTCGCATCCCACGTCAACTAGCTTTGCCACATCATGGCCCGCTTCTCCTTAACGCCTCGCGACCTAACGAGTTGCTTACACTTTTCCAGCTAACCCTAGTTACGCTAACTAACCTTTACATAAGTATTAATAATTCAGTTAGCCAGTTACTCAATTTATCACGTTATATTACAAGTTTAAAGCGAAAATCTTTTAATGAGTAACTTATGCAATATTTAACAATCTTAAGTAGTGAAAAACCCGACAAAATATACCATGTATATATCAAAGTGAGATAAGTATAACAAAAGTTCTATATACATGTAATCAGTGTTCTATGGTCCCCAAAAGCCAACAAAAGTAAAATAAATACATACCGATATCACACATGAGCTGGCTCCACAATCTCAAAGGTAGTCGTCCAATACCAACTTTTGTTCTTGCCCTTGCTCGTCGAAGGATCTACACTCAGTCACCCAACAAATACAGTGACGAGTCCAGTGAGTAAAATCTCAAGAGAAGTCCACATAATATTCATGAATTAAAACTGATAAACTACGAGACATGCAAATATAACACCTCGCAATAGTACGTCATATTCCCATGAATGTAAGTAACATACGACAAGCAAAAGCGGTAGCGTGAAATAAATAAACAACATGTACCAACTAAAACAAGAAATAAAGTATTAATCAGTAAGCATACGTATAATCATGAGAAAACCCTGACCTACACCAGCCAATAATCAATAAATCGAGTAGGAACCACGTATATACTTACAGGCTTACAGTGACTAAACCCCAACTACGGTTACCGGATGAACCCCACCAGACGCTATTTTAAGTCAAGGGAACACTCTAAATCCCTTCCGACGGTCGTAAGTATATCCTACTACCGTCGACACGAGCACTAAACACAAGTAACCCGTGCAAGCGATTTAGCCACAACTAATATATACGCAAACCGAAATAGAAGACAAACCTCATGTATGTCCACTAACAGTCACACATGAAATGCGATATCGATAAATCAAAATCATGAATTTTGTGAAACATTCTCAATGGGTTTACGCACCTCAATCCGCGCTCCGGCTTCCTTGGACTCCCGTATCCGACCTGACTAGCTCCCCGATACCCGAGCTACGGTCCCCTAAGTTCCTGAAGTCCAATTTTACATGTTTAGTATGTTTGTAGGTGTTTGAGATATGTATTAAGTCAAAAATCCCAAAACAACCCTTTATGTTCAGTTTATGTCTGTTGTTAGTGCGCGCTATGTAAATAACATAGCGCGCTATGTGCTGGTAGCGCGCTATGGACAGGATGTAGCGCGCTACTGTTCTTCATCTTGAAGAACAATTGGAAACCCATAACGATTAGCGCGCTAACCGTTCCAGGTAGTACGCTATGTGGCCTCTGGGACAGAATTCTCAAGTCGAGAATTCTGTATTTCCCTTACAATTTGCCTACCTAAACCTGGTTTATACACTATCTATATCAATCGACTTCAAAACAGTAACCAAACAACCTCAGAACATCAATTTGTACTAAATTGATCAAAATCTCACAAAAATGGGTTTCAAATGAAAGTGTAGATGATGGAGATGATTACCTTGGTTTAAATCCTCAATTTGACCTTCAATTGATGATCTCCATCTCCAAATCTCATCCTCTGCTCTCTGGATTTTCAGAAATGTAAATGGTTTGGTTGCATGGGCTTTGATCAAATTATCAATCTAAATTAAGGTGAGCTTGATTCTTGGCTATTGATCTCCATGTGTTTACGTATCCCGAGGTTTATCTAGTGGTTCACCTCTAGCCACTAATCCCACTCACTCCCACTAACTCTCTTCAAGTGACACTAATAGTTACTCGTTTGGTCTCTAGATATGCTAATGTGTATCTACAAGAAAATCATATGGTTTCCATTTAATTGAACTAAACTATAGGCCTTAATTTATTTTAATTTAATTGCACTGACTTAGGTCCATCTTACTACATATGGTTAGTGTTTTATTTATCAAACTTAACTTTATGGTTCCACTGACCTTCGACTACCCGGTAGTCGGTGCCACGCGTTTCGACACGCATTTCGAGGCACACCATAGCCTAATGTTTTAGTTTGAATTTACTTAGCCTATAGTCACATTACCCATTTTAATTTATTAACTAGTCATCTTAATTTGAATTAGTTGAGTTTCCTAGTGTACCAGTAGTTCGCCTACTCGACACCCAGTTGACACGCTTTTCGAGACTAACAACCGTCACACTAACTCGCCCGATTACAACATACACACATGCGGTGTAATATAATAATAATAATTTTAAACACCACATATACACAACCATCATCCATAAAATAACATATTTTCTCGATTCTCGTGTCCGAGCCAACCGAGTGGTTCACGTAACGCCCGAATTACGACCGTTAATCTTCGAAATTAACACTAATCTTAGCTTAATTAATTTGGGTAGTTACATGCTCGAGATGCGAGCTTATGTGTCTCATAATCACTCGTCGAGTTCACTTATTGGGATGCGAACTTACGTGTCTCTTCAAATTCACAATAGGCAAATGTTTGGGATGCAACAAGCTTACATGTCTCACACTTACTTGTCAAGCTCACATATTGAGATGCGAACTTATGTGTCCTCGGGTGCCTAACATGGTCGTATGTAGGGAAAAGGGGGATTTCAGCCCTTAAACTATAAGCAAAAGTGGAAATCAACCCTTAAACTTGTTTCGAATGGATTTCAGCCCTTAAACTACAAAAGGAAGAGATCTGTTAATTTTTCTAATTATTTCAAATGTTTTGTGCACACATGACAATTGTGACTTGGCACTTGTGGGTCCCACAACATAGTAAAAAACTCTAAAATCACTTATATCCCTTTCTCCTCAACACAACGACAATGACAATGACAACGACGGCGATGGCAATCGAGAAAGCAACGGCGACAAGAACCGAGGCATCGACGACATCCTGGACGGCGATGGAGATATCGACGACGACGGTGATTAAAATATTTTGGTTGGAAAAATTCAAGTAGCTTTTTTGATATTGTGATAGTAATGATTAAATATATTGTACTTGGTAATTAATAATTTAGGTATTAGTTTTTTTAGATCGTGGGTATTCGATTAATCCCACTAGCCCTTGGTGCAATCTATCGGAGACGATTACTGTTAAGTTGTAAATCATGTCCACATCAGTACCATGTGGTGTAACATTGGGAAAAAAATTTGGAGCACACAAATCGTCCCCGAAAGGGAAAGCACATCAATATCTTAATCACCGTCGTCGTCGATATCCCCGCTGCTGTCCAGGATGTCGTCGATACCCCGGTCGTCCTCGCCGTTGCTTTTTTCGTCGTTGTCGTCGTCTCGATTGTTGTGTTGAGGAAAATGGGATAAAATTGATTTTAGGGTTTTTTACTATGCCGTGGGACCTACAAGTGCCAAGTCACAATTGTCATGTGTGCACAAAACGTTTGAGATAACAAAAAAATTCACTGAGGGCTTAAATCTCTTCTTTTTTGTAGTTTAATGGCTGAAACCACTCAAAATAAGTTTAAGGGTTGATTCACTTTTACTTCTAGTTGAGGGGCTGAAACCCCCTTTTCCGGCGTATGTATGTTCTTCTAGCAATAAAATAATAAAAATTAAAAATGTGCTTAATGGATTTGAGATTCCATGCGCCTAATAAGTGAATAATAACTAGTGTTTTGAACCAAAAAAAATAAAAAAAAAACCTAGCGACCGATGAGGTGGTAAACAGATCACATATAGTTGTTTTCAACTTTAGGACTAAATTAAATCAAAATTTTATGATTTACTGAAACATGTGGAATATACAGGATGGGAGTAGTTTACAAAATGTCAATCACAAGTTACAACCCTCGTTACATGGAACACTAGAAAATGGGGGGTGAGGTTGCAAACTGCAATTCCACCTCGCCCAGAATCTCCTTGTTAGTAAGAGCTTTGTACACTGAGATGGCCCTTTTTCATGCATGAAGGCTTAAGAGATCGTTTAGTTGTATCAACTGCTGCTTGTTAGCTAGGTGCACCATGCCGCACAGAATTTGTATTCGTAGAACCGCCGGGTTGAACTCTTGGTCTTGCTTTTGGAAAAAGAAGAGGTCTGCAACAAATCAGTAACAACAGCAACTCCATCATGAATGACACAATACTGATCCATATGAATATAGTTTTCTTCCAGTGCCAAAGGGTTCTCTTAAGTAGAGGAAGTTCTGATTCGAGCACCAGAGATGCAGCGTAGATCTCGGGGATGCCAGCACCGGATTTGTATCCAGCTCGCTGTTCTAGGAGAACCCTTATGCAGGAAGTTGGTTTGGGACCTTCAACAAATCCTCTCATTTTCAGCTTGATAACTTGGGATTCGGATGAGTAACCAGCAAGTAGCGGAACACTTTTGAGGAATGTCTCCAGATAGCGGATGGGATGACTTTTAAACCGCAGCATGCATGGGCGGCTAGAACTTGCAGTTGCTTCACCATTTTCAGAAAGTAGATCTACCTTTACCTTCAAGCAGAAATATATACATAGGAAGAGTTAAACCTTGACCAACAGAAACAAGCACGAGAATTTAAAAAAAAAGGGAAGCGCATGAGATTGCCCGTTGTAGCCTATTACGCTTCTATAAGTCTACTATGATTGTTAAAGGTCTACCCACTGCACTTTGGTAGTTATGGGGTGGCTGTTGTAATTCAATAATAATTCAAATCTTTTTTATAATCAATGTATCTAAAGTTATCCTAGATCTATCTCTATAAATTTAAATTCCTTCAATTTCTAGTGGATGGAGTTATCCAACATGGGAATGTGCAGGTTTTCGTTTGGATGTGTTCAATAGTTCAAACCACCCAAACTCAAAGGAATTCAAAAAAGCCATACCTAAATTGCAAAAAGAAACACCACATACACAAATATATTTTGTTACTGCTAAGTTTTGTTACATTATATCAGTGTAAAATGCCACGTTTGTGAAAGGTGTCCAATTGGATACAAAGACGGAGAGGTGCAGCCCGAGGTTCAATGTTTGGTCGAATAACTAATATTTTCAAATATGAAAAGAAATACATAAAAAATCGAATAAGAAATAGAGAAGCTCAAAGAAAAGTAGGTGTAGCAACAATTGACACAAACATTAGGGAAGGGTTGTTGTTGTTGTTGTATGAAAATAAATAAAAAATTCATACCACAAGGGCCCACATTGAGTCTTAACAACATGACACGAAGTCAAAGGCAAATACTAGACTGTAGGTTATAAACTTTTAAACATCATACAGTTTACTGCAAGTGAGATTCACAAGGTTCTACACTTGCATACCAGTTGAGGAGAGAAGACATGATAACCTCATGAAACACGTTAAATTTGTCTAGTGAGAAACATCTCATCTATACCACAGCACAACCCTTTCACAGTTAAAAGCTTGGAAATTCTTAAGCGACTTATTCAAGAGGTCAGTCGAAAAAATATTTTGAAACTTCAAAGAGAAACTTCAAGAAGTTGGAAGTTGATGTAGCCTCGAAGAAACTAAAATAGATGTTCTATATAAAATTAAGTTAGAAATGAAACTGACAAACTTTTTTTTTTTGTGTTCTCCAGCAAACGGTTACAATCTGTGATGTGCATAGTTTTCAGATACTTGGAAATTTTCATGTGGCTTGCGAAATAGTCAGCATCAGAAGCCAAAATAAACTATCCAGTACCCCCCATTCCAACCAGATTTCTTACATTTAAAATGCAACTATTTGGATGTCTAAAAAGACCCTGCATCCCACATTACCACTCAAACAATGGCCCATCAAGCCCCAATCTCCGAAAGGCATAACCTAAAATTTATGTTCTGTGTTTCTTCCTTAACATGTGCAGAACAATGGAGGAAGCAGGCCTTGCTGAATTCAGGAAAACAACGTTCCCCGAGGGAAAATGTAGCATGAGCTAAGCAAATTCAGAAGCATGGCATCACCCTATTTGCTAAATAGTACCTCAATTATCTGATCTAGCAATCGAACACAAAGACATGGATCCTACACTCGCTACTATGAGCCGTAAGAAATGACTCAGTGAAATGTAGCAAAGACATCTAAACATTAATTCACATCTATTTCTGGAACTGCAAATCTAAGGAGACACAGCAGTTGTAATTCACCTAAAACTTGCAAATTATAGTCTTCAAGTTTATACTGAATCTGATACGCACTAACTTCATGATGTAAAATTGTAAATGCAGTTCCATACCTGGAAAACTCCAAGTCTCCGGTTATAATCCGACTCCGGCAATGTCAACACCAAAGTGACCTGCAATTTGTGATAAAGAGGAACGCCCCGCGATCCCCCAAACTTCCCAATTTGATTAGCACCATAAGCAACACCATTACAAGACTTGATAGGAATCAAAGCAACCGGACTGCTCTTAGTGTAATCAAAATCCAAAATTTCCTCCATATAAATTGGCTCCTCCACCAAAAACCTCATCACAAGACCACTCACCACAAACCCAGTAACCAAAACACTAATCAACAGAAAACACACATAAAAAGACCAGAAGAACCCCCGCCCCAAATTCACAGCCACCTTACCAATCCCCTTGCCCCCCATCAATCTCTCATTCAAAATCGGCGCGAAATACCCGCAAAAACCCCTCCAAATCCCCGCCAATCTCTCATTCAATCCTTGCTTCAGCCGCTTTGATGCCCTAAACGGGTCTGCCAAGAACATGAACGAACAGTAAGAAACCCTAATCGGGAAAGCGAAGAGACTCACCAACAAACCCAGCTGAAACCCTATCGCTTTGATCACCAATCCCGCCAAGAAAACCAGAACACTCGACGACTCGTCATCCGACTCCTCCGAAGAAACCCTAGAAACCTCTCCGGGTCTCTCCAATTCCTTCAAATTGTCTTCTTTAGCCTCTGAAGCTACAGTCAGATCGGAACTCAAGTCCTTGGAATCGCCTCCATTGATGAATCCTTCGTTGTGTCGGCGTCGAAATCCGTTCTGCGCGCACGAATTTGAGTCTCCGAGAGAGGAGAGATTGGGGGATTCGAGGAGGAGCACTTCTTGTTGTTGTAGTTGGCATTCGGAATTGCAATCGAAGAAGGGGAATTCGTCGAGGGCGTCGAAGAATTGTTCGTCGGCATTGTTGGTGGGTTTGGCGATTGGGTTTGTGAGGATTTGTGGCGATTCTGCTTCCATGGAGGGATGGAGATTTGATGGATTTCAAGGGCTCGTTGGAGGTTTTAAAGAATTGGGATTCATGGAAAGGCGTGAGCTTTGGGGGTTGCACTTTGCAGGAAGAAGAGTCGTTATGATGATGTGGCGTTATGGATGAGGTGTACATTTCTATAGGGATTTTTTTTTTAATCTAAGCCTCTTAGTATTTGAACTGTCCGACTACTACGAGTTTGCTCTTCATCGCGCTCCATAGTTGTGGGAGGAGCATGACATTTTCATTGGACAACAATTCACTTTTGGTCGAGCCAACTAATTTTTGGTCTATAATGACCTTTTATTTATTTATTTATTTATTTTTAGGAAGATTCTACAATAACACCTCAAAGTCACGCTCAAAGTCATATCGAGGAAATATGACGTGCGCGCCTCACGTGAAAATAGATGTGCGCGGTGTGTAACACACGGGGTATATATCTAAGGCGTGCACGGATGGCTCCTAAAGATGCGGGTCCGCATGCCACATCATTCGATATGACTTTAGGTGTGATTTTGGGGTGTCATTGTAGCACTTCTCATATTTTTATATGAATGTTTAATCTATATTTCAAGTGTAACTATGGGCATCGTATTCGCCTCAACCCTCTCTTAATTTTAGATCGACTAGCTATATTGTCCTACCGTAGTTAGTAGAAGCGAATATGCCGCTAACCAAGGATGATAGAAGAAAAAAATGGTAAGTAACATAATATATCCTAACGTTTAAGGTTTTTTACAAATTTATCCTAATTTTTTTATTTTTGCAAATACATTCTAACGTTTTTGTGATTGTGTAAATTGTGACCTATGAATAAATTTTGGTTGATTTGTAGTTACTTTTAATCATGTTGTTGTTAATAGGGAGAGTTAATTTCTTCCAATTCATCATGTTATGTGCCTTATGGGCTACAATTTGTAAGGTGGAAATAAGAAAATTTTAGGATAAATTTGTAAAAAAACTAAAATGTTAAGATGTATTTGTTAAGATGTATTTGTAAAAATTAAAACGCTGTGATAAATTTGTACAAAACTTACAACGTTAGGATGTATTTGTAAAAATTGAAACGTTAGGATAGATTTGTAAAGAAACCTCAAATGTTAGGATATATTATGTTATTTGCCCAAGAAAAGTGATAGAGCTAGCCTTAGTCAAAATACTAACACTCGGTTGGTAGCTACTCTTACACTATTTCGTGGATGCAAGGCCTAAAACGAGCCACGAAGGTTACATTACAGTAGTGCACTTATCATGCTCTAGTAAAAGAGAAATACAATGTGGAATCGAATGTATCCAATGAACACCCTGCTGACACCCCAAAGCCTCTTTCGTCAACGCATCTACGCGCAAATTATCACTCCTAAAGGTATGTTGTACTTCGCACTTTTCCAACTACTGAAGAGAATGCCTTATTTCTTCCACCAAGCTGTCATACACAACTTGGTTCGAGTTCAACAATCGCAATAGAGAGAACGCCTCTAACGAATCGGTCTCTACGATGATATTTGTGAAGCCTTTTTCCTTTGCCATGTGAATCCCGTACCATCATAGTACCATCAAAGTTCAACTTTACCCATCCTGAATCTGGTTTCTCCTACCCTTGAGTAACGACTTGTTGGTTATTCGGTCTCGATATCCTAAGGCACCATGCAGTCCTTTGAATCTCCTGCACGCGTCGTTCGATTTGGCTTGCCATTACAATCACCGATACATGGTAATTATTGAAGATGAAATCATTTCTTCCAAACCATAATGACTAGCAAGTTATCTCAAACCCCTCAACTCCAAGTCTTTATCTCCCAAATTTGAATCCATCCATTCACCCAACTCTTACTTAAAGAAATATGCCTTTGAGTGGCACGACAAGATAATGTTCCAAGTATGCGGAGCTACCATATAGTCCCTGAGAACATGAAGCACCGTTTCTGGACCTCTGTCACATCTATTATTGTAACGACCCATTTTCCAAATGGACCGTCACGTGGGCCAATGCAGACCCACAACCTGACCTACCAGCGTCAAGCTGTGTCCCACATGTCCTCTCACATGCCATCTCATCCACCATTTAATCCTTATTAACCTCAATGAACAACAATTTACTGTTTAAATTGTTAATAAACTCAAATCATCTACCTATAATATCAAGTTAATCCTAAATAAATCACAGCGGAAGACTTTTATCATGACAATTAAAATACAAAACAATTAAGTCATGCATCTAACTCTGATACTTTGTGTGGAAAACCCATATATCATCATAGACCATTAATGTACCTCAATATATCAAAATATCAATAGTATAGAGTCTTGAGGTATCTCACAATCCCAAATCCCAAAATAAAATAGAATATGTATATACAAACGTACAAGTCTGGTTATATGTCTTTGAATCACAAGTATTCTGGAAGTTTGCCTTTGCCTCAACTTGTACTAGAATCTGCACTCAAGCCATCACAAAAAGACAGATGACGAGTCCAAAGTAAGTATTCCCAAGGAAATTAAGTGAGCAATACTGAAAGTAAATACTGGAATTTAAAAGAAACTGTGAGAATCCTCTAATGAGAGAATGCTTTGTTGCTATGAAATTGAGAAGAAACAGAATTTGTATTGATTGAATAACTGGTTTGTACAACACAGTAAGTGTGCTATATATACACTTCAAATAACAATACGAACTAACTAACAATAATAACAACTTCCTAACTAAACTAACTGACTTACAACAGACACAACAGAAATAACATAAATACAACAAACTAACTAACAGTTTGTTACAACCATGGACCACAGTACACATTAACACCAACAGCTTAACCATGATCTAACTGTCCACATGTTGTTGCTTTGTCATCAACTGAATCTTGATCTCTAACATGCCCCCTCAAACTGAATCTAGGTGAACAAATTAGATTCAGTTTGGAAGAAAGGATAAGAAAACGAGGAGTAGTAAGAACTTTGGTAAACAGATCAGCAGACTGATGTTCAGTAGGAACATAACGAAGATCAAACACTCCAACAGCAAGCTTTTCCCTCAAAAAATGAACATCAACTTCAATATGTTTAGTCCGAGAATGAAAAACAGGATTTAAAGCTAAAGCACGAGCACTAGTATTATCACACCACAGTATAGGTTTGGAAGAACAAGCAAAACCAAGTTCAAGAAGAAGAGAGGAAGTCCATAAGATATCAGTAACACCCAAAGCCAATGCATGATACTCACCTCAGTACTAGAGCGTGCTACAACTGATTGCTTATTAGAATACCAAGTAATAAGATTGCCACCAAGAAGAACACATACACCACTAGTAGAATGACGATCATCAATGTCACCAGCCCAATCAGAATCAGTAAAAACTTCAAGAGAAAGTGAGGTAGCAGGGCGAAACACAACACCAGTTGTAAGATAAGATTTCAAAAAACGAAGAACTCTTTTGACAGCTGCCCAATGAAAATCAGTAGGATGCTGCTGAAATTGACTAAGTTTGTTGACAATGAAACTGATATCAGGACGAGTGTATGTGAGATACTGCAGAGCACCCAAAGTACTTCGATACAAGGTAGGATCCGAGAATGGATTTCCATCAGCAACACTGAGTCGAACACCAACAAAATATGGAGAAGACAGTGGCTTAGAATCCAACAAGTTTGTCTTCTTAAGGAGATCAAGAATGTATTTATGTTGAGATAAATACAATCCTGAAGAGTCACGATGAACTTCAAAACCAAGAAAGTAATCAACATCACCCAAATTTTTGAGAGAAAACTTGGAATTTAACCAAGCAATGAGTTGCTGAATCAAAGAAGAATTAGACCCTGTGATGAGAATATCATCAACATACACAAGAAGCATTAAAATAGAAGAACCAGATCGCTGAAAAAAGAAACTAACATCAGCTGAACTGTTAGTGAATCCCCAAGTAAGCAAAGTTGTTTTGAGCTTAGAAAACCAAGCCCGATGAGCCTGCTTTAGACCATACAAAGCTTTGTTCAGTTTACATACATACTTAGGATATTTCTTACTAATGAAACCTTCAGGTTGACTCATAAACACATCTTCAGAGAGTTCACCATGGAGAAAAACATTGTTCACATCAAGCTGTTTAATAGGCCACTGATAAGTAACAGCAAGAGTGAACATGATACGAAGAGAAGATGACTTAATAACAGGTGAGAAAGTATCTCCAAAATCAAGACCAGGAATTTGATGAAATCCCTTAGCCACAAGTCTTGCCTTATACCTCTCGAATCTCCCAAGAGACTAGTTTTAACTCGAAAAACCCATTTACAACCAACAACACTCATATCAGAAGTAGGAGGAACCAAAGTCCAAGTGTTGTTGTTGTCCAATGCTTGAATTTCATCATTCATAGCAGTATTCCAATTTGGATCAGTAAGAGCGGCTTTAACAGACGTAGGTTCAGTAAGAGAATGCACCAAAGCATATGGAGAAGTAACAACCAATGCCTTTGGTTTGAAAACACCAGTCTTACTTCTAGTCTGCATAGGGTGAGTGTTAATATGAGAACTGGTAATGACAGGTTGTGGTAATTCAGTAGGTAAAGGAGATAGTGATAGTTCAGTAGGTAAAGGTGGTGGTGGTAAATCAAAAGGAAGAGACTAGAAGAATCAGATGTAGGAGAAACATAAACAGATGAATTAGAAGAAGAAGAAACATGACAGAACTGAAAAACAGATAAAGGAAGACTAGAATAAGAAGAAGAAGAAGAAGAAGAAGAAGAAGAAGAAGTATGAATAGATGAAAAGAGACTAGGATAAGGAAAATCATCTTCATTAAACACAACATCACGAGAAATATAAATCTTGCCATTTGAATGTAAACACTTATAACCATGATGCCTAGGACTATAACCAATAAAGACACACTTGGAAGATCGAAAATTGAACTTGTGTTGAGAGTAAGCAGTATGGTTTGGATAACAAGCACAACCAAAAGTTTTAAAATAGGAATAATCAGGTAGTTTACGAAAACATACCTCATATGGAGATTTAAAAGCAAGAACAACAGATGGTAAACTGTTAAGAAGAAAAACAGCTGTTAAGAATGTTTCCTCCCAAAAAGAGAAAGGTAGTTTGGAATGAGCAAGAAGAGTGATACCCATTTCAACAATGGAACGATGCTTTCTTTCAGGGACACCATTCTGTTGATGAGTATATGGACAAGAATAACGATGAACAATACCAGATGCATTGCAGAATTTTTCAATAGGTTTATATTCAAGTCCCATATCAGATTGAAAAACTTTCAACTTGGAGTTAAGTTGAAGTTCAGCTTGTTTAACAAAATGAATAAAGGCAGCATATGCATCTGATTTCAATTTAAGAGGATAAAACCAAGTAAACCGACTGAAAGCATCAACAAACACAATGTAATACCTTGAACCTTGAGAAGACAATAATGGAGATGGACCCCAAAGATCAGAATAAACCAATTCCAAAGGCTTAGTAGCAGTTATATTGCAGGAAGTAAAAGGAAGTTTGTGCATCTTAGCTACTTTACAAGAGTTACAAAATGATATGCAAGATTTATTTATAGATGTGTTCAATGAAGATAAAACTTTTTGCAACACAGAATTAGATGGATGTCCTAGCCGAGCATGCCATACATCATTATTAACAGAACTAAGCAGTGAAGTATTACAAGAATTAGATGAAGAAAAAATAGTTGGAACAGAGAAGACCGAACCAAATGTAAGTGGATCAGCTTTTGGAAGACAATATAAGCCATTATGGAGCACTCCTTGAAGCAAGGTTGTCTTCGAATCCTTGTCCTTGATAGAGAAAGAAGAATGAGTAAACTCAGTAATGACATTGTTGTCACGAGTAAGCTTTGAAATACTTATAAGATTCTTAGCAATCTTTGGAACAAGAAGAACATTATGTAATTGAAGAGAGTGAGAAGGAACTGAATTAGATTTAACCACAGCATTACCAGTATGAGAAATTTGTAACAACTCACCATTACCAACAGTGACCAACTGATTACCTTTGTATTCAGTTTTATTGAGTAGAGTAGATCCATAAGAAGTCATGTGACTGGATGCTCCACTGTCTATGTACCAATTTGGATCAATAACATTCTCAGGAGTCACCATCATGCCTTGAAAATGATTGATCATAGCTTGAGGTGCAGTTGGTTGAACATTATGAGACATTGGATGATGAATCAGTGCAAGGGGACGTCGATTCTGATTAAGATGACTTGTAGAACCTGAAGACTGACTTTGAGGACCATAAAAGGATTGATCAAATCTATGATAACATTGAAGAGCCATATGTCCATGACGATAGCACAATTGACAAAACACCTTTCCTCTATTACCATACCTTCCTCCACGATCTTGAATCCACCACGAAAACCATTGTTAGATCGATTTTGAAAAGATGCAGAACTGATTTTCATACCTTGTGACTTCTTGTCACTGTTTTCAACAAAATTTGCTGAAACATTATTCATGTATATTTGTGAAGCTTGATTAAGATCTTCAATTCTCTGTTCATGCATCATCAACATATATTGTGCATCTTGCAATGATATATTTGTTCTTTGAGAAGAAATTAAAACCACAACATGATCAAATTCATGACCAAGACCATTCAGTATTGATTGAATCATATCAAATTCAGTAACTACTTGACTTACTGACCTCAGTTCAGCAGCTATTGTCTTAACTTTGAGAACAAATTCAGAAATTGAAGATGAACCTTTCTTGATGTTGTTTAACTTCTTCTTAAGCTGCAGAACTCGTGCCATGGATGACTGAGCAAACAAGCTCTCCAATGTTTTCCAGATCTCAAAAGAGGACTCACATTCAGTGACATGTCCAATGACATATTTGCTTATGTTTGAAAACAACCATACCATAAGCAAATTGTCACATCTGCTCAAAACTTCATCAGTTACAACTGAATCTGATGTAACTGAGGACCTCTTGTTTTCAATAAAAAAATCCAAACCTAAAGCTCGAATTGCAGCTCTTACTTGAACCTTCCAGTAGATGTAATTACCTTCATCAAGCTTTATAGGTAGATTGAAGTTGAGAGACTTTGCAAATGCAGTTACATTAGCAAATGTGCTGAGACCACTAGAATCTCCTTCATAAGAACTAGCTTCTGCCATTGCAGGAAGCTCTGATACCATGTGAGAATTCTTTAATGAGAGAATGCTCTGTTGCTATGAAATTGAGAAGAAACAGAATTTGTATTGATTGAATAACTGGTTTGTACAACACAGTAAGTGTGCTATATATACACTTCAAATAACAATACGAACTAACTAACAATAATAACAACTTCCTAACTAAACTAACTGACTTACAACAGGCACAACAGAAATAATAGAAATACAACAAACTAACTAACAGTTTGTTACAACCATGGACCACAGTACACATGAACACCAACAGCTTAACCATGATCAAACTGTCCACTTGTTGTTGCTTTGTCATCAACTGAATCTTGATCTCTAACAGAAACTATTAAATAAACATGCAGAAATAAATACAGGCAACTGTGATCATCGCATGCGTAAATAATAGTGCAAGCTCAAATGTGTGTTCCTAGAGCCTAGGGTCAGACTAGCCGCCGTATTTCGAACTCCCCACAGACTACTGCCGGTGAGTAGCACTCAAACAAGGCCAGTATCTGGATCCGCTAGGTGGTCGGCGTGGAACCAACGACGCACCCACACGTGCCCCGACGTGACTATCGGGTCAACCTATTCACCGAGATCCCTGACGCACATGCTATGGCCTAGTGGACATACACACAGAAATGACACGAATGGAGAACCTCAATGTCCGTCCATTTAACCACACCAGGAATAGAGTATTGAAAGACAGAATATGAATTCAAAAGCGAAAGTAAATACTGCTAAAGTAATTTTAGTTGGGATACTACACACCTGAAACCGCACTCCGTGTCCCGTTAATAGGGGTCCGACTCCGCCTAGTCCCAGATATCCCAAATTACCGCCCGAAATGACCTATTTCCATTTATAATTGATTTTTAGTCCCAGATATCAATTAGCTAAACTAACCTGGTTTACCCACTCTCAATACCAAAGTGACTCCAAAACATCAATTAAATCCATCTCAGAACAACAATTCAATCAAAATCCTCAAATCCCATGAATTCACTAATTTTTCCCAAATTCATCAAAAGCCTAATTTATTCAAAACCAGTGATGATTCCTTATTGAAAATGGTCACAACACATATAATTCATCAATACACATAAGAAATAAGTGACCCAAACCCCTAAATACGAATTACACGACAACACTCAAATTTGAGCTTATTAGAAAGTGTAGATGATAGAGAAGATGATTACCTTAGTTTTGGTCACTTGGTTTGCTATCCAATTGCTAGATTTCAGCTCCTAATCTCCTCTCCTTCTCTGGTTTTCCTCAAAATTTGCATGTAAATTAAGTTGGTAGAGATACGTATCCCACTCACTTGATATATATATATATATATATATATATATATATATGTTTGGTTAGGATCAAGTGTGCTATGCGTATCTCGATGATTATCTTTGTGGTCTCTATTCATGTTATCACCACACCACTTGATGACTCTAATGGCCCACTTCTATCCTAAAGTTACCCACTAGGATCATCTTGATGCCCATCTATGGTCCACATTATTTAATTCAAACTATAGGCTTATCATTTATTTGATTTATTAACATTACATTAAACGTTATTAATCTATATGGTTAGTGTTTCTATTTATCAAAATTAACCAACTTGTGGTCCCACTAACCTTCAGCTACCCGATACTTGATGTCCCGCGTCTCAACACGTATTTCGAGGCACGTCATAGCGTATTGTTCTAATTCTTAATTGACTTAGCCTATGGTTACATTACCCATTTTATTTGATTACTTGGTCATATTAACATGAATTAGTCGAGTTCCTTAGTGTACCCGTAATTCGCCTCTCGATACCCACATTGACACGCATTTCGATGAGACTACCCGTCACACAATCTTGCACGATAGAACCATACAACATACACACATGCGATGTATTAGCAGTTAAATTCATAAAATGCATCGCAAATAAAGAATACAACACACAATTAACTAGTGTACCTAGGTCGACGTGTGTCCTAGCCTACCCACCGCGTCCACGTGGATCTGAGCTGACGTCCACAAATAATATAATGATGTGTACTACGTCTACCCAGTACCCTATTCGACACACTTTACGAGGCATTTACACATCACACAACCTTACACGATAGCAACATACATGCATGCGATGTTAATATAATATAATGTTTTAAACATCACATATAAGCAGGCATCATCCACAAATAATATATTCTCTCGATTCTCGTGCCCGAGTAAATTGAGTTGTCCATGTAACGCCCGAATTACGAGCGTTAATCCCAGAGATTAACGCTAATCCTAGTTTAATTAATTTGGGTCGTTACATTACTACTTAGCCGAATGTCAGTTTCATATTATTTAACTGTAGTATCTTATAGCATGATTTCTTTTTAGCATAGTTGCTATTATTATGCTTTCAGATACTTATTGTATATTTGAAAATGTGAACAAATGTCTCTCAATGTTACTTTCTTCTTTCTTGTACTCACCGTCCTTTTGATGACGATGGTGCAGATCCATCGAGTAGCAGACCAGACAAAAAGAAGATCGACAACTACCTTTGAGCCAGTGGAGTGCTGCTACATCGGATTTTGTAGGTTTTTGATTTTGTTGTATGACTTTTATATATTTTCCACATACTTTTGGGGTTGTATATGTTGTGGGTTGAGAGATAGCACCCTGACCATATACATCATATATATATGCATGTGATCTTTGTTTCCTAGTTTTCCGTAATTCTTAGAATTTATGTTAAAAGCTTCTGCTAAATTGTTAAGAATTCCACTGAATAAACTGTAAAATTGTATTAATTTTAATTAACTCTGATTTATTAATTGACATAAGATAAGAAGATGGTTATTTATAAAAAAAAGAAGGATGACTAATTCATTGTTAATTCATACGAGGCGAGATTAGGGCTTAACGACAAGATTAGGCGGGCGATGCCCTAATTTGAGAAGAGGTCGTCACAAAACCCCACTTGAACCCTTTCACTATTCAGTCTATCTCGTCCCAAACCGAGAAGGGAAGAGCAGCAGTTTGCATTTGGAATACCAAAATCGACAGGAGATACGATTTCGTTAAGGTCACTCTTCCTACCATGGACATTTTATTTGATTTCTATCCTGGAAGCCGAGATTTAAGCTTGTCAATGATATCTTTGTATGTATGCTGACTAGCTCGTTGGTGGAGTAGAGGAGAACCAAAATATTTGCCCAAGTCGTCTGTAATCTGAAAACCCAATTCCCCACTGACCTTCCTCCTTAGTCTATCTGGTACATTCTTAGAGAAGAACATTTTCGACTTATGCTTGTTTATTTTCTGCCTTAAGCACGCACCAAACTCCTCCAGTATACTCTGGATCACCCTAACTTGTCCCATATCTGTTTCTGTGAAAATGAACATATCATCCATAAACATAATGTGAGAAATCACCAGGCTTAGTCTTCCCAAACGAATCCCCTCCCATTTGTTATGGTCGACTGCCCTTTGTATTCCTTGTGCTAGCATCTCCATACATAAAATGAACAGATAAGGGGAGATGAAATCCCCTTGACGCACTCCTCTAGTTGGGGTAAATGCATCGGTTACGCCACGTTCCACAGTACTTGCATCCGTAGGGACGAGATACAATGTAGAATATGATCAATTAATATCATAGGGAGGTCAGCAGCCACCAACATTTCACGGATGAAGTTTCAACATAGTCTGTCATATGCTTTCTTAAGTTCTGTTTTAATAGCTTTCCACCATGTACGTCTCGTTTTCCGTCTCATAGAGTGGGTAATTTCCTGAACAATAATGGTGTTGTCTGTAAGTTTCCTCCCTTGGACAAAACTCGACTAATTTCTGCTCGCCAATTTGTTGAGGACCGGCTTCAACCTGTTAGCAAAAAGTTTAGGGATAATTTTGTATAAAACATTATATAGGATGATAGGCCTTAGATGTGTGAAAGATGCAGGGGCATTGATCTTAACAATTAAGACTAATAACGTGTCATTTAAACTTGGTGGGAGCATCCCAGATTCAAAGAAATTCTCAACATATGTCACAACTGATTGTACCACCGGTCCACCGTCTCCCACCATGTTTGATAGAACACCGGGCTCCATCCATCAGGTCCACGGGCCTTGTAGGCCTCCCATCTCAAAAAGGGCGTCACGAACTTCCTGGGCCTCCACCTTAACTGGTTTACCTCCTGTTGAGTTAACATCAGGGATCGATGAGGCCAGCTGAGGGAGCAACTTGCGGTAGGGATGTCTTCATAATACAACAAATTGTAGAAGTAGATGGCCAGATATTCTAATTTCTCTTGGTCCGTTATCCAGTTCCGATCAGACTCCTTCAAAGCTTCAATTCGATTTTTCTTTCTCTTGGTCAGAGTATTGAGATGAAATAGCATGTGTTTTTATCTCCAAATTATAGCCATTTCATCCTCGACTTTCGATACCATAAGAGTGTTAGATCATGCATTCTACATAAGCATAAACCCGAACATGGCACTGTTAACACAAGCAACTAAACATGTTGATTTAACAATTAAGAAGATTAATAAACAAAGTGTACCAGAGGCTTGCAGTGCAATAACCTAAGACATAAAATTTCCTCCAACTCGGTGTTGAATTCAACTAGGAGTTTTGTCCCCAGGATACAACTGGTTTGCTCTTTGATCAAAGCACTAATCAAAGAACCTTCAAACTGCAAAATTGACTCTCTCTCAAAAAATACAAATCACATAAAATTTTGATTTCAAAAAACCTATATTTTTTCTATGTCAATAGACTATTCTCTTATAGAGAATTATCTAACTGTCTAATTAGTGGACAATTTTACAGTAACTATCTAATTAGTGGTCTTAATTAGTGTGCCACTAATTGATAGTTAATTAACTCCTTAATTCGAACTTAGCAACTGTTGGTGCTTTTTGATTTATTCAAAAACGAAAAAAGAAAAATTATGTTTATGAATGGCTAAGTCTTACCAAAGCCCCAAAGACTTAGCCATTCATAAACATAGTTTTTCTTTTTCCATTTTTTATTTTCCTTTTTGAATAAATAAAAAAACACCACCAGTTCAAATTTTGTATTGCAACTAATAATCTTTGACAATGGCCTAAGTGAATCCATTGCCTCCCAAATGACTCTACCAACACACAAACCTGAGGCTCTGACCATATGATCCAGATGCCACATGAAAATCTCAGAGTGTCTACTTTAAAGTGGTTATGAAAACCCAAATTGTGAATAATCTTATCAGCCAAAGCCCCACTAATTTGGGTTTAAATGAGCTAGCCTTGGCTGTTTTGGTCTTCTTATTAGTGATATTGGTTAGCGGCCCAAGGTTAGGTGGGGCAAACGGCTTGTTGGGGAGTTGGCCCTTCTCTCGATAATTGCATGTGCTGAAGTTCTGCATCATTCCTTTAGCTAGCAAATACTAGCCCCTGATTCGTGACGGGTCCTCCCTTAGATTTCGCTCCATCATTCTTGTTACCCAGAGTATCTTCCAAGTTACCAAAATGGTTATTATTCTCTGTTGAGATCGAGCTACCACCCAATCCTTGATTTTTGGGATCATGAACTTTGCTGAGGTGACACATTACGAATGGGACAAGCCATCATTGTGTGTCCGACTCGCCCTCAAGTGTAACAAATCTAAGGTATGCCCTCATACTCCACCGTCAACCATGTTCCATCAAGTCTACATTTTGTTACAAGGGGTTGGGAGAGATCCAGCTCGACTGCAATACGAACAAATTGCCCTCCCTGATATTCATTCCCGTTTTGAGGTCCACCCTAACTGTTTTCCCCACCATGTTGTCGATCCCGTGAAGCAAGGGTTCGTGGTAGTACTTGATGGGAAGGTCAGAGATTCTCTAACCCATGCAACTACCCTAAGCATTGGCGCATTGCTAGCACGAAACGATGGCGTGTACTTCTGAACTGATAGAGCATATCCTAAAATGATCTAGTCCTTCATACAAGGCTTTATTAAAACTTGTTCTTCAAATCCATGACGTGGAAGTCGCATTGGGGATGATTCCATAGGGCCCTGATTCTGTTACACAGCATTTGGTATCCCATGGGGGTGGCCAATCAGTTTAACCACCACTGCACTTTCGAACTGTTGATCCATAAACTGATGAAGTTGGTCCGATACTACTACTAGCATGCATATAAGGCCCCAGCTCATCCCTATTGATCTGGATGTCTCCATCCGTCACAACCATTTTCTGAACAAACTTACTCATCTTTTCTGCCAACAGCCGCTCCTTGTAGGAGCCACCATCCACCTCCATCCCAGGGTCATCTCTGGCCGAGTCATTCCCTTTCTCTTTCATTGTAGATTGTAATCCCTCAGCGCTCAAAGGTGGAGTCACTAATGAACCAGGAGCAATCATATTTTTTCCAATTTTTAGTGAAAGATATTTTTAATTTACAAAAAATCGCAGATTCAACTTCCTTCACGCAGAATTTAGCGTTTCATCGCACCCTTTTTGGATCTTGTAATGATATAAGAGACGCAACACAATTATATTAAAACTTTTGAAGGAAATTATATTAAAACTTTTATTCCACAAACGGAGTAGCTTATTATATAAGCTTTCCTTATGTTATACATATACAAACATATTAATACATAAATGTCACGACGACCTCCACGGAACAAACAACGCACAACCTGATTTCTTTTTAAACATAATACAACCGAAGCACCCATGTTGATTTATAAGCTCAAACATGGCCACGGGTGCTCCTCTAAAATATTAGACATTAAACACCCATAAAGATCATACATTATTAGAGACCCCAAAGACCACATGTAATTAACACACACGTTCTGACATGCACTTAATTTAGGTGAAGGTCATTCGAGCTTGATTTGATGATCATATGCGATACTTTTTTATTTCTTTCACAAGTTCAAGGATTCGAATTTGATTGAATGTGATTATGTGCCACTCTATGAAATCTCCTGTAAAACGCTGAATGTCAAAGGCCGAGAGGTTGTCGAGCGCCACCAGTGTGCCGTTGTTGATGTAATATTGGTTGTTTTGTTTCACTATCGGGTAAAGTAATTCGTATGGAGTTCGAGAATGTGAACCTCCATGGCGCTTCCTGATTTCTTCCAATTCTTCAAGGGTTCGGATTTGATCGAATGTGATCATGTGCCACTCTGTCCAATCTCTCATCGGCTTTTGAATGTCAAAGGCTGAGAGAGCGTCGAGAGCCACTAGCGTGCCATTGTTGATGTAATTTTGGTTGTTTTGTTTCACTATAGGGTAAAGTAACTCATAGGGTAAATCATCTTTTCCACCAGACTCCATGTTGAAATAACTAGAGGTGCTAGAGAGAGAGAGAGAGAGCAAATGGAATTTGAATTAGCTAGCTAGGTAGCTAAGGAAATTGAATTCTCAGATTATGTTGTCTTCTTGGTTACCAATCTATTTATAGTTGTTAATGTTTTGGTCAATGTCTATCCAATTATAAGTGCCTATAATTTTATAATTTGGGAAAACGATGGGAGGATGACATTTACTTTTGATAAATACACGCTACAAGGTGGCATGTATATTGTATACATCCTTTTTTTGTGTATATTTTATACTTTGACTTATGCAGAGAGTAGATAATTTAATTAATTTGGACGCGCAAATCTATGTGTCTTAAGACCCTAACAACCTCAGCATTAATTTGTATGTATTATCTTAAGTATATATATGTTACCAGTCACTGTCCTTCCTGTTTTTTTGATAGGATTCAAAAAATTTTTGATAGGAACAAGTCATTGTCCTTCTAATTAACTATGACATGGGGAATGTGCGTGCGTTTGTGCGTGCGTGTGTGTGTGTGTTTTTTTTTTTTTTTTCAAAAAATGGAGAATGGTTAAAAAAAGAACTATGCCATGGAGAAAAAAAAAGAAAAGAAAAATAACTGGCTCATGACCCATGCGCTTTTATTTTCTAAATCAACAATATCGGTTTTCATCTGGATAAAAAATGTTGATTCATTCAAACAATCTTTCTTAATTAATGCAATAATGATAAGTATAGAGGTACGAGAAAAAGGAAACGCTACCATGGTACTTGTCACGGGGACTCTAATGAAAGGTTTACCTCAAGGAAAATTTTCTCACTTAATGCCTATCCATGGTGCCTAAGGGCCACTTTAGTTCAGCACTACCACTATTCAAAGTAAATGAACAACAAACAATAACACAAATGGAATGTATTACTTAGCTCACAATGGGAATACATCCCTGCACTCTATGCTTCCCCAAGCATTATGTTATAGGCTTTATAAATCAGCCACAAGTAGTTACATAACCAACAATGACACATGTCCTGCTTACATCGATTTAGAGACTAAGTAAAACCCCACTCCATGTAGTGGTTAAGGCAGTTACTCAATTGCCATATTCCCTTGCTGCCACCTGGTTCCATAACTGCCTCAACCGCCTAGTTAATGAGCACATTCTCCACATGCTAGGAACTTCCTTAGACGTGCCTTGGTCATGCTAGAGGCCATGACAAAGACAATTACATAACCGCCTGAAACTACCTTAGACTTGGTCCATCCGAGCCTAAGGTGACTTGGTCCATGCTTTGTTTAGGGACAGGGTCTAATTGGTGGTGCCTTGCTGAGCCTAGGCACCCTTGGGTGCTAGCCGGGGCTCGGTCAAGTCCAAGTCCCACCGGTTCGGGGTGGCTGCACCATGCTCCTTGGGCCTTGCCTTGGCATGCTTGCCTAAGGCATACTCTAGGGTCTCCCTTGCCTTCATGCCCATGCCACCCCTAGCAGAGGTCCCCCTCTTTATAGTAGATGTTAAGTCATTCTTGGAACACCAATAGGAAACATCCAAAAGTAAGGCCAATCATACTTTGACTTGGTTAACATCTGAGTCAATTTTTGTCAAACCTTGCCCATGCCAAGGTCTTGCCTTGCCTATGCCAAGGAATGATCTTGCCCGTGCCACATCCGATTTACCCATGTGTATGCGCGCGTATGCGTGAGCGTTCGCGCTCTCCCTGCGAACTATCCCGAATGCGTATCCCGTCTCTAAGCGTATGCGAGTATGCGCGTCTCCACGCGCTACTCCTGCATACTTGTCTTTAACTCCCGTCAACGCCTTCGTATGCGTGCGAATATGTCTCAGCGTATCGCGTGTTATCCGTTACCGTGCGTACACGCGTTAGGCAAACGCTCACATGCATGCCTCTACGCTACGCGTGTTGGCAGCATGCGCGCGCGACACCCTTATATGCACCGTCTAGTGACTAAGTCCCAACCAACGATCCATGGAACCTTCCAGTCCACCAAAACCTGGATATTGCTAGGTTTTCCCGCTGCTCGGCCCAGCTTACTCCTATCATGCTATTGAGGGGCTAACACACATCCCCCTCCCAAAATGTTCGATTCCCTCATCGAACTGCTCAGTTGCTGACACTTCTGGTAATCTGCTATCTCTTTCTCAAATTGCTACAGGGTAGTGTCTCGCTCCCAAGTCGATTCATCAACATCACCCCACTTGATCAAGTAGAAAATTCGCCTGTTTTTCTTACTTTGGCCACGCGTCTCATGATTCAAAATCTCCTCGATCTCTCTAGCAAACTCTTTTCGCACCAAGGGTGGAGCTCGCCTAGCCGTACTCTACCCCGGATCTGCCTCATCTGGATGGAAATGTTTAAGGTAGCTAACATGGAATGTAGGATGTACCTTTAACCTTTGTGGTAGCTTAAAGCGACCCTCCCGACTCGCTTGACCACATCAAATGGTCCTTCATATCGCTGAACCAGGCCCTTGTGTGTTTCCTTCTCGTTGAACTTCTTTAAGATCTGTGGGGTAAGCTTCAACAAGATTAGGTTTCCTTCCTGAAACTTTAAGGGTCTCCTATTCTGATCAGCATACTCCTTCATCCGCTGGACAACTTTGGCCAAGCTGTCTTGAGCTGCCTCCCCCGGCTCCTGTGTCACACCCGACCTCGAGATACGCACAAGGTCCAGATAGACTGCCCATAGGGCCAGTACCGAGTATAACTAAATATTGGGAAATACACAATAAAACTCATTTATTTATTTTTTATAATGAGTTTACCCTTTAATATTACATAACAAGTCACGCTCTCTACTTTATTACTTGGTATTTTACAAGAACCATTACACATTATTTATCTAACATGGTCTGCCCTGACCACTGTACATTATTTATCTCACAAGATCAGTTGTTCACCTGATCAGGATTCATTATTCCTTGCTTGCTTGGGTGGTACCTGAAATTGTTAGGTTTAATGAGCCGAAGCCCAGTAATTCTCTAATTACACCCTGTTAATGCAAAATATATAGCAAAACAATAACAACAACATATATCACCAACTGCGACATTATTAGTTTGTAACCACACCGGTGGACCTCATAATTTTGCCTTAAGGCCAAAACCACACCATGGTCATTAATATCATATAAAGTGTTTGTCTACATATGACCAAATTTGGTGGACCACAAGAACCACACCGGTGGACCATCGTAGCCCGTCTGCTTCAATCTCACATGTGGATAGTTATGACAATAGCAAGGTAATAAGAGAACGTGTTAAGACATATATAAAGAATTGACAACATGTAATAAGAAAATCACCTTATTAGATCTCTAAATAAGAATTCTGCAGAGTCCCTTCTTTACTTAATAATGAAAGAAACAAAGATTGTAAAATTGCCTTAATGTTGAATCGATCGTTCTATTTATAGTACTAAAAATGATTAAAATATTCTTAAGGTCATTTTCTATCATAATGACATGATAAAATAATAATAAATCTATTTAATGTCGTTATTGATCATAATAATCATATAAAGATGAATGATTCGTTTTGTTATAACGAATTCGTTTATATTGAAGAGTCGTTGTCGATCATAATGACAAGGAAGCTTCTTACTTATTTAAAGATTGAAATGTCGTTTTCACTCATAATTTTTAAGATAAGGATAAATGAACATTCTATTATCTTCTTATCAAAGAAGTTAAGATGTTACGAGTCGTTATTAGTCGTAATGTTAAAGAATTCTCTCGTCCCTATTTATCTAATATTTTATCAAGCTTAGGAAGGTTTTATTTGTGTTTTTTTAGGTGTAGAATATTTAGGGTGTCACACTCTCCCCCCGTAAAATAAAATTTCGTCCTCGAAATTTAATTAAGTAAAGGTACCTGTAACAGTTGGCCAGTTGCTACTAGTATTAGAGTCTCCATTACTTTATGTACTTTTTTCACGAGCTTCATCATCTGCTTCGTAAGATTCAAAGATTGTCTCATCAGTAGGACTATCGACGATATAGTCTTCAAAGTTTACTATATCTTCCTGCAAGACTTCTGGTACGGGTATTGGGAGAAATAGTTTCGTCATTGGATCCTCGTGCGGGTATAATAAGTTAGTGTATTATTCTTTTAAACCTCCTATGAAAAATATTTTGTCATTGGATTGTTGATCTATTTCATAACTATTGGGGTTGTAGGCTCCATAATCGATCCAAGAGCTGATGTCACATGCTGACATGTTTTCCTGATCCTGAGGATTTTGGGGTGATGTCATCGACTCATCGGACCCGACTATGTTAGGTGTTCCATAATTTAGCCATGTGGCAAGATCATATGGTGGTGTTAGTTCTTGATTTCCCAAATACTATGGGGTAGTGGCAAATATTCCAGAATCATTGTCGTGATATGCTGGTGGAATTTCTTCTTTGTTGCCTTGACTTCCCTCATTGCTACTTACGTATATTAGTGATGCGGAGCTTTGTGAGCTTTGAGGGGATGTGAAACTGGGCCCTCCAATGAAGTAATCTTTATTGCCCGAAGAGAATTTTGTGTTTTTTTTCTTTCCCATTGGTATGTACCTATACATATACTTTATTTAATAATATCTTTAGATGCATGAGATGATGCAGATGCTTAGATGAATAGATGTGGGTAGGACTTTTGCATTTCAGACTTTAATTCCCAGGTAGCCTATTCTGTTGAATGATGTTGCCAAAGAACTTTTACCAATTCTATTCGGCGATTATGTAATTGTTGAACCTTGTCATCTAGTATACGAATTGGTTGTTCTTGATAGGAGGAGTTTGATTCAATATATATATATCTTTCCATTGAACAATGTGCGAGGAATCGGGCTTATATTTTCTCAACATTGACATATGGAAGATGTCATGTATTTTACCTAGTGCTAGAGGTAGATCAATTTTGTAGGTTGTTTCTCTGATTCATTCAGCAATGGGGAAATGACCAATAAAACGAGGAGCTGACTTTCTTTCCTTTTTTTCCATAAATTTGGATTCCTTTCATTGGACTTACCTTCAGAAGGATGTGTTCATTAGCTTGAAATTATGTTGATTTTTGGCTTGAATCTGCGTAAGTCTTTTGACGACTTTGAGCTGTTTTTAATCGATTCTGTATGATTTGAATTTTCTGATTGGTCTCGGCTATTATCTCCGGTCCTAACAATATTTTATCTTTTTTTTTTTATCTAACCAACATGTTGGAGATCGACATGGTCTACCATATAATGCTTCATATAGAGCCATTCCAATACATGTTTGGTAACTATTATTATACGCAAACTCCACTAAGTGAAGATATTTGCTCCATCCATCTTGGAAATCGATTATACAAGCTCAGAGCATATCTTCCAAAATTTGAATAGTTCATTCACTTTGTCCATCTTTTTGTGGATGATAAGCAGAGCTCATAGCAAGTTTTGTTCACATATATTTTTGAAAGGATTTCCATATTTTTGATGTCAATCTAAGGTCTCGGTCAGAGACGATGGTTAGTGGAATACCATGGAGTCGCAAAATTTCTCTTTCATATAAATCTGCTAGTCTAGCTGGTGCGTCAGAAGATTTTATGGGTAAGAATCTAGCTGTTTTTGTAAGTCGGTCAACGATTACCCATACTATGTATTGTCCTTTGTAATTTCTTGGAAATGCGGTGACAAAGTCCATTGTTATATTATCCCATTTCCATTTACCTATTGATAAAGTTTGTAACAATCCGGCTGGTCGACTATGTTCAGCTTTAACTTGTTGACAATTAAGACACCTTGAAACATATTCGACTATTTCTCGCTTCATACCTTTAAACCAATATTCTCGTTTGAGATCATGATACATTTTATTGCATCCTAGACGTATTGAAAACTTTGATTGATGTGCTTCTCCTAGTAATAGTGTCTTAATAGCAGGGTCTTCAGGTACTACCATTCTATTTTTGAAGAGCAAAGTATCATCGGAAGATATATATCATTCAGGTAAAACTTTTCCAGTTTGTAATTGATTCTTAATTTGTATCAGTTTTGGGTCATTCTGTTGAGCTAGTTTTACTTGTAGTCGAGTGGTAGAATCTAATGCTATGTTTGTAAGAATAATTTGGGTATTTTTCTCCTTAATGTTCATTATGATCAATGCTGCGATGCATATTCCATTTGTGAAGCTTGATCTGATTTATCTGCGGATTTGATCTACTTAGGGCATCTGCTACCACGTTAGCTTTTCCTGGGTGATATTGGTGTGCAAAGTCGTAATCTTTGAGGAGTTCTAACCATCTTCTTTTCCTAAGATTTAGATCTCGTTGAGTATAGATGTATTGTAAACTTTTATGATATGAGTAGATAGTAAATATTTCTCCATAAAAATAATGTCTCCAAATTTTTAGGGCAATGACTACAGTTGCTAATTCTAATCATGGGTTAGATAATTCTTTTCATGGACTTTTAATTGTCTAGACGCATATGCAACTTCTTTTCCGGATTGCATTAAAATAGCTCCTAGCCTATTATGAGATGCGTCTGTATAAATAACAAACTCAATACCACTAACAGGGGTGATCATTATGGGTGCAATTGTTAATCGTTTCTTAAGTTCTTTAAAAGCGTTCTCGCAATTCTCATCCCACAAAAATGTGATATTTTTCTTGATCAATCTAGTGATGGGTTCTGCCAGTTTGGAAAAATCTTGAATGAATCTTCTATAATATCCTGCTAGCTCTAAGAAACTTCTAATTTATGTAATAGAGGTTGGTGATTTCTATTGGAGAATTGATTCTACCTTTTTTGTCTACCTCAATCCCTTTTTCCAAAATCACACGACCTAAAAACTTGACCTTTTTCATCCAAAACTCACATTTGCTCAATTTTGCATACAATTGGTGATTGATAAGAGTTTGGAGAGTGATTCGAAGATGTCTCGCATGGTCTTCATAAGTTGATGAATAAATTAGGATATCATCTACAAATATGATAATGAATTTATCAAGATAATCTCGAAAAATACGGGTCATTAGATCCATGAATGCCGCTGGGGCATTGGTTAATCCAAAAGCCATTACTAAAAATTCATAATGTTCGTAACGAGTTCGAAAAACAGTTTTATGTACGTTTGAATATTTTACTCTCAATTGATGATATCCTGATCTAAGATCAATTTTTGAAAAATATTTGGCTCATTTTAATCAGTCAAAGAGATCATCGATTCTTGGGAGTGGGTATCGATTCTTTATGGTTAAAGCATTCAATTTCCTATAGTCTACACAAAGTCTTAAGGTTCCATCTTTCTTTTTGACAAATAAGACATGAGCGCCCCAAGGAGATGCACTTTTTTTAATAAACCCTTTCGCTTCTAATTCTCGAAGTTGTTTCTCTAATTCCTGCAGTTCTTTGAATGACATTCTATATGGTGTGATGGTGATGGGATTCGCTCCAGGTATAAGGTCACTTTGAAAGTCAAATTCTCTAACAGGAGGAAGTCTTGGTAACTCATCTAGAAAAACTTTACAAATTCTCTTACTACATGAATATCAGTTGTGTTAGTGTTTTCAACTGCAGAATTGAGAAATATTTCTGGGTTTTTCTTATCCTCAAGGAAATCTTTAAGGGCATCTACTATAGTTCTATGGATCTTTTGGGTTTGACCATTTATTATAAGAGTTTGTCTAGTTGGAAGGGTTAGATATACCTTTTTATTTTCACAATCGATTTGAGCACGATATTGAGTTAACCAATCCATTCCTAAAATTAAGTCATGTCCTATTATATTCATAACTATCAGGTCAACTAAAAACATTTTATCGTGTAGTCTAAGTTCACACGAATTACACAATCTTTCTATTGTTGTAGTACTTCCCAGTGGTGTTTGAATTCTAAGAGTATTTTCTAAATACCCTATTGGTAATTCTAAGTTTTTTGCTATTTCTCTAGAGAAAATAGAGTGAGTAGCACCAGAGTCAAACAATACTTTAATTTGCGTATTAAAAAAAGGAAATGTACCTTCGACTACTGCATTAGGTGGTAATACTTCTACGGAGGTGGCATTGACTCGCCCAAAGTTCTTGGCTGGTTGGCGATTTCGTGGTTGCCCTGGGAGTTGACTAGGTTGAGGTGGAATACTATTTGGGTTTCAAGGACAGTGACGAGCTATATGTCCTGCCAGATGACACATAAAGCATGTTCACATTGGTGTTTGTGCCAGCTGACTTTGTTGGATCACAAATGATGGGTGAGTTAATTCTTAATTTCTCCTGTCACGAAAATTGTTAAAGTTAGTTTTTTTCTTGCCTACCAAACTTATTTTGAGTTTCATTTTTTTGTTCTACCCTAGCGTATGGCTGTTCACCTAATGGATATTTTCTTTTATGGTTTATTTGATTCCAATTTCCTTTTCCATTTTTTCCTAGCTTTTTATTTCGAAACTTTTCATCTTGCTGGATTTCTGCCTAGACTGCTAAAGCTCCCTCAATCAGTGCTCTATAATTTTTATGCTAAAACGATGCTAATGCACGTCGAATGTCTTACCTTAGCCCAAAGAAGAATTTCTTTGCCCTATCTTGCTCATTGGCAATCATAGGTGGCGCATATCGAGCTAACTCAATAAACTTGGCCTCATATTCTTGTACTATCATTCCTTTTTTAGTTAACTGAGCAAACGCAGGTTTGAATTGTGCCCTCAAGGTTTCAGGAAAATATTGTTGGATGAATAAAGCTTCAAAATCTTCCCACTTCATTATTTTTGTATCAATACTAAGGTTATTTTGTATAATTTCCCACCAATTGGCTGCCTGACTAATTAGTTGATAAGAGGCTACTGAGACCCTAACTTCTTTTGTCATTCTCATAACATTTAAGGCCTTTTTTGTTTCCTTTGACCATTTATCAGCTTCCTTGACATGGGTGCCCCATCATAAGTATTTGGACTTAATCGCTTAAAGTCACGGGATAAGGTCATTAGGTTTGTAGCTTCATTGGTAGCATTTTGACGAGACACTACTGGCTGGTCTTCAGGTAATTTGCTGGTTACATGTTGTTGACTTATATATTTTAGGAAACTTGGGAATAATTGGTCCATAGTTGATTCTCGTGTTTGTTCTACGGGTTCAGTTCCTGAATGTTGGTTATTTATATGGGTGTCCTCAATTGTATTTTCAATCATAGTAGGATTTTCGCTCACAACTTGATTTTCAGTAGATATCATAGGTGGCGACCTCTGCATAAATAGAAGTTATTTTAGTGCATAAATATATTATTTTATTATTATATATATATATATTATTTCATAGGTATAGGTAGCTATGTTATCTAGGCTATTGGAGTTGATGTTTTATTAGTTTCCACTTTATTTCATTTCATGGTGAAAAATCACAACAACTACCTCCCTCATATCCATTGAGCTAATACGTCCCATACCCTCTTAACTCAACGATAAAAGTTACGGTCAAGTTTGATTTTTCTACCCATACAATGTTGTCTATAGATTCTCTTCTTCCATATATATTCATAGCCTTTAGCAAATTTAGACGCCCCATCTCGCCTAAACGTATCAATACTATTTTTATATTTGGTTTCAATGATCTGTCACACCAGGGTCATAATAATTAGTATAATACACGTACTACTATTTTTACTAAGTCGCACTTAATTTTGTAGATCTTTATATATACATATATATATTTATATCGCCACTGCGTAATGTATTATCAAATAACAATGTAACTTAAAATAACTTAATTAGACTTTTTATAAAATCCACTTTGCAACTTTTTTTTCTTTTTATTATAAAATATGTCATCTATACAACTATTTTACTAATTACAGTTGTCACGACTCAAGATATGGTTGGTCTAATTATACATTTTTGAACTTTTTTTAACAAAGCTAACAAACTCATAGGCTTTAATTTGCAGAAAAATAATTAAACGTTTATACTAATTTGACGTTTTGAGTTTTTTCCTATAATAATCTAATGACTATTGGATTCTAATTAATAAGACCGAATTAAGGACAAGACAGTGGAAAGCTAGTTGACTAAGAATCCAATGATTGGTTGAGTTTGACACTTAAATGTATATACGATCTTGTCAAAAAAATGGTCATGATGACTATTCTATATGATTTGGATTTAATGCTACTTAAAATATTAATGACAAAAAGTGCATGAAAATATCATGTAGAATTAAATACGTGGTGTAACAATAACTGGAGTGAAAATGACCCGTCTAGTATGCTTTGCATTATGAAAGGTGACACGTCATTGGCTACGGGTAAAAGTAGCACTAAATAAAAATGTCATGACTTACTAATGCAATGCATTAATTGAAATAAGATATTGTAAATAAGATTTACTTTAGATATGCCTTGTTGTATCAAAAGCTTGCTTGCAAAAGTGGGGTAGACTAGCTAGCTAAATCATTAAGTTGAGGTGGGGTCGAGGCTCATGCAAATACTCATACTACAAGATTGTTATAATTATTTGATAGTAAGACGTAGGATGAAAGGTGGTGAGACAGAGACAACGATTTTGAGTTTAAAAGAGTTTCGGTTTGTAACTTGTATGCAACTTTTATTCTTTATTTCTCATCCTGAATTGTAGAGAGCTAGCTACATCTAGCTTATCATGAATTTGTAGAGGTGTAGCTAGCTACATCTAGCTACTAGGTGGTAGGAGTAATGATGGTTCCTTAGGATTTTCTTCTCTTTTTTTTCTTGTTTTTTTTAAACCAAAAACTTCCTAGATGTTTTATCCATGTACACCTTGCATTTTCTTCTAGAAGCTCTTTCCATTTGTAAGCTTAGTACGCTTATGCATGCATAATCTGGTATGGACTACTTTTGCATGCAATTGACTAGTGGTGTGTTACCTTTTTACATGCAAAACAAAAAACAAAAAAAAAACAAAAAATATACATGGTTAAGATAAAGTTCATAATATTCATTTTTTTTCTTCCAACATATGTCAAGGTAAACTTGTATTTATCTGTTGAACGAACCTTCCAAGTTATTTTTTTTGTCATTGTAGCTTTACGCATATATAAAAAAAAATTCTAAACCGTAGATGTGGTCCTAAATATGCCTCTAAACGGTCTAAATACTCATATTTTGTCTTATCCTCAATCTTCTATTTATATAATAGGTATGGTTTAAAGCTATTCCTAGTGATGTTTCCTAGCAATTCTACCTCAGGTTGGTTATATATATATATATGTCTATTATTTGCCATTATTATGCATTTTTCCAAGTTATACAATGGCTCTGATACCAAAATTGTCACACTCGACCTCGAGATACGCACAAGGTCCAGATGGACTGCCCATAGGGCCAGTACCGAATATAACTGAATATTGGGAAATACACAATGAAACTCATTTACTTATTTTTTATAATGAGTTTACACTTTAATATTACATAACAAGCCACGCTCTCTACTTTATTACTTGGTATTTTACAAGAACCACTACACATTATTTATCTAACATGGTCTGCCCTAACTACTGTACATTATTTATCTCACAAGATCAGTTGTTGACCTGATCATGATTCATTCTTCCTTGCTTGCTTGGGTGGTACCTGAAATTGTTAGGTTTAATGAGCCGAAACCTAGTAATTCTCTAATTACACCCTGTTAATGCAAAATATATAGCAAAACAATAACAACAACATATATCACCAACTGCGACATTATTAGTTTGTAACCACACCGGTGGACCTCATAATTTTGCCTTAAGGCCAAAACCACACCATGGTCATTAATATCATATAAAGTGTTTGTCTACATATGACCAAATTTGGTGGACCACAAGAACCACACCGGTGGACCATCGTAGCCCGTCGGCTTCAATCTCACATGTGGATAGTTATGACAATAGCAAGGTAATAAGAACGTCAGTATTAAGACATATATAAAGAATTGACAACATGTAATAAGAAAATCACCTTATTAGATCTCTAAATAAGAATTCTGCAGAGTCCCTTTTTTACTTAATAATGAAAGAAACAAAGATTGTAAAGTTGCCTTAATGTTGAATCGATCGTTTTATTTATAGTACTAAAAATGATTAAAATAATATTAATGTCATTTTCTATCATAATGATAGGATAAAATAATAATTAATATGTTAAATGTCATTATCGATCATAATAATCAGATAAATATGAATGATTCGTTTTGTTATAATGAATTCGTTTATATTGAAGAGTCGTTGTCGATCATAATGACAAGGAAGCTTCTTACTTATTTAAATATTGAAATGTCGTTTTCACTCATAATTTCTAAGATAAGGATAAACGAGCATTCTATTCTCTTCTTATCAAAGAAGTTAAGATGTTACGAGTCGTTATCAGTCGTAATGTCAAGGAAGTTTCTCTTCCCTATTTATCTAATATTTTATCAAGCTTAGGAAGGTTTTATTTGTGTTTTTTGAGGTGTAGAATATTTGGGGTGTCACATCCTGCTTGCTTCTTGCAAAACCATAAGCCGCACGACACGAGCCCATTGTAACGGCCCAAATTAATTAAACTAGGATTAACGTTAATCTCGGGGATTAACGGTCGTAATTCGGGCATTACATGGACAACTCGGTTGGCTGAGACATGAGAACCGAGGAAATATGTTATTTGTGGAATGGTGGTTGTGTAAATGTGGTGTTTAAATTTATTATTATTATTATATTGCACTGCATGTGTGGATGTTGATATCGGGCGAGGTTGTGTAACGGGTGTTCGCATCGAAAGGCGTGTCGACGCGCGAGTACCAGGGGAACTACGGGCACACTAGGAAACTCCACTAATTCACATTAAGAACTACCATAGGCTTAGTTAAGTCAATTAATGTACACTAGGAAACTCCACTAATTCACATTAAGATGATTAGTTGATGAATTAAAATAGGTAATGTGACCATAGGCTTAGTTAAGTCAATTAATGTAAATATGATGCATTTCATATCATTAGATCATATATAAGAAGAATTTATCACTGGTTTAGTTAGTTTTGATGAAATTAGTGGTTAATGGAGATGGTGGTAAATGCATGATTTGTGGAAAATTGATGTACATTGATGTTTGGAGTGTTCTAATTCATAGATTGAAGTTATTTTGATGAGGAGAGGGTAATAAACCAGTTAGAATAGCTAATTGAGAGGGCTAGGAAAGAATTCTCGAATTCAGAATTCTGTTTCAGAAGGCAATTAGCACGCTAATTGGAAATATTAGCAAGCTAACTGTCCTGAGTGTGCCGTTGTTCTTTGCAACGAAGAACAATAGCGCTTGTTAAAATTTTTAGTGCGCTAATTCCATCTAGCGCGCTAAGTACACCCCCTTAGCGTGCTAACTCAAAAACTAGCGCGCTAGTTAGAAATATTAGTGCGCTAATGACAGATGAAAATGAGAATTTAGGATTGTTTTAGAGATTTTTCACCTAATACATATCTACACCTTCGTAAACAAACTAATCTGGTAAAAATGGACTTCATGGACTTAGTGGACCGAAGCTCAGTGTCGGGGAGCTTGGCGGGTCAGGTACGGGAGTCCGGGGAGGTCGAAGCACGGATTGAGGTGCGTAAACCCAATGAGAATGTTTCACAGGATTCATGGTTTTATCAATATCGCGTTTCATGTGTGACTGCTGGTGGACACACATGGGTTTTCACTCCTATTCGGTTTGCGTATATATTGGTTGTGGCTAAATCGCTTGCACGAGTTACTTGTATTTGGTGCTCGTGTCGATGGCAGTAGAATATATCTAGGACTATCGGGAGGGATTTAGGGTGTTCCCTTGACTTGAAATAGCGTCTGGAGGGGTTCATTCGATAACTAAAGTTGAGGTTTAGTCACTGTAAGCCTGTAAGTTTATACGTGGTTCCTATTTGATTTATCGATTACTGGCTGGTGTAGGTCAAGGTTTTTCTCGTTATTAGACAGTTGTTTACTGATCATTGTTTCATTTCTCAGCTTATTTAATTGGTACATGCTGTTTATTTAATTCACGCTATTGCTTTTGCTTGTCGTATGTTGCCTACATTTATGGGAACATAACGTACTGTTGCCAGGAGTTATATTTGCATGTCTCGTAGTTTATCAATTTTATTTCATGAATATTGTGTGGAATTCTCTTGGGATTTTACTTATTGGATTCGTCACTGTATTTGTTAGGTGACTGAGTGCAGATCCTTCGACTAACAAGGGTAAGGGAGGTATTGCGCGACTACCTCTAAGATTGCAGAGCCAGCTTGTGTGTGACTACAATATGTATTGATTTTACTTTTATAGGGTTTTGGGGACTGTAAAACATTGATTACATGTATATGGAACTTTTGTAATACGTATTTCGCCTTGATATATACATGGTATCTTTTGCCGGATTTTTCATTACTCAGGATTTTTCAATACTGCATAAGTTACTCATTAAAAGACTTCCGCTGTAAAATTATCATATAATCTCATAAATTGAGTAAATGTCTAACTAAATTTTCAATACTTGTGTAAAGGTTAGTTAGCATAACTAGGGTTAGCTGGAAGAGTGTAAGCAACTAGTTAGTCGCGAGGCGTCAAGGATAAGCGGGCCATGACATGGCACGGCTCGGTGACGTGGGATGGGACGTAGAGAGATCTCAATGCGGCCTGGAATTTGGCACTGCTACGCCCATCGACTTTGATTTGGCTACCTCATGCGGAGTAACCGGTTGCTGTCCAGTCGCCACCTCGAAAGAACTTAACTCTGTAGCTGAGCTTCTGTAAAGATTGTAGCAAAACTGGGCTGAATCAAGTAAATCTACCCAATTGGACTGACTTACTTTCACATAGTGTCTGAGATAGTCCTCCAACAGTGCATTGATCCTCTCTATCTGCCCATCCATTTGGGATGGTTGGCTATGGAAAACTTCAACTCCGAACCCAACAAGTTGAATAAGGCAGTCTAAAATAGCCCTGTGAACCGTGTATCACGATCACTAATGATATCCTCTAATATCCCCCAATATTTTGTCACATTCTTCAAGAACAAATCTTCAGCCATGTCCGCATCACAATTCTTCGAAACAGCTATAAACGTAGCATATTTCGAGAATCGATCTACCACTACCAGCACGCTGCTCATTCCCTGCACTTTAGGAAAACTAGTGATGAAATCCATTGAAATGCTTCTGAATGATCTATTTGGTATTGGCAAGGGCTCCAGCAAGCTTGGGGCCTTCCTCCTCTATGTCTTGTCTTGCTGGCACACAAGACAAGTTCACACATATAAATCCACGTCCTCCTCCATCTTTGGCCAAAAGAACGAACGTGATAGAAGGGTAAAAGTACGCTCCATGCCCGGATGCCCAGCCCATCGAGCATCGTGAGTCTCCTTTAAGAGATTTCGCCTTATCCCGCCTATGCTAGGGATGTATGGGCGTCCTCCCTTAGTATAGAGGATCCCATCCTCTCACCAGAATCTCCAAGTTACTCTTTCAGCCACCATCTTCATCCATTTCACGCAAACTGGGTCCTTGCTCGTCTCTTCCTTGATATGAGGCAAGAACTCACTTTCTAGCCTCACAACTGCCGAAATAATCTCAGTCACCACCTTATGACTAAGTGCATCAAGGACTGAGTTAAGCCTTCCTAGCTTGTGCTCGAACTGAACATCAGATTTGGCCAAGAAATCTAGTCATCTTGCTTGCTTTTGGTTGAGCTTTTTTTGACTCATGAAATAGGTGATAGCAGCATTGTCGGTCCACACCACGAAACTCGTCCTAGAAAGTAATGCCCCCCAAAGGTGGAGAACATGAATTACAACCAACATTTCTTTCTCATGAGTCGAGTACCACTGCTCAGCTTCCTTCAACTTTCTGCTTTCAAAAGCAATGAGGTGTCCCTCCTGGACAAGCACCGCCCCCAATGTTCGGTCTGATGTATCAGTATGCACTTCGAAATGTAGTTCGAAGTTAGGTAATCCCAATACCGGTTTAGAGGCAATGACCTGCCTCAATTCTACTATGGCTTGGTCACATCGCTCTGTCCACATCCAATCTGATCTTTCTTCAAAAGATTTGTCAGCGGCGCCACCCTCTTCGAGTAGCCCTCCACAAACCGCCAATAGTAGTTTGCTAAACCCAGGAATGACCGCAACTCATGGACCTTTGTGGGGTTTGGCTACTCCATTATTGCTCATACATTCTTCAGGTCCATCTATAGTTTACTTTGGCCAACAACATGACCAAGGAAAGTGATGGTATGCGCAACAAACTCATACTTCTCCCTCTTTACAAAAAAATGGTTAGGCCTCAAAGTAGTCAAAAACGTCCGTAGGTGATCCACATGATCTCGGAGGTTTTGACTATATAATAAAATGTCATCCAAATAAACAAGAACAAATCGATCGATGTATTCCATTAGTACATCATTCATTAAATTATAGAATGTGGTAGGGGCATTCATTAAACTGAAAGGTATGATTAAGTATTCAAAGGATCCATACCTAGTCACCATTGTTGTTTTGGATACATCTCTAGCTACAATCCGAACTTGATAGTAACCTGATCTCAAATCCAGATTAGTGAAATACGTCGTACTGAATAATCAATCAAACAAGTCTGCCACTAGGGGATCAGGTACTTGTTCTTCATCATCAGTTTGTTCAGCGCCCTATAATCCACGCACGTTTGAAGGGACCTGTCGTGCTTTCGCTGAAACAGAACTGTTGCTCCATACGGTGCCATGGATGGCTGAATGAATCCAACATCCATCAACTCCTCCAAATTTTTTGGAGCCATTCGGTAAGGGGCCTGTGTAGGGGGTTTGGAGCTAGGGATAAGCTCAATCTCATAGTTGATTGCCCTTTGAGGAGGCAATCATTTCGGCAACTCCAAAGGCATCACATCACCAAAGTCCTCCAGCACACCAGCCACGTCATAAAGGGATATTTGCTGCCATGTTTGCTTTAGTTTCAACCAAGTCGTTAAGTATGTTGATTTGCCCTTCCTCAGTCCATCTTCCACTTGAAATGCTGAAAGATGGGTCGGCTTTGCATTCTCCTTCCTTGAAATCATAGTAACAGCAGGAAAAAAAATAAGGGTGAGACTTGTTCATGATGAACAGTCCCCTTAAGAATGACATCAAGGTAATACTTCCCATGTAATGGAAATCATTCCCTAGAATGACGTCGAAGTCATCTGAGGGAACAACCATAAGGTTGATTCTTCCCTCCCAAAACCTAACCTTAATGCTCATGTTAGATGTCATACCTTAATATGTTTTGCCTCTAAATTCACAGCTTTCATTCCGCTGGAATTCTCAACAAAGGTGAGTCCCAACTTATCCACCATATGACTAGCAACAAAATAGTGTGTTGCTCCTACATTCACTATCGCCAAGACTCGATTCTAGTTCACCTGCATCAACATACAACAACCCCTCCGTAGCGCTTGTCTTGGCTTGTTAAATGGAATTTAACAACTGCAATGAGTTCATTCGGGTTTGGCCATCATCATCAGCGATCAAAGCCGTAATCTTCTCATTCTTTGGGCAATCTCGAGCCCGGTTAGGGCCATTACATATGAAACATACCTTATGCGAGGAACTCAATGAGGGCTTTGTCTCGGCCTTGGGAGCTGGTTTTGAGTTCACTTGCTTATGAGGGAAATAATTTTTCTTATGGTGGTCTTTGAATGGTTTCTTCTCCTTGTTCTTTCCCTTGCTCATGAAAGAACTAGTTTTGAAGTCCACAAGGCTATTAGTCGGAGCAATCGCCCTGGACAAGTTGTTCATGCCTTGCCTCCTTAGCTCAGATTGAGCCCATGACTGCAATCTAGTAATGAAGTTAAAGAGTTTATCCTCCTCTGACATGTTTTTTATGTCCAGCAAGAGAAAGGAAAACTCCTTAACATAACCTTGAATCGTTCCCTTCTGTTTTAGCTTGCGCAAAGCTTCCCGTGCTTACCAAGCTGCATTCGTAGGCAGGAATTGATCTTTCAACTCCCTTTTTAGCACCTCCCAATCTATGATCTTAGGTCTACCAGTAGCCGTATCGTCATCTACTCTGGTTATCCACCAAAGCTTCGCATCACCTTCCAAATACATGGAGGTTAGGATAACCTTTTAGTTCTCTTTCATCCGGACAGTAGCAAAGTATTGCACCATGTCCCAAATGAAGTTTTCAAGCTCTTTTGCACTTTGCTTGCCTGAAAATCTCTTTGGCTTCGGTACCTTGGTTCTTGGCTTTGCTGCACTAGCAATCTCTATGGTTCCTTCTACTGCTCTCTTGAGTAAACTCACCTCCAAAACCATTATCGTGGTTGTTTCGATAGTGAGTTCTCCCACTGATCGTACATCTGCCACAAGCTCCTCGAATTTAAATTTTCCCACATAGCTATCAGGCCTCTTATGACTCTCCTCTAGTCACCAAGGACGCCTCCAATATCTCCAATCCTTCATTATGTTGTGCCGTCACTGATGACTCCGCTGCCTCTACATGAACACTCATTGTTGCCACCAAGTGTTCCAAATGAGCCACCTGCTCACTTAAGTCGATTGCTGCTCGTGTCGCCATCGTCTCAGAAATGGGGCTCTGATACTAATTATCACTGGGACACCAATAAGAGGTCTACCTCAAGGAAGTTTTTCGCACTTAATGCCTATCCGTGGTGCCTAAAGGCCACCTTAGTTCAGCACTAACAATATTCAAAGTAAATGAACAACAAACAATAGCACAAAGGGAATGTATTACTTAGCTCAATATGGGAATACAACTCTAGCACTTTATGCTTCCCCAAGCATTGTGCTCTAGGCTTTATAGATCAGCCACAAGTAGTTGCATAACCAACAAGGACACATGTCCTACTTACATCAATTTAGAGACTAAGTAAAACCCCACTCCATGCAGTGGTCAAGGCAGTTACTCAACTGACACATTTCCTTCCTGCCACCTGGTGTGGCAACCCTAAATCCCAAGCCGCCTTAGGACCCACCACGTCGCATCCCACGTCACCAAGCCTTGCCACGTCATGACCCCGCTTATCCTTGACGCCCCACGACCTAACTGGTTGCTTACACTTTTCCATTTAACCCTAACTTAGCTAATTAATCTCCATATAAATATTAATGATTTCGTTAGCCAGTTAATCGATTTATCAAGTTATAATGAAATTTTACAACAGAAGTCTTAAACAAGTAAATTATGCAACCTTTAACAATCCTAAATAGTGGAAAACCCAGCGAAAAGATACCATGTATATATCAAGGCGAGGTAAGCATAAGAAAAGTCTTATATACATGTAATCAGTGTTCTATAGTCCCCAAAACCTAAGGAAAGTAAATACATATATATTGTAGTCACACACGAGCCGGCGTCACTATCTCAGAGGTAGTCGCCCAGTACCTCCTTGCCCTTACCCTTGCTCATCGAAGGATTTGCGCTCGGCCACCCAACAAATACAGTGATGAGTCCAGTGAGTAAAATCCCAAGAGAAGTCCACATAATATTCATGAAATAAAACTGATAACCTACGAGACATGCGAATATAACACCTGGAAATAGTACGTCGTATTCCCATGAATGTAGGCATTACACGACAAACAAAATCAGTAGCGTGAAATAACTAAACAACATATACCAATTAAACGTGCTCGGAAATAAAGCAAGCAAATAAACAACCGTATAATCATGAGAAAACCCTAACCCAAACCAGCCAGTAATCAATAAAATCGAATAAGAACCACGTATATACTTACAGGCTTACAGTGACTAAATCTCAACTTCAGTAAACGGCATGGTCCCTTCCCGATGCTGTTACACATCAAGACCACCTTAAACCCTATCGACGGTCGCAATTATATCCTACTACTATCGACACGAGCACTATCACAAGTAACCCGTGCAAGAGATGTAGCCATAACCAATATATACATAAAACGAAATAGGAGTAGAAAACCCCATATGTGACCACCAGTAATCACACATGTAATCCGACATCAATAAAAAAATCATGAATTATGTTAGACATTCCAGTGAGTTTATGCACCTCAATCTGCGCTCCAACATCCCCGGACTCCCGAAATCTGACCCGACTAGCTCCCCAATACCTGAGCTACGGTCCCCTAAGTCCCTAAAGTCCAATTTTACATATTTAGTATGTTTATAGGTGTTTGGGATATGTATTAAGTCAAAAAACCCAAAACAACCCCTTAAATTCAAATTTTATCTGGCATTAGCGCGTTAATGGGTCTAGCTAGCGCGCTATGTGGAGTTAGTGTGCTAGGGGATCTGTCTAGCGCGTTATTGTTCTTCATTTTGAAAAACAGTTAAGTGTCCAGACTGATTAGAACGCTAACCAGCCTAGTTAGCTCGCTAATTGCCCTATGTGACAGAATTCTCAACTAGAGAATTCTATCCCAAACTCCCCAATTAGCTAACTAGACCCATTTAACACTATTTCCATATCAAATTGACCCAATACAACAATTAGAACAACCTCGGAACAACAATTTGATCAATTTTCTCAAATCCCATAAATTCACTAGTTTTCCCAATTTCTTCAAAACACCCATTTATTCAAAACTAGTTGTAAATCCTTAATAAAATGATCACAAAACATATATTTCATCAATATTTCATCAAAACCAAGGATGTAAACCTCTAATTCGAATTTTATCAAAAATTCACAAAAATGGGCTCAAATGAAAGTGTATGACATAGAGAAGAATATTACCTTAGTTTAATCCTTGATTTGTCCTCCAAAATGATTGAATTCTTTATCTCCAGCAATCTCCTTCTCCTTCTCCTTCTCCATCTCCAGCAAGATGTGTAAATGGTTTGGTTCGCATGTTATTTGATCAACTAATCTTATATATTAAGGTGCTATAATTTCCAGCCATTAATCTCCATGCATTTACGTATCTCGAAGCTCATCTAATGATCCACACCTTGACTTGTATCCCACTAACTCAATCCAAGTGACACCAATTTGTTACTCTCATAGTTCCTAGATGTGCCAACACGTATCTCTATGTAAATCATATGGTTTCCAATTAATTAATAAAACTATAGGCCTTGATTTATTTGATTTAATTAAACTACTTTAGGCTCATTATGATACATTCGGTTAGTGTTTTTATTTACCACATTGACAAATTTTTGATCCCACTAACTCTCAACTACCCGGCACCCAATGCCCCGCATCTCGGCATACATTTCGAGGTATGCAATAGCCTATTATTTTAATTTAATCAACTTAGCCTATGGTTACATTACCCATTTTAATTGTTTAACTAGTCAACTTAATGTGAAGTAGTTGAGTTTCCTAGTGTACCTGTAGTTCGCCTACCTGATACCTGCGTTGGCACGCCTTTCGAGGCGAACCACGTCACACAAACTAGCCCGATAGCAACATACACACATGCAATGCAATATAATAATAATAATTTTAAACACCACATATACACACAACCACTATCCATAAAATAACATATTTCCTCGGTTGTCGTGTCCGAGTCAACCGAGTTTACCACGTAACGCCTAAATTACGACTGTTAATCCCTGAGATTAACGCTAATCCTAGTTTAATTAATTTGGGTCGTTACACCTGGTTCCATAACCGCCTCAACCGCCTGGTCAATGAGCACATTCTCCACATGCTAGGGACTTCCTTGGACGTGCTTTGGTCATGCTAAGGGCCATGACCAAGACAGTTACATAACCGCCTAGAACTACCTTGGACTTGGTCCATCCGAGCCTAAGGTGACTTGGTCCATGCTTTGCTTAGGGATAGGCTCGGTCAAGTCCGAGTCCCACCGGCTCGGGGTGGCTGCACCATGGTCTTTGGGCCTTGCCTTGACATGCTTGCCAAAGGCATACTCTAAAGTCTCCCTTGCCTTCATGCCCATGCGACCCCTAGGAGAGGTCCCCCTTCTTATAGTAGATGTTAAGCCGATCTTGTAACTCCAATATGAAACATCCAAAAGTGAGACCAATCATACTTTCACTTGGTCAACATCCAAGTCAAGTTTTGTCACACCTTGCTCATGCCAAGGTTTTGCTTTGGCTGTGCCAAGACACGACCTAGCCCGTGCCAAGGTAATACCTTGCCCTTGCCGCATCCGATTTACCCATGTGTATGCGCTCGTATAAGTGAGCGTCCACGCGCTACCCCGCGAACTATCCCGAATGTGTATCCCGTCTACAAGTGTATGCGAGTACGCGGGTCTCTACACGCTACTCCCGCATGCGTGTCTTTAACTCCCATCAACGCCTCCGTATGCATGCGAGTATGCTGTAGTGTATCGCATGTTATTCGTCACCGCGCGTACACATGTTAGGCGAACGCACGCATGCATGCCTCTACGATATGCGCTTTGGCAACATGCGCGCGCTGCACCCTTATACGCACCGTCCAGCGACTAAGTCCCAACCAACGATCCAAGGAACTTTTTGAGTCCACCAAAACCCGAATATTGTTTGGCTTTCCCGTTGCCCAACCCAGCTTACTCGTTTCATGCTATTAAGGGGCTAATAGTATAGGTACTGCACACCGTACCTCCCATTGAGAGCTCTATATATATCAAGATTCAAGATGCACTTTAATTTGAGTGCATGTACATACTTCGACATCAGTTATTAGCTTTAAGTTTTTAAAATTAATTTTTTTTTATAAGAAACCATCTCTATCATGTCATTTCTCTTGCCAAAATAAAACAACACTATGTGGTATATATGATTAGCCACTACAAAAAGGAAAAAAAAAAAAACAGAACATTTATCCCCAAAAGTTATTTACACTCTGTACAGCCTTCCAAAAAGAATTCATCCTTCCCATAGATTCGCCCAAGACCCACTTAAACTGAAGAAATCCAAGCATTCAAACTCCGCTAATTGCAATAACCATCCCGTTGCCTGGAGCTTTATCGATGCCCAAACGTCTTCCCTGTGAATGTCCTTATCATTGAAGTTGAAATTCTTTCTTGCCTTCCAAATCTCCCATACTATCGCCTGGGCCCCAGTGCGCATAGGGCTCTTCTCCTTCGCCCAATTGAATTGCCCAAGTTTTCGTTGAAACATTCTCCACACCCCCTGAGAAAGCCCATTGAATACCCAGTTCATCACTTAGTCTCTCCCACATATTTTTTGTGAATTCGCATCTGAGGAACAAGTGATCGACGGACTCCCCATTTTGTTTACATAGTACACACCAATTTGGAGAATAACACGCTTCTGGCCATCTTCGCTGCCATACCTCCGCCACATTGACCCTTTTTTGAATCAGAATCAAACAAAAAACCTTCACCTTGTTTGGCGAAAGGGTCTTCCATACTGACTTGAAGCAAAGGAAATCGATTTTCAATGTCTTTGATGTTGATCATTTGCAGTGCCGATTTCATAGAGAAAAAACTAGTTGTGCCAAACCTTCATGATCTTGAATCTTGAGAGCCCTCTCGTACTGTGACTCCTTGAATGCATCCCATTAAGTCTGCTGTTGTTTGACGTTCACCTTCTTGCATTCTCCGGTTAAAGTTAAAGTTCCAAGTTGTCTCTGCATTTAAACTGTTGGTACTTAAAACGTGGTCTCGTACAAATCCTTTTGAGGTTTCCGTGATCGCGAACGGAGAGGGAAATTTCTACTGCAAAGGTTGTTCTCCTACACAAGTATATTCCCAAAACCTGGCTTGTGTACCATCACCTATTTTGCAGTTTATCACTTCCCCTCCCTTTCTCGAGCATATCTCCACGATCTTCCAAGGGCACCGAAGTCACTGGGTCGGGATCCGAATTGTTTGCACCCATCCATATTTGCTCTTGATCACTTGTGCCCATATAGTGTTTTGCTCCCTATAAAATCTCCACCACCATTTCATTATGAGTGCCTCCTTTCTCCCTGTCACGTTGCCTATCCCCAACCTTCCTTTCTCTTTGGGTAATATGACTTTCTGCCAAGCAACTAGAGATTCAGCTCTGCCATGTCCATATTTTTCCCACAAGAAACCCTTCATCAAACTTTCCATTTTCTTTGCCACTCCTATCGGAACTTGGAACACATATAGATAATACGTGGGTATAGCGTCTAACACCGATTGGATTAACGTAAGTCTCCCCCTCGAAAAACATGCTTTTTTCCATCCCTCTAATCTTTTTAGCAATTCACCAATAACCGGGTCCAAAATTCCTCTGCCAAAGGAGAATCCCCCAGCCAACGCTTGAAAACGTAACTAACTCATCAAGAATTGTATGAACAATCTCACTGTTTTCATCAAACTGAAAACAAAGAGTTTTCTTGTATTTATAGATGGATTGAAGAGATTACAACCATTGATCATTTCACTATCATAACTAACTACTGAGGCTTTATAACTACATTACAACATGATGTACAACATCACTGATCCAGTACACCTACACCCTTAATGGTTTATTCTTACATCCCCCCTCAAACGAAGAGGAATGGGAATGACACCAAGTTTGATCCGTAACTCATGAAACCTGGAGGTGGACAAAGCTTTAGTAAAACAATCAGCAATTTGATCACAAGTGGGAACATATTGCACAGATAGATCCCCCTGCAACACCTTGTCTCGCACAAAATGGATATCAATCTCAATATGCTTGGTTCTTGAATGAAAGACAGGATTGCGAGCAAGGGAAGCAGCACTTAGATTGTCACACCAAAGAACTGGAACAGCAGGAAGTTGAAACTGTAATTCAGTTAACAAGGAACGTATCCAAGTAACCTCAAGCACCACATGAGCTAATGCTCGATATTCTCGATTCAAGCAGTGCTAGACCTTGCCACAACAACCGCTTTTTGATTGCCAAGAAATCGATTTGAACCAAAGTAAACAAAAAACCAAAGAATGGATTTTCGATCATCCGATTTGCACCAATCAATCAAGATCTCAATACCCACAACATAAGCTTTGAACCAGGTTTAAAACTCAAACCCAAATGAATTGTGCCTTTTAAGAATCGCAATACACGTTTCAAAGCTTGCCAATGAGAAGTAGAAGGACTTTGTTGATATGAGCTTAATCGATTGACGATGAAGGCAATGTCCGTCCGTATGTACAACATACCGTAATCCACCAAGAAGACTTCTATAAAGAGAAGGATCATGAAACAAAGAGTGACTATCACCGCACAATTGTTTCCCCGAAGCAGCGGAGATTCAAAGAACCTTTGCATTGACATGCCACCTTCAACAACAAGGAGGATATGTAGTGGACTGATTGAGATATAAACCAAGCATCACGTCGAACTTCAAACCCCAAGAACAAGCTTAACTCCCCAATATCCTTCAAAGCAAAGGTATTATTCAAATTGTTGATAAAAGATCAATTGCAAGTAGGTTTAGCACCAAGTGACAATAATGTCATCAACATAGATCAACACATAAAGAGGAGAAGTTTCCCAAGTAGTGATGAACAGAGAAGAATCACTTTAGAATTCTCAAAACCCCATGACAACAAAGCTCCTTTTAATTGATCAAACCAAGCTCTTGAGCTTGTCGAAGACCATACAAGGCCTTATGAAGTCGACAAACATGATGAGGATTGGAATCATCAACAAAACCAAATTGGTTGATGAGTATAAACCTCTTCCATTAACTCGACCATTAAGGAAGGCATTATTAACATCAATTTGTCTAATAGACCAACCATATGTCACCGCAATTGAGAAAATGATTCTAATAGTTGCATTTGATCACAGTGGCTATAAGTTTCTCGAAAAATCAATGTCAGGTATTTGTTTAAAACCTTTGGCAACTAACCTTGCTTTATATCTGTTAACAGTTCCATCAGAATTTTTCTTCACTGTGAAGATCCACTTATTAGCAACCACATTTTGATCTTTAGAAGGAGATACCAAAGACCATGTACCATTTTTCATCAATGCTTGAAACTCCTTTTCCATTGCTTCTCTCCAATGAGGAATAGATAGAGCCATCTCCACTGTAGAAGGAACAGAATCAGCAGCAGAACATGTAGCAGTAAATACTTTCTTCATAGAAATACCATTCTTTCCCCTGGTAATCATTTGGTGAGTATTTGTAGGTAGGGTAACAGGAGATGATTGTGGTGGAGATGATTGTGGTGAAGATGATTGTGGTGGAGATGATTGTGGTAAATTTGTTGGTAAAACTGATGAAGATGGTGACATTTGAGACTGAGATGAACCAGGGTAAGAATGTTTATCAATAGTAACAATTGAGTGTGGAACAACAGATATAGGAGAAGAAGATTTAGCTGTGGAGAACATAGAAGAATAAGGAAAATCTTCTTCATCAAAGATAACATGTCTTGAGATATAAAGTCTTCCTGATTTTCCCAAGCATTTGTAACCTTTATGAGCTGAACTGTAACCCAGAAAAATACTTTTCTCAGACCTGAACTGATACTTGTGTTGATTATAAGGTCTTGTATATGGATAACAAGCACAACCAAACACCTTAAGAATTGTATAATCTGGAGGTTGCTGATATAGCTGCTGATAAGGAGAGCTTCCAGATAATACTTGTGAAGGAAGTCTATTAATAAGAAAACCGATGTGGAACAAGCATCGACCAAAATTTATAAGGCAACCGTGAATGAGCAAGAAGTGTCAAGCTAGTCTCAATGATATGTCGATGTTTTCTCTCTGCTCTACCATTCTGTTGATGAGTGTGTGGGCAAGAATGTTGAAAGAAAATGCCATGACTATCAAGAAAAGGTTTAAAACACCTAAATTCTCCTCCCCTGTCAGATTGCAACCTTTTAATCTTAGTAGAAAACTGATTTTCTACAAGAGTTTTGAAGTGAACAAAAGCATTAAAAGTATCTGATTTATTCTTCAATAGGTACAGCCAAGTAAACCTTGTACAGTCATCTATGAAATGCACATAGTAATTGTATCCATCATGAGAAGTTACAGGTGCTGGACCCCAAACATCAGTGTGTATTAACTCCAATACATGTGTATTATGTGACCGTGAAACAAGAAATGGTAAAGCATGATGTTTACCAAAAGGGCAAGTAGAGCAAAATCCAACTGATGTTGAAGAAGCTTTGATGTGAGTTTTCAGCAGTTGTTGAAGTGTTGACAGTGAGGGATGACCCAATCTCAAATGCCATAGTTGATTTGGTTTGTGCTGAGAAGTAACAAATGCTTGAGCATCAACTGAACTTGGAAAGAATTGGTACAATCCATCTTTGAGCTTGCCTTGAAGGAGAACTTGTTTAGTGTGAATATCCTTTATCAAGCAAGTAGAAGAGTTAAACTCAATAACCACATCATTGTCCCGAGTTAGCTGAGAAATACTCAACAGATTTTTCTTTATATATGGAACACAAAGTGTATTGGGAAATTTCAATGAAGATTGTTGTGAAGGGGTCTTAGCATGACCAATAGATGCAATATGTAAACGATTACCATTCCCAACAACCAAGGAGCAATTACCTGAATAGGTAGTACTATTTGTGAGCTGTGATGGATCAGCAGTCACATGTGAAGTAGCTCCACTATCAGCATACCAAGAGGAGTCTGGTATGGAATCAGCAGATGATATGAAACTCCGTGCATTCTGTGGAGGTGGATAGAATTGTTGTGCAGAAGTAGGAACTTGGTGTGCCAGGAATGCTCCCCTCTGAGATTGAGACTGATTGAACTGAACTTGAGGCTGATTGAACTGTGATTGTGATGATCCATTATGTGCATTTGCTCCCATGTAGTTCATATCAGACCCGTAGTAACACACTGCAGCTGTGTGTCCAATCTTGTTGCAGATTTGACAAGTTGGACGATTGTTTGTGTTCTTGAAACCTCCTCTTCCTCTGAATCTGCCATTTCCTCGACCTCCTCTATTACCATTTCCAACACCTCTATATCCTCCTCCATAACTTTGGGTTTGTGTCTTGTTTGTACTTCCATTTCCATATTTCATTTCAGCAGCATTAGCTTGTGTTGATGTATTCAGATTCATTGAATTGATTACATTCAATGCTTGCAGTTGAATCAATTTCGCCTCAAAACTTAACAAAGGTAGATTGAACTTCTCGCCAAGACAGTTTCATTGTCCCTCCAATATTGTAGTGATTGGAAGGTATTCAACATCCAATCCGATAATGCACATGAGATTAGATCTTTCATCAAGATTGGTTCACCAAATTGCTGCTAATTTATCGACAATTCCTTCAATTTCTTCGATACTCCATCATTGACATATTTCCTTTCTTAGGGTTCGCAACATCAGTGCGATTCATCCGAATTTGAGCATAATTTTGAGCTCCACATAGAGATTCAATAACTTCCCATAGTGATTTTGCTGAAGAAGCATATCCTGAGACTTGTGTAGCAATTGAATCTTGTAATGAAGTCGGTAGCCAAGAAACAAGAATTCGATCTTTCGAAAACCATTCTTCATATTCTGGATTGATTTCTTCAGAACCATCCAAGAACTTAGGAGGACATTCTTTTGTTCCAAATATAAAACCATCAAATCTGATTCCTTCAATTACCGGAACTACAATTGCTTTCCACAACGAAGAAATTTGATTCATCTAGTTTAATTGAAACAAATTGACTTACAGAATTACCAAATGGAGTGAGGAGAGGTGTTGATGCTGCCATTAATGTCTTCACTGGAGTCTTCAATGGAGTCGATGTTGACGATGATCTTGATGAAGATGCTAGGGTTCTAGGATCTTCCATCGCCTGAGCGTCTCAGCTCTGATACCATGAAAACGTAACTAACTCATCAAGAATTGTATGAACAATCTCACTGTTTTCATCAAACTGAAAACAGAGAGTTTTCTTGTATTTATAGATGGATTGAAGAGATTACAACCATTGATCATTTCACTATCATAACTAACTACTGAGGCTTTATAACTACATTACAACATGATGTACAACATCACTGATCCAGTACACCTACACCCTTAATGGTTTATTCTTACAACGCTGCATCCAATTATTTGTGCAAATTCATGTACTTCCCCCTCCTCCATGTTGACCCCCACGATAATGCTTTTTTGCTAGTTAACTTTCAATCCAAAGATGGTGCAAAAGCCTTTCATGGTGCTTAATAAGGTATTAATATCCCGGGCACTTTTTCAATCATGAATAATGAGTCGTCCGCAACTAATAAGTGAGAAACCTCAACTCTATCTCTCCCCACCTTAAAACCTTTGATTCTTCCCACTTCACATGCTTTTTTGATCATTTACCCGAGAATGTCTACCACTAGTATAAACAAAGACGGTGAAAGAGAATCCCCATGTTTAGTCCTCTTGTGGCTTTGAATTTCTCCCTTGGTTTCCCATTTAACATAATGGCGAAAGAGACTGAGCTCAGGCACCCCCTCATCCATTTCCTCCATTTCTCCCCAAATCCCTTATATCGTAGCACATAGTCCAAAAATCCCCAATCCACATGATCATATGCCTTCTCCATATCAAATTTCATGACCAACCCATATTTTCGCCTTTTCCTATACTCCACCACCTCATTCACGACAAGGACCAGATCTGTAATTTCTCGTCTCGGGACGAAAGCCCCCTGTTCTTTGGCCATTGTTGTGTGAAGGACTTTCTTTAATTTCTCGGCTAAAACTTTGGATATAACCTTGTACAGTGATGTAACCAAGCTAATCGGGCGGAATTCAGTCAGCTACTTTAGTTGTGATGTCTTCGGGATGAGACATACATATGTTTCATTGGTGACTGAATTCACTACTCCAGTTTGATGGGAGTCATGCATCACTTTCATTAAGTTCCCTTTTAGAAAACCCTAGCTCTTCTTAACATCGCCATCGTGAAGCCATCTGCCCCTGGCGCTTTGTCCCCATCACTATCTGCTATAGCCCCCACACTTCTTCCTCTATAAAACTACCTTCCAAAAAGTTCACTTCCCTATCTGATATTTCCCCCCATTGTATTCCTTCAAGTTCCTACTTGTCACCTTCCATCTTTTTATATAGTTTTTGAAAGTACCCATTTATCATACCCACCAGTTCCTCTTCCTTTCTAATTTGATTCCCTTCACTGTCCTCTAGGCAATCTATGTAATTTTAGTTCTCCTGGCTGAGAGCATTAGATGAAAAAAGCTAGAATTAGCGTCCCTTTCTTTTATCCATTTCGCTTTGAATTTTTTATGCAGAATCCGTTGCTGAAGCAGGATGCATTGGGCTAGTTCCATCTTCAACTTTTTCTTGGCTTCTACTTTACTCCTATCCCAGTCCGCACTAACTTTTTCCTTATCCGTCGTTTCAATCTGTTGTTGCAATTCCTTTATCTTCTTATCCATTCTCCTAAAAGAGTTTTCATTTCATTCCTATAATTTCCTTTTTAACTGTCTCAGCTTCCCCATAAAACTGAATCCCTCCCCGCCACTAGCTTTAGCAATTCTCCACCAGTCTTCCATCAGTCTTATCAATACCTTATCCTGTAGCCAAGAGTTTTCGAACCTAAAAGGAGTTGGTCCCCATTTGAGCTTACATGTATCCACATACACTGGATGATGGTCTGATGTAATGCGCTGCCCCAAAAACTCACTGCACTCTGGAAACATGGCTATTCATTCTCATAATACCATAAATATGTTGGGGCGACAACATATGGGTGTCTCTCTAAAGTTGGTCCAGGTATATTTGCCATTTAAAAGCGGGAGGTCGACCAATTCCATCTCATTGATTAAAGTAGTGAAGGAATCCATGCTTTTTGTATAGATATTGTTGTTCCATTTTTCCCTAACCGGCCGAGTAATTAAAATCCCTAAGCACCGATTCAGTCCACATAACCCGCTAAGGCTTGCCAATTCATCCCAAACTCCTCCCATCTTTTGCAAGTGGATGGTCTATATACCCTCGACACCCACCACTCTTTACCTTCCTCCCTTTTCACCAGGACAGACGCACTGTAATTCCCCACCATAGTATCAATCACTTTCGATGATCGAGTATCCCATATCACCAAAATTCCCCCTTTACTCCCTGTTGTCGGCATTACACACCATTCCTTGTATTTTGAGTTCCATATACCAGATATAACGTATCTATCGCATTCTCGTATCTTAATCTCCTGAAGAATTACCAAATCGGGACGTACCTTATTTAAAGTTTGCTTGATTAATCTCCTTTTCGCTATGGATCCGGCACCCCGAACATTCCAAGTCATGATTCTCATTAAGTAACTCCAGTTTCCCCTTTCTACCCTCCTCTATTTTTGGACTCCCTCGATACTCTCCTAGTGATTGGGCCTTTGTTCACAATAATCCTGCATTCTAGCAGAGTGTCCTGCATCGATTTATCATTCCCTCATCTCAGCTCCCTCCCCGCCCTCCTAGCTTCTCGCTATTACCCTTCCCCACCCCACTATTTCCCATCCCCTCCCCCGTGCCATCCATTTTTTCCTCTTCCTTGTTTCCCATATTTCTTCTTTTTATGTCGTTGCCCGTAACCTGATTGTCTCCGGCACAATAGATTCTTCCGATAGCTCCCCTTGTTTTTGATGTTCTAGTTGAAACATCTCGGAGATGTTCACTTCCGCTGGCTCGCATGCCAGTGTATTCGCTCTCTCTCTCTCGCATTAGATCAGTGATCTCTACCTCATACTAATCCACCTGCCATATCTCTTCCTCCTCTACTTGTTGACCATGTTGTTCCTCCACACCGGACTCCTCCAATGTCAACAATTCGCAAGATCCCACGTCTGCATCACTGTCCTCCTGTTCCCCCGCGCTTTCCACTGATCCTTTTTTCTTCCCTTTCAATGTGGATTCTTCTTCCTCCTCCACATAGCACAAACTACATCTTCCCGTCCTCTTTCTTTCAAGCTCTCCCACGGACTCCCCTCCAAATAGACTTCTTTTTATGGGATTTTGTGAGCTAACTCAGCTTTTGCTCTTCTATCCTCTAGAGACATTCGTTTCGATCGCTGGGCCAAGCTTCGTGGGCTCAGTTTGTTTTTGGTTATATCTTTTTTATGGGCCTCTGCTTCCCAGCATATGTAACTGACAATTTGACTTAAACATATATCTCGCCCCTGACCCCTCCTCAATTCCCATGTTAACACTACTGGATTCAGGCTCCATTTCGTTTGCCCATTTTGCTGAATCCTACCCGAAATTTTGCCAATTTTGAAATTTACCGACTCCCTGTCTCTTCCCCCAGATTCTGCTAGCATTAGCTTACTTACATGTACTCCTCCCCCTCATTTTCTTTTTGCATCTTAGTTTTCTGACTTTCTGACCCCTCTACGTAGCATTCTGGACATCGTATCGTATTACGCTCGATTTGAATTTCAAATTGTGGCGCTCCTTTCTTTGTCCCCAATTGGCCCATATTCTTCTCCGATGAACCTTCTCCGACAGCCCCTCTTTTGCATCCTTGCCATGGAGCCCCCTGTACTTTCAACAAACTTTTCAATTCTCGACCGAGACATTCGTCCCAAGCAGGCAAGATTGAGTTCAGCAGAGTAGAAACCCATTTTCTATCCTTTCAGCAGAGTAGAAACTCCATGATGGCATGAAAATCACCACTGCCCTATCATTTTCTCTTTCCCCCTTTTTGTGGTCTTTAAAAAATATCCGGGTAGGATTTTCCCCTATCGCCTAACTCTTCATTCTCCCATGTTTACCCTCATCTCCCCCAATCCCTTTATCTCCTACTATGCTCCCTTGCTTCTCGCCTTCAGGCTGCGTCACCCCCTAAATTGTCGTGACCTAATTGAAGTAACCCTCCCCTCCTTGCCCTTTTGGTATCATCACCGTCTGCCAACCCCGTGGGTTTACCTTCCATATTTTCATAGCATTACCACCAGCATTTTGTTGCCTTTGTATGAACAACGTTTCCTCCCCAAATCTTAGAGTTCTTCTCTTCGCGTTCGTTATGGTATTGGTCACTCGCTTGAAATTGGAGATCACCCATCCAACTGTACTTCCCGGAATCTTGATTGTAAAAGCCCTATCCCGTGCACTTTTTGATATTCACAACCCGTCCGTCTCCTTAGTTGCCAGAATAAATTTCCTCTCTGCCCAAAAACTGTCTCCCCCAAAAAACCTTTTGATGTCTGCCCCTTATCCCCGATTCCCCCTTGATTTTTGCTTCCGATCACCTTCCCAGTCCCTTCCCTTCCCCCTGAGTCACCTTAGCATAACTTCTTACAACCCCCTCTCCTCCTTCACCCCCTCACCATTCTCTCTTGCTTCTTTGCTCATCACGCTGAGAGATTAGTGGATTCTTGTTAATTTTTATCATTAAGTTTTTAAAATTATTAACTCTCGGCTAAATTTTTTACTTCAAAAAAAAAAAAAAAAAAAAAAGCTAAATTTTCAATTAGTTTTATCAAAAAGGCATATGATTTGCTCCTTAGATTTCTTTTTTCATTTTTTAATAATCAAATAACCTGTTGTAAACTAAGTTGTAAGACAACTAGAACTTGTAGAACTAAAGTATGAGAAGTGTGAACTAAAGACTACAAGAACAAGTAGAGAATAGGAGATAAGAGAGAAGAAAACTAGCTAGAGTTGAAAAATGTAGAGATTTCTATTCCAACATTGGTATATTATTTACAAGTGAATTAAGGAACCCCTTTATATAGACCTTAGTCATGATGAGAATGAGTACTTGCATAAAGTGTGCAAGTTACATCAAAGTCTCATGTCATACAAGATTACAAGTTACATGACAATATATGGACAAATGATTGTACATTGGAGATGAATACAAATTACATTCAATGTGGAAGTCATGCTTGATGTTACAATGCAATGTGAGAGTCATGCTTGACAATGTGATCATTCATAAGCTTGGTTAAAGGGTCATCTAATTTACAACAAAACCAAGCAATTATTCAGTTTTTTTCTTTATATAATAACTATTTTTTAGATTAATTTCTTTTGTAAGAATGGTTATTCCAATTTTTAGAACTCAGTGAGTCACGTGCGTAGTGCTGATCTTAAGTACTTTTTTTCTTTTTCTTTTATATATACTTTGTTAAGATTTGATATTAATATTTGAGATCATTCAGTTGTAACCAAAAGATATTGTTGTTGTAATTGTTACCTATATAAATAGGTGGTTTGTACTCAAGAAAGATTCACAATAAAGATTATCTCTTTCAGAAATTAACATGGTATCAGAGCTAGGTTATGGGTAGTATTTTTTTTCTTTTGTTTTGGTCGACTTCCTCGACTACATTTTCATGGACTGTCATGAGAAAACTTGTGTCATGAATCATGCCCCGATCACCTTGTATTGATTTTCTGTCTAGAGTCCGTCGACATCAAATTCGTTGTTTCTCCGCTCTCGTTCTACCTAAATAATGCTCTGTTCATCTTTGTTCGTAGGCTTTACATAAGGAATTGATCATCAATGCATCAATTCCTGTCGCGTATTCGTGTCTTCTCTGCCCGCTCGATCACTCTTTATGGAAAGAGATCTCTAACTCGTGTATGCGTCTATCATTTGCCCGTATGTCTTGTGTTGTATATGCTTTTGTGGTCATCTCGAGACCATTTACTCATATGTTCGATCTATGATCAACTACGAACTGTTTTGCCCGCGTGCTTTTACACTTTGGATTTGCTCATTGGTCGATCCTCTACATGTATGTCGTGGCTTACGACATATATATGTTTCTTCTTTGTGGGTTGTCGTTGATTAATCTCCTCTATAACGAACCCTAGAATTTTTTTGTCATTTGTTCACTTGAATTTGTTCTTGTGTTGCCGCCTGCACACTCCACGGATTTGTTTAGCAAACTCAAGTTGGTTTTGACAAATCCATCTTGAGTTTGAGGGAGGGTGTTAAGATTCGATATTAAGATTTAAGATCATTCAATTGTAACCAAAAGATATTGTGGTTGTAACTGTTACCTATATAAATAGGTGGTTTGTACTAAAAAAAGATACACAATAAATTTTATCTCTTTCAGAAATTAACATACTTCAACTGGAATTGAATCCACAACCAACCTTTTGGTAAATAATATTTTGATCCCAATATCCCAACGAACATAAAATAAAAGAAATAAAATTTTGCGGAATCAAAATAAACAGGTGATGAGGATTTCTTTTTACGCGGTAAAACCCTAATTGGGAAACATCCACGCTTCCGTAGAGTAGAAAAAATCACTATGAAGAAAGTTTACAAAGCGATGATCGAATTCTAATTTGAAAGCCTCGGTATCAAACTCTCTTCGTCAAAATTCCCTCTACTTCTTGATCTATTTTTTTCCCCCAAATCTCTCTATGTATTTTTTTCTTTCTACACATGTTTGATAGATACAGAGAAAGAGATAAACTTTGTAGTGGGAACTAACTAGAAGTAGTTGAAACCAACTCAACTTCTTTTTTTTTTTTTCTATACATAAAAAATAAAATAAAATAAATAACAAATCAGACTTCCCCATAAGAGGCTTTTGGTCTCTCAAAAACATTCCACTAACTAAGTGAGGAAACTTCCATCTCACTTGTTCTTCAGAGTACCACTTTGCATGATTTGAAAATCGACCCTTTTCACGGATCTTGAAAAATTCATGACTTCCCTTTCTAGTTTTTCGAGTCTTTCTATCTAAAACCAAGTATTCTGTAGTTGCTTCATTTGGAACTAAATCATTCATTTTTGAAGAATTTTTTCCTTACAAGTTATTTTCTTCAAAGTCTTCAATGTTTTTTCCTTCAAACCCCATATAGTTGGTTTATGTTTGGAAAGCATCATCTGAAGTGGTAAACCTATAGGTTCTTGCATGACACATTCAAAGTCATTCAATGATTGATGAATTTTTTTTTTTCTGATCATCCGAACAATCATTAAAATTAAATCCTATTGAATTGACAAACTCATCCTGGGTTGGTTGAATCGTCAATAAATTGAATTTCTGGCTAGAGTTAACCATATGCATGGTCCATTGTGCAATCATAAGTCGCAACTTCTTTTTCTTCTTTGATGCCATAATTCTGAATCCCTCACCATATTTCACTAACCGCCAAATATTCTCTTCTCGATAGTAAGTAACATCTCGGTCTTACAAATAAGGCTACCAAAAATAATTTGGCATACATCCAATGGTACGACATCACAAGTCTGCTGAACATAAATTTTTTCATTAATTGCAAAATCGAAAGTGCATTGGCTTTTTACCCGCAACACCAAATCTTTCTTCAACCATCCCAGTGGGTAAGGATAAGGATGTGGTGAAGTCTCCAATTTCAACTGCTTCAACAATTATTATGCAATCAGGTTTCGATATGATCTGCTATCAAATAAAGTGATTACTGGAGTTCTGCTAATTTAAGCATATACCCAAAATAGTTCTTCCTTGGTGGATTCTAGTACAACAATAGGAATTTGAGAACAAGCCACTTCCTTGAAGGTGCTCGACTTTCCTTTACATGTGGTAAATAACAGTTTCTCATTAGGTTATGAGGAACCTTCAATTACTTCATCTTCAACACAGGCAGTTGTTGTTTTCTCATTATCTTTCCACCAATCTGGTCTCAACTCTGAATATAATTTCTGACATTTTTCTTTGGCATGACATTCTGTCTTGCAATTGTCACAATATTACTTCCCCATATTTACTACTACATTATTTTTTTGCACTCATTTGAAAACCTATTTTCTTGAGAATTTTCTAGTTCCCAATTGTTGTTAGGACGACTTTTCATCTTTAGAAACATTACTTTCTTTGAAGCATCATCAACGTCCGTAATTGGATAGAGCAAAAACTATATTCGATGACTTGAGAACGAACCCCCTTTATATTTATGTATGATTTGAAGATCTCGTAGATTGATATTTAAAGCCACTGCTTGCTTTTTGAATTCAGTTGTGTAATCTTGCACATTCTGCCCTTTTCCTTCCCTAAGAAACTGTCAACGTTCTTGTAGTCGTTCCGTATAGCCAATAGGGTAGAATTGATTTCTAACTGCAGTTGCAAACTGAGCCCAACTAGTAACTAGAGGTTCATTGTTGAGAGCCAACCCTGTGGTATGTGCTTCCTGCCAAGTAAGAGCATGTCCTCCCAATCTCAATCTTGCAAAACTAACTTTCTGCATATCTTAATACATCTTAGTACTGAAGTATACCTCCAAAGATTTCAACCAAGCATCGAGTTGTTCTGCATCTAATTCTCCGTTGTAGACAAGAATCTTAATTTGCGTTTCTACTTTGAACAGAGTTTGATCCACCACTTAAGTATTCTAATTCTGAAGATTTGAGGATGACACCTCTAGTGCTTCAAAAACTTGAGGAGCCTTTGCCGCTGACATTGAGAGACTCTGGATGATTTCCATATTCTTTCCATATTTTTCTTCATCTTATTCATGTCTTCTGCAAGCTTTTCAACATACACCCCTCGATGATCTTACGAAGTAGACATTGTTGATCTCTTTTTTATGGTGATTTCAAGATTTATCTGAACTACTTCTTCCTCCTTTGATCGGAGTATGTGCATTCAATGAAACCCCCACCAAAATAGATTTAAGAAGAAAAGGATCACCAAAACTAGGCTCCGATACCAAAAACTTGATCCCAATATCCTAACGAACAGAAAATAAAGAAGCAGAATTTTGCGGAATCAAAATAAACAAGTGACAAGAATTTCTTTTATGTGGTAAAACCCTAATTAGGAAACTTCCACGATTTTGTAGAGCAAAAAAATTCACTATGAAGAAAGTTTACAAAGCAGTACTGAATTCGGCTTAAAGCCTCGGTATCAAACTCTCTCCCTCAAAATTCCCTCTACTTCCTGATTTTTTTCTCTCAAATCTCTCTGTGTGTTTTTTCTCTTTACACATGTTTTGATAATACAGAGAAAGAGATAAACTCCATAGTGGGAACTAACTAGAAGCAGTTGAAACCAACTCAACTTCTTTTTCTTTTCTTTTTTTTGTACATAAAAAAATAAATTATAAATAACGGGTTATATCTTCATCCATCAATCTCACCAAAGATGCATTAGCGACCCTGAGACCCTGATTATATTTTGTACTAAATACGTTTACAATAGATATTATGTATATGTCTTGTGTTGGGGTTACTCAACAAGAAAGTAACCCCTTCAACTCGAGAGACAGATGAATAAAATCCACTAAGCCACGAACAATGCACCAAATCAATCACACCACAAAGAACACAAGATTTAACGTGGAAAACCCTCCAAATCAGAGGGAAAAACCACGGGCCAAACTCCGAATAAATCCACTATATGAATAAAGAGTACAAGTATCTCAATTGAGGAAAATACAATATAACTCCTTCAAAGAACTTAAATGGTCACACCAAGATCTTGAAGAACTTCACCCTCAAATTGTACCCTTTCTTGATCACCAAGAAACCACCAAAGACTTCGCCGCGAGTCTTCGATTCAAGATCTTGATGTATCTTCAATGTAGAGAAAATTGTTGTTGCATTCACCGCCTCAACGCACAATCTAGAAGAGAGAAAGAAAATTACCAAAAAAACACAAAAGTTTGGCCGATTAGAAGAAATCCCCCAATTCGTTAATTAACTCCAATTTTCTTTCCTATTTTTCTCTCCTTGATTCCTATTCCACAACCAATTCGTTGCTTTATGTGTTGGACTTTTCCATTTTGTGTGGGGCCCACACAAAAACCAACAATCTCCCCTCCAACACATGGGGAGATCTCAATCATATTTGATGCTCAATAACAACTCGGCCCACCAACTTGGTGCGGGGATGATGCTTCTCACGAGTCACCACCTTCGTCAACATATCACTGGATTCTTATCAGTGTGAATCTTCTTCAGACTCATCTCATGATCATTCACAACTTCTCGAATCCAATGGTATCGGATATCAATGTGCTTAGTGCGGCAATGATAAGTAGCATTCTTGCTCAAATCTAAAGCACTCGACTATCACAGTTCACTGCATACCCATCTTCTTGCTTCAACCCCAACTCTTGAAGGAATCTCTTCAACCAAAGCATTTCTTTGCTTGCTTCAGTTATAGCAATATATTCTGCCTCTGTCGTGGACAAAGCAACACACTTTTGCAATTTTGACTGCCAAGATACAGCTCCCCCAAAAGTGAACACATACCCCGAAGTAGATTTTCGCCATCAAGGTCACCTGCCATATCTCGAATCTGTATATCCCTCCAAAGTAGGTTTCGAGCCCCCAAAACTTAAAGATTTCTTCGAAGTACCTCTCAAATATCTCAAAATCCATTTCACTGCTTCCCAATGAACTTTTCCAGGATTTGAGAGAAATCTGCTGACCACACCAACTGCGTGAGCAATATCTGGTCGGGTGCAAACCATCGCATACATCAAACTCCCAACTGCAGAGGAGTAAGGAATATCTGACATCTCCGCTATATCTATAGAAGTAGAGGGACATGATTTCTTGCTAAGTGTGAAGTGATTAGCAAGAGGTGTGCTAACTGGCTTAGCATTGTTCATATTGAATCTGCTCAAGACCTGCTCAACATACTTTTCCTGTGACACCCATAACTTTTTGGATCTCCTGTCACGAATGATCTGCATGCCAAGAATCTGTTTTGCCGGCCCCAGGTCTTTCATATCAAAAGAACTAGATAATTCTTTCTTCAAGTTTCCAATCAAGGAAACATCATGCCCCACTATCAACATATCATCAACATAGAGCAACAAGATCACAAGCTTCCCATCTGAAAATTTCTTGAAGTAGACACAATGATCTGCATCTGTTCTAGTGTACTCTTGACCCATCATGAAAGAGTCAAATTTCTTATACCACTGCCTTGGAGCTTGTTTCAGTCCATACAAGCTCTTCTTCAACTTGCAAACCAAATGTGTTTTTCCCCGTTACTTCAAATCCTTCAGTTGATCCATATAAATCTCTTCCTCCAAATCACCATGGAGGAATGCGATCTTCACATCTAACTCGCTCAAGCTCAAGATCCAAGCTAGCAGTCAGACCCAAAATCACTCGAATAGAACTCATCTTCACAACAGGGGAAAAAATCTCATCAAAGTCAATTCCTTTCTTCTGATTGAACCCCTTCACTACCAAACGAGCTTTATGTTTTACTAGATTATCTCCATCTGTCTTCAACTTGTACACCCATTTATTCTTCAAAGGTTTTCTACCTTTTGGAAGTTCCACCAGCTCATAAGTATTGTTCTTCTTCAAAGAACTCATCTCCTCCTGCATTGCTTTCATCCATTGAGCTTTGTCTTTGTGAATCTGAACTCCCTGGAAGCTCTCTGGCTCCCCCTCTTCTGTAATTGTAACATAATTAGAACTGGGGTACCTAGTAGAAGGAAGCAACCCTCTCTCAGACCTTCTAAGTGAAGGTTCAACTAAAGCTGTTGGTGGAGGAGTTTGCTCCCCGCTCACAGATCATCAACTGGTTCTGGCACATCAACCCCATGTTCTTCAAATGAGTCTCCCTCATGTGTGGCATCAGTAATGGAAGAAGACTCCAATCCAGAAACATCATCATCATCAACTATGATTTTCTTTGATGTCTTCAAATCTGCTATGGTCTCATATTCATGAAAGGCCACATCCCCGGACTCGACAATCTTTTTCTTCTCTGGATCCCATAACCTATAACCAAACTCGCATCTCCAAATCCCAAGAGGATACACGAACAGCTCTATCATCAAGTTTCTCTCTCTCGCTCCTTAGGCACATGCATAAATGCCTTGCATCCAAACACCTTCAAGTGAGAGTAAGTAACATCTTTCCCAGCACAAACTCTCTCTCGGAACATCAAACTCCAATGGTCTTGAAGGAGAGCGATTCATCAAGTAGCAAGCGATCTTGAGAGCCTCACCCCAAAACGACTTGGGCAACTTAGCCATTTTTAACATACATCCGACTTTATCAAGGATGGTTCTGTTTGTTCTTTCAAAGAACACCATTATGTTGAGGAGTACCGGAACAGATCTTCTCATGTCGATTCCATGTTCTCGAGCAATAATTCTCGAACTCATTTGAAGTGTATTCTCCCCGTTATCACTACGAAGGCACTTCAAAGATACGCCTTTTCTCGTTCCACCATCATATGAAACTTCTTGAGGTACTCAAGAACGACATTTTGTTCTCAACACAAACACCCAAACCTTCCGTGAAGCATCATCAATAAAAGTAACAAAGTATCTGCCACCTCCCATAGTTTCCACATCAATGGGACCACAAACATCAGAGTATACTAACTCAAGTAAATTTCTTTTTCTTTCAGATGATGAAGAAAAAGAAACTCTATGTTGCTTACCGAATAAGCAATCATCACAAGGGTTCAAATATTTACCTTTGACAAAGGGAATATGAGACTTCTTTGCCAACACCCGCAACCATTTCTCACTCAAGTGACCTAGCCGCCTATGCCACGAGATCTGGTGAAGAATCATCTTCAATTGCGTTCGTGTCACCTCGACGATCTTCAATTGAGTCTTGTAAAGTGTATAGCTCAATTTTCCTCTAGCAACAACAATTGAGCCTTTGGTGAGTTTCCACTCCTTGCCCTCAAAGATGTTGTAGTAACCATCTAGGTCCAAAGCATGAGTAGAAATCAAATTCGACGCAGATCCTAACATGTCGCACATCTTTCGAATTACCGTGCAACCCATATTTGTTCCGCACACGTACATCTCCAATGCCAACTATATCTCGCAAAACTGTTGTTCCCCATCTTTGCCTTACCAAAATTCCCCGCTCGATAAACATAGAAGAAATCCTTCCTCGGAGTAGCATGGAAGGATCTTTGCGGAATCAACAAACCATTCACTATCTCGTATTAGTGACATGACCTTGATCCTAAACTAAAGAAAGCACAACCAAGTCTTCAATTGCATCGATATAGCAGTAGTAGTATTCGATCATTCGCTTTATTTTGATTTTTCTCATCATTCTGTTCTCTTTTCCACACTCTACAATTTTTCTTTATGTGTCCTTCCTTGCCACAATGATAACAAGAGAATTTTCCTTTTCCTTGAGACTTGCCTCTAGATTTACTCCGCCCTCGGACCTCGAGACCGACTTCTCGCCTCTATGTTTTGCGGTAGTAACAAGAGCTTGTGAAGTTTCAATGCCTTTATCCTTTCTCCTAGTCTCCTCGTCAAAGAGACTATCTTGCACTATGGATGAAGACAAGACACCGCCTGGAGCAAAATTACTTAGAGACACCGCCAAGGTTTCCCGAACTTTCGGCAACGAGCTCAAGAGTAAAAGTGCTTGTAACTCATTCTCAAGCACAATCTTCATAGCACTTAATTGATTGATCAATGCTTCGAAATCATTCAAGTGCTCTATCATCGACCGCCCATCTTTGTACTTCATATTAACAAGCCTTCTAATTAGAGAAGCCTTGTTACGAGCCCCTTCCTCTCACACATATTCTGCAATTTTCTCCACAACTCCCGTCATCAACCTCTTTCTTGACATGGTGATAAATACCGAGATCGATCCACTTTCGAATAGTCCCAGCAGTTTTTCGGTGCAACTTCCTCCAATTAACATCAGATATTTTCTCTGGCTTGTTTTGTCCAAATTCAATTGAATCAAATAAATCCTTGCAATAAAGATGATCTTCCATCATCGGTTGCCAAATTGAATAATTCGTAGCCGTCAACTTGACCATATTGCTTGATTTATCATCATCATCCACCATCTTGATTCCCACAAAGATTCCCTGAACACGAACTAACCGCGGCTTTGATACCACTTGTTGGGGTTACTCAACAAGAAAGTAACCCCTTCAACTCGAGAGACGATGAATAAAATCCACTAAGCCACGAACAATGCACCAAATCAATCACACCACAAAGAACACAAGATTTAACGTGGAAAACCCTCCAAATCGAGATGGAAAAACCACGGGCCAAACTCCGAATAAATCCACTATATGAATAAAGAGTACAAGAATCTCAATTGAGGAAAATACAATATAACTCCTTCAAAGAACTTAAATGGTCACACCAAGATCTTGAAGAACTCCACCCTCAAATTGTACCCTTTCTTGATCACCAAGAAACCACCAAAGACTTCGCCGCGAGTCTTCGATTCAAGATCTTGATGTATCTTCAATGTAGAGAAAATTGTTGTTGCATTCACCGCCTTGAACGCACCTTACCAAAAAACACAAAAGCTGGCTGATTAGAAGAAATCCCCCAATTCGTTAATTAACTCCAATTTTCTTTCCTATTTTTCTCTCCTTGATTCCTATTCCACAACCAATTCGTTGCTTTATGTGTTGGACTTTTCCATTTTGTGTGGGGCCCACACAAAAACCAACATCTTGTGTATGGATCATGACTAGTAGATGTTCGTCATGCGTGTCCTTGCCATGGATTACAAGGTTCTTGTTCCAAATAGCTTTGAATCAAAAACTATTTGATAATCAATCACATGAAGTGGTGGTAGTAAGTTATCTTGCATAAAAGCGCCCTTTAACAGGGCCATCTTTCTTTTATTTCTATTATTTGAGATTTTAAGGCCCGTTTCATTTGAGCCTACATGTTGAAATGTGTGGACCGAAATTTTGTTCTACAACAGATATGTGAAACTTCGAATTGAAGTATATAAGTGATGATCTCCCTTTAATTAGTACCGAGACATTTTGAAATCAAACCCTACACTTATGAATTTAAGGTGATTGAGTTGGGGATAATATCAATACTGGTGAAGATCCGTAAATGTTGTGCTGCAAATGAGAAATTAACATGCCACAATTTTGAATTGAAGCACAAAGTGATGATCTCCTCTCAATCTCATTTATCTGATTATCCCCTCAGAATTCGCCTTATCCAACTTTTAAAATTAGTTATATATATATATATATATATATATATATAATATGTTGTATATACACATGAACTCAACTCACTTTAGCTACGCTCACGAGAATTTTAAGTAATCTAATAATTTATTTTTATATTTCAAAAAGTATACTTCATTTTTATTTTGACTTTTTGAAAATTGTATAATTAAACCTATTTGGATTTATAAATAGTAAGAAGAGCATTAATTAATGGTAGAATAGTAAATTTAAGTGAAGGTTGAAAGACTTAATCAAAGTAAAATAGTAAATTCAAGTGATTTGAACCCAACTTTTATTTTGATTCACATGGTAACCCCAAATGCTCAAGACTTCACACTCCCATCATAGGGTTTGTAGTGGTATCCTCAAATCATTTCTGTTTTCCATTTTGTTCATTATTTGCCCTGTTACAATTCACTCCATCAATATCAAGGATTTTGTATGTTTTTACTGCATATGCTAAATTTGCACGAATATATGAGTTCTTTTTTATTACATTGATAGATCAGAAACATGAACAAAAGGAAAACTCATGAAATCCGTCAATAATCAACTTATTAATAATTGTATAACTATATATGCAAACATTGAGAACATTAAGGTTAAAAAAGTCAAATTATAATGCCAAGAAAGAGTGATATTTAAATATTAGAAGTTAAATAATAACCCAAGTTATTACTCGACTAAAGTTCTCAAAAGTAAGGGTCATTGACCCAACAAACGAATACAAAAATTCTTTCCTCACCTTGACACTAGATTAGTCGAGTGAAATAAATCCCCATGTCTAAGTTCGCAATTACCCTCAAACGACCGATAAAAGACAAAGAAATAAGGAGCCCATAAGCAGACTTCTAAAGCAAATCCCACTTTAAAAATATATGTTCCATTAAGAGCCATAAAGTGAAAGATGTGGAGATTTTTTTGGCACTGTAGGACCTGCATCTTGTAAAGGTGCTCAGCACATATTGGAAGTCTTCAAGACCTGGATGGTAACCTTCTCTCACTTGTTTTTGTAGATGTTTGTTCAAATTAAGACGCCTTTGCAAGTAACATTCTTGCAATTCATTGAATTGTTGCAAGACACGACCAAAAAAATGGAAAACAAAACAAGAAACGACAGATATAGAAGCGCAGAGAGAGAGAGAGGGAACGGGAATAGAGATAGGGAGAGGAAACGAAAATAAAGGAAGTGTCAAAAGGTAAAAACAAGTAACAAAGGAAAATCTAGCATTCGGATCCCGTGTTTTCGTGGGCATATGCTTTGAGAGGGGATGCCGAGAGGGGATGTTGTTGTGTGGTGGACAATGTATACAGATACTCACCTAAAGTCGAAGACATGGGCGAGTTTAGAGAGTTATTTTATGATCGTATACAACCATAAAGGTGAGGCCGAGGCTGAGAGATATTAGCATTGAGATAAGGTAGTCGGTTAGTGTTAATATACATGGATAGATACCGGGACCCGATACAATTTGCCACGGATGTTGTAAGCACCGAGAGATTGCAGATTTATTACTTCGTCCTAGGGTTAATTGAGAACATAGCCAACGCCATAGTTTCATCTAGAGCGCGTAAAACCGCAAGAGATGTATGACAGAGCGCTTACTTATGAGACACATCCGATGAAGAGGAGCGACAGGCGTTCATCTACCGAGTCGAGAGGGACGAGAGATTGAGTTATGGGTAGAAGATACCGAGAGACCGAGAATGTAGAGAGGATAGATGGTACGGTCGAGGCTATAGGGATGATGATCGGGTTGCGGAGCATATGTTGTACCTGCATTACCAACGCCACCAAAGAGACAAAGTCAGGACTAGGGAGGTAGAGACTGGAGATCACAGGGTCAGGGCTAGTGGTCAGGGAGTTAGTGAGTACGAACAGGATGAAGGATCATATGTTGGCGATGTGGATAGGAGGATTACGTGAGGAAGGACTCGTTCACGAGAGATCGACGACTTCAACGATGGTGACACCGGTGCAGAGTCGAGAGTCGGTGCATGTGGTGACTAAGCCAAAGCGGGAGACGTCCCAAAGAATGGGTTCGGGTACGTGAATTTAGATTCTTAATAATTATAGTTTAAGGTTTATGCATGCATAGTGGTACAATGGCATATTATAATGGTACAATAGTAGCTTATTGTGTTATAACATGGGATTGTCATGGGTCATAACATGGCATGAGATTGTTATGGTTAGTATGGATAGGTCGTGGCAAGACACAGGATTGTCATGGTGAGTAAGGATAGGTTATGGCATGGCATGGGATTATCATGGTATGTGATGGTTGGTTAGGATTATCATGTTGGGATACATGATAGGAGAGGTTTACAGTTATTGGTGTTAGGTAATTGCGTTAGAGAAACTTGAACACGGAAATCGAACTGAGAGTAGGTTGCGGAGAAGTTGGAAGAGAGTGGCTGATCTTGACTACCTCGGCAACATGCGCCTATGTCTTAGGGTAACACTACGTTCCCTGCTATGGGAGTAGTGGGGTGTTCGAAGGACTATACAAGGGGACTATCAAGGTGTGAGGAGTGGTCACACGGGGATAGGATAGTTACACAAGAGTATACTCGAGATTTAGATTTCGATGACGAAACTCTCCTAGTTGGGAAGAACTGTAACGACCCAAATTAATTAAACTAGGATTGACGTTAATCTCAGGATTAACGGTCGTAATTCGGGCGTTATGTAGACAACTCGGTTGTTTATTAAGTTCGTTAATTAGCTTAACAAGTCTTAATATTCGTTACGCAGCGGAAAGTAATTTAAAGCAATAAATAAAAGTTAATTGAATTTGGGACAAGTCCTAGGCGTGGAAATCCTGCAAACGGTGTGATATCACGCATATAATTGGTGATAGAGAGTACAATATGCATATACATGTATCGTCAAGTGTATCTCATATCCCCAAGAACCCAAAAGCATCAAAACATCATGAATACATAGTCATATATATAGCAAAATGACAAAAAAACCTACGAATTAATAGTAATAGAGCTAACTTCGAGGGTAGCTCAGAGGAAATCACCAAGTACAGGCTCCTTTCCCTTATTGCTCGAGTTACCTGTAATTGTCACCAACAACAGAGACAATTACAGTGAGTAAAGTCATAAGAGATTCAACAGACTTTCTGAGTAATAAATTACAATAGTCTCTAAATTATGTAGGTATTTAAAGAAAGATATAAATAAAATGACAAAGTGCATGATAAACAGACTAATCAAGTAAGCAGTGAAAATCAAGCGGCAATGAAGCAAAAGATAGGCGAATAGGTAATCCGGTCCAAACTATGGGTCTTTAGACCATAACACAGCTTAAAGTCAACATAGAGGGCCCAAGGCCACTTCCAAAAGAGGCGAATTAATTGGTAGGGTCAACTGCCACTAGGGTGGTCTTATTGCATAAGGATGGATTCTTACGACTCACTGGCAAAAAAATTAAGGTTTAAATATAAATTTAACCTCAATCAATTAATCAATTCCAAAGAAAATAAAACACCAATGAAAAGCAATGAAATTAAGATAAATAAATCTCACAAATCCATGGACAATCGAACCTCCCTCACAGTCTTACCTAGGCAATGAGATTAGTGTCTCATGGTTTTAAGAACGCAAAACAAAATAAACAAGAATGGAAGTTGAGAGGGAGAAGAATATAATAAGCTTCTCCTAAAAGCCGAGAAAGGGAGAGTATTAATAGCCCCTGGCTGAGAGAGAGAGAGGGTCCGTAGAAGAGTTCTAAAAAAGCCTTAAAGTATATTATATATAGATCTTTGTCCATTTCTGTTTTTTCTTGATTTTCACGACTTGTAACTCGTTAATTGAAGTAGTGCGCGCTTCGAGGAGCATTAGACCACCTTAATGAATCTTCCAAAAATAATGCGATGCACGATATTGTAACTTATCGATGACGTTTTAGTGTCTCGCTTGAAAGACCAATGTGGAAAGTCATCTATAGTGACACGTGTCATCATTCATGCATTGTAAACATCAACATTGATGTTCCTACTTCACACCTTAGCGACTTTGCAATTGATCACTTGAATTTTATCCTCATCTTGATCATAACATAATCACATATATTTCATGCATTTCAATGCACACACCACTTTAACGGGTCCCACTATTCTGTCTTGACATTCACATAAGCATACTTTCAATGCAAATCGACCCGAGTCTCCAAAATAATCGTTCCTTGCCCTTTTCACTCACTCCCAATTTCGATCGTGAACCCCGTAAACTTATAAATTACAAATAAGAGTTATTAGTACAATATTTTAGAGACTTTTGAATCTAAAAAAATATTAAATATACAACTAGAATTAACACAAATACCGACTTATCAAATACCTTCAAACTTAAGACTTTGGACGTCCCGAGCAAAGAAGTAAATGTTAAAACAAAAGTAAACTAGATTTCTAATATAGTTATGCACTAACTTAACTAATCCTACACCCGATTCAAAAATTCATAGAGTTCATTTGGTTTACATAGTCGCCAAGTAAACAAGCCACTCAAGAAATTTTGGAGTTATGATATGTCTAAAACTGCAACCCAAACACAATTAAGATCACACTTTAAAGACATAGACTCAGTCAAGAGAAAAGTCATCAACTACTCACGAATTTTCTTGGTCTATACTTTCAAGCACGCCAGTTTACAATCTCACTTAATCCAGTTATAAGCACTCGAGCTAAATCTTTTTATTTGAGGAGTTTTCATATACTTTCGTCTTTATTCATTTTATATATATTCTCTATTTTTTTCTCCATATTTTTTTTCAAGTAATGCGGCCCCTACTCCATTTCCTGTGGAAACCGCTCTTCTCACTTTTTCCCACCACAAGATTCTCTGCTTCATTTCCTGTGGAAACCTATGGGACTCTCTATATTTTGTTTTAAGAAAACTCTTGTTATCCCTTCTCACTTTCACTATGATTAAGCAAATTCTCCAATGTAGGTTAAAATATTATCACTTGCACAATTTTGACCGTCTGCCCCCTTTCGTATCTAGCACAAGGCTTAACCATCATACTAAGTCCCTAATCATGAAATCATAAAAATGATGGGCTACGGGCTCGATTGAGTGTTTCTCCTAATTTTTCCTAAGTTTCAAGTCAAAAAGGCAAGCATAGTGTACTCATCCACAACCGAAGGCATGAAACAAAATTTCGGGTGACTCTAGACAATAAGAAAAATGAAAACTATACGAAATACATGCATGAAAGTGTATCAAATTCTAATGAAATGAGAAAGAGAAGCATGAAGGGAAAAGAAATGGAAGAAATTAGAGGATAATATATTAAACACCACCATTACCATCCTTCAACCGCATAAAATTGCATATTATTGAAAAAAATTAAACGATCTAACATGCGGTCTTTCGCAAAGCAATCCATCCAACTCAATCCACAAATCATAAAGTACCCCCAAAATTATTCTGAACCCTTTCCTCAAGGTTCAAAACAAGTCAAGGAATCCACGCAACAAAAAGAAAAAGAAAATAGTGGTAAAAAGGAACATGGATGGAAAAATAAGAAGATAATACAAAGGCATGCAAAATAAAAGTCTCCAAAAACTAGTGATTGAACAAAATCTCTCATGTCTAGGTGACTAAGGAAACTATGAAAAAATCTCATCATAATAAGAGCAAGAACTAATAAGCATAGGTGTTATGTGACGGCCCCAATCGCCACCAACTAGGCCCTTCTTGGCACTAGACCTACGTGGACCCCCAGTCGACTCCCGTTAGGTCAACACATGCCTAGTCAGCCTATATTTCAAATTATTCATCCATTGGTTGCTTATTAAGTTCGTTAATTAGTTTAACAAGTCTTAATATTCATTACGCAAATGAAAGTAATTTAAGGTAACCAATAAGCATTAATTGAATTCGAGACAAGTCCTAGGCATGGAAATCTAGCAAACGGTGTGATATAATGCATATAACTGGTGATAAAGAGTACAATACGCATATACATGTATCGTCAAGTGTATCTAACATCCCCAAGTACCCAAAAGCATCAAAACATCATGAATACATAGTCATATATATAGCAAAATGACAAAAGAACCTATGAAGTAAGAGTAATGGAGCTGACTCTGAGGGTAGCTCAGAGGAAATCACCAAGAACAGGCTCCTTTCCCTTATTGCTCGAGGGACCTGCAATTGTCACCAACAACAAAGACAATTCCAGTGAATAAAGCCATAAGAGATTCAACAGTATTTCTGAGTAATAAATTACAATAGTCTCTAAATCATGCAGTCGTTTAAAGAAATATATAAATAAAATGACAAAGTGCATGATAAATAGACTAATCAAGTAAGCAGTGAAAATCAAGTGGCAAAGAAGCAAAAGATAGGTGAATAGGTAATTCGGCCTAAACCGTGGGTCTTTAGACTATAACACAGCTTGAAGTCGACACAGCGAGCCCAAGGTCACTTCCAACTGCCCCAACATAATTTTCTAGGTACTGCGGACTCATCGAGTCACTTCCAATAGCCCCTTAACTATCAAGGTAAGCCACGATGACCCCGGAGGCTTTATCCCTTGAATAGTCCTCAACGAGAAGCCATAGTGACTCCGGATGCTTAACCCGCGAGATGACACAATGGATGGACTACCTAGAACCTATGCCACTTGAAACAAGAATGGAATGCAAGTATGGCATGCTTTTCAAGATATTTACAATAAGAAGTTGGAAAGAAATCATGTTAACGCTCTTACTGGTTTACTTACCTCAAAATGCAATAATATCCGAGATAAACGCGGCTCCCATATGTTTGTAGTACACTCCCGATACCCAGCATTGACGCTTCATGTCCCCGATACCTACTAGAGTTCATTTTATGTGTTAGAGTCCATTTGTTATGAACTATTTCATTTCATTTGCAAAACAACACATTTTGGTATTTTATAATGTTTTCAATGTTTACTTAAACTTAACTTTGTCGTTTTAAGCCTTTTTAAGGGTCCCACTTTCTTCCCCTAGGTTCGCGAACTCTAACACTATGTAAATATCACCATAGGTTCAATGCAAGAAGACCCGGAGAGAGTCCCTTTTTACTTGCTTTTATGGTCTAAGTTCTTATTGTATTATTCATGAGGTTTCATGTAGGCTTAGTAAGAATTTTTCACCAAACTTTCTTAACAAATGACTACTAAAGTCTCAATAATCTCGGCCATTACTTGATCAAACCAAGTCTCTAAATATTAAGGAACCTTCAATAGATATTTTCTATCTATTTATAATATTCCTAAGTCATTCGACAAGAAAAACCTCAAAGAAACATTCAAACATCTATATGTGAAACTTGTAGGAAAATTAGTGCAGTCTTAATTTTGGGCCTCCTTCCCGATCCCAAAAATATAATCAAAACATCTCCAAATTAAAATCTGATTTTTATGGGTCAAGTTCGATATACAAACATCAAAACCTATTAAGAATTTCGCTTAAAAACATTCATTTGATTGCTCAAAATCGATACCAAGTTGGCCAAAAACAAGACTGCACAACTATTTTTGTTCACAAAAATGAAATCAATTCAACGCCAATTGACCCATGAAACCTAATTAAAACCCCAAACTGATTTTCATGGTCCAAATTGGATATATGAGCATTGAATTCTACAAAAGATCCAACCTTAAGACATTATTTTGATCGGTCGAAACCATTACCCAACTTAGCATGAGCATTGTATTGCATTGCATTTTAGACCATCATAAACTCCAAATAATCAAAGATACTTAGCCAGAAACCTTTTACTCTATGTCTTAGCTTTCTGAAAAAGATATGGTTTGCAAAATTATGATTGAAAACGAAGGAAATATCAAAGATTTACAAAGACAGCTCGAATTAGAATCAAAGTCCGACCAACAAGTTTGTAAAAATCATTTCTCTGAATTTGTAGGTCCAATATTCCTCATTTTTGGTCAAAAGTCAGCTAACATACCTAACAAAAACATAATAAGAAATGAGCTCCATCTGATAAGAATTGAGAGAGTTATGCCTTGTTAAAGTTCATTTTCAAAATTTTGTAATAGCATTTTAACAGCCTGATTACAAGGCATTTTTTAGCTAGAAAGAGTTGAAATTTTGAAATTTCTCCAAAGAAAAAAGTGTATATCTCGAAGTTAGCTTTCCAAGGCGTATGATTCAACCCCTTTTGAGTTCGTATGAAAAAGTAATGCTGGATCAAAACTTAACATTCTTGCATCAAGAAACTTCAAAAACACAATCCATTTGAAGAATCAGCTTCAAATCCTTAAATTGGAAAACACAATGAACTTTCCATTCATAAAAGACACAAAAACTAGTGAGTAAACTTAGAAATCCATTTTTGAATCAAAATCATGTTTTTAGAGTTTATTTTCAAGAGCTTTTATGAAGAAAGTGATGGAGATGATGATTACCTAGCTTTTGAAACCATTCTTAGCTCTTGAATTTAAAACCGTTCTTAGCTCTGAATTTTCTTGTTTGTGGTTTCAATAACGTACAAATGAAACTCAAATGTTCTAAGTGTGATCAAATGTTCTAAGTGTGATTTTTATACCACTTGATCTCATCAAGTTGTATCAACAATCTCTACAGTCATCAATGGCTCACATTTGATCCTACTAGTCCATTTTAAAGTCCTAATTATATCTAGCTCCACTAACCCACTCTAAGTGATACACAAAGATTACACACATAGACTTTAGCACGTATCTCGAGGCATATCTAATTGTGGTTGATTTTTAACCAAACTTTAAGATACAACTTAATGTACATATGTATATTCAAATATAGTCACATTAAATTAGTTTATTTATCACAATTAAGAAATTATGACTTATCATATCACACTCTATCCCGATCTCATATCGACACGTATTATAAAGTCGCTTTCTATCTCACTTGAATTCGTGAGATAAACCTACACTCGTATGCACACTTATATAGTTAGTTATAAATAATAAACAACATCAAACACAAGTAAAATTAATTTAAATTATTAATTTACCTCGGTGACAACACTCGAGTGTTGAGTGAGATCTTCACGTAGGATTGGCCGACAGGTCACGATCCTACACGATACAAAACTAGGATTAGAATATTCGGGTCATTACAGCCTTCCCAACTTATAAAAAATTTCGTCCTCAAAATTCAAAATGACTAAAATAAAACACTTACGGGAATCAAATAGATACGGGAAGCTCTCGTGCATATAGGACTCTCGTTCCCACATCAACTCCTCGTCTTCATGATGTTGCCACTTGACGAGGACTAACAGGATATCCTTGTTGGTCAAGCTCTGCACCTTGCACTCTAAAATCAATGCAGGTTGCTCCTCATAAGTGATATCCTCTGCCAAGTCAATTTGACTCGAGTCAACCATCAGCCTATCATCCTCCCTCTATCTATCCAATCGAAGCATCGATATATGAAACACTGGGTGGACTCCTTCCATTTGTGGTGGTAACTCGAGCTTGTAAGTAGCCTTGTTGACTCTCTCTGTAACCCTGAATGGACCTATGAATCTTGGCGGGAGTTTTCCTTTTATTCCAAATCGTTTATGACCCTTCGAGGCGAGACCTTCAGAAAGACATAGTCTCCCTCTTTATATTCAAATCCATCTCGATAATTGTCAGAATACTTTTTTTGTCTCTCTCTTCAGCACCTCGAAGTCGCTGACGTATCTGCCAGATCTTCTCTATGTGATCTATTTCTATCTCTGACCCAACTACCACAATATCCTCAGGCTCAGCCCAACATGTTGGAGACTCCGTCGGCTCGTGCCCAACATGTTGGAGACCTATAAAGCCTACCATATAGTGCCTCTAACACACAATTCCAATGCTAGCTTGGTAACTGTTATTGTAAGAAAATTCACACAGAGGTAGATATTCTTCCCATGACTCACTATACTTTGAAATGCAAGCTCTGAGCATGTCTTCCAACACTTGAATCAGTCACTATGACTGGCCATATGTTTGTGGGTGATACGTCGTACTGAACTGAAGTTGCATGCCAAACTTTTCCAACATACTCTCCCACAACTTTAATGTAAATCTATCTGACACAATGGAGATCACAACTCTATGTAATCAGATTATCTCTCTCACATAAAGACTCCTCAACTGCTCAAATTTATACTTGGTGGAGATTGGTAATAAGTTTGCAGACTTGGTCAATTTATCCACGATCACCCAAATACTATCATGCTTGAGCTGAGAATTAGGCAGACCACTGAAAGAAATTCATAGCGATGTGCTCCCACTTCCACTGAGGAATGAGAAGTTGTTGTAGCAACCCTCCAGGCTTTTATGCTCAGCTTTAACCCTTTAGCATATCCCATAACTCCTAACATACTCTCATACGTCAGCCTTCATCCCCGACCACCAAAAAAGACGTTTCATATCCTGATACATCTTGGTCCTGCTCGGATGAACGATGCATCACGAACGATGTGCCTCCTAGAGTATCTCTGTGCGTAACTTAGTCACTGATGGAACCCACAGTCGTCCCCTATACCTCAAACACGAGTCTGTCGACTGACCACTCCGAATGATCCAAACTCTGAGATAACTCACTGAACTTCTCGAACCGTTGATTTGCCTGTTGACCCTTTAAAATCCTCCGAATAGAGACTAGCTAAATCCTCAACAGTCCACAAATCTGAGCCTTAGTAGAAGGTGGAACATCCACTAAACTAATCATGTATGTCGCCTCGCGTAGTGCATACTCATGTGTCATCCGGCAAACTACCACCTTTGTGTCTAACATCTTCCTGCTCAATGCATTCGCCACTACATTGGTTTTCCCATTGTGGTATTCTAATGTGAATACATAGTCCTTGAGGAACTCCAACCATCTCCTCTGCCTCATATTCAGGTCCTTCTGAGTGAACAAGTACTTCAAACTCTTATGGTCAGTGACAGGGTGAATCTCTCTCCATAGAGATAGTGTCGCCAAATCTTCGTAGAGCAAAACTATTCTATTGCGCCAAATCTAAGTCATGTACCGGGTAGTTCTTCTCATGAGTCTTAAGTTGTCGAGAGGCATAAGTTATAACACTGTCTACCTGCATGAGAACAAATCCCAAACTAACTTGCAATGTATAAGTGGTCACCACCATGTCTTTCCCCGCCTCTGGTAACACCAAGACTGGAGCAAAGGTTAGTTTCTCCTTCAAAGTCTGAAAGGCCTACTTACACTTGTCATCCCAATCAAAGTTGACATTCTTCTAGGTCAATTTTTTCATTAGTGCCGCGATTGTGGAGAAATCTTGCATGAATCTACGGTAATAACTTGCTGAGCCTAAAAAGCTTCAAATGTCAGTCACTGTTTCTTGTGTGGGCCAATCTATCACTCCCTTGATTTTCATAGGGTCTATTTTAACTCCACTGGCTCCAACTACATGCCCTAAGAATCTGACCTCCGATAGCCAGAACTTGCATTTGCTAAACTTCGCATATAGTCGGTGTTCTCTCGGTGTCTGCATAATCGTCCTGAGATGTCCCTCATGATCCTCATGAGTCTTGGAGTAGATTAAGATGTCGTCTATGAATACTATCACAACTGATCCAAGTATTGTCTCAATACTCGGTGCATTAAGTCCTTGAACATTGTTGGCGCATTGGACAAATCAAACAGCAAGATGGTGAACTCAAAGTGACCATATTGTGTACTGAAGGCAATCTTCTCTCTATCCTGATCCCTGATCCTAAGTTGGTGGTATCCTGACTCAAATCAATCTTGGAATCCACATTACGCCTTTCAGCTAATCAAATAAATCATCTATACGAGGAAGCGGATACTTGTTCTTGACTGTAACATAGTTCAACTTCCTATAGTGGATGCAAAGTTTCAAGCTCCCATCTTTCTTCTTCACAAATAGCACTAGCGCACCCCCACGAAGACATACTGGGGTGAATGAGTCCTAAATGTAATAACTTCTCGAGTTGGGTCCTTAACTCCTCTAATTCCTTAGGTTCATCCTGTGTGGCGGTATTGATATTGGTCTAGTCCCTATGACCAAATCTATAATGAAATCAATCTCTCACGGTGGTGGTATCCCATGTGATTCATACGGGAACACATCTGGGAACTCACTAACTATAGGAATTTCCTCAATACTCACCACTGATCTCTCCGTAGTGCTAAGAATGCTAGCAAAGACCTACATCTCCTGGCTCGTAGCCACTCTACCTCTGGTGCCTGGAAGCTGTGTTGCATCACCGTGAAAGCTAAACTCCAACTGTCTGGGGATCAGAAAAGTGAATGTCTTACTAAAACAATCAACCTATGCATGATAAGCAGCCAACCACTCCACACTCAAAACATGCCCTCGATGGTCGGTGCCCTAAATGATCATGCCTACCCTGTCACGAAGCTGTCCTCTGCCCTAATGCTCACTTGCCTCTACCACCACCTCTGCCTTAGTTGTCTCTATGATGTTATCTAGCCTGCGATGCATGCAGTCCCGAGGTGTCCGTGGAGGTCTACTAGTGTAGCTCGATGCCTGAGTCGATGCGGCAATAAAAGTAGGTACTAGCAGTGATGATTGTGCAAATGTGCTCTGCTAGCTTTGTGGTCCTACTAACGGTTCTTTTTCCTTTTCTGCCTTGACTGGCCCTACTCAACCCATGTCGCTCCTGGCTGAACGTATCATGTCTCTGGGTGAGTCTTCAGGTATGCCTCCCTCACCAAACTATGGTCATAGGCATCCTGGATAGTAGGTAGTAAAATTGTGACCAATGTCCCTCCAATAGATGGTACTAGACTTTCTGTGAAATAGTGGACTTAGTCTTTGTCTCTGTCAGCTACGTCATCGGCAAAAGTTAGAAGATCCTGGTATCTCCCCATGTAAGCCATGACTGACTCTCCTAGTCCTTACCTGATGTACATGAACTCCTCTCTCTTAGCTATCATAACTGATGGCGGGTAATAATTTTGGTGGAAGTGTCTCTTGAAGTCCATCCATGAAGTGGGATCTCCGTGCGTGGCAATCAGTTTAGTCCACCACATGTAAGCATCTCCAATCAATGAGAATGCAGCTAAGGCGGGCATCCTCTTGTCCTCAATCCTTAGTAGCTTATGGATCTTCTCATGACTGTGAATGTAGGCCTCTGCCTCATCCAAATTCGGACTAACACTAGACTTCTTAGGCATGTACTTTTCATACTCTATAGTCCACCTAGCCTCTGCAGTCAGGCGTACATCATTGTCATCGTGAGTTGGTGCCACTATTGCGGCCTGAACTGGAACCACTATGGTGATCCGAGGTATAAATATTGCGCTCGCAGAGGGAACCGATGGAGTGGCCTTAGGCATGGTTGCACTCGCATCAGTAGTAGGTGTCACTGTCGATGTAGATGGAGACGGCGCCAATGCAACTTGGCCCCGAAGTAAAGCAAGTAACTCGTCCATTTGTCTCCCTGAGACTTTATCCTCTGAGTCCAAGCTTGAGAATCTGTCGATGTGGCATAGCGTGGATCTCCGGCTCCACCCTGGTCACCGACATCTGGACGATTGGCTATCACGGTCTGCAATAGCAATTGGCGAGTTTCGATCAGTCATAATTAACAATATATTATAATACATATCAAAATTAACATGTATAAACCATATATACTTTCCCCAACTCGACTTACTACCCAACTAATACCCTAAGTTAGGTTCATATAATTTACACACTAAGTTCCATTTGTCCTAACCCTAAGTAAGTTTCTTAGTTGAGTTGTGGCTTATCAAAAGTTAAGGTAAAAACCTTGCGCTCTGATACCAACAGTGACGGACCCAGTCGCCACCACCAACCGGGCACTAGACTTACGTGGACCCCAGTCGACTCCCTTCAAGTCATGCCTAGTCACCTCTATTTCAAATTATTCATCCATTGGTTGCTTATTAAGTTCTTTTATTAGTTTAACAAGTCTTAATATTCATTACACAGCGGAAAGTAATTTAAAGCAACAAATAAAAGTTAATTGAATTCGGGACAAGTCCTAAGCGTGGAAATCCTGCAAACGGTGTGATATCATGCATATAACTGGGGATAAAGAGTATAATACGCATATACATGTATCGTCAAGTGTATCTCACATCCCCAAGTACCCCAAAAGCATCAAAACATCATGAATACATAGTCATATATATAGCAAAAGGACAAAAGAACCTACGAAGTAAGAGTAATGGAGCGACTGACTCGAATGTAGCTCGGAGGAAATTACCAAGTACAGCTCTTCCTTATCACTTGAGGGACCCAGTAATTGTCACCAACAACGAAAACAATTCCAATAAGTAAAGTCGGAAGAGATTCAACAGTATTTATGAGCAATAAATTACAATAGTCTCTAAATTATGCGGGTATTTAAAGAAAGATATAAATAAAATGACAAAGTGCATGATAAACAGACTAATCAATTAAGCAGTGAAAATCAAGTGGCAAAGAAGCAAAAGATAGGTGAATAGGTAATCCAGTCAAAACTGTGGGTCTTTAAACCATAACACAGCTTGAAGTCGACACAGCGGGCCCAAAGCCACTTCCAACTCCCCGACATAATTTTCTAGGCACTGCGAACTCATCAAGTCACTTCCAACAACCCTTTAACTATCAAGGTAAACCACAGTGACCATGGATGCTTTATCCCTTGAATAGTCCTCAATGAGAAGCCACGGTGACTCCATATGTTTAACCCATGAGATGACACAACAGGTGAACTACCTAGACCTTATGCCACTTGAAACAAGAATGGAATACAAGTGCGGCATGCTTTTCAAGAGATTTACAATAAGAAGTTGAAAAGAAATCATGTTGACGCTCTTACTGGTTTACTTATCTCAAAATGCAATAATATCCGAGATAAACGCGGCTCCTACACGGATGTACTACACTCCCGATACCCGGCATTGATGTTTCATGTCCCTGATACCTACTAGAGTTCATTTTATTTGTTAGAGTCCATTTGTTATGAACTATTTCATTTCATTTGCAAAACAACTCATTTTGGTATTTTATTATGTTTCCAATGTTTACTTAGACTTAACTATGTCCTTTTAAGCCTTTTAAGGGTCCCACTTTCTTCCCCTACGCTCGTGGACTCTAATACTAGGTATCACCATAGGTTCAGCGTGAGAAGGCCCGAAGAGAGTCCCTTTTACTTGCTTTTATAGTCTAAGTTCTTATTGTATCATTCATGAGGTTTTCAAGTAGGCTTAGTAAGAATTTTCCACCAAACTTTCTTAACAAATGAATATTAAAGTCTCAATAATCTCGGCCATTACTTGATCAAACCAAGTCTCTAAATATTAAGGAACCTTCAATAGATACTTTCTATCTATTTATAATATTCCTAAGTCATTCGACAAGAAAAACCTCGAAGAAACATTCAAACATCTATATGTGAAACTTGTAGGAAAATTAGTGTAGTCTTAATTTCGGGCCTCCCTCCCGATCCCAAAAATATTATCAAAACATCTCCAAATTAAAATATGATTTTTATGACAATTTTGATACATAAACATCAAAAACTTTCAAAAATTTTGCTTAAAAACATTCATTTGATTGCTCAAAATCGATACCCAAGTTGGCCAAAAACATGACTATATAACTGTTTATGTTCACAAAAAAGGAAATCAATTCAATGCCAATAGACCTACGAAACCTTATTGAAACCCAAACTGATTTTCATGGTCCAAATTGGATATACGAGCATTGAATTCTACAAAAAAATCTAACCTTAAGACCTTCGTTTGATCAATCGAATTCATTACCCAACTTAGCATGAGCATAGTATTGCATTGCATTTTAGACCATCATAAACTCCAAATCATCAAAGATACTTAACTGGAAACCTTTTACTCTATGTCTTAGCCTTCCAAAAAGGTATAGTTTGCAAAATTATGATTGAAAACGAAGTAGATATCAAAGATTTACAAAGACAACTCAAATTAGAATCAAAATCTAATCAACAAGTTTGTAAAAATCATTTCTCTAAATTTGTAGCTCCGGAAATCCTCATTTTTGGTCACAAGTCAGTAGCATACCCAACAACAACATAATAAAAATTAGCTCCATCTGATAAAACTTGAGAGAGTTGTGCCTTGTTAAAGTTCATTTTCAAAATCTCGTAATAGCATTTTAACAGCCTGATTGCAAGGCATTTTTTAGCTGGAAAGAGTTGAAATTTTGAAATTTCTCTAGAGACAAAAGTTGTAGATCTCGGAGTTAGCTTTCCAACAGCGTATGATCCTTTTTTAGTTCGTACGAAAAAGTTATGCTTAATTTATAGAGGCTGAGTCAAAACTTAACATTCATGCATCAAGAGATTTCAAAAACACAATCCATTTAAAGAATCAGCTTCAAATCCTTAAATTGGTAAACACAATGAACTCTCCATTAATAAAGAGACATAAAAACCAGAGAGTAAACTTATAAATTCTTTTTTTAATCAAAACCATGTTTTTAGAGTTCATTTTCAAGTACTTTGATGAAGGAAGTGATAGAGCAGATGATTACCTAGCTTTGATTCCTCAATTTTCTTGCTAACTTTATATCTCCAAAAAATCTAGCCTTCAAAACCGTTATTAGCTCTGAATTTTCTTGTTTGTGTTTTCAAGAACATGCACCAGAAACTCAAATGTTCTAAGTGTAGTTTTTAAACCACTTGATCTCATCAAGTTGTATCTACAATCTCTACACCCATCAATGGCTCACATTTGATCCTACTAATCCATCCAAAGGTCCTAATTATATTTAGTTCCACTAACCTACTCTAAGTGACACACAAAGATTACACACATGGACGTTAGCAAGTATCTTGAGGCATATCTAATGGTGGTTGATTTTTAACCAAACTTTAAGCTACAACTTAAGGTACATATGTATATTCAACTATAGGCACATTAAATTTATTTATTTATCACAATTAAGAAATTATGACTTATAGTATCACACTCTATCCTAATCCCACATCGACACGCATCATGAAGTCGCTTTTTCGCTCGCTCGAATTCACGATATAAACCTACACTCGTGTGCACACTTATATAGTTAGTTATAAATAATACACAATATCAAACACAAGTAAAATTAATTTAAATTATTAATTTACCTTGGTGACGACACCCGAGTGTTGACCAAGATCGTCACATAGGATTGGCCGACAGGTCACGATCATACACGACACACAACTAGGATTAGATTATTCGGTCGTTACAAGTTAACTTAAATAATTCCCACCAAATCTTGCGAGCCCGAAGTCTTTCAACTGAGGGTGAAATCAACAAAATGATGGAATGAAGTCTAGAATTTTAGGTCTACTCAAAGACTCGCCACTAATGCGCTGACTTAAGTTGGATATGTCCCATCCAAGTCTCAAAACGCTTGAAATCCTAGTAATATGTTAGTTCCCTAAAATGCTCAAATTATGTCAAAAAAATGTAATCCATAGTCATACCTAGCAAAACTCAAGGGGTGCTTCGCTGCCTCTGGTGAATATCAAACATCCATAGCACCTGCAAAAATCCAAGAAACCAAGTTAGTGTTTTATTGAACATAAAAAAATAAACTAAAAACTAAACTAAAACTGAAATAAATGCTAGAAAAGTTGGGCTGCCTCCCAACAAGCGTCTTTCTTTTAAGTCTTTGGCTAGACTTGGCGTGATTTATCACGTGATGTCCTCTTCTTTTGAGATATCAACAACGAATGGTGCATCTATAGCTTTGGCCAATTCAACATGCACGCCCTCCTTTATACTTGGGAGCTCATTCGGGACTTCTAACACAAAAGATTATGTCGCATCATGATCATCTAACACAAAGGTGTTGGCAGTGTAGAAAATCTATGAACGCTCTTTTACTTCCACCCCCTTATAAGGTTTAACAATTATGAATGGGAGGGTGCGTGGTTTCACCAACACCAAAGGTTAGTCTTATTTGCTCTCTATCTGCAGCTCTTCTAGCCTTTCTGAAATGACTTCAATTTTCATCTCATTTTCCTTCTCTTCATCTAGTGCAATGATAATTTATGGCTCAATTTGAAAGACTTCAAGTCCTCCCGCTGTTTCGCTCCAATAGTCTTCCACCTGTGTAATCTCATTCACCTCAACATTCTTCAATGTATCAACACTCACATTCTCCTTTAGGTAAAAAATCTGGTTGTGTACTACACAACTCTTTCTCATCAATCATATTCTGAAGTGTGGCATTCACTTGAATAAGTTGAGTTTCCAAGTTCTGCAAGCTTGGAATCGCGAGCTGAAATTGTTGAAGCTCTTCATGAAACCGTTGTTGATCATCTATTAATTGCTTCATCATATCTTCCAAGGAGGTGCTTTGTTAAAAATGTTTGTTCTCTTCATGACATTGTTGATGACTTCGTTGAAAAGGTAGTTCTCTAAAGATCAAGTCATTTATCATGTCTTGTATATACCTTTTTTCATGTTGAGGGATCTGTGGACTTGGCATGAGCCCAAAGAAGTTGGGTTGTGGCGATGCATAGCTAGAATGGTGATGATTCTCATACTTTGGATAGTAAGGACAATTATATGTGGAATGAGAATAATCTTCACATTTCATAAACTTCGACCTATTGCACAAAAAGATGCATGTTAGAAAATTGATGTCCATTATGTGACATACCTACCCCGTTCACATTATAATAATGTGAGTCTTCGAATCGACCGTAATTATGGGAATAGTAGGCCATCACAGAGTTGCCTGCATACATGTTAAGAACAAGGGACTAGATAGACAAAATAATAAGAAAAACAAATAAATAAAAGAACACCAAAGAAAGAAAAAAACCAATCCCCGACAACAGCGCCAAAAATTGACTCGCGCCAACTACGTCAATAAAATATATTACCTAGACTAACTATTTTGTAGATAGCGGTAAAGGGAGAGATTGGTATCCTTTCTAAGGTTTAAAAACAAAGAGAAAAATGGAGTTTTGAGAGAATGAGCAATATAACGAATCTAAATAGCAATAAAATAAATAAAGCAAAGGAAATTGTTTTAAAATCAATTAATAAAAAATACATAGGTCAAGACATACAAGATCAGTTCGATAAAAGATTGGATTTGGTCATCAATTTATGTAAAATATGCAAATCAAAAGTATCCTAGTGTAGCTGTAGACTTGGTAACGTACGCGATTCCTCGCATTTTTTATCTCGATGGTCAAGGTACGACAATGACCACTTCTCTAGTCAAACACACAACCTTGGACTCAAGCGAATTGGATTTAATGCGTTGACCGCAATAGGTTTCGTGAAGACACTACACCTAGACAATCAGATCACTAGTGTGTCCGATTTAGCCTAGATTCATAAGATATTCAACCGGTCCCAAAAGAGACGAATCAATTAGTAGGGTCAACTGCCACTAAGGTGGTCTTATTGCATAAGGACGGATGCTTATAACTCACTGGCAAAAGAATTAAGATTTAAATATAAATTTAACCTCAATCAATTAATCAATACCAAAAAAATAAAACACCAATGAAAAGCAATGAAATTAAGATAAATAAATCTCACAAATCCATGGATGAGAACAGTCGAACCTCCCTCGTAGTCTTGCCTAGGCCATAAGATTAGTGTCTCATGGTTTTAAGAATACAAAACAAAATAAACAAGAATGAAAGTTGAGAGGGAGAATAATAGAATAAGCCCCACCTAAAAGTCGAGAGAGGGAGAGTATTAGTAGCCCCTGGCCAAGAGAGAGAGAAAGAGATAGAAAGAGAAAGAGAGGGAGAGAGAGAGAGAGAGAGAGAGAGAGAGAGAGAGAGGGTCCGTAGAATCGTTCCAATAAAACCCTAAAGTGTATTATTTATAGATCTCTGTCCATTTCGATTTTTTTTATTTTCACGACATGTAACTCGTTAATTGAAGTAGTGCGTGCTTCGAGGAGCATCGGACCATCTTGATGAATTTTCCAAAAATAATGTGACGCATGATATTGTAACTTATTGATGACGTTTTAGTGTATATGCTTGAAAAACCAATGTGGAAAGTCATGAGTTTTTGCTTGATTAATATAATTAAGGGGAATAATTAACAAAAAAACATATCTTCTCGAAATAATTCAAAATATAACACATTTAGTGCCATGTCGGCGCCATGTCAACGTGCTTTGTGTGGCAAAAAACCCGACAAGAGGAAGTCGTGACCCTGGGTCACGACTTCATGCTCGTGACTCGGTTTAAAAAAACTCCCGTTTTCGTCCCTGTTTTCTTCCTCGTTTGCTCGCCTCTGCCTCACCGAGATCTCCTCCTTTTGCTCGCCTCGCCTCACCGAGATCGTCCCCGTAGGGTCGTTGATCGCCTTCTCCGGTCTCCACCGTCCCTCGCCGTCGTCCCCGCCTCCACCGTCGCCGCCTCCACCGTCCTCGACCATCCCTCGCCGCCGTCCCCGCCTCCACCGTCGCCGCCTCCACCGTCCTCGACCGTCCCTCGCTGCTGTCCCCGCTCCACCGTCGCTGCCTCGTCCCTGCTCGTCCCTCGCTTCTCCACCGTCGCCGCCTCCACCGTCCTCGCAGAGCCCTCGCAGTCCTCGCCGAGCCTCTCTTCTCTCTCGCTCGTTGGTCCCTCGCTGGTCCTTGATCGCTTTCTCTCTTTCGCTTGGGTCCTCGTGGTCCTTCACCTGGTCCTTGATCGCTTTCTCTCTGCTCACCTTTTCGCCATAGGTACATTCTTTTGTTAGTTTCATGTTGTGATATTTGTGATTAATTACAAATTATATTCATTAAATGTGAAGAATCTATTGACCAAATTCGAAGATGCTTTTGACAATTACTAAACCAAATCCATTACAAAAGCAATGTTCCTTAGGAAAAGGCAATTAAGTTGTATTTACTGAGCTCATAAGCTCTTAGGAAAATTTTTTGATAAATTTGGAAAATGTTGACATTTTCTAGTTTGTTTATCTATGTTTAGTTGAAAAACAATAATAGATGCCTAATAAGTAAAGCCCAATTAGAAAAATTGGAACATGAAGATTTTTAGAATAAATGTTTTCATATTGCTATTCACTAAGATGTTGTCGTAATTGCAAATTATAAAGCCTTTGGCAACCCTAGTGTTATGCGGACTTGCATTCGCTGAACCCGAAAATCTATTTTTTTTTTTTAACTTTACTCGTAACCGTTTTTAGTATGAAAAACTAAACTTTTTAAAATGTTGATAGTGTTGCATTCACTAAGATGAGGCATGCATGTTTCACGTGAAATTGATTGTATACGATGGAGCTTGTTATGTTATCACTTCTATTGATCATGCTTTGTATTCTACATATATAGATTCAATAATGGCTGATCGAAGAGTAAGTTTGTTGTGCTATATGAATGGAGACATAGTCGATGGACCATCAGGGATTTCGTACACGAAACCGCCTGTTCGACATCTTAGATCGAACATGGGTTTAGGGTACGAGGAATTTATGAGTTTTATCTGTAATTCATTGGAGATAGACAATGAAAAGATGATATTGAACATCACATATCGATATCCAGCGTACATTGGTAGTGGAACTGCGAACTACGTCCCTGTGCGAATCGATGATGAGTCGAGTCTCAAAGATGTTTGGGAGATTGTGGCAGAATTACCACCACCAAAGTGCATGGAGCTTTATATCGATTTACTTCCGAGGCAATCGTATAATAGTTCAAACTGTAATATGGTGTTAGATTCTGTAGCTGGACCTAGCACTCAACCAATTTATGAACATAGTCATTGTGCATCGCCCTTGATGACTGCAAATCCCGAAATGGACGAGGATCCTCGTTCCTGTGATGATTTGAATACTAGTGAAGATGGTGACTATTGCGATAGCGACGAAGATACTAGTGAAGAGAGTAGCGATGATGATGTAGACGATGAAGGGGTTGATGCTCATCATGTTGATGATGGCATGATTCGATACACATTAAATCGAGTCATAGCCGATGATGGCTCATTATCTTGTCATCCAATTATGAACGAAATTGGGACCGATGATTTTTTCGATGAAGAGGCTGCTGGAATTGATGGTGCGCACGTGGGTGTAGGTGAATTTGTCGTACCTTCTCCTGCATTTATGGAATTGAGTAGTGAGGCAATGCAACCCCTCCATGAGAATGCTATGATCCCTTCTAGGTCTTTATGGAATGAGGCGACGACTTTGAGAAGGGCATGCGGTTCATGTGTAAAGTAGATATCCAAAGATGCCGTGAAATTGTATAGCATCAAAGGACACAAAGCGATTTGTGGTGACTCATTCTACACCTAATGTATGGATTGTTCGTTGTAAGAAATATTTAGATGGACGCACTTGGAGGTTGCGTTGTTCGAGAAGAAAATTCCATGGAATGTTTGAGATTAGTAAATATGCAGGACCACATACATGCATCTACGCCAAACTGTCCAAAGATCATGCGCATTTGGACTCCACCGTTATATGTCGTGAAGTTGAAAATGTGGTGAGAAGAGATCCGTCCATCTCAGTTCTAGTGCTTCATCAGATGATCAAGGACAAATTCAGTTATGACGTTCGTTATAAGAAAGTGTGGTTAGGGAAGAAGAAAGCAATTGCTAAAGTCTTTGGAGAATGAGAAGAATCGTATAAAATGTTGCCGCGGTGGATGGTCGCTCTTCAAGAAAGCAATCCAGGGACACGTGTGGAATGGCGGCATGGCGAGCCTAATGCCAACAATGAGGTTATATTCAAATGGGTTTTTTGGGCATTTGCACCTTCTATTGCAGGCTTCAGACATTGCAGACCAATGATACAGATTGATGGCACATTCTTGTATGGAAAATACAAACATAAACTCCTAATAGCCACTGTTGTTGATAGTAATAGTCATGTATTTCCTTTAGCATTTGCCATTGTTGATGAGGAAAGTCAAGACAGCTGGGGATGGTTTATGGCTTGCTTGCGATATCATGTGACTGATAGGGATGGTATATGTGTCATTTCTGATCGACACCCCGGTATATTGTTGGCAATGAACAATCCTCAAAATGGATGGACCCGTGAAAGAGCTCACCACAGATTTTGTCTCCGTCACATATGCAATAATTTTAACATGAGGTTCGGGAGCAAAGAATTAAAGGATATGGTTTACTTAGCTGGTGCACAACATCTACCACGAAAATTTAAGGCGAAATGACAGAACTTCAAGAAATGAATGCGGAATGTATTGCGTGGTTTAATGACCTTGATCGAGCACAATGGACGAACGCATACGACAAAGGACATCGATACGGATGGATGACTACAAATCTAGCGGGTATTCATTGTGTCTATAATTTGTTACCATTATTTATTTAATATGTTTGATTTATTACGTTTAGAAGCTAATACATAGATGCATATTTTGTCACTACTGTAGAATGCTTTAACGGGGTCCTTAAAGGCGCGCGATTTTACCCCATCACCGCTTTAGTGCAACTGACATTCTATCGTGTCTTGGAGTACTTTAACAAAAGGCGAGACGAAATAGGTGCAGCCTTGGGAAGGGGCGAAGTGTACACAAGTTACGCATTGAAGAAGTTGTCACATTGGGGAAAGTCTGCTGGAGGTCACAATGTGACATTAGTGAATCGCGAGAATGGTACATTTGAAGTCGTCACTGCGCCACGTGGCTATCATTTGAGGAAAGGGTCTAACAAGCAAGTAGTGAAATTGGAGGCTCGTAGATGCACTTGTATGAAATGGCAGTGTTTTGGCATTCCATGTTCCCATGTTCAAGCAGTCTGCGCCAGTGTTGCCATAGATGCTCATCAGTACATTGAGTCATACTACAGATTGTGTGTGTACAGTCAATGTTATGCTGCGAATTTCCAACCCATTCCTCACGAAGATTATTGGCCAAGCGCTAGACTTCCATACTCGTTGCTGGCTGATCCATCTCGAAAGCGAGTAAAAAAAGGTCGTCCTCAACAACGACGTTTGCGCACAGAGATGGATTGGAGAAGTAATCAGAAACAACCACGTCATATGCAGCGAGAGAAGGAATGGAGAGAAACCCCAACCACGCTGCGATGTAGTTTGTGTAAGCAGGATGGACACAATAGACGCACTTGCTCTCGTCGTCAGCAACAACAACCACCGAGTGCTTTATAGTGACAGCTCATTCAAGTACCCCGACATTTAGTTAAGCTATGCCTACTTACCGTTGAGGGTCAATTTCATGACTAACATTTGATATATTTTCATGATTAGTGTCAATGTAGTTGATGATTTATTTCCATAATTTTGTTAAACCTTTCCTACTTATGAATGTTGCATTTATTGGTAGTTTGCTACTTCTCATGTTCTTTCATTGGTAATGATTTGGGATTGAAGCGCGATATGGATCCTGGCCCTATAGATGACTCGGTTTTGAGTTCGCAAGCTCTCCATAGATCTACCCGAGTATGGAATGGACCGGTAGGACTTCTTGCCGATTTGCAAAATTTTATAGCATCGTATATATATTTTATATCTTCGTATATATATTTTAAATAATGTAACTTATATCTCGTATTTCCATAGGAGCCTGGTATATTGACTATCAGGCGTAATTCAGTTGCACTACATCGGTTGGTCCAACTGGATGAACGAATTGTCGAGCATCTTCACGCAGCTGGCTTTTATGGGACGGCGCGAATAGGGTTCATCTCAATTGATTGGCATCTAATCACCGCCTTGTAGAGAGGTGGAGGCCGAAACTCACACATTCCATTTTCCTGTTGGCGCGATGACTATTACCCTTCAAGATGTACAAATCATCTTAGGGTTGCCCGTCGATGGATTACCTATCACTAGTCGTGTAGAGCAAGATTACAATGCCTTATGCTTGACACAACTGGGCTTCCCATTCCCCGAAAATAACAGGACTGGTGGGCGGATTCAAATTCGCCAACTGTCAAGATGGTTTCCAAACCTTCCAAATAATGCTGATGATGTGGAAGTGCAACGCTATGCGAGAGCGTACATCCTACAACTTCTTGGAGGAACTTTATTTGCTGACAAGTCTAACAATCTCGTTCACATCACATATTTGCAATTTTTGGAGGACTTTGAGGCGGCGGGACAATACAGTTGGGGTAGTGCAACTCTGGCTCACCTATATAGACAATTATGTCTTGCAGCCGACATTGATGGAGCAGAGATAGCAGGACCGGTCATCTTATTGCAATTGTGGGCATGGGATAGGTTGCCTTTTCTCGCACCAATTATGGGAAACCACATTCGAGATGACATGATACAAAATGAAAAATTATTTCCACCTCCTCCATTTGGTCATAGGTAATTAATATTTTTTAACATTACAATTTCAATTTGAGTATATTTACATCCATTTCTTCATCCATGCTCTGTGTTGTTCGGTAAAGGTGGAGACATGCGTTGGAGACCACAGAACATCGATGCACGTGCTTTGACAAAATACAGAGAAATGATTGACATGCAAGGACCGGATGAAGTAATAAATATACTTAATCATTCTCTCCAACTAGTGCTTACGTCGACATCTTGTTGATGACACCGTTTTATTCATTTAATGTTGTTTTTTATGACTACAAAGTTGTTTGGGAACCGTATCCCGAAACAAAGATGATAAGTGACCTACCCGCATATTGTAGCAAAGTGGTCGAGCAATTTGGCGAACGAGGGCACCTTTGCTTTTCTTCTCGTGTTGTCGAACTCGTACAATCCCGATAGAGTCATGCGACAATTCGGTATGAAACAAAGGATACCTCATTTACATAGCACAAGTATGGAGCTACATAAGATTGACTTGAGAGGGAAAACGGATAAGGATTGGAGTGCAGAACATAGTGCTTATGTTTGCTTGTGGAACGAACGTGCCTCCAACATAGCAACTAATGAAATATTAGACGAGCCATTGGACTTTTACTACCCGTATATGCTATGGTATCGTCGCATTACACGACGATTCATGTCTCGTCGTGGAGCTATTCTTTGAGGCATTGGTAAGTGCAATTTTATTTTTTCCAATCATGAAGTTTCATATAGTTGTTTTCATTTTACTTTCGCATACAAGTTCTTACATATTTATATGTAGGCACATGGAATGACATCGATTCATCGATTGACATTGGGTGATGACGTGTCGATTGCACGTATTAGAGATGTAGCCGCATCGACTTTGATCGTAGCGATTTGAGCGGATTATCGCATGCATAATGTGCCCACATCATTTGAAGCTTCTCATCATACTTCTCATGATGATACGCGTTCGAGGCATGGCACTCCGGTGTATACGTCATCGCACCTCTCAATGAGTTTGAGACTCCACATACTCCATCGCTCCTCCCTACATGGCATTCGAGGCTACGGAAGCCTTTCCATTTGACAGAGCACCTACATCTTCGCGCCATTTCAATGCAACTCCAATAATGATGAATTTCTCTGAGAGTACAAGTACGCATGAAGGTGGAATGCGTGATATCGATGATATTCAGAGAGAAGATGCTCAAAATCCTATTGATATGGGGCAGTCGAATGTCCCATTAGCGTTAAATCGTAATGTCCGAGTCGTAAAGAGAACACGTTGTGGGACCGGAAGTCATTATTTGGGGTCTAATAGGACTTGTTTTTAACAATAATAAGACTTCTTTTTATTATTGCTTTGTACTCAATCAACTTGCAATATCTTCATTTGTACCAATTCAAATTGCAAGTGCTTCATTTATAACAATTCTTTTTTGTGAATTTAAGGACCTCAAAGGATTATAATTACTCAATGTTTGGTTTGTTTTTCTGCTATAAAGGAAAACGTGACTTGCAATCCTTCGAAAATGTAGACTTAGGCCATCTCAACAAACAATTCTAATTGCAAATCGTTGGTTCTTAGAGGCATGTAAGGACCTCAAAGGATTATAATTACTCAATGTTTGGACTTTTGAAAAGAACCTCCTAAGTTTCAGATTTGGGTTTGTTTCATCTGGTTGACGGATGGTTATCATTAGTACGATGAAAAGTTAGTCATTAAATTGAGGATTTAAGCTCGACAATTCGTTCATTTGGGTTTGTTTCATTTGGTTTGTTTACCTGTTGTTATTTGGGTTTGTTTCATTTGGTTTGTTTACCTGCTGTTTTTTTGTTGGTTGCCACTGTTGCCACTTGTTTTTTTTCCCGAAGTAAAGGAAATCGTGACTTGCGATCACGACTTCCACTATATGCAAAACGTGAGTGGAAATCACGACTTTCACAAAACGTGATTTCCACTCACACGATTTCCACCTTGCACAATCACTTGGTTTCCACATGGCGCGTGATGTGGCAGCTTATATTGGGAATTATTTCGAAGATATGGTCTTTTGTTAATTATTCCTCTCAATTATATTAATCAAGCAAAAACTCTTGGAAGTCATCTCTAGTGACATGTGTCATCATCTCATGCATTGTAAACATCAACTTTGATGTTCCTACTTCATACCTTAACAACTTTGCAATTGATAACTTGAATTTCACCCTCATCTTGATCATAACATCATCACATATATTTCATGCATTTCAACGCATACACCACTTTAATGGGTCCCACTGTTCTGTCTTGACATTCGCGTAAGCATACTTTCAATGCAAATCGCCACGAGTCTCCAAAATACTCGTTTCATGCCTTTTTCGATCCCGATTTCGATCGTGAACACCATAAACTTATAAATTATAAATAAGAGTTATTAGTGCAATATTTTAGAGACTTTTGAACCTAATGACATATTAAATATACAACTAAAATTAACACAAATACTAACTTATCAGCCGCGCTATAATAGTGGCGAATGCCGACATCTCCAGTGACTCTAACCCCGTGTGTCGCTCATCTTAATATAGTGCAATAGACCCTAAATACTAGAAATATTTTACATTCACAAAGAAACATTATTAAGAGCTATAGAGTAAAGTCATTGCTTTCAAAAGCACTATAGGTAAGAATACAAGTCCATATTCAATGCATCGATATAACTATCCTAGTAGCATGCTATTCAACTCATAAATCAATTCAAAAGCAGCCAACAAATACAATGGACAAGAATATAGGCAATAAGTCATTTCAAGAAATGATATTATGATCAAAGAACTCATAGGGTGAGTAGAATCAACAAAAACTCATGATACCAGATTACAAAGCATATATAGTCAAAACAGACTATTGAACAACATAAATGTAATGAAAATGAAATGTGAAAAAAATCTCAACAGATTAATAGTCATTCATCTTAATGTATACACGCATCTCGAGACTAATATAATGGTTCACATCTTGTTTTACATTTCACTAACTCTCCACTAACTCACCATTGATGACACAAATTCACAACTCAATTGATCTTATGATGTGTTCGCACATATCTCGAGAATCATCAATGATTAATGTTTTATATTTTCTAACTTAGGCTTATTAGTGTAAATCAAACTATGGCCACATCAAATTAACTGTATAAGCCACATTAACTTAAGTTAAGCTTACCACATCACTCTCTACCCTGGTCCCAAGTTGGCATGCATCTCGAGGCGCATCCCTGCTCACGTCTCGACAATTATACATAAATAGAGATGACTTAGTAATCTACATAAATAAATTACACTAGGAATACATCACATCAAAACTAACATATACCACGCCACATGCCTCGGTCATGGATCAAATTGATTAAACTAAGATTAACGTTACTCTCGAGAATTAACGGCCGTAATACGGGCGTTACGGGGACAACTCGGTTGACTCGGACATGAGAATCGAGGGTATATGTTATTTATGGATGATGGTTTCTGTGACGGGGCCGTTAAGTTAGGGGTTTACCCTAAGGAAATTTTTCTTGCTCAACCCAACCCGTGGTGCCTAAGGGCCACCTTAGTTCAGCACTACCAATAATCAAAGTAAATGAACAGCAAACAATGGCAACAAGGAAACGTTTTACTAGCTCTCAATGGGGAATACACCACCGGTACTCAGGCTTCCCCAAGCCTAGAGCCCATGTCATTATAGATCACCAATAAGTAGTTACATAACCGTCTAGGACACCTGTCCTGATTACATCGATTCATAGACTAGGTAAAACTCCACTCCTTTGTGGTCAAGGCAGTTACCCAACTGCCTTGTTCCCTTCCTGCCACCTGGTTCCATAACCGTCTCAACTGCTTGGTCAATTAGCACATGCTCCATGTATTCGGGACATTCTTGGACGTGCCTTGGTCATGTCAATGGCCATGACCAAGGTAGTTACCCAACCGCCTAGAACCGCCTTGACTTGGTCCATCCACGCCTCAAAGGACGTGGTCCATGTTTCTCTTAGGGGCAGGGACTGCTCGGTGGTGCCTGGCCGTGCCCAGGCACCCTGGGTGTTAGCCGGGGCTCGGTCGAGTCCCACCGGCTCGGGGTGGCTCGGACCATGGTCCGTGGGTCTTGCCTTGGCATGGTGCCCAAGGCATGCTCGAGGTCTTCCTTGCTTCGTGCCCATGCCGCCCCTAGGAGAGACCACCTCTCCTTATAGTAAATGTTAAACCGTTTCCTTAGCTCCAATAGGAAACATCAAGAAATGAAACCAAGCGTACTTTGACTTGGTCAACGTCCAAGTCAAGATTCGTCAACCCTTGCCAAGGTATGCCTTACCCGTGCCAAGGCGCGGCCTTGCTCGTGCCAAGGCATGACCTTGCTCGTGCCAAAGAAATCCGCCAAGGTATCGCCTTACTCGTGCCCAAGGAACTTGCCAAGGCGCGCCTTGCTCTTTTGCCTAAGGAACTTGCCTAAGTCGCCCGTGCTGCGCCAAGGAACTCGCCTAGGTTTACCGTGCCCGCGCCAAGGAACTTGCCTAGGTTTGCCCGTGCCTACGCCAAGGAACTTGCCTAAGTCCGCCCGTGCCTGTGCGCCAAGGAACTCGCCTAGGTTTGCCGTGCCCGCGCTAAGGAACTTGCCTAGGTTTGCTCGTGCTGCGCCAAGGCACTTGCCAAAGTGCAACCTCGCTGCGCCTAGGCACCGTGGCGCGACCTCCTTCACGCCGGTCGCCGCCACATCTGCTTCCACATGCTATCCCGCGACCAAACCTCATGGAACCATCCGAGCCCTCCGTAACTCGGCTATTTGCTAGGTTTCTTGTCGCCCACCCCAACCTACTCGGGTCACGCTATTGAGGGGCTAACAGTTGCTTATAATGCGGTGTTTAAAACCATTATATTATTGTTTTGCATCGCATGTGTGTACATTGCTATCAAGAGAATTTGTGTGACTGGTAGGTACATTAAGAAATGTGTCGACGCAGGTATCAGGTAGGAGTTACCCGAGGATATTAGACTAATCTAAATAGTAAGATATGGTGTCTAATTAAGACTATAGGCTAAATTAGTTCATTCAATAAAGAAAAATATGGCGTACCTCAAGATGAGTGTTGGGGTGCGAGGCACCGGATGCCAAGGAATCGGGGGTTAACGTGGATTGCAAATATGTTAAATGTATAACTAAACACACTAACCAAATGTAATTATGTGCTTAGGTGAATTAATTTGATTAAAAATAAAATAAAGTCATATAGTTGGATAGGAATTAATTGAACACTTGATCAACCTAGTGATGATCCTAGAATACATATAACAAGGCAAAATGAGTGGCTTTCATGTGGGACAAGTGGCTTCATGTGAGACAAGTGGTTTCATTTGGGGACAAGTGGCATTGAGGGAGGACACATGTCCTAGTAATTAACTAATAGTAAATTAAAGATTTGGCTAATTAATCCACTTACTCATATAAGTATATAAGGCCTATACTTAGTGAAGGAGCTCAACATATACATTTAGCTGAAAATTTGGAGGAATTAAGGAGGTTCTTGATTGAAAATCTCAGGGAGATCAAGGAGAGTTGGAGCTCAAATCAAAGTTTCATCAACCCTAGCTACAATCTCTCTATTTCAAGCTTGAAATCAGTTCTAGGTTTTAGTCATTTTCAGAGGGTAGATGTTTGAGTATTTGAAATTGGTTTACATATTTGGATTCCTCATTTCAAGCTGATAATCCAGCTGTTATGAAGTTCTTAATTTGGTTTTGAAATCAAAAATATATGAATTTTTGAAATTGTAATATGAAAATTGAAATTCTGCATGTTGTATTATAAACCAGCCTATGTAAATTGGTCATAACTTCCTTATTTTAAATCAAAATGGACTCAATATGGTGGCAATTAAAAGCTAACTCAAAGGGGAACAACTTTGTCCTACTGAAAGTTTTATAATTCGAATGTTTTCATGTCCAAAGGTGCTCTACAAATAAGTGATTGAATGCATTACGGGGTTTTTGAAACTAAGTTTTTAAAAGGCATATCTCCCTAATTACCTATCGAGATGAGCTAATATTTTAGTATGTTGTTATTAGATATGTTATCTGCCTTGTGACCAAAAATCAAGATTTTTGAAACTATAAATTGGGAGAAATAAATTTTCTAAGTCTGTTGGTCGGATTAGGTTTTAATTTGAGCCATTTTTGGTATAATTGCGATATCTCTTTCGTTTTAAATCAGAATTTCGCGAACCGAACCTTTTCGAAAAGCTAAGATGGAAACCAAAAACTTTGTACCAAGGGAGGTTTTTTAGATTTGGACAATTTCATGCATAAAATACGCTGCAACACGATACCAAAATTAAGAGTTTACTTAGTCTTTAGGGGTTGATTTGGGAAGATCAATTTAAAACTAATTCAACCAATTTGAATACATAATAAACACACTTAATTGACTTTAGGGAATAAGAGGACCATAGCTCAGGTACCAAGGAGCTAATCGCGGTCAGATTCTGGAATTCAAGGAAGCGGAGTGCGTAAACCCATTGGAATGCCTTACAGAATTCATGGTTTTATTTTATTAATATCGATCACATGTCTGGTTGTTGGTGGGTACACATGGGGTTTCACTCCAATTCGGTTGCGTATATATTGGTTGTGGCTAAATCACTTGCACGGGTTTGCTTGTTTTTAGCGCTCGAGTTGACGGCAGTATAATGTATCTACGACCATTGGGAGAGATGTAAGCTTGCGAATATATGCGTGGTTCATGTCTTATTTTATCGATTATTGGCTGGTTTAGGTCGGGGTTTTCTCGGATTATTCGCTTGTTTATTTATTCATTGTTGTTTTATTTCGTAGCCTGCTTTATTGGAATGTGTCGCTACATTTATTCGTTGTTGTTTTCGCTTGTCCCATGCCGCCTACATTCATGGGAATATAATTTACTGTTGTCAGATGTTATATTCGAATGTCTTGTAGTTTACCAGTTTTATTTCATGAATATTGTGTAGACTTCTCTTGGGATTTAACTCACTAGATTCGTTAATGTATTTGTTGGGTGACCGAGTGTAGATCCTTCGACGAGCAAGGGCAAGGGTAAGGAGGTATTGGGGCGACTACTTCTGAGATAGTGACACCAGCTCGTATTTGATTACAGTATATATGTATTTACTTTTCGTTGGGTTTTGGGGACTATAGAACACTGAATAAATGTATATGGATCTTTTGTTGTACTTATTTCGCCTTTAATATATACATGGTACCTTTTTGCCGAGTATTTCACTACTTAAGATTGTTAAATATTGCATAATTTATTCACTTAAAGACTTCCGCTGTAAAATTGTATTAATACTTGATAAACTGATTAATTGGCTAATTTAAATCGCTAATAATTATATGAAGATTAATTAGCTAAGTTAGAGTTTAGTGTAAAACGAGTAAGCAATCAATTAAGTCGCGGGCTGTCGTAGATAAACAAGCCACTACGTGGTAAGACTTGTTCACGTGTGATATGACGTAGCGGGTCCCACGGTGGCTTCGGAGTTTGGGTCACTACAGTTAGTGCATGTATCTCGATGCAGGGTCCCAAGTCACAGGTCGATGATCCTGATTAAGATAATAAGTAGAATTAAAAATTTGGGTCGTGACACCCAATCCTACATATTTGAGGGCCCTGGGCGAAGCTCAAATATGGGCCCTTAATTTTTGTAAGTGTATTAATCAAAATGCAAGCGAGCACCATTCTGAATGGAAAAAAATCAAAAAAATATTAATTCTATAATTTTTCATGATTTTTTTACTTTTTCTTCCAGACTTGAGATACACTAGGAGAGAATTAAATAATTTGAACATTGAAAAGCTCGCCGTCAATTGCACTAGATCGAGCTAATGGTAGAGTTTGATCCATGTAGCCGATTGGGATTAAGGTTATATTGTTGTTGTTTCTTCTGGACTTACAAGTGATAGTAAATGATTTTTTATTAGTCGAATTAGAAAGGGATTAGTAATTCATGTGAAACACAACAACGTAGCTCCAACCCTAAATTAAACTTATGAATAAATCATACAAAAATAAAAGAAAAAAGACTTCATCCAACGAAAAGAAAATCTTAAATAAATAAAAATAACTATAGATCTAAAATGATAAAGAACTACTTCACGTTAATTAGCGCTCATAATTCTAATTAATCTGCACATTAAAATAGATTAAAAAAACCCTTGAGATCACAATCTTCGATTTTTTCGATCTACTTTGTGTAGTTAAAAAGTAAGGGATCGATACGAAATAAAATGAAATAATATAAAAGCAAGTTTTGAATTTTGATCAAATACATTTCTATTTTAATTTTGTCGAAAGTTTTTTAAACTACGCTACATATGTTATATACTTGAAAGTTTGTAATTTTATGTTTTTTTTAATTTTATATACTCTAATACCATTTTAAGTTTTTTTTTTCAAGAATATAAAGCTTTTTTGTTAACTCAAAAAATAAAATAATATATATTTATATGGAGATTTAGAAAAAGTGGGGCCCCAAAAATGGTAGCTCCAGGCCATCGCCTCCGGGCCCCCTCAACGTGGGGCCTACCCTAAATGGAGTCGGAATTTCAAGCTCTATTAAGTTAGACCAAGGATATCTTATATGTATTCTTTTCAGTAGAAGAAAAATGATCTTTTACAACACACTTAATTATGTACGTTATAAAAACTTATTAAATTTTAAATTAACTTATAATTTAATATTGTTTATGACAAAAAATAATAATAGTTAATAACTGATTGAATATTATAAAACAAAAAACTTCATTCAATTCTTAAATCATTACACATTAATTTCTTAATTATAGACAATTTTGTTGCATATTGATTAAATAAGTTTTAACAACGTAGAAAAAAATATTTTTAGATGTATTCTAAAAATATTTTTTCATGTAGTATTTTAGGGGTGGGCTAACTTAGACATTTTTCTATTTTTTCTATTAATTTACTATGTATACAAATGGAGTCACAACAAGGTGTCATGGGCTACAACCTAGGGGAATAAGAATGGGAGCAAGGTCGCTTCAAGGGTAACTAAACGAGATGATGCAGGGAACAAGGTGCTTGTAGGCTGAGTAGACTGATTAGACGAAGATGACGAAGTGAACAAGGGAATATCTCCTCTTTGAAGGTCGCTTCCTGGCTGACTAAATGAAGATGACGTAGGGAACAAGGTGCATGTAGGTTGAATAAACTGACTAGACGACACAGTGATTTAATAATTTATAAGCAAAAATAAACAAATATTAATTTTTTTTATGATATTATAGAAAAAATGAAGTAAGAAATTAACATGAGAAAACATATCTATATATATAAAAGAATTGTTTATATGAGAATCTCTCACAACATGACACGTGGAATGTGAGAAGCTCTCACAACGTGACATATTGCATTATGATGTCATAATTGATGTTTTATAAGAAAAACAAAAAATACAAACCATTGATATTTCTCGCATTTAAATGAAGGGTATGATGGTAAAATCTAATTTTTCTAATATTTTAATAATTTTTCATTTTTTTGGTGTTTTTTTGGGGAGTTTTTCTTTTCGATCTTTTTTAAGGAGTTTTTATTTTCGGTTTCGGTTTTTCTAATAATTTTCGTTTTTTTTCTTTCTTTTTTTGAGATTTTCTAATTGTAACACAAAGTGTTTAACAAAAAAATTGTAACACAAGCATCACAAGTTTTTTTTTCTCTTTTGTCCATTACAACACAAATTCAATTAGTATTTATCGTAAAATATACGATTTTGTCTTTAGTGAGGTTAGAATCGGAAATGGAACAATTGATGCTTAATTTTTTGATTTCCTAAGGTTACAGTTGAAACAAGAAATTCTCAAAACGTGACAAATATTTAAGAATGGAGGGAGAAAATCATAAGTTTTTTTTCCACTTTTTTCCTCATCAAAATTATTTTATCCAATATATAGATATTTATTCTTGCCCGCGCCCAAAGCACGGATGCCAACTAATTTTTATATATATATAAAAAGCTACGACTTTTAGAATTTGAAATAATTTAATAAAATTAATAAAAAAAACAAGAAGAAACTAATCTCTAGCTAACTAATGAGAATATTTTCGTCAAAAATACTAATGAAAACAATTAAATTAAAAAGATAATTTTAAAGAAGAACGGTTTAAGCAAACCAAAAAAAAAAAAGAATTTTTAATGGATTAGATGTGTGCATCTATTTATTTAAATTTATCTTTAACTTTTTTACTTGCAAGTGACATGTTTGTTTTATGGTAAGAAAAGTGGTGTATGTTTTTTTTTTTTTTTTTTTGAATTTGGAAAGTATGCAATTAATAGGTAAAAATGTACACAATTGTTGCATTGCAATGTACGTCGAAACATGTGCATACTCCAATACATGTCGTCAATGAATCACATCCAATCTGACAGAGGCGTTTAATTCGGAAGAAGATTATTGGAGAGTTCGATCCCGCATAGAGTGGCTAAATGAGGGTGATAAAAATACGAGCTATATCCACGCGAAGGTTAAACAACGGCGCCAAACAAATAAAATTATTCAATAACAGGATGACCATGAGGCCTGGATCACCGAGCCATCTGACCTTCTTAAGATGGTGGAAAGCTATTTTGATTCTATATTCACATCTCAACATAGAAGACTAGCATCTGGTATTCTTAATCTCATTCCAAGAATAGTCACTCCTAAGAAGCCTCTCATCTAACTAATTCTATCATTGAGGAGGAGATCAAGGAAGCAATTTTTTTCATTCACCCTACAAAATGTCCTGGTCTAGATGGATTCTCTACAAGTTTTTACCATATCTTCTGGGATCAAGTCAAAACACATGTCAACCAATCAGCTCAAGCTTTCTTTAATCTTTCCAGTATTAGTCCTGCCACCAACCAAACCCTTATCACATTAATACCAAAATGCATAATCCCCAACCCATCCATGACCTTCACCCGTATCAGTCTATGCAATGTTTCTTATAAGATCATCTCCAAAATCATTGTCAAAAGGCTTAACAAGATCATTCATCATCTCATCAGTGAGAACAAGGTAGCTTTTATATCAGGTAGACAAATTATAGATAACATTTTGATTACTCATGAGGCAATTCATTCTATTAAGAAAATGAAGTTTAATGGCAACTCTATGCCCATAAAACTTGACATGAGCAAAGCTTATGATAGAGAAGAATGGGACTTTTTGACAAGTATTATGGAGCGTATGGGGTTGGTGTAAATGGATTTATACTTGTATATCTACAGTTAATTATAAAATTTTGTTCAATGGGAGCCTTTCTCAGACAATCAAGCCCTCGAGAGGCCTTCGACAGGGGGACCCTCTGTCTTATCTATTGTTCTTGATCGTTTCGTAAGGGCTTTCATTATTTTTGCATAACCAAATCCAAAGAGGTCAGCTCCATGGGATGCGCTTCTCTCCTTCCTCCCCCCTTTCTCATTTATTTTTGCAGATGATGCGATTTTTTTTGCCAAGCTACTCTACTGGAAGCGAATGCATTGAAGTAGATCATGTCTACTTATTTCCAGACATCGAGGTAACTCATAAATCAAAACAAGAGCAGAATTATCTTTGGCAAAGCAGTCAGCAACCAGATAAGACAATTAATATGTTCCATCCTTCAAATTTAAGAGTCATATTCTTTTGGGAAATATTTGGGTTCCAAAGTTGATGTCGAGAAGTCAACAAAGGTTCTCACTAACTCGATTGAGGATGATATTCAAGGAAAAATTGCAAGCTGAGCAGAAAGACTCCTCTGTCAAGCTAGAAAGTCTACTCTTATCAATTTTGTGGCATGTGCAGCTTTCGTATATCAAATGTCTTGCTTTAAGGTATACAAATCATTTTGTAACAGGATCCATGTGGCCCTTACACGCTTCTGGTGGCAAAATGATGCAAAATGAACAAGGAAGAATTAGTGTTTTTAGGAGAAACTTGCACATAGAAAAGAGGATGGCGGTCTTGGGTTTAGAAATCTTGAATGCATGAATCTTGCCTTACTAGCGAAACAGTTTTGGCGTTTGTTAACATCCCCAAACTCTCTTCTCCATTGTTATCTAAAGGCCAAATATTTTGTTGAAGATAATCCTCTAGTCATAGAGCCAAGCCGAAACTCTTCATGGGGGTGGCGGAGTCTCTTATTGGGCAGAGATCTTTTGCTAAAGGGTCGAGATGGAGAATTGGGGATGGCAAATGCATTCTCACATATGGCCACCCTTGGCTTCCAAGACCAACTTCATTTCGACCAATGATTGTTAGACAACTTTGTCCCAATTTAGTGGGAGATTTGATTGATCATCCTTCAATGTCTTGTAATCATGCACTTATCCATAGATACTTCACACAAGAGGATGCTAAGATCATCACTTCCATCCCTTTAAGCCGCACTGCTAGGCAAGATTGTATTATTTGGCATTATACTAAATCAGACAAGTATACAGTGAAGTCGGGGTACAGGTTAGCAAGTGAATTAGAGAATATAAAGCAGCCAAGCAATTCATCACCAAGCAACACAACCTTGAAAGAAAGAGAGCAGATGGGGTGGACTAGAATGTGGAAGCTGCCAGCCCGCCAAAAATCAAGTTCTTCATTTGGAAATGTCTCCATGAACTAATCCCAATACAAGTGTTCCGAGTTTAAAGGAAGATAGCGAATGAGCCCCTATGCCTAATGTGTAATGAGGAGAATGAATCAGTCATACATATGTTCTTCTTATGTACAGCCCCTTCCCTAATCTAAGGCACCGCCCGGCCTTATCCCGTAATTAAGCTCAAATCCTTACCACATAGGACTTAACTACGTATTAGTCAGTTTTTCTATCCAAATCTCCTCAACTACTTGTGTTTAAGATAAATAAAACACATATCACTTTACAATTGAATTTCAGAGTTGTTAAAATCTTATTAAAAGTTATAAAATTTAGCGGAATTCTTAACATATTATGCTGAAACAATTATTAAAAATCCTAAGTGTGTGGAAACCAAGAAACAACGATCACATGCATATATAATAAAATGGCGAATATAAACAGTGTGATGGTCAACATAAGTCAGGGAACTAAATGCTCAACCTAATATACAACCCCAAAGTGTATCAAAAACATAACTGTATAATACAAAAAATATCAAAAATCTACAAAATGTCGATGCAGTGATACGTCGCTAGCTCAGAGGTAGTCACCAATCTTCTCTTTGCTCGGCCTGCTTATCAACAGCTTTGCACCCACCGTAACAAAATGGACGTTGAGTACAAAAAATAACAGTAATCCTCGTTGACAAATTCATTCACACTTTGAAAACAAACTAAATGGTATTTAAAAGCATAAGTTCAATAAAGAAATACTAGTACCGCAATTATGCTAAGAAATACCACAGTTAAACAAGTGAAACTAACAAAAGGCTAAATAGTTATGATTTGGATCCGATCGGCTGTGACCAACGTCAATGAAGCCTTAACCACTAAAGGACGTGCGTGGTGTCGCACGGTCTAATATTTCTAGGGACTCTAACCACAGTGTCGTCAAGGACTCTAACCCCGGTATCATCAGGGACTCTAACCCCGTATATGGGCAACCCCAGGGACCATAACCCCGTGTGCCTCATCATAGTGACGAGTGTCGACATCCCCAGGGACTCTAACCCCATGTGTCGATCGACTCATAATGCAATGGACTCTAGATTCTACAACTACTTTATAATTCCAAGAAATTGACTCTTTAAGGATTCCAAGAATTGGTTATACTACAAAGCACAAATTCTCCAAAGATTACAAGTCCACAAAGTCATTCACAATTCACAAATCCCTAATAGCATGCTATTTATACTAGATTGATTGTAAAATAGCAAAAAATGATATATAGCACATGAATGGATTCAAAAGATTTCAAGTTATCAAAATATCATGGAAGTCAAGCTCAACAAATGAAGAATAACAATTAAGTCCATGATATGATAGTACAAAGCTAGACATAGTCAATATAGACTACAACAAACAAGTTAAAACTGGAAATGAAATGTAAATATATAATCAACGGGTATACTCACATCAAACAATGTAAAGTCCTAGCTTTACCGGCCTCCCGACACTCTAAATCTCGTGTTTGAATCCCCGTAACACTCTCCTAGGTTCCTGATATCATATAACATATTTTTGGATGTGTTTAGACCTTTACTTAGGATTTTAGACTTGTTTATAGTGTTTAAGAAATTTTAGAAAATTGCGGATTTTTATGTTGTCAGGCAATTAGCGCGCTAACCACTATCTCTAGCGCACTACCCGAAGTTAGCGCACTAACTGTCCTATCTAGCGCGCTATGTGCATGAAAACCCAGAATTCTGCAACTAGAATTATGAGTTTACACCACACATAGGCTTCACCAATGCCTTGGGGACCTCCACAAACACCTCAAAAACCCCAAGACATCATCAACAACATAAAGCAGCTACTAACATGACCTAATTCATGAATTCATCAAATTAACTAAACAAACTAGTGTAAGTGAATTACCTAGTTGATGTACACTAGCTTGATCAACTCTCACACTTTCAAATTACCAAACCCAATTGATTTTCTTCTTCTTCAAACCTCTCCAGCAATTTTTCTTCCCTCATATGCTTGTAAAATGAAAATATATGGTTTGCATTAATTGATCTCTAACTATATTTATGAAATGGATATGGTTGAATGATAATCATTGATCTAATTACACACACGTATCTCGAGACCTATCTAATGAAACACCTCTTAACACATGTCCCACTTACCTCCACTAACTTAACCTAAATAATCACAAATAGGTAACTTAATTGGTTTCTAGATGTGCTAGTATGTGTCTCGATGCAAATCACATGGCTATTGTTTTAAAATGCAAACTTAGGTTACATTTAATTCAAATTCAACCATAGTCACATTAAAGCCATTATATAAGCTATATTAAACTCAAGATACACTTACCACATCACTCTATACCCCAGGTCCCATGTCGGCACGTCTCCACTCATGTCTCGACACCTGTACAAGACTAGGAGTGACTTAGTAGTCTACACATATACAATACACTAAGGATACACCACAAGTCTAACATATACCTTGGCAATCTCGCCTCGGTCAATGCATATATCACGGTGTGGGTCCCACGTCACGGGTCGGTGATCTTGATTATGAATAATAAGTGAGATTAAAAATTTAGGCTATGGCATCTTATGTATTGATGTGCGGAGATTTTGGATGGGCAGTCCATTTGGCATAGATCCCTCAAAAATCTAAGGTTGCAATATCAGAGAAATATGGCTCTATATAGTCAAAGCGATGGAGGATAGTATGACGACCCAAAGCCCAAAAGACCTGCCCTAGGGGAAATTTAGTAATTTCGTAAACCTTACACCAATTAGTCCCACTACATAAATCTAATTGTAAACCCTAGCCTCCATTAATCGATTTACAAGTTCAAAATCAAGAGAGAAAGAGAGAAAGGATTTTAGTGTTGGTGACGCAAGTGGTGGCATTCAAAGGTACAATTATCTTCTTTATTGTTCTTTTTTTTCTTCTTGATTAATTGAAAACTTGGGTTAGTTAAAAAAAGTAAGAGAGACGAACCCTGATAGGGTGCGCCGGCAGCGGGGTTGCCACCGCCGACGAGGGCACCGATAGGGGCATCACGACGACGCCCTGTGACGTAGGGCGCCCATGGGCAGCTCAGTGTCTTTGGCGAGGACGTATGTCCCCGCCAACGCATCTAGGGCCAATTTGGCCCTCGGACATTCGACTGATTGGCCCCTGCACCTTAAAAACCAAGGATGAAATGTCCTCGATCACCTTATTTTGATAGATAAAAAATATAAAATATATATGATATTTATCTGTGTATATATATATGATAAGATAATAATAAATCCTACTTTCAAACGGGGCACTACCGCTCCCACCCTTGACACTTGCTGTGACGGCCCGAGTCCCACAAACTACGTGCACCCCCAAGTCAGCCCTCGCAAAGTCAACGCAGACCTAGTCAGCCTCTTTTTCTATTATTATAAGTTATTTGGTGGTTTAAAGTTGAATCGTTGTAATTTGCAAGTTCAATAGTTTAATAGCAGAAGCAAAACTTAAACAAATATAAACAATTCAAAGATATAGAGTCGGACATCCTAATGGTGTGGAACCCTATAATGTATAGATAACATGCATATATATGGTGGTGGTAAAAAGGGAAATCATGAATATACATGTATCAATGTCGCTCAAATCCCAAAGAGATTCCCAAGTGTTATCAAAACAACATATACATACATATAGTTACAACACAAAAGCGCAAAAAAAACCTACAAGTAAGCAAGAGGAAAAGCTACTCTAAGAGTCCTTAGAGGAAGTCACCAATCACCGGCCCCTTGTCCTTACTCGTCTGTGGATCTGCAATTGTCACTGAAGGTGACAATTCTAGTGAGTAAAGCCAGTAGAGCTTCAATCACAATTCATGAATTTAAATAAATAAGTCTAAGTATCATGCGGGAATTTAAAAGACAGAAAAGTAAATGAAAGTCCATGATAAATGGACTAGAAAGTAATAACTGCGATACAAAGTGTCTAGGAGTGAAGGGAAGACGTCTAAGTGGTGTAGATCCACCGAGATCGGGTGCCAGTACTCGACTTCCTAGAGCCACAACCCTCCAAGTCGACAAGCTTAGTTTGGTGTACATGGGGGCATCAACGGTGCCCCGAATACCTCACCCACGTCTACTACGTACGATCCAGTACTCAGGGTGAGGTCACGTTTGTCCATCTAACACCAAACCCAGGAGTACCTTCCTGACACACTCAAGCCTTAGACACTCAGCAATTGAGAATAGAGTCCAAGTAAATGGAATAACAATAAATAAATCCAAGAATATGATAAGAATTGGAATTGATCCTCTAGCTGGTTTAATTACCTCGTATCAACGCTAACACGCGCTCTCGCGGCTCCGACACACGTCCAAATCAACTCCCTGATGCTAGACTCTAGTTAGCTAATTACCTTGTTTCAATTTTGATTGATTATATACTTGTTGGAGTCCTTAAGTTGCATTTAGCATCATTGTTGCCAATGTAGTTTAATTGTAATCTAACTTGCAAAATTGTAATTTTACACTTTTGTGTTCTTGGTCTTTCGCTATTAAGGGTTCTTATTGTGTTAGCAATACAATTTGACATATTAGTGCTAAATAATCTTATTTAGAGGCCTACAATAAATTCCAAGTCAATTAAGGCTATAATGAATACTTTTATTCATTTCAAGTCCTCATCGGCACTTAAATCAGCCAAAATTGTCCAGATCTGTTTAATATTGTTCAACACATTTTATTAATTGTTTTTGGGTGTTTTTGAACTATTTAGGATCATTAGAAACCATTTCAAGTTAGTTTAAAGCATTAGTTTGCAAAACAGTCCCTTAGGGACTTCAAAATAATTACTTGAAAGTTAGTTTTCCTACAACTTGGAAAATGGCTTAAAAATAAATAGAATTTCCTAAAATTCTCAAGGTTGGTTCCGTGAAGTCCAAACACTTGAAACCAAGGTCTTCAAGTAATAAATCTCATTTATTAGTCCAAAAACTCAATTTGCAACTCAAAGTGGAATTTCAAGTCCTTATTTACAAGTATGAGATTTTTAGTTGAAATGCGACTTGAAAACTGAGTTAGACACGCCGAAAAATCAAGAAAAAATTGGTGGATAGCTTCAAAATGATATAATAACATATTCTAAAGATTTTGGTCGACTTCTGGCATCGTTTGATGCCCGAAACGTGTTCAAATAAAATTCAACTCAATTAGGAAATCGTCTTTTCCTATTTCAAAACCATTTTCGAAAACTATTCAAAACTTATCGAAATAGCTTGAAAATTTTGGAGAATCGAATTTGTAGTATTTTGTTGTTCTTTGCAAATTTTGGTGACTTTTAGACTAATGTAGACCATCAGAAAAGGTCCTAAAATTTGCCAAAAATCTACTTAAAATTGTTCCTTTATTTTAGTTGGCATTTTATCAAACACTTGAGATGCAACCTCTTGAACATAACATTGATTTAACTCACATAAGTTCTGTCCATAATTAACAAATCCATTTCAGACAACCAAATAAGAGTAAAATCTCAATCATTAGACATATAAAATACAGGGAATCAACCCATCAATGATTTAAACTCATTCTATCATTATCATCATCATCATCATCATCATCAAGAACACCAAAAACATGAAACATTAATTCAATCCAATTCTTTACAGCACTACAAACCAACTTATGATACTCATATTGAAGTAAAAACATAAGCATAACACCTCCATTTACTAATAAATTCAATCCATGCATGATTCAACACTAAAAACCCCAAATTGAGACATAAAAGCATTAAGTTTCTTGATAATTTTTGAATACCATTACTTGGGTCTTTCAAGAGCTTGAAACCATTATATTATAGATTAATATCTCACTAATAGATGGGGAGTAAAACCCCTAAAAAATTAGCTCACCGTAAATCAAAGAAAACATTCAATTTAGCATGAAAAATGAAGAATAAGGGTTACCTAGGTTTGATTTCTTCTCCTCCTTGCTAGGACTCTTGATTTATCTACAATCTCCCCTTGATTTGCAAGGATCACCAAGTTTTACCTTCTCAATAGGGCTAGATTTTTTTGTTTCTTGATTTGCATGTGAGCTCAAATGAGTTAAGTCTCACTTTTATACTATCTAATTTAATCATCAATCACTTCCTAATCCATATAACATCCAAAGGCCCTTATTTACTTCAGCCCTACACTTGATTGACACCATTTTTAACTCATCTTTCCTAATAGGACACTTCCTAGGATCATCTCAAAAAGAATCAAAGGTCACAATAAATCATTCCCAACTATAGGCTTATGTAATGTTTTTCTATTTTATTTAGATAAGCTTAGGCACATTAACTCAATTAAATAGTATATTAATGACTTATCAATGTGTATTGATCTCATAGTAGTTCTCGACTACCCGGTGCCCCGCGCTTCAACACGCATCTCGAGGCATGACGGGTCCAAATTTGACCTATTGGTGTTTTATCCGACTTGGTCAAGTTTGCTAATTACTTAGCATAATATCTCGTCATATAAATTGGTAATTTGTACATCTAAGCTATTTCATTCTAAATAGCTATGTATCCACGTCGCACGCATCTCGAAGAGTCCTTTCATGCATTTCGACACAATCAGACCAATAATTTACTGAAACTTGATACTTCTTGAGTATGAAATAGGTATTACATACACCACACATAAATAACATACCTCGATGTCGACTCTCGAGAATTGACCACGCTCGCCACGTCAGGTCGGGTCCATGTCATTGTCCTGAAATCGACGCATGGCACGAGTTAGAATTTTCAAGTTGTTACAGCCTTCCCAACTAATTAGAATTTCGCCCTCAAAATTGAATAAACTTAAGTTAAGACTTACATGAATCTAGAATAGGTATGAGAAGTGCTCGTGCATATAGGACTCTAACTCCCATGTTAGCTTTTGTCCCCGTGATGCTGCCACTTGACGAGGACTGACGGGATGTCCTTATTCCTCAGTCTCTTCACCTAATGGTCCAATATTTGAATAGGCTGCTCCTCATAAGTGATGTTCTCCTTCAATTCTATCTGACTCAAATCTACTATCGTTCGTCTACCCCTGTTCGACCTATCTAGTCGAGCATCGATATATGAAATACTGGGTGGATCCCGACTAACCGAGCGGTAACTCCAAATTATAAGTGACCTTGCATATTCTCCTCTTCACTCTGAATGGACCAATGAACATCGGCGCGAGCTTCACTTTGATTCCAAATCATTTATGACCCTTTATAGGCGAGACCTTCAAATAAACGTAGGCCCCCTCGTCATACTCTAACCCGCTATGGTACTTATCGAACTACATTTTTTGTCTCCCTTGCGCACCCTTTAGACGTAGTCTGATCTGTCGAATCTTCTTTGTGTGATCCACTACAATCTCAAGCTCAATAGCTGCCACATCCTTAGGTTCTGCGCAACATGATGTAGATCTACACGCCTACCGTATAGTGCCTCAAACGGTGTCATCTCAATAGTGGCCTGATAACTGTTATTGTATGAGAATTCATACATATGAAGATATTCCTCCCAAGAACCATCATACTCTAACATACATATCCTCAACATGTTCTCGAGTACTTGGATCAGTCGCTTCGATTGTCCATCTGTCTGTGGGTCGTAGGCGGTGCTCATGTCCAATCGCGTGCAAACTTGTGCCTGCATACTCTACCAGATTTCTGACGTAAATTGCGACCCTCTGTCTGACACAATCGACAACGGAACTCCGTGAAGTCGGACAATCTCTCGCTCGTACAAACTGGTCAATCTATCCACTCGATGTGTAGTAGAGATCGGTAGAAAGTACGCAGACTCAGTCAACATGTCCACAATCACCCATATGTTGTCATGTCCACGTGGAGATCGAGGTAATCCACTTACAAAATCCATAGCAATATACTCCCATTTCCACCGTGGAATCGGTAGTGGTTGTAGCAATCTTCCAGTTCTCTAATGCTCGACTTTGACCCGCTGACATATCTCACATGCTCTAATATACTCCGATACATCGACCTTCATTCCCGGCCACCAAAATAGACGTCGCATGTCTGCGTACATCTTGATCCTGCCTAGATTAACAGTGAAACATGAGCGGTGAGCCTCCTGAAGTATCTCTGTGCAAATCTCAGTCACTGATGGAATCCACAGCCGCCCTCTAAATCTCAGGCATGAGTCTGTCGACTGACTCTAATATGGATGATCTAAACTCTGAGCCATACCACTGAACTATCGATAATGATTATCTGCCTGTTGACCCCCTAATACAATCTGGATAGAGATGATCTGAGTCCTCATCAGTCCACATATCAATGCCTCAGTGGTAGTCAAACACATTATATCAGCCGCCTCAAACAACGCATACTCATCTGTCATCTGACAAGTCACAACCTCTGCGTCGAATCCTCGCCTGCTCAAGGCATCTGCGACAACGTTGGCCTTCCCCGGGTGGTACTCTGATGAGAAATCATAATCTTTTAGGAACTCCAACCAACATCTCTATCTCATATTCATTTTTTTCTGGGAGAATAGGTACTTCAAACTCTTGTGGTCCGTGTATAAGGTGAACCTCTCTCCATAGATATAATGCCGCCAAATCTTCAGCGCAAAGACAACTGCTACGAATTCCAAGTCATGTGTAAAGTAGTTTTCTTAGGAATCTTGAGCTGGCGTGATGAATAAGCGATGACTTTACCCTCTTGCATCAGCATATAGCCCAAACCAGCCTTTGATATATATGTATACACAGCCAAACCTTTCCCAGACTCTAGCAATAGTAATACTGGCACAATCATCAATCTCTGCTTCAGCGCACTAAAGGCCTTTTCACACTTGTCATCCCACTCAAACCTGACATCCTTCTTCGTCAGTCTGGTCATCGGTGCCGCAATCTTAGAGAAGTCTTGCACGAATCGTCAGTAATACCCTGCTAACCCTAAAAAACTGCGGATGTCTGTAACCGAAGACGGTGTAGGCTAATCTATCACGGATCTAACCTTAGCGGGGTCTATCGACACTCCGCTAGCTCCTACTACATGACCTAAAAATCTAACTTATGTAAGCCAAAACTCACATTTACTGAATTTCGTGTGCAACCTATGCTCCTTCAAAGTCTGCAACACTACTCGAAGATGTCTCTCATGGTCCTCACGAGCCTTGGAATAGATGAGAATATCATCTATAAACCCAATCACAAATCTATCTAGGTATGCCCTCAGTACTCGGTGCATGAGATTCATAAACATGGTAGGGGTGTTCGTCAACCCAAACGGCATGACTGTGAACTGGTAATGCCCATATCTCGTGCTAAATGCAGTCTTCTCCCTATCTTCATCCCTAATCCTGAGCCGGTGATAACTCGATCTCATATCAATCTTAGAGAACCACCGTGATCCATTCAACTGATCAAATAGGTCGTTTATGCGTGGGAGCGGGTACTTATTCTTCACTGTAACTCGATTCAGCTACCGGTAATCGATACATAATCTCGAGCTTCCGTCTTTTTTCTTCACAAACAAGACAGGTGCGCCCCATGGCGACATGCTTAGGTCAATGCGTGGGAGCGGTTACTTATTCTCAACTCCTCTAGCTCCTTATGAGCCATCCTATACGGTGATCTCGATATCGATTTGGTCCTCGGGACCAAGTCAATGATGAGATTTATCTCTCTAGGCGGTGGTAATCCTGGTAGTTCCTTTAGAAACACATCGGTGAACTCACATACTACCGGTACATCCTCAATCATAACCTCGGGTCTCTCTGTCGTACTCATAACATTAGCAAGCGTCTTAAGCTCCTGGCTCATAGCTAGTCTACCTCTGGTGATCGGTAGTCAACTCAATATGCCCTGAAAATTGAACTTTGTCCCATATGGAAACTGAATAATAACTAACTTACTGAAACAGTCTAGGTGTGTGTGGTGGTACGCGGCTAGCCAATCCATACCAAGTAAAGCATCATACTCTAAGAACTCTATCACTCGTAAGTCCACTGGTAGTTGGTGTCCTTCTATCTCTACTACGCATCCCTCACAAATCATATTAGGTTATATCTTGTCCTTAGCAGCAGTGCTAAGGATCAAGGGTCTATTAAGCCTAGTTGGTCTCAACCCTAATGTGTCTACCATGTGCCCAAAAATGAATGAGAAATTCAAACCATAATAAATCATAATATGCATCAATGTACGACCAATTGAAATCATACCCTTTATCAAGCTACGGGAAGCTCATAGATCTGGTTCTGAAATGACATGGGCTCTCTCCTTGTCCGCTTAGGCGATCGTTCGGTGTTGTTTCTGCAATGGTGGTGGGCGATGGAGTGGCACATCCGTACGTAGCGCAGCCCCTCTCTAGAGTAGAAGGCACTGTCGATGAAGACGGCGAAGGTGTAGCCGTACTCTGTGATCTGAGTATCCTCAGGATCTCCTCTAATCGTTGATCTTGGGATGTGACCCTCTGAGTCAAGGTCTGTAGCTCCTCTATGCTCGCGAATCGAGGACTTGCGGCCCTACTGTCATCGCCTAGCCCAGGCTAATCTGTCATCTCGATCTACAAACGGAAGCGTGTCGCTAATCAGCATATAGCTACCGATATAGTATAGTACAATACACCAAATATCACATATAGAATCAAGTCTCAGTTTTCCCTAACTCTCCTCACTTCCCAACTGAGACTTTAAGTCAGGATCATAGGGTTCCACTCTAAGTTCCATTCATGTCCTAAATTTATTATTGATTTGTGTCTTATATTTATTGTGGCTTTGTTAAAAGTTGACACCTAACTCTTATCTAACCTATCTCTAATACCAACTGTGATGGCCCCAATCCCCACAAACTAGGCCTCGCCCGGCCTAAGCCTATGTAGACCCCCGAGTCAGCCCTCGCAAAGTCAACGCATGCCTGGTCGCCTTTTTTTCTATTATTATAAGTTATTTGGTGATTTAAAGTTAAAAAGTTGTAATTTGCAAGTTCAATAATTTAATAGCGGAAGCAAAACTAAAAGAAATATAAAAAACTCAAAGATATAGATCCGGACATCCTAATGGCATGGAACCCTGTAGTGTATAGATAACATGCATATATATGGTGGCAGTAAGAGGGAAATCATGAATATACATTATCAGTGTTGCTCAAATCCCAAAGAGATCCCCAAGTGTTATGAAAACAACATATACATATATATAGCTACAACAAAAAAACGCAAAAAAACCTACAAGTAAGCAAGAGGAGAAGCCACTCTGAGAGTCCTCAGAGGAAGTCACAAATCACCGGCCCTTTGCCCTTGCTCGTCTGTGGATCTGCAATTTTCACTGAAGGAGACAATCTCAGTGAGTAAAGCCAGTAGAATTTCAATCACAATTCATGAATTTAAATAAATAAGTCTAAGTATCATGCGAGAATTTAAAAGACACAAAAGTAAATGAAAGTGCATGATAAATGAACTAGAAAGAAATAACTGCGATACATAGTGTCTTGGATTCAAGGGAAGGCGTCTAAGTGGTTTAAATCCATCGAGAGCGGGTGCCACTACTCGACTTCCTAGAGACGCGACTCTCCAAATCGACAGGCTTAGTTCGGCGTAGCGAGGGGGCATTAACGGTGCCCCGAATACCTCGCCCACGTCTACTACCTACGATCTAGTACTCGGGGTGAGGTCATGTTTGTCCATCTAGCACCAAACCCAAAGTACCTTCCTGACACACTCAAGCCTAAGACACTCTGCGATACAGAATAGAGTCCAAGTAAATGGAATAACAAGAAATAAATCCAAGAATATGATAAGAATTGGAATTGATCCTCTAGCTGGTTTACTTACCTCTGATCAATGTTAACACGAGCTCTCACGGCTCCGACATGCGTCCCAATCAACTCCCCGACGCTCGACTCTAGTTAGCTAAGTACCTTGTGTCCATTTTGATTGGTTATATACTTGTTAGAGTCCTTAAGTTGCATTTAGCATCATTGTTGCTAATGTAGTTTAATTGTAATCTAACTTGCACATTTGTAATTTTACACTTTTGTGTTCTTGGTATTATGCTATTAAGGGCTTTTATTGTGTAAGCAATACAACTTGACATATTAGTGCTAAACAATCTTATTTAGAGGCCTACAATAAATTCCAAGTCAATTAAGGGTATAATGATTACTTTTATTCATTTCAAGTCCTCATCGGCACTTAACTCGACCAAATGTGTTCGGACTTATTTAATATTGTTCAACACACTTTATTAATTGTTTTTTGGTGTTATTGAACTATTTAGGATCATTAGAAACCATTTCAAGTTAGTTTAAAGCATTAGTTTGCAAAACAGTCCCTTAGGGATTTCAAAATAATTACTTGAAAGTTAGTTTTCCTGCAACTTGGAAAATGGCTTAAAAATAAATAGAATTTCCTAAAATTTTTGAGGCTGGTTCCGTGAAGTCCAAACACTTGAAACCAAGTTTTTCAAGTAACAAAATCTCATTTATAAGTCCAAAAACTCAATTTGCAACTCCAAATGAAATTTCAAGTCCTTATTTGCAAGTATGAGATTTTTAGTTGAAATGCGACTTGAAAACTGAGTTAGACAAGCCGAAAAATCACGAAAAATTGGCGGACACCTTCACAATGATATAATAACATATTCTGAAATTTTTGGTCGAATTTCGGCATCGCTTGATGCCCTGAATATGCTCAAATAAAACTTAGCTCAATTAGGAAATCACATTTTTTCTATTTCAAAACCATTTTAAAAAACTATTCAAAACTTATCAAAATAGCTTGAAAATTTTGGAGAATCAAATTTGTAGTATTTTTATGTTCTTTGTAAACTTTGGTGACTTTTATACTAGTGTCGACCATCAGAAAAGGTCCTAAAACTTTGCCAAAAATCTACCCAAAATTGTCATTTTCTTTTAGTTGTCATTTTATCAAACACTTGAGATTCAACCTCTTGAACTTAACATTGATTTAATTCACATAAGTTCTATCCATAATTAACAAATCCATTTAAGACACCAAATAGGAGTAAAATCTCAATCATTAGACATAAAATACAAGGAATCAACCCATCAATGATTTAAACTCATTCCATCATCATCATCATCATCAAGAACACCCAGAACATGAAACATAAATTCAATCCAATTTTTTCCAGCACTACTGAAGTAAAAACATAAGCATAACACCTCCATTTACTAACAAATTCAGTCCATGGATGATTCACCCCAAATCGAGACATAAAAGCATTAAGTTTCTTGATAATTTTTGAATACCATTACTTGGGTCTTTCAAGAGCTTGAAACCACTATATTCTAGATTAATATCTCACTAATAGGCGGGGAGTAAAACCCCTAAAAATTCGGCTCACTATAAATCAAAGAAAACACTCAATTTAGCATGAGAAATGAAGAATAAGAGTCACCTAGGTTTGATTTCTTCTCTTCCTTGCTAGGACTTTTGATTTCTCTACAATCTCCCCTTGATTTGCAAGGATCACCAAATTTCACCTTCTCAATAGGGCTGGATTTTTTTGTTTCTTGATTTGCATGTGTGCTCAAATGAGTTAAGTCTCACTTTTATACTATCTAATTTCATCATCAATCACTTCCTAATCCATATAACATCCAAAGGCCCTTATTTACTTCAGCCCTACACTTGATTGACACTATTTTTAACTCATCTTTCCTGATAGGACACTTCCTAAGATCATCTCAAGATGAATCAAATGCCACAAAAATCAGTCTCAACTATAGGCTTATGTAATTTTTTTTGTTTTATTTAGATAAGCTTATGCACATTAACTCAATTGGATTGTATATTAATGACTTATCATTGTGTATTGATCTCATACTAGTTCTCGACTACCCGGCACCCGGTGCCCAGTCCCTCAGCATGCATCTCGAGGCATGACAGGTCCATATTCGGCCTATCGGAATTTTATCCGACTTGGTCAAGTTTGCTAATTACTTAGCTTACTATCTAATTATATAAATTGGTAATTTATACATCTAAGCAATTTTGTTCTAAATAGCCTCTTTCCCACTTCGCACGTATCTCAAGAAGTCCTTTCACGCATTTCGACGCAATCAGACCAATAATTTACTGAAACTTGATACTTTTTTAGTATAAAATAGATATTACATACACCACACATAAATAGCATACATTGGTGTTAACTCTCGAGAATTGACCACGCTTGCCACGTCAGGTCGGGTTCATGTCACTGTCTTGAAATTAACACATGGCATGAGTTAGAATTTTCGGGTCATTACACTTGGACTGGGCGATGAGGGACTCGCGGGACCCACACTAATGGATTTCGAAATAAATTTAAGAATAAATTAAGATTAATATATGACTTGTTGGTGAAGTGAATGTGTCTTAAATTGTTTAGATTCGCAAAGCGGATCACATTAGACCCCGAGCATGCGAGGATCAAAAATAGAATTTAAAGCGAGTCGAGGTAAGTAGGGAGCTTCGCTCATACATTAAATGTGGTTTGAATATTAAATAAATAGAAATTTCATATTCTTATCGAAAGACTTAAGATTGAGTTGCATTAAGTTAATGGTTTGAATATGCTCATCTATGGAATGGAATGCATGTGACATGAACAAATTCGTTATTCGATCCTAAAGCGGTGATGGAGCTATATGCTTATCAAAAGATAGTAGTGAGCGCCACAAGTAGTAGTGGTGTGGCAGTGTGCCTACCAACAGAGAGTGGTTCGCGCCACGAGTTGCAATGGTGTGGCTATGATGCCACCAAAAAAAAAAAGTGGTCTGCACCACGAAGTATCAAGTTCACAAGTAGCTACAATCGGTAATGGCTTGGAAACACTTACTATTGATTTGATGGAACTAGATGGAGATCACAACAGCCATTGTCACCACAAATGGTTCATATCACCTCGAGGGTGAATATTTCAGTCACCGGATTCATAATATTAGCTAGAATGCATTGAATGGAATAACGGCTTATACGTATTATTTATTTCTTATGGTAATTCTCATATTGAACCATGTCGCATGAATAAATGGAGTTTATTTACGAACTTTTGAATTCTCTTTCATTATGTGGTTTCAAAAGAATGCTTACTTTCTTGCTTATTTACTTATGAGTCTTACCTTTATGTTTTACTAGACTTGGAACTTGTTTACACACCTTTACGAACATGAGCCATGTCACTATTGCTTTTCATTAAATGTTACAATTCGGTTTACTACTTCATGTGTAGAATTGTTTTGCTTTATAGGTAATACTTGCATGTTTAGTGTTTGAGCGAGTCTTATCTCTTATTGAGCTCTGTTTGGTTCTTTAGCTCACCCCACTTACATCTCAGGTATCCACGTCAGCTCTAGATTCCAAGAAAGGGAGAGGCAATAACTTGAAGCCTTCTCTCTTAATGTGAGCCTAGTATTTTATTATCTGTATATTCGTTTTTGAAACTATTAAACTTGGGTTATACTTTAAAGTAGGTCATTTGGGTAGTATGAACACTATCTCCCTTGTAGTTAAGTTATTTGGGAGTTTTTGGATAACCCTACATGATTGTACAAAATGAAAACCTTTTTACAGTTCTTTGGTAGACATATGGATTCGTTCTATATTTTATTCCCCATTTTATTTCTATATTGTCTTTGTGATTATTCCGCAAGTTGTTTAGGCGAGCCAGACCGCTTGCTTAAGCTCGATTCGGTTGTTGGGCTTAGGAGGCGGTCTGGGTCGGGCGAGCTGACCTTAGGTCGGGGAGGGTCGTTTCAGATAGGAAGGTGGAAATTAGTATGTAGACATGGCTGGCTATTGGAATTTGCCAGGAGTGGAAACGGATGATTAAGTTTGTATTTCATGGCATACAAATACCTATGGAGGAGACACTCAATCTCACTATGGAAAGATGTCTCGAATGGAATAAAACGACTATCAGTCCCCAAGCCTATAATCCGGTTTATGATTTCAGATTTGCGAGCAAATTTTTTCGAGGGAACATCTTATGTACTGATGCTGCATGCGACCCCATTACTAGCAGAAGAGGGATAGGCTGGTTCATCAGGACTCAAGAGGGTTTGGTGGTGCTTGCGGGTTGTCATTTTATCTAGTACACTCATGATGTTGATTGGGCTGAACTATTAGCACTTCGACATGCTCTCTCCACAATCAAGGAAAGGATTACAAACCTGACCATATTTTCGGACTCACTTGACGCTTTGGAACTCATAGCAGGAAATTCATCTGTGAGAAATCGTGAACTCATGTTAGTAGATATTAAAGATCAAACACATAATCTTGGGGATCCAAGCTTTCACTATGTTCTGCGTGTGTATGATGTTGTGGCTCATTGTTTGGTCGAGAAGGCCTTGATTTCTTGCAACTCAGTTTTATGGAATGATTGTATGCCTCTGGAGATTAGTTATCTTGTAATTGAAACGTTTGGCTAATACAATTTTATGACAAAAAAATGAATCACATCCAATCACTTCCTCTGTGTTTTCAAGTAGACTGGTAATAAGTAGAATATCTTTTTCTAATTAATTCCTCTTGAGTATTGGTAATAAATATTTTAATTGTTTTTACATAGAGGGGATAAGAATGCACTGGGCTTGATTAAAAACAAAACCTGAGCTTAAATATGTATTTTGATACCTTTGTTAGGGGTGAAGTATAATGCGTGCACACGCATCTCAATGCAAAAATAAATGGATGCTAACACATGTGTCGCGGTTGTGCGTATCCGTTCTAGGGCACACTAATATTTTTCTAGTTTAATATCTATTCATATATTAGATAGCGTTCCCCATTGTCAATGTAAACCTATATTAGGGTATCTCTAATGCATTACACCAAAATCGTGCAACTTTTATATCATTTTGGTTTATAAAGTACCAAAATCACTATTTTCATTTTCAACCTTTCACACCAAATCTCACACCAAAATGGGCCCACCACAAATTCCCCACATATTCCTATAAATATCACACCAGGTCTTTTTATTTTTAATATTTTTTAAATTGTTAAAGTTGTTGAAAGGTGACCCCATAAGTAAGATATAAATTAAAAAAAAATAATGGATCTCATTCGCATCAAGATGCAACAAGATTTGGTGTTGAATTGAAGACCAATCCAGCATCAAATCTTCCGATCTCACTCCATAATGGCGTGGGTTGGAGATGCTCTTAAGGATAAAACGCACATCAAACACCAACGATCTATTCATTTAATAATACAAATATTTACAGTCATATTTACCGCTCAACGTGGTGCACACTTAAATCTAACCTTCTAGGTCATTTTTATAACCACGACTCATCATAATCCCAATCAAACTCTAACTCACAATCTCACTGATCAAACACAAATATTATCAATCTTATATAAAAAACAATCAAATCCTATTAAAACTCAAACTTACAAATTAAACACAAATTAAAACACCAAATCTTAATTATATTAAGACATGGAGTTTAAGCCAAAAACCCAATACCATGTATGTTGTTGTATTAAAATACAATTCAAAAATGTCACGTAATCAGTTAATCATTTTTACTCCCTCTGGATCTTTATAATTAATGTTTAAAGGTTGGACACGATTCTTAAAGAGTCGTTTTAATATGTCTTAGTGGAAGAAAATGTAGCATGAATGGATCAAATTTGGTCACTAAAATCTCTTGCAATCATTATGTCGTTCATTTGCAAGGCCAAGGCTAGGGCAATAAATTTATAGTCAAATAATGGAAAATGTTAGAATGACACCCAAAATGACGTCCTTTATGGTGTGCTCGGTTGGTTTGTTAGGCTTGTCTTGATAGGGTTGGACTAAGTTGCATTGGATTAGTTGGCTATAGATTAAGGGTGATTCAAATGTGGGGACTTGTTCGATTAGGTTGGTTGGAGTTTAAGTAGTGTAGCCCAAATGACATTTCTACCTCTCTCCATATAAATACCCTAACACAACTGAACTCACCTCACTCGTGATCTCAAACCTCTAAAAAAAGAGTTTAATAATCAAGAATTGGTGCTAAACCGCTGTAACGACCCAAAATTTGTAACCGTGTTTACGTATTTAAACAGGCTCAACGACCCGTACTGTGGGACCCACACCGTGATATGTCCATTTACCGAGGCAAGGGTGAGGTACATTTTATATTTGTTGTGATTTATGCCTAGTGTATTGTATATGTGTAGACTATTAAGTTTATTTTATATGGGTGTGTAGCTATCGAGATGAGCGGGGACGTACCTCGAGTCGCGTGTCGATGTGGGACCGAGGTAGCGGCATATTGGGGTAAGTTTAATTTATTTGAATTAAGTGTGAATTTATGTTGGGTTAATAAGTGGCTTTAATGTGGCCACATTTAGCTAAGTATTAAATGGCCTATAGTTAGTGAAATAAAACCATATGCACTAGATGTGCATCGAGACACGCGTTAACCCATCATGAGGCAAGGTGTCCAAATGTTGAGTCACTCAAAAATGACTTGAGGGACAAGTGGGACAAGTTGATCCATGAGATGAGCCTTGAGACACGTGTGCACACAATAATCTATGGCTATGGTTTAAACTTAGCACTATATATGGTCCAATTGACCATTAATCAACAAATCTCATTTTTTTATCTCATTAAAAATCGTTGCTAGCAGGAGAAGAGAGAAGAGAGAGTTGCTTGTGTAGGAGAATGAGAGGGGGAAAATGAGAGAAACCAGAGAAGATCAAGGTGAGTGTGGTGGTGTTAAGTTGATGTTGTTTGTGGTTTGTTGTTGGTGAAGAGGAAGGAGAGTCGTCTCCCCTCCCCAAACGAGCTGGGGTTGGATCTCCGACCCCAGCTCGTGAAAGAAAAAAAAAATTCCATCAACGAACCAGGGAAGTCCCTGGTTCGTTGAGGAAAAAGGGGGCACACGCACGAGCCGTGCGTGTGCACCCCTTTCCTTGTTTGGGCCGAGCAGGGGCACGGCTAGCTCGGACCATGGGGCGAGCCGGGGGTCTAGGCCAGCTCGGACCATGGGGCGAGCCAGCCCAACGCTCCGGTCGAGTCGAGTCCGACCCAAATAAAAAAAAAAAAAAAAAAAAAAAAAAAAGGAGAAAAGAATTGGAAAAAAATTCCAGAAAATTGGGGAAAATTTCGAAAAATTATATTTCGACAAAATAAATAGAAAGTAATGAATTTCTATGAAAAATAAAATATTTGGAATTTCGAGATGAGACTTTTACGGGGGTTTTACCTCGAAAAGCGCGAAATGGGCGGATTGGCCTAAAAATTTAGAAATTTGTCTCGAATTCGATTTGGCCTAAATTGATAACTTATCGAATGTTAGGGAACTAAAGGGAGAACTCAGGAGTTTTGGCACGCATTTTGAAGTATCGAGGGATCGAATAGGCTAGGACAAGTGTGTGAGTTCTAAGTACAACTCGCGAGAATTTTATATTTCATTTCATTCCCTTTTATTGATTTATTGGTCTATTGGTGGACATTGCTACTTGAAATCTCACATCATGTTGTTCTTGTATCTATTCATGAGTGAATATTATGAAGTGATGCCTTGTGAATTGTTTCATTGACTCTGATTCCTACTCTTGATGTCATTTTTGAAAAGAATTGATGAAAAGCATGCGAATGGGATAATTTGGATTTAATTGAACTTGTATTCAATTTCCTTTGGGCTTTATAGCCTAACTTGTTTTGGAATCCTAGAGTTTTGGAATTATTAGGCTTTGTAACTAAAGTAGGGATTATCTAGTGTCCATTGCACGAGAGATGCGCGGTTCACGGGGACATAGGTCTACCGGGGTTCCGGTACTCACCACTACACTTGCGCGGCACACGAGTTATGTGGCTCGGGGTGGTCGGCAAGAATGAGGTTGATGTTGTATAAGAGTAGAGCGCTGCTCCGCTATGTGTGAGAGAAATTTTGAGCGCAGCTCCATATAGTAGTGGAAAAGGTTTGGTGATAGGTTCTCACCGCCGACCGGACGTAGATCATCTCGACTTAGCCTGTATCAGTCTCTACATTTTTACCTGTGGTATTTACTGGACATTATTTGATTCAGCTATTTACTTCGCTATTTTATGTTTTTAAATATCATTCGTTTATTTTGGAAATGTGGCATATAATTCTCCGGTTATAGCATAAATACCACTATACTCACCGTCTAGTTTGTGACGGTGGGTGTTGGTCCGTCGGGCACAGAAGCAGACCGAGAGAAGGAGAAGATCGGCGACTTCCTCTCGAGCAGTTCAGCGACTATCCTCACTCATTTTGTATGTCTCGACTTTTGGTGTATTATTATTTATGTCATTTTGGGTTGTACATTGGGTTGAGTGACTAGTTCCATATATATACATGCATGTGATGCAGTATGTTTTTCCTGGTTTCCCACATTTAGGATTTTGGATAATGAAAGCTTCTGCATGATCTTTAAAATACATGAGAATGATAAAGGGATTTTAATTAACTTAATAATATCGAAACATGTGTAGTGAATGTAATATAGGGACGAAAGGCTGACTAATACGTAATTAAGTCTTATGTGATTTGGATTAAGGCTTGATTACGGGATTAGGCCGGCCGGTGCCCTATTTAGTAGTTGGGGCCATCACGGTTGGTATCAGAGCCGAGTTAGAGAACGAGATGAATAAAACACAAACCGTAGTTGTGGAAACCAGATGACCTTTGCCTAGAACCAGTTAGTTGGAAAGTGAATGACAGTGAGATGGGGGATTTCGTTAATGTATTTGTTACTTACTAAAGGTATAAATATACTTATGCGCTATGTCACGTAGAAGCTGATTCGCGTTCACTATCCATTGCAGACCCCGATGGCTGATACACGCAGGGGAGGAGATGCAGAGCCTAGTGGCGATCGACCTCCTACTCTTGCGAAGGATTTACAACGATCGTCGAGCGAGTGACGACTTAGGGCCGCGGTTGACCGATTTCATCGCTATGATGACCGCTCGTTTTGCTCCACCGACATCGACATCGACTCATACGATCGCTACACCTACGTACGGCACCAAGACTTCCTATTGCAGCTTTTGCGCGCCGATAATCGTGATCGTACCGGTGGTGGAGACAACAGTGAGGCGATGACTGTCTCCCACGCCCTCATATTCCAAAGACTTCGGTGGAAGTTCACCGGTGAAGAACTTCATCGACTCAAACCAAACTATTTCGATGGAGTCGGGGATTTTCGTAAGATTGAGAAATGGATCTTGTCTCGGGAGAAGCTTCATCGGCATGCGAGGATTGATGATAAACTTCGGGCGAGAGATCTCATCATATACTCTCGAGAGAGACGCCGACGTGTGGTGGCGTATGACAAGGTGGCCACTCATAGAGAGTTCGAGACATGGGATGCTTTCAAGCGAAGTACTATCGCGGTATTTTCCGCCTTAAGTTATGAAGAGTTTGAGAAGAGAGTTCATGGACTTGAGACAGGGGCCAGAGGAGACTGTGATGCACTACATGGATCGATATGATTATCTGCGCCAGTTTGCTGGGGACTTGGTGAGATATGAGTCCGGGGATGTATATCACTTCGGTGATGGACTCAAACCCGATATTGGGTATTACGTCGTCAATTCAAGCGCGAGGACACTCACCGAGATCTATGAGTGAGCCCTAGCGCATGAGACATACTATTTGGGCGAGTTGCTGATGGCAGAGCACCGGGTCCAGTTTTATCTCAGAGCGAGCCTTAGAGTATGAGAAGAGGAGATAGAGGGGTAAGGGAGCAACGGGATGGAACCAAGGTTCTCGGGGTTTGGGGACACCATTCACCCACCGGTTGTGCCTCTTGTATCGTCCATTGCTCCATCACAAAGCATTGTTGGCAAACCTCCCTTGCCACCTCCCATCGACCAGCCTTTTACCACTCATGTTGTTCCCGCACTTCCCGCCCCCACATACTTCACGGCAAGCTGTACCGCGCAGGTGGCAGAGGCAGAGAGGCCGAGATCCTCAGACAAAGACCGGAAACGGCCCGCAGAGAGAGGGCTAGTCTTAGACTCGGGGTCGGCGCAGACAGGTTGACATGCTACGAGATGTGGACGGTCGACACATCGTGAGAGAGTGCCCGCATCCCGCAAAGAGTGTACGCACGCGAGCCCTGAGGAGGTTCACATGGTAGCCCAGCCCAGATGCCGACGCTACACGAGGTCTCATTGAGGGTACGATTTCTATTTGCGATCGAGATTTATATGTTTTATTTGATTATGGATCTACCATATCTTTTATTGTTGGTCGCATGGTAAACATCCTAGGGTTGAAACTTGTTAAGCTCAGCGTACATTTGATCTTGAGTACTGCAGCCGGGGATAGAGTTTACCCTGATAGTATTATTGAGAGATGTCTCGTCGAGATAGATAGAGTAGAGCTACCTGCGACTTTAGAGTCCTCGAAGTTTTAAAGTTCGACGCGATTTTAAGGATGGATCGGTTAGTTTGCATACCACGCTTATATCGATCTTTTTCGAAGACAGTGATATTTAAGATCCCGGGTGTTCGTCGTTCACTTATAAAGGTAGTTCACGAGGACCGTAGGAATGAGAGGTTGACTCGCGACTAGTGAGGAGATGGAAGCATTGATTTCGATGTACACTATACCAAAGAGTCGGGGACCTAGGTTTGAAGATATATCGGTTGTTAGAGAGTTTCCCGATGTTTTTTCGTATGATTTATTTGGTTTACCGCCGCATGCGAGAGATCGATTTTATTATCGGGTTGGTATCAGGTACAAAACCGATTTTCATACCACCATACCGGATGGCACCACGAGAGTTAGAAGAGTTGAAGACTCAGCTTCAGGATTTGGGACAGAAGGGATTCATCACACCTTCTATGTCGTCATGGGGAGCACCCGTCCTTTTTATGAAGAAAAATGATGATACTTTGAGACTTTATATCGACTACTAACAATTGAACAAAGTCACAATTAGGAATAAATATCCACCGCCGAGGGATTGATGATTTGTTTGATTAGTTGAGAGGAGCACGCTTTTTCTCCAAGATAGACTGCAATCGGGTATCATCGATTAGGATCACGGACAACGATAGGTCAATTACGAAATTTCACTTGAGATATGGACATTTTCGGTTCACGGTCATGCCGTTTGGGGTGACCAATGCTCCAAAGCCGGTGTTTATGGATCGATGCATCGTGTTTTCGATCGTTTTCTTGACCAGTTTGTGATCGTCTTCATCGATGATATACTGGTATACTCAAAGACGATGGAGGATCACGAACAACACCTCGAGAGACGTTGTAGACTTTGAGGGAGCATAGATCGTACGTCAAATTCGGTAATGTGAATTCTGACTTTCGAGAGGTCAAGTTTCTAGGGCATGTTGTCGGAGCAACATGGATTGCAGTTGATCCAGCCTAGATTCAGGCAATCATGGATTGGCCAGCACCGACTTCAAGTGGCGAGATCATGAGTTTTCTCGGGTTTAACAGGGTATTAATGCCGATTCGTGAAAGATTTTTCAAAAATCGCTTCACCGATTACTAAATTGACTCAGAAAGACGTTAGATTTCACTGGTATAATGAATATGATGAGGCATTCGCTCAGTTGAAGAGATTATTGACTACTGCGCCAGTATTAGTGTTACCAGAGGTTGGATAGGGCTTCTCCATCTATACTGATGCTTCTCATAGAGGTTGGGGATGTGTGTTAATGCGGGGTACTAGTACGTAGCCTATGCATCTAGACGATTAAAGGTACATGAGAAGAATTATCCAACGCATAATTTGGAGTCGACAATGTAGTGTTTGCATTGAGGATATGGAGACATTATCTATGGATAGACATTTACACCAAGCTTCGATCAAAATAGTCGAAGTATATCTTCACACGGAAGGATATGAATATGAGGCAGCGCAGATAGTTAGAATTTCTGAAAGATTACGACTTTTCCTTGGAATATCATCCGGGAAAAGCGAATGTAGTCGCGGATGCGCTAATGCGCTGAGTAGGATACATGTTGGAGATGCAAAGGTTCCCACTGAAACTAGAGTTGAGATTTGCGCACAGATGAGAATACAGACCGTATCTACACAGAATGTGTCAAAGGGTAAAAGGACCGAGACGTTGTACTCCAGGTTTAGTGAGTTAGCGCAATGTGTAGATTATGTTGATTGGACGGAGACGTCTGACCAGTGTTTGCGCTTCAAGGGCAGACTCTGGATATCATCATTACCGGAGCTGCGAGAGGAGATTCTTCAGAAACACACCATTCCCGATTCACCATTCATCCGGGCGGACCAAGATGTACCGCGACATGAATAGACATTTTTGGTGGACCGGGACGAAAGCGGATGTGTCAAAGTTTATTAGGAACCGTGAGATCATGTCGGCAAGTGAAGGTGAACATCGCAGACTTTGAGGATTGCTACGACCTCTTCTCATCCCAATGTGGAAGTGGGAATACATTGCTATGGATTTTATGAGAGGATTGTCGAGAACCGCTCGAGACATGATTCCATCTCGGGTTATTGTTTATATATCGACGAAGTCTGCTCATTTTCTACCGGTGGCGCATATTATACGTTTGATCGATTGAGTATACTTTTTTGAGCGAGAGATTATTAGATCGCATGGGGTATCAATGACTATTACGTCGGACGAGAGATGTTATGTATACGTTCGGGATGTGGCGGAGTATGCAGGAGTAGTATGGTACGCGCCTACGCTTTAGTACGGCTTTTCATCCTCGGGATCGACGGCGACCGAGAGATTGATACTCGTTCTAGAGGATATGTTACGGGCGTGCGTCTTGGAGTTTGGCGTATCATGGGAGGAGTACCTTTCCGTTGTGTGAATTTGCATATAAAAACGGTTATCGACCAAGAGTGAGATGGCGCCTTTTGAGGCTTTGTATGGTAGGCCGTGTCGCTCACCATCGTGTTGGGTGAGCCGAGGACCGGAGACCGTGGGGCTGAGATTGTTGTCGATCACACGGAGAATGTACGATCGATTCGTCAAAGACTCAAGGGAGCCCAGGATCGACGAAAGAAGTATCCGGACGATATCGCGCCGATCTCATGTACACCGAGGATCCTTTGTCTATTTAAAGGTTTCACCTCGGAAGGGTCTTCGGAGGTTTGGAGTGAAAGGTAAAATTGCACCGAGATTTATCGGACCTTTCGGAATTAAGAAATGGGTCGGAAAGGTTGCGTATGAGCTTGAGATACCTCCACCGATGTCGAGCATTCATCTAGTCTTTCATATATCCATGCTTCGATTAGCCGAGTCGAGAGCAAGTGATCGTCCAATCAGATTTGAGCCGGTGTAGACTCGATCGAGGATATTTCATACGAGGAGCGACTGTTCTCGATCCTAGATCGAAGGGTACAATAGTTGAGGAACAAGTATATCCCAAAAGTACTCATCAAATGGCGCTTTCACGATGATACGGAACTCACTGGGAACGGGAGGACTATATGCGAGATAGGTTTCCGTACCTATTCGAGTAAGGTATACATGGTAGTTTGACTTTTAAGTTTCGAGGACGAAATTTTCATTAGTTGGGAAGCATTGTAATCGCCCAAAATCTATAACCGTGTTTACGTCTTTAAACAAGCTCAATGACCCGTGTTGTGGGACCCCACACCGTGATATATCCATTTACCGAGGCAAGAGCCGAGATACATTTTATATTTGTTGTGATGTATGCCTAGTGTATTGTATATGTGTAGACTATTAGGTTAATTTTATACAGGGGTGTAGGTATCGAGACGAGAGGGGACGTACCGCGAGTCGCGTGTCGACGTGGGACTGAGGTAGCGGCATATTAGGGTAAGTTTAGTTTATTTGAATTAAATGTGAATTTATGTTGGGTTAATAAGTGGCTTTAATGTGACCACATTTAGCTAAGTATTAAATGGCCTATAGTTAGTGAAATAAAACTATATGCACTAGATATGCATCGAGACACGCGTTAACCCATCACGAGGCAAGGTGTCCAAATGTTCGGTCACTCAAAAATTACTTGAGGGACAAGTGGGACAAGGAGATCCATGAGATGAGCATCGAGACACGTGTACACGCAATGATCTATGGTTATGGTTTAAACTTAGCACTATGTATGGTCCAATTGACCATTAGTCAACAAATCTCATCTTCTTATCTCATTAAAAATCGTTGCTAGGAGGAGAAGAGAGAAGAGAGAGTTCTTTGGCGTAAGAGAAGGAGATGAGGAAAATGAGAGAAACCAGAGAAGATCAAGGTGAGTGTAGTGGTGTTAAGTTGATGTTGTTTGTGGTTTGTTGTTGGTGAAGGAGGGAGCTCGGGAGCTCGGACGAAGAGGAAGGAGACGACTCGGAAGATTCGTCTCCCTCTCAAACGAGCGGGGGTCGGAGATCCAACCCCACTCGTGAAAGAAAAAAAAAATTTCCATGCGTGTGCACCCCTTTCCCTTGTTTGGGCGGGCCGGGGGCTTGAGCCGGAGGCTCGGCCCATGGGACGAGCCATGCCCGCGCCCGGCCGAGGTGGTCGGGTTCGACCTGCTGGGTCGACTCGACCCAAATAAAAAAAAAAGGAAAAAAATTTAAAAAATATTCCGAGAAAATAGGGGAAAAATTCTGAAAAATTATATTTCGACAAAAAAATAAAAAGTAATCGCTTTCTATGAAAAATAAAATATTTGGAATTTCAGGACGAGACTTTTACGGGGGTTTTACCTCGAAAAGCGTGAAATGGGCGGATTGGCCTAAAAATTTAGAAATTTGTCTCGAATTCCATTTGGCCTAAATTGATAACTTATCGAATGTTAGGGAACTAAGGGGAGAACTCAGGAGTTTTGGCACGCATTTTGAAGTATCGAGGGATCGAATAGGCTAGGACAACCGTGTGAATTGTAAGTACAACTGTGAGAATTTTATATTTCATTTCATTCCGCTTTATTGATTTATTGGTCTATTGGTGGACATTGCTACTTGAAATCTCACATCATGTTATTCTTGTATCTATTCATGAGTGAATATTCGACGTGATGTCATGTGAATTGTTTCATTGACTCTGATTCCTACTCTTGATGTCATTTTTGAAAAGAATTGATGAAAAGCATGTGAATAGGATAATTTGGATTTCATTGAACTTGTATTCGATTTCCTTAAGGCTTTGTAGCCTAACTTGTTTTGGAATCCTAGAGTTTTGGGATTATTTGGCTTTGTAACTAAAGTAGGGATTATCTAGTGTCCATTGCACGAGAGATGCGCAGTTCACGGGGACATGGGTCTACCGAGGTTCCGGCATTCACCACTACACTTACGCGGCACACGAGTTATGGGGCTCGGGGTGGTCGGTAAGAACGAGGTTGATGTTGTATAAGCGTAGAGCGCAGCTCCACTATGTGTGAGAGACATGTTGAGCGCAGCTGCATATAGTAGTGGACAAGGTTTGGTGATAGGTTCTCACCGCCGACCGGACGTAGATCATCTCGACTTAGCCTGTGTCAGTATCTACATTTTTACATGTCGTATTTATTGGCATTATTTGATTCAGCTATTTACTTTGCTATTTTATGCTTTTAAATATCATTCGTTTATTTTGGAAATGTGGCTTATAATTCTCCAGTTATAACTTAAATATCACTATACTTACTTACCGTCTAGTTTGTGACGGTGGGTGTAGGTCCGTCGAAGCACGAGAGATCAACGAAGGAGAAAATCGGCGACTTCCTCTGAGCAGTTCGGCGACTCTCCTCACTCATTTCGTATGTCTCGACTTTTGTTGTATTATTATTATTTATGTCATTTTGGATTTGTACATTGGGTTGAGTGACTAGTTCCATACATATACATGCATGTGATGTTGTATGTTTTTCTTGGTTTCCCACATTTAGGATTTTGGATAATGAAAGCTCCCGCATGATTTTAAAAATACATGAGAATGATAAAGGAATTTTAATTAACTTAATAATATCAGAACATGTGTGTGACGGCCCCAGTTTCCCACAAACTGGACCCCGCCCGGCCTAAGCCCACGTGGACCCCCGAGCCAGTCTCGTAAGGTCAATGCAGGCCTAGTCAGCCTTTCAATCCATCATTATAAGTGAATTCATAATTTTAAGTTGAGTTATTAGTATTTTTCAAGTTTTACAAATTAGCGAAAGCAATTAATACATAAAATAACTCAACAATAATTGTAAAAGAGTTGGACAACCTAATTGTGGAACCCCATAAACATGTACATTCATGTATATCTTGTTTCAAGTGTTATAACTAAGCAAAAGTGATATACCTATCATGTGTATCTCTCAACCCACATAAGTATCCCAAGTATGATAACAACATATATAAGTAATACAAAAAAAAATTTAAAACCTACAAAAATGTGCGGAGGAGGGCCGCTCCGATATCCTCAGAGTAGATAGCCGAGTATCGCTGTCTTGCCCTTGCTCGGCTGCAACGGATGCTCGCACTCGGTCAAACACGAGAATGTCGAGTCCAAGTAAGTAAAAGCCGGTAGGATCTAAATAGTAATTCAAATAAATGAAGCGAAAAAATTCATACGGATAGAAAGAAAGTTGTATAGAATGCATGATAATAAGACTTGTAAAAATGAAAGTACAACGAGAAATGAGTGTCAAAGGAAACAATAGAGAGGTTCCCAAGTAGTCCAAGACCACCGAGTGAGGGTGCTATAGGGTTTGGGTCATGAGTTCTTTGCAACGCAAGCGCTGCACTCGGGTCTTAGGACGCGCGTCGCCTCTTTGTACCTAGACCATCGCGAATGAGGGATATCAACGGTGCCCGGATAAAACACATCTCATTCCGACCAAATACTCAAGTGACTCGAGGTCATGGCTCCGGCTGCAAGCGGTAACCACTCCAATCGAGAGACACTCATATGACTCACTTGCCCCTGGACACTCATAAGTGGGTGGGAATTCCAAGAAAGGGACACAAGACAACATCAATAAAATATAAGCTCAAATGAACTACGTGCATTTCCTAGCTGGTTTTACTTACCTTAGATTCACAAATGCCGCCACGTCAAAGTAATCGTTCGAATCCTAGTTGAGTCCTTGCGCATCTACATTCATCATATGTACAACGAAGTCGTTTAAGGGACCATATCGGAACCATCAATGACTACAAGATTTGTCAATTCGACTTGTAGTTGAAATCAATGTGGTTTAGAACCTCACCATGGCCTTCGATTGAGGTCTCAACTCCAAAAATCCATTTGAAGGACGCAAACTTAGCCATGATCTACGCCTTTCGTCTTCTTTGCGAGCAATCCATCGCGTCGTCGGGCTTCGTCGAAGTCACGCCTCATTGTCCACCGTTGTTGTGTCTCGTCGGGGATCAATCGGTCGACGACGCGCCACCGCGCCTAGCTGCTGCCGCTGCTGCGGCTCGTCCGCGAGCTCCCTCAGCGTCCTCGCCGGAGTCGCGTCATCGCACCACGTCATCCGCGCACCGCCGCCGCTGGTGATTCCGACGGAGCCGCTTGCTGCGCTCCTCCTCCGCGAGCAAAAGCGCCACCGTCGCGTTTGTCGTTGCCACCGCCGCACCGCCGATCGTCATCATCTCCATAGTCGCGCCACCTCCCGGTCGCCGGAACCGCCGTTCGCAGCCTCCGTCGCCCGCGAGTCGTCGTCCGTCTTCTGGTCCGCCGCCGCCGCCGCCAACCAACTTACCGGTTTGTAATCGCTGAGTCGCGCCGCTTGGTTGGCGTTTGCACCGGCCAGCTCCTCCGAGCCGCAACACCGCCTACGTCGCATCTAGGTCGGTGTCGCCTTCGTCGTCTCTCGCGTCCGCTCGCCTCGTTGGAGCCGCTACTCTTCGCCGGAGCTCCTTTCACCTCGCAAGTTGTCTCTCTTCCTTCTCTTAGCGCGCTCTCTTTTTCCCTCTCTCTCTCTCTTGGCGGCTCCCCTCTCTGCGATTGTCTATGTTTCCTTTATTTTGTTTTGGAGGATAAGAAGATAAGCCTCTTATTTATATAAGGTAATTTAAACCTTAGCCTTAGATCTTGTTGTGCACACGTATCCCGAGGCTTATCACAAGGAGCACATTGTCCCACTTGTCCCCCAAGTCACTTGTGAGTGACTCAAAACATGTGACACCTTGCCTCATGATGGGTTAACGCGTGTCTCGATACACATCCTAAGCCTCATAAATCTTTTTTTTCGTAACTATAGGCCCCTTTATTCATTACATTTTCATGTGGCCACATTACAACCACACATTACCAAATAAACTCACATTTAATTCAAATAAATTAAATGTACCCCAATATGCCGCTATCTTGGTCCCACGTCGACACACGACTCGAGGTACGTCCCCTCTCGTCTCGATACCTACACACCCGTAGAAAATTAACTCAATAATCTACACAAATACAATACACTAGGCATACATCACAACACAACTAAAATGTACCTCGACCCTTACCTCGGTAAACGGATATATCACGGTGTGGGTCCCACAGTACGGGTCGTTGAGCCTGTGTAAAGACATAAACACAGTTAGAAAATTTGGGTCGTTACAACTCTTCCCAATTAATGAAAATTTCGTCCTCGAAATTTAAAAATCAAACCAACATGTACACCTTACTCGAAGAGGTACGGAAACATATCTCGCGTATAGTCCTCCCGTTCCCAAGTGAGTTCTGTATCATCTTGAAACTGCCACTTAACAAGTACTTTTGGGATAGACTTATTTCTCGATCGTTGTACCCTTCGATCTAGGATCCGAACAGTTTGCTCGTATGACATATCCTCGGTCAAGTCACTCGGCTCAAATCTACAATCGGACAATCACCTACTTTCGATTCAAATAATCGAAGGATGGATATATGAAAGACTCTATGAACTCCTGACATCTGCAGAGGTAGCTCAAGCTCATATGCAACATTTCTGACTCGTTTCTTAATTCTGAAAGGTCCGATAAATCTCGGTGCAAGTTTACATTTCACTCCAAACCTCTAAAGACCCTTTCGAGGGGAAACCTCTAAATAGACAAAGGCTCCTTTGGTGTACGTAAGATCATCGTAATATATGTCCGCATACTTCTTCTGTCGATCCTGGGCTCCCTTGAGTCTTTGACGAATCGATCGTACCTTCTCTATGTGATCGACAACAATCTTAGGCCCCATGTCTCCCTGGTTCTGCAGGCTCACCCAACATGATAGCGAGCGACACGGTGCTACCACCATACAAAGCCTCAAACGGCGCCATCTCATTACTTGGGCTTTGATAACCGTTGTTATATGCAAACTCACATAACGGTAAGTACTCCTCCCATGATCCGCCAAACTCCAAGACGCACGCACGTAACATATCCTCGAGAACCGATATCAATGTCTCGGTCCGCCCCGTCGATCGAGGATGAAAAGTCGTACTAAATCGTAGGCGCGTACCATACTTGCTCCCGCATACTCCGCCACATCCCGGACGTATACATAGCATCTATGTCCGACGTAATAGTCACCGGTACCCCATGCGCAAGTCTAATAACCTCTCACTCAAACAATATGTTCAATTGATCAAATGTATAATGTGCGCCGCTTGGTAGAAAATGAGCGACTTGTCGGTTTATCAACAATAACCCGAGATGGAATCATGTCTTCGGGCGGTTCTCGGCAATCCTCTCACAAAATACATAGCAATGTCTTCCCACTTCCACCGTGGGATGGGAAGAGGCTATAGCAATCCTCCAGTGTCCGCGATGTTCGCTTCACTTGCCGACAAATCCCACAGCTTCCTAATAAACGTTGACACATCCGCTTTCATCCCAGTACCAAAAATGCCTCTTCATGTTATGGTACATCTTGGTCCTGCCTAGATGAATAGTGAATCGAGAACGGTGTGACTCCTAAAGAATCTCCTCTCTCAACTCTAATATTGACGGTATCCACAGATCCTTTGAAGCGCAAGCACCGGTCAAACGTCTCCGTCCAATCAACACAATCGCATTCTACGCTAATTCACTAAACCCGGAGTACAACCTATCGGTCATCGACCCTTTGACACTCTCTCGTGTAGATACGGTATGTACTCTCATCTCGTGCGCAAATCTCAACTCGAGTTTCGGTAGGAACCTCCGCATCTCCAACAATTATCCTACTCACGCATCCGCGACTACATTCGCTCTTCCCGGATGATATTCCAAGGAAAAGTCGTAATCTTTCGAAACTCTAACCATCTCGCATTGTCGCATATTCGTATCCTTCGTGTGAAGAGATACTTCAACTCTTATGACCGAAGTAAAGAGTGTAAACATCTCATCCATACGAGATAATATCTCCATATCTTCAACGCAAACACTACTGCTTTGCCACTCTCTAAGTCATGCGTCGGATAGTTCTTTTCACGTACTTTCAATCGTTCGGACGCATATGCTACTCTTGTACAAGATTACCGCATCAACACACATCCCGGACCTTTATGAGAAACATCGGTATAGACGGAGAATCCCCGTCTAACCTCTCGTAACACTAATACGGCACAGTAGTCAATAACCTCATCAGCTGAGCGAATGCCTCCTCACATTCCTTAGACTAATGAAATCTCACGTTTTTCTGAGTCAATTTAGTAATTAGTGAAGCAATTTTCGAAAAATCCTTCACGAATCAGCGATAATACCCCGCCAAACCCGTAAAACTTCTTATCTCGATCACAATCGAAGTCGGTCTTTGGCCAATCGATAATCGCCTAAATCTTGGCTGGATCCACTGATATCCCTGCTGCTCCGACAACATGCCCCAAAGATTTGGCCTCTGACAGCCAGAATTCACATTTACTGAATTTGGCGTAAAATCTATGCTCCCTCAAAGTCTGCAACGTCTCTCTGAGGTGATGTTTGTGGTCCTCCCTCGTCTTCGAGTATATCGATATATCATCGATGAAGACTATCACAAACGATCAAGAAACGGTCTGAAAACACGATGCATCAGATCCATAAACACTGTTGTAGCATTGGTCAGCCCAAACGGCATGATCGTGAACTGAAAAATGTCCATATCTCAGTGTTTGAAAGTTGTAATAGACATATCCTTGTCCCCGATCCTAAGCTCGATGATACCCCGATCGCAGTCTATCTTGGAGAACAATTGTGCTCCTCTCGGTGATCAAATAAATCATCTATCGAGTTGGTACTAGGTACGAAACCGATTTCTATACCACCATACTTAGGATGGCACACGAGAGCTAGAAGAATTGAAGACTCGGCTCCGAATACAAAAGGGATTCATCACACCTTCTATGTTGCCATGGGGAGCACCCGTCCTTTTTGTGAAGAAAAATGATGGTACATTGAGACTTTGTATCGACTATTGATAGTTGAACAAAGTCACAATTAGGAACAAATATTCGCTCTCGAGGAAGGAGACGACTCGGGAGAGTCGTCTCACCTCCCTACACAAGCCGGAGGGATCGCCAACCCTAGCTCGTGACCAAACAAACCGAGAAAAAAAAAATTTGTTATCTCCCAACGAACCAGGGAGTTCGTCGGGAAGATGAAGCTGCCTGACCGAGCCTGGCCCACGCTTTTGGCTGGGGTCGACCCGACCCGAACAAAAAGAAAAAAAAAAAAAAAAAGAAAAATTGGAGAAAAATTGGAAAAAAATTCGAAAAATTATATTTCGACAACATAAATAGAAAATAATGAATTTCTATGAAAAATAAAATATTTGGAATCTCGGACGAGCATTTTACGGGGGTTTTACCTCGAAAAGCGCGACATGGGCCGATTAGTAGAAAGTAAATAAATAAAATTTTAGAAATTTATCTCGACTTCGATTTGGTCTAAATTGAGACATTATTGAATGTTATGGAACTAATGGGAGAACTCCGACATTTAGGCACACATTTCGAATTTTGTCGAGGGATCGGATAGATTAGGACAAGCGCGTGAATTGTAAGTACAACTATGAGAATTTTATATTTCATTTCATTCATCTTTATTGAATTATTGGTCTATTGGTAGACAATACTACTTGAACTCGCACATCATGTTGTTCTTGTATCTATTCATGGATGAATATTGTGACATGATGCCTTGTGAATTGTTTTGTTGCCTCCGATTCCTACACTTGATGTCATTCTTGAACAGAATTGATAAAAAGCATGCTAATGGAATAATGTAGATTTAAGTAGACTTGTATTCGATTTTCTTTGGGCTTTGTAGCCTAACTTATCTTGGTATCCTATAATTTTTGGAATTATTTGTCTTTGTAAATAAAGTAGGGATTATCTAGTGTCCATTGCACTTTAGAGATGCACGGTTCACGGGGACATGGGTCTACCAGGGTTCGACACTCACCACTACACTTGCGCGGCACACGAGTTATGGGACTCGGGGTGGTCGGCAAGCATGAGATCGATGTTGTAAAGCGTAGAGCGCAACTCCGCTATTTTATGTGAGATATGTTGAGCGCAACTCCATATAGTAGTGGGAAAGGGTATGTGATAGGTCTCACCGCCAACCGGACCTAGATCATCTCGACTTAGCCAGTGTCTGTTTCTACATCTTTAGGCTGTGGTATTTACTTGCATTACTTGTTTCAACAATTTATTTCGCTACTTTATGCTTTTAAATATCATTCGTTTATTTTGGAAATGTGGCATAGTTATCTCCGCTAGTACTTAAATATCACTATACTCACCGTCTAGTTTGTGACGGTGGGTGTAGGTCCGTCAGCAAAGCAAGAGACGGGGAATGAGAAGATCGGCGACTTCTTCGTGCAGTTCGGCGACTCTCCTCACTCATTTGTATGTCTCGACTTTTGTTGTATTATTATTATGTCATTTTGGGTTGTACATTAGGTTGAGTGAATAGTGTCTTATATATACGTGCTTATGATGTTGTCTTTTCTTGGTTTTCCACACTTATGGATTTTTGGAGAATGAATGCTTTCGCTTAATGATAATGGAATTGGAATTACCTTTAAATTGGATAATATATAAATACATGGATTTGGAGGAATATAGGGACGAATGGTGACTAATACGTAATTAAGTTTTAGGTGATTTGAATTAAGGCTTGATTACGATTAGGCCGAGCGGTGCTCTGTTTAGTAGTTGGGGTATCACAATGTGTAGTGAATGTAATATAGGGACGAAAGGCTGACTAATATGTAATTAAGTCTTATGTGATTTGGATTAAGACTTGATTACGGGATTAGGTCGGGCGGTGCCCTTTTTAGTAGTTGGGGTCGTCACAACCGCCTAGCTCATCGCAGCACGTTGTAAGCATTCGTGTTTTCTGTCGAAGAGTTAGGAAATCAACAAAAAATACAACCACAGCCACAGGATCATAAAGGAAAGGGATGAGATAGAGCCGAACAAGGGAGGAGAGGATGTTCAACGTTTTCAATTTTGAGAAGAGATCGATTTCGATTTTGAGGTGGGGAGACCGAAAACGTTGATGAAGTATATAGTCTGAAGTATTTTTAAACAAGCGAGGGCAAAATGAGAAATAACATTTTCTTTAGGTTGGATTAGCTAGTGAATGGGTTGAGGTTCACTTTATTTAGTCTCACGGATACAAGACTATGTAATCCGTTTCACTACCTAGTCCGCTGAAGCAAACATTGGACTAAAAGGTTAATCCTAGGATTGACCTTTTAGTCATCTCAATGGAACACACCTTTAGTGTGCGGCATCGTGCTGTGCAAAATACTTTCCAATGAATAATACTCATGGTAAGTATCTCGAGGCACGCTTGAATAGATCTCACAGTGTCACTTGAGATGTCTATTTCGGTATCATTCTAGTATTTTCGGTAAAATAATAAAAGCCGACACCATAATTTGTTACAATGCTCCCTACATCGGTACGCCCATACGAAACTCAAATGGTTTAAACACACAATAAAAATAAGATCCTCATTACAAAGATCGATGAAAATCAGAGCCTGGCGCACGCTATTAACCTCACATCATTCCACCACATCCCAATCCCCACTACGAATGTATGAAAGTCCGTGACAGCAAACACGACAATTAAAGCAGAGATTCCGCACCAATCTCGAGAACAATCTTCTGGAAGTCTCGCGATCGTCAAAAGCGTTGTTGTTCTCGACCAAAGCGACACTCCACCGAATCTCTCTCTCTCTCTCTCTCTCTCTCTCAAATTTTCTCACTTTCTCTCTCTAAAACGCAAAGGCACGCGCGGACTGCGTTGCGATCGAAATGCTCGCGAACCAGAGACGACGCTCTCTCTCTGGTTTGACGAGCCCGGACGTTGGAATCGCAGGTTCGCCGACGAACCCTAGCTTTCAAATTTCATGTTTCGTGTTTGATTCTGTTTGGATTGTGAAAAAGAAGTGAAATTTAGGGTTTTCGGTTCAATTTTGGTGTCGATTGTCCGGAAATGATGTTAATTTGGTAGATTTTTGGGGGTTTGTGTTGTGATCGTTCGTGGTCGGGCGAGGGTTTGGTTTTGATTGGTCGATTGCTTCGATTGTTGTTGTTTGGATCGCATTGGCGTATGAGCTTAGTGTCAATTAGGGTATTACAATGTAGTTGCACCACCTCTGAAAATTTGGGGTTTTTTCCTTTGGTACTAAAAAAAAAAAAATCTTGATTTGGGGTTGACTGGTTGTAGAAAGTTGCGGTTTTGATAAAAAATAATAATAATAATAAATTGGAGACCGAATTTTCAGCTGAATTTGGGCATGGAATCCCTAGAAAATTGGATATGTTTTAGGAAACGTGAAGAATTAGGAAGTTTTGATATGGGGTTTTCGCTGTTCAACATAATTGTTATATGGGTAATAAAGGGCATGGTTCTATCAATTGGGTTTATGGGTGCAATTGAGTAACTTGGAGTAATAGAGAGGGAGATTGAAAGTTTGGAGACAACTAACTGGAGAGCAATTATTTCCAACGGCGTCGGTGACGGAGATAATCATCATCATTAGGTATTTGAAGTGATGAACTTTCTTGTAGATGGGTAATTCTTGTGTGCCTTTAGTGAGGATAGAAACAATATCTCTTATGGTAATTGGAAATGGCGGTCGTATGGAGGCTTTATATATGGATGTGGGCATCGATTGTACTATTGTTATCCTTCTTTTGGTCTAGGACACCCGGACTTACTGACACTCCCAGCAAAAATGTATGTGTAGGGTTTAGGGTGTTCTATTGTTATCCTTTGTGTCTGGTTTTGTTCAATGATAGGGCATTTCTTTCTCTATGGTTGAATTGCTTTGACTTGGTAAATAATTTTAGGCATATATCTATCAATTTATTTGTCTGTGCTAGGTGCCTCATATATTCTGATCGGAATTTCTAGAGATAAAGTGGGAGGCTTGGGTTTGTTTGTGATTCTAATGCCAACAATTTGGAAGTGCTTGGTTCTAGCTTTTGCCTTCTTTGATAACCTCATGTCGATAGTTAAAATCTGACCTCAAATTCCACACTCTCAGTACCATGGATCCAGTTAGAACTGACTTTAGTGGCACCGTTCAGTGTGGAAGACATGACAATACATTCCTCAGATGAAGCAGGTCTACTCCACTCTATAGGATTCTAAAACTAATGGTCAGCTTTAATGTCTGGATATCATTTTCTATTTGTTGTATGGCGTTATGAACCCAAAACTATCTAGTGGAAGTTCATCTTATTGGTGAAATGGAAAATGGTTACTAAGATCCTTTTGCTTAGCCTAGCCATATGCAGGATTCCGATGAAGGTGCTACACATGGCTCAATTGTCTATAATATTACCTTGTCGACTTTACTGTGATTTCGTTTTGATATTTTTCTCAGCAATTATATATGTTCACTTTTTGTTATTTACCTCACCAGTCAAAGCCAAAAGAGCAAGAAGTGATGAAATTGAAGTAGCAAGGAAAGATCAGGTTGCGTCCATGAATATGATTTTGCGAATGAATTAGATTTGTATGATAAAAGAAGAGCCCGGATATACGCACCCCACCTTTTACTAAGGGCACCCCAGTGAAAAGTCAAACTTAAACAGGTCAATTCTATTGCAAAATGACCCTTATACCCCTCATTGCGATTAGTGCACCCTGCCACCCTTTTCCTCTCATTTTGTGCACCATCCAGTGAACTCTAGTTGGAGAGTTGGTCAGAGCCCACCGAACCTCTAGTTGGAGAGTCGGTCAAAGCCTGTCAAACCTTTTATTGGAGAGTCAATCGAAACCCACGGAACCTTTAGGTCGGCAATTGTCAACCAAATTCCATGAAAGAGGCGTGGTTGGACAACATCGCACCTAGAAGATAAGTCTTGGTCACATGTCGCCGAACCTAAAATAGATGTTTGGATCAAAGTTTTGGAGTTGGGTGCTTCGATTGGGATGAAGGGGTATTTTGGTAAAAATGTTGGGTGCCCTCATTAATTGAAAGTTGAATTTGGGGTGCACTCAAAATTTGGGTGCCTTATGAAAACGTGGGGTGCGTATAGCCGGGCTCTAAAAGAATATTGGTGTATGTTCCCATTCCCAAAATAGCATGATAAGTTCATGTTATTAACCACTAAAACATTATTATAGTGAACACTCTTTGCCCAGTTATGCACTTCATAGGGATTCCATTTGATGTGGCTAGGAAGTTTCAAAATGTTCTATAATATTACATATCAAAAGTATCAGGTTCATGTTACCACAAATTGCTTCTCATACTTTTTTCTGTTTTCTGCGGAAGTCAGTGATCCTTGAGGGTAGCAATAGAAAATATATAGATTTTTCACGCAGCTCCAAGTCCAAATGTCTCAATGAAGATGTCTGTTTTTTGCAACAGAAAGTTGTCTAAGAACTGTTTCATCTGAGATTGAGTCACATGCCACTCTGCTGTTTTATGCTTTACATTTATTCTCCTTGTGTAGTTCATGCCACCTGATGACATGTCATTCTTTTTATTTCTTCGTCGGGTAGTAAGTTCTATTGAAATTGCAAAATGATTCCCTGGCAGCTAGCTGAAAAATCGCACGAGGATTTGCTGTTTTCACGGTGGTTTAACTGGATATTTATCAACTGTGGAAGGTATTTCGACTCGACCGTTGCTGTATAGCATTTTGCAGCTAATCTGCTTTCCTAATTTCATTCTGAATAATATTAATAGTAATTAGATAAGAAAACATCTGCATTTCAGCTCATGGCATTTGGATCACTCCTTAAACATATCGCCAGATGCTATCTTTTCTGCGTTATCTCATATGATGGATTATCTGTACGAGTTATTATGCATCTCTCGCATTCAGGTTTCAATATTGTAGATCTGTTTTTTGATTGTGCAGTTTCACATTCTTCGGCCATCTCTTTTATTGAGATCTGTTGACGAAGCTTATTGATGGGTGCTTTTTGTTGCTGTCCTTGTTCTGAGGAGTTTGAAGAATACTCTCATTCAAATAATTCAATATACAGGCACTGTATATGTCTAAGATACTTCTTTCACCAGCTTTATAGTGGGGTATGCGCTTTGACAGTACATTAACAAACCTCTTGTTTTCCTTTTTATTTTCGTAATATAATAATGATGCTTGAGGAGAGTTGTAGATTCAAGTTTTTGCAATTACAAATTAAGATTGCAGCTATGTGCTCTTAACTTGCTATCAGTGATATTTGCTAAGCTCACGAGAAGTTTCGTTTACTTCTTATTTGAAAAATTCACAATTCACTCTGCTACAATGGCAGGCATAATGTGAAAATCATTAGCATTGACATGGTGTTGCTGATTAGATATAAGTAGCCTTTTCATTATCATCAATCACGAGTGATTTTTTTTCTTTTCTTTTTTGACTTCAGTGAGAGTCAAACCCATGACCTCCCCAAACCTTACCTTTTAGCAAGTGATGTTTCATCCATCTCTCCAAAGATGCTTTGGCATCACGAGTGATCTTATTTAGTATTGATTTAACTGTGGGTTAGGGAGGTAAGACTACTATTTTCATTATCTTTGTAATGGTGACTGTAATCACCAAGGATGGTTAAGGTTCAACGCTTCTTGGATTTGAAACACAAATCCTGATGACTTGTAAGGATAAAATGTGAATATTGAAGGTTGAAGAGGATTCAGAACTGGTGGATCCTTGTTCTTTGGATCTTGGTCATGGGTCCTCTTGGGAAAAGCAGATAACAGACTGTGGATTCTTCCAGATCTGAACCGAGTCTTACAGACTATTTTGGAAGGATGTGATCTTTATCAGTTTGGTAGAATGAATTTGTGAAATGAAATAGGGCCGAAATTTGAATTTCCAATTTTCTAAAATGTGTGAGGGCCTTGTAGGTTTTGGCCGTGCAAAACTCTTTAGTTGCCTCAGTGGGAGTAGAAAAATATCTACTATAATTTGATGTCATCTGATATTTTTATATTGGTCAATGCCAATTGTAGCCTAATGGCACAAGGCATAGTCATGAAATTAGCATGCAGTCAAAACTGCTGCAGTGTGTGCTTTGCTGCCTTTAAGAATCTTAAACAAATGCTTGAGGTCTTGTGAAGCTTGTTGTGACTCTTCTGTACAAAACCAAATGCACAAGCAAGGGTTTCCCTTGTGTATTTTAAATTTTAATTGCTTCTCTCTGCATCACTTATTCTAGAATTTATTGAACCGTGGGTGGCATACGTGATGACTTGAGGCTAGAACTTTGTCTAGTTTTGTCGTGTGTAACTACCTTTTTAATTGATCAATTCCATGGAGGTTTTTTTTCATTAGTTTTAATGGTTTCCATTTGATTTTCTTGTGCTTGAAACCCTAAATTTTTGTCCTGCCCCTCGCAAGAAAGATCATTTATGATTTTATGGATGTCCCTTAGTTTTTTTTTCTGCTAGAACTTGACCTTATATTTTTTATATGCTTGTACCTTAGCCAAAAAAGGAGGCCTTTCTTAGTGCGCTCAAAAAGGGATCTTCCTTGGTGCTAGAGCGCCTATCATAATCTTGATCTTTACCTCATAACTTCTCCATCCAAACTTCCATGAATTATTTTGTTTTTTCCTTTTCTTTTTTAAACATCAGACTCAGAAATATATGTAAATGAAATTTTATGAAGAATATAATGAGATTTAGGGAGAAACAACGTGAATGAAATGTAACAAAATTTGTGTTGAAGCTAGAGAGAAACAACTTAATTTGAAAATACCAACGAACTTTGCCTTGAAAGGTAAAAATCATTACCGGTGTTGCTTTTTAAAAATATTCTCAAAGAGCTAATATATAATAGACAATATAAGACTTCAAACTGAAAGTATGATGCATAAATTTTATTTAATTGCTAAAAGAAGGAAGGAACAATATCTAAAAGGATTGAAACTAAGAAAATTGAACTTGAAGAAAAGTTTAAGATCGAATATAAAAGAGAAAGAACATGACTTATTTAAGCAACATGTTTCTTTAATGTGCTTTTACAAAATATGGATCTTACTAGCAATTCAACGTAATTATTTATTCTTCTTTAGTGTTTAAATTTTACTTATCCTTTATATTGGGTTAAATTTCATTAAGTTAATTGTAGATTTTTAAGTGGCTGGAGTCATTTGCAAAGTCAAATTTTCGATCCTCGGTGGTAGGCAATGATTATGAATAATCGGGCACTAATTTATAAACACTTGTCAGGAAACAAAATTGGTCCTCCAGATTTTAGGTGTGAACGCGTTTGTCGATCTCATTCATAGTTATGGCCCCTTAAAAATGTCTTTATAAATTATATTCGAAAGTTGAAACATCATAATTTTTCAAAATGGTAGTATTTCTTGCCATTTCATGAAAAGCGACAAGTAGGAGTAGCACCAATTGATACAAAGATTAGGGAAGGGCGGTTGCGGTGGTTTGGTCACCTGCAAAGACGGCCTACAAATGCCCCAACTAGAAAACTTGACTCAATAGAAACTGTAGAAATTCGATGAGGTAGGGGCAGACCAAAGTTAACATGGGATGCATTAATTAGGAGGGATTTGAATGGTTTGAAAAGCTCACCATCAATTGCACTTAATCGAGCACAATGGAAAAGTTTGATCCATGTAGCCGACCCCAGTTAATTTGGGACTGAGGCTATGTTGTTGTTGTTGTTGTTGTTGTTGTTGTTGGTAGTATTTCTTGCCACCCTTAGAAATATGTTCTGGAAACACTATACTTGATACACATTATTACTTTTTCTAGAAATCATAAGAATATTGTTTTTCTCGCGTGTGATACTCATCTAGTAATTTCTATTGTGTTTGTGTCACTGTCTGTAACATTATACTTGAAGTTGGTTATTTCTCCTGTTGGAACAACCAATTTTAATCTGGTGCAAGCTTTTGTCACGTATGTCTGTGTTGGTATTTTGTTGTCTGTTTGGCATGATGCTTACATGTTTTTTTTTTTTTCTTACTGTTTTATTCTGTGCAGTTTGGTGCAACATTTCAAAGGCTTGATGGGAGGTCAGTTGCATCATCTGCGCATGAGGCTGATTCTTTGGGATCAACAGAGCCAGGGCCCGCACCACCTGACAATTCCTTGACAGAAACACATACATCTGTTGCAAGACCATTGGCACAAGGATCTGATCAGAGGCTCACTCGTTTGCAACGTGGTGGGTTAGTATTCCGGCGTGATAAATCCTCTAGCAACTTTCAGGAGTCACAGCCTCTAAGAAGTACCAGTAGCTCTGGTACAGAATCATTCCCTTCTGGGAAAAAGTGGAGCGAAGTTGATTCCGAAGAGGAATGCAAATCCGGTCGTTCAGAGCCCGCAGAAAAGCCTTTATTAACGAAACTTTCCTATGGAATAACATATATTATGCCCCCTTCAGAGGATGAAGATGTATGCCCGACATGCCTTGAGGGTAATTTTATTTTCTTGTGCTTCTTGGACATTATAAATATTTAGGATGCGCCGTCCTTGTTCTAGTCTTCTAGATGCTCAATCCCTTTAACTTGGTTATTAGGCCATATCATCTTAGTTGTGGTTGTTCAATTGTTGTTGAGGTTCCTATTTTTGTGTGCTTTTTTAACATGTTTTATTTCGTATTGTTTTTCCTATGCAGAATATACTCCTGAAAATCCTAAGATCATAACAAGATGTTCTCATCATTTTCATCTTGGTTGTATATATGAGTGGATGGAAAGGAGTGAAACATGTCCAATTTGTGGCAAGGTATGTGTATTTTTACTGTACTGCTTACTGTATCGTATAATCTGTTAGATGGTTGTTTTTGTTTTCGTAAAACTATTCATATTGATCTTTTTCTAAAGGAGGAAGGACGACCTACTCCTTCATGCAGTACTAGAATTAACATCTGTGGTAGACTTAATAGTTAGTGCGTGGATATAAGAGGCAATACTTGTACCTAGTTTCCGTCCACTCTCACGGAAACAAGTCTCTGATCATTATAGTCTTTGAGCTTATAGAGGGTTAGAAATTTCTTAACATTATTGCCATTATGGACCTTTCACGTCTAGGAGGCTTCATGGGATCTATAGCTCACGCACTGGAGTAATACATTTCTAATTTTTTTTTGTAGAATGATATATTTCTATTTCATGTTGAAAATTGTTGAAAAGATATGCTAATTAGAGAACAAGATTGGATTTATATGATGAAAAGAAGTTTCTATTTGATGATCAGGTCACCAAAAATGAAAAAGTATAATCAAGTGACTTATTTTGGGTTATGACTAGTGATTGCAAGGCACCATGGAGTCGTCTGGGAGTATTTTTAGTGTTAGATACTATGGACCTAAAGGCTTATTTGTATCCAAGTAATATGTATTAAAAATATGGATCACATAGAAATTAATGTTTCTCAAACACTTGAATAAATATAAAATAAATAATTATTCAAGGACCTTTAAATAAATAATTTTTTTGGCTCCATAGGCGCCTGCCCTTAGCCAGTTCAACAAAAACGCCTTGGGATCACCTAGATGTCTTGCAATCCGTGGTTGTAACCTAAAGCTACACATCGGCATGTCTATTTTAAAACATAGCAATATTATGAGCCCATCAGTTTTAATCTGATGTCACGTTGCTCTTGTTTTCTGACGACGTGTTGCTCTTGTTTCCACTGCTATGGAATCCAGGAAATGGAATTCTGCGAGAGCCCTTAAGACTTGCGTCCCTCGGTTGCTTCATAATGTATCTGTACATAGTGCTTCTCAAGTGAGTGTGGAATAATCTTTACAGCAGAGGAAAGGAAAGCCCGTCTATTCTTACTGATGGTTTTGAATACATGTACATTCATCACAAACAACTAATGACCATCTTTGTCTTGCCAACTAATAGTATTCATGCTACATGATCGGATTATTGTGAAAGTCCATGCTTTGTGGGTGTCCCTCTTTATTATGTGATTCTCTGCATTGAATCCTCTTTAACATTTTTCGTATATGTCTATATATGGTGGTGATATTATTCCTCTCTTTATTATGTGTTCAATATTATTCCTGACTATTCCGTAGTTAACACACCTCACCTTGCACGAGATATTCTACCAAAAAATTAGGGGATTCAAATTTGTGATTTCAAAGAGGCCCTGAGGGTCCTCCATGTTTACAGTGAAGGCAATCTAGCCGCACACTGGTTGGCAAACCATGCCTAGTGTCAACTGCCTATTAGAAGTACCTCTTGGTTTGCAGGAGTTAGCCTGCCTAGAATGTGTATTTTTGTTGATGAAAAAGTTTTGGGACGATATGGATGGATTAAGCGAGAGCATCAAACGCAAGTTTTGGGATAATATGGATGGATTTATGCAAAGTATACCATTAGATGAAAAAGTTTTTATTGGAGGAGATTTAAATGGGCCACTTGGCAGGAGTTAGCCTGCATAGAATGTGTATTTTTGTAATATCTTTTTGTAACCACTTGGGCAACTACTTCATTCTGGCAATGGTTAGTACCTACAAGACAAGATAATTTTAAAGACAACCTTGATTAATTTGTTATTTCAATGAATGAAGGTGCTGATGCCACTGGCTGCACAAATAAATCTTGAATTGGCACTATGTAATCATGCTATTATGTGGAGAGAGAAAATCATAATATAAGTGGAGGACATTATAAGCCATACGGTATAAGTCGCACAGAATCTGTAACCATGGATGCACATCCAACAAACTCTGATACATTTTGTAGCAATTCCTCACTACGTAACATGAGTTAGAACTGTCAAGCAGAAAGCGCAGAATCAGAACTGCAATGGCAAATTTGTTGCGCCGAAAGCAATTGGTCTGCTAACAATTTTGCAAGGGTTCGAAGTTACGAACAATATGAAGCAGCACTTGCAAGATTTCCATGACAAAAAATAAGCTCAACCTCAGCTGGATTGACTAAGAGAAATTTAAGGAGAGCCATTTGGAGTTGTTTCAGGGAAGGCTTTTCAGATGAAATAGGAGAAGAATTTGCAAGCCTGTTCATCTCTATTTGTTGTTGTCCCAGCAACCATGAAAAATTAACCAGCGATACGATGCGAACCTACAAGCTGTACAAATAAATATATCGTGTTAGCTTCGAATTGGTTAGGAGATCAAAGCTACAAACATTGCACTGTATATATTAAGGGTTGAAAATGTCAATCTAAGTTTTTTAAGATAGTGATAGGGTGTCATATTTGCTAGATAGTTGTTGGAGTCCTTGGAATACCCTTCGTGAATTTGATCGATGCAACAACCAAAGAACACTAAAAACTGCGTTGCAAATGTATGTACCAAAAGTATGTCAGTGGATCATTTTTCGAAGTTTAATATGTTTCAACAAGGATAGTGATTTAGTGACACACTTTTGCCACAACCTTTTGCTACACAGTTATTAAGGTCCCTTATATGTTTGTGCATACATCTCAGTGCAAGATTCAAGAGACCACAACAACATTGTAGCAAAAGAATGTCAAACTAGCATTTTCCTTTAAATAAACCTCAAAGCATGTAGGATGCCTCAAGCTAATGTTAAACTAAATTACAATAGAAAAGTTGAATGACCAGATCATCAGTTTAAATCATTTGTCAGTTTAAATCGTTACAAGTTCCTATTGAAGCCGTTTCTTCCGCAATGCAATTCGTTAGGCTAATAAAATACACCTAGATGTCAACAAGAAGGAATAAGAAAAAGTCTCAATCTCAAATTAGTTAGGACAGGCTACATTTATCAAACAAATAAACAAGGAAAAGAAAAAATGAATGATACGTATAAAATTATAAAATATGCTATGAGGGAAGAGACCTAAATAAGGATAATAGCTTTAAGAAAAACATGTGAGATTCATATGCACCATTCATCATCACAAACAAACATGAACTTATTCACCATTTAAAATCATGGCAACATTTCCAAATGAGGGCTTGTGTAGATGATATTAGACAGTTAACACAATATTGGAACAATTTTAACACTTCCCCTCCCAACCATTTCAAGACGAGAATTTTTAATTTTTCAAGTAACGTTCACTACAGCAAATTGTTTGGCTTTTCCATTATCATCATAGTATTTGCAACCTACAACTCATGCCAAATTGGGGTTTCAAACCTTTTTTGCTTCAACTGCAATATGTCATAGTGCTACCAAGTCAAATAACAATAATTCAAATCCGCAGCAAATCCCATGACATAATTCACATTCCAATAAGGATCGTCCCATTTGCAAGTAAAAGTGACAATACTTGCACAGAAACCAAAATTTGCAAGGAAATAATTGCTGAATAGAAACGAACTGCGTTAGAAACTTAGAATTGTAAGGCTTTAGTATACCTGCATTTTCCTAGCTATTGAAGGTAGCCATTTCTCCCCCCCTCAACTTTTTCAGTTCAGCAATCCTTTCTTTCTCTCTTTTGGCTGCTGTCTTTAACGCAGCACCTTTGGCTTCAAATCTAACCAAAGTTTCCTGATCGACCTTGCTACAACTATTATATCAGTTCCATCCACAGTAACTGATAGTTGATACGACAAAATCCCTAAACTGGAATAAACCTGCCAATGGAGCAAGATAAATAATGAACCAATATACTGAGAAGCACAACATGCATTCCATTACAAAGGGTAAAAACACTCATTCCATAGATTGAAAACCTTCTTAGATTTCTCTTTGATCTCTTTGCCAGGAATAATCTTTGGTCTCTTTCTCGGTTCCTGATTTTCATCTGGTAAGAAAAAAAAAAAAAAGAACATTCATAGTTTATAGTAGGCAATACCATAATAGACAGAATATGGACGCACCTTACACTATACAGCAATAGCCATGTAATTTTCATACTAGGCACAATGATTGTGCATGTAGATCCATCATAACCAATTCGTAACTTCAAAACCAGATTAATTAGGTTTAAATTGTTTGTTTAGAGCTTGAAACTGAAATCAACTACATATACGAAAAAAACCATTTCATGTTAAACAAGTCAAGATCCACGAGTTGGTCATTTTGGCTTCATAGATGGACCATGATAAGAATATATGGATACTCATAATACCATTTTCTTTTTTTTTTCATTTCTGGACTTGAAAATACAGTTACCAACGGGATTGACCACCACCCCTCGTGGCGCTTCTCGAAATAATCTAATCTGAGCTTCAACTTCATCAGCCTGCTCACAATTATCCAAGGTGGAAATGGGATTCTTCACCATCGATTACCAAGCTTCTCTCCAAGGTATCATCTAAAAGCTTTTGTGCTTGAAAAATTGCCAAAGACAATTTCTTATTGGAACTGGAAGGTAAAATATGGACAATAATGAAATATATATGATAGAATTCCTCATTTGCCCTTATGCCTGTGGTGTAAAATGTGCTAGGAGGACAAATAGAAAAGAATTCATTTATCCAAGCCTTTGCATGTCTAAAGGAGAATATGTTGGAATAATGTATCTGTGGCTATTTTGTGAAACATTTGTTGGAGTGCAAAAATAGAATGTTCCATTACATAGTTATGTATGATGCTTATTTCTGGGATGAGATTAGAGCTAACGCCTCATTTTGGACATCTTTCAAAAATTCCTCAAGGTTTAAACGCAAGGACTTATTAGAAGTTGGGATATTATTTTTTAGTAGTTTACTACTCTTTGTAGAGTTTGGATTGTTTTGTTGCGTTTCACCAAAACACCTCCATTTGAAAAATGATCAAATTCCCCTTCAATCAAGTTTCAAGGAAAAGTAGGAGTGTAGCATCAATTAACACAAAAATTAGGGATTGACGGTTGCGGTAGTTTGAACGGCCTACAAACCCCCCACTAGACAACTCGACTCGATAGAAACTGAAGAAATTCGACGAGGCAGGGGTAGACCGAAATTTCTTGGGACACATTGATTAGGAGGGATTTAAAAATTATTTGGAAAGCACCACATCAATTGCACTAAATTAAGCACAATAGAAGAGGTTGATCCATGTAGCCGACCCCAATTAATTTGAATTAATTTGGGATTGAGGCTTTGTTGCCATGTTGATGTTGTTAGTTGAACTTCAAGACTCTACATAGTTAAATTCTATAACCATGTTAGTGGAATCGCAATGTTGCACCTCTTCTATTCTCAAGACTCTTCAACCAGCAATATAGATTTGTAGCATAGACGCAAACAAATGAAACAAGAATTCAGAGACTTACTTACCTTGATCTGTTAAAGCTTATTGATGGGTTGTGCTTGGTATCAAATCTTCTCTCCAACAACAACGACATAGCCTCGGTCCCATACCCAACATTCATATGTGTTTGATCCATTACGCTGGTTGTCAACCTATTGCAACTCTCCTCCATTTTCTAAGAATAGAAAATAGACTTGAGGCTCCCTCCCCCATTTTTCGGGTAAGAAAAATGGGTTTGGAACATCAGAGTCCTCTTTTATCCAGACTTGGGACCGGCTATGCAGCATACATAGTCTTCTCTCCAATTAATAAACCTTCTCCTACTTCATACTCATCCTTTCTCATTTTGTCCACAAATGGAGAAAGGATGAGTATGAGGTACGAGAAAATCCTGCATTGCAAACAAGGATCGATCCAACACTCGAACTTGGATCGATTAGGGGTGATCGAATGAGAGATTATTAGGTTTCATCTTGTATTTTATTAAGTGTAACTCAGAAAGCCAAATAGAAATTGAAAAAAAAAAAAAAAAAAAAAAGCGTCATCAGAAATAATTAAGATGATCGATGTTGAATCAAAGTAGAGATCTGATTACCCGGACACTTTGCTTACAGCATGGAATGGCTCAAGACTTATGCGAGAAATGAAAACCAGTACTGACGGGGAGCTCAAGAGCGCAGTCGACCAAGATGGGAGACGAAATGCAACACATTTTCAAGGAGACTCGGGAAATTGGGTGGATGCAGTGCTGGGAACGAAAATGGGATCTTGGGTAGAAGAGATGGGCCGCAGCCCACAGGAGAGTCATTTTTGAAATGGATAGTCTAGGACTCTTCGCGATATGCCAAGCCCTTGTAAGGTTCTTCACTTTGCATCGAATTAAACCACATGCTCCACCGCTTGTGCGGCCCCGTCAATTCCTTTGAGTTTCATTCTTGCGAACGTACTCCCCAGGCGGGATACTTAACGCGGTAGCTACAGCATCGCACGGGTCGATACGCGCGCCTAGTATCCATCGTTTACGGCTAGGACTACTTGGGGTATCTAATCTCATTCGCTCCCCTAGCTTTCATCTCTCAAGATGTCGTGTCGGCCCGGCGAGTGCTTTCGCCGTTGGTGGTGTGCTTTCCGATCTCTACGCATTTCACCGCTCCACCGGAATGGTGAAAACTTTCAAACTGCAGCCAAATCGGGGTTTACTTGTTTGACGCTTTGCAAACGCCCGGGGTGACATGTCTCCGTACACTCCTCGCCCGGTGGGCCTAGCTACACGTGTCCGGCACCTGCCCGTCCTTCTCATATCTCGAAATTCGTGTCCACATATATTTTATTAAATTAGTTATTGGATTTTTGTATTTTCTTAACCAATTCTCTTTAAGTAGTTAAATATTTAATAGGTTCACTAATTTGTAGTTTATTATAATCCTAACAACACTAGTGGGTTGTATCTTACAAGTTAACTTAAATCGGCGGAAGTTTTAATTGATACAATTAGGTAAAGTAATTTAGCATGATAAACATTATCTATACGAGCATGTCGTACTGTGGAAAACCCAGAAAAGTACTCTGTATATAAGCGACAGTACCATAACACATGGTATATATATGTACATGGTCATCTCAAGTCCCCCAATAACCAAAATAAAAACCAAAATATCAAAATAATATAAACACCTACGAGTGTGTCCAAGACCTTCAGCAAAAAGAGATAGTCGCCCAAGATTTTCTTTTGCCGCTACTCGTAGAAAGGCCTGCACTCAGTTACCCAACAAATACAGTGATGAGTCCAGTGAGTAAATTCCCAAGAGAAGTCTGCACAATATTCAGCAAGAAATCAAATAGAAGTATAAATCATGCATGCATGCTATTTGGCAACAGAAATGCATACTTACATGAATATAGGGCAATACAAAAAATTTCAGTAGCATAACATGACAGTTAACATAGAGCAACAGACAATAATCAAACAAACAGTGATTAACACTAGTACATACCAACCAAACATGTTCGAAAATAAGGCTTAATAGCAGTTAATGATATAAACGGGAATGTAAATACAACACAGTTAATCCAATATACACGTAAATATCCTTGATGAAAACCCAAGGATGTGTCGCGTATAGCAGACTGTACCATACTTTGGAGCTAAGGACCTTTCCAGGGGCTTCTCCCACCACCACCACTGTCCTGTCCTTAGTCCTCGTCGAGCTGACCAAATCCGCTGAGACACCGACACGTCTGCATTGGTGCGGCTCGGGTCGCAATTCTCCGAGGGCATGATCACACGTGCTATGGTATAGTGTACCCAAGTCCGTCCACACATCCCGGTGTAAAAACCCCGATAAATGGATTAATCAGTTAGACAAACCGGTAAAGGAAAATAGTTCGACGTCCATCGCACACATAAGAAAACGAACTGAATTCTGTGAAGCATTCTCAAGGGTTTTACGCACCTCAATCCGCGCTCCAACTTCTCCGGACTCTCGTATCCGACCCGACAAGCTCCCTGACACTGAGTTGTGGTCGCCTAAATCCCTGAAGTCAATTAAGTGTGTTTAATCGTGTATTCAAATTGGTTAAATAGACTTTAAATCAATCTTCGTAAATCAGCCCCTAAAGACTAAATTAAGTCTCAATTTTAGTCCTACATTTTAACGCACTTTTAGGCATGAAATGGTACAAATATCTAAATCCTCCATCAATATAATTATTGTTGGTCTCTCTCTTAGTTTTCTGTAAAGGTTTAGTTTGCAAAATCCTGATTTAAAATGAAAGAGATATCATGATCTTACTAAACATAGGTCTAATTGGAATATAATCCAACCAGTGGACTTAGAAAATCTATTTCTCCCAATCTATAGTTCCCAAAAATGTGATTTTTGGTCACAAGGCAGAAAACATATCCAAATACAGCATACTAAAAGATCAGCTCATTTGGATAAGTAGTTAGGGAGTTATGCCCTTAACAAGTTTAGTTTCAAAACTTTCCTTTTGAATTCCAGCACCTGCTTTTAGTAGAGCATGTTTGGACATAAAAACATTTGAATAAAAATATCTTCATCCAAGCAACGTTATTCCCCTTTAAATAAGTTTTCAAATGTCACTGGTCTGGATCAATTTGGATCTAAAATGAGCAAGTTATGATCATATTACCTAGGTTGATTCCTAATACAACATGCATAATTCTAGTTTTGGTGTTGCAACTTCAAAAATTCATATATTTATGATTTCAAAACCAAATTAAGAACTTCAATATAGCTGGATTATCAGCTTGAAATGAGGAATCCAAATATATAATCTAATTGCAAATATTCAATCATCTACCCTCTGAAATAAGCATAAAACCGGAACTTGTTTCAAATTCAACTAGAAAGATGCGTACCAGGTTGATGTAACACGCTAGCTTGGGAATTTCCCACCAACTCCCATGGATTCCTTCAACACCTTGATGATTCGCTCCTCTCCAGCAATTCCTTCTTCTTCTCCAGCAAAATGAATGAATGATTTGTTTGCATGTTGTTTGATCACTAATGTTATATATTAAGGTGATGTTCCTTCCTAGCCTTTGATCTCTATAAATTTATGTATCCCGAGGACTATCTAATGGTCCACCTCTTGCCATGTATCCCACTAACTCAACCTCAAGTGACACCATTTCATTACTCACATAGTTTCTAGATGTGTTAATGTGTATCTCTAGGCCAATCCTATGATTTCCATTTAATTTAGTCAACTATAGGCATTGATTTATTGCATTTATTCACCTTAGCTTAGGCCCATCATAATGCCTATGATTAGTATTTTTTTAGCGACCAACAATTATCAACTTATGGTCCCACTAACTCTCAACTATCCGGCACTCAGTGCCCCGCGTCTCAGCACGCATTTCAAGGTACGTCATAGCCTATTGTTTTAATTGAATCAATCTTAGTCTATGGTTACATTACCTATTTTAAATTGATTAACTAGTCATTCTAACGTGAATTAGTGGAGTTTCCTAGTGTACCCGTAGTTCGCCTACTCAACACCCGCGTCGACACGCCTTTCGATATAACGAGCACACCACATATATACGACCACCATCTATATATAACATATTTCCTCGCGTATATACGACTCCAACTCCCCTAGTTTAATTAATTTGGGATTAGTTCTCTCGTCCCCCAGTGATATTGCCGTTTGATGAAAACTGAAGGTATTTCCTTACCCCTCAATACCATCAACTTTCGGTCCAAATCTGAATCGGCTGCTCCTCATATGTAATATTATCTCTCAAGTCAATCTGACTCAAGTCTACCGTCGGTCGCCATCCTTCCTTTGATTTTTCAAGTCGAAGCATAAAAATGTGAAACACTGGATGAATTCCGACAAGCTGAGGCGGTAACTCCAACTCATAAGCAACCTTACCGACTCTTCGCGTAACTTGAAACGGACCAATAAACCTGGGTGCAAGCTTTCCTTTGATTTCGAACCGTTTGTGACCCTTCAAAAGCGAGGCTTTTAAATATATATAGTCTCCCTCGGCGTACTATAACTCGTCGTGATACTTATTGTAGTATTTCTTATGTCTGTCTTGTGCATTCTTCAGCGGCTGACAAATCTATCGTATCTTCTCGGTGTGATCTACAACAATCTCCTGCCCCACAGTCACCACATCCTTAGGTTCTGCCCAACATAATGGCGATCTACATGGCCTACCATATAACGCCACAAATGGTGCCATTGCGATACTGGCTTGGAAACTGTTGTTATAAGCAAATTCACACAAATGAAGATACTCTTCCCAAGATCCTCCGTACTCCAAAACACACATTTTGGGCATGTCCTCTAACACCTGAATCAGCCTCTCGGACTGCCCGTATGTTTGTGGATGGTATGTCGTACTCATGTCAAGCCTAGTGCCAAATTGTGTATGCATGCTCTGCCACAATAGTGAAGTAAACTGTGGTCCTTTGTCTAACACTATAGACAACGGTACTTCATGTAATCTGACTATCTCTCGCTCGTAGAGACTACTCAATCTATCAACTTTGTGTGTGATGGAAACTGGTATAAAATGTGCGAATTTCGTCAATCTGTCCACAATCACCCATATACTATCATGTCCACGAGGAGATCGAGATAAACCACTGACGAAATCCATAGCAATGTGCTCCCATTTCCACTGTGGAATGGGAAGTGGCTGCAGCAAGCCTCATGGTTTCTTATGCTTAGCCTTAACACGCTGGCATATCTCACACGCTTGAATAAACTCCGAAACAACGGCTTTCATCCTCGGCCACCAAAAGAGACGTCGCATGTCTGCGTACATCTTGGTCCAACCCGAATGAACATAAAATCGCGAACAGTGAGCCTTCTGAAATATCTCAGTGCACATCTCAGTCACTGATGGAATCCACAGTTGTCCTCGAAACCTCAAACATGAATCTGTTGATCGACTCCAATTTAGATGATCTGAACTCTCAACCATATCGTTGAATCGTTGGCACAACTCGTCAGCCTGCTGTCCGTCACGTACATCCTGAATCAAAATATTATGCAACCTCATCTGACCACAAATCTGTGTCCTCGTAGTAGCCAGTATATCATCTAAACTCATCACCTCGGCGACCTCGAGTAACACATACTCATGAGTCATATGGCACACTTCAACATTAAAGCCTTTCATATTCAAAGCATCAACAACGACATTGGCTTTCCCTGGATGATACTTAAGTGCAAAATCATAATCCTTCAAGAACTCCAACCAACGTCTCTGTCTCAGATTCAATTCTTTCTGAAAGAATAGGTACTTCAAGCTTTTGTGATCAGTGAATAAAGCGAATCGCACACCATAGAGATAATGTCGCCAAATCTCCAATGCAAACACCACAACGACTAACTTTAAATCATGCATCGGATAGTTCTTTTCATGAATCTTGAGTTGTCGAGATGCATAAGCAATCACCTTACCCTCCTGCATCAACACACAACCTAAGCCAGCCTTCGAAGCATTTGTATAAACGACCAAATCTTTCCCTGACTCAGGCAACGCCCAAACTGGTGCAGTCGTCAGCTTATCTTTCAAAGTAAAAAATGCATTTTCGCAAGTCTCATCCCAGTCAAATTTCACATTCTTCTGAGTTAATCGAGTCATTGGTGCAACAATTTGGGAAAAATCCTGTACAAAACGACGATAATAACCAGCCAATCCCAGAAAACTGCATATCTCGATCACTGTAGTCGGTGTAAGCCAATCGGTTACTGCTTTAATCTTGGCGGGATCCACAGATACTCCGCTAGCTCCAACTACATGTCCAAAAAATCTGACTTCTTGAAGCCAAAATTCGCATTTATTGAACTTAGCATATAACCGGTGTTCCCTCAAAGTCTGCAGAACTGCCCGGAGATGTTCCTCGTGATCCTCACGAGTCCTGGATTATATGAGAATATCATCAATGAACACAATCACAAATCTATCCAGATAAGCCTTCAGTACTCTATACATGAGATCCATTGACGCGCGCCGAACACGTCAATAAAGTAAAGTTTCCTAAACCAACTATTTTGTAGAATAGTGGCAAATGGTCGATCCCATAGAGACTGGTTGTCTTTCTTAGGTTAAAACAACAAAAAAGGAAAATCGGGGGTTTTAAAATAAATATTAATTTAACTAACTAATTTAACTAAATTAAATAAATAAATTAACTAAACTAATTTCTAAAACAATTAATTAATAATTAATTAACACCTAATTAATGCCTAAATAACACCTAAATCTCCGGTTCCACAAATCAGAATCAAGATTCAATAGCATTCAATGGTCCTCAATCTTTCCCAAAAAATTATTAATTTAAATTCTCCTAGATTAGCTATAGAAAATCGACATCCGCCAGAAATTCCTAGTTCCCCTAATCTCGATAGTCAGGACGTCCGCCACTAACTACTTCCCTAATTAATGTATAACCCTAGACATCCACCAATCAGGTTTAACACACTAACCGCAGTAATATAGATCTATGGGAACACTAATCCTAAATAACCGGGTCGCAACCGCTACCGATTTAACCTAGATTCAATTGTTGTACACTCAAGAACCGAAAGGGTTTTACGGCAAACGGGTGAATGTTTGTTACTTTATTGGTCTAAAAGCACAATTACACGGATACTAATATTCCAAATAACAATAGATTGTCCATCTAAAAGCATGCACATGCCTCATACATACCATAGATCTAAATCATAATCAATAAATCAACAACAATGAAATAGGAGAAATTAAATTAATTAAATAATAAAATAAAAGATCTCACATAATATGCTTTGAATCCATGATCCCGACTTGCTTCCCCTTCGACTTAGGCAAGAAATTGATTAGCCGGACATCATCTTCAAAAATCTATACTAAAAACTAATAATTGATCTCTAAAAAATACTAATTAATTCTTCTTCTAATAATACCTAAGTTCCTAATATATAAAAGTACTCCAAATTGGTCTCGGATACTAATTTTAGGGGTTAGGTACGTGACTCGTGCGTCCAGGAGCATCGTATGGGTGTTTTTAGATCAAAAATCGGACTCGCCATATGTCACAACGTGATTCGATGTTTTATAACCGCCCGACCACGTGTCTCAACGCCATTGGACCACTCTCCTGTCACCGCTCGCTTACTTGTCGCCGCATCATTCGCCGAGAACGTGCGTTACATTGTGTGTGTAGTGACTCGGCGACACGTGGCATCACATGAGTGGTGAACACGTCGATGTGACCCGTCGGGCGAATAGGAGCGTGCCACGTGGACGAAGAACCGCGAAAGAAGAATTCGCGCGAACACGGCGAAAATCGGGGAGTCTGTGCGGGCACGAATCTCGAGCGGATCGATCCGATTCTTTGAAGCGCGAAGAAAATTACTTGCGGGTGAGATGGCGCGCGTGGCGGTCTCTCATTGGTTGCTGGAACCTCGATGCTTTGGCGTGGCGATTTCGATTAGTCCAGAGATATTTCTCGGCGACGTGGCACGCTTTGATTGGTGGAACACCCCAATACTATTCGACACACCACACAACGCGTATTTCGAGGCAAACCGTCCGCATCCGATCACTTTGCAAGTAAATACTCCATTTTGAGTATTTTTCCGCCACGAATTCAACCGCGCACTCTGTTTCACCTAAAATTGACCAAAAATATAATTAAATATATATTTTGAATACTTTCAATAATTAAATATACTAAAATAGACTACTAAAACCCTATAAATACTGACTTATCATCCATAAACATAGCTGGTGCGTTATTCAAACCAAACAGCATGATTGTAAACTGATAATGGACGTATCTCATATTGAACGCAGTTTTCTCATTGTCTTCAGCTCTAATTCTGAGCTGATGATAACCTGATCGCAAATCAATCTTGGAAAACTATTGAGCTCCCGTTAGTTGATCAAGCAAATAATTAATGCGAGGAAGTGGATACTTGTTCTTCACAGTCACCCGGTTCAGCTACCTATAGTCGATGCACAACCTCAGGTTGTTGTCTTTCTTCTTCACAAACAAGACCGGCGCACCCCATGGTGACATGCTCGGGTGAATGAATCCTAACCCAACAACTTATCCAACTAAGTCCTCAATTCCTCCAACTCTCGAGGAGTCATTCTATACGACAATATAGAAATAGGTTTAACCCTATGGACTAAGTCGATGATGAAGTCAATCTCTCGCGGCGGTGGTAATCCTGTTAGATCCTTCGAAAATTGTCAATGAACTCACACACTACCGACACATCTCCAATACAAATCTCCAACCTCTCAACAGTGCTCATGACACTCGCAAGCGTCTCAATCTCACTACTAGTGGCAATCCTTCCTCTGGTGATCGGAAGTAAAGCACATGTCCCCTGAAAAAGGATATCCGTACCATCTAACAATGTAATTGTAACTAACTTACCGTAACAATCAATACCCAACCAATCTATACCAAGCAAAGCATCAAACTCAAGAAACTCTAAGACTCTCAAATCTGTAGGCAAATTATGACCCTCTATCTCTACCGAACAGTCTACATACAACAAGTTCGAATACATTTTGTCCCCAGCAGTTGTGCTAAGGATCAAGGGTCTACTAAGCCATGTGGGTCTCAACCCTAATGCATCTACCATTCGTCCAAAAATAAATGAAATAGTCGAACCAAAATCAAACATGGTATGCATTAAAGTACCATAAATCAAAATCATACCCCTAATGAGATTACGGGAAGCTCCCTGATCTGGCTTAACAGCAACATGAACTTTCTCTCTCTGCTGTTGATGATGTTGTGTCTGCACTCGACCTAACTGTGGACACTGACTCTGAAGATAACCTATCTGACCGCATTTGAAGCATGTACGTTGCTTCTTTGGTCCAGAAGACATACCCTGTGTCTGGCTCTGTCCACGACTGTGTAGGTCTCTGACTATGTGCTTGTGCCTGTCTAGATCTTTGTGTTTGTCCACTGCCTCTACCCACATCCCTAATCTCAGAATGATGCCTTTATAGCTGCTGTACGGATCGGGTAGCCTGTGGTAATATGCTAGCAAAACTTGGCGCTGGTATAGGTGGAGCATGAGTGGTCGAAGCAGGTCGTGCCAGTACTGTAAAGGACCCAACACTCTAGGCTCTACTATCTCTATAGCCCTGACTGTTCCTCTTCCTCTTCCTGTCTCTATTAAATCGGCTGTATAACCGTGTCTCCGGTCAGGTAGGTCTAGCCTCATCAGGATGTGTATGTAAATAAACCTCCCTGGCTAAACTCCTCTCATAAGCCCTCTACGTATCTGGCTCAGTGGAGACAATGAAACCTCCAATCTTGGGTAGTAATCCCTCAGTGAAATAGTACACCTGATCGGCGTCTGAATCTGACATCCCTCCGGCATACTGTCTCAATGAGGTGAACTGATTCATCTTCTCCCTCAGTATAGTAGGAAGAAAATATTTCAAGTTGAACTACCTCTTGAAGTCTGCCCAATCCTTGGGTACTCATCTGGTAGCAACCATCGTCGTCCACCAGTCGTCTGCCTTTCCCAGAAGCATCGATGAAAAGATAGAGGTGTTCATGTGCTTCTCAGTAGCAATGATACTGTGCAGCTTCTCATGGCTCTTCAACAACTTTTCAGCAGCCTCCAAATCTGTACCACCATAAAACTCAGTAGGATTATGCCTATTAAACTCCCGCAACTGCCTAGCCTCCGTAGTCGCCTTAGTGCCCTTCTCTACTAATGTAGCAAACATTATCTCAGTTTGTACAAGAGGTATAATTATAGTCTCTAGTACGGCTGCAATAACCCTAGTAGTTGCGGCAGTAGTCACTACAATCGGTGTATCCATCTCCTGAATAGCAGGCAATGTTGATGAAGCTGGTGGTGATGATGTAGCCGTAGTCGGTGCCCTAAGTATCCTCAAAATCTCCTCCAATCGTAGATCCTGGGACGTGACTCTCTCTAACAGAGTATGTAACTCCTTAGCACTCGAAAATTGAGGACCCGCAACCTCACTATCATCACTAGGTCTGGCCTGATCCGTCATCGCAATCTGTAATAGAAAACGAATCCCCGAATCAGTGCATAGTTGCCGATATAGTATATTACAACGTAACAAATATAACATATAAGATCAAGTTTTACTTTTTTTTCCAACTCTCCTCACTTCCCAACGAAGTTCCTAAGTCAGGATCATAGGGTTCTACTCTAGGTTCCAATTGTGTCTTATGTTTGAAAATGTTTAAGCTTGCTCTGATACCAACTGTGACGACCCCAGTTACCCATAAAACTGGGCCCCGCCCGGCCTAAACCCACGTAGACCCCCGAGTCGTATCTCGCGAAGTCAACGCAAGCCTAGTCAGCCTCCAATAGTTACTTTCTCAATAAATTTTGTCTTTTAACGTTGAGTTATTATGTTATGTCTTTTAAAAAAATAGTTTGTAGCGGAATTAAAATGGTGACAAGGTTAAAAAACTCGGATTTAAATAAAAGTGAAACAACCTACGGTGTGGAGCCCTGAAATCATTGGATAAATATGTATATGATATCCCATCCCACTCAATCCCAATATGTCCCAATGTAATAAAAAACAGTAATATATAATAATTAAAACAAAAATGGAAAAACATACTATCGTGCAAAGGAAGTAACCGCTCCAAAAATCCTCAAAGAAAATCACCGGTCATTTCCCCTTGCTCGTCTCTGTCCGATCTGCACCCACCGTCACAAACTAGACGATGAGTACAGTAAAGTAGAAAGAAATAGCCAGAAATATATAAACAATAATTCATGAATCATTTAAAAACGATTCAAATATCATGCAGGTATTAAAAGACAGGTAAACGATAAAAAGTGCATGATAAACAAACTGACAGATATGCACGACGAAATATGAGTGCTAGGAATCAAAAGAGGCATACTAAATGGTCTTAAATCCATAACAATCCACAAAAATCCAGTACTCGAGGAAAACTCACGTTTGGTTGGGTAGCTGCACCCCCGCAGGTAGTGTTCACGTTAGCCCAACTAGCTATTATCCCAATAGTATCTTCCCGACACACTTTGGCCATAGACACTCAACCAAGGAAATAAAGAATAGAATTCCAAGAAAAGACATATATCAATAAAGACAATAAATATGTAATATGAATTACTATGCATTTCCTTAACTAGTTTACTCAATTACCTTATCCCGCCCTCGCGGCTCGAACACACTCCCCAAAACAAATACCCGAACTCACGAGACCTCCCCTTAAGGTTCGTGAGGACCTAAAACATGTTTTAGATCGAATTATAGTATTTTGGAGATTTTGAAAAATTTCAACTTTATGTGTTGCCAGGGGAATTAGCACGCTATCTCGTACACCTAGCGCGCTAATCCTTATTAGCGTGCTAATTTTTGACATTAGCGCGCTAATTTACATATTAGCACGCTAAATTTATCACCTAGCGCGCTATGTGCAGCAGAACTCGAAATTCTGCATTTCGAATTCTGGGTTTCTTCCACACATAGGCCATGGTGATGCTTTGGGTACCCTCATATACGTTACTATAGGTCCCCAACATAGACCAAAACACAAAAAAACATCCCACAACAGCAAATACATGAATTCATTGAATTGACCGAGCTATGTTAATGGAGTACCTAGCTTGATGAACTTGATCTTCTTCTTCATTTCATTGAATTCTTGAGTTTTCTCACACCTCTTGAGCACTCCAACAACTCTCTTCTTGCTCTTCTTCCTTGCCAAATCGTTGAGGATGAAAACTTAGGTGATAAGTTTGATTGACCAAAGTGTTATATATGATTGAGGTTGATTTTACAATAGCCACACATTTATGTGCACTTACGTATCCCGAGGCTTATCTTGTGGACCACCCTCACACACTTGTCCCACAAGTCATGCATGAATGACTCCAAACATAGACTCACTTGGTCTCTAGATAAGTCAACACGTGTCTCGATGCACATCATAAGGTCTTTGATTTATTTCACTAACTTAGGCTTGCTATTTGAATATTCAATGTGACCACATTAAAGCTATATACACAACTATAGTTAATTCAAAGTACACTTACCTCATAAAGCCGCCACCTCGGTCTCACGTCGACACGCAACTTGAGGTACATCCCCGCTCATGTCTCGACTCACCGAATGTCCCGTGTATACCTTACTCGCAAATTCGGCACAACAAAATAAACATATACTTGGACATTAGTAATTCATATTTGGGTATAAATAAATAATACATACACCATAGACAAATAAAATCTACTTTGGTGTCTACTCCAGAGGCTTCGACAAGTACGTCAAGTCACGACGGTCCAGTCAACGGTCCTAAAACATATGACATGTGTAAATTTGAGGGTCGTTACACCTCTCGAAGGAGAAATTATGCTGGTTAGTTCACCATTAACCAACACCCTGTATGACACTGTTGAGATACATTGTTGAATCCACCTAGTCCATTTGTCTGAGAACCTCAACCGTCGCAACATTTCACTCACCAAGGGCCATTCCGATTTGTCGTAAACTTTATCTATATCAAACTTGAGCACCATATCTCGAGATCTCCTACCCCCATGTGTCATAAAGTGAAGAATTTTGTGGGCGAGAATGATATATATTATCCGCCATCTGACGACCTGCAACAAAAGCATTCTGATTTGGGGAAATCAGCAGACATAAAGCAGTGTTTAACCGATTTGAAAGTACCTTAGCGATGAGTTTATACGAGGACTTACAAAAACTAATTGGTTTAAAATGTTTTATCGATTGAGGAGACGAGACTTTAGGGATTAAGACAATGTGAGTTTCATTGAGTTGTTATTCGAAATGGCCAATGGAAAAAAATCTCCAGAACACATGCATAATATATTCCTTAAACAGTCCCCACTTCGTATGCAACAATTTGTTAGTGATCCCATTTGGCCCTGGAGTTTTATTTGGATTCATCCCCATTAATGCAGCTTATATCTCATCCTCATCAAATGGACGATCAAGCATTTCCTTCTTCTTAATGCTAATTCTAGGTGTCAAACCTTCTAGTACTGAAAACTTCCTCATCTTGTTTTCAGACGGATATAACTCCGCAAAGTAGTCCTCAATGATGCTAAGAACTCATTCCTGATCATGGATCATTTGTCCCTCCCTATTACAGATTCCAGAGATTAGATTCCTTTATCGTCGACCCTTGACAATAGAATGGAAGTAAGATGTGTTGCGGTCTCCCCTTTAAGCCGATCAACATGTGAATATATTCGCAAATATTCTTCCTCCTGCTTTCTTGCTTCCTTCAGCTCATTTTTGAGTTCTCTCACTTTCGCCAAATCAGATGATTTCCCCTCATACATATCCTTCAACTTTAATTGTGTAACCTCCATAAGCTTCTTTGAGTTCATTAAAGGGTTCTTCCTCCCTCACTTCTGGACCTTGTTGGCAAGCCTTATTAGTTTTTCACCCAAAGTGGCCCTCTGCAATCCTCTTTGCGCGTTTCCCTTCCAATTTTCATCAATAAGTACTGAGCATTCTTCATTGTTCAATCACCTATTATCAAATCGAAACCTTGATGTTTTGCGGAGTGCCTTCTTCTTAGTGTCCAGGAACAAAACGATATGATCAGAACCTGGTAAGTATAAGTGTTTGACTCTAACAAATGGGAATCTATATGTCCAGCATTGATTAGCGATGCCTCTGTCGAGTTTAGCTAATATATTTTGGTTTCTTTCCCGTTTGTTAGTCCAGGTAAAAGGAGACCTTTGAAACCCAGATCTGTGCCCTCGATGTTATTTATAAACTCCTCAATTCTACATTATCCTCTACGATCCAGGGTAGGTCGCCCTTTTTTCCTCCTGTGTTATAATTGCATTAAAATCTCTGATGACTACGCAGGGTCTCCACTCGTCAGTACTATGTCCCTTAACGTAAGTAATTGTGATTCTCTCTCTTTTTTCTCTGTACTCAAATACATACTAAAAAGCCTCTAAGGATCGATCACAGTGGGGTTTCGGATTTGGAGCTTAACAAAGAATGAACCATACTTGGCAATTTGAACCAGAGCATTTGGATTCCAAAGAACTACCAAGCCTCTTGCAGTACCTCTAGGATTGACTGTCAACATGTTATCAAATTTCAGCTGCCTTTTGACCCTATACATTGCTCTGTTTTGATTCTTAGTTTCACTTTAGACAAGTACATCATACTTAAATTCATTCACCGAGTCCTTCAATGCGACCATAGTTATTGGACTCCCTACCCCTCTGCGATTCCAAACCAGGATTTTCGTCATTGGGACCTTTGAGCCCCGTTTTGGCCGGACGCCACCGCCTCTATGCCTCTCTGAACAGTCTTGATCTTTTCCCCCCTTTGTTTGGGTTCACCTTCTCCTTGTCCTCCTCCACCTTCTTTCTGAGCGGTAAAGTACTCTTGCTCCGTTCTTTGAAAAAAGAATATAATAAGCCAGCTCGACCTCCCTCCCTGGCTATTGCTTTGATAGCTTTTCCACATCTGGTGACTAGGCGGGAGGGAGGAATACCATTTTTTGGGATGGTAAGAAGCAAGGTTTGGGGGGAGGTTGCATGTTGGGGTTTTAGGAGCTGTAGGTGAGAGAGTTTAGGTATGTGAATTATTGAGTAGGTAGGGCTATTGGGTTCGGATATTTGATCTTTGAGAGCATGAATAGTGGATATTAACTTGAGTGAATGGCCTTTTGGGCAGTTAGGGATTTGAATGGTGGGGAACCGAGCTTGGACTAACTCGATGTCAAGTTTTTCTTCATCGTTGATAAGAACTTGAGATAAGTTATTTAGAAGGAAGAAGGTTATATCCTTGGGTTTAAGGGCTGGGTTTAGAAATGTCAATTGGATATCTGGACTTGTGAGGATGGGCTTGATCGGGGAAGGGGTGGTAAACTTATATCAGTTAGAGGCGTCAATGGGTGGGCTATTTGGGTAAGCGTGGGCCTTACGGGAGTAGGAGATGGGGAGTTCCCTCTTATTTTTGAATTTGAATTCAAAAATGCCTCTTATTTTGACTTATATAGGCCAGTTGTCTTATTAATACTCTCTACCTCCATAGCCTAAGCTGGGTTATGATTGAATGTTCGAATCCGGGTTAGCCATTTGTCAGCATGACTATTGATAGGGGATGACTTTTGTGATGATGACTCTTCATTGTTCTTCTCTTTGTAATTCCCATTTTGGTCGTTGGATGAGGCTGGCTTTCCTGATGAGTCTTTCAATGATCTCGACCGGTGGGGGGAGGGAAGGAAGTGTTGGTAGGCAGTTATCTTTTTTTTTTCTTCCAGATGAATCAAAAAGCATTTTCTCGTTGTATACGACTTCTGAAACTCCTTCTATAAATTGGGTACACATTCTAGACTTGTATGTGACCTTTCCACAGTATGCGCAGATGGATTTAAGCCTCTCATATACAAATTCAACCCAATATTTTTTTTCATTTCTTCTAACATATCTACCCCGCATCAGGGGATTATCTACATTGATATCCATGCGAACCCTGGTAAACCTATTCAGAAGTACGCTATCCACCTTGATTCCTTCATCTAGCTTGATATAACTTTCGATATGCACTACTATCTCCTTTATCGAAGCTTCCCATCTGCAGTTGATCGGGAGACCATGTAGTTGAACCCAGATCTTACAATTATTAATATTAATAGTAGGGAGATGAATTTCCTTCCTCCATGGAATGGTAAGAAATAAATGATCATTGAACATCCATGGGCCGCTATCGAGAGCAAGTTTTAGAACATGTGGGGATGATAAATTCATTTGAAAAACGTTATTCGAAATTTCAAGGAACAGGGCTTGCCTTCCCTTCACATTCCAAGCTCGAACGAGCACATCTTTCATAGCACCCCTACTGAAGTTTTGAACTGTAGCTAGGCAGCCCACCAAGCTCTATTTTTCCTGCTGACATAACCCTCTGGTGTGTATCTTTGTAATCACTACTTCATCCTCTTCCTCCTTGCTTAAGGAACAATTATGCATGAGCCTGAAAATTTCCTCCTATGTCTGCATTCGAACCTGAGAACTCACTGGCCTGCGCAAACAAGATCAAAGGAAAACGACTATAATGGACTATGGAGACTCCCAATGTATAAGGTTAGTTTACCAAAAGACACTTAATTTGATACTCTATCAAGCACGGATTAAAGACATAAATTAAACTTAACCTACGACGGGCAGAATCAAATAAAGGAGTGACCTGACAACCCACCCACCTAAATATCTTCTAACTGAGAAGTTAATGCAACATTTAAAAGAACCCACCCAATCTACACGACGACTACCCAGAGAAACATAAGTTTTATACCTCATTGGGAAACTGATGATAAACTTAGAAATACCAAAGCAACTCCCTCGTGACTTACACTAAAGCGACTCCAAACCTGAAGAAAATTGTCGAATGTTCTTGCTTGCAGGACACTTGGACAGATCTGTGTGACAAGTAGCTCTGTGAAAGTTGACGAATACAACTTTGGAATAAACAACGATCTCTCAGGAAGAACAACCACCTCGCTCAAGAGGACGACAATCCTCTTTTCTTTGTTGTTTTTGTTGGAGGCAATTGATTTTATGTTAGTTGGTAGGTTGCTTTACTTTTTATACTTCACATGAGATAAACTAATTCAAGAGGCATTTGTGCGCTCTACAAAATAATGATTCAACATTTTCTTTTAGGAAATGATTAGAGACTTTATTTAAACCGAAACTTGAACTTATTGTCCCCAATATAACAAAACAAACATAACACGGTCGGGTTGCCACAACAGTAAATACAAAGGCAGGGTTGTGTGAGTTAAGCACACGACCTCAATTTTGATTTCTCAATGTGGCAAGATCGTTCGGGCCACTGGGGCACCCTCAGGCCGATTGCACCAGAGTCTCGTGAGAATAGTCGAGCTCGCTAAAAATGCGACTTATTAGATTTTTTGCAAATCTAAAATAAACTTTTAGTTTTTTCAAGCATATCACGAACTTTATTTTTTTTATTGCAAATCTATTACAAATTCTAAATGGACCGCATACCATGTTCATCATGCCATACCTTATATTGTTTTCTTATTTTTTGTTTGCTTAGAGATAAAAAGTCACAAGTTTGATTCTTAGCAACCTCATGAGGTTTTAGCAGAAATATTTAATAAATTTGGGATCCTATGCATATCGTTTACATCCCACCCCATGTAATGGGATATGATTTGCCTTTTACAGTCATACCCCATCTTGTAGGGTAAAAAAAAAGGGCAATGGGGCGGGCTTATAGCTAGAGTTTAGAGTTCATTTGAAAATTTTTGAAGGAGAGCTTGTCGCTCCTACTAAAGCTCGGATAAGTCTGATTTAGACAAAAAAAAACACAACTTGTTAGTATAAAAACGTGTATAAATGTATAGATTATTATATAAAAGAATTATGGTGAGACAGAAGAGGCATCACTTGCGAAAATATAAAGTTAAAGAAGTCTTGATTCCGCTAAAGTAAAAAAAAAAAAAAAAAAAGTGTGTGTAGACAGATTATTATATATAAAAAAAAAAGTCACATGCATGCATGCTTGCATAACATTACAATGTCTAAACAAACAATTCTTCGTTAATTAGATTGGAATCCATGTTACATCGACATTCCTCGTGCGCTCACTGTTAAACCCCTCAACACTGTATCTGCCAACTCATAATCAGATCTCTCCACCAAGTCACCAGACTCACCACCACTTTCCCTACCCCCTAACACGCATACCAAGATTCATCCAACGGCCCAAACCAAGTGCCGTGTCACTTATGTGTGTGATCATCACTTGCACTGTCCCCACACACGCACACTCGTTCACTTTAAACTGTGAGAGAGCTAAATCAGTTCTTCAAATCCCCAAAATCAGGTTCGAATCACTTCTCAATGTTCATGCATTTCTAGGGTTTTTTTTTCTTCACTTTCCGTTCACTCATGTCAAATATCTTCAAAATCTGATCTTTCCTTAGGGCTTCGCTAGATCCGTCACTGAATTTCATTCCCTTTTCTCGGTTTTGATCAATTTTGTGCAGGACTCGCGTTCGCCATGACAGAATCAATGGACTCGAAGGACCACAATTGGGGGAATCTAGGGCTAATCGTGTTGACAACGTTGCTGATCGCGAAGATCGCATCGGCGCTCTTGTTTCGCAGATCTGACAAACGATTGCCTCCTACTGTGAAATCATGGCCGCCATTGTTGGGTGGGCTGTTGAAGTTCTTGAAGGGTCCGGTGGTGATGCTGAGAGAGGAGTATGGGAAGTTGGGGAGTGTGTTCACAGTGAATCTTCTGCACAAGAAGATTACTTTCTTGATAGGTCCTGAAGTGTCGGCGCATTTCTTCAAAGCTAGTGAGTCTGATCTTAGTCAGCAAGAGATATATAGATTCAATGTGCCCACTTTTGGGCCTGGTGTTGTGTTTGATGTGGACTACTCTGTGAGGCAAGAGCAATTCAGGTTTTTTACTGAGTCTTTGAGGGTGAATAAGTTGAAGGGGTATGTGGATCAGATGGTTGCAGAAGCAGAGGTAATTAAGTTGATGGATTGCCCATTTTGATTGAGTTTTTGGTTCTACACTTTCGGTGCATTTTTTTTTTTCTAGTATTAATTTGATGGGTGGTTGTTATTGTCATGTTTCTGTGATTCTTGAAGTCACATGCAGTTTAACATAGCCTCAATCCTAAAATTAGTTGGGGCTGGCTAGATAAATCAAACTCTTCCATTGGGCTCAATTTAGTGCAATTGGTGGCGTGCTTTCCAAATCATTTAGATCCCTCTTAAGTAATGCGTTCTTCGGTGTACCCTTAACCCGTCAAGTTTCTTCAGTTTCTATTCAGTCGAGTTTTCTAGTTGGGGCATTTGTAGGGCGCCTTTGGAGGGTATCCAAACCACTTTAACCGCTCTTCCCTAATCTTTGTGTCAATTGGTGCTACTACTACTTTTGCAACTCTGGGTAACTATCTGATTAATTGATCTATTGGTATTTGGGCTGTCGAGAAGAATAAGTACCTTATCTTCATAGGTGGGAGCAACTCAACTCGTAATGGGCTGAAGTTCTACTTTGGAAAATTTATCAAATTCATTATAAGCCCATCATGAGTTGAGTTGCTCCCAACTATGAATATAAGGTACTTATTCTTCTCAACGGCCCAAATACCAATTTGTTTTGTTGGTATTTTCACCTTCAATTGCACTTAATCGAGCACTATGGAAGAGTTTGATCCATTTAGCCGACCCCAATTAATTTGGGATTGAGGCTATGTTGTTGTTGTTATTAGAAAAATTGATATGCTAAAATTGTACTCTCGACTACCTATCTCTTAGTGAGGTAGAGGTCTTGGGTTCAATTCTTGGTAGCTATATTATATTCCCATGTTACCTCCCAGGCTATAGGGCTGGGGCACCAGATTAGCCCCCGTTGGATTAGTCAAACCGAGGGTTTGAAACTTTGGATACCCATGGTTCTCAAAAAAAAAAAAAAATTAATAGTAAAAGGGCAAATAGCATATATATTTTAATGTTGTTTTTTACAAAATTATACTAACATTTCAGTTTTTACAAATACATCCTAATGTTTTAGGTGTTTTACAAATTTATCCTAATGTTTTAATATTTACAAATACTTCCTAACGGTTTAGTTTTTTACAAATTTATCCTAAAATCTCTCCATTTCCAAGTTTCCAACCTTGCAAATTGTAGCCAAGAACACGATAAATTTGGAGAAGCTCTTCCCATTTGCAACAACAAGGTTAATCCAAATCAACCTAAATTTATTTATAGGATACAATTTACACAATTTCAAAAACGTTAGGATGCATTTGTAAAAATTGAAATGTTACGATAAATTTGTAAAAAAACCTTAAACGTTAGGATATACTATGCTATTTACCCATAATAAAAATACTTTGGATGAGTATGTTCAAGAAGGGGGAAAAAGAATTGTAATTTGGGTAGTATTACACGTTTGTTCACCTTTTCTGTGTTTTTGAGGTTCCTTTAAGCAAGTTCCTGATGATGTTAATTTTTTTTTTCTTTTAATGCTCATCCAAGGGAAGTTTCGGCCCTTTTTTCTCATCTTGGGGATTTCAAGAAGTCATCAATTGGTGGGGGTTTTAACATTTTCTTTTTGGGATCATCATTATTGTTAGTTAATCCTGTAAGACCAGCAGTGCTTCTTTGGCACAGGAAGCAACAGCTATCCTAGCGCAGATTACCAATGGGAAAATACTATGTCAACTTTTTCGTAATCACCTTTCCATTTGAAAGATGCTGAACAATGGTGAATTGGTGATTATAATTTTGTATCTGAGATATGTGAATATAACTTTGATATCTACTGTCTTTGCTTGTGTTTTGCTTATTATACCATTCTTGGTGTAGCATGGCTTCTTTGCTAAAGGAGAACTCTCCTGGTGAAGTTCCTGTGGCCGGTTTATTTTACCCAAAAAAATCAAAATGAGTAAATCTGCAGTGCAGGACTTTTTTTTTCTGAGTGATATTTATTGAATTCTAAATCCAACTTCTTATCTTTTATAATTTTATTGCATACTTTGAATGGTCAGCTGGAATATGCTTTCGATTTTTTTTTTTTGTTACAATTCAATTTTGTTTTTACTAAGAAGCTAAATTGATTCCCGATCAAAAGGAGTTAAATTGATTTTGATCATTACATTTTTTTTGTTCATTGAGCATCATTTTGTGTTATCATTCTCCCGCTGAGTTCAGCAAGAAAATTCTGTTAAATGAGATGCAGCGTGCTGTTTTAACCTTTCTTATTTTTGAATTTCTAATAATGTTCTTTTTGCTGTCGATTAGTATTGATTTTATTTCTGATCGTAAATTTGCAATATAACATATATTCTATTCTCATATGATGTCCTATAAATATTTATTGTAGATAGATAGTGGTTAAGGTTCAAATATGGCAATGATTTAGTAGACATGTTCCGTGTTAGCGGCTAGCTGAGGGCATGTTTACTGGAAGCTTAGAACCTAATCATGTGTCACTGACCTTAAACTTGCAGGATTACTTTTCAAAGTGGGCAGACAGTGGTGTGGTAGACCTGAAATATGAACTGGAGCACCTGATCATACTAACGGCAAGTAGGTGCCTATTAGGTCGTGAGGTAAGGGACAAGCTCTTCGTCGATGTTTCTGCTCTTTTCCATGACCTTGACAATGGGATGCTCCCGGTAAGTGTCTTGTTCCCTTATCTTCCTATCCCTGCTCACCGCCGCCGTGACCAAGCCCGCCGAAAGCTCGCAGAGGTTTTTACCAACATCATATGTTCCCGTAAGGAGACCGGAAAATCAGAGAATGACATGCTTCAGTGTTTCATCGAATCAAAATACAAGGATGGGCGCCAAACAACTGAAGGTGAAGTTACTGGGTTGCTCATCGCCGCCCTCTTTGCCGGGCAGCACACAAGTTCTATTACATCAGTCTGGACTGGGTCTTACCTCATGAAGTACAAACAGTTTCAATCAGCAGTGTTGGATGAGCAGAAAAACCTGTTGAAGAAACATGGAGACAAGGTGGATCATGACATCTTATCCGAAATGGATGTCTTATACCGGTGTATCAAAGAGGCGCTGAGGCTTCACCCTCCGTTGATCATGCTTATGCGAACCTCACACTCCGATTTTAGCGTCAAGACCAGGGAGGGGAAGGAGTATGACATACCAAAGGGCCACATAGTTGCAACCTCTCCGGCTTTTGCGAACCGACTCCCCCACGTTTTCAAGGACCCAGATCAGTATGATCCTGATAGATTTGCGCCTGGAAGGGAGGAAGACAAGGTGGCCGGGGCATTCTCATACATCTCGTTCGGTGGTGGTAGACATGGGTGTCTTGGTGAACCATTTGCCTATTTGCAGATCAAAGCTATTTGGAGCCATCTGCTGAGGAATTTCGAACTCGAGCTAGACTCACCTTTTCCAGATATTGACTGGAATGCCATGGTGGTTGGTGTCAAGGGGAACGTCATGGTGCGATACAAGCGGCGAAAGCTTTCCGTCGACTAGATTCAGTGACTTGGCTTAATCCGTACCTTCTAATAGTTGGTTGACTTGCTCTTGAATGTGTTTCTTCTTCCTCTATTTTCCTAAGCTTTCGTTTGTTCTAGTAATAGTTGGTTGACTTGCTGTTGAGGTTGTTGAGGTTTTCTGCTTGGTTGTGGCTTTTTGAAAAAGTTGATCTTTCGCGCGCTCTCACTTTTGTTTTTGGGAAAATGATTTTTTAACCTACTTTTGAGGTGTATTGCACAGGGCTGACTCAATCAGTGCTCTTTTGAATCAGCAATCCTTGTTTATAATGTACTTCAAGTTCAAGCTACCCTAACAACTCACTTAATATAGAATGCATCAGCTTCTCTTATGTTGTACATAGACCTGTTTACTAGGTCAAGAGCTCACCAGGCCCGCCTGACAGGGGCAGGGCTTGGTCTTACTAATTCAAGATAAGGCCGGCTCGGGCTCAAGCCTGCCAAAGCCTGCTAATTTAATGAGGTGGCTTGGGTTTAAGTTTTTAGCCTAGGCTCGACCCACTTTGAAAAAGAATGGTATTTTTATAAATACCTTGTATAAAAACTAATGCTAGATGTGAGTTTGCAAGTATCAAATGTATACCCTTACACTAATTTGAGTAAATTTCAACTACTTGGCCACTTATACTTTTACATAGCTAGTTACAAGTTCGATAAAAATAAAAAAAAAAAAAAAAAAAGAGGAGGGTTGCAACAATAGGTAATTCTTACCAATATATATATATATATATATATATATATATATATATATATATGTTGTGGAGTATGGATGACCATGGAGTATGGATGTATGCACATGTAACTTGTATTTCCACATATTGTGTAGTCATGTAACTTGTATTTCTCACTTAATAGTACATCCACTTGTCTATGCATTGTCACGTTACTTGTAACCATTTCCAATGTACACCAACTCTTTCATATATTGTCAAATTACTTGTAATGTGTTGTATGACATGGGGTGTATTTGTTACTTGTACACATTGTATAAATTACATTTATCATCATCACCAAATGACCTATATAAAGGGTGTTAACCTCATTGTAAAAACACACCAAGTTGAATGAAAGAATCTCATTCTAACTATCTCATTTCTTCTCTTCTCCTTTGTAGTAGTAGTTTATAGTAGTAAAAGTTCTTAGTTTTCTATTTCCTTCTCTAGTTCTTAGCAAGTTCCAACTCAATTTACAATATATATATATATATATATATTTCATTTAATTCTCCTAGGAAATCCCCATGAGCAATCGTGGTAAGATTTTCAGTCATGGAATTATTGGGCGGGGACGTGCCCATTCCCTTCGCCTCGCTGCCCTTCCCATTTCAAACCCCTAACTCAGCATGTACTTTCCCTATTATTTAATGTATGTAACATCTTATCATTTTGCATATGCGCATAATACATATGAATGAATCCTTTTCCTAAAAATCCATCTTATTATATATCCGGAATCCTAATGAAGGATCGAAAATAACTAACAACTTCATATATAGAACTTTTCATAGATCATTAGATATTGACCCCAATTAAGAGAAGTATGATTAATTAGATGACTGTTTGCTTTATTTTGATTTTGTTTGAGAACTATAATTCAGGAAAAGAGAAATTCTGAAAGCGAACTATACATGTTAGACACTAAAAAATTAAATTCAATCTTACAAACGGATGAATATACTAAAGATGATGTTACACAAAGTTTGAAGCAGGATTAAAAAAAAAATGAATGAGTGCAATAGGTGTGATATGTAATAAGACTTGCCTCGTCGTTCTCCAAGAAAAAAAGTTACTAACATAAAATCTTATAAGATATATAAAATAGCTAGAAAACAAAATGCCTACGTGAAATGAAGTAATATTTGAAGACGCTTGCTCCCAACTAAAAGTTGTAGCATAAAAATTGAGAAGCTTGAGTAACTTTGAAATCTGAGAATTTCATAAACTATTAGAAGCATAATTAAGAATTTTCAAATTTTAATTGGGGATTAGATATCTCAAGTGGGACATACAAGTTTCGGACCGGAGATCATAAGGTAAAATGTTATTTTTCGTTGATGAATGTCTGGTGCGTGTATTATATGGTATTTTGACGGGAAGTCGGGGTGTGTTGAGGTGTAACCTTAGTTTGTCATACTTGAGGTTGCAAGTGCGTGTCTGAATGGCACGAGTGAAAATAAATTATTAATTGCACGAAAACTAATTAAAAAAATGTTAAGTATCACGCGGGGATTTTGCCTCGATTTACATACAAGTTGGGATCGGTGGCAGTGTAAAATGAGAATGAAGTTGGTGCAAGAACTTGTCTCGAGTTTCATATTATTTGGTGGTAGTCTAAGTTGTGATTGAGTCCAAATTGGTTTAAGTGTGGTTTTGTACAGCAAGAGAATTGGTCTGGTAGATTTTGGTATGTCATGGATAAAGTTAAGATTTTTGGAGTCTTAGCATGAGCAAAATCAGTGTTATGGACGTTTTATGAAAATGGACTATTTTGTCGAGAGTTTGGTTCAATTTGGTGAAAAGTCGGATTGAATACGAGCACCGAAAGCCAAAACGCGTCAAAATAAGGATTTCGAGAATTAATAAATAAAAAGAAATTAAGCTGCTGACAAGCAGCCGATGCTTTATATATAAATATATAAAAAAATCAAATGAAATCAATTTCATTAGAAATGTTTCAACATAACGTTTCGTTCGTTCGTTCCCTACCCGTCTCAACTAGGTCTTTCGCTCCACGAGCTCCCGACGTCCGATTGTCCCCCGTCTTTTTGCAAAACTATAGAGCGTCGTGAGACAGTCAGTTTGAGCTAAGTTTCTGCGGCAGATACGAGGTATTCGACTCGAAATTTGATAAATTATCAATTCAATGCATTTTCTACAATTCAGTTTGAATTCTCGCGATTTCTCAATTTCTTTTGCTGGGCTTTGATAGAAATTGGTAGAAATCATTGTGAATTGATGTATTGGGTTGATTTGGATCAATTTGGGATAAATTCCACTGGCGTGGGTTGGGGTTTTGATAAATTGAACTAATGCAATTTAGTTGATAACTATTTTGGAGACATTTTTATAGTTGATACTAATTTACATTAGGAAACTAGATAAATTGATTATTGGTTTTAACCCAATTTGACTCCACGGGTGTGGAAATATTTTGATGTGGTATTGAGTGGTTTTGTGGTGTTTGTTGTTGAGTTTTGAGGATTTAATTACTAAAATATTGATTTGGAGAATTTTTTTAGTTTAAAACAAATAAAGTTTACCTGACATGCCATATTGGAAAATTCATAACTTCTCCTTTGATGATTCGATTTAAGTGTTCTTGGAGTCTATGGAAAGTAGGACATGAGTACTACAAGTTCTTTTTAGGTCATCATGGCAAATATTGCGGTTTTTAAAGTTAAAAAGTCACCCCATGTTGGCTAGTTGAAAGCTAGATGAAACAGTTATATAAATTAATATTTTTAGCAATTGTTCTCAAGTGTATTTTAGCCGCAGTTTTCATTAGATTTTGCGATTTAATTTCACTTGAAGCTTGACCCAGAATATAATTGGGTATGTAGGGAAGCTATTGAAATCATTTAAAGATGATTCGACGCTCCGAGAACCTTGAGAATTTAGCTCAAAGGTTGTTGGTTGTAAGTAAACCCCACAGTGGTTTTTACTATTTATGGAATTTTATCTTAGTACCTGCATTTGTGTTCAGTCTGCATTGCATTTTGCATCATTCTTAGTAATGCATACAAGACATTCGAATAGAGTTGCCCTTGCTTCGGTCGTAAGAGTGTGAGGTGTTCCACTCTAAACTAGACATATTGCAGGCGTCTAAGGCATGTATTGTCGACTCTGGGGTAGCATGCATTGAACTCATAGGGCTGTTCTAGGTTCATCGTGAGTGGGTCCGCTTGTTATAAGCTTAGAACAGGAAATGAAGGATCCACGTTGTTATATAAATTTCTTGTTATTTGGAAATGCAATTACATGTCTCTATGTATTCAGACTAATATTTGCAGGAGTACAGAGCAGTGTAGGAGTTTACTTACTTGACATTTTCAAGTTGTTTTTGATGATATCATGTTCTCTGTGAAAATCAGAAAATATGGGACAAGAATCGAAGATCTTCGGTGAATGTTGTAAGTTTAAAAGTTTAATTTTCTTGTTGTAATCACTTTATATATATATATATATTGTTTTGGGCTTTGGGGTGAGTGTAGGTCGTGAAATACTTTTGAATAGGTTATGAGAGTCTTCTAAATTAGTTTGAAGTACCAAGTTAAAGATGTTTATTATTACGTTTTGGTTTTTTTGGAGATTATAAAGTTGCATCTAAGGTATCAGAGACTCTAAGTTAGTATTTAAAGTTTGAATCTGATATGTATTGTGAACTGCAGGGAGTTGTGAGTCCTTTTAGGTCTCTTTCCAATTTTGTTGTCTATTAGATGAAAGTTTTCCGACATGCCAATTTTAGGGGAGGTGCTGCCAAATTTTTTATAAAAATATGGAGGATAATCCGTATGACTTTCTAATTTGCTCCAATTAAGTAAAACAATAAGTATTGAGTTTCGTTGAAAATATAAATTTAGTTTTGGAGCTTTACTAAGGATTAAAATGAAAAGTATTTTGAGGCATATGGTTAATTGTATGGTTTAGGTGCCTAATTAGAGTAATTAGGCTAAGTCATGACTTAGTGAGACGGGTCTTGAGAGTAACCCACTTTGGGCACTGACTTTGAGCACTCACCCAGTCGGATGTCGTGTAATACACATCGAGATGTATATGCATGCGCATCTCGAGGTGAAATATACGACATCCGATTGGGTCAGTATACAAAGTGGGTTACTACTTTTGCATTTCAAATAAGAGTAGACCTTGAACAACTTGAATATGCATATAATTATAAAATATTACCTACCTAATAGCATCATTTGCCGCGCTAAATTGAGTGGAATAGAAGCCTTCAATTAATCCATGCTATATATGGACACTGACTTGGAAATGATGCTTTTGTTGATGTTGAAGACTATAATTTAAAGGAGAGTTTTTTTTTTTTTCAAGTAATATATAATTTATTGTAATTTTTATTATATAATTTGGGACCATTTTTTTGGCGATTAATTAAGCTAGCAGTTCCGAACCTTCATTAATTCTCCTTAGATGATCTAGACAAATGGTTAGCTACGTGGAAACGTCACATTAATTGTATTAATTACTCCCTTCGAATCTTTTTGAATGTCGTATTAAGGTTGTTCATTGTTTTTAAGAAAGTCGCTTAATTATATATCTTGATTGAGGAGAAAGTGACAATTAAATGACTAAATCACCATTTATCTCTCATAACCTCACCACTTCTACATGCAATAGTTAGTAATGTGTAATAGTTATTAGACTTTCTTTTTCTATAAAGGGTATAAAAGTCAATTATATAAGTAATTAATGTGTATTGAAACTATCAAATGACAGATATTATGAATATTTCAAAATGGCTAAAAAGACACTTATTGTAGTCCGGAGGGAGTAATGAAGAAACAATATATGGTACCATAAATGATATGTGGAAAGAGAAGTGCTAGAATGACAACAACATGTCACACTACAAGACACATTAATTGGCTCATAATGGAGCTATTTATATGTGTCTCGGGAGGCGGGCACACATAGATCTCGATGTATAACACGCGGATTGAGATCATATAAAAGATTCTTGTGAACTAATGTGTCTTGTGGTGTGACATTGTGGTTGTCATTCTAATATTTTCTACGTGGAAAATAATAAAATACGGTGGACTAATCAGTATTGATCAGGTCAGAATATGGGGTGAGAATTGTAGCTAGCGAGTTAGCTGCTCACTTTCAATGATCAGGTCTCAATCGATGGAGACATGCATTAACATTGAGCTACCTATACAGAGTGATGGAGTTAATACTAGCTAGAATATTGCTAAGGTGGTGTATATATTAAATCTTCAATATATATAGATATATATAACCACTACAAGAAAAAAAATTAAACAAAGAACAAACTAATCTTGTTGTTGAATTGGTACGGATTTGTTGTTAAGGGACTCAACAACAGATCAAGAATAGATCGATGGTGTTGTTAAACGCTTTGTCGCAGATAGAAGTTAGCAACAGATTTTGGATCTGTTCTTTGTTCAACAACAATTTGTGACAAATCTTTTTTTGAACAAAGAATAAAAAAAAAATCATTGCAGATGAAAAGGTGGTTTTGTTGCAAATCTGTTGCAAATCTTTGTCTGTTGTTGATTTGCACAACAAGATCAAACTAATAAATTGCTTATTCTTGATCTGTTGCAAATCAACGACAGACCAAGTCTGTCGCTGATTTGCACAATCAGCAAAACCATCTTTTGTCGCTGATCTGTTGCAAATTTGCAACAGATCGCAATAACATACCTTTTTTGTTGATCAAATCAATGAATGACTTTGTTTGTAGTCTGTTCTTGATTTGGAATAGTAATTTTATTTTAAAAATTACAGTTCACTGTAAATAGTAAATGAAATTCTGGCAAAAAAATCAAAAAAAAAAAAAAAAAATTCCTGCTGCAATTAAAACTAAAATTGAAAAATTGTTTGTATATTATCAAAATTTGACAAAAAATATATACAAAATGTGGAGATTAACATTTCATAATTAACTAGTAGTATACTATATACTACTAGATGAACATTATCCACCAAATACAAAATACTACACAAACTGACCTTCCAACACAAATTAATTTACATATATATCTACAATGTCAATCCCACACCCTTACCCAATTGTGTCACCGATACAAGATAGACACTATACAATTTGGAGTGCGTGTCCCATCCAAATCCTGAAAATGAAAAGGAATAACTTGAACAATATTCTAAATGCAATCAAAATATTCAAACACAAATGAAATAATCCTAAAATTAAGCCTTGCTCATCGACCTCATACATAAAAGATCGGCCACAGTGACACACACTAAAATTTCCAACTCAAAAGGGAATGAAAGAACTTCCATACATGACATTCCATGCATTTTTTTCAATTTCTTTCCTCTTGTACATTCATTCATATATATAAGAAGTTAAAAACATAAAAGAAGACACCATGCAGCCCACAAATGAACCATTCAAAAAACTCAAAACAGTAAATAATGGAAAAATTCAATGACATGAGAACAAATCTAAGATAATTGATCAAATCTCAAAATATTTAACTATTAATTGAAAAAAGTCAATGACATGAAAAAATTCATATTCTTCTTTTATAATACAAATCGAATTCATATTTTCTAATTCACCACTCTATTCCAATGGATATATACTCTGAAAGAAATTAATTAAGAGGACAACAATATATTATATATGGTTCCAATTTCTTTTGTTCTTGTAGTCTTTACAAAATATACTAGAATGAGATCGTTATACCTTGCAAGACAAAGTTAATCTTATTATACAAACATTTTACATCCTATTAAATATATTATATATGGTTCCAATTTAGACTTCAATATTTTCATCCACCAACTAACATGCATTTAGACACCTAATGGTTATATACAAACATTTTACCTCATATTTAAGCAAATGAGTAGGAAGAAATTAGATCAACGTTTAAACATAGACAACAACAACAGAAAAATCAAGCCAATTTAATTTATATTATGTATATAGAAGCATGAGAACAAATATCAAAATATGTCACTAGGTTATGTGTTGGGTTGCATGGAGACACTCAATTTGTTAATAAAAGGGTTGCTAAGTAGAGATTAGTGGGTAAAATATAGGGAGGACAAATCTCTTAATTTATGCATGTAAGGGAATTTGACAAAAAATTGAAAATACATGCATGTATACAAATCGTATAAAAGTCACTCAATAATCCATATAGCTCATGTATGTGATTCTAACTCTGAAAATTATGAAACTATAATCATCAGGGATGATTCAAATTCAAGGTATATTTGAAAAAGTTATTTTATTTTAATAATAATATCCAACCTTCCGATGCCTAGTCACCTTTTTAGAAATAATATATTGCATAGAAAACATACTTAATATATAATTAAACAAAGATTTATATAGTCTAGTTGCAATTACAACTTTATTTTTGAAATCCATTGCAATTACAACTTAACTAATTACTTAATGACTTATTGACCATAAAAGATATTACTTAATCAACCGACTAATCACAAACAAATGACGAAGATCGTGTACTTAGAAAACATGGCATACAACATGACTTATCCACCGTCAGTGGACATACGTTTTTGATACCCACGAGAGAATAGAATGAACAAAAAAAGATTTTAACTCCTAAAAAATTACATGACTCGACCAAAAATATGTCGGGTTATGGGGTTTAAAACACACAAAAAATTTAAAAATTTTATTTTCCAAAACCCGAACATGATTTAATTCAAACTCCATTAATCGATTAAAAAAAGTAAATCGTACATGATCGCTAGTTTGCTTCTCTCGTATTAATTGATGTTTAAGATGCTACCAAAGATGAGTATCCTCTATCGAAATCCATAACTCGTTTTTAAAAATGAAAAAAAAAATGTTATGTTCTCCTTAAAAACTCTAAACGAATCGAGAAACCTAACTTTTTTTCTAAAAATGAAAATTAGGCTACAACCCCGCTAATTTATCTCAATTTTTTTAAAATTTTCAAAAAAATTTAGAAGTTGAAAATTCATGACAATATTTTACTTTGAATAAGAGGCAAATACTGCGCTTGTAGCTGCACATGCGCGCTCTAAGCATGATCGATCGTGACGACTGCGGTGGTGGCGGATTTTCGCAACGATGCGGCGGTAAATGGAGTTTGCGGACGAGGAGGAGAGCCTCCGGTTTGAAAAAACCATTTAAAATTTAGTGACATATCGAACAGACTAGTCTCATTCGATTTGTTTGTTGCTAATTTGTCGCTGATCAGCGATATCAGATCAACAACAGATTAGTCTGTTGCTGACAATCTGTTGCTGATTTGTCGCTGATCGCGACGAGAATATAATATGTTCTTGATCAATGACAGATCGATCAATGACATGACTAGGTTATGTAGGTGATTTGTCGCAGATCTGTCACAAAATGGGCGGGAAATTAATGGCGGGAGAAATCAGCAACAGATCAGTGACAAAATACAATTTGTCACAAATTTTGTCACAAATCTGTCACTGATTTGTTGCTTTTTGGTCAACCGAGTCAAACGCTCTATCTCGATCTGAATCATTCTTGATTTGTTGTTGTTTAGCAACAGATTGATCTGTTGCAATGTTTTGATGCTATTCCACATTTTTCTTGTAGTGAACTGTCTATAACTAAAACTAAAAAGTAACAAAATAAATTAAAATAAAATATTTAAGTATAATATATATTCAATCTAAAATTATAAGTCGTTTCGGATTGAGCACACTAAAATTACATTTTTATCTTTTGACACAAATTAAACACAAAATACTTTAATTACATAAAAAAAGAGTACTATAAATATTTAGTTAAATAAGTAGGTAAAATAAATTTAATAGGTATAAAATATAAATGTTGTCTTGAATTTATAAAATGAAATAAAAAATTATTTAAAACGATTTATATTTTTTAAAAGAGTACATTACGTGCATTAAATATGAAGAGTATGATCAGCAAAGGGTAGATTACATAAGGAGTAGTGTATTATACGAGGGTCAGTGACTCAGTGGGGTCAATTATTGTAACACCATGCACGTGTAACGAAAAAAAAAGGGGGTGTTAATTAGGGGTGGCAATTCAGATCGGCGAGTCGTAACGTGTCGTGTCAGAACGTGTCGTGTCCCATATAATGCAAACCCATTACATGACATGTTTATTAATCGTGTTAATCGTTTTCGTGTCTAAGTGGGTCGTGTGTTAAACATGTCGTGTAATCGTGTCACCCACTTATTAAATATTGTATTTAAAAATTTTATTTTATTTAAACTTTTATAATTAAGTTACTATTTTTTAAAAATATATCTAAATGATTAAATTCAAAAAAACATACTAAATAACCAATAAAATATAATGTGGTTGTATATAGTCGTTAGTTTTACTTTACTTTTTCATTCAAGTCTTTATTACTCTTAAAAATAAAGCAAAAATGACTCGTAATAATAACATAAACAAAATTATAAGAATCATCTAAAAAAATATCTAAATTTTACTTTGGCGAAAAGTTTATTTTTTCTTAATAAATAATTATTAATAAAATCTAAAACATAAATAATATATTAAAAGTAAAATGAATATTTCCTCTCAAATATAAAATAAAATATGATAAAAGATGTCTATAAATAAAATAAATAAATCATGCTATTAACATGCATTCAAATAGGTAAATTTTGTATCAATCTATTTATTATATAATATTTATTATTTATATATTATTCTTTAGCCGTGTTAAGCGAGTCATAAACGAGTTGAGCAGTTGACATGTTAATGACTCGTTTATTAACCGTGTATAAACGTGTTAACATGTTTATGACCTGCACCCACTTAAGCCAAACCCACGACATGTTTATTACGTGTCGTGTCGTGTCGTGTTAATCGTTTCATGATCCAAATTGCCACCCTAGTGTTAATGTGTCAAACATATTGAAACTAAATAAAATGCAAATAAAATCAATTACGCATGTAGTCTGCTCATAAATCTGCATATAAAAGTGTGTGATATATTAGGTTCAAACGTGAGTTCCGACACTTGGCTCTAACCATGTACTGTTGGATTTTTTTAAATTTAAAGGCTTGCTGGTTCTAGAGAAAACGAAAAGGTGTGAGTTTTTTTATTATTTTTTATCCGTTTTTTGTCCGTTTCTTCGCACCAATTCGCATCAAAACTCACATCTTGGTGGATAGACACTATATCCCTTAATTTTTTATAAATTAAAAGGATTTAGTACGTACTATACATATTGAGATACATTGAAAGATTGAGACATATTGAAACACAAGTTTTTAAGTCAAAGTGTGTGTTCTTGAGTCTATAGGATCATTATTTCATAAGTTCTTCAAAGAGTGTTTTAGGTTGGAGTTGTGTTACACACACATCATCCAACAATCATTAGAGACTTGATTGTATCATGAAGGCAAGTTTCGATTAATCTCATTTTGTATACGCGGTTTCGACCGGTATGGAGAAATCTTGTCTAAAAGAGAGCGATTACGCGCCTTAAGTCTTTGTTTGGTTTCCTCCATTCTCATCTTGATTTCTCCATCTGAAGCTTTTGTTCCAACATGTGCATCAGTGTTTATGGTTTCTAATAAAAAAACAATGTGAGTTTGATCAAAATTTAATTAATTTTATGTCTATCTCTAATTGTATATGTACGTTTTTAAAAATAGATAAGAACATGTGTGTATAGAAGAATACTCCAACCTACGCATATTAAGGATGACATTGACGGAATTTGGACGTAGTGAGACATGTATTAATTGGTAGTAATATTGTAGCAGTGTATGATGCATGACTAATTAATAATTCAAAGTCTATATATGCAAACCAAAAAAAGAAAAAAAAAATGTCAATGCAAACAAGTGATCGCCAAATTAAATCTTTGAAAATTCAACGCAATTTTTTAAAAAAAAAAAACAAACACAAATTAATATTCATATTTGAGGCTATTTAAATAAGAATTGGCCGGCTTATTTTGATACTTGAGCTGATTTTGAGAATTTGCAGAGATGTTCTTGAAAGGCTTTTTTGCTCTTTTTATTGTTTTAGTTTTGAATTACTCACAAAAGCTTCAATGTGATGAAAATCCTATGCTGCCTCAAGAAGAAAGTAAGAAATTAAATTAGCTTAATCGCCATTTCAATTGGTTTCTAGCTATAGTACTTTTTTTGTTTGATGATATCGTGCTTATTCATATTTGTGTTTTTTTCACTTTTTTGTTTGTTTAGTTGTTGTTGCTGCTGCGAATAAGTAGTTTGCTATCTATTTTTTTTTTTCTTTTTTATAATAAAAAATAAATCACAACTTGCCTGTACTGACATTCGATTGCTCCACCGAGCCATCCGTCAAGTAGTTTTGCTATTGTTTCTCTTTTTTATTCCATTAATTTTTTCCTTCACAAAGATGGTTCAAGTGCTATTGAAAATCTTATTTAGTCGACATGCAGCTTTCTTTGCCGACATCATACTATAGTAGTGTTCTTGAAATTCTCAGTTATATAGTAGTCTTTCTATATACTGTAACGGGGAAGGTAATAAATTATTGATTAAAAAGTCGTAGGGGCAAGACAATAACTTTCCTTATTAAGACTCGAACCCCAACTTCTTACATGAGAGACCTAATATACCAAATCAATATGATTTCCTTTTGAAACCAACATCTGTGTGACTTAAAACATACATATACTTACGACTCATGCTATATATGTAAAAGAAAAGCTTTCTAGCTAACAACAACAACACAGCCTCAGTCCCAAATTAATTGAGATCGACTATATAGATCAAACTCTTCCATTTTGATTTAAATGAAAGAGAAGAGGTAATAAAATTAATCTTATTCTGCCTCTTTTATTTTAAGAGTCTTAATCATGTTCGAATTAAGATTTATCTGATTTGGTTCGTATGTATTAATTATATTATTAGGACGCTCTAAATGGCCTTTCCATGATATTACATATATAGTTAGAGATAGAAATAACTAAAGCCCGTATTTATTTAAAGGGTAGTGCTATTTGGAATCATGAGTCGGGAGTCAAAAGTTTTTTCATTTCAAAGTTACCCTCAAGCAATTAATAAAGCAAACACAATCACCTGTAAAATTCTTTTGATACCTTTTAAATATTTATAAAAAAATTTTAAAACCTCCCTATGAGTTCGGACTTATGAGTCTAAGTAGATTTATTATTATCTAAAAAATGATTTTCGTATGGTATATATGTGATTCAGAGGATGCCCTTATTCAAATTGGAAAAACATTGGGAAAGAGATCATGGAATCCCAATGCCGATCCTTGCAAGAATTGGTCCACTACTATTATTGATGAGAAGCCCAGTTCTGCAGACAATGTCACATGCGACTGCACATACAATAACAACAGTGTGTGCCACGTCACAAGCATGTATGCACTACATCATCCTCCTTTATTTATTTTTTTCTTTTGCAGTGATTCTACTCTAATTATACTATTTTTAAGACTATTGTTGAAGCAAAATAATTAGAAATATATAAAATGATCAATTTGACACGTTCAACAACAAGAGTATAAGTTTGCAAACTTTTGCGATGTCACTTTTGATCATAATGAATGGGAGAAGCTCATATGAATGTTACTTTATTGTTAAATCACATATGATAACAATTTGTACGAGTAAATATATTTTCGTCAAATTTCTTTTTTACTATTTTTTATTTACTTCAGCACGAGTTACTTTTTATACTTTGTCTTTTGATAAGTGATCTTTTATATCCCAAACAGAAATGCTTTGACTAATCTAATTATACTATTTGTATGTACATAGTGGAGGCAATTTTTTTTTTTTTTTTCTATTTATTAATCATAAGTTCACAAAGTGACTAATCTAATTATACTATTTGTATTAAATTATCTCGGCTGCATCGCACACACATGTGTGAGACTATGTATCTCTGCATGCACCGATACTGTCCCAACTTAACCATCTTTCAACTTTTAAATGTCAGGTTTTAACTTAAAAGACTATGTACTATTAAAAATGAGTAGATGTGAGAGACTATGATTTCAGTCCACACATCTCCAACACTCCACCTTAGACTGAAAGTTATGATTCAAGGGACTTTTTCTCCCAGGTCCCATCTGGAGCAAGTCCCATCTAGACCATGGGCTCTAAGGCGTAGGTGCGCTCCCATCATATGTTTGAGTCGTTGTAAGCATAGACGAATACGGTAATTGTCCTTTGAGTATACTCAATATCTCCTCTAGTTATCGATCATACGACTCAACCCTCTGTGATAAGGCATGAAACTCTCCCACGTCGATATAGATATGACCTATAGCTCCACCCTAATCATGACGTTGATCAGCCATTGCGGTCTGCAATCGTATATTACAATTCTTTGATCAGCTACAATAACTATCGGTTTATTATATAATACACTCAACACTTAATACATATAGATTAAGTTTTGATTATTCCCCGACTTACATCGCTTCCCAACTAAGACTCTAAGTCAGGGTCATACTAAGTTCATTTTTGTTCTAACTCTAAATTCACATTCTTAATCGAACTGTTGGCTTATCTAGAGTTAAGGTGAAACCTTGCGCTTTGATACCAACTGTGACGACCTCAATTCTCATAAACTGGGCCTCGCCCGACATTAGACCTACGTGGACCCCCGATCAACCTTTGCGAGATCAATGTAGGCCTAGTCGACCTTCATTTCCATTATTACATTTAATTCAATATTTTAATGTTGAGTTGTTAGGTTTCACAAGTTTTAAATTATAAAACGACGGAATTAATCTAGCAATTTAAATAACTCGTAAATACATCAAGTCGGGATAAATTATGGTGTGGAACCTAGCAAAAGAGATGACATGCATATATACAGTAATCAATTGTGGGAAATATCAATATACATGAATCTTGTCGCTCAAAACTCGAAAGAACCCAAAGTTTTACAAAACATCATGCATAAGATATATATTGTGATGGCCCCAAATCCCGAGACAACCCTAGACACCGTAATGTCGTATCACACGTCATCAAGCCTTGCCACTTCATGGCCTGCTTATGTATGACGCCCTACGACCTAACTAGTTGTTTACACGTTTCTAACTAAAACTAGCTTAACTAATTATTTTTCGTATGATTACTAATGAATTTGTTTAGCTAGTTAGTTAACCTATCGGGTTTCATTATCATTTTACAGCGGAAGGCTTTAAAATATACGAGTATAATATGCATATTATCAAGATTTCTAAGTAGTGGAAAACTTGAAAATAAAGTACCATGTATATAAGGCAACAAAGTAAACAAAAGCAAGTATATACATGTACAATGTCTCTCATAGTCCCTTGATACCCATAACAAAGCAAAATATATCAAAATCACTACAAAAAAACAAGAAATCGAAACGAAATTTCCGTCTCGATTTGCAAAAATTCGCCTCTAATTGCAAATCGAAACTAACAGAAATCAATTCCGTCTCTAAAAACGTCGTTGCTAATTCAATCGAAACGGAAATACGATTCCGTTTCGATTTAGAGACGATCGAAACGGAATAAATTCCGTTTCGATCGAGACAGATTTAGAGACGAAATTAGAAACGAATGCAGACGAATGAAAATGGAATTTTTTCAAAAATGGTACATTTTTAATTGCATTCGTCTCGATTCGTTTCTAATCGAAACTAATCGAGACGGAAATAATAAATTCATGAATTCGTCTCTGATTCCGTTTCTGATTAGAAACGGAATCAGAGACGGAATTTTAACATTCCGTCTCTGATCCGTCTCTGATTAGAAACGGATCAGAGACGGAATAATTAGAGACGGAATTTTCTCGTCTCTGATTCCGTTTCTGATTAGCAACGGAATCAGAGACGGAAATCATTCATGACATATTCCTGGAAAATTAGAGACGGAATAGCAACGGAATGTCTGAATTCCGTTGCTAATCCGTCTCTAATTTTCCTTTTTGTTTAATTTTCAAAAATAGACATAATCCAATTGGTTCTCCAACCTATAACTTGAAATTACAACCATAGGACATACTCCATCGCTTTGCACCCCCTCCAACAACTCCTCAAAAGGGGTGCTAACATCCCCCAAAAAAGCAAAACTTTACATTCATACATCGACAACGTATATCAACAAATATTCAAATGAGAGAACAAAAATGTAAAAATTAAAAATTGAAAAAGATTTATATATCCAAAAAAATTGTATAGTATTACAAATGCTCCAAATTTCTAAGTATTCACAAAACCACCAATCCTATTGTTCAACAACCACAAAAAAAAAAAAACTTACAATCCTATAAATATGCACAAAAAGAATTATCAATCGAAAAGTCTTGAGATGTTCTTCAACACCACCTGCACACCAAGTGGAAAAGAATTATCAATCGAAAAATACACGTATGTTCTTCACATGTTACATTACATCGTAATCAATTAATAAAATTTTATGGGAGGGGGAATCAAGACGGATCAAGAAAAGTAAAATTAGACAAATCAAATTGAGGAAAAATTCAAAATTATGATGTAGAAAACAAAGCTATCGAATTTGTCATCTACAAATTATTTATACATAGCATACAAAAGAATGGGTGCACATATAAACACGACACCATTCATTCCAAAAAAGATGCTAAGTAGTCGAATAATCAACCTAGATAAACTTTAACATGGAGAATGAGTCTAATCCCAAGTGAAATCAATATTTAAGAGCATAACAGAAAATAGGAAACCGCAACTTCATTTCAAGCTAAAGCATCCACATTTTATGGTTTTAAAAATAAAAATGAGTTTTGATACGGATCGCTTCACGGTGACAACTCATTTTAGGCAACAAGAGAACCAAGATTAGGTAAAACCAAGAAATATTAACAACTCATCGCATGTTCATAACAAATTACAATTAACGTACGAATCAAGATTGCAATACGAAATTCTAAACATAGTCATTTTTTGCCCTAACAAAACGTGTAGCAAAGCGAAACATTATATTATCAAGAAAATTAGCAAAGGAACACAAACATACTTAAAAATGACATGAGAAAAACAGATCGCATCCATCTTTATAAAAAAAATGTTTGAAGATCCCACACCATTTTCTCATAATCGGAAGGAGGCTAGTGAAAGATTTGAAGTACACAAAATTCAAAGAGAGAAACTTACCAGACGTCCCGAGATTTCACGCAATGCTTCACCCCAACGAGAAGTAGAATCACCCATCATACCGACATTGTAACCCATATCTCTCAAGTATTCCGCAATTGTAATGCCTACAACAATCACACACTCATTAGTTTCGATAGGAGCAACACGAAGCATTATATTATAGCTGTGAAAAATATGGCACTTACAAACAGGACTGGAGTAAAAGAAAACGTTTCGATACTAAGAAGAGTATTCAAGTATCAAAAATAAGGCAATGGAAATGAACCAACAAAGTAAGCATATACTAGAACTTTGGGGTTTCAGTGGAGCTTAACAACTGCTTCTCATATGATATACTAGAACTTTCGGTACCAGTGTATATGGACGCCTCCCTAGCAGCCACAGGCATGTTAGAAGTATTAGCTACAAGTGTAGTTCGCTTCATAACAGATTCCTCACGACCATCAGGCAATGTCCTTGTCAATTGAGGAAAATCCATAAGAACCTGAAAAATTAAGGGATTACAGCTTCAACCTTCAATGCATAACAGTTTATGATAAGCAACATAGACATCACATACCTCTGCCATTTCATTTCCTCTTTCTCCACAACCAACATACACCACAGTATCAGAATTAGAGTACTGCATTTACCAAAAAAATTAAGCATAAATATCAAAGTCCAACTACACAACTTAATGTAGTAAGACAATCAAGAGAAGAAGATGAGTAGGAGCTCATAAAAATGGACAGCAGAGTGCTTTTTAGAAACTAGCAGCACCATAAAAAAATGAACCTGCATTACAACATGAAACAACAGAGTGCTTAGTTCAGCAGAGTTCTTTTTCGAACTGATCAAGTTTTCAAACTTAGTTCAACATAAAAATGGACAGCAGCACTATAAAACACGTTTCTAACTGATTCAAGTTTTCAAACTTAGGAAAATGAAAATACAATAAAATGAAAAATGTAAGAGAAAGATGTTACAACTAAAAATTTCAAAGGAAAAAAAGTATCTGATTCGCTTTGGCACTTAATTCAGCAGAGTGCTTTTTAGAAACTATAGGTGTAAAAAAATGATACTAACGGACTTCGTATTCGAAGTGAATTAAAGAAGAAAAACAAAAACAAGAATGCAAGAGAATAATATCATCTATTAAATCAAATCATAAGCATTACTATATGCTAAAAGACACTAGAAACTATTTAGCATGGCTGTTTAATCTCCTCCATGCATGATCTGGTGGGGAAGCACTATCAAAGTCCAACTACACAACTCATTAAAAAAAATCAGTGATCACAATAAACAGATTAACAGATATTACCCAAGTTTTGCAAAGACAAATAAACCAAGATTCTATCATAGTTTAGTGAATTTAAAGCCATACACACATGTGGAAGCAATAAAACTACTCTTCCATCTATGATGAATAGATCCATCTATTGAAACAAACCCATAGTGATTTATGATGAATTGATCATTTTAGAATGTCATTTATTTAGTCCTCAGGCACAATTTGTTTAGCCTCATGGAAAATGGACTCATGGTTTTTGGAATCTTATCATACTCATGGAAGTCTCCATCCAGAAATCAAGAAAACCAATTCTACACTGAAATTAAGTACCATTTTAACAGGAGACAGAATTTTCTTTAATTGGAAGGTAGATCACAACTCACAACATGGAAACACCACCATGACACCATCAACAACTTCTACTACTACCAATACACATCTCATCTGGCTCTTTATCTCTATATTCTCTGTCTAAAGCCATACATGGCCATTAGCAAGTCAATTATTCAACAATACCTTCGAATATACATTTAACAAAACTAAGGAACATGCAATTGAACAAAGATGATAAAGGCAAGGCAAAGAACAAGCAAGGAATGCACCTTAATGACCATTTCAGTTAGAAATGAGAAATAACTACAGCCATAAAACAAGGCAGTCAAGATGGCCATCAAAAGAGATAAATATGCACAGTGCACATATCAAAAGTCAAGCTATCAAAAGTTCACGTTTCTACTTAAGTCAAACAAACAGTTTATGTAGAGTGAACAGCTTTCTACCTTTAAAATGAAAGCTTCACATTTCTCCTACTTATTTTAAGGGTCAAAGACATATATGTTTGATGCATTTCATGATGACAATGGATCAAACATATATAAGTCTTGAGACGCATTAATTAGGGAGATTTAAATGGTTTGAAAAGCTCACCATCAATTGCGCTAAATCGAGCACAATGGAAGAGTTCGATCCATTCAATCGACCCCAATTATTAATTGGGTCTGAGGCTATGTTGTCGTTGTTCTAAAGGTCAAAGACTTCTACATTTGTAATAACATGTGTAACAGAAAAATAAAGTGAAGAATAAGGAGGAGGATTAAAAAAAATAAATGCAAATGTCATCTCACCATTTGGAGAATAAATACTAAGATGAATGGGAACACTAGAGATTTGTTTGCTACGCCCTGTCTCTCGATCAGTTTCGTCAGATATCTCCTTTCTCACAGCAGCTGTATACATACCAGGAAATTAGCACATGAAAAGTAGAACAAAACAAGTGAAAACCCTTGGAAAACAAACAAAAAACACAGCCTAAAATTAAAGATCTAAATAGATTATTAGATTTCAAAAAAAAAAAGACAAGTATGTGACTCGTATATTAACATCATATATGCATGCATAATAGATTTTAACATATATTGAATCATACCTAAACAACCGTACAAAAGAGCGAGGAAACTTCTTTGACATCGAGATATTTAGTAGTGTTGGATATGAGTTATCAAGGACTTTAATGGACTGATTGAAGTGGAAATCATAAAGAATTAGACTTAAAGTGCCCCTTTAAATAGAAATCTTTCCTTGGCATGTTCTATTGGGTTTACCTGCAAGGAATATACTATTGATGTAAAATCAGCTAGGGAAACTTGCTCTAATTACACATTCCTATAAGATGGAATTAGTTAGAACAATTGCAAGACAAGAAATGGATTTGATTGGTAAACATGAGGAATTAAGGAATATTTTCATATAGTGAAAATGAAACTACTACCATGTTGGAAACTTAAACCAATTAAGTAAGTGCATAAGACATACATACAGTTAATACATTGAATATAAGTTTAAGTAGCGAGTAAGATTTAAAGAATGGAATGCCAGTTCAACTAATTCTTATTTGAATACATCTAGACTGGACATTATCATAGACTCACATTGGTAAATAATAGTAGGAGTTTGAATATTACCAGGGTGATAGGGGACCAAAACATCAGTGGAATACTTGATTGATATTTTCGTTCGATTGTGAACTTGGCAGGTTAGTTAGGCATGGAAATTAAAATCAATTAAGAGACTTTTCAGAATCTAATGAACAAATAAAATGCTCAAAGAAAGATTACCTTGTCATCGGGCGAAAAAATCACAACATGCAATCTCTTGAGCAGTTGGGAATGGTCATAATAGGTTGAGTTCTCATCGACATTATGAGAAACTTGAATAAGATCAAGAAGTCTGGAGAAGCCATCTTTGGGAATACTAGAAGAATCTGAATACTTAATCCCTCGGTATCAAGCGCAAAATCTTTACTTTGAGAAGAAATAAACAACAATGTATTATCTATAATATGGGGAAGAAACACACATGACACAAACCTTTGATGAATTGGCGTGCTTCCTCTTTGCTGGAAGGTTTTTCTCTGATTTTCCCTTCATAAACGACCACCTAAAAACAAATAATTAAGCAGAAAGTTATAAATTCAACTAAGTTACAAAAGGTTACATCTGATTCAAGCATGATGATTCAAACAAGAAAATGGAGAGGAAGGAGAATTCGACAAGTTCTACTGCATGGAAAGAAGTAACGCTTCCAAGTATTACCATACTTACTTGGAATGAAGATAATTCATCCTGCAACATGCCATATTTTCCCTGCAACATTGCGAGGCTCTCTATCATTACAGACTTTTCTTGTTCAAGATGTTCAAGGCTTGCTTGTATGAATCGCTATCTCGCTGAAGTTTGCTATTGTATTGTTGTAAACCGTGTTGTAATCTTGCGAATTTTTATATGAAGCATGTCCCTCCTCAAATATGTAAAGCAATTTTGAAAATAACTTCATTTACCCTATAAGTCAAAGAAAAACAAAAACTGAACCTCTAATTTTAAACAAAACTTTGCAAACTAATTGTGTAGATCTACTTACCAACTTGTACACCACCCCTAGCTTGATCATCTCCTTAAAAATTCTCCAAAATCTCTCTACCTCTAATATATAAATATGTATGTCATACTTACATGCGCCTGCGCTTGTCCATAAAACTTTCCGGGCGATCCGAATAAGCGCAAGTTCATATTTCCAAGTTCCAATTGCAAAATTTCACAAGCCATGTTGAGAGCACAGTTGCTAACTAGCAAGGCAGCATAAGCAATGGTAGAAATAAAATTGTCGAAAAAGAACATACAGAACTAACATTATGCGTCCACTCAAAACATACCTAAATGCAATGTCTTCTACAAACATTCAGTAAGTACCTACAAGAAAATTGTTTAACAGCAAAAATGGGAGGGAAGAAAATTGAACAAATTGAAACAAAAACTGAAAAACACAAAACCAAACACGAAAGATCGAAGCTTTCAAGACCAAACAAAACTCTACCAAAACCCCATTACCGAAAACACAAAAACAAACCCTAGACACCACAAAACCCCAAGAAACTCACATGCAATCTTCGAGAAACCAAACAATAAAAAAAAATCTGAAATCGAAACCCTAGAAACCAAAAACAGAACTCACATCGAGAATCCCCAGCAAGTCGTCGACCGAGCTGGGGGTCGCCGAGGCGCGTCCGGCTTCGTTGAGCTCGAGCTCCAGTTCCTGGTCCGTCATTTCTCCGAATCTCCGCAGACCCTTCAAAACCCTATCGATCACGAACTCGATTTTAGACTCCACGCCTCATCAAAAAACCCTAGAACGAACCCTAGAAACCAAGACGGAATCGGAGGGGACTAAATCTAGGGTTTGGTACGCGAAATCGATTCAGACGAACAACATGGCTATTGGTGAGAGTGAGAGTAGAGAGGTGCGAGAGAGAGAGAGCAGAGAGCGGCAGAGAGAGAGAGTGCGGTGACGGTGAGAAAGAGAGCAGAGAGCGGCGACGGTGAGAGAGAGAGAGGAGAGAGCGGTGACGGTGAGAGAGAGCGGTGAGGGAGAGAGGTTTGTTGAGACAGAGGTTTTGAGAGGTTTTGAGAGACAGAGAGACAGAGAGAGGTTTTGAGAGACAGAGAGAGAGCTGAGTGATTTTAGGGAGAGACGGACAGTTGTGGGTATGTAGATCAAGCATGCACGAATCTCGAGACATAATGAACGGTTGAAAAAAAAGAAAGTTTTGGTGGGAATGTTGGCGCCATTTTTTAGAGACGGAATTTAATTCCGTCTCTAATTCCGTCTCTAATTCCGTCTCTGATCCGTCTCAAATCCGTCTCTGAATATTTCCGTCTCAATTCCGTCGCTAACTTTTTAATTTAGAAACGGAACTTATTCCGTTTCTAATTCCGTTTCTGATTTAGAAACGGAACTTATTTCCGTTTCTAATTCCGTTTCTGATTTGCTGTTTTTTGTAGTGAATATAAACACCTACGAGTATGTCCAAGACCGTCAATAGAAAGAAATAGTCGCCTAAGATTCCCTTTGTCACTACTCGTAGAAAGATCTACACTCAATCACCCAACAAATACAATGACGAGTCCGGTGAGTGAATTCCCAAGAGAAGTCCACACAATATTCAGCAAGAAATTAAGTAAAACTACAAAACATGCAAGTATGCTATTTGGCAACAGAAATATATACTTCCATGAATGTAGGGCAATACAAAAGATTCAAGCAGCAAATAATAATAGTAACTTAACGCAACAGACAATATGTAAACAAAGTAGTAGTTAACGAGGTAAACGAGAATGTAAACATACAACCGTTAAGTCAATATACACATAAATATCTTTGATCGGAGCTAAGGATCTCTCTCCAGTGGGCTTCTCCAACAACATCCACTGTCTCGTCACCTTATTCCTCGCAGTGCTAGGCCTATATCACGCGCTACAACGACATGGGCACCTTAGCGCAACTCGGGTCGCAATTCACTGAGGGCCTGATCACACGCGCTATGATATAGTGTGCCCAAGTCCGTCCACACATCCCGATATGAAAATCTCGATAAACTACTCAATCGGTTAGACAAACCAGTGAGCTAAAATAGTTCGACACCCATCACACGCATAAGAAAAATGAATTAAATGTTGTGGAGTATTCTCAAGGGTTTTACGCACCTCAATACGTGCTCCGAAATTCCCATACCCCCTAATCCACCCCGCCTAGCTCTCCGATACCCGAGCTACGTTCTCTCAGTCCCTGAAGTCATTTAAGTGTGTTTATTTTGTATTCAAGTTGGTTGAATAGGTTTTAAATTGATCTTTCCAAATCAGCCCCTAAAGACTAAATAAAGCCTCAATTTTGGTCTTATGTTAGCATTTTTAGGCATGAAATTTTCCAAATCTCAAAATCTTCCATCAGTATAAAGTTTGTTGGTCTCTACCTTAGCTTTTCGAAAATGTTTAGTTTGCAAATTCTGGTTTAAAATGGAAGAGATATCGCAATTTTACCAAAAATAGCTTAAATTGAAACCTAATCCGACCAGCAGAATTAGAGAACTTATTTCTCCTAATGTATAATTTCAAAGATCGCGATTTTTGGTCAAAAGGTAGCTAACATATCTAATAACAACATACTAAAAAATGAGCTCATTTGGATAAGTATTTAGGGAGTTATGCTTTTAACAAATTTAGTTTCAAAAATTTCGTACTGCATTTCATCACCTATTTGTAGAGCATTTTTGGACATGAAAACATTTCAATTACAAAATCTCTAGGTAGACAAAGTTTTCCCCTTTGAGTTATCTTTCAAATGTCACCAGATTGGATTCATTTCGATTTAAATTGAGCAAGTTATGACCAAATTACTTAGACTAGTTCATAATACAACATGCAAAATTCTAATTTTAGTCTTACAACTTCAAAAATTCATATCTTTTTTATTTCATAACCAAATTAAGAACTTCAATATAATAGGATTATCAGATTGTAATGAGGAATCCAAACTTATAAACCAATTGTAAATACTTAATCATATACTCTATGAAATTGGCCGAAAATCAGAACTTGTTTCAACTTGAAGATATGTGTACCTAGTTAATGTAACACCCTAGCTTGATCTTTCTCACCAATCTTCCATGGATTCCTTCTCTTTCCAGCAACTTCTTCTTCTCCAGCAAGTTTGAGATGAAGAATGGTTTGCATGTGTTTAATCAACTCATCAATATATATCAAGTGGGTTTAATTCATAGCCATTGATCTCCACGTGTTTACGTACCATAAGACTCATCTAATGGCCTACCACTTGACTTGTATCCCACTTACTCTCCACTAATGCAATTAAAATGACACCAATTTGCTGCTCACATGGTTCCTAGATGTGCCAATAAGTATCTCTAGGAAAATCCTATGATTTCCAATCAATTAACCAAACTATGGGCCTTTATTTATTTAATTTAATTGATTTAGCTTAGTCCCATTATAATACATATGGTTAGTGTTTTTTATTCACCAAAATTAACAAGTTTTGTGATCCCACTAACCCTCGACTACCCAACACTCGATGCCACGCGTCTCGGCACACATTTCGATGTAACTCCCCGTCGCACAATCTCGCTCGATTACAACATTCTAGTACACATGCAATGCAACATAAAAACCAACAATTTAAACACCGCACTATAACAAATATCACACAAAAATAACTATTTTGTCTAGCCCGAAGTGTCCTAACCCTATCCACGGTGTCCACGTGGACTTGGGTTGGTGTCCTAATCTGAAATTTGCAAATAAATGCGATTAATAAATATTGGGCCATTACATATATATACACGCACAATCCAAAATATCAAAAGAGATCGGTGAATTGACAAAACGAGAGCCGAATTTGAGGGAAGCTCATAAGAATTCACCAATCACTGGCTCCTTGCCCTTGTTACTAGAAGGACATGTAATTGTTGCCAAGAAAATAAAAGTTCTAGTAAGTAAAGCTAGATGAGTATCAAAAGTACTTCATATATCAATAAAGAATAGTCCATAAATCATGCGGATAATGAAATAAATAGAAAAATAGTAAGTGCATGATAGACATACTAAATAAATAAACAACGAGAGCGAGTGACGAACTACAAAGGATAAATGTCTAAATGGTCTCTAATTCTTCAAACTGTGGGCCTATGACCTCTTCCAAAACAACTTGAAGTAAATCTCAGCTAGTTTCAAACCGTAGGCCCAAGGCCACTTCCAAGAACAGCTTGATATTAGCTCTCAAACTGTAGAATTGAAGCCACTTTCAAGAATAGCTTGAGTGTCAAATTGTGGACACTTGGCTAATTCTAAGAATAGCTTAACTCGTATTTGATGGACTTCAGTCCGCCTTGATAGCTCATGATACAATGTGGCGACCCCAATTCTCAAGACAATCCTGGGCACCACCATATCACATTACACGTCACCAAGTCTTTCAACGTTATAGTCTGCTTATCTATGACGCCATGCGATCTAACTGGTTGTTTACACGTTTCCAATTAACACTAACTTAGCCAAATGTTCTTCATATAATTACTAATGAATTTGTTTAGCTAGTTAGTTAATCTATCAGGTATCATTATCATTTTACAACGGAAGTCTTCAAATATATGAGTATTTTATGCATATTATCCAAATTTCTAAGTAGTGAAAAACCCAGAAGTAAAGTATCATGTATATAAGGCAACAAGATACACAAAAGTAAGTATATACATATACAATGTCTGTCATAGTCCCCTGATACCCATAACATAACAAAATATATCAAAATATAAAAACCTACGAGTATGCCCAAAACCATCAGCAAAAAGAGGCCCCAGATTCTCCTTTTACCACAACTCGTAGAAGGATCTACACTCGATCACCCAACAAATATAGTGACGAGTCCAGTGAGTAAAATCCCAAGAGAAGTCCACACAATATTCAGTACGAAGTCAAATAAAACTACGAGACATGGAAGTATGAATGAAGACGTACTCCCATGAATGTAGGGTAATATAAAAACCAAAGCAGCATGTAAATAATCGAAAAATAGAACAATAGTTATATAAGTAAGTAGAGATGTAAACACAGATAACCTCGGTGAACCATTCCACCGGTTCATTAGTCACTCATACACCACATATTTTAAAGCCCCAGTGAACCACTCAATTGGTAAATCATTTTGTTCCACACAACAACACCACATAACCCTGGTGAACCAACTCAATTGGTCTCGGTGAACCAACTCAACCAGTCTTCATAGCAAAACCCAGTGAACCAACTTAACTGGTATTCAAATAATCTATGAAAACCTTGGTGAACCAACTTAATTGGTCTTCAAATAATCCCAAAATGCATGCATAAAACACGATTATTCAACATGAACAAAACAACAATAAATCATGATAACACAATATAGTTTGTAATTGAATAAAACAATGAAATAAAGCAGTCGACACTCTTAAAATATATAAGATAAACGAACTGAATTTTGTGAAGCATTTTCGTGGGTTTTACGCACCTCATATCGCACTCAGAAGTCCTGAAAATACTCGATCTTAACCCAATATGCCCCCGACTATCGCGCTATAGTCCACGAGTTCCCTAGATTGATTTCAAGTATTTTAGATCGATTATAGATATTTAAAGTTAAGTGTGTAGGTCAAGTCTTCAAACAACCCCTAAAGACTAATAAAGTTTCAATTTCAGTCATGAGTTGTGGCGCATTTTTGGGCATGAAAATGTTCGAATCTTAAAAACTTTTTAAGAGAAAAGTTGTTGGTCTCTGACCTAGCTTTCCAAAAAAATTTGGTTTGTAAAATTCCAATTTAAGACGAAAAATATATTGCAATTCTTTATAATAGCTTAAATTTTAATCAAATCCAACCAGCAAAATTGTAAAAATCATTTCTCCCAATATATAACTCCAAAGCTCGTGAGTTTTGGTCAGAAGCCATATAACATATCCAAGAACGACATACTAAAAAGTCAGCCCAATACGATAAGTATTGAGGAAGTTATGCCCTTTCAAAATTCGGCTAATTTTTCACGAATATAATTGGTTTTACTAGCAAGTTTGGCTTAATTCTTTTGACACCAAAGCTATATGATTCATCTTTAACCTTAGAAAAACAAGAAATCAGTAAGCCAAAACTATTCGACACCTCTTGGTCATGCATGGAAACACTTTTTATCGAAATCGAAACGAATGAGGAGTAGAAGTTGTTAACTATTGTTTAATCCTTTGTAGTTTGATCCTCCAAGCTTAGGTAGTCTTGAAGTCCAAAAAATTCAGCACATTCTAGCTCTCATTACTTTCAAAAATTCTGGATTTTCCTCTTTTGTTTGCATGAAAATCAAGTTTGTCTTATATATACTTAGATTAGTAACTTGATTAATTAAACAAATCCTTAATTTGACTAAGTTGATTACTAGGACATGTGTCCTCACTCAAAGCCACTTGTCCCACATGAATAATGCATGTCTCCACTCACTAGTTCCTATTTATCCTAGGATTCTTATACATCTTCATCATCTCCATACAAATCGATGGTCTCCAATTTGTTTGTCCAAACTATAGTCTCATTAATCCATATCAATTAAATTTACAAGCTTAGACACTTAAATTCATGTAGTTAGTGTATTTAGTCTCTTTGTTGATAAATTAGCGGTCCCATTAACCCCCGACTACCTAACACCCTATGCCCATGTCTCGACGCGCATCTCGAGGCATGTCATTTCTAGTGTACCCGACCAATATGAGTTACACTAATTAAGGTTTATTTATTCATCTTAACTCATAATTATCATATTTATAGTCATATATTCAAGTTATATGGTCTAGCTTTAGTGTTCCCCTACCATGCCTCCCCAATACCCGCGTCAACACACTTTACGAGGAGAACACCCATCGCACAATCTCACTCGATTACAATATTCTAGTACATACATGTGATGCAATATGATAATTTAATAATTTTAAACATCGCATCTAAACAACCATCGTCCACAAATAACATATTCCCTCGGTTCTCATGTCCGAGTCAACCGAGTTGTCCACGTAAGGCCCTAATTACGATCGTTAATCCTCGAAATTAACGCTAATCATAGTTTAATTAATTTTGGTCATTATACACAACCTAACCCACCTAGACTCTAGGTCACTCGACATTGAGATTATATTTCAATAACGATAAATAAATAATGAGATATTCAATAAGGAAAGAAAGAAAGGAAGTCATGTTGAGCATCATACTAGTTTACTTACCTCGAACGCGCGAAAATCAATGCAAAAGCGATTCCCTTATGCTTCGTACTTCGCACCCGGTTCCTAGTCCATAGTTTTAGGTTTTTGGTACCCAATTTTCATATTTTATATGTGTTAGAAAACTTAGGAAATCAAAATCTCATTTTTTGTGCAATCGATTAATAGTATAAAAGACCCTGTCCGTAAACCCTTGTAAAGGTATTAAATAAAACAACAACTTATTTGTTCTATTTTTCTTTCTATGTATTGCAAATTTTATATATATATATATATATATATACACACACAAATCGACTGCCTCATCTCATCTTGATGTGCGCACGTCCCATTTCCTTTTTTATCAACAACTTCAACAAGCAAGTACTATACCCATTAAAACATGAAGACAACATTTATAGTGGAGGAGATCTACTAAGTATGGGTTAATATAACCTAATTGATATAACATTCTCAACTCCCAACACAAACATCAATCTTCGGCCCCAACTCCCACAAACTGAGCCCCGCCTGACACTAGACCTACGTGGACCCTCGAGTTAACCATTGCAAGGTCAACACATATGTAGTCAGCATTCTTTCCGATTATTATTAGTTATTCAAAAATTTTAAATTGAATTATTAGTTTTGCAAGTTTTAAAATTTAAAGCAGCGGAATTAAATTAGCAATTTAAATAACTTTTAAATATATCAATTTAGGACAACCTATGATGAGGAAACCCAGTAAACATGATCTCATGTATATATATAAGGTGACCAAAGTGTGTGAGGAAGTCGCGAGGAAGTCATATACATGTATCACAAAACATTAGTCAGCCTATTAACCAATTTTACAAAAAGAAACCTACGCAGTAACAAGGGGAGAGTCGGTTCTGAGGGAAGCTCAAAGGAAGTCACTGATCATTGGCTTTTTACCTTTGTTACTCGAGAGACCTGCAATTTTCACCGAACGGAGACAATTCCAGTGAGTAAATCTAGATGAGTCTCAACAGTACTTCAGATATCAATAAAAGCATAGTTCATAAATCATGCGGATAATGAAATAAATAGGAAAAATAGTAAGTGCATGATAGACAAACTAAATAAATAAACGAAGAGATACGAGTGATAGAATAAAAAGATTGACGTCTAAGTGGTCTCAACGCTCTTCAAACTGTGGGCTCACGACCTCTTTCAAAAACAACTTGAAATAAATCCTAACTAGTCTCAAACCATGGGCCCACGACCACTTCCAAGAACGGCTCGATAATAATTTTCAAATTGTGGTTCTACAACCACTTCCAAGAATAGCTTGAGAATCAAACTGTGGGCATTATGCCACTTCCGAGAACAACTTGATCTTACACTGATGGACTTCAGTCCATCCCAACAACACACTACGCAACCTCACCACCTAGACTTTAAGTCACCCGACAATATGAATAGATCCCCAGTAAGGCAATTACATCAAAAACATATTCAATGAGGAAATAAATTAAATGAGAAAAGAACTACTATTGATGCCCCTATTGGTTTACTTACAATACAACGCGCAATTCAATGTCAAACCCGACCTCCTAACGCTTCGAATTATGTGTGTTGCACTTCAAAATCCCAAACCTATGTTCATGGGCACGTCATTCAATGTTTACGATTATGAGTTCAAAAAAAATGATAATAATAAAAAACAAAACAATTAACATGAACATATTTTGGTTTAGTTCCTTTTAACTTGCAATTAGTATTCAAAACCTTATTTCACAATTGAACTACCTCAAATTGGGAGAGAAACTTCAATTAATTTGACTTATTCATTTAAATTCCTTGGTATCAAGAACCTCCCGCCATCATGAACTTGCATATTTCTTTGGCTATGGAAGGAACAATAAATCTTAAATAACATAGATTTCACATAAGTTAAGACCACATATACATATATGTATATTTAATGATTTTGAACCAAAATCATTCCTCTTAAGTACGTAGTACGTGACTATTGATTGATGCACACATTGCTTTCTTTTTTATTTATATAAATCCACATATACATTATACATATATATATATATATATATACATATACATATTGTCATGGCATAGCCAAGACAATCTCCCCTTGATGTGCATTGACACACAACACGTCCTGCATTTTTTTCTTTTTTTTTGAATCCTTGCTTCACTATCTTGCCTCAACACATCTACCATACTCTCTTACACCAAAAACCCTATCAAAATACTATTAAATCTCTAGAAATTTTGCACCCAAAACAACAAGATTGGAAATCAATGAGTAAACAAACTATACTCACCTTTGTTGCCTAACAAAAGAGAGCAAGTGTGTGGAGCTTGGAAAGTGAGAGAGATTCCGAATGCAAGAGAGATGGAAGACCACCTAAAAAGGGAGAATATACATGGGAGGGTTGAAAGAGAGGGAGAAGGGAAACGTTAAGGATGAGAGAGGTTAGAGAGAGTGGTGTTTATCCTCTTTTTTTTTCTCCAATCAAACTTTATTTATTTTGTTTATTTATTTATTTTTCCTTCCAAACCACTAACAATTTGACACCTCAAATTATAAAGTTTATCTCATTTATTTCTTTTAAAACAAATCTCTATAATACCGCTCATGTCTCAACAATTATCACACAAGCCATTTTGACTTAGTCAAATTAGCCAATTAATCATTTTTCATACTCTCGCCTAATTTATGGTTTTGGATCATTTTGGGAGATTGCCTCTAATCCGCAGCGCCTCCATTCCCCGTGGGGATTCGTCCCGATGGGGTGGGGATTCCTTACCAACTAACCCCCACGGGGCTAGGGATGAAGGAAATTTCATCTCAATCATCGGGGCAGGGCGGAGGCGCTATTACCCATCCCCACAATGGGGATTCCTCACTCTACCCAGTAGGGATTTCTCACGGGGATCCTATATATTTCTTATTGGAATTGCATCAAAATTATTAAATCTTATATTTCTCTTTTTTGTATGGTGAATGTTTCACATAAAATTTGAAAACCGACTTACAATTGCAAAGAAAAAGCTTTTAATGATTTTAGTTTCAGATCAATAGTGTATTTGATTTTTTTAGATATTATTTGAAAAAGTTATGGGGGTAGGGAATACAGATGTGGAATCCCCGCCGGATGGGGATAAAATTTCCTAGTGGAGAATTTCAAGCGGGGAATCCCCGCCCCGCCATAAGTGGGGATGTGGATGGGGATTGTATTCCTCACTCCAAACTCGCCCCACCTGCATCCCCAGGATTTATACCACAACCCCTCTATAATCCCTCCACATCGATAATGTGGCAACAAGCCACAACCCGAATCCACATTTTAGTGTGACGGGCCTAGTTCCCACAAACTGGGCCCCGCCCGGCCTAAACCCACGTGGACCCCCAAACCAACCCTCGCAAGGTCAACGCAAGCCTAGTCACCTCCAATTCTATTACTATTATGTGTGTATATATATATATAAATTTCATGTTTTAAAGTTGAGTATTAAGTTATGCAAGTTTTAAAGTAATTACAGCGGAAGTAAACTTAAAGTAATTATAATAACTCAAGAAAATAGAGTCGGGACAACCTAAGGAGTGGAACCCTGTAAATATATAGATAGACATGCATATCTGGTGATAAAGTATTAAGTAAGTGCAGTAATACACGAGTTTGGATCTCTCAACCCCAAAATACCCTAAGTGTTATCTAAACAGTATATATGTGACGACCTCAAATTTCGAGGCAAACCGGTCGTTGCCACGTCGCTGGACACGTCACCAAGTCATGTCACATCACTTGCATACTTGTCCATGACGGCCAACGAACTTACCATCTTATAATCTGATTTAGTCAATTTCGTTGTCTATAAGATTATTTCATCGAAATATACTAAGTTAAGAAGTTTTACAACTTAATTTGTTTATTTTGATTCTTTTTAGGTTATTTTTAATAGCGAAAATCTTAATAATATGCAATAATTAATGTAGACGAGTTTTGCAATAATTAACAACCTACGAGGTGGAAACCGAGTAAAAAGGATACCATGTATATCGATAAAGGCAACAAAAGGTATAACAAGTGTCAATATACACGTATCGGGTAATAAGTCTCCCAAAATGATCCAAATATATATATATATATATATAAATACAAACACCTATGAGTAAGCTAGTGGAGGCGCTGCGGATTAGAGGCAGTCGTCAAGCACTGCCTTCCCCGACTCGTCGTACGATCTGCAACTTGCCACCAAAAAGAATGACCCAGAGAAATTCAGTTAGTATTCACAAGAAATCCAAGAAAATGGCTACAATTCATGCATATAAAGTAAATGAACGAAAATGTAAAGCATGAATATAAGTCGTGAGACAATCAGGAATATGGAATGCGAGTGTGGTGTATAGCTGTCGAGCCCTAGGACACAAGTACTAAATCGAGAAGGCCCTGAAGGCGAGGAAATCCACACCCCATCTTCATGATCGAAATGAGAAACTTTGTTAGTCGGAAGGTAGACTTCCGCCCAATGCCTCAAAAGAAAGGAACACTATGACGGAGGCGAGCCTCACGCCAACTCACTCTCGAGATCATCGACTCGGGGAGAGAAATCTCATGCGTAGTCTAAGGTATGACCAAAACCGTAACAACAATCGTATTGTCATCGACGAAAGAGCCGAAAATGGGTCATACCGTCCCTTCGACCATACACAGACACACGCGGGAATAGAGTAAACATACAAGCCGAACTGGCAAAAAATAATGTGAAATTAATAAATTTACGAAGGAAATGAGTAAATTCTAAGCTGACTTTCTCGTGGGTTTACTAACCTCAAGCAATCGCAAATATCTCTCCAAAATGTCTCGCTCACACCTCGAGATGCGCACCCGACACCCGACTATGGTCTCATAAGTCCCTGGTGTCCAATTACACCATTATAATTATTTTAGAGTCACATTAAGTGAATTTATAATGTGTGACCAAAATTTGAAATTTTTATTTTAAAAAGTTTAATTTCGGCACACTTTTCGAGTTATACCGGGGTGCCAAACGCTCAAAAAATTTTAAAAACTACTTTTCTATCTTTCTCTCATTTTTAATATTTTTCTTGATTTTCTTATTTTTCCAAAATTCTCAAGCTATTTTTCCTATTTTTCTAAAATTTATTGTATTTAAAACTATATTTTATTTAATTTTTAATTATTTTTAATTATTTTCATTTAATTAAATTAAATTAATTTAGGGGTGGGTTGGGCCCGAACCGAACCGGCCCCGGTTCGGCTGGGCCGGTTCGGTCCAACCGGGCCACCCGAGTCCGGTTTGGCTACCCACCTTTTTTTTTCCCGAATTCGTCCAGAGACGAATTCTGATCTCTTTTTTTTTTTAAACACAACAACAACAACAATTACCACATCACCAACAACAACCATACAACTACCTAATCACCATTAAAGCATAAATTTCTCCACCAAAAAGTTTACAAAATTAACAAAACTTACCTCGATTTGGAGATCGTCGCGAGCGCCATGGAGAGGAGCGAGCACCGCGAGAGATGTGTGACCGAGTTGAGGGAGTGATAGAAAGCTTGGCGATGAGGAGTTGGAAGAGAAGAAGAAAATGGGGAAGAGGGAGCTCGGGTAGAGAGTGGGGGAATGATGAGAGTTTTTTTATTTTTAAATGAGATAGGAGAGAGAAAGTAAGGTATGGTGTGGTAAGTGATTGATGGGTGATGTGATATGATGTGTGATGTGACAATTAAATCTCGAACTACCCCATACACCCGTGTTACGTGCACACCGCGACGTTGTATACTCTCTTCACGCACAACGCGACTAAGTGTAATTCTTAACCGCGCGACGCAAATTATTAAATAATAATAAAATAAAAACATGCGCCACTCAATAATAACAAATTTACCTCGTTAGGCGTGCTCTATACTTTTTCGCGACGTCTAAGTGGGTCTGAGCCTAGGTGAGGCCCTACTCTGTAATTTGTTAGTTAATTGGGATTAATTAAAGCGGGTCGTTACAATCCTCCCAACTAAAAGGGATTTCGTCCCGAAATTCAAATTTAATTAAATCTTTACCTTAAAACAAATGTGGGTATCACTCCCACACAGTAGACTCTCTCTCCAGGTGAGGCCCTCATTCTTATGGTACATCCATCGAACGAGTACAAGTGGTATTTCCTTCCTTCTGAGAGTTTGCACCTTGCGATCCACTATCTCAATGGGGTGCTCCTCGTATGTCACATCTGGTCTGACCTCAATCCTAGTCATATCAACAATCGATCTCGATCCTGATCTAGCTAGCCTCGAACATAGAAATTTGAAAAACATCATGAACCCCTTGCCAACTGGCTCGGCAACCTCAACTGATAAGCGACCTCCCCAACTCGTCGGACTATCTGAAACGGCTAGATGAATCTCGGTGCAAGCTTCCTCTTGATCCTAAATCTTTGGTGACCCTTCAAGGGAGAAACCTTCAAGTAGACTCAGTCATCAACCTCATAACTCAGCCAATCGCGGCACTTATTCGCGTATTTCTTCTGTCTATCCTGAGTAGCATGTAACCTCTAACGAATCAGCCTAACTTTCTCTATGTGATCTACAACAATCTCAAGCCCAACTGCAACTATATCCTCAGGCTCACCAGCAAGCTGGTGATCTCCAGGGTCTCCCGTATAGAACCTCAAATGGTGGCATCCCAATACTAGCTTGATAGTTGTTTTTGTAGGTAAACTCACAAAGTTGCAAGAACTTCTCCCATGACCATTCAAACTGAAGCACACAAGCTTAGAACATGTCCTCAAGTATCTGAATAACTCTTTCGATTGCCCGTCGGTCTGCGGATGAAAATTTGTGTTGAACTGTAATCTAGTACCATACCATTCATGCATTGCGTGCCAAAGCTGCAAAGTAAGTCGACTGTCTTTGTCTGACATTATAGATAATGGCACTCCGTGCAGTCTGATAATTTCTCGCTCGAAGAGCGTGCTCAGCTATGGAAAGCTATACTTTATGGAAATTGGAATAAAGTGCACTGATTTCGTCAATCGATCCACGACTACCCAAATAGCATCGTGGTTACGCAAGGTCGTCGGCAACCCACTAACGAAATCCATAGTGATGTGTTCTCATTTCCACTATGGAATAGGTAGTGGATGCAATAGTCTTCTATGCCTCATGTGCCACCCTTAACCTACTGACACACCTCACAACTCCTCACATATTGGTTGACATCTGCCTTCATCCCTAGCCACCAAAATAATTGTCGCATATCATGGTATATTTTGGTTCTACCATGATGCACTATGTACCTGGATATGTGAGCCTCATGAAGAATACCATCGCGTAGCTTTACCACTGTCGGAATTCACAATCTACCTCGGTGTCTCAAACAATCATCAACGGACTCGCGCCAATCTGGGTAATTTGGACTCTGTGCCATGTCCCTGAACCTCTGAAACATCATATCGGCTCTTTGACACTCCAAAACGCGTTGGATAGATACTGTCGGTACTCTCATCTAGTTCGTAAATATGTGCCTCTGTAGTATCTAGAACCTCTGACAAACTCATAGATGTTGTCATCGCCTCGAGTAAACCAAACTCATGGGTTATGTGACAAAACATTGTCTCACTGTCTGGTCCTCTCCTATTAAGGGCATCCGCTACGACATTCGCTTTCTCGGTCGATACTCGATGGAGAAGTCGTAGTCCTTCAGCAACTCAAACCACTTTCGATGTCTCATATTTAGTTCCTTTTGAGTGAAGAGATACTTCAAACTCTTATGATCTGTATACAGTGTGAACATCTCACCATAAAGGTAATGTCTTCACACCTTCAGTGCAAATACGACCGTTGCAAGCACCAGTGTCGTGCACTTGGATAGTTCCTCTCATGGGTCCTCAGTTGACGTGGCAAGTATGCTATTACTCTATCTCCTTACATCAATACACATCCCAATCTGGTGCCACAAGCATCCGTGTGAACTGTCAACTCTTTGCCCAGCTTTGGCAACACTAACAACGGTGCAGAAGTCAACTTCTTCTTCAACTCTGTGAAGGCTGCCTCGCACTCTTTGGACCCATCGAAAACCACATTTATCTTGGTTAATCTAATCATCGGCGCTACGATCTTTGAGAAATCATGTACAAAGCATCGATAGTATCCTACCAATCCCAAAAAGCTCCTGATGTATGTCACGCACTCTTATGTAGCCATTGATGATAGCGTGAATCTTACTCGGGTTCACTGATATCCCTATATCACTGATCACGTGTCCCAAGAATTTCATCTCAGAAAGCCAAAACTCGCACTTACTGAACTTGGCGTACTATTTGTGCTCTCTCAGAGTCCTCAACGTCTCTCTGAGATGCCCCTCGTGGTCTTCACGCGTCCTGGAGTAAATCAAGATGTCGTCGATGAAGATTATCATGAATCGATCCAAAAACAGCCTCAGAACTCGATGCATCAAATCCATGAATACACCCGACACGTTAGTCAACCCAAACGGCAGATTGTTTTGGGTATATCCTCATCTCTGATTCTCAACTGATGATATCCTGATCTCAGATCAATCTTGGAGAAGAACTGTGCTCCGGCCAACTGGTCGAATAGGTCATCGATCCTGGGCTAGGGATATTTATTCCTGACTTTCACCTAATTCAACTTTCGATAGTCTATGCACATCGTCATGCTACTGTCCTTCTTCCTCACAAATAGGACTGGTGCTCCCCAGGGTGACATACTGGGTATATGAAACCCTTCTACGATAAATCCTTTAGCTGAGCCCTTAACTCATCGTGTTTTGGTCGTGACATACGGTAAGGTATGCTCGTTATAAGGGTGTGTGCCTGACACTAACTCAATCATAAACTCTACCTTGCTGGTGGGGGTAATCCAAGTAAATCCTCATGAAAAATATCTGGGAACTCGTGTACTACTGGGACATCCTTAAGTCTGGCTACTGGTCTCTTGTCGAACTCTAATATCCCTGCGAGGGTCTCCATCTCCTAGGTGGTCGCTAACCTACCTCTAGTGATCGGAAATGATGTCCCGACTCGGTAAAGGTGAACTCGGGAATCCCTAGTATCTGGAAAATAATGGTCTTCCTAAAATAGTCCAACGAAGCATGACATGCCGCCAACAATCCATGCCTAAGATTATATCGAACTATATATACTCTAATACTCGGAGATCTATGGGTAACTGTAGACCAACAACCTCGACTGGAAAATTTCTACAAATTCAGTTAGGATATATCTTATCCACAGCAGTTGTGCTAAAAATAAGGTGGGTGCTAACACTCTCAGGTGTTAAACCCAACTATCCTACCATCCGTCCCAAAATAAATGATAATATACTACCAGGATCTATCAATGTACGCATAGGGCGACAAAAATAATCAACGTACCCTCAACAAGTTGCTGAGAAGTGTCACGATCTGGTGCGATAACTACGTGCACATGCTCCCTCACCTTCACTGGCTGAGCCGCTAGTGGTGGCACTGGCTCTCTGGTACACTCACTCTTTTACTGCCCCTTTTGTCTACATCTGAAACATGTGACATGATGCCTATGTCCGGAGCCCTGACCCTTCTGTTCACTGGCCCTATGGCCTTATCCCTGCCACTGCTTGACTCATGTCTCTGCCTCTCTGTCCCTGACCTTGAGTCTGTCTCTGCGACTGCTAGACTGTCATTACCTATTGTGGTTGTGCTGGTACAATTGCATGAGCGCTGACCTTCTAACCATCATCATGTTTGCGCCTCTGTCCCCTCTAATCTCTCTAATCGCGGTTCCTCTTGCCTTTCTGTCTGACCTCCCCTGGCCCATATGGCTGTCCTGATGCACTGGAGTGGGGACAGTGTCGCTCCACATCAAATATGACTCATGAGCCAACGTCCTCTCATAGACATCATGTATTATCTCGGCTCTTGTCGACACAATCGCAACCCAATCTTTGGTCGGAGTCCTCGAATAAAGTAGTGGACCTGAAGACGCTCGGTCCTCAGCTACTTCTTCTATCGCAAACTGAAGCAAATATTTTAATCTCTCCATGTACTGCATTACCGTATGGCTACACTACCTCGACGTCGGGAACTCCTCTCTCAGTCTTAGCTAAACCTCGATCAGGATATACTAGTCATAGAAGACCTTCTTGAACTCTGCCCAAATACTCGGCTCTCCGTGGGTGGGTGTGGGCGATCCACCATACTGCAACATCTCCCCTGAGCATGAATCCAAAAATCCTAGCCCGTATACTGTCGTGAATCCTCAAAAGTTTGTGAAGTCTCTCTTGCGAAAGGACCCACATCCCAGCTACCTTTGGGTCTTCACCTCCATAATAGTAACCTGGTTGAAAACGAATGAACTCCTTAATCGGCTTCTCCTCGGCTGATACGGAGGTCTCGAATGTGATCTCCTAAGGCAAAATCGGCGTCGGTGCCATGACCGACATAGTCGGTGGTGTAGTGACTGCTCGCCATATCTCGATAGTAGTGTTCGTGAGTGGGGTCGTCTGAAAAGTCGAGGCGACAACTGTATGCTCTATAGTAGTGGCAGCGGCGAGTGTGGCAGGGGCCGATGTGGTCGCTGCCTGCGCTCAGAGCAATCAAAGGATCTCCTCGAGCTGCAAACCATGGAGTGTGACCGTGTCGCGCAAGTTCTTATCCGAGTTGGTAGGTGTCGAGCTGCTCGTCTAGCCCTCATCATCCGTATGAGGAACTAGCCGTCCATCCATGTCGAATCAGAAATCGCGAACATGACGCAAGTCGGCATTGTAATACGCGTATATAAATATTACAATAAATATATACACATATAAGTCCTAGCACTACCCACTCAATTAGCTTCCAATTAAAGTTCTAAGTCAGGATCTTCGGGTTTCCACATCTAATGTTTGTTGTTAAGTTTTATTCGATTGTATTAAACTTTCCCCTAGGTTCGCCTGAACTTAGGCTCTGATACCAATAGTGACGACACCGAATTTCGAGGCAAACCAAACACCGCCACGTCGCCGACACATCACCAGGTCATGCCACTTCACTTGCACACTTGTTCATGACGACATGCGAACTTACCATCTTGTAATCTGACTTAGTCAATTTCGTTGTCTAGAAGATTATTTCGTCGAAATATACTAAGTTAAGAAGTTTTACAACTTCATTTGTTTATTTTGATTCTTTCTAGGTTATTTTAATAGCGGAAGTCTTAATAATATGCAATAATTAATGTAGACGAGTTTTGCAATAATTAAAAACCTATTGGGTGGAAAATAGGCAAAAAGGATACCATGTATATCGATAAAGGTGACGAAAGGTATAACAAGTGTCAATATACACGTATCAGGTAATAAGTCTCTCAAAATGATCCCAAAAAAATATATATATATATGTATAAACACCTACGAGTAAGCTAGTGGAGGCACTCCGGATCAGAGCTAGTCGCCAAGTACTGCCTTCCCCTGGCCCATCGTAGGATCTGCAACTTGCCACAAAAAATAATGACAAGTTCCAGTGAGTAAATCCCAGAGAAATTCAGTTAGTATTCACTAGAAATCCAAGAAAATGGCTACAATTCATGCATATAAATAAATGAATAGAAATGTAAAGCATGAATATAAGTCGTGAGATAATCAAGAATATGGAACGCAGTGTGTGTGTGTAGTTGTCGAGCCCTATGGTACAAGTACTAAACCGAGAAGGCCCTGGAGGTGAAGAAATCCACACCCCCTCTTCACAGTCGAAATAAGGAACTTTTTTGTCACAAGTTAGACTTCCGCCCAACGCATCATAAGAGAGGAACACTGTGACGGATACGAGCCTCACACCAACTCACTCTTGAGATCATCGACTCGAGGAGAGAAATCTCACGTGTAGTCTAAGGTATGACCAACACCGTAACAATAATCGGATCGTCATCGACGAGATAGCGAAAAGGGGTCATACCGTCGCTTCAACCATATACAACACACGCGGGAATAGAGTAAACATGCAAGCCGAACGGCAAAAAGTAATGTGAAATTAAAAATTTACGAAGGAAATGAGTAAACTCTAAGCTGACTTTCTCGTGGGTTTACTAACCTCAAACAATCGTAAATATCTCTCCAAAATGTCCCGCTTACGCCTTAAGATGCGCACCCGATACCCGACTATGGTCCCATAAGTCCCTGGTGTCCAATTATATCATTTTAATTATTTTATAGTCACATTAAGTGAATTTATAATATGTGACCAAAATTTAAAATTTTTATTTCAAAAAGTTTAATTTCGGCACACTTTTCGAGTTATACAGGGGTGCCAAACGCCCGAAAAATTCATGAAAGCTACTTTTCTGTCTTTTTCTCATTTTTAATATTTTTCTTGATTTTTTTGGATTTTTCCAAAATTTTCAAGCTATTTTTCCTATTTTTTGAGATTTATTGTATTTAAAATTGTATTTTATTTAAATTTTAATTATTTTTAATTATTTTTATTTAATTAAATTAATTTAGGGGTGGGTTATGCCTGAACCGGGCCAGGTTTAGCCCAACCGGTCACCTAGGACCGGGCAGCTCGGCCCGACTCGTCCGGATCTGGGCCAAGTCGGCCTGACCCGTCCAAGGCCCTAGGCAGCAAGGCCCGACCCGTCTGGCTGCCCACCCCCTTTCTTCTTCCCGAATTCGTCCAGAGACTTTGATCTCCGTTTTTAACACAACAACAACAACAATCACCACATCAACAACAACAACAATAAAATTACCTAATCATCATTAAAGCCTAAATTTCTCTACATAAAAGTTTACAAAATCAACAAAACTCACATCGATTTGGAGATCGTCGTGAGCGCCACAGAGAGGAGCGAGCACCGCGAGAGATGTGAGACCGAGTTGATGGAGTGATGTAGAGCTTAGTGATGAGGAGTTAGAAGAGAAGAAGATAATGGGGGGAAGAGGGAGCTCGGGTAGAGAGGGGGGAGTGATGAGAGATTTTTTTTTAAATGAGAAAGGAGAGAGAAAGTAAGGTATGGTGTGGGTAAGTGATTGATGGGTGATGTGATGTGATGTGTGATGTGACAACTAAATCTTGGACTACCCCGTACACCCACGTTACGCGCACACCGCGACGATGTACACTTTCGTCACTACACGCGCACAACGCGACTAAGTGTAATTCTCAACTAGCGCAATGCGAATTATTAAATAATAATAAAATAAATAAACACGCACCACACAAAAATAACAAATTTACCTCGTTAGGCATGCCCTGGACTTTTCCGCAACGTCCACATGAGTCTGACCTTAGGGCCTACTCTGTAATTTGTTAGTTAATTGAGATTAATTAAAGGGGTCCGTTACAATATATACATAATACAAAAGACTAAAAGTGTCAGAAACCAACAAGTGAACAAGATGAGAAAATCGCTATGAAAGTCCTCATAGAAAGTCACCAATCAGCGGCGCCTTGCCCTTGCTTGTCTGCGGATCTGCACTCAAGTCATCAACACGAGAATGACGACTCCAGTAAGTAAAATCCAGTAGGATGTAGATATAATTTCATGAATAAATAAAGTAGTCTAGATATCATGCGAGAACTTAAAAGACATATAAGTAAATGGAAGTGCATGATAAATGGACCGAAGAGTAATAGCAGCTATAAAGAGTGTCTAAGAAACAAGGGAAGCAACTAAGTGGTATAAATCCATCGAGAGCGGGTGCCACTACTCGACTTCCTAGAATTGCGACTCTACAAGTCGATAATTCAATTCAATGTAGTGTGGGGGCATCAACGGTACCCTAAATACCTCGCCCACGTTTACGACCTATAATCCAATATCCGAGGTAAGGTTACGTTTGTCCATCTAGCACCAAACTCAACGTACCTTCATGACACTGTGACACACTTAGGTCTTAGACACTCAAAATAAGGAATGAAAATATAAAGAATAAACATTTCGAATATCAAGAAGCATAATAAATAATGAATTACTAAATATCCCCCTATCTGGTTTTACTTACCTCAGATCACGCTAATACACGCACTCTCGCGACTCCAACAAGCTCCCCAAATCAATCCCGACACTCAAGCTAGTATGCTAAATCCCTGGTTATCATTTTGATTAGTGTATATCGTGTTAAAGTCCGTTTGTCTTACTAATCCTCTAATGAGTATAATTCAATCCATAGTATGATTTGCTTTACATTATTATTCTTATATACACGTACATGTCTATATATATAACTACTTAATGCATCAATAGATCTCTACAAACTTATTTTACGAATCTTATCATTTATTATTATTATTATTATTATTATTATTTTAACCCTAGATTAATCTTTTGTCACAAAAAAATCCACTTGTACTTTAGGTACAATAGTAAATTCTTTGATTAGCTTACTTAGGCACATTAAACTAGCTTATATAACTCTTTTTGTCTTAAAATCAACTTAAGCTTTTTATTTCAATTAAATTCAAGCCCTCTAATTTATTTAAATAATTCAAGTGTAATTATTCCATTAACTTATTAAAAGTCATTAATACAAGTAAATTAATTCATTTGTCTTTAGGCTTAATTGTCTTTATTTCACAACTTGGGCATATTAAATAAATAAAATTAGCTTACTTCATTTATTTGACTTAGGTACTTAAGTATTCCTAATTAATACCTAAGTTATTAGCTAACCCAATCTTGTACTCAAATTTTCAATTCTCAAATAATTTAATCTTAGCTAATGAATATGCCCTCCATCTATGCACCATTTCTTTTATTAATGCACATTATTATTATAATTATTATTTTCATTCTTCTTTGTCATATTCATATCAAGGTTCCAATACATGTAGGCCAACCCAACAATGAGTTGTAGCCATTAATTTGGATCAACCTTAAACACTCAAGGGAGCCATGCATTAATTTAGTTGATCAATATACATATGTGTGTGTGTTGTTGATTAATTAAAGAGATGCAAGCAAGATTAGGGAGATGAGAATATGAAGTAGTAGCTTGCATGAATAAGATCATCATAAAAAAAGAAACAAATCAATAGGAATCAAAAGCATGGATAAGAATTAAAATAGGAAAAAATATTAAGGAGAAAATGTAGAACATGCCTTGAGACTATATGAATTTTTAACTCCTTATTGTCTTCAAGCTTTCTCCAACTCCATTAATGCAATTTCCTCTCTAGTGCTCTTAGAAATGAATTTGAGTTAAGTCCCTAATGACCTTTTATACATTTATTTCAAATTCATTAGTGATGAATTAATTAAGCTAGCTCAGCTTAATTAATTCTAAATCAAAGCTCTCCATCTCATTTCTACATATGTCAAATGTCCTACAAAATGTAAAATGATAATTTTGCACTTAGTTCATCCATGTATTTTCCATGCTACCTTACATAGATTAAGTGACCTTATTTTTTAACATATTTACCAAGCATACCATAGGCCTTTGAATTTATTAGTCAATTAGGCTCATTTTCATTTAATATTTGATCTATTTAATTCACTTATGTACTCAATAAATTTGATTATTTTCTCATCTAGCCTACTTAGGCATTTTCATTCTTTCCTTAATTTATGCTAGATAAGCAAGCCTCATTCCATAACTTAGACACATAGATTTTATATAAAAATGAGAACTTAAGTTACGAATCAACTTAAGTCTCAACGTTACATCGATCGACCGCGCACACTCATCTTAAGGTATACTCACTCAAAAATCGACGACTAAATAATTAATTGTGCATATGAGTCTAAATAGGTAATACATATCATCATTTATTAATAAAATATTTCGGGCCGTTGTAGCTACCATTAGAGATGCTCTGACTTGTCCTTAAAATGAACTACTCCTTTTGAAAATGAGTTAACTATACACTTAATATTTTGAATAAATAACTCATTCTCAAAAGGAGTCATTCATGTAATTGAAGTATCCAATGCAACTACTCCTTTTGAAAAAATGTCATTCATACATGGTTATACTCAATGACGCCTTCCTAAAGCACACAATACATTACTTTTATAATTTTAAAGAAACTATCCCTATTTGTAGAATAACACTTCAAATGACACCACAAATTATACCTCTGTGACGTGGCGCGAGGCCAGCATCTATGAGAGTCGTCGTCCGCGCTTCAAGATACACACCAATTGACATGGTAAACAAGCGGGCCTGGGCGGGCTTGGGCTTATGCTGGACTTTTTTTTGAAAGCGATGTCCAAGCTTGCTCAAGCCTATTTTTTTATTGGGTGGGCCCTCAATATGGGTCGGGCTTGGGCGGCCCTAAACGGGCTTGCTAGTGCTACTTTCAAAAAAGTATTGTTTTATTTTTTTGATGAAAAAATATTAGGTTTTTTGTTAAAGTAAATAAATATTATTCGACATTAATTTTTTTTTTCTTAGTTAGATTCTTAAAGATTAGATATTATATGAAAGATTTAGTTGAGATATTATAGATTTACAGTCGGTTTTGTCTTTTAATATTCATAGTTAATTTGTTTTATATAACTATAATTACTTTAACAAAAATGACATAAGCAAACGTGTGGCTTAGTGGTGTAGGAGCTTCCTATAAATTTCAAGATCGTGGTTTGATCCTCACAGCTATCATTTAGTTTTTTTTAAGTTGTATATAGAAATTTAAGAGTTTATGTGCTATGCGGGCCAAGTTCGTGTTCAAAAAATAAAACCAAGGCCGCCCATTATAATTGCGGGCTTTTACGGGCTTGGGCCTGGTCGAGCTTTACTATATTTTTATGAACCCAAGCTCAGTTCAAGTCAGCGGGCCTGTGTGGACCACGCAGCGGCCCGCCCGCTACACAGGTCTGCACACCACGCATGTTATGCACCGAGAACTATTTTACGCAGCTCATTTTTGCATGAGGCTAACGTGCCACATCACATGAGTGTCACTTAGGGTGTCATTTTATGTGTCATTCTAGCATTTTCTTAAAAAAACAATAGTACTTTTTAAATTAGCCCTCGTACTTGGGTAGGTTAAATAGAATAATTTTTTTGTTTCAAATAAAAAAACATCTCTCATCAAATGGTACTAGACCTATTCATTAGGTTGGGTCATCTGCTCGAGTAGACCTATTTATTGGCTTGTTATTATATTTAAAAAACTAAATATATTTATTTAATTTCAAGAGTTAAACGAAAAAAAGTAGGAGGTGAAGTGGTTAGAACTTACTCAAATGAGTGTAAGGGTATAGCTTTGAACCTTAAAAACTCACATTTAGCATTATTTTTATAGGGAGCGACTAAACAAACCCCATTTTGTGTTTAGAGGACCCCACCCCAGTGAAATCATCCAGCTTTCCCTCCATATAAAAGGGTTTTTACTCACCCATACCCACTCACCCCACTCACCCATACACCCGGTTACCCCTTTCTCAAATCGCATTCTCACCATCAACCCAAATCCGACAAAATTCGAGAAAAATCACATCGATTCGACGTTGTGGGTGCATTTCTCATCTCTTATAGTGTTGATTTTGAGGTTTTTTTTTTTTTTTTTTGGTTTTTTTCTTTTTTCTTGAGTTGGTATTTTTTGTGGTTTTGTTGTTGGGCTTAGAGCTTCAATTTGGAGCTTGAATCTTGCATTTTAGGTACAAAGTTTCGATTGAATCGAAAATATCAAGCGATTATGAGCAAAACCCATTTTTTTGGTCATTTTCATGTATTTTTCGAAGTTCTGAGATTTTTTTGTTCGTTCTTGTTGCCCGCGGGTGTCGGACACACAAGGCCGACAACTCTAAAGAGGTGTCAGACACACATGCCGACATCTCTAAAGAGGTCTCGGACACACATAGTCAACACCTCTTAAGAGGTCTTGGTTGGATCTCTGCGTCACCCAACGAGATTGAGTTCTCTTCGCAATCTCGGCGAAGTCGGCCGTTACCTTTTTATAGGTGTATGTCAGAGTGGTCGACAACTTTTTAGAGGTCTCGACCCTGTGCGTCCGAACCCCGCGTGCGACACACTTCTTCACTTCTAGGACATGTCGCAACCACATTCGACCTTGTTCAACAAAAAAAAAACACTCATACGACACTTGGTAACTTAGTACAAATGCTCTACTATGACTAAAATCGAGAAATTAAGAGCATTGATGGGTGTTGGGGTAAGGTGAACAAGGGTATTTTTGGAATTTTGAAAAAAAAGCGGGTTACGACTAAGTAAAAATTTAAATATAGGTCCTCGAAGCAAAAATTAGGGATCGGTTTAGCTTTGTTGTGATATAGTTTGTAAAGACGAGCTCCTTCTAAGGGTTTTATGAAAAATACTATTTTTATTCAAAGCGAGCCCGATCGGATTTGGGCTAAAAGCACAAAATCATACCCGCCCATTAAATAGTAAATAGGCGGGCTCGGGCCTTGCTTGGGTTTGCCTTGAATTTGTAAGACCAGCTCGGCCCTTTCGGGCGGGCTTAGTGGGCCCATCTTTGTGATCAGGTCTAATTGGGAGGTCCTCAGTTCGACATCAACAAATTAGGATTTAGGCCATTCTTTATAAAACCCTCCAAACCCTTTGCGCGCAAGATCGAATGGTTCAAACCACCATGAGCCTCTTCTTCATCACCCCAATTTCACTCTCTTCTCTGCGGAATGCCTCAACAACAATTCCCCCAATCCCTCTTCTGGATCCCTCCAGCATTCGAACTTCCCCTTTTCATTATGAGCAGAGAAGAAGATCTGAAAACCCTAGAATCGGGTGAACGGTTGGTACTTGGTAGAGGATAGATCGATAATGCGATGTGTATAATCGAAAGCATGTAAGCGAAATTTTGTGAGCAAGAGCCTACATTTCTTGAATTTTATTCAATATATATATAGATATGTTTGTTCATTTTTAAGTGTTAGATTTTGTAAAGCAGATATCTCAAGAGTCAGAACCTCTCCGGCACACTTCCTCCGGAACTAATTCGGCTTCCTTACCTGCAATCACTGTAAGTTTTGCGTTGAATTTGGAGTTTCATACGCGCGTTTTAAGTTTTCATTGGGTATGTTTTCACTTGTTTAATGATGATATATACTAAGAGGGAACTGATCTTTTTAAATTCTCATTGTGGTCTCCACGTATAACAGGGATCTGTCGCGGAACTATCTCAATGGTTCCCTTCCTCCACAATGGAATTTCACGCAACTGAAATTTATGTGAGTTGCTCTTTTTGGTGAGAACTAGTTGGAGATAAAAAATCTTTTTTTTTTTTTTTTAATTATTAAAGGGATATGTTTGCGAAATGTTTGTGCAGCTCTCTTTTCGCGAATCGATTGTCGGGAGGAATTCCGAAAGAATGGGAAAAGATGTCGAACCTCACATATCTGTAAGCCTTTGGTTCTGGTATTGACATTGCTGCGTATAAGTGGGGAAAGATGTTGAACTTCTCATATCTGTCAGCGTTTAGCATGCTAAACGATTTTGATCAATTTATATTTGGGTGGTGCTGGTATTGACATTGCCGCAAATAGTAGCTTAGTTGGGAAATATAGAGTAGTTTCCCCATGTATTAATGTCACATTCCTAAAGAGTCTTATGTTTGGTTTGTTGAGAATGTGACACAACTGAAGTTGAGTTTCAGGAGCCTCGAGAACAATCAGCTTAATGGAAGTGTTCCTCCGGAACTAGGAAATTTGCTGAAGTTGGAAAATTTGTAAGACCCTGTGATTTACATACACTAGTCGATATGTACATCTAATGACTTTCCCTGACGATTATTTATTGATTCCACTGTTTTGCGCATGCAGGACACTTTCCTCTAATATATTCTCCGGACAGCTACCTACAACATTTTCTAGGCTGACGAATATGAAGGACTTGTAAGTATCTTTCATATATCATATGTACATACATGAAAAGACACGTGGACATGGGGATAAACTCACTAATCTGAGGTGCAATGCAGTAGAATTAGTGATAACAACTTTGATGGGACTTTACCTATATTTATTCAGAAGTGGAGTCACCTTGACAGACTGTAAGACTCCTATCCTTTGAGAATTTTTTGACTTCACTTAGGATTTAGAAATTGACTCATAGCTGATTTAACTGGTTTGATTCAAATTGTACAATGCAGTGTAATGCAGGCAAGTGGACTTAAAGGCCCGATTCCTGATTCATTCTTTTCTAATTTGGAAAACTTGACTTCTTTGTGAGTAAAGAGAAAAACCGTATCTAGCAAATGGCATCTTAAGAAGCCACTAACTCGATCATTATTTTTGATGTCATCTCTGTGCAGGACTATTAGTGATATTAATGGAACAGAATCAAAGTTTCCAATGCTTAAAACTATGAAGAGGATAAAAACCTTGTATGTCAATTTGTTTCCTTTGAATAGCTCCATTGAACATACAATGATTACTACTTGGCTTTTGAAATTTAACAATCTTTTTGTGATTTTCAGGATTCTGAGGAATTGTGATATTTCTGATGAGTTGCCTGAATATCTTTTTCAAATGGACAATCTTAAGACATTGTAAGCATATTTCATATTTGGATGAATAGCAATACTTTTGGTATCAATTGCAAAGTTTGGATCTTGACCAACTGTATGCTAATTACAATGCCATGACTTACTTTTTGTGGTATTGTGAATTTGTGATATATAATCTCTTGTAGGTCCTTAGAGCATCTCCAACCACAACTCTAAAATAGTGCAATTTTGGCACTATTTTAGTGTAACTTTTACACCAAATTTTATCTCTCTTCTCCAACCCACCAACTCTATCTTTTACACTATCTTACTTTATTATTATTTTATTCATTTTAACATTTTCTTAAAATAATCTTTTATATATTTTGAATATATTTCTCTATATATCAAAAAAGTTAGTTTGTTAAGATTAATTAAATACATTTATAATAAATAAATTTAAAAATGATATTAGTTAAAAGAAGATTAATATACTTTAAACATAAAAGAAATATATTTTTTTTGAAAAAAAACGTTTAAAAATGAATTAATAATCACTTAATTATATTAGAATAATAAGATAAACACAAATCTTAAATGGGATAAATGTTATATCTTTAAAGATAAAAAGATATATACAAAAGTATAAAAAAGAAAAAAATAAAATATTATTTGGCGTTGTGAACAGTCTTGCACCAAATTGGTGCGACACTGTTGATGTGCGCTATCCACGTGGGATAGCGCACATTCCACCGCCACATCAGCCAACCAGCGCCAAAATGGCGTTGGTTGGAGATGCTCTTAGTGTCTATTTATCTTGAGTTTATGAATATAGACTATAAAAGAAGGGAAAATGACAAATAATCAAGAAAATTCTTTTACGATTTAGACATAATGATGATGTTAGAGTAGTAAGAACCAACGGAATAAGGTTTGTTTGGTATAGGATGGAAGGGGGGGAACTTGGAAAACATTTCCTAAAGTTTCCATCTTTGTAGTTGTAGCTTTGGTTAGAATTTGATTATATATATTATGAAACTACATATACCACGCATAATTTCTTTGTTTTCAGATTTATGAAGATTTTACAATAGAAAATTGATACCTCTCAACTCAAGTCTCAACCACTACTTATTCTTAATATCTTTATGGCCGTGATGGTATTAATATATTAGTATAAGAGAAATGACAAAGAAAGGAATAAAATCTTTTATATTTTGAGTTTCTAGAGGTACTATAAATAAGGTTGCCCTTGGGCATATAAAGTTAAAACTAGTCATGCTTCACTCTCTTAGTGTTCGTCAACATGGATATGGGTTGGGTTTTGATTGCTCAAGTTCGGTGGCTTTCTGTGGTGGGTAAAGGACCTCAACAATCATTAAGGTTTGGCGAACTATGACTCCTTTTCCTTTGTTACTGCATTTGTTCTCTATGTTCTTTCTTATCTAGCCAACCATGGATGGGCCAAAGGTGGTTCTGTTCATTGGAATTGTTGGAGATGTGTGGGCCGAAAGGTTTTGTCCCACATTGATTAAATATGACTTTATAAAGAAGTATATAAGTTTGGGTCTCTCTTGAATTAGCACCAAAACCTTTTGAGTTAAAACTCCACACCAATGAATTGAAGGTAATTAAGATGGGGACAATATCAACACTGGCAAAGATCCACGGGCTTGCCTAGGCGTGCGCGGGTAGGAAATTAATATGGTATTAGAGCCGATAGTCCGACGGAAAGAAGACATCTTGGATGGGTTTCGGTCCAAGATGGAGTGTAAGAGATGTGCGGACCAAAATGTTTAGTCCCATATCGATTAAATATCACTTCATAGAGAAGTATATAAGCGTGGATCTTGCGCATGAAATTAACTGAATTCCTTGACAAGTCATTATGGTAGCCTACAGGTTGTTGAATTAAGATGAACTGAAACATCTAGCTTATATTTTCATTAAATGTGTACAATAGATTTAAGATGCATTGACACTTGTGGCATTGAACGAAAGAGCACATCTTAGTCTTTCTTTAAGAAAGACGCTATGTAAGCCTCGATTGGAGCCCTCACCAACACGTCAGTTAATTCTTGCCATTCTTATCTTCAAGATTTTGGTATTGAGACCAATAATTTCATAAAACGGTTGGCATTATAAACTGTGTTGAAAAGCTGACTTAAATTTTGGGGTGTCACACAAAGTATTGGCACATAAATGGTTGTAGAGCCTTTGGATCTAAAGGGACTTAGTGTTAGTCATTGGAAGAAAATATGGCTCTGGCTATAATGCTAGGATGAGACTAATCCATCAACATATTTTTGAAACTTATGGCCTTTATGTCCTATGCCTATTTTTATCTTTGCGCATTGAGGCATATTTTTCTCAAGTAATGGATATTCCATTCAATTTAGGGAGGACCATTGGTTTGGTAGTGCTAGATGTTATCAAATGTTTATATCCTCCCAATTTCTCCATATCAATCGTCATTGTGATTCTGCTTACCCTTCAAAATCTCTGATGACAATCAAATACAACGGAAGCTTTTCCTTTGTAGAAACGTTAGCGATATCATAATTTCATGGATGTTGTTGTGATTGATACTTCTTGGTGGGTTGGATCTAATTGAGATTTCACCATCTTGGTAGAAGGGATCGGATGGGGTACGAGATTGATTTATTTTTTGTGTGTAATTCCAGATTTTTCTTTTTGATATCGCATGAGACCTCATATTCTACTCATATTCCTTCATACGGAATGTTCTAAAAGTTCTTGTGAAGTTATGCAATTACTTTTGCCTTCAAACTCAAATAGCGTCAATGTGATTTCTCAATGAAGTATTCTGCTTACGGTTATTTCACTTGGCGTGCCATGCAAATCCAAACAAAGAGATGAGGGGAACACTTATTTCTGCTTATTATTTTTGCTTTTATGATTTGAGAGGGATTTCTCTATATGGCTCTTCAATGGTACATAATCACTAGCTCAATGCAAGAATATGTGGATTTACTAAATTTATAACTCAAATGAACAGTATAGCCTTGGTTTAAATGACATCACATGATTGCCATACTGTGGAGCTCATGGTTAAAGAGATATATGAGAATTTTGAAAATGGCTTAAAGAGGCTGTTAGATTAGTGTTTCCTCTTCGGTGCCCCTTATTAAGCATTACCAATTGTTACCTATGTTGATTTGGTTTACAAATTTATTTAGCTACTATTATTTTTGGTCTAGTTTTCGAGTTGATACCATGTTGTCATCCATTCCACAATCTATTTTTTTTTAATAGAGAAAATCATAAAAAGAAATATATCATCCATTATGTATTTTAAGCCCTCGTGTTGTGTTGACATGATGAAGTTGTTGGAGCTAATTGACATTTTTTTTTGTTTCTTGGCTTGCTTGGTAGAAAAATCTTCTTTTTTTTTTATAAGGCTTACCACATTTATAAAGTTATAATTTTGAGATTTTGTCTATAGTGCCTTTTGTTTTTTGTTTCGTTTTTTTTTAATCTTCCTCAAGTTTCGTTTGCAAAACAATTGCTTTCGAGCATTGGTAAAAGTTGATATTCTTGGAAAATCTCTCCAACCTTATTTTAGGTACAACATGGGCATTGAGTAATGATATGGTATGAAACACACTAGATTTTAATTATATGATTAATGCATTTGATTTTTCTTTTTATGTGTTTTCACAGAGATATTAGTTTTAACAAGTTAAAAGGAGGGCTACTTACGGACAAACCTCCAAAGAGTTTGAAATATCTGTAAGCAAATCCCTTTATTCTCTATTTTTGAATTTTGCACATTTACATTGCTAATCTTTGCTAATCTTGTTGTTTTGCTTTTAACTAGCTATTTGAGCGGGAATTTTCTAAATGGGAGTTTTCCGACTGGACCTCTTCTAATGGAATTCAAGTGTACGTTCCTCATTTTTATGCCTAGTTTTTTGCTCTATTTATGAAATTATATTATTTATGGTATAAGCAAATTTGTTTAATATTGTTTTGTATCATATGATTTACTTTAAAAGAAAAACGAAACTTGTTGTGAATTATAAGTTTAGTACTCTATTCAAATTGGCTTTGTTATTGCAAAGGGGCAAACTATTCCGCATGATTCATATTTTAAACACCATTCGTTGTTTACAATTAATGACCATACAAGTATTACAATGTAATATCTTCAGATTTTATCACGTGAACAATTTTTGGGTTTGGTGCTGCAGTGTTTTCAGGGCGGTGACAAGGGCCCGACTAACCTAGGCGGGGCATAGGCGGACTGAATATTTACTTGGACCCACCTGAGAAATAACATAATTTACTTAGAGACCTCTCAATGTTAAGGCGCACATTTCACCTTCACATTTTCTTAATAAAAAATATATTTTTATGAGAACTTAATAAAATAAAAATTGGACACACTCTCTGATCAAAAAAATTGGACGCACACAAGTAACATGATTTATATTATATCATACAAAAAGTGCTAAAAAGTCGCATGCATCAATTATCAAATAGATAAACGTTAATAAAACAATAATCAAACAAACATTAGACAGATTGACAAATAGACAAAAGTACTTGTATGCATAAAATTCAAGAACTAATCAAGTATCTAAACATTATCAGCCACCTACAGTCAAACAACCACCCAAATCAAAGTACTAGCCAAGAAGGCTCCAAGCATAAATACTTAAATACGCAAAAAGCGAAGAATGTAACAAGTTTAAGTTGTTTCAATCATAGGCCAATAATCATCCTCATCAAGCTGATTTTTCTAAGAGAATTCCATCATCAATATCGAACACATCATTGTGTGGGACATCTTTTTTAGCTTCTTGGTTGTACACTTCTTCTTCATCTCCTTCATCTTTATCAGTCTTATCAGATTCAAAATCAAACTCAGGTAATGGACCCTTCTCCACCTGCATATAATCCTCATCTATTGGCATACATGATCTAGTGTGGTGTCTTGCTTCATCGACACCTGTGGCTCTACCAACTTGCCCCCAAGTCAAATCTTCACCATCATGAACCAAATTCAGCTCTTCCATTTCTCTTGTAACACCACTCACAACAATAATCAAATCTAATAATGTATTTGGGTCCAATCTCTCCCTCTTATTGAACCTCTCAACCAACTTTTAATGGTTTTTAGCACACACCATATCATTCAATCGGTTTGTTCCAATCTATTTCTTTTCTTTGTGTAGATCCGAAAGTTCAAAAAGAAGATGAAGCTATATTAATCCCTTAAGAACTATGTACTCTTTCTTAGCAATATAACAAAGCAATTCGTTGAGTGTAACTCACATGCTCAAATTCATTCCAATTCTTTTGCAGCCACTTGCGCTACATGTCAAGCCTAGAACTTTAGCTGTCAATTCTTGAAGATTAGGCATTTTCACTCTGAAAATACTTCACCATTTAGCTACATAAATTTAAGACAACATCCAAACTTGTTTGAGAACTTAAAAGTACAACAACTACTAAACTTAACCTATGTAGGGTATTATATGCACTATATAGTCGGTCCCAGGTTCGGATAAAGGAGGAGGGCTCCCAAGCCCATTTTTCATACCGAAAAATAGGGAGGGAGGTCCCAAGCTCATTTTCCATACTCGAAAAATGGGGAGAGTTGTGATAGGTTGACAACCAGCGTAAAATTTTTGTCACTCTTTATGAAATGGATAAAACTAAACTACACAACTAATTAAAAACAACTATAGATTAACTAACTTAGTGCCATAATAGTCCTTTGCCTAATTGTTGCAAATCGAGGTTTTAAAAATTGACAAACTTCGTTGAAGTTCATGCGAAGTTTGTTGATTTTGAGGTGAGTGAAGCGAAATTCAGAGGTAGTAGAAAAATTGCAAAAATTCGACTCAACTTCGGCTAACTTCGATCGAACTTCGAAAACATCGATTGTCGAGGAATATTAACAAATAATTATTAGGATTGTTATTTAGTATATTTATTCTATTTGAAGTTAATAAAATATGAAGTAAAATTGTTATGTTTCGTGTAAGTTAAGCAAACTTCGACTAAAACTTCTCCTATGCTAGAAATATATTTAAAATTCGAAATATCCTCCGGTGACTTGAGTTTTATGCATTATTGTTGTATGATTAAGTATATTTCTAGCATCTCTATGAAGAAACTTGAGTTTTCTTGCTTTTAAAGTGAAATTCCGTAAACTTCCATACACCGGCGAATTTTTGTCAAATTTCTATCGTCGAAGTTAACTTCCTCGAACTAATTCCAAATTTTAAGTGAGCGAAGTCATAGGCAAAGTTGAAGTTTCGAACCTTGCTGCAAATAGGCCAAGGACACCTTCAACATTCGCATACATAACCAGTTCTAAGTATAGACAATCCGCATGGGTAGGAGTGGGAGAAAGTCAATCAATGACACCGTGCATTTTGCTAACAACCTCCTTCACCGACTTGTTGGCATAAAAAATCCGGAATTTAGAAAGTAGCTAGCGCCATGAAGTGGTTGGTGGAGTTGATTTTCCCATCTCCTATCAATGGTTTCCCAAACTCGCATGTACCTATTGTTGCAAAATGCTAAAAGTTGATTATGATGAAGTTATTATGCAGTGATTGCAAGGCGTCGACTAGGCGACATCTAGGCGTTTTTGGCTCAAATAGTCTAGGTGGTGACCTAGGCGAGCAGTGGTCTTCTTAGTAATTTTTTTTTTGAAAATTCAGGGAGGTGAAAATAATTTCAAAAATCTTCCATATGTAAACGCCCAAACAATATAAACCTATCCGAACTCGAAAACTTATGTACGTTACTTTTTAAAGTTCAAGGATATGAAAATAATTTTGAAAAGTAAAATGTGTTTGATAACTGATGGCATATAACATCATTTGAAATTATTATTGTCTTTAGTTAGTACTTTCTGAAGTAAATATTGCATATTAGGGTCAATGACTAGTGGTACTAGTAGATAGAAAGGAGCCAATAAATAATTAACTAATTTTTTTGGGACCTTTAAATAAATATTTTTTTTTTCGCCTAGGCAACACCTAAGCGGCGCCTCGCCTTAGGTTGGGAAAACGCCTTTGCGCCTTGCAATTCTTGTTATTATGTAATGGACATAATAAAAATATACACTTTAAGCTAATCATTTATTGTTTCTCTTTCTCTTCCAAATCAATTTTTATGTGTTGGAATTTATGTATGCAGTGATCTGTCTTACAATAACTTCACGGAAGCTGGCTCTCCTCAATCAAGTTGTTCTCAAATGTGAGAACTCTTCTATTAGATAAACACTTTCCAGCTTCTTGTGTGGGTGTATATATATATTTATGTATTTGTATTATATATAATATAGATTGCATTGTGCTAACTTTCCTTGTTTGGTTTCTAAATCTTACCAGGAACACTTTTCAAAGCTTTTTTGTGGGGAAAAATCCGTAAGAATCTACTTTTTTGCTCATCAAGTTATATGATAGGTGTTAAATGAAATGATGTAGGGAGAATCAAAGGAGGAGAAGTGAACACCACAACAAGAATAATAAACCACAAACAACCCGACTAAGCGTTTCAATTCTAATCTCTTAATTCATCAACGAAAGCTGACAATTATGTTGTGCTTACACCTTTTTTTTTAATCCAAATGTAATACATCAAAACTATATGCTTTTACATATACCTAATTCTAACTTTAATATAGGCCCCACATAACTACTACATCATGAATTAACCTGATATTTAAGATGACTTAATCCATGGAAAATGTCTCTTATACAAGGCCTTACGATTTATTCCAAAAAGTAGAAAGAAAGAAAATTTTACTGAAGAATTTGATTTCTACTAAAGTGATAGAATAAAATTTTATTTCGTTCACTAATACGTGGGATTAGATTACCAAGGAAAGTTTAGCAATGATTATCTAACTTCCTTCATTTGACACTCAAGACCAGTCCACTCATTTTTTTAAGCCAGGGGCAAAACTTAAAAGTGGAGCCTTCTATATTAAAATAAATACATTTTAATTTTGATTACTATTGAAGACTAGTGCATTATAAAAAACATGTGTTGAACATAAAATCAACTTAATAAGAGTTTTTTGACATTTTCCCTCCTTTCTCCAGACTTGAGACCGACAATTGAAAGTATAATACTTATCATTGACGGAGTTAAAAATTTATGATTTTATTAATTGTAGTTTGAAAAACTTCTTTCAGCATGCAACTGTACTAGGTATAGTCAATAATACTCTATCTGCAACTAATGCATTTTATAATTCTTTGTTTTGGTGTTCACTTCTCCTCCTCCTTTCAACACATGCAATTGCAATATGTGTCCACAAAAAGTACATAAAATGAACGTAGCATAAATGATGATGATGATGATGCTTAGGAGGATATGCGGTTAAACTCGTAAAGATAGAATAAGAAATACGTCAACTCAAAAAAAAGTAAGAGTAGGACCAATTGACACAAAGATTAAGGAAGGCGATTGCCGTGATTTGGAAACATCCAAAGACGGTCTACAAATGCCCCCACTAGAAAACTCGACCTAATAGAAATTGAAGCAATTCGACGAGGTAGGGGTAGACCGAAGCTAACTTGGGACGTCTTAATTAGTAGGGATTTAAATGATTTGGAAAGCTCTTGATCAATTGCACTAATTCAATAACAATGGAAGAGTTTGATCCATGTAGCCGACCCCAACTAATTTGGGATTGAGGCTACGTCATATATTTATGTAATTGGCGGTATTTTTTTTTTCCTTTTGGCGTAGTCGCTATCAAAACTCATAATTCTACTAACAATTCAATTTCATCAAACTCAAAATCACTATCGTTGTTTATCAAAAGAAAAAAAAATCACTATTAATTGTTTAAGGTATTCTTGAATTTTTTTTTTTTTTTTGATTAACAACAAGCCTCAATCCCAAATTAATTGGGGTCGACTACATGGATCAAACATAGCCTCAGTCCCAATTTTTTTGATTAAACGACGACAACAACAACAACAACAACAACAACAACAACAACAACAACAACAACATAGCCTCATCCCAAATTAACTGAGGTCGGCTATATGGATCAAACTTTTTCATTGTGCTCGATTAAGTGCAATTGATGGTGAGCTTTGCAAACCATTCAAATCCCTCATAATTAATGCATCCCATGTTAACTTTGGTCTACCCCTACCTCGTCGAATTTCTATAGTTTCTATTGAGTCAAGTTTTCTAGTTGGAGCATTTGTAGGCCGTCTTTGCAGGTGACCAAACCATCGCAACCGCCCTTCCCTAATCTTTGTATCAATTGGTGCTACTCCTACTTGTCTTTGAATTTCTATACTTCTTATTCTATCATTACGAGTTTTACCACACATCCACCTAAACATCCTCATTTCTACTACGTTCATTTTATGTAATTGTTGTTGCTTTACCGCCCAACATTCACTTCCATAGAGCATAGTAATTGCGGTCCTATAAAATTTTCCTTTTAACTTAGTAGGAACATTTCGATCACAAATCACCCATGTTGCACTCCGCCATTTCTTCCATCCAGCTTGAATTATATGTGTGACATCATTCTCAATGTTACCATCATTTTGTATGATTGATCCTAGGTATCTAAAGTGGTTTACCTTAGGAACTTCTATTTCCCCTAATTTTACCACTCCGTCATCTCGATGTCTAGTGTTTCTAAACTCACAAGTGCATGTATTCGGTTTTTGATTAAACGACATATTTTAAAAATTAATGTAACCTAGTTTCAAACTTTCAAACGAATTTTACTTTTTGTAATCAAATAAAAAATTACTTTCATACAATTAAAATTGTTCATACCTATTTTTCAATGAATATAATGCTTGATCTACAAGAACAACAACAACATAGCCTCAATTCCAAATTAGTAGGGTAGCTTGATCTACAAAATATTAAAAAAATTAGTCCTAAATGATTCTTCTCGAGATTGTTCAATAACGTCATTATTTTTGTTAAATTGTCTTTTTCTTTTAGTTTGATGCTTTATACAAAATATTGGTCCAATCTCCATTTCCCTTGCTCATGTTTTAGCCGAAATAATTGCAGACATAAAAGAAGTTTCTCCATATTTCTCAAAAAATGAAATTATGCCTTCCAATTTGATGACCTAAAAGAAAAGCCTTTCAACTGATGAATTGCAACATCTATATATGTGCATATCCTTCAATTGTAGAGTTTTGGTAACTATACTAATTGCATGCCATAATTTTCAAGCTTATGCGATGACAAGCATTCTGCCTTACTTTCTGTTTTTGGATCACCACCACCACCGCCACCAAGAAAAAGGATATTTCAATTGCATATTACATCTATTGCATTCCTTCACTTCTTTCGCCCAATGTGAATTTCATGCGTAACGCCATCTTCAAGGTGATCATTTTTTTGTATGATTGATCATAAATATCTTAACCGGTTCACCTTAGAAACTTCTACTTCCCCTAATTTTATTAATCCATTACCTTGATCTCTCTAAATCGAGAGCAATGGAAGAGTTTGATCCATGTAGCCTATCCCAGCTAATTTGGGATTGAGGCTTTGTTGTTGTTGTCGCCGTCCTCGTCCTACTCTAAATATCTTAAGTGGTTCACCTTAGAAACTTCTACTCCCCTAATTTTACTTGTCCATTACCTCGATCTCTCTAAATTGAGCGCAATATAATGGAAGAATTTGATCCATGAAGCCGACCCCCAACTAATTTAGGATTGAAGCTTTGTTGTTGTTACCTAGACCTCTACCATTCGTGGACTTGCAATGCATGTACTACGCCTTAGTTTGACGCAGCGAGGATCTTCTAAATCGATTATTCGAAATCCACTAATAATACAATCTAGGGAACAAGATAATAACACCAATTCTCTATAAAGAAATCAAATTCTTTATTCATAATCAATCAAACTAACCACTTTTAATTTAATTATCAACGTCTAGCCTTTTATAGGCTTTTAAAATAATATAATAAACTTCTACTATAACTCTGACAACGCCTATTAGACCTCCAATAAAAACAATACACGCAGCTAGAATCCTAAGATAACTAAAATATATGATTGCAGATTAATTAATTAATTAAGCAACCAATATGATTGCATCATCTCACAAGTTATTGTGCCTACTATAACTCCTTCTATTATGCTTTTGTCGCATTATCTCTACCTTTAACGCCATGTTCTTAGCTTTAGATAGGGTACGAATCCCCATGCACGTCTCCAACGTCTTGATCTTCACCATAGTCCTACTCAACTTAAAGCCTCTTTGACGAAGATCATGCAATCGGAGTGGGTGATGCAGGATGCGTGAAGTCTCTTCAATTGTTATTTAAGATTCACTTTATTTTGGGTATTTTTTAGAAGTGGTTTAGGACTTCAAATTCCTAATTCTGATAGGAGTCTTATGTTAATCGTTATAATTATGTATATTTAGATCTTTTATTAACTAAACAATGGATTGAAAACTAAGTGTTATTTGTCCGAAATTCTGCTCTTCTTCTGGAAGCAAAAAAAATAAAAAAGTAAAGAGTTATCATGTGAATTTACTGCTCTTCTTTGATCTCTACTCTCCTACTCCATTATTTTGGTATTAGAATACATGTATGTGCACTCTTTCTCTGCCCCGTGCTATTCTTTCTTCCTTACTCCGAGGTCTTCCTTTTCTGCCTATTTATTCTTCTCTTTCTTTGCTGTGAAAGATCTTTTCTCCTCTTCTTTTCTTGTCTGCATGTAGGGGTGACAATTCGTGTTAGCGGGTCGTGTCAAAACAGGTCATGATCCATATAAGGCAAACCCGAACCCGACCCATTTATTAATCGTGTTAATCGTGTTCGTGAAATGGATCAAACACATAATAGCCGACCCCAATTAAGTTGGGGCTGAGGCTATGTTGTTGTCGTTGTTAATCTTGTTCGTGTCGAAATGGGTCGTGTTAAACATGTCGTGTATTCGTGTCACCCATTTATTAAATATTTTATTTAAACTTTTATAACTTGTTTACAACTTTTATAAATATATCTACATAAATAAATTTAAATGAACATAACATAATTAAATAGTCAATAAAATCGAATGGAATTGTAGTCTTTAAGTTTTACTTTTCTTTTTTCATTCAAGTCTTATATAAATTTTAACAATAGAGAGGAAATGACTCATACCAAATAACATATAATTTTTTTTTCAAAAAACATATAAAAAATCTTTAAGGATCCTAAAAAAAAAAATCTAAATTTTTATTTTGGGGAAAAATTTTATAACTTTTTTAATAATAAATATTTATTAATAAAATGTATAACATAAATAATATATCAAAGTAAAATAAATATTTTTTTTTAAATAAAATAAAGTATTATAAAAATTGTATATGCAACAACAACAACAACAACATAGCCTCGGTCCCAAATTAACCGAGGTCGGCTATATGGATCAAACTTTTCCATTGTGCTCGATTAAGTGCAATTGATGGTGAGCTTTGCAAACCATTCAAATCCCTCCTAATTAATACATCCCATGTTAACTTTGGTCTACCCCTACCTCGTCGAATTTCTACGGTTTCTATTGAGTCAAGTTTTCTATTTGGAGCATTTGTAGGCCGTCTTTGCGGTGACCAAACCATCGCAACCGCCTCTTCCCTAATCTTTGTATCAATTGGTGCTACTCCTACTTGTCTTTGAATTTCTATATTTCTTATTCTATCTTTACGAGTTTTACCACACATCCACCTAAGCATCCTCATTTATGCTACGTTCATTTTAAGTAATTGTGGTTGCTTTACCGCCCAACATTTCACTTCCATAGAGCATAGCCGGCCTAATGACGGTCCTATAAAATTTTCCTTTTAACTTAGTAGGAACATTTCGATCACAAATCACCCCTCATTGCACTCGCCATTTCTTCCATCCAAATTGAATTCTATGTGTGACGTCATTCTCAATGTTACCATCATTTTGTATGATTGATCCTAGGTATTTAAAGTGGTTTACCTTAGGAACTTCTATTTCCCCTAATTTTACCACTCCGTCATCTCGATGTCTAGTGTTTCTAAACTCACAGGTGCATGTATTCGGTTTTTGTCCTACTCAACTTAAAGCCTTTAGATTCTAATGTATTCCTCCGAGTTCTAATTTCCTATTCACTCCATCTTTAGTTTCATCCACTAAGACAATATCATCTGCAAATAGCATACACCATGGTATATCCTCTTGAATATGTCTAGTTAGTTCATCCATAACTAAAGTAAATAGATATGGGCTTAAAGCCGATCCTTGATGTAGTCCTATTGTAATGGGAAATTCTTTTGTAGCTCCTCCAAATGTCTTTATACTCGTTACTACTCCATCATACATATCCTTAATAGTGTCTATGTATCTAGCATGCACTCTTTTCTTTCTAGAACCCACCAAAGAATATCTCTAGGGACCCTATCATATGCTTTTTCTAAATCTACGAATACCATATGAAGATCTTTTTCCTTTTCTCTATATTTTTCTAACAATCGTCTTACAAGAAAAATCGCCTCCATAGTTAACCTCCCGTGCATGAAACCAAATTGGTTCTCTCGATATTGTTGTTTCTCTCCTTAGCCTATTGTCAATTATCCTCTCCCAAAGTTTCATAGTGTGACTCATAAGTTTAATTCCCCGGTAGTTTGAGCAACTTTGAATGTCTCCTTTGTTTTTGAAGATTGACACAAGCGTGCTTCTTCTCCAATCCATTGACATCCGTTTTGATTTTAAAATTTTATTGAAAAATTTTGTTAACCAAGTCAATCCAATTTCTCCTAAGCATTTCCAAACCTCTATAGGTATTTCATCTGGTCACATAATTTCCCTATTTTCATTCTTTTCAATGCCTCTTTAACTTCTACAATTCTAATATTGCGTGTATAGTTTACATTTCTTTCTTGGTGTGGGTTTTCATCTATTATAGTATCAACTTGGCCATCATTAAATAAACTATCGAAGTAACTTCTCCATCTCTCCTTAATATCCTCCTCGCGCGTTAAAACATTTTGATTTTCGTCCTTAATACATCTTACATGACTTAGGTCTTGTTTCTTTTTATCTCTTTATATATATATATATATATATTTTTCGCCATCTCTATTACCTAACCTTGTATATAGATCTTCCATGAAATTTGTTTTAGCTTGACTAACTACTTTTTTAGCTTGTTTTTAGCTTCTCTATATTGATTATACACATCTTCATCTTGACACTTAGGTATTTTCCTATACATCTCTTTTTTAGTCTTAATTGCTCGTTGGACATCCTCGTTCCACCACCATGTTTCCTTCTTTGGAGGTCCCAAGCCCTTAGATATACCTAATACGTTTGATCCCACTCTCCTTATGCAACTACTCATTTCTAGCCACATTGTATTAGCATCTAAGTCAAGATTCCAAACATTTTCCTTTAGTAGTTTTTCTTTAAACTCTACTTGTTTACTATGTTTTAGGTTCCACCACTTTATTCTAGGGTCGCTAACTCTTTTATTCATATTATGTCGTCTAGTTAGCTTAATATCAAGTACTACTAACTTATGTTGGGTAGTAAGTGCTTCACCAGTATTACTTTGCAGTCTCTACATATTTTTCTATCTATTTTTCTTGTTAAAAGAAAATCTATTTGACTCTTGTTATGACCACTACTAAAAGTAATTGTATGCGACTCCCTCTTCCTAAAACTAGTATTTGGTAAGACAAGATCGTATCTTTGAAGCAAATTCTAAGATTGATTCTCCTTCTTCATTTCTATTACCGTAACCAAAACCTCCATGAACTCTCTCAAACCCATCGTTACTTGCCCCGACATGCCCATTTAAATTTCCTCCAATAAAAACCTTTTCATCTAATGGTATACTTTGCATAAATCCATCCATATCGTCCCAAAACTTGCGTTTGATGCTCTCGCTTAATCTTACTTGTGGTGCATAGGCGCTAAGTATGTTAATTTTTTCATCTCCAATAATTAATTTAACTAGAATCAATTTATCCCCCATTCTTTTAATCTCTACGACCTTATCCTTATAATCATTATCCACCACAATTCCTACTCCATTGCATTTTCTATCTATACCGTGTACCACAATTTAAACCCAAGTGCTTCCTATTTATCTACTTTTTTCTCCTACCCATTTTGTCTCTTGAGGCAAGCAATATTGACTCTCCTTCTAATCATGGTATCTACAAGTTCTATTGACTTCCTCGTAAGTGTTCCTATGTTCCATGTTCCTAAACGAATTTTTTCGCCCCTTTGTATTTATTTTCCTTTTCTATTTCTATTTTGTCTAAAAGATCTAGTGTCCGTATCTATGATTTTGTTTTTGTTTTTGTGTTTGTTTTGAACTAGCTTCTTTACCCACACCCGTCCTTTGTGTGGGAACCCTTGCTCATTTTTCTTCACATCCGGCGACGATGTGAAGGGACTAGCTTCTTTACCCACACACGTCCTATGTGTGGGAACTCTTGCTCATTTTTCTTCACACCCGTGCGGCGATGTGAAACACACCCTTGCTCATTTCTCACTACACCCGGGCTCCGATGCAGCGCGTCGCTAGGTGGGAACGCCCCAACGTTTATACATGTTTGATCCATTTCATGAAAAGTGACAAAAGTTTTACGCTGGCTGTCAATCTATCGCAACCCTCTCTTGGGGCCTCCCTCCCCCACTTTTCGGGTATGAAAAGTGAGTTTGGGACCTTCCTTACCCATTTTTCGGTATGAAAAAATGGGCGTCATGACCCAATTTGCCACCCCTATCCGCATGAGACCTTCTCTTTCTCTTCTTTCCTCTCTACAGTTTGCACCTCTTTCTTTCTTCTCTAATTTATGCACACTTTTCTTCCTCTTATGTTCTGAAAAAGACTTTTCTTCTGCACACTTACTTCCCCTATTATATTTCTTTCTTCTTCTATCAATCACTCTTTTCTGCAGTCTACACTTCTTTCTTTCTTCTCAATTTTCTGCACACTTCTTCCCCTATTATCTTTCTTCCTTTCTCAATTAAAGCAATCTTGCTATCTTTCTGTTCTGCTGCATTGTTCTGTTGCTGTCTACATTGTTCTGCTGTTCGGTTGCGTTGTCTCGCAGCTCTGCGGTTCAGCAATCTGCAATCTACAACCTGCTGGTCTGCCTTCTGCAACCTCTATTTTGCTATCCCGCTAAATTGTTCAGTGCAGCCACACCAAACTTGAGCAACAAGTTATCCTACGAAAGCATTTAGAAATGCCATTAATTTGGTTGTGAATGCGATTGTGAAATTGAAACAGTGCGACATCAGGGACTGCTTCCTACAACATCTGGAACATATGACAATACACAAACACCACTAGAACCACATAACGAATAACCAAACTTCCAACAACGGAAGAAAACCTAAGACTTCCAACTAGAGAAGACAAATTAATAACTTTCAACTGGGGAAGACAAACTAACTATAAAATGAAAAAAACTAAAGAAAAGACCAACCCAGTTGCCACACAAATCCACACACAATCGTTGAGGAAGATGTACCGCAACAAGGATGAAACCAATCTTCACAAATCTGACTAGATTTGCAACTTATTGGAGATGAATAAAATGCAAAAAATGTGATTGGAACTACCGTGATCGAAAAGGAGAATTGGCAGTGGTTCAAGATAAAAAATCACGAAAGAAAATCAAGAACAAAATGTAGGGTTTAGGGAAGAAAGAATTAAAGCGACTGGTAGTGTGTTGTTTGTTTGGTGTGTGTGTGTGGGGCAAGCCCCTTATTTATTTATTTATTTATTTTTGTTATCATCATTTTGTTAATTCAGTCAACTAGTGTGTCGTTAGTTAGTTTGTTATTTAATGTTAATAGTTATATTTGGTTATTATGGTCAAGAAAAGGCTTTAATTAAGGATTTCATTAGTGTCACTCATGTATTGTTCTAGCGCTGCAATCCATCGTCAATCTTCATCACTCTAGATTCTAACGTATTCCTCCAAAATTTTAATTTCCCATCATGAGAATGATGTGGGTTGAGAGAGGATAAAAGTGAATAATAATGCAATTTGGGAGCCTTCCTCAAAAGCAGGAATCTGGTGCTATCTCCCTTAAATCCCTTTTGGTCCCACCCTAGGGCTGGCCTTGCTGTTGTTGCCTTTTGGTTTCAAATAGTCAATAAATTTAATATTTAACAATGTGATTAATATTTGAGTTTGATTTTATAATATTGAGCTTTTGACATATATTTCTTTTTTCAGACAGGAGGAGTCTTTTTCATGTTGGAAATGTACAAAATGTGAGTATGATGTTTTGTGGGATGATGAATACCTTCCTCTAATTGTGAAACTTGACTCTATTTTCAATCTTGATTTTCTCTTGGGGTTTGAGTTTGATGAACACCTTCCTCTGATTGTGAAACTTGACTCTCTTTTCAATCTTGATTTTCATGAAAACACAAAAATGTGCTTCTCAATTCAGTGGGCAACGAAATCTGCAGCAATTCTGTTAATGTAATCGAATTTGTATTAAGTTTGGGCAAATCAGAGTAAACGAAATACAATAGGGCGCTCTTATTTATAGAATTTACCAATGCACAACTAAGGAAAGTAATTACGCCAAGAATATGATAATACCTAAGTACTGAAATAACATAAATATAACAACTTTATATAGTTGTCTAACATCCCCCCTCAAACTCAAAGTGGTGACTATAGAACCAATTTGAGTTTGCAAACCAAAATGAATATGGGCAGCGGACAAGCAGAACAACCATATCTGCAACAGTGTTGCAGCGAACAGGCAGGACATGCAGATCTGCAATAGTTTTGCAGCTAGCAGGCAACAGGCGGATACGTTGTGGCAAGATGCGCAGGAAGAGACGTCGTACATGCATAGTCGCACGGGCATACGGGCAGATTCTCCAAGGCAGATGCGTACTCTGGGACTAACTCGGGCTTGGGCACAAATACGTGAAAGAAAAACAATACGCATACAGGCAGCAGATTTTTCAAAGCTTTTTTTTTAAATTAATTACACAAAAGGACAAAAGAAAGTAAGAACTTTGCTTAGATGCTTTGAGAGTTGGTTAATTAAACAACTCTAATCTCAATGAATTTGAAATGTAACAAAATGCAAAACTCTTCTATAAAATTGCTTTGAGATCTGACACGAGTAGGCTGGATGATGCAAGCACAGATGGGGCTGGTGTCTCCATGGCTGACGTAGCGTAGCAATTCAACAATCAAATTTGTCTAAAATCTGATCAGTTTTTTCCAAATCTTGGACGACATGAAATTGATAAAAGAACACTAATAAAACTGAAATTTTTGATTGATGAATTCTTTTTTTTTTAATTACATTCTAGCAGCTTTAATTATAGGAAAATGCTTTTGTAACCCACTTTAGGCACCTAGTGGGCTCAAGTGGGTGTCCCTCCATGTGATACACATCGAGGATTGTGAACGCACATCTCGAGGTGTTATGCGCACACCTCGAGGTGTATCGCACGATGGACACCCACTTGGATAGATGCCTAAAGTAGGTGTCTAAAGTGGGTTACTCTAGCATCTCCCTTAATTATATACTAAATAATATTTTGAATCTGACTACAACTTAATCAACTAAAGATTAAGTTATATCTTAATAACAACCAAACTTAAAAGACTCCTAAAACAACTACAACTCTATGTTATTTTTCCAAATAAACTGATCCACATCAGCATTCCTAACTCTATCGAAATAATTAATATCCTAACCTAATTAAACGCAACTTCAATTATTTAACACTGAAAATCAACAAAACTCAATCATCACCAGTCTCCTCCACTTGAGAAAAACTCGTACTCGAGTTTGAATATAATGGAATCTTAGGATCATGAAAGTGAGACAAATCTGCCACATTGAAGGTTTTTGAAATACCTATGGTGGCTAGTAAATCTACCACATATGCATTGTCATTGATCTTCTTCAAAATAGCATATGGACCATACTTTTTAGGTTGTAACTTATTGTAGGTACCCAACGGAAAAAAACTCCTTGCATAGAAACACCATTACTTGATCATCAACATTGAAAACTTCATGACGTTTATGTTTATCAGCTGTAGTCTTGTACTTTTTGTTAGCTGATTCTAACCTCTGTTTCACCTCCTTATGAACTTCAATAACCTACTCTGCCAAATGCTTTGCAGGAACACTAGTTCCATCACCCTTTGGTAGGCAAATTAGATCAAGGGTATTTTGTGGAACCTTAGTATACACTATGGAGAAAGGAGATCGACTAGTGGCACTATGAATTGCATTGTTGTTGGCAAAATCAGCTTGGGGAAGTGCTAGATCCCATTGCTTTGGCTTATCACCACAAATACTTCGAATCAAATTTCCCAAAGTTCTTTTAACAACCTCGGTTTGCCCATCAATTTGAGGATGTGCAGTGCTACTAAACTTGAGAGATGAATCAAATACCTTCCATAGAGAACGCCAAAAATGACTAAGAAACTTGTTGTCCCGACTTTGGAACTCCATGTAAACGAACCACTTCCTTAAAAAACAAACGAGCAATAGCCATTGCATTTGAAGGCTTCCTACAAGGAAGAAAGTGAGCCATCTTCAAAAACCTGTCAACAACCACAAATACCGAATCAACATGTCTTTGAGTCCTAGGTAGAACCAACATGAAGTCCTCAGAAAGGTCTTCCCAAATATCTTCTGGTAGAGGTAAAGGCATCTAGAGGCCTATGTTTTTGGATTGTCCCTTCGCTTGTTGGTATGTAAAAAAAACTTTTCAACAAACCTGTGACGACCCCTCTCCTAATCTAGGGCATCGCCCGACCTAATCCCGTAATTAAGCCCTAATCCTATCCACGCAGGACTTAACTACGTATTAGTCAGCCTTGACAACCTAAACGCCTCTTTTCTCGTATTCAGGATAAGTAATACACTAGTCCTACCAATTTATAAAATTTAGAGTTAATTAAAACTTTTTATTAAATTAATTATTTAGCGAAAGTCTTATTGATTATGCGGAAGCAATTAGTAATTTATGCGGAAGCCATCTATAATTATGCAGAAGCCATTTGAAAAACCCTAAGTGTGGAAAACCAGGAAATGACATCACATATATAAAATCCTCAAAATGCAGTGAAGCAATAAAATAGTCTAAGTCAGGTTAGGGAACTAACGCTCAACCCAATATACAACCCAAATAGTATCTGAAAGACATATATAACATATACAATCAAAATACCAAAAGAAGACCTACAATCGATGCAGTGATGCGCCGCTGGCTCAGAGATAATCGCCGATCTTCTCCTTGCCGACCTGCTAGTAGACGGCTCTGCACCCACCGTCATAAAATGGACGGTGAGTACAATAATAAAACAGTAATCCCCGATGACAAGTTTAATTTGCATTTCCAAATATTCAAATGGTATTTAAAAGCATATAAATGGGAAAGTTGGAAAATAAACCATATGCGAGTAAATACCAGAGTTAAACAAGTGATACTGACACTAGGCTAAGTAGTGGTGATTTAGGTCTAGTCGGCAGTGAACCGTGTCACTCCGACTCAATAATTATGTAACTCAAGTGTTACCAGGGACTCTAACCTCGGTGTGTAGACCACCTCAGGGACTCTAACCCCGAGTGTCATACAGTGTCAGGTAACATGTGCCGACATCCCCAGGGACCTTAACCCCGTGAGTTGCACACACGTCGATCGAGTACGAGACTTAAATGCGAAAACTACTTTTAATTCCAAGAAATATCAAGTATGGATTGTCAAGGAATAGGCACATCTACACACCTAAACAAATAAGGAATACAAGTCCACTTAAACATTTATAAGATATTCACTAGCCTAATAGCATGCTATTTATTATTCAATTCACATTTAAAACAGCAAGAATAAACATAGCATGGGATAGAATCAATGAACCAAATCAAGGGGGGTGTATTCAATTGAGATTTTAATAGACTTTTAGTTACTTTTATTGACTAAAAAAGTTTAGGGGTATTCAATTAAAACTTTTAGAGAGTCTCTAAAAGTAAGGTGTATTCAATGTGAACTTTTATAGACTTTTAAAAAATCTCTAAAAGTTTTGGGGTATTCAATTTAAACTTTTAGAGAGTTCATAAAAGTAAGGTGTATTTAATTTTTTGGTGACTTTTGTAGATTGGTTACAAATCTTGACTTTTGTAGACTTTTTGTATAAAAATACACATAAATTAGTCTTCAACTTCTCCTCACCTCAACCCAGAAACTTTTAGAGACTTCTAATTTTTGTTTGTTACATTTTTCAATAAGGACTTCATTGTTCACAAGAGGTCTTTTCTTATCAATTGTTTTTTATCAACTTCTACAATCACTCCACAACTCTTGGATTTCATTGCTCACTCATTATACTCTAATATCTATGTTGATGAAAATGGATTGATGTCATTATTAACAAAATCTCATTCTTGCATCACTATACATTTTTTATAGTTTTTTTTTGATAAAGAAGTTTCATTTATTTAGTGTATTATTATAATCTCAAAAAGTGTAGTATTATTATTTTTGAAGAAAATAATTGTATAATTTTTTTAAAATGCAAGAAGTGCATTTTTTAGAATTTAAACTATCATTATTAAGGAAAAAATATACTTTTTTGCTTAAGTCAAACAAAAAAATAAAGCGCAAAATTTTTACACTAATATTTCTAATGATCTTTTCTCAAAAAAGAAAAAATATTTCCAATGATCTTACTTGATTCTTTTCTACTACTAAAGGATGACTTATTTACCTATTTATTATGTTGATATTTATTTACTTATTTGTTATGCTACTACCTTGAGAGTAATTCATTAATATGTCTATATGTTTTTTTTTACTAAAATACAAAAATACTTTTTAAAAAATTAGTAATAGTTCTTAAGAAAAAAATATAATTATTTATTTTTTATAATAATAAAAGTCATTCAATGAATGGATATCATGCAAACTAGACTCATCAAGTGAGCATAGACACAAAGAACACATGATATAAGAATGCAAAGGCAAAATAGTCAAAAGGACTATGCAAGGACAACAATTAATAGAAATGAAATGCCAAGTAAAGTTGTCATTGGGTATACTCACAACAACAAAGTAAAGTCCTAGCTTTACTGGCATCTCGATACTCCAAATCTTGTATTCGCTCTTCCGTACCCTTTTCCTAGGTTCCTGATATCATATAAACATGTTTTTGGATGTGTTTAGACCTTTACTTAAGGTTTTTGACTTTGTTATAATGTTTTGGAAATTTTGGAAAATCACTGATTTTTTCGTGCTGTCATGGAAATTAGCGCGCTAATTTCTAACTTAGCGAGCTACCACGCCTTATCTAGCGCATTAATCAATATTAGTGCGCTAGATGTTAAACCTAGCGCGCTATGTGCAGTAAAACTCAGAATTCTGCAATCAATTCCGAGTTTTCTCTACACATAGGCTATGTTAATGCATAGGGAACCCTCATACACACTATTAGAGTTCCCTAACATCAACCACAACACAAAGTAACAACCAACAACGTCAAATTCATGAATTCATTAAGTTGAACTAAATAAACTAGTGTATGCAAGTTACCTATTTGTTGAACACATTACCTAGGTTGTAGTTATTGTTGGGTGTTTGATTCTCCAACTCTTGATGATGAAAACACCCCTTCAAACTCCCAAATTTCCAGCAATTACTAGATTTCCAGCAGCTCTGTATTTTATTTCCTTTGTTTCCAACATGCAAAATGAGAAGAATGCACTAAAGTGAGTTTATATATGTTTGAGTTTTCATCTAATGTGTACCACCCATCTCCATGACATCTTGTGGCTCTCATTCACTCCTACTAACCTACTAATTCTAGCTCACTAACACAACATATTGACACACATATCATGGGAGTGTGTGCTAGCGTGTATCCCGAGGTAAGTCTAAGTGTTGTAGATTTTTAAACCAAAACTATAGGACTTTAATTTGATTTACATTAATAAACACAACCATAGGCTTATAAATAATTCCTTAATTCATATTAATATTAAATAAGACTTACCAAAATGCTAAATACCCGGTTCCCCGGCTCGCACGCAACTCGAGGCGCGTCCCCGCTCTCGTCTCGACGCCTACAACTGTACAAACCGACTTAGTAAGTCTACACAATACATAACACTAGGCATACATCAATACAAAAATACAATATACCTTGGCCACGTGCCTCGGTCGGTGCGCGTATCACGGTGTGGGTCCCACGTCACGGGTCGGTGATCCTGATTAAGGAATTAAAACGGGGGTTAGAGATTTGGGCCGTGACAAAACCGATACACATCCCGACATAATTGAGGCCAATAAAATTTCTCTTTAACAACTGCAAGAGTCTTGTCACGCCCCATGTGAACCCTAGACCTCCACCAAGCAAATCACTAATCACATGTTCTCGCAGAGAAGTTCTAGCCTTCTAGGCAAGCATAGATGATTCACATGCATTAAGTACTTCACACCTCATCGAAGTCCTCATCATGCTCATAATCACCCTGAAGTTGTTCAAACCTAAGAATATCATTGCACAAAGTAAGCAACAAAGAGGCTCGTCTAACCAAAGCATCTGCGACTTGTTTGTGAACCCCAGACTTGTGTCGCAACTTGAAAAGAGATTTTTGCAAAAAACTGACACCAGCGAGTATGCATGTCACTGCTTATGCGTTTCTAACTGTTTATGAACTTCAATGCCTCATGATCAGAGTAAAGCACAAATTCTTTGGCCACCAGGTAGTGCTCCCTGGTCTTTAAAGCAAGCACCGCCGAGTAAAGCTCCTTGTCATAAGTACTCTACCGCCATCGGCATCAGTGATTTCTCGTTGAAAAATGCTATATACCTCTTTTATTGCGAAAGTACAGCCCCAACTCCAACTCCACTTGCGTCATACTCAAACTCGAACAATTTATCAAAATTTGGGAAGGCAAGGATCGGGGCAGTGCACAAATTCTCCTTCAGAATAGCAAAATTGCTGGATGCTTCTTCTCCACAAGAAAACTTGCCTTTCTTTAAGCATTCCGTCATTAGGGGCAGCAATGGTGCTAGAATTCTTGATGAAACGAATGTAGAAAGTGGCTAAACCATGGAAACTATGTGACTCCCTGACATTTGTAGGAGTAGACCATTCCCGAATACTTTTAATCTTAAGTGTCATCCACCTGTATACCATAATAGCAGCCTATTGGTTAGGAAACTGCATTTCTTAAGATTAACATAGAGTTGGTTCTCCTTCAAGGTCGTTTGGACTTGCCGCAAATGCAATAAGTGCTCCATTTCGAATTGATTATAGATCTAAATGTCATCAAAATAAACCACCACGAACTTCCCAATAAAAGCTTTCAATACCTGGCTCATCAGACGCATGAAAGTACTAGGAGCATTAAATAGGCCAAATGGCATAACAAGCCACTCAAATAGTCTTTTTGTCTTGAAGGCTTTTTTTCACTCATCGCCGGGTCTAATACGAATTTGATGGCACCCATTCTTCAGGTCAAGTTTAGAGAACCACTGAGCTCCATGCAATCTGTCTAGCATGTCATCCAACCTGGGAATCGGAATCTGTAGGCCATTGTGATCCGATTGATGGCCCGACTATCCACGCACATCTTCCAACTCTCATCTTTCTTAGGAGTTAACAATGCGGGGACTGCGCAAGGACTCATGCTCTTCCGAATGTGTCCTTTGCGTAGTAGTTCTTCGACTTTCTCCCTCAAAACCTCACTTTCCTTTAGATTCATCTTGTAGTGTGGCTGGTTGGGCAAACTCACTCCAGGAATAAGATAAGTGTGGTGTTGGATGTCCCGCATAGGTGGTAACCCGTCAGGTATCTCCTCTGGCATCAAACCATGGAATTCTTGCAATAAATGAATCAATGTTGGGTGCTCCTGCATTGTCAACTCACCCCCACCATCAACACGGGCTTGACTATCAAGGCATGTATCTGCTTAGTCTCCTTGATTTTAGCCTCAAAATTTTGGGAAATGGAGAAAAGGTTGGTTTTGTTCCCATTGCTTTGTACCTTACTTCTCATAGGCAACAACATATACTTCACACCCTCCTTTTCGAGCCTATACACATCATTCCTATCCGATTGTTGAGCATCGACATCATATTGCCAAGGTCTACCAAATAACAATTGGCAAGCATCCATGTCAACTACATCACAGTAAATTGTATCGACGTATTTACCAATTGAAAAGTGAACCTTACAACGTTCCGTTACCTCCACCTTTGTTGTTGTTATATTGATCCATCCTAAAGTATAAGGATTGGGGTGTTTTTCTATTGGTCAATCGAGTTGTCGTACTGCCTCTTTGCTCATTATTTTTCTCAACTCCCACTATCAATTATGACACCGAACACCTTATCATTGATGGTGCATCTTGTTCTGAACAACTGGTGGCGCTGGTTGTCAGTCGCTTGCTTAGGGGATAGCATTAAACGCCACACCACACAAGTTGTGACGACATCCTCAGAATCCTCGTCATATTCACCATTCGCCTCACGCGGAACACCATCCTCGTCACTTTCTTGTTCCATAATGTTGACAGTCTTCCGCAGAGGACATTCACTTGATTTGTGGCCCGGTTAGTTGCATTTGAAACACTTATTAATGGAGGGTCTAGCATATGGATTTTTCGGCTTCTTGAATTATGTTGTGGTTGACTGCACTCGTTTGTTTGTCACCTTATCATCCGGTTGCTTACCACTTCCAATGTTGCTGCCTCGTACATTGTTGTCTCTTCCCCCATTGAATGTTCCAGTAGGTCTATAGTTATCATAACTCATATTCCGCTCTTGTTGCATTAACTCTACCTTTAACGCCATGTTCTTTACTTCAGAAAGTGTGCGAATGACCTGCATTCCTATTCTATCCCTCAAGGATTGTTTCAATCCATCCACGTAGCGATCAGCCTGCTGCTTTTCAGACTCAAGAAGGTAGTTCCATGCTGCTAACCTCATAAATTCAGTCGTGTACTCATGCGCAGATCGAGTTCCTTGTTGGCAACTTGGATACTGCTGAAACAAGATATGCTCGTAGTCCGGCAGCAAAAACTCTCGCTGCAACATGTGTTTCATCCTGTACCACGTTCGAACATGACCCTGTCCTTCCCTGTCTCGACGAGCTTGAAGTCGTTCCCACCATGCGAAGTTCCCCCTTTGAGTCGACAAGCCACCAACCGAACCCACTTCTCAGGAGGGATCTCTAAGTAGTCAAAGAACTATCGACTTCCGCTATCCAGTCCATGAATTCTTCTATGTTCACACTGCCATTGAATTGGGGAATGTCTACCTTCACTTTGAAGTCTTTAAAACCTCTATCGAAGCCTCCATCTCTTCCCCTAATCCCCTTGCGCGATGGGTAACGACCGAACCGGTTTGGTTCATAGTCATCCTCCTCTTCTGAATCATCAATTCCTTGTTGTCTTCATGGAAGTTCTGCATATGCGATAGGCTTAAGACTGGGAATTGGCCTGTCACGATGGTACCTAGATCTCCCTTTGCTCTTGGCCTTTCATGGACATTCTGCCTCCCATGTGCTTCAAACCCAACATCATCTAGACCTTCTACAATTTCCTTTAAATGTTCCTTGAAACGCCGTAATTTGATATCCATTTGTTGCTCCAAACGTTGCTCCAATCTTTGCAATGCTTCGTCTCCTTGAATAGGAGCTTCAATCACCTAAACTTCGTCTTGAGGACCACTGCTACTGCCCAACGTTTCCATGCTGTGATACCACTTGACTTAACATAGCAATTCAGCAATCAGATTTGTCTAAAATCTAATTAGTTTTTTCCAAATCTTGGAAGAAACTTAATTGATAAAAGAACACTAGTAAAACTGAAATTTTAATTACATTCAAGCAACTTTAATTATATACTAAATAAGACTTCGAATCTGACTGCAACATAATCAATTAAAGATAAGTTCTATCTAGATAATAGCCAAACTTAAAAAACTCCTAAAACAACTCCAACTTTATCTTTATCTTTCCAACTAAACTGATCCACGTCAGCCTTCCTAACTCTATCAAAATAAAGAATATCCTAAACTAATGAAACCCAACTGAAATTACTTAACACCAAAAACCAACAAAACTCAATCTTCATCAACGGATAGGCTGCATGCGATCATATGAGATGAACGGGTGTAGAAGACAAATGCGCGCATAGGACAAATTCTCACACAGATGAGACGCACAGATGAACAAAGATGCGCATAGATCACAAAGACGACAATGGACAATGAAACGAAGAGAACGAAGTAACACAACGAAAACAACGAGAAACAACGAAAACTAACACCACGAATCGGTCGTCAACTCGAAAGTCGACCAACCTAGAATTAGGGTTCTGGCACTGATACCATGTTAATGTAATTGAACTTGTATTAAATCAGGGCAAATTAGGGTAAGCTGAATACAATAGGCACTCTTATTTATAGAGCTTACCAATGCACAAATAAGAAAAGTAACCACGACAAGAATATAGTAATACCTAAATACTGAACTCACATAAATATAACTACTTTATATAGTTGCCTAACAAATTCAATTGAAAATTCATTCTTAAAACCTGCATGATGGTTTTTCTCAAGATTAAAAAAAGTTAATAATATGAAAGTTGGATATATGAAATACAAGAGCATCTCCAATGGAATGTGGATTTGATGTCAATGTGTGCCACTTAAGACTAAATAGATATTGGAGTGAGAAAAACCTCTCCAATGGAATGTGCATTTTGAATGTCGAGTTGACGTGGATAGACATTGTCTATTTTGTCTACTTCTAGACGGTGCAATCTATAGCCAAGTCAGCAATTCTCTCCAAAATATATAGAAAAACAATAAAATTTTAAAATAGAAAGTGCAATCCACATTCACCATTGGAGAGCACTTTTGAACTTCAATGTCTATTCAAGCCACATCCTCTCCACGTTGCGACGTGGCATCAATACACGCCTACAATCCTCGTTAACATTGGAGATGCTCTAATGGCGTTAATCAGATTATTTGGTTTGAGTAAATGAAAGAAACAATAAAAAGTCATAATAATACTAATTCCAGTAATACTTTTATTAAAAGCAAATTGGGTGCTATTTATGTTGTAATTTATTGTGCAAAAACGTCAAATCCAATGAATTTAAAAATTATAATATGATATGCAAAACTCAAATATTTTAAGATTTGAATTGAGTAGAAAGACATTTTCAAAAAAAAAGGGGTAGCAAGACTACTAAGACATTGTTGGATGTCTGTCTCATCACTATTATTTTGGTAATCAATAAAACTAAAACAGGCGCATATTTTAAAAGACTTTGAAAAGCTATCTTGATTACAAATGGTACTTAAGGCAAGTATATGAAATGCATTTTAAGTACCTACAATAAATAGACATGCTAGAGTAGTTAAAGTTGGAGGAAGGTGGTAGTAAGAAAGATATAGTTGTGTCCCACCAAATAGAAGATGGAAAGTAATCGGGTAACATACTTTTGATACATACATTTGCCACACAGTTGATGGAGTCCATTAGATATACATCGAAGTGTGTGGGCACGCATCTCCATGCACAAATCAAGGGGCTCTAGCAGTATGTACCAAAAGTATGTCACTCAAGCGTTTTCCATAGAAAATGTGATCTATAGAAGAGTCCAATGCAGAAGAAGATTTGGGTGCCAGCTTCATAAAGTTATCATGAGGATTTATGGCATAGATGTGTACATTCCTTGAGCATGATATAAAAATCTTCATGGGGCTAAAATGCCTTGAAGCTGCTGTTGTATGATGTTACCATTCAACAGTTTTGGATGGCGAGTGCTCCAATAGTGAAACTTATCTACTTTTGTTTTGTATCTACGTTGTGAAATTGTTAATGTTGAATGTACTTTTGGGATGAAATGTTTGGTCTTTTACATCTATGGTTAATTTAATTAGCTTCTTTTAAATTTTAATGTTAATTTTTATGGCAGATTCTAGTTCATTATACATAAACTGTGGCGGAGAAGAAGTCATTGTGGGTAAGGTGACATATCAAAGAGATGACGATACAGTATCTGCTGCAATGGTTTCCTCACGTGGCTTTTGGGGAATAAGCAACACTGGAAATTTCATGGATGATGATATTGAGCCAGATAAATATATTGTTGCATCAGATAATGGTGTCCTTCCAATGAATGCACCGGACTCAATATTGTACAATACAGCACGCCTTTCTCCCCTGTCATTAACTTACTATTTTTGTTTGATAAATGGGAGCTACAATGTCACGCTCCATTTTGCTGAAATAGTATTCAAAAATAGCACAACATTTGAAAGCCTTGGGAAGCGTATATTTGATATTTATATCCAGGTAATTGACATTTTATAAGGTTAATCATTCTTTGCTTATCTATCTGAAATTTCTAAGTAGAGTTCTTTTGTTAGGGACAACTATATATGAAGGATTTCAACATTAAGGATGAAGCAGGTGGATTTGGTATTCGTTTCACAAAACCCTTCCAAGTCAATGTGACACAAAACAGATTGGATATCCGCTTTTACTGGAATGGGAAAGGGACAACTGGAATTCCTTCCAGGGGAAACTATGGACCTCTAATATCAGCTATATCTGTGGATCCTAGTAAGTCTTTCACTCTCTGAAAAGAAGAAATACTTTCAGTAAATGCACCTATATCTTATTTTCTATCAGCAATAGCATTCAACATGCAATGTCTATAGAACTCTATAGGTCTGGTTTTGAAAGAAATACTTTCAATAAATGCCACAAGCTATTATTTTCGTTAAGTGTAAAACTAGACCTGCAAAGTAAAAATCTACAAGACAGACAAATGACCAAAACTAAATATGAATCAGTTTACTTGAGCCAACCAGTTTTGGATGTATCCATGAGCTTCTTGTTTGAAATGCTATCTTAATTAACATAAGATTATTTGGTAATGTTTGGTGCATTTTGAAATTGTGATCCTATTAAAGTACTCAAATATTGAGATGAGTGCCTTCCTCAATTTTCTTATCCAAAAAGGTCTCCCCGTGATTTTGTCCATTCAAACAATTGCAAATTGAGGAGTGCAATGGGTGTGATCTATGATCGAAATATTCCTAGATAGTTAAAAAGGAAAATTTTATAGGACCGCAATTAGGCCAACTATGCTCTATGGAAGTGAATGTTGAGCGGTAAAACAACAACAACTACATAAAATGAAAGTAACAGAAATGAGGATGCTTAGGTGAATGTGTGGTACAACTCTTAAAGATAGAATAAGAAATATATAAATTCAAAGACAAGTAGGAGTAGCACCAATTGACACAAAGATTAGGGAAAGGCGTTTGCAGTGATTTTGTCACCTACAAATACGGCCTACAAATACCCCCATTAGAAAACTTGACTCAATATAAATTGAAGAAACTCGACAGGTAGGGATAAACCAAAGTTAACTTGTGAGACATTAATTAGGAGAGATTTGAATTGTTTGGAAAGCTCACCATTAATTGTACTGAATTGAGCATAATGGAAGAGTTTGATCCATGTAGCCAATAGCAACCGCTACTCAAAGAGGGGGTCGCCTCTAGTCTTTATTGATAGAAAAAGAGAGAGAGAGTACAACTCAAGAGTGGAGATAAGCTAAACCTAGGGAACGGAGAAACTCTTTCCTCCCAATCCCAACCTCAAATACAATAATTCACAGATGCCCTTTTACAGACTCACCGAACCTATTTATATCTAATCCTATTCCCCACTTACCGAGCACTCTGTACTTACATTGTACACACACACAACCCACGCCTACACTCTGCTTACACACCTTACGCTTAACCCATGCCTTGTGTGTTATTCTGCCTAAGCGGCCCCACATTGGGTTGGAAACGATCCAGTGTTGTGGGACCTCTTTCTCTTGTATACCACCCGAATCGGGGGACGGCCCGGGATGCTATCAATACTTCCCCCAAGGACAACCACCTTGTCCTCAAGGTGGAAAGCCGGAAAGGACTTTTTCATATGGCGGACAAGTTCCCAAGAGGCTTAAGAACGAGGAAGAGATAGCCATTGAACCTATACCTTGGCACCCGCCGAAGAGGAACGGTAAGCGAGGATAGATTCAAACTCTAATGGAGCAGTGAGAGAATCAACAGGGAATGGAGGAAGAGTGGGTGATACCTGAACAGCACGAATACCCCTGCATAATTGGGAGACGTGGAATACAAGTTGGACTGAGGAAGAGGGAGGTAGGTCCAACTTGTACACCACCGCGCCAATCCGGGCTAACACCTTAAAGGGACTCTAATGGAGCAGTGAGAGAATCAGCAGGGAATGGAGGAAGAGAGGGTGATACCTGAACAACACCAATACCCCTGCATAACTAGGAGACATGGAATACAGGGTGGACTGAGGAAGAGAGAGGTAGGTCCAATTTGTACGCCACCACGCCAATCCGGGCTAACACCTTGAAGGGACCATAGAACATGGGACTCAACTTTATATTAGAGCGACGAGCTACAGTTGCTTGACGATAGGGACGAAGTTTCAAGTACACCAAGTCCTCTACACTGAACACCACTTCTCGGCGTCCCTGGTCAGCCTGTTGTTTCGTCCTATTTTGGGCCAGCAACAGTTGGGCTCGCAACTCTTGAATGGCCTGGTCACAAGCTCGGAGCATGGATGCAATGTCAGTGTGATTGGAAGGTGCGGTGATGCCATAGTTGATGATAGGTGGAGGCTCACGACCATAAGCCACCTTAAAGGGGGAACACTTTAGAGAAGAGTGGAATGAGGTGTTATAGCAGAACTTGGCCCAATGGGGCCGATCGGACCAAAGCTTTGGGCGTTGACTAATGAAGCAACGAAGATAAGTCTTAAGGCATAGATTCACCACCTCAGTCTGTCCATCACTTTGCGGGTAGTAGGCAGAGCTTCGGTTCAATTGTGTGTGCTGCAAACGAAATAACTCTTTCCAAAAATGGCTCAAGAATATCTCATCTCTATCGGACACCATAGTGCGAGGGAAACGGTGGAGACGTATGACCTCCCGGAGGAACACCTCAGCTACTACCTTGGCTGTAAAAGGGTGCTTCAAAGGCATGAAATGGGCATATTTGCTTAATCTATCGACCACAACCAAGATTGAATTGAAGCCCTTTGAGGACGGTACCTGGTCTGTATTTTTGCCAGCCCTAGAGGACGACAACCCCTCCACAAAATCTAGTGAGATATCATCCCAGATGGCTGTGGGAATAGTAAGAGGTTGAAGAAGACCGGCTGGTGCTAATGTTTCGTATTTGTGGCGTTGACATATGTCACAAGACGCGACAAATTTTTTGATGTTCGGTTTCATTCCCAGCCAATAGAGCTCAGCAGAGATACGACTATACGTTTTCAAGAACCCCTCGTGCCACCGTAGCGAACCCGAGTGAAACTCATTGAGGATCTTCGATTTGAGGGAGGATGTGGCAGGTATGGCTAACCTATTCTTGTAGAATAGGCGATTGTGCACTAGACCCCATCCCGACTTGGCTGAGGCATCTTGGAGTAAAGCAGTGATAGCGGAAAGATAAGGGTCTGCTGCCACCTCGGCTAACAAGATAGCTTCATTGTCACAAGTTGAGAGTAGAGACCGAGAACAAATCCATGGCATGGGTCTCCTCGGTGGTAAAGGGAAACCTCGATAGTGCATCGGCCACCACATTCGAGGACCCTGGTTTATAATGAATATCAAACTGGAAACCTAACAGTATCACTAACCATTGTTGGTATTCCGGGGCGACTTCTCGTTGTTCTAGCAAGTATTTTAAGCTCCTCCGGTTGGTGCCCACCAAAAATCTTCTGCCCAACAGATAATGTTTCCACTTTTGAATGGCCAATACAATGGCAATCAACTCTCTTTCATAAGTTGACTTATTCCGCGCTCGAGGAGAGAGAGCTTGACTATAGAAAGCTATGGGGCGGACATCTTGTCATAAAACTGCTCCCACCCCCATCCCCGAGGCATCTGTTTCGATAACAAACAAACCCTCGAAATTGGGCAACGCCATGTAGGAACCCGCTTCATTGCTGTCTTCAATTGGGCAAAAGCAAAAGAGGCCTCATCACTCCAAGGGAAGGAATCTTTCTTCAACAACTGTGTAAGCGGCACGACAATCTTGCCATAGTCTTTAACAAGCTTTCAATAATAACCCGTCAACCCAAGGAAACCGCAGAGCTCTTTAGGGGAAACAGGCAGTGGCCAATGATTCATGGCTTTCAGCTTATCCGGATCAGTGAGAACACCCTCCAGAGAGATAATGTAACCTAAGTATTCAAGCCTCGATTAACCAAAACAACACTTCTTGAGGTTGACGAATAAGGAATTGGACTGTAGAATTGTCATAACTTCTGAGAGATGGTGGCAATGATCAGTCATTGTACGGCTGTAAACCAAAATGTCGTCAAAGAAGACAAGAACGAACCGGTGAACCACCCCTTTAAAGATAGTGTTCATCAAGGACTAGAAAGTAGATGGGGGCGTTGGAGAGACGAAATGGCATCATGAGGAACTCGTAGGTCGTAATGGCCTTCGTGAGTCCCGAAGGCTGTCTTGGGAACATCGGAGGGCTTGATTTGAATTTGATGGTATCCAGACCGCAAATCCAACTTGGAGAAGAAACATGCCTCGTGGAGCTCATCTAACAATTCAGCCATGTTGGGGATTGAGAAGCGATTCGGAATGGTGGCTTTATTGAGAGCCTGGTAGGCGACACAAAACCTCCAGCTACCATCTTTTTTCTTTACCAACAGAATTGGACTTGAAAAAGGATTGTTGCTCGGTTGTATCACCCCGGTAGCAAGCATCTCAACAACCAATATCTCAATCTCAGATTTTTGGATTTGGGAGTAGTGATACGGTCTGACCCAAATTGGTTTAGAGCCCTCCTTGAGGACAATTGAATGATCACAGTCTCGAATTGGTGGTAGGGCAGTAGGAAGCTCAAACAAGGATGCAAACGGCGCCAACACATCACGAATGCACAGTTCAGTCATAAGAGAAAGAGGATCCGAGTTAGTGGTCTCCACAACACAACACTCCACCAAAAAACAGCCTAAAAGTGAATCAAAACGTTGAATAGACTTACATGAGACGAGGCCACGATGTAGTGACGGGTCTCCTTTGATGAGGACCCATTTCTCCCCTTGCCGAATGTACATACTGAGGTTCGGCCAGTCATCCGTCGTCATGCCAAGGGACATCAACCACTACATCCCTAGGATCAGATCCGAGCCCCCCATAGCTATTGGGTAAGATTCGGTGGTCACTGTGATGCCCTGAAATTGAACTCGAACCTCCTTACAAACCCCAAAATCGGGTAGCCGTGACCCACCTCCCACCAACACGCCATACTTTGGTGTAGCCGTAACTGGTAATTTGATGACCTCCACCAACGCCGGAGATTAATATGGGATGCCCCGCTGTCGATTAGAATCACCACGTCCACTTGTCCCACATGCCCCATAATTTTAATGGTGCGAGGAGAAGGACGCCCTTCCGCAGCATGAGCCGAAAGCTCCAATGAAACCATTTCCATTGGCTCCTTTGGACTCTCGGGAGAGAAATCACGCTTCTCTTCCTCATCATCGACCAACATAACTCGTAGTCCCTTCTGTTGACACCTGTGACCCTCAAACCACTTCGCATCGCAACGGTAGCACAACCCTTGCTTTTGGCGGACCTCTGCCTCTGCTTCAGTCAACCTCTTAAACCTCGGTGGAGATGTCTGAGGTGTAGTTGCCTTCGACACTGTGGAACTAGAAGATTCGGAAGAAGTTGGGCTTGACTTTTGGTTAGACCGTCTCGATCCAGGACCGTTAGTCTGCCCAGGACCAGAAGGAGTTGGGCTAGTCACTGTATGGGTGACCCAAACAGAACTTCTGGACTCACTTTTGGTTGAGACAATTGGGCCCGTCTGCTCCTTTGGGCCTCCAGGTAAACTCGACCCACCCGTCTCACCCTTTCGGATTTTGCGCTTCACCTAAGTCGCATGTTTGATGATTCCGTCGAGCGTCTTGAGGGGGGGGATCCACCATCACCTCTAATCGGATCTGATCGAAGAGATCATTTAGGAACACCGCCATCGCAAAATTTTCAGTGTGACCTTCCAACTAGAGATATAGGAGCTCGAAACACAGTCGATACTCGGCTATCGTCGTTTCTTGACGAATCGAACAAAATTTTTGGGATAAACTCAGAGGATCAACATCCATAAAATCGTCGAACCAACTGCTCTTTCAACTCTCGCCATTTTGTGAATGGTTTCCGCTTCTCAGCCATCTGGAGCCATATCTGGGCAAGACCATCCAAGCAAATTCTTGCTGCTCTCAACTTCGACTCCTCAGTCAGCTCGTGGAGTTCGAAATAATGCTATGCTTTGTTGAACCAAACCAGCAAATCGTCACTGTTGCATGTTAGCATCTTAATTTTCCTCACCTCGGGCCCCGATCTGTAAGGCCTCCCTCTCAGATCTGCACGACTGTCCTCCTGTGAACCGATCGGGTCACCAGGATCTGGGGAATCCACCTGATCTACTCTTGATCGAGAAGTTCCTTCTCCGATCTGGCTGATTCGTGGTACGGAGTGTCGCTCGGCACATGCGTGGCTTTGATCTGTTGCATGAGGTTGCGGATCTCAGATCTGAGATCACCCACTGCTGACTCCAAACCTCCAACTGTTGCTACCAGTGCTGGAATCTTCTGCACTTGCTCCTCCAAAGCATCAACTCGCGCTTCCATTTTAGAGGACATAGATCAATGCTGTGATACCAATGATAGCAACTGCTACTCAAAAAGGTGGTCGCCTCTAGTCTTTATTGATAGAAAAAGAGAGATAGTACAACTCAAGCGTGGTGATAAGCTAAACCCAGGGAACGAGTAGACTCTTTCCTTCCAATCCCAACCTCAATTACAATAATTCTCATATGCCCTTTACAGACTCACCGACCCTATTTACATCTAATCCTATTCCCCACTCACTGAGCAGTCTGTACTTACACTGTACACACACACAACCCACGCCTACACTTTGCTTACACAGCTCACGCTTAACCCATGCCTTGCGTGTTATTCTGCCTAAGCAGGCCTACATTGGGTTGGAAACGATTCAATGTTGCGGGACATCTTTCTCTTATATACCACCCGAATCGGGGGACGGCCCGGGATGCTATCAGTAACCGACCCCAATTAATTTGAGACTGAGGCCAAGTTGTTGAATAATTGCAAATTGCTAGACTCCTACAATTTTAGGAGTTGAAAGCAGTAATCATTTTTGCATCATTGGTGTGAAAATGATACGATCCCATGTAAAGTCATGTATAGAGTTAGTTAGAGGGGAGCATTATAAATAGGGGCAGAGAGTTCATGTGAGGCATTCAGTACATTTGTCTTGGCTTAGAAACTCATTTGAGTTCTTGGAGAGTCCAGCCTCTTGAATGTTGTGGGATTTCTTTTTCTGTGGTTTAGTTTAGCAAAATATCTTCTTGTTTCATGATTTTCTTATTCTTTATCTTTTTTTGTTGATTCCGTCCAACTAAGATCAAGGTAGGGATGCAAATGGGTAGGGGAATACCTACGGGTGATGAGGATTTACCCTAACATGTACAGGTATGAGGATTTTAAATGGGGATGGGGGTGGGGATGGGTACAAAATCTCATACCTACACGGGTATGAGTAATAAAATATATCCATGGGGAATCCCCACGAGGACCCCCATGAGTAATCCCCACGGAAATACCCATCTATCCATGGGGATTCTCATATATCAATTTATACACCATATGATATTTATTATTTATATATATACCTCATCCCATATTTATATATAAAGATCACATAATATACATAGTTTCCACTTCGAAACACTCATACATATAACAAAAAACCTCTTAATGAGATTTATAATTTTAATTTATTTGGTTAATTAATAACTATATGTTTTGTTTTGAAGTGTTTGCAACTATATTTTTTCAAAAGTATTGAAAAAAAAAAGGATCAAATGAGAAAATTTGCAAAACCCTATTTTATAGAATCCTCCTATTTTTTTTGGGAGGCCCCTTAGTGTTATTGACTTTATATATAGTTTATATTTATATATACATGTTATGAATTTGTAACTTACTGACATTATTGTTTTTTTTTTCATGACATTATTGTTTCTTAACTCTTAAGTGTTGGGAGAGAAAAAATATACATTAATCATCAACCACACCAAAACTTTAACCCTTTTCGAGAAAAAAAAATCAACCCTTAATCTCAAATTACGTGGATAAACTATATGATCAAACTCTTTATAATATAATATTTGTTAATATTTAGTTATATTATAACTTTATAACTAAATATTATATATAATTATATATCATATTACAATATGCTTATGCTAGATATGTATATTATACATATAAGTATCATTTGAACAATTGTGTTGTTTTGTATGTATGTTTGACACCTTATTTGTTACAATTCTTTTTTTTTTTTGAGAATCCCCGTGGGGATCCCCAATGGGGGAACGAAATGGGTATAACATTTTACCCACAGGGATTCCCCATACCTACGGGGATTTGATGTGTATGGGGATGAGTATGAGAATTCATCCACAGATGGCTATGGGTATTAGTATGGGTAATACATTTTTTAGTGGGTATGGGTATAGGAATGAGATCTCCATCCCCTACCCTACCCATTTGCATCCCTAGATCAAGGGTTCTATCATTGGTATCAGAGCCCACTCTCAAACATGGAAGCTCAATTGGATCGAATGGAAGCTCAATTAAGTGAAATTCAAGAGTTGAAGAAGATTTCAGCCATTGTAGTATCAGTTGGGGAGCTTGGAACTGAGGTGAGGTCTGAGATTAGAGGGTTGAATTAGTGGCTTGACGAACTCCTTCATCATCGCAAGATCGAATCAACAGGCACAAGACAGCAACAAATCGAAAAGTCTTGCGGCACGAAAGCACCAAATCTGCCAGATCCGACGATGTTTGAGTTGATTCGGATAGCTGAAGATTCAGATTTAGTGACGACCAAGGTGTTTCCAATTGTCGGTGATCTAGATCTGGAGAAGCAATAGTCATTCGACTTCGAATTTGTGGTAAATCAAAGATCCACGGGGTAGTATTGCAAAGCAAAACGACTCGTTCAATTCTCAAATCTACCGGATGTAAAGCTAGGCAAGGTGTTATCGACTTCCATGGTTTCTCTTTTATTCTTGATATGTGCTTCGATGAAGCAGATTGGTGCAATATAAATCTACATCTAATAGATCTGGTCATGCTCAGGGAGTATTTGATTGAGGTCCATTCCCTCCCTTTGCCGAGTAACAATCGCGCTGCCGCCTTAGCTCCGCCAAGATCTCCTTCGTGACCAGTAGTCTCCATGATTCAGGCGACTTTCGCTGTTGGACGTGGTACTCGAGGTGATCGGACGATGAGAGATGTGAACTCGTAAGGAAAATCATTGTTAGGGTTGCGCGATCTCCCTTCGCCTGGGAAAGCTCACTTCATGTTGGCACCACCTTCATGGCCACCACCACTATCTCATTTATCGGTGTTCTTCATTCTCGATTTGGCGGACTTTTTTTCATCGAGTCATTTCTTCATCTTGCTCAACTCGTCGAATTTCTACTGTGTCGTTCAATTTGGGGAAGAATCAAAAGTCGGGCATGCCTGTTCGTTGCACATCTCGATTCATTTTGAAGTCAATGCACTCAAGTGACTACAGGTGAATAGTTGGGACTAAATTTTGTATTAATGGTAGCTCAATTCAGTTACATGTGTATGGATGCTTCCTTTTTGACATTCACGTCGATGGCTTTAGTAGTCATTGCCCATCAATTGGACCCAACAAAGCATTGGGTATTCATAGCTATGCTCACACTAGTCTATGCCGAGTTCTTCTTGGGGAAGGTGATTGAGTATGTTATCCCTGATCTTATAATTCCTCTTCCTATTTATTCTTGGACTTTAACTGATTTGCTCGGTGTCACTACTACATTGGAATCTATCCATTCTATATCATCCGAATTCGGGTTGCACACTCGGAGTCTCATTCTTTCCACCAACTATTATATGGCGCCCTTGTTCAAGTTTGTAACTAGCAGATTGTCTCGCTTTGCCTTTCACGTGTTTGAAAAAATGTTTGTTGACTTGATCATGGAGTTTGCCTATTCTACTGATTTGTGTGCAGTGATTTTTGAAAATGTTCATTTGGGCGACGTTAGTGGTGCGCAATATTGGGTGGACGTTACTTGTTTGTTGGGGTGCTCTACGAGACTTCGTAGTGCCTTTTATCGGCCCTTCTTATTCCCTTCAACTCTTTTCTAATGGGACTTAATTGGTTATGGATGTCTGTGGATTTTTCTTTGACCTTTGGGCTGATTAGTCCGCTACTCATTCTTGATAACGATACGATCCACGTGGATTAGGGATTTGCTTGCACAATTCTGCCTACTGAGTTTTGTTTGGTCATACCTTTATACTTCCAGACCAATGTAACTATCTCTATGGATTTGTTGCACATCCGAGTGATGGATGGTATATGTTGTGACTTGGATGCACGATTCATATGGCTCCTAGCATGGTATCCACGCCAATATGCACTCTCTGGACATTGGTTTCCACATGTTTTTTGTCAACCTTTGCAAGGAGCATCAAGTGTACGATGTTAGGGCATTCATGAATATTGGGCCGAGGACTTCCTTCTTGTGTCCTTGCTTCCTTATATCTTGGGGTCCATGCTCCTCATGTTACTATTTCTTTTCTTTCCACCTTGAGGACAAGGTGGTTGTTTATGGGGGGAGTAATGATACGATCCCACGTAGAGTCATGTATAGATTTAGTTAGAGGGGAGCATTATAAATAAGGGTAAAGAATTTATGTGAGGTATTCGGTACATTTGTCTTGGCTTAGAAGCTCATTTGAGTTCTTAGAGAGTCCAACCTCTTGAATGTTGTGGGATTGCTTGTCATGTGGTTCAGTTCAGCAATATATCTTCTTCTTTCATGATTTTCTTGTTCTTTATCTTTTTTTGTTGATTCAGTCCAACTAAGATCAAGGGTACTATCAGAAAACTATAGCAAAATGTTAATGTTAATTTTTGATCTAATCATCCACTTTGTGTCAATGCTGAATTTTAAGTTTCCATTATAATCACCTAGCCCCACCACCACCATAATAATAATGAAACCAAAAAAGAAAGAAAAGAAAATTGCACTAATTTCTACCTTACTCAAAGTTAAAACTTAGAAATAACCAATGGAGGTAAAAGTTGTTTGAGAAGGAAAGGTTGAGAGTTTGTATGTATAAGACATCACATTTTTCAACAACTTTGATGTTGTTAAAGTGCAGATTGTTCATGTTGGGTTTCGGGGTTCATACGCAGCGGAAAATTCAAAACAAATTTTTAAAAACCACAACATGATCGAAAATAAGTTTCATTAAACTATATCTACAAAAGTAAATCATACCTTAATTCATGATTTCCTTCTCTGATTGTTCGATTTCCAAGACGTTCAAGTGTGCGTCCTCTATCAGAAATCTACACACGAACGGTGACAACAATTTGGAGTGCTAGCCCCAAGAGAGATTGAAAACATTTTTCTTTCTCTCCCAAAATCCAGAGAACTCGAAAATAGCAAAAACGAAAATTTTATTTCGTCTTAGGGTTTCACCCTCTATTTATATGTGTAGATAAACCTTCACTTAAAATCCTATTTGTAATACAACTATTGTATTTAGGCAGTTTAAGCAAATTACACATGCGCACCTATTAATAAGTTATCACATAACAAATCGTAAGAGCTTTTATGTCATGAATTTTATCATATAAAATTCATTACTTTGGATCAATTGAAATTGCGCAAAGCCATTCTTTGTGTGCGGCCTAATAGGTTCATGCAAAGTTGGCAGTGAATCAAAACCATTTTGGTACACAAGTCATAAGCGGTCTCTAGCAAGGCATTATGACTACCCAAGTAGCATGAATAACATTTATCATATCCTTTTGTCGTGCGATATCCTTTGATTAAACATAAGACATGGAAAGTCACCCTTAATGTTCAATCGTACTAGTCTCGATCTTTAGGTAAACTGAAAACATCCAAGTGGCATTGATCATATCAATTCACATAGACTTGACCATTATCAGTCTATCATATCGAGGGATCCACTGATATCTCTCTCTATACGAGAGTGACAAATTTTCTCTTGATTACACTCGTTCACATATTATTCACACGGTAACCAATCACAATATTTATAATTGTCCAGTTAAAACAACGTTTGATTGTGTCAAATTACCATCTTCCTAATATTTAAATCTATGGTAATCTCAAGTTGAAGAACTGAATGATATACCTATCATGAGAAACACCTATGACTTAATCCATGTGGTGTTCTCATAGTGGGTCGGTCCAGTACCTTGTTCCCTAACAAGTACTCATGATCTCGATTCGTATCCCTATACGCATGATCATCACATGACCATCAATCAAGACTCACACTAGTCTTAATTCATTATAGTTCTCAGTATAAAGATCGACTAAGGACATTTAGGATATTTCAACAAATATCCATGGATCTTACTATAAGGTAAACATGCAATCACTTATAATAAAACAACAAATGAAAACCTCAATTTTATTAACTAAAATTAAAAGATAAACAATGTTTCTGGATTGACCTAGGGCACATGCCCCAACAGTTCACACTTCACAAGGGGGTCCTGGCTCCTGATGCAAGACCAATAGCAAGGACAAACAACTATACAACAACGTCTAAATCACAAGTTTATTGGGATCAGCTACATAGATAAAACTCTTTCACTCCACTCGATTCAATGCCCTGGATGGTGTGCTAGGGACAAACAACAAATGGGTCCATAAATCTTTTGTAATTCATCAAAATTTAAAAATAAAACTATTGCCTTTACTTTTGTATAGCTATGAGATGGTTGTCTTAGGATATGATTGCTTTGTCAAATGGAGCTACTATTACACACGTAGTTTCTAAGGTGATAAACTAACTATTTAAGAGTAAGACCAGCAACATTAAGCTTGAATAAAAAAAAAAGCTGGACTTATTTAGGGATCTAGACAGTACCTCAAACTCAATATGGTGTGCCCTTAACCATGTCTATTTAGGAGCCACATAAGACATAATCATGGTCCAAACTTACCTTAAGCATAAAATCCATATACAAAACTAATTGCTTGATATTAATAACTCATATTCTTTTGTAAATGGTATGTGAAAGCTAACTATAGAATACATAACATGCACAAAAACTAATCCAAAATTTTTCTAGTATTTTTGCAGTACTTGTTAAGGAGAAAACAAAGGATATCTTTGTTAATCATAATAAAAAAAAAAAAAAAAAAAAAAACCAATTTGTTGGGTATACAGCCCTCTGCTTATTTCAATTTCCAATCTAAACACTCTTAACTGGCATTTTTGACAGTTGACACAAGTTAGATGTTTACTCTCCCTGTATGTATGCTGAACCAAAATGGGAATTCTGTGCTTAATAAGAATTTCTCTACAAGTGGAATGTTGGAGACTAAATTTTGTTTTGGAAACATAATGGGAGGCTGTGAGCAGAAGTTCCTTCATTTTTGCTTGGAATTCATGGCTACTGAAAACTTTGATTTGTTTGAAAGCCAATGATATTCATGTTCTAGTCATCATTTGTTTTGGTCTCATTTTGCTATCCCTATGGAAGGAAAATGAATTATGCCTTTCCTTGAAGTTATGTGAGCCTTTGAGGTAATTTTTATATGCTCATAAGATGTGGGAATGGATAAAAAATGTTGCAATTAATTAAAAAAACAGTTAATTAGTTAAAGGTTTACTTGAAATAGATGTTCAATATGTTAAGCTACCTTTCAGTTGCATTATGTTTTCCAATTGTCCTAGTGGTTTGGCTTATAAGCTTTCCAGTAATCAAATTTATTAACTCTTACCATTTGGACTCCAACATGCTATTGAACCAAATATACTTATATAGTGTGAGTAATGTATTCTTCATTCCTAAGTTAACATTAACATGGAATGAGCAAGTTGGTTCAATGTTTTTTTTTTTCCTCTTTTGCAGATTTTAAGGTTAAAAATGGACTGTCTTCAGCTGCTATTGCAGGAATTGTAGTATCAGTAGCCTGCCTCATCTTATTCTGTGTAGCTATTCTTGGATGGAAAGTCTACGTTGGTGTCCAAAAAACAATGGGCCGAGGTGAGGTTGAAAATCAGTTCATCGGGGTGCCAATTAAATACAAAAAGGAAAGAGGTTTTTTTATTTGATTTTGAGAGGAAGGAAAGAGAATATCCTTCATTTTAAAATGAAAATAAATAAATAAATAAACGAATGACTTTAACATGCCGTGAATATCCTGACTGAGTAAGCTTTCTTGCAATTGGAAGTTAGTTTTGGAAAAGTGTTAAGTATGGAATCGAAACAAAAGTTTTGTTTTTCTTGTTTGTACAAGAATAAATGTGTTGGATAAATACTTGGTTTGGTTGTTTTTTGAAAAACTAGAAAACAAGAAGATGGAAACGATCTTTCTAATTATTGATTCAATTGTCAAAAGCATTTTTTTTAATTAAATGGGGTTGCCTAAATGAAATATTTTTCTTTTGTAAACTTCATTGTATCCAAGCACAGCTCACCCATGTTCAAATATTGACAAGAAACCGATTTTTGAGATTTTCTTTTGAATTCATGCGAAACACACCTAATGGAAAATACATTATTTTTCTAATGTTGACAAAGTTTGTTGAAAAAGACTAGAAATTTGGCTGTTGTCTATATGAAACTATTAGGGGAAGGAACTATGGGCTAATTATCTTTCTAAGACTAGAGGAATAATAAAAGCTAGCTTTTTATTTTTTATATTGAAGTATAAGTTCTCAAAATTAGACATACGGAGCAAAAAAGAAATTAAAAGTATAGAGCGAACCAATAGTCAAAAGAGAAAACTCAAGGTGCTAGAATCTGAAGGAATTCGAAGGTATAACCATAAACCTAAGATAAAGGTGATGCATTTATTATAAAAGATTTCAAAGAATAGCAAATAAACCTAAGATAAAGGTGATGCATTTATTGTGGTTTGAAAAGCTCACCATCAATTGATTTCAAAGAATATGTAGCCGACCCCAATTTGGGACAAATCAAAGAATACATCATCATTAATTGCATTACACTACATCAAGCGAAATGGAAAACATTGGATCGATATAGAAGTCCATCTAATTTGGGACTGAGGCTTTGTTGTTATTGTTACTTTGCAAATCTAAGAATAAAGAGCTTGTAATAAAGCGTACATTTAGACAAAAGTGATACAGTGTAAATAAAGAATATCTATTGATAATGAGAGGAAATCACTTCTTCCGTTGAACCACTTTCATTAAAGTTATGACTGAATAAAATTTATCACATCAAGAATACTAAAACACAACAACATAGCTCAATCCCAAGTTAGTTACGGTCGGCTACAAGAATCAAACTCTTCCATTGGGCTTAATTTAGTGCTCTTAATGGCACACAAAAGTAAAACAAATAATACCAAATCAATTAATGTAATTAAGTCTTAATTAGTTAAAAGATCCTAACCTTTCACAACTTTTATTATTATATCATAACCTTTTGAGATTTGTTATTATATCCTAACCTTTCTAAATTGTTAGATTTGTATCCCAAGTCAATTTTTAACTTAAAATGTGATGAGATGACACCGTAGTATGAATTTAAAAACCACCTCATCACTCATAATTATCAAAACAATTATTAATTTTGTGATTTAAATTCGTTATTTAAGTGTCGACGTCATCAAATTAGAAGTTCCAAAGAGGTTTATGATACAAATTAAACAATCTATAGAGGTGGGGATATAATAACAAATCTCAAAAGATTAGGATATACGAACAAAGGTTGTGAAAGGTTAGGATATTTTAACCAATTTGGCCTATAATTAAAAATAGGGTTAATACTTAAAAAAAACACAAACTATTACTTTTTTTGCAAATCTAGAGCAAACTTTGATTTTTTTCAAATACATCACAAACTTTACTTTTTTTTGCAAATCTATCACAAACCCTATATTTACTTCAATTTTGCGATCCACTTTACCATATTTTGATGCTTTTATGTCATCTCATTTTGACCATTTTCCTATATCACTATATATAACTAAGGATCTAGATGACTCAAAAAAGGGATCTTAGGCTTTTATCAACTTAATCTAGACTCTAGAGGACGAAGATATTTTTGAACCATGATGCACTTCATGATTTTGAAATTAAGAAGTGCGGCTTGATCAAAAGTGGTTATGCGACCATGGATCCAATGAATTGCAAACAAAAGTTGATGTTTGTTATGAAAATTTGAAAAAATTGCGCTCACATAGCCACATAGTTATATCTCTAAGCAAATAAAAAACAAGAGAACAATCCAAGGCATGATACGATGAACGTGGTATGCAATTGTTGGAGTCTTTTCTTGCGGGTTCTTATGTTTTATGAGAGAGGTTGAAACCAAAATATGGATTGCAATAGATTTGCAAAAAAAAAAATAAAGTTTGTGATACATATGAAAAATCTTAAAGTTTGTGCTGGATTTGCAAAAAACCTAATAGTTTGTGTTTTTTTTTGTTATTAACCCTTAAAAATATCCTTTTTGCTAGGTCCTTTACGCCTCATTCCTTAACAAAGAACTTTAAGATTTTTATGTTTTATATTGAAGAGGGTTAAATTATTTTTTTATTTGATTAGGCAAAACATATTTTTTGGTCTTTTTGAGGCTTTTATGCTTTTGGTCGATGGTCCCCGAAGTCATTTTTATACATTTGGTCCCCGGAGTTTCTTATTCTTTAGGTCCTTGAACTTTAAGATATAAAATTTTTTTTTTTTTTGGCTTTTGTCACTTTACTCTTCTTGACTAGTCACGCGACACTTTTGTTACCCACATAGCCGGAATTTAACACTTTAAATAGTGGAAGGACTAAATGTAAATCTTTGTAGAAGTTCAAGGACCAAATGTGTAGTAATAAAAGTTCAAGGACTAAAAACATAAAAAACATAAAGTTCAGGGATCAAATGATGGGTTTTGCCTTCGATTTAAGGTGCAAATGAGGCTTAACCCTCACTTTTTGCCTCTTTTCAGCTGATCTTGATTTTTCTTTCGTCCTTTTTTTTAAAAGTCTTTTCCATTTTATTTTGTATAGGTCTTATTTTCTTCGTGGTTTCCATACATTTGCTCTCATTGTTACAATGTGTTTTCATTTTATTTGATTATATTTGCATTCACATTTCATTTGATAAGTTGTGGACTTCGGTTTATTTTCTTTGTTGATGATTTCAATGATTCCTTCACTATTATGAAATATACATTTTGCCTGGTAGTATGTTAAAGGCCTAACACCCGTGATGCTCTAGACACAATGCAAGCACTTTATTGATGATGAAACCAAAAGAAGGTTACAACACCGAGAGAAAGGAAGCCAAGAACCCAGAGGAAGAGACATGCCTCTCCTCACCAGACCTAAAGTCTAACAACCCTACAAAATACGTACCGAATGACAAGAGACTAAATAGTGTCTCATTTAATATTACCCACCCTCCTAACCTTTCTCTCTGTGCTTACTGACATGACCATACACTCACTTACTAACTCACTTGACTAAGTGGGGCCCAATTGGCTAGCTGTAGTGAGGGACACCCTAGAGTCAATCCCACGCTCCTCTTCTCTCTACGCTGGTACACCTTTGAAATAGGGGGCCTAACATAGTATCAAAACAAAACTCTAAGCCCATATTCAAGTTTATATAAGAATGCAATTGAAATCAAAGCAAGACACGTCATGAGTTTAACAATCAAATTTCCACTCATTACCATTGTGCACAATTTTCATATTTTCACTCATTAGGTCCCAATCTCGCCTTAGCGTTAGACTACCTAAACCAAATTCATCTGAAAACTCCTCTATGTAGTTACTGCATGCAATGGGTAATTGTCCACTATCCCATGTAGTGTAGTTTTGGGGATGCCCAAAATTTTGGATTCAATGCAAAAAGAGATCCCTCTCTCATCATGAATCAGTCTAACTCTTAAGTCTCAAGTATAGCTTCAATGTGTCCATTATTTTTTCTTTAATTTCATGCATTTCCCATCAAGTCAATGCTTATGGTTTTCATGTAATTCCATTTATGTAGTCACAACCCAATGCAAGCAATCAATACTGAGTTCAATTCCACGTACAACACATTTTTGCAAGCATTTAATTACATGCAAATATGTACCCTGGTATGAATGAGGAAGTCCCATGCATCACTATTACCTCAAATACAGTAAAAAACAGATTTCAGACTCCTTCATAGTTTAAAGTGCACTCTCAAGATTCCTCCAAATTTGCAGCAAAGCTTTATGACAATATACTACTACTAATTGCATCTTCTTCTCAAGCATTATTCAAGACAATGTCTGTTTTCTTGGATGCTCCAAAGTCCCTATAAGAATTCATAAATTTCTTGAACGTAAATCGCAGTAGGGTTGCAAGAAGTAGCCGAGAGAAATTCCTTGAATGCTTCAGAGGCTCCTATTTCAATTTTAGCCAATGCTTTTGCATATGATCGATGTGAATGCATTTATTAGACGTAGTTCCCTGTCTTACTAAGATTGTTGGGATTATAGAATTTTATACCTCATAATTTTGTATGTTGGTTTTCGACCTCAACCTTATCCATTGACCAAGCATATTCTCCTCTTCAAGAGGCCATAATTCATCCTAGAACAGCTAGTTCAAATCCAACTCCTAATCACACTAGGATTCTGATCTTTTGAAACTTAATTGTCTGATTAGGTCCCAAGCACTGTTGTCATACTTAAATTACTAAAATTGTCTCCAAAGATTTTTTTTTCCCTGCATTTCTCAGTCCCAAAATTATTTCCCAATGATCCTGACCATTTAGCATTTGAAAGCTTATCCAAGTCAGGAAAAAGAACTCCAATGTCCATGTAGAAAATGTGTGTATCGAAGTTATGCCAGCCAATGGTTTTCCACATTATCAACAACATCAAATCAAATTTGATGGAAATGTTGGATCCATGTAGCTGACTTCAAATAATTTGGGACCGAGATTTGCTGTTGTAATCCAAGTAATTGATGCCAATCAATAGAAGCTACAATTCTTAACTTCTCTTGTAAATTAACTAACTTGGGCAGATCTAAGAGGCTTGGACCTGCAAACTGGTTCCTTTACATTGAGGCAAATCATAGCTGCTACTAATAATTTTGACAGTGCTAATAAGATTGGAGAAGGTGGCTTTGGACCAGTTTACAAGGTATTCTAACAAAACCTAGTCTTCCTAGTTTACGTGAATTTCTAGTGGAACATTTATGTATTTGTTTATTTTTTCACAGGGTCTTCTGGCAGATGGCACAGTGATTGCAGTGAAGCAACTGTCTTCCCGATCAAAGCAAGGAAATCGTGAATTCGTCAATGAGATAGGCATGATATCTGGTTTGCAACACCCAAATCTAGTGAAGTTATATGGATGTTGTATTGAAAGAAATCATTTACTGCTGATATATGAATACATGGAAAATAACAGCCTTGCTCGTGCTTTGTTTGGTGAGTGTAATATCATTCACTTTTTTATTTTATTTTTGTTATAAAAACAATTGGTTTGATGTGTTTCTGCAAAATTTATTGATTCCCAACTTGCAGGTGCTGAAGATTGTCAACTGAGATTGGATTGGCCAACTAGACAGAAGATTTGTGTTGGAATTGCAAGAGGTCTAGCGTTCCTTCATGAAGAATCGCTGCTGAAGATAGTTCATCGAGACATCAAAGGCACCAACATACTGCTTGACAAGGACTTGAACCCAAAGATATCCGACTTTGGACTGGCAAAACTTGATGAAGAGGAGAACACCCACATTAGCACCCGAGTTGCTGGAACCATGTGAGTCATCGATCCCATGCATGTAATCAACACTGTACACACTTCCTTGTAGAATTTTAATTCATTTAAGTTTTGGTTTTCAGTGGATACATGGCACCAGAATATGCATTATGGGGTTATCTGACTGATAAAGCAGACGTCTACAGCTTCGGCGTAGTTGCTTTGGAAATTGTTAGCGGAAGAAGCAATATGAATTATAGACCAACTGAAAAGGTTGTTTGTCTTCTAGATTGGGTAATATACTACTTTCTCATATCTTCATGTGATGATTATTGCTACTGCCTGATTACATATCGACGGATTAATGTGTGATCATGTCTTTTTTTTTTCTAATCATTCTCATTGATTTCAGGCGTTTATTTTGCAACAAAAAGGAAGTGTCATGGAACTGGTGGATCCGAAGTTGGGATCAGATTTCAACAAGGAAGAGGTAGAAAGGATGATTCAGATATCTCTTCTGTGTGCAAATGCTTCTCCAACACTTAGGCCTGCCATGTCCATAGTCGTGAGCATGCTTGAAGGTCAGACTGCAGTTCAAACCATTCCCTCGGACCCGAGCATCCTCGATAAAGATACGAGATTTCAAGTTATAAGAGATCAACAACAAAGGATGCACATGAGAGATTTGGTTGACAATCAAACCATCGCTTCTTCGTCAGATGGAGTATGGATCGGCTCTTCTTCAACGTCTGCCCAAGATCTCTATCAAATCAATCCCTTCTCCGAGTCTTACACTCAAGATCTTTATCAAATTAATCCCTTCTCTGAAACTCACACCAATGACGATAGTGTTTCTTTGGTGCGGAAGTCATCGTAATCCGCGACAACTAGCAGCATCCTCGGAACCATTTGGAAGGCAAATTTATGTCTGCTCAAACTCAAATGGAATGGTTCAGCCTGTAGGCTTGTATGAGTTAGGATATAAAGTAGTATATATTTGGAGTTTTAATGCTTAATTCCCAATGCATACTCTTGTTTCTAAATGTGGTTGTGTTTAAGGAAGTTACATACTTCTAAGGTTGCAACTTCAATGCAATGCTTTGCATTACCAGTGGAACTATCAGTTGATTAAATAAGAAACTCATTTTACATGCTAATAAGTTTTGAAACGAGAATCAAGGGTGCACTCGTCATCCGCATGCCCTCGATACACCTCAAGATGCGTGTGCGCCCTGAGAATCTAGAGCGGTTGACGCAGTGTGTTCCCCTTTTGCGGACACGACAACATTTTCCTTTTTTTTCTTTTTCTTTTTTTTCATGAACATGACACCTTATATATATGTTTTCTTCCAAACCGTAAATAGGTACTTTACAGCTCCATGCAATTGATGGCCATCTTGTCATGTGGTATGTAGGCTCCCAACAGACCATTATTGTTTCAAATTTACGTTTTAATTTATATAACTTATGAATTACAAATCTCTTGAGCTTTTTTTAGGTCATCAATTAGATGAAAATTGGTATTAATTAGGGAAGGTTAAAGGTTATTCCTCAAGCCTATGAACAGAGCATTTTGTAACCATCGTACGTATGTTGAAAGTTGAGGCTCATGAGAGCAATAAGGTTTTGGTGTAGTGTTTGAGATATTTTAACTAGATAATTGCTTTCGCAAGTAATGCTTTAGTTGATTTATGTTTCATTGTGTTTAAGAATGTTTTCACTAAGTACTCTTTTTTTTTTGGTCAAATGACTAAGTACTTGGTGGATATTTTGATGCATTGAATCCTCAACTTCATGCTCGCACTCCACAAAAAACGAAGGTGGACTAATCTCCCGAGCCTCACTTTCAGGTCCTCCCCCGCATCCTCAACTTCCTCCTCCCCTTATCCAATCTTCTCCTCGGTGTCGTGATTGTGCCTCCCACAAATCACGGTGACATACCATAAGAAGTCGGCATTTTCCTTGACGTTAATTTGGAAAGGGCATCCACATTTCTTCGTACCGGTGTGACTCTCGCCTTTTCATCATTCCTTGATTTCTTTAAAAATTTTGCCGCTTTCCCCTTCCCTACTCTCTCGAGCCGGTCCCCGTATATGTCCCAGGACCTCTCTCAGGCAATTTTCACCCTTCCCATGCGCTTAATGCCCCGGCATCAGAAAATATAACTTTCACACATGTTACTAACACAAACTTGTTCTCACCACCAATCATTTGAAGCCATGAAATAGTCGCTTCTCGAGAGGGGAATGGCTTAGAAGGTGTAAAAGTGTCCTTGTAGTCCGGAAAATTACTAGATATCATTTTATGTAAAGGATGATGATGTTACTTTGGAAAATGACTTTTTGACATTTTTTTGGTACATATATTTGTTACACAATAGTCTAGGTTTACTTGGAATTAATGCAACACACATTTCAATGAAATCTACACACCATTGTGTATGTAGCAAACATATGTCTTTTAGAATGTTAGATAACATCTTTATTTTGTAGCATCACTTTACTCCACAATATATAACTAGAAGTCTAAAACTGAAACAAGTTTACGGTTCACCTTAGACGTCGTGAGTTCAAATTTTTTAACTTTCTGAAGCATGTTTCTTATAGAATATATGGGGTTTGAATGGTGTGGTGGCAAAGTTATGCGCTTGATGACTAATAAGTTATGAGTTCGATTCTTACTATCCAATTTTTTTTTTTTTTTTGGTAGGACTCATGATCCCGCTTCGAATATGTTGAAACATTAATTTCTCTCGAGCTATTGAGGTTGGGGCATCCGATTGACTCTCGTGAAAACAGTCGAGCCTAAATAAGAAGATGTTGAAAAAGGCTCGGAGACCCACGATTATCAAAAAAAAAAAAAGATAAAAACGAAAAATAAAAAGTTTAGGAGCAACTGTCCAAGCACCAGGACAAAGAAGGTGACCATTCTTTGAAACCATCAAGACCAAAAACAAACCCATTTGTACTTTTATTCTTTCCAAAAAAAAAAAAGATCCCACACAATTTCAACAACCCACAACAATCAATGAATCATCGACACACACACACTTGGGCCCACATCAATCCAACGGCTCAGACTCTCCCCATATCAATATGCATATAGAAACTCAAATATATCCTCACAAATGCGTGCCATGATTTGCTCTCTCATTCTCTCTTCATCATCTCTAGAGAGAGAAAGTTAAAGAGAGAAAGAGAGATGATGAGGCCTTGTGGTGGCATTTTTGCAGTTGTGTTTTTGATGATCATCATCATAACATCAAAAAAGCTGGTCAGTGGAGTAGACGGATGTGATGTGTTCACAGGATCTTGGGTGTTTGACAAGACCTACCCACTCTACGATTCGTCCACGTGTCCTTTTATAGAGCACGAGTTCAATTGTCAGAGGAACGGACGCACTGATCGGCTCTATGAGAAGTACCGGTGGAGGCCGAGTCGCTGCAACTTGACCAGGTCAGTCTTTCTTTGTCTATGACTTTGGTCATTCATTTCAACGGTTGTGATTGCGTTGTATCTTGTTGTGTGTTCTTAGCCGTTGAACTTGATAAAACTGAAAAACAATACAGGGCCAGTAACTGCTTTAGTTAGTGCTTTGCGTGTGTCGAGGGGTGATCCTCTGCAAGAGCGTTATTGTTGCATATTCTGCATCTCCTATATCAAATTGAATTACGTGGCACGATCTGGTTGGATTTGAATAAAACATACAATATTTTTTTAATTATTATTGTGCCCAAATTAATTGAAAACAAAAATTATAGTGCCCAAATTTTATTTTCAGCCTCCCCATTAGGATCGAGTAATTCTATCGCGGATGCCCAATCCATGATTAGAGTGGAGGCAGGATTTCAAACTCCGGCTCTTGAGCTAGACGATCAAATGTAGCTTAAGCATTATTTTGAGTGTTGAGCTAGCTTAAATATTTTTTATAATTTTTTCATCGATTAATTGTATATGTAAAGGGATCATGTGTAAGTTGTTTTAGTCGCAACCTTGTTTGTCGTCCTGTCCCATGACCAAAAAGAAATTAATATAAAAAGTTGGATGTAAAATTTGATTATAAAGCTTTTTAGTCGTTAAATGTATCTTAGAGAGGAAGAGTAGAGAAGAAGAATTTAAAAAGTTATTTGGGGGGATCGCGTTTCTAATGATTAAAAGGTGTCACAAGAGTCCAGGCACTTTTATTTTTTCTGCTGTCACATGAGATGGGATGGGACACAGTGTTATTGTCTGTCACGGATTGTGAATATTATATTGGTCATCAAATCCGATTAGATGTCACTTAGCATACATATCCTTAATGTTTATTGGCAACACTTGGGCCTTTTTCAGGTTAGCAAAAAAAAAAAATGTTACTTACGCTTGAGCCTTTTTGAGGTCTTAAATCGTCATATATATCTTTTATAAGGTGCAATGTGTTTCACGTGTAATTGTCAAAAATGTCAAAGTATAATCCCGAACACCACATTATTCAAAAAACAAATCTATAGATAAGTCTAAAGACAAAAAAAGTCATTAATTTTAGGCTTAATTTGTTAAAATATTAAAATATTTTACAATTTTTGTTATTATAGTTTAATTTTTTAATATTTGTTATTATATAATTATATCTTAATCTTTTTAAATTGTTTGATTTGTATCTCAAATCACTTTTTAATTCAAAATATGATAAGGTGATACTTAAATCATGAGTTTAAAAAATCACCTCACCATCAAACATTATTGCTAAATAATTATTAATTTCATTATATAAATTCATATATTTAAGTGTCGCATCATCAAATTTGAAGTTCAAAAGCGACTTAGGATACAAATCGAACAACAAATCTAGAAATGTTAGATATGATAACAAATCTTAAAATGTTAAAATATGATATCAAAAGTTGTGAAATGTTATAATATTTTAATCTTCGGCCTTAATTTTAAATAATTTCTGGATTTCTAATTAAAGAAAATCGAGTCCTAATTCACCACTTAATTTAACACATGTACAACCTTGGTTGTTGTATACTAATTAACTTGTTTGGGCAATGTAAATTGACATATATGCTTGTGTATTTGTGATTGAACAGATTCAACGGTGGAGATTTTCTAGAGAGAATGAGAGGGCAGAAGATGATGTTTGTGGGTGACTCGCTGAGTAAGAACCAGTGGGAGTCTTTGATATGCATGCTTTACCATGGAGCACCTCAAGCAAACTTTACTCTCACCAGAGGGGACCCTCTCTCCACTCTCACCGTCCCTGTGAGTTAATAATTTGCTTACATGCATGCATGCATACATACATACATTTTTTTTTTTTAATGTGAATGGTAAATCACTATGATACTAAAAAATAAGGTGGGACACATGTTCACATAAGGTTTGAGCATGGGAATGCAAAATAAATGTTAAACGATCATATTAGAACATTTTTTATCTTTAATAGAGATTTTAAAACCCCTATTAATATAAGTGTTATTAAATACCATGCAAGAATGCGTTATGTTTTAATTTTTAATACATGTATTACATAGAGGTTTTTTTAAAACTTATATCAATTAGGTGTTATTTAATAACATCTATCTTTAACAGGGGTTTTAAAACTTCTATTAGAGATCAAAATTGTTCTAGTAATTAGTTCATACTTCTATAGTCTGTCTTTTATGGATTTTAGTAAAATAATCAAAATCCACTATAGATCTTTGTAGTTATGTAGGTCTGCCTGACCTATTAGACTCATCTAGTTTCTATAAATTCATTAGATTATATAAGACTACTATGATTAGTTAAATCTATTCACTGAGTTTATCATGGCCTTATTATTATTATTTTTAAAAAATTTCACGTAGTGTTCAACACCAACTGCATCGATTAATTCTCGCTCGAGCACTGTCGGACTTTATATATAGGGGCGGCATTTAGTTTTAATTGAAACAAAATTACTTCTTAAGTAGGTAGGGTTGCTCTCGTGAATTTTTTAATTAAAAAACATAAATAATTTTATTTCGATAAATTTTAATTGAATTGGTCAAGGATTTTCCAATTTGACCATGAACAATAGATTTAAGAGGAAGAACCAAACGTCCGACAATTTAAAGAAAGATGAATATTTCATTTTATTTTAGCTATTACTTATTATTTAAGAAAATAAAAATGGCATAGATCCTAGGCATATGGTGGCACGTGATTCCTGAAAATTTCCCATCATTGAAAGGGACAAAAACTGTGGAGGGGGTGCACAATGGCTACTAATATATTTGAATTTGAGAAGTGCTAGAATATATAATGACTCAAGTAAAAAACTATAGCTATAATTCACTCATGGTTTTCTTGTGACTTTGTTTTGAATTTAACCTTGTGACTTGTTAGCGTAAGCACTACCAAAAAAAATGATGGAATAGCAACAAAATATAGCAGCATAATTAAATATGTTGCTAATTGCTATACAACAATAAATGAACGACAAATAGCAAGTTTGATCCGTTTGACCACAAAACAAAAAATTAATGATATATCTGTACAAACTTTTAACGACAAACTTATGATAGTCACAAATATGTAACTCAAGAAGTTAATCTAAGAAAGACGCACACCTGCATATGCGACTGTCTGTTTCAGCTACACACAACCCAAGACGCATTACACAGCTCACAAACAGGATTATGCTACCATTTTCCATATTATAATACCTATTCTAATTAATATATATATATATATATATATATATATATATATATATATATATATAGATCTATTTTATAATAGAAATCTTTTTATGACATTCAGGATTATGAAGTTTCAGTGATGCTGCTCCGCAATGTCTACCTAGTGGACTTGGTGACCGAAAAGATTGGTAGGGTTTTGAAGTTAGATTCTATTGTGGATGGCAAAGCATGGAAGGACATTGATGTATTGATCTTTAACACATGGCATTGGTGGAATAGAAGAGGCGTGGCCCAACCGTACGTGATATATATACACAATTTTAAACTTAGATTTACCAAATATATTTGGCACATATATGCTTCTTTTTTTTTGGTTCGTGTGGTACATATGCATGCTTCGATATAAATATATTGTGTTTGATTAATATATGTCTTTGTTAAGAATTTCAGATGGGACTACATTCAAATAGGACACAAGTTCTACAAAGACATGAGCCGTTTGGCTGCATTTGAGATTGCATTGGTGACTTGGGCTAGATGGGTGGACTCCAACATCGATCCCAACAAAACTAAAGTGTTCTTCCAAGGCATTTCTCCCTCTCATTACAAGTAAGTTGTTGCATTATAGTAATTGATTTCTCTTCTCCAAGCAAATATCAAATCGAGATAAGATTAATTATTTGGCTATTGAATAATCAATCAATCCCATGCATTTGTAACTATATATGCTAAATGGTTTTCTTCTTTTTTCTTTTAAAAATTATATATTCAATATTTCAAAAGTTTCCACTCAATCCCTTTTAAAAAAAAGTTTCCACTCAATTAAATTATATTTAAAAACAATTGATAGTTTAGGGAGTTATTTGCAAGACTAATTAATATACCTTTATATAATCCGTTGATTTTCTTCGCTTTTTATTGAGCCAAGTTCTATAATTAGAACATTTAATTATATAGGTTATTGAATATATATAGATTTGCTCAAACAAGCCAACCACCCCTTTTCTAATTTTGTTAAAAGTATTAAAATTGTGCTCTTACATTCGACGCAGTATCCTCGTAATTAATAGTTTACGTACATATATTACTTATACTTCATGATGAATAAATACGTACTAATTTATTTCTTGAAATACATGAAACAGTGGGAGTGAATGGAACAAACCAAATGTGAAGACATGCTTAGTGGAGAAAGAACCCATACCTGGATCAAGATATGCAGGAGGCTCGCCACCAGCTTTGTCAGTGTTGAAGAAGGTGCTGAAAACGCTAAGAAAACCAGTGCAGTTGCTTGATGTCACCACTTTGTCTCAGCTAAGGAAAGATGGGCACCCATCCATGTATGGCTTTGGAGGACCAAAAGCCATGGACTGCAGCCACTGGTGCCTGCCTGGTGTCACTGATACATGGAACCAACTCCTCTACAATGCTCTCATTTCATGAACACAACAAAACTTATTATATATTAATTAATTCTAACAATTTTCGTGACTTAGCTAGTACTCGCCTAAGAGGAACCGAGACCAACCGATTGTTGGTAAATTAATGTTTTTCTCTTTTTGCATGCTAACAATAATGTGAATTTTTTACATTCTATATTTACCTACTTAGGTATAGTTTTTTTTTTTTTTGGTAGATAGATGTCCTTAACGGGCAGCCAGTCTATATTTTTTTAACTCATTTACAGTCTTTATTTAGCTACTCAAGTATAGTTTTTTTTATAGGCATATAGTATCATTTGGTCTCGAACTATCAAGTTTTTGATTGATTTGGTCCTCAAAAATTTCCTCAAGTTCATGTTTGGTCCCAAAACTTTCATTTCCTTCTACTTTGGTCATTTTGTTAAGTTGAGAGAGTAATAGTTACTAACGAAATGATTCATAATCGACTTTTCGGGTTGATGAACAATTGTGAACTGCCCATAAATTGCTCGTAAAATGCTTTGTTTCTCCAAACTTAACGAAAAGATTGACTAAGGGAGGTGTATTCAATTTGACAAATCCATGGATTTTTTTTTAAATGATGGATTTCCATGGATTCATGGGTTTGGAATGACTTGATCCAAATCCTTTCAAATCTCATGGGTAAAGGTGAGAATTGGTCATGTGTATTTCTTGAATAGAAATCCATCAAAATCCATTAAAATCCACTCAAATCCTAATGTCTTTAAAAATTGATTACCCCTTGACTTTTTAAAAATACATTAAAATCCTTTGAACTCCAAATTAAATACACATCGATTTCAAAATCCTCCAAACTCTTTTAAAATCCTTTCAAATCATTCAATTAAATATACACTCCTAAAAGTAGAGGAGAAAGTTTAAGAACGAAAAGTGAACTGCTAAAAATTTGAGGATCAAATCAACTAAAGTGGTATAGGTTACGGTGATAATTTCTGAATAGAATAATGTTTATTGTATGTATTTCTCGTGTACAAGTAACTTATATATACACATAGGTCTTAGATAAAAAAGGAAAGTGTGTGTCCACGAAAGGAACCTACTAATTACACGGAATCTAATTTCCTTAACTACTAATTAAACGCGATTCTATATTATTTAGTTTCCTTAACACCCTCCCTCAAATTCAAGATGTGTTCGTAGAAATCAACCTTGAGTTTGTCAACCAAGGCATGAAAGCGACCGGAAGATGAGCTTTAGTGAAGATATCATATGTCTAGTTAGAGGAGGAAACATAAGAAAGCTGAAGAATTCCTCGAACTAGATGTTAACGACGAAGTGATAATCATTTTCAATGTGTTTTGTTCGCTCATGAAAAACATCATTGTAAGCAATTTGGATAGCACTTTGATTGTCATAATACAGGATGGTAGCAGAAGCATGTGTAACCCTCATATCTTCAAGTAATCAACGAAGCCAAAGTAATTCAGAGGTAGTATCAGTAAGGGTCCGATACTCAGATTCTGTGCTGGAGCAAAATGTGATTGTTTGTTTCTTGCTTCGCCATGATATTAACGAGTTGACGAAGAAAAATAATAACCAGTAGTAGATCGTCGGTTAATCGGATCACCGGCCCAATATGCATCCAAGTAACTAGATAATACTAATGGAGAGTCTACAGAGAAGTGGGGACCATGAAACAGAGTGTCTTTCACATATCAAAAGATGCGGAGAACAATAATAAAGTGAGCAGTACGGGGAGCCGACATGAACTTACTAACGAGATGAACATCGTAAACAATGTCTGGATGACTTACAGTAATATAAACCAAACTACTCACAAGCTGGCGACATAAGGTAGGATATGAAAGAAGTGTACCATCTGATGGAGTCAGCTTGACATTCGTGTCCAATGGAGTGGATGCAACAATAGTATGAATAATCATAGATCGAAAGATCAAATCCAAGGCATATTTTACTTGTGAAAGATAATATCCATTAAAATTAGAAGCAACTTCAAGACTAAGAAAATGGCTTAAGAGGCCTAAATCTTTCATCTCAAAGTGACTTTTGAGATATTGTTGTAAGTCAGATATCCCAATTAAGTTGTCCCCAACGATGATCATATCATCAACATAAAGCAAGGAGAAGAACCATGCCCTTGTCAGTTCGTCGAGTAAACAAGGCAGAATCCTTAGGACTCGACCGAAAGCCAAATTGTGTAATAGTGGAATTGAACTTGGCAAACCAGGCACGGGGAGCTTGTTTAAGCCCATACAATGCACGACGGAGGAAATAAACTTGCTTTAGAGAATGAAAATATCTAGGGGCGGGCACATATATACTTCTTCTGCAAGATCTCCATTAAAAAAACATTTTTAACATCCATTTAGAATAAAGGCCAATGTCGGACAGCTGTCAGCAGCTAGCAAATTTCGAACTAGAGGTCAAGCGGGCCACAAGAGCAAACATCTCTTCATAGTTAATGTCGTACTCTGTGTGTAGCCTTTGGCAACCAAACGAGCCTTATTCCACTCAATAGAGCCATCAGAGTGAGTTTTTATCTTGTAAATCCATTTGCATCCAATCGAAGTCTTGCCGGAGGGTAAATCCATTAAGTCCCAAGTATGAGTCTTCTATAATGCACACAATTCTTCTGACATTGCTTGTTGCTAAAGAGGGTCAGAACTAGCCTCACGATACAAGGAAGGCTCATGTAAAGAAAAATAATATAAAAACAATAATAGTTTTTGAGGTAAGGGGAGGTTCGGTTACCCATTCAGAACGACGAGCACGAACGTGAGCATGAATAGGAACGTCAGAGGTGATAGATTCTTCAACGAAGGGTTTTGGAGTAGGGTCACGATCACTGAGCTCATCTGGAGTACCTACAGCATGAGATGGAAAAGCTCGATAGACGAGTTAGTGAAAAATGGTTAAATACATGATAAGGAAGCTGTTGAACTTGGATAGAGTAGAAAACATGGTATGTTCCCAAAATGTGACATGTGTGGAGATGTGTAATCTCCGAGAAAGATGGTCTTAACACGATAGCCTTTATGTTCAATTCCATACTCGAGAAAACAACACAGACGAGCACGCGGTTCAAGTTTGGTATGCTCAGAGGGGGTTAAGAAGAACAAAACATGCATATCCAAAAACTCAAATATTAGAATAGTTTGGTGGTATACCATATAATCGTTCAAAAGGAGATATGTTTTTTAATACTAGTGTGGGAAGTCGATTAATGATATAAACACAATTTAAGGCGGCTTCACCTTAAAACTTTTCAAGACAAGATGCTAGAGAGAAGTTGGACACGTACAAAATCTAGGATATGTCAATGTTTTCTTTCAGCTCGACCATTTTGTTGAGAGGTATACGGGCAGAACGTTGAACAATGGTACCTTGCAATTTAAGATTGAAGAAGAACAAAATCATGGTATTCTAAAGCATTGTCATTACGAAGAATTTTGATTGTACATGCAAATTGAGTTTTGATCATGTTAGCAAAATCAATATAAGTTTGGGATATTTCAGATCGATGCTTTAGAAAATATATCCAGGTGAACCTTGAATAATCATCAATGAAAAACACAAAGTATCAATAACCATTCACAGTTGAAATAGGCGCAGGACCCCAAACATCAGGATGAATTAACCCAAACAGAGTATTATTGATGGATTCACTAAGACTAAAAGAATAAGCATGTTGTTTTGCTAACTGACAATGCACACGATCAAAATACTCGAATTTAGAAATACCCAATGACCCAGTGGAAATAAGAGTACGAAGTTTACTGGTAGATGTATTACAACACCCAGAATTAAAGAACTAATGGTTACCTAAGGTGGCAGATAAAGCAATGATTTGGGGAGGTATCACCTATTTGATGATAGCTTCCAAATCACTCATAGAGAACATCGGAGAGGAATTTGAGCTATCAGAGACATCATCAATAACAGAAGAATCAGTTTTAGAAACAGATGTAGATTTGAATGTGCCTTTGGGACGAGGTCGTCGAGTTGGGCAGTTTGGCACTATATGACCATGTTCATGGCAATATCGACACTCAATTGTAGGACAAGTAACAAACGAATGGCCGGTTCTTTTACAGTTCTTACAAAAGAGTGGGACGAATCCTGACCATGATTGAGTAGTTGCTAGGGCCACTTCCGATGAAGAGGAAGAGTTAACCAAGCCAAGCCGGGTTTCTTTAAACAAAATTTCTTTCAAAGCTGCATTAAGAGAAGGCAGGGGATCACGATGCAGGAGGGACGCTTGGAATGACTCATACTCAGGGCGAAGAGCCATAAGAACTTGGATGAGATAAATGTGGTCTTTGCTAATCTCACCTTGTTGTAACTGGTTCCAAATTGGTTGAATGAGTGTTAAGAAGTCATTGATGGATTGACCAGCTTCTTGTTTCAAACTATTTAGGGTAGTGAACAAATGATAATATTGTGCCAAACCAGAAATTTTGTTTCTAACAGACATAAAATCTCAAATTTCTTTAGCCGTCTCAAAATCAACATATTTAATGTATCTAGAGGGAGTATGTAACGACCCGAAATTTATTAATAGTAAATTAGTCCATAATCAAGGTTACTAACCCAAGACGTGGCCCAAGAGCGGGTACATGGTTTGAATACTCAGTATGAGGATTAAGTAATGCATTATTTATGGATGATGGGTGCCTAGTGTGATGTATATGTGTAGACTTATTAAGTCATTCATACTTATACATAGTTGTCGAAACATGAGCAATGACGCGCCTCGATATGCATACTGGCGTGGGACCGAAGTAGAGAGTGATATGGTAATTAAGTTGGTACAAGCTTTATATTTCTTTTGTAAGTAAATTAAATGGGCTATGGTTGATTAGGTATTTATATACCTAAGTTAGTAAGTTAAAACAATAGCCACTTGATATTCATCGAGATACGTATTGGCACATCTCAACACCAATTGAGTAAACATTGATGTCACTTAGCATGAGTAATTGGAGAGTTAGTGGGACATGTGTTGATAGGTGAATCACAAGATGAGCCTCGAGACACGTGTGCATAATGAGATCAATGGTTATTAATCAACCATATCCACTACTATATAAAGCTAGTAATCAACTTATAGAACTAAATCAACTTCATTTCATTTACTTAGTTGAGAAGCAAAGCTTGCTGGAGAGAAGAAGCTGCTGGAGGAAGAAGAGAACTAGGGGAAATCAGTTTGATTTGGTGAATAAGGTCAAGTAGGTGGAGGGCTCATTAAACTAGGCACATATCTCTCTATTTAATTGAAATCAATTATGATTTTTGGTTAAATTCAGAGGGTAGATGATTAAGATTTTGCAATTGGTTTATATATTTGAATTCCTCATTTCAAGTTGATAATCCAGCTATATTAAAGTTCTTAATTTCGTGTTGAAATCATAAAGATATGAATTTTTGAAGTTGTAAGACCAAAACTGAATTTCTGCATGTTGTATTTGGAATTAGTCTATGTAATTTGGTCATAAATTGCTCATTTTAGATCAAAATCAACTCAAACTGGTGGCATTTGAAAGCTTAATCAAAGAGGAACAACTTTTCTTAACTAGAGATGTTGTAATTCAAATGTTTTCATGTCCAAAAGTATTCTACAAGTAGGTGCTAGAATGCAGTAGAAGATTTTTGAAACAAAATTTATTAAAGGCATAACTCCCTAACTACTTATTCAAATGAGTGGATCTTTTAGTATGTTATTATCGGGTATGGCTGCTACCTTGTGACAAAAAATTATATTTTTTGGAACTATAGATTTGGAGAAATAGATTTTCTAAGTCCACTTGTTGGATTAGGTTTCAATTAGAGCTTTGTTTAGTAGAATTATGATATCTCTTTCATTTTAAATTGGAAATTTGAAAACTAAACATTTTTGGAAAGCTAAGATAGAGATCAACAATATTTGTAGAGGTGGAAGATTTTGATATTTGAACAATTTCATTCCTAAAATCGTGCTCTGCAATATAAGATTAAAACTTCAATGTTGTTTAGTCTTAAAGGGCTGTTTTTGGTTAAGGTTCCTAAACCCATTTGACTTAACTTAAACCCAACTTATTTGGATTAGTTTGATATCAGAAAATTAGGGAACTGTTTCAGAGATTCAAATACGAGTTTTGAGGCGTTGGGAGACGGGAGTAGCATAGGAAATTGCGTGGATAGTATGTAAACTGATTGAGATATTTTACTCCATTTCATACCTTGATGTTGTTGTTTGTTTATAGTTGTTTTATATTGTTGTGCAATGCTTCGCGGGCTTACTTAACTATGTGTTGTTAAATTATATTTGTTTATGTACTATGTGTGCTAAGTTCTTGTTGTTGTTGATATGATATGTTGTGACCTAGGGATTTCGGTATACTAATTAGATAGTGTTACGTTTGATGAAATGACTAAACGTTAACCAAAAGGGTTGATATGTCTTGTCGGATCCGCGTTGCTAATCGAGACGGATCGTGAGACGGATGCATTAATTCCGATCCGTCTCTCATTAGTGATTAGACATAAATTAGTTGATAAATAGCAACGTTAGAATATTTGAATTTCGTTGCTAATCCGTCTCAATTCCGCTTTGTGACATACATACACAAATCAACAATATATATCAACAACAAATATTCAAATGAGAAAAAACATAAAATTCGATATTAAAAAAGATTTATATATTCACGAAACGTAGTCAAGTATAATAAATGTTTAATATACCTAAGTATCCATAAAAACTACAATTCTCATTGTTGAATAACTAATAAGTGGAAGGTCTATGACTAAACGGATAAACAAAACGGGTGGCAACTCCTCCCCAAATATCGAAAGACCATTTACTAAATTCTATATTCCGCCCATTTACAAACATCAAAACTTATTGTATCGGTTTGGTGGTGAAAACCATACACTAAACTCTAACACGCATTACCAATGCGCTATGTTTTTCGTGAATAAGTGATGCAAATGCTTGCATATAATGATGTTGTGTACATATTTCCTACTTGCTTTGGCAAGAAACTTGAAGGTCTACGGTTTTATGTGATTTTCCAAACCACCACCAAGGTCCGCGAACCACATCAATTGCAATATGGACCAAAGAAAAATATTAAGTTAAGATGTTATCATAAATTTATTAACAATAAATAAAGCAATGTGAATATGCGATAGATAGAAGGAAGGAGAATGATAATAGAACTTGAAAATCATACAAACGCTCCATTCCTTAAAAAATATATGACTTGATTATTAAATTAGAATAAGTGTGTGTAAGTTATCATGTGGTTTGAGGTGTACGCGGCTCACGGGGTATAAGACCTAGGGATGTCGGTATACTAATTAGATAGTGTTACGTATCTACTATATGAGATTGATGAAATGACTAAACGTTAACCAAAAGGGTAATACTGATGTACTGTGTGAACTGATCTATTACATAAGGTTGATAAGCTGTGTTGAATAACTAATAAGTGGAAGGTCTATGACTAAACGGTGATCAAAAAAGTAATACTGATGTACTGCGTATACAGATCTATTATATGAGGTCGATAAGCCGTGTTGAACAATTAATAAAGGGAAAACCTATGAATAAGCGGCGACCAATAGGGTAATACCAATATACTGTGTGTACTAACCTATTACATGAGGTTGACATGCCGTATGTAACTGCTCGTTTCATTAACGCCGTTATTTATTTCGTAATTTTAGACATGGACGCCAACTCAGATCCAGGTGGACTCCACGGGTAGACTAGGACACAAAGTCGACCTAAGTACACTAGTAAATTGCGTGTTGTATTGTTTCATTGCGATGCATTTTATGAAATTATTTGTTAATACATCGCAAGTGTGTATGTTGAATGGTTATATCGTGCGAGGTTGTGTTATGGGCAGTCTCCTCGAAATGCATGTAGACGCGGGTATCAAGAGGTGAAGTACGGGTACACTAGGGAACTCGTCTAATTCATGTTAATATGACTAAGAAATTCAATTGAAATGGGTAATGTAACCATAAGCTAATTATATTAAAATTTAAATAATAGATTATGGTGCGCCTCGAAATGCTTGTCGAGATGCGGGGCACCGGATATCAGGTAGCCGAAGGTTAGTGAGACTATGAGTTGGTTAATTCTAATAAATAAAACACTAACCATATGGTTTGATAAGGCTTAATATAAGGTGAGTTAATTAAATAAATAATAAGCCTATAGTTTGAACTAAATAATGAGGACCATAAGATGGACATCAAGATGATCATATTGAGTAATTCTAGGAGATGAGTGTGTTAGTGAAGTTATCAAGTGGTGTGGGACAGCATGAAAGGAGACCATAAGATAATCCTCGAGATACGTACGCACACTTAATCAAGACCAAAACTATATAACTAGTGAGTGGGATTTTCACCTCCAGTAACTGAAATTTCCATGCAAAAGCAGTAAAAACTAGAGAAGAATAAGGACTTCAAGCTGGGAATTCAACACATAAGAAACTAATTCAAGAGATCAAACCAAGCTAATCATCATCTTCATCTTCTATATTCTTCAATGAACCCATTTTTGGGTATGTTTTAGTGAATTCGAGTTTGATGATTAGACCTTTGATTTTTAATGAAAACTTGATGAATTACGTGTTTATAGATCATTTTCATAAAGAATTTACAACTGGTTTAGCTGGAATTGTTGTTTTGATGGAATTGGAAAGTTTGGTGAATTTATGAGATTTAGTAAATTTGGGTTAATTTGATGTTTGGAGTGTTCTAGTTGTTGCTTTGGAGTTAATAATGTATGGAGATGATGTAAACCAGTTTGGGGTATCTAATTGAGAGGGGTAGGACATAATTCTCGACTTGAGAATTCTATCACAAAGGGCAATTAGCACACTAACTGGGTTAGTTAGCGCTAATCGTTCTAAGTTTCCAACTGTTTTTCAAAATGAAGAACAGTTGCGCGCTAGATAGATTCCCTAGCGTGTTAACTTCACTTAGCGAGCTAGGTAGATCCATTAGCATGCTAACTTCACATAGCAAGCTAGGTAGACCTATTAGCGCGTTAATGACAGATAAAATATGAATTTAAGGGTTGTTTAGTGATTTGTTAACCTAATACATGTCTAAACACTAACAAGCAACCTAAAGTTATAAAATTGGACTTCATGGACTTAGTGGACCATAGCTTGGTGTCGGGGAGTTGACGGGTCGGATATGGGAGTTCGGGGAGGTCGAAAGCGATTTGAGGTTTGTAAAACCCAACTGAAAATCTCTGAGTATGTGATTTTGTTTTAAATTCATTCCTATAATTTCCTTGTTGTTTTATTATTCTATTCTAGTTACTTGGACGTGGGTTGAGGTTACGCTCCCGGATTTCCTGGTTGTGTGTTCATGATGCACTGGGTTGTAGCACTTGTGAACCGGCTATTAGTGAACGTTAACCTGAGCTTGCCCTTGGTAACGTGTCGATGACTCAGCGGATTTGGCCAACACCATAAGGGACCAAGTTTTGGACCAGTTGGGCGCGACCACTGGTGGGAACTTGGTGACCCGAAGTATAGTTTAGCTCAACTGGAGCGAGCACATACATTTGTTAGCTTAGCTGTTATCTATTCATGCGATGAGCCATTTACAATTGTCTGTCTTTACATTCTGCATGTTTATTTGACAGTACTTCTTGCATTTCCTTACTTTATTTATGCGAATGCTCAAAAGGGTTCCTTGGGATTTTACTTACTGTACTCGTCATCTGTCTTTTGTGATGATTGAGTGTAGATCCTAGTACCAGTAGGGCCAAGGGGATCCTAGGCGACTACATCTGATTGCCCGTCGTCGAGGACCTACTACTACGTGCTTATTTTAATATTTTGTGTTATTTTAGGTATTGGGGGACTTGAGATGACATGATACATGTATATATATACCTTGTTTATGGCACTGTCGCTTATATACAGAGTACTTTTCCAAGTTTTCCACAGTAGGATTTGCTCAATAATGTTTACCATGCTAGTTACTTATTCTAATTGTATTAATTAAGGTTTCTGCTGATATATGTTAACTTGTAGCATACAACCTACTAGTATGGTTAGGCACTAGAATAAACTTTAAAATACTTGAAGAGAATAAGTTAAGAAACTACTGAATCCACTAACTAATATGATAAAACACACGTGGACATGAATTCTGAGACAAGAGGTAGACAGGCAGGTGTCGGACACGTGTAGTTGGGCCCCACCGAGCAAGAAATATACGGAGACACATCACCCCGGGGCGGCTGGACCACTAGTATGGTCGGAGAGCAGTTTGATGTCCATCTTTCGGTCCTCATTATTTAGTTCAAATTATAGGCTTATTATTTATTTAATTAACTCACTTTATTTAAGCCTTATCAAACCATATGGTTAGTGTTTTATTTATCAAAATTAACCAACTCATGGTCCCACAAAACTTCGGCTACCCGATATCCGGTGCCCCACGTTTCGACACGCATTTCGAGGTGCACCATAGTCTATTATTTAGATTTCGATGTAATTAGCCTATGGTTACATTACCCATTTCAATTGAATTTCTTAGTCATATTAACATGAATTAGAAGAGTTCCCTCGTGTACCCCTACTTCGCCTCTAGATACCCGCGTCGACACGCATTTCAAAGCGATTGCTCGTCACACAACCTCGCACGATATAACCATTCAACATACACACATGTGATGTATTAACAAATAACTTAATAAAATACGTCGCAATTAAGCAATACAACACACAATTTACTAGTGTACATAGGTCGGCGTGTGTCCTAGCCTACCCGCAGCGTCCACGTGGATCCGAGCTGGCGTCCATATATGAAATTATGAAATAAATAATGGCGTTAATGAAACGGGTCATTACAGTTCTTCCCAACTAAATAAAATTTCATCCCGAAATTTAACATAACTGAATGTCGTACCGTGAAATAATTGATGGTATCATTCTTGCATCGTCAATTCGAGCTCCCAAGTAAGCCCTTCCGTCTCATGATGCTTCCAACGAACTAGGACCTTAGGGAGCTCCCTGTTCCGGAGAATCTAAACATCTGCGGTCAACGATCTCTATCGGCCTCTCGTCGTAAGTCACGTCAGGCTAAACCTCAATTAGCCCCAAATTAATAGTCGATCTCGACACTGACCTAGCTAGTCTCAACGTCGAAATGTGAAATGTCGGATGAACAGCTAACTCAGCAGGTTACTCTAGGTGATATGCGACACTGCCCACTCTCTCTGCGATCCTGAATGGTCTAATAAATCTCGGCACTAGTTTCCCCTTAATATCAAACCTCTGTTAACCCTTCCAAAGGGAAACCTTCAGATATACCATGTCGCCCTCCTCATAGCTCAGACCCTCGTGATATCGATCCATGTATTTCTTCTATTTATCATGTGTAACTCGTAATCTCTGACGGATCTGTCTGATCTTCTTTGTGTGATCAACAACTATCTCAGGCCCAAACGGTCACTGTATCTTTCAACTCTGCCCAACACGTAGGTGATCAACATGGCCTCTCATACATCTCCTCAAACGGTGGCATACTAATACTCGTTTGATAGCTGTTATTATACGGAAACTCACATAAAGGCAAATAATCCTCCCACGAACCCCTAAATGGTGAACAGTCCACCAGGTCTCTTGTGCTTAGCTTTCACCTGCTCGTAGATGTGACAACTCCTTACGTACGCCCCTATGTCAACCTTCAACCCTAGCCACCAGAATAGTCGCCTCAAGTTATGGTACATCTTGGTACGACCAAGATGAACTGTATAGCGAGACCGATGTTCATCCTCTAAAATCATGTCTCGTATCTCCCGATCTACAGGTATCCATAATCTCCCTCGGTGTCTCAAACATCGCTCCGTGGTCTCTGCCCAATTGGTGCACTCCGGGTCCAGAGCCAGACTACTGAACCGCAAATATAGCCCATCAGCCCTCTGATACTTGACAACTCGCTCAATCGATACGGTCGGAACTCTCATCGACAACAAATGTGTTGCTCAGCCATAGTCGACACCTCTGTCATGCACATAATTGTTGACGCCTGTAACAAGCCATGCTCGTGTGTCATATGTCGCGACATAATCTGACTATCAATCTCGCTCCTGCTCAATGCGTCCGCTACAACATTTGCTTTTACAGGGTGATACTCAATAGCGAAGTAGTAGTCCTTCAGCAGCTCAAGCCATCTCCTCTGGGCGCATATTCAGATCCTTCTGAGTGAAGATATATTGTAAACTTTGGTGATCTATACACAATACGAACCTTTCTTTATAAAGGTAGTGTCTCCATGCCTTCAGTGCAAATACGGCTGCTGCAAGCTCCAAGTCATGCACTGGATAATTCTCCTCATGGGGTCTCAATCATATGGAAATGTAAGCAACTGGTCTGCCCTCCTGCATCAACACACATCCAAGACCAATGCCCGACAAATATGTTTAAACTATCAAACTCTTACCCAGCTCCAGCAATGTCAGTACTGGTGCATAAATCAACCTCCTCTTAAGCTTACAAAAAGCCTGCTCACACTCTTTTGACTAATCAAATCTAACATTCTTTTTAGTCGGTCTCGTCATCGGCACTGCAATCGAGGAAAAGTTCTGCACAAATTGCCGATAATATTCTGTCAGTCCCAGAAAACTCCGAATATCGGCAACAGACTCGGGTGTCCTCCAGTCAATGATAGCCTGAATCTTCTCTGAATCCATAGAGATACCTTTATCACTGATGACATGTCCTAAAAATCTCACCGCACTCAGCCAGAAGTCACACTTATTGAACTTGACGTATAATATATGCTCTCTTAGTGTCGTTAAAACGGCCCTGAGATGTCTCTCGTGATCCTCAGAGGTCCTTCTGTAGATTAAGGTGTCATTGATGAAGTGTTGGGGTATGTGCCCTAGGCCAATTTTGTAAACATTGTTTAAATATTATAAGTAGATGCATGTTTGACAGCGACCTCAAGTGTACGACAATCGTCAAAGTAATAGTGGCACCAACTCGTATTGGTGTCGAGAATATCTTATCCGAAGGACGGTTATGTGCTAATATTTAGTCTAATTAAGAAATAGAGTTGGGTACTTAAATATTGGGTTTTGTAAAAACAAACTATTAATTAATTTAAACTAACTAATTGCAAGTAATTAAAATATGTCTTAAGCAATGAAGAGAATATCCTAGGAAATCTAATTCACCCAAATTGTATACTTCGAATCCAATTTAATTATAAAGTATCCCAATTCATGCAATGATAGGCGAATTTCCTACAATTCACTTCATCCCGAGGTCTCGGTGATGGAGATTCTAACATCTCACTCGGACTTCGCTGGTCATCGTGAATAGCGTAAGTGAGATACCGCATTAAAAATCAAATTCAATTGCCTCCCTAGTCAATGATCATCAGTCGATACGTCATATGTTCTAAGGTTGTGTTTCCTCTAATCCGGATTCAAAAACCCCAATGGTCATGGTGACTCTCAAACCCTTGAATCTACACCTACTTGATCAAGGTAAGTATAGCATAGCACACAAGAACACACAAATCAAAATATTGAATTGAAAGAACAAATATAATCACATTGAAATCAAAAGAATCCAATTTAGGATCCAAAGATCCCTAGAACAAAAGAGATTACCCCATAAGTGGGTTCAATTCAATACAATTCATGATCAAAAAGCAAGAAAACATGAAATCAAACCTACAATGAATATAGAATCCAAGACTTTTGATCACTTTTCTTCAATCTTCATACGTTCTTCTTGGTTTTCCAAAGCAAAAGATGATTTAAAACCTAATTTTAAGTTTTATTTATACCTCCAAGTCAATTTAGTCCCTAAATTACCCAAAAACCCTAAAAAATAACTTTTTATGCACTTTTCTGCAGTGGGCGCTGAACCTGGCGCTGCAGTGCCAACCTCAGCGCTCATTGCAAATTTCTTGCTATTTTGGGCTCTGTATTGGCACTGGATTGGGCGTCGCAGTGTCGAGAACAAAATCCTTCGCATATAATTCACTTTGCAACGTAATTTTGTACCACTTAGAGGCCGAATTTTCCTTTGCTCGTGGGACATGAAAACGTTCAGCTCTGAGTCTACTTTCCAACAAAAGAAATGGCAAGTCATTTGGACTTGAAATGAAGGAGTTATGGCTAAAACAATGAAGCTTGGTCAAAATAGACTTTGTTGAAACTTAGCCACTTTGATGTCGTTCTTTGCCCGAACCTTGTATTCTCATCCCGAAACTTCCAAACACCTTCAAAAAATATGAAACCATGTGAAATAACATCATCTCATCACTCGCCTCCAGTCTCGTTTTCTTCCACCTCGTGATCCGCACAAATGCGTTTTTTGAGAAAAATCTTCTCGGATCTTCAAAATAAACTATAAATGGTACCACTTTGCTTTCCTCATCTAAAAACTAACAAAATATATTGAATTAGCAGGAAATCACTTATTAATGGCCTAAATTATCAACAAAATGTTACTTATAAAGGTACTAAAATATGTTGCGCATCAATGTTTCTTTTATAATAGTATCCATGGATAATTATTGTATCATTCTAAATGTACCTAGTCAATTATTCTTGTGGAAACAATAATAAATAAAGACTAGAATGGGTTTTGATTGATAATCATGTGATGATTATGCGTATACATATATGGATTAAGATAATGGGTATCTGTTGGGAACAGATCTGGACCGACCCTCTATGAGAACACTACATGGTCAATGTCATAAGTGATTCTCATGAAAGTTATTTCATTTAGTCATTTGACTTGAGATCACCAGAGACTCCAACATTAGGAGCACAATGATTTGATACAATCAAATGTTTTCTTTAACCGGATGATTATATAGATTATGATTGGTCATTGTTCGACTAATGTGTGGATGATGTGTGATCAAGATGGAATTTGTCTATCTCTTTTAGAAAGAGATATCTATTGGGCCACTCGATATGTTAGACTGATAAATGGCTATGTCTAGTGAATTGATTAGATCAATGTCACTTGACAATTTCAATCTACTCGGAGATCGAGACTAGTAGATTGAACTATAAGAGTGACATTCCATATCTTATGTTCAATCAAAAGATATCGCGTGATAAAGGAATATGATATACATTGTCTATTAGGTTGTATCAGTTTATTGATCTTCATACTACTTGGGTAGTCATAATACCTTGCTAGAGACCGCTTATGACTTGTATACCAAAATGATTTTGGTTCACTGCCAACGTTGTATGAGCTTATTGGGTCGCACACAAAGAAAGGATTTGCGCGATTTAATATTGTCTGGGTTATTGAATTTTATCAAATAAAATTCATTTTGAAGATTCTCATTAAATGTCCTATTTTGACTAGGATTCAAGATTCTCATACATTTCTAGTGTAACTAGAAATTTTGCCTCTTAGTAAATCCTATTTTGAATATGACTCTAATTAGAATTATATTATGACTTTAATTCTTATTTGAGTTTTAGATAAATTACAACTCTTATCGGATTCGTAATTGTAGATTCTCTATGAATCTGTCATTTTTAGAGTTGGACTTTATCTAGGACTCTATTTGGAGTCTGACTAGGAGATGAAGTTCTTTTACAACTCGACCTAGTGTACTATAAATAAGACATTAGGGTCACAATTGTTGAAGTGAATTCCTGATAGAGATTTTTCCTAGAGAATTTTTGTAAGAATTTTTTCCTAGGGTTTTTGGGGCTAGCACTCCGCACCGTGATCGTCCGTTCGTGTGTGGATTTCTGATAGAGGACGTTCATCTCTGGCAGCGTCTTGAAGAAATCGATCAACACCAAACAAGGTAGACATGGAGTTGTTCTTGTTAAGGTATGATTTTTATTGGCACATCAATTTAATGGAATCGATATAATCTTCGTTCGGGGATGTTGGAAAAAGGTTTCAAAAACTTCTGCTGCGCATGATCCCCAAACCCAACAGTGGTATCAGAGCAAGGTTGGTTCAATTCCATTAAAGTTTTCAAAGTGACTTTTATCATTGTTTGAATATAAGACATGCCTAGTCATGAATTTTATTGTATCATGAACATATTGTATCATGATCTCTTAGTCATATTAACGGTTCAAGGCAACCAATTAAACTAGTTTTAATTGGATCTCAAGACATCCTATTTAATTGGTCATGGTTTTCTGTGTATTTATCACATGAATTTTATTGTATCATGATCTCCAAGTCATAGTCACATGTATTTTATTGTATCATGAATGTCTGCCATGATAAACGCCATGTATGAAAACGTATCATAAAATGGCGCTAGAGAGTAGCCGCGACCGAACCCAACCAATCGAGTCCGACATGCAATCCAACTAAACTACTTTAATGGCGTGCTAGAAAGTAGTAATGATTGGAAAACTAGTTAATTCCTATGATAATGGAACATTCTAGTTAATTTCTATGATAATGGAAAAGTTTATGGCTAAATAAAAGGAAAAAAACTTTTGATGAGAGAGGGATTCGATCCCTGACCTCCCCTCTTCTAGTTGAAGACTTTAACCACCCCAACTAGCAAGCCAAGCTTGTATTATTTGTAATAGGATTACAAAATAAAGGCTTATATTGTTTGTAATGGGATTACAAAATAAAGACTTATATTGTTTGTAATGGGAATACAAATTACTTATAGTTTTAGTAAAATATAAGGAGATTTTATAAAAATGAAGGATTCGATCCCTAATACTCGAACTCATTATGGTGCTTTAACCATCTTCGCTATCCATTCCAAGTTGTAATAGGATTACAACTCTATTTATATTAATTGAGTTATATATTAATTGAAAGAAGTTTTAATTGATTAATTACCATTAATTAAATGAGGTTATTGTTCATTAATTGGATTGAATTAATTTAATTGGAAGACGTTTTAATTGAATTAATATCAATTTAAATTAGTGGGACTGTTATTAATATTAATTAAAATATTTAATTAAAATGGATTTTAATTAAATAGAGTCCGATAAAAATTATATTGAGATTACTGAAAATATAATCTTTCATGCACTTGGAAAATTTTAAGGTATTTAATTTCCTTGATTTGTTTTATGATGCCTTGTTGATATATGAAGATGTTTATTCTTGTTTTATATAAATGATCTTTATTCTATGCATATTGGGTATATATGATATTCCATAATTAAATAGATGCTAGAATTAATCATTGTAAAAACACTACATGGATCATAAAACTTGATAAAAATTCATCGATTAGAATTTTAAGTTAATGCCACCCATTTTAAACACTTGTCAAGGCCTCGATCACATCAATATGGGTTTGCCTTCGCATGATGTATTGTGTTATTTTGGTGAGACAAGCTGGGTAACGGTTACCTGGATGTTTTAAATTGGTTTGACTTAATAAAGCTATAAAAATGGTTTTGGACTTTAGGAATAGATGAGACGTAACATGTTTTGACACATAATGTATAGGTCTCATAAAGAACCTAAGAATTGCATATGATGCAATTGGTAATGGTTACCTACCTAAATAACTTGATTTTGAGTGTCATGCCTTAGCTGTCGTGAAATATGAAACTTAGACCACTAAATTAATATTTACGAGGGTTATTGATTTAGTGGGAGTTTAATTACTCACTAATAAATTATTCTGCATAATCTTCTAGGTGTAGATGTTAAACTTCTAGTAACACTAATCCAAAGTAACTGCGATCAATCCTTGATAAGAATAACATAATTTCTAAGACTAATTTCCTTGTTTTGATTAGAAAATTGACAAATGTTATCAATCATAAAACAAGGATGTATGTCTTAGATTAATGATTCCTTTAAACTACCATCTATTAGTACAAGGATTATATGTCATGTTAGCAAATATAAAACCAGACTTTAGGAAAGATTAGGGTCGTGAAAACTAATGACATTACAGTGACATTGAAGGAAATGTTCCAACATTAAGTCATATAAGAAGGGCATAAGATTATAAAATTCTTAGATTCTTGTAAAATGGTTGAGAACCTATTAATATGTTTTTATGTTTGGAACATGAAAGAACTATATTAATTATCTCAAAAGGCTTGAATCTTCATGTGCCAAAAGTTAGCTGTAGATTTGATTTATAATTCATCAAAATAGTTTTAAACTACATAATTTGAAAGACATGGAGAACACTATTTACAGTTGCATAAGATGTTTAAAATTGTAAGACAGAATAATAAAAGGGGCCTTAAATATATATTTGATGGTTTGTAACATAAAAGAATTTAATAAAGAAAGATAAAGGGAAGGTAAAAGCTACAAAATGTGTTTGTGTCGGACACAAAAACCTTAGTTGTGAGCTAGACTTTGTCAAGTTCTAAAGAAAGCCTTAAAGAACGGATTTTGTTTTTCATAGAATGAAATTGTTCATTTTATAATGAATTACAAATCCTATCAGGAAGACATAATTTTGAATTGTTACGAACATTTCAAAATGAGTATAAGAAAAAAATCACTTGGCAAACTATTAACATACTTTGATGAGATCAAGGTGGATAATATTTGAGCCGAGAGTTTAAGTGACCATCTTTGAAATTGTGATATTGTCTTGCAATTAACTCCACTAGAAACGTCATTTGAGAAATAATGTTTTAAGAGGAGAAGTCGAACTATATAGGATATAATTTGATTTATGATGTGTCACACAGACTTTCATATGATGTCTTATTGAGGCTATACATTAGAAACCAAGGCACTCGCACTAAACCTTATTTTCGTTAAAGTGGTTGATAAAACTCCATATATGATATGGAATAAAAGACCTAGTTTGTCTTTTTTTTTAGATTTGAGGCGGCGAGACTTGCGTAAGAAGTTAAGTCACATAAAGTTTGATACCTAAATCTTTTGTGTCTAATTGAGGTTGAACACTATGATACTATTTTATACAATTGAGAACAAATTGTTTGTTGCTAAAAAATGATGTCTTTCTAAGTAAAGTGTTTATTTTAAAAACACTATTGGGAATAAAATAAATTTTGAAATGTTCAAGTGCCACAAATGAGAACCGAACCACTTTAGGAAGATCAACAAAGTTTTGAACTAATTGAGTATACACAAGTAACATATATCTCTTGAAAAATCTAGAATAATTAGAAATTGGCTAGAGAAATTTGGAATTTCTTATTATTGATAGTTGTGATGTATTTTTTATATTGGATCAGAATGAATCACTACTTATCAAGAGACATGTCTTGTCTAGATTGAACGAAGAAACTAAGTGTTATTAACTCTGAATTTTAATTCATGTATGTTAACCAATTTTGGAACTTGAATTATTTACCTGAAGATGGTATGACCATTGGATGTAAATGAGTTAAAGTGACATGAAAAAGAAAAGATTCATACTTAAAAGCACGACTTATCAAAAATTCCAATCTAAATCAAGGTGTGTTGATTATAATAAGATTTTTACTAGTAGCTAAGCTCAAGTTCTAGAATTCTATTGTCATTACTTCATAGTTTGACTATAAGATATGACAAACGGATGTCAAAAATAACATTGCTCTATGCTCCTTAAAGATGTGCATGATACAACTTAAAGGTTTTTTTGATTATTTTGAGAATTTGAGAAAGGTATGCAAGCTTAAACGATCCATTTATGGATTATAGTAAGCTTATCAGAGTTGAGATCTTTGTTTTGATGAAATAATTAATGAATTACATTAATTGAATTGAAGATAAACCTTGTGTATACATAAAGGTTAGTGGGAGCACAATTATCTTTCTGAATCTGTATGTTAATGATATATTATTCATTGGAAACAATGTCTTAACCCTGTAGAATGTCAAGTCTTGGTTAAGGAAAGTTTCTCAATGATATTTTAGCTAATTAGGTCTCTATCCTTGTGATATAGATCTATAAAGATAGATCTAAGAAACTAATTGCTTTAAATAAGAGTGCTTATATAGACAAATAATTGAAAAAGTTTTAGTGTACGAGATTCGTAAAAGAATTCATACTTATGTCTTATAACATAAGTCTCTGCAAGACTCAACATCTTAAGACAAATGATGAGTGGGACAATGTGAATAAGATTTTATATGCATAAGCTATGAGAATCATCACATATGTTATACTTTGCACTCAACTTGATATGTCATATGCTTTGGGCAAAACATACATATATCTTAAGATTCCAGTGAAGATCACTGGATATTTATTAATAACATTCTTAAGTACTTCAGAAGTACTTGAGAGATGTTAGTAGATTTGCAGAGGTTTGAAAGATATGAGTCTTGTAAATGGTTACACGATGCAAACTTTTAAATTAATATAAAAGATTAATGATCGCAATATGGATATGTGTTAACTTCGTATGAATGAGTTGGAAATGTTCTAAACTCACTCTAACAAGTTCTATAACATAAACTGAGTTTTTAGCGGCATTTAATGCAGCTAAAGAAAATGTCTAGATTGTAGAGTTCATGATTAAATAAGGTGTGGTTCCAAGTATTGGAAATAATGTTGGCTTTTATTATAAAAGCAATGGACAAATTTATGTTATGGAACCTAAATCACACTATAGATCTAAACAATCACGTAAGTGTTTTTGTCTTATAAAAGAAAGAATGTAAAGATTTGCAGAACATCAATAACAAACAATGTAGCAGATACATAAACAAACTTCTACCACTAACAATGCATTAAGGTTACTCAGTATTAGATACGTGTGGGATTAGACCTAGTGCAAGTGGGAGATGTTGGGATATGTGCCATATGCCAATTTTGTAAACGTTGTTGAACTATTATAAGTAGATGCTTGTTTCTTTTATAATAGTATCCATGGATAATTATTGTATTATTCTAAATGTTCCTAGTCAATTATTATTGTGGGAACAATAACAAATTAAAACTAGTATGAGTCTTGATTGATAATCATGTAATGATTATGCGTATGTAGATACAAATCAAGATAATGGGTATCTGTTGGGAACAGATGCTGCACTGACCCGCTATGAGAACACTACATGGTCAATGTCATAAGTGATTCTCTTGAGAGTTATATCATTTAGTCATTTGATTTGAGATCACCAGAGACTCCAACATTAGGAGCACAATGATTTGATACAATCAAACGTTGTCTTTAACCGGATGATTATAAAGATTGTGATTGGCCATTGTTCAACTAATGTGTAGATGTTGTGTGATCAAGATGGAATTTGTCATTCTCTTTTAGAGAGAGATATCTATTGGGCCCCTCGATATGTTAGACTAATAAATGGCCATGTCTAGTGAATTGATTGGATCAATGTCACTTGACAATTTCAGTCTACTCGGGGATCGAGACTAGTAGATTGAACTATATGGGTGACATTCCATGTCTTATGTTCAATCAAAAGATATCGCGAGACAAATGGATATGATATACACTTTCTATTAGGTTGTATCGATTTATTGATCTTCATACTACTTGGGTAGTCATAATACCTTGCTAGAGACCGCTTATGACTTGTATACCAAAATGATTTTGATTCACTGCCAACGTTGTATGAACCTATTGGGTCGCACACAAAGAACGGATTTGCGCGATTTAATATTGTCTGGGTTATTGAATTTTATCAAATAAAATTCATTTTGAAGATTCTCATTAAATGTCCTATTTTGACTAGGATTCAAGATTCTCATACATTTTAGTGTGACTAGAAATTTTGTCTCTTAGTAAATCCTATTTTGAATATGACTAATTGGAATTATAGTATGACTTTAATTCTTATTTGAGTTTTAGATAAATTACAACTCTTATTGAATTAGTAATTATAGGTTCTCTATGACTCTATCCTTTTTAGAGTTGAGCTTTATCTAGGACTCTATTTGGAGTCTGACTAGGAGATGGAGTTCTTTTACAACTCGACCTAGTGTACTATAACTAAGACATTAGGGTCACAGTTGTTGAAGTGAATTCTCGAGAGAGATTTTTCCTAAAGAATTTTTCTGAGAATTTTTGTCCTAGGATTTTTTGGGCCAGCACTCCGGATCGTGATCGTCCATTCATGTGTGGATTTCTGATAGAGGACGTTCATCTCTGGCAGTGTCTTGAAGGAATCGATCAACACCAAACAAGGCATACATGGAGTTGTTCTTGTTAAAGTATGATTTTTATTGGCACATCAATTTAATGGAATCGATAGGATCTTTGTTCGGGGATGTTCGAAAAAAGGTTTTAAAAACTTACGCTACGCATGATCCCCGAAACCCAACATGAAGACTATGGCAAATCTATCCAAGTACGGTCTCAAGACCCTATGCATCAAATCCATGAAAATCGTTGGGGCATTAGTCAGCCCTAAAGGCATGACTGTGAACTTGACTAACCCATACCTCGTGCTGAAAACGGTATTTTGGATATCCTCATCTCGAATTTTCAACTAATGATAACCTGAGCGAAGATCAATCTTCAAGAAGAATCTAGTGCCTACCAACTGATCAAACAGATCATTTATCCTAGGAAGTTGGTAACGGTTCCCAACTGTCACCTGATTCAGCTTCCTATAGTCTATGCACATCCTCATCGAAACATCCTTCTTCTTCATAAATAACATTGGAGCTCTACAAGGTGACATACTAGGGCGAATAAAACTCTTCTCCAATAACTCATATAGCTGTCATCTAACCTCCTCCTGCTCCAATGGTGACATCCTATAAGGTCTAGTAACGATCGGTGGTGTCCTTAGTATCAACTCAATGATAAACTCAACAGCATGGAGGTGGTAATCCAGGTAGATCATTCGGAAATACATTGACAAAATCTCTAACTACCGAACGTCCTCAATCTTGACCTCTGTCCTAACCTCCGGCTCAACTATCGCTGCAAATGCCTCCATCTCTTGCGCTATAGCTAGTTGGCCCCTAGTGATAGGTAAGTCAGTCGCATATCCAACTAGTGAGAACTCTAGTATCACAGAATACAAACTCAATCCTCTTACCATAACAATCTATTCGTGCATGATAGGGTGACAACCAATCCATCTTGAGAAGAGCGTCAAATTCTAAGTACTATAACACTCGAATATCTGCTGGTAACTGATGTCCCTCAACCTCTATCAGCACATCCCTACATATCCGATTAGGATATATCTTGTCCCCAGCGGTCGTACTTAGGAAAAGGTGTGTGTCTAATGTCTGTGTATCTAACCCTGACTCTCCAATAATACGTCCAGCAATAAATGATAAAGTGCTACCAGAATCAAACATATCATGCATAGGTCTACCAAAAATTTGTAACGTACCCTCGGCGAGTTGTTTGGTCGCCCCGCCATCCTACTATGCTACTGCATGGGCTATCTCTGGCATGCTCTAGCTCTCAATGTGGTGACTGTGGTGTCCATCAGTCTACCCTTAAAAGAAGCCTGACTGAAACTTCAAAAACTCTCTCAACGTCTTCGCCTCTTGAGCCAAGACGAATCCCGATGTAGTAGCAATAGTAGTGGTAGCAATCAGCTGATTCGTAGTCGTGGGTGGTGGCGTAGGAGTCGGTGTCTCCAGTGGAAAAACTATTACGGTGGCTCTCTCTGGTTGTGTCTTCGCTGCTACCTTCTCAACGAGTGTCCGGGGAACAACTGGGGCGAGGGTTGTTGAGACGACCCAATAATTTATACACGTTTAATTCGTTAATTAGGACACAATGACTCGTGACGTGGAACCCGCAGTGCGATACGTTCACTACCGAGGCACGGTGGCCGAGGTAAATGTTATATTTGTTGTGTTGTATGCCTAGTGTAATGTATTTGTATAGACTACTAAGTCATTTACGGGTATTCAGATACCGAGATGAGTGGGGACGCCCTCGAGTCGCGTGTCGACGTGGGCCCGAGGTAGCAGCTCGTGGGGTAAGTGTAACTAGTTAAATTACATTTATAAAAAAAAATTAAAATTAAATGCATAGAACTTGTGGTGGGAAAGTAGCCACATAGATATATATATATATAATGTCATCTTTATCTCATTCTCTCCAAACAAAAAACATAAAACACACAACAGAGACGACGCACAGAGGAGGAAGAAAGGGAGAGAAGAAAGAAAGGAGAAAGAAAGATCGAAAGAGAGATCGACCAAGCTCGAAGCAAGGTCAGTTGTTGATTTCCATTGTCGATTTGGTTGTTGGCTGTTGCTGTTGTGTGTGTTGTTGTTGTTGTTGTTGTTGTCGGTGTCGTGGCCATGGAGGGCCGAACCTCCATGGTCGACCGAGAGAGGAACGGGGGAGATGGCAAAGGGATCTCCCTTGCCATCAAAACCCATTGGGGTTGGGGTTGGGAGCCAACCTCAACTCCTCAAGAAAAAAAAAATCAGAACCAGAGCACGAGTGCTCTGGTGAAGTAGATGATGGGAGTCGAGTCGGGTCGACCCGAACCCATGTGGGTCGGGTCGGACCCTCACCCGAGGGGACCGGGTCAGACCGACCCGGGTCCGGCTGGATCGGGTCGGGTTGACCCGGATCCACTTCAAAAAAAATATATTTAATTATTTAATTAAATTAAACTGTTTTTTAATATATAATAAATTCCTGAAAATAGATAAAATTATAGAAAATTCAGGAAAATTCCAGAAAAATGGGAAAAAATATATTTTTGATCCAAATCAATAAAACTGCAATATTTTTATAAAAAGTGAAAAATTCGAGAGTCGGTCGAGGCGTTATACCGGGGTTTTACCTTGAAAAACGCGAAATCGGTAAATTGGTCTCGAACTCAATTTCGACCGATTTCGACCAACTTATAAATTGTGAATAAGTAATAATAACACTAAATTGATAAATTTTCAAATGTTAGGACAGTAGAGGAGCTATTACGGGGTTTGGGTGCGTACATCGACGCGACGGAGCGGATAGCTTATGAATTGTTTGTGTGTATGTAAGTAAACGATTTGAGACATTTATTTACATTTCATTCCATTTATTTATTTATTCTCAGTTATTCGAACTGAATTGCCTTTGAAATCCATACGCTATGACTTGTTCAGTTGCTCATTTTATGATGTTCATAGCATACTATGTTTTGTATATCATTGATTTCAATTCCTATACTTTGTCATGTTGATTGTTGTATGTGGAAGTCAGTGATATAGCATGCTATTAGGATAGTTTGTTTATTTTGACTCAAATCCTTTGTGCATTAGTATGCTATTACATCTCTTGGATTCCAATGATGTGTCATTATTGAATATGAAAGTGGTTCTTGTGGTTAGGGTCATTTGATGATAGAAATTCAACTTTCATACGGGGGTCACTAGACTTGTCGGGATGTTAGGGAATTTCTCCACTACCTTGCATGACACACGAGGTAACGTGCCTCGAACGGGGTAACCGGACCTCGGGGTTTGTTGGCGCAAGAATAACTTGGGTGAACATGACGAGTTTTAAAACTCGGGTATGTTAACAAGTATACATTTCGGTGACGACTAATTCACTTGGAATAGAAAAGGCGTATTGTACATACGACCTTTTGACATTATGATATAGAGCTCAAATTTTAATGAAATGCTATGCAGCAGAGCTTACATTGTAGTGGAAAGGCTGAGGTGATGAAGATCACGGCCGACCGACCCTAATCCATTACTACTTAGCCTTCAGTCAGTTTCATATTTGGTTAACTCAAGTATCTCTTTGCATGGTGTTTCTTTCAGCATAGTTTCTATTTAAATTATGCAATTTGATACTTGTTGTCTGTTTGGGAATGTTGATCGATGTCTCTCAATATTACTTAAATAATTTCATGTACTCACCGTCTAGTTTGTGACGGTGGGTGCAGATCAGCCGAGTAGCAGACCAGGCAAAGAGAAGATTGGTGACTACCTCTGAGCCGGTAGAGGAGTGCTACGACATACTTTTGTACGTTTTGTATTCTTTTGTATTACATTTTTATGTACATGCTTTTACTTTTGGGTTGAGTGATAGGAATACCTGACTATAGACACATGTTATATATATCACCATTTTTGTTTATATATGCATGTGATCACTATTTCCTGGTTTTTCCACAATAGGTTAGGCCTTAAGATTTCATTTCCACTAGTAACTAAATAAGACTTCCGCTGAATAATTTGTTAGAAAAAAAATTTAAGTAACTCTGATTCATAGACAACCATAGGTTAGTCACTATAACAAGTAAGTTAACTGTAGGTGGTATCATAAATGGTAAGTGTGTAGGTGTTTAAATAAGGCTGACTAATTCCTCGTTAGATCCTATAGGTGAGATTAGGGCTTAATTAAGGGATTAGGCCGGGCGGTGCCCTTATTTGTAGTCGGGGCCGTCACAGTTGGTATCAGAGACCGGTTTATACAGCTTGGCTTATTTATATGGTTTTAGGGTATAAGATACCAACACAGTTGGTATCGGAGCCAAGGTTTATAAAGTTTGGCGTACTTATATAGCCAGGTTTATAAAGACTAATACAGTTAGTATTAACGTCATGGATTTGAGAAAACATGACTTTAAGATTGTAGAATATGGAGTTTCTACAATACGATACCACTACTACAATATGTAGTGAACGGCCTACATTGTTCAGTTAGAAACAACTAAACGATGTGAAACTGTAGAAGCTAGAAAACCTTAGTTAGATGTGGAAAACCAGATGATCCTCGCCTAGAAACTATTAGTTGGGAAGTGAGTGAAAGTGAGTTGGGGATTTGATATATCTATTATATACATGTTAATTTTGGTATGTGTATATATGCGTTATTCACGTAGTAGCTGATTCGCGTTCGTTCTCCATTTGCGGTTGGAGATGGCGGATTCACGCGATAGAGATGATGCCGATGCGAGCGATAGCCAGCCTTCGATACCATCAGCAGAGGATTTCCAGAGGCTTTCAGATTGAGTAGCTGCTCAGGGTCAGCAGCTGGCGGATTTCATTGCACTGATGACTTCCCACTTTGCCCTACCAGCACCTCCATCTCGAGACGACGGGACCTACGACGACTACGGTCATGCGATCGTAGTGCGACCGTACATGCGACACCGATACTAGCAACTCCAAAGAATGGAGACAGTGCCGACACCATCTTCCACACCCCCATTAGCTGGTTCGACAGTGGTAGTTCAGCTGGTGAAAGATTTCATCAGACTGAAACCGGTATATTTCGACGGTCAGAGAGAATTTGAGAAGGTTGAGAAGTGGGTCTTGTCGCAGGAGAAGTTACATAGAGTCTTGCAGATTGATGATAGACTTAGAGCGGAGATCTCGTCGTACACCTTGCAACGAGATGCCGATGTGTGGTGGCGTGCGACGATAGCTGCTGAGGGAGAGTTTGAGTCATGGGATGCTTTCAAGACTAAGTTCTATCATCAATATTTCCCACCTGCGGTGATGAAGCGATTAAGGAAGGAGTTCATGAACTTGAGACAGGGAGCCGACGAGACAGTGATGAGATACCGAGACAGATATGGCTATTTGAGGCAGTTTGCCGGAGATAGAGTGTACCCTAATTTTTTGGTGGAGAGATGCCTAGTAGAGATTGAGGGGGTCGAGTTACCTGCAGATTTCAGAGTGCTTGAATTTCTAGAATTCGATGCGTTGCTAGGGATGGATTGGCTAGCATCATATCATGCTCATATCGACTGTTTTGCAAAAACAGTGATATTTGAGATTCCAGGGCGTCCAGTGTTCATATATATCGGTAGTACGCCGAGAGCCGAGGGGACTCGAGGTCGACTTGCGACTAGTGGGGAGATGGAGACTTTGGTATCAGTGTATACCGTTATAGAGAGTCATGAGCCGAAACTTGCAGAGATTCCAGTTGTGTGCGAGTTTCCGGACGTGTTTCCTGAAGACTTACCTGGATTACCACCACCGAGGGAGATTGATTTCATTATTGAGTTGGTGCCAGGGATGAAATCGATATCTAAACCACCATACCGCATGGCTCCACGAGAGTTGGAAGAATTGAGGAAACAGTTGCAAGAATTGAGAAGGGATTCATTACACCTTCGATATCACCATGGGGAGCACCGGTCCTGTTTGTGAAGAAGAAGGACGGTACCTTGAGACTGTGTATTGATTACAGACAATTGAATAAGGTCACAGTCAAGAATAAGTATCCATTACCGCGTATTGACGACTTATTCGAACAGCTGAGATGAGCGCTGCTTTTCTCCAAGATAGATCTACGATCAGGATATCATCAGCTGAGGATCAGGGAGGAAGATAGATACATAACAGCGTTTAGTACGAGGTATGGACACTATCAGTTAACAGTCATGCCGTTTGGTTTGACTAATGCTCCTGCTATGTTTATGGATTTGATGCATCGAGTGATGAGAGCATATCTTGACCGCTTTGTGATCATATTTATCGATGATATATTGGTGTACTCGAAGACTCGAGAAGATCACGAGCAGCACCTCAGGGAGACGTTGCAGACTTTGAGGGAGCACAGATTATATGCCAAATTTAGTAAGTGTGAATTTTGGTTGTCTGAGGTTAAATTTTTGGGTCATGTAGTTGGAGCAGCAGGTATTGCTTTGTAGATCCAAAGAAAGATTCGAGCGATTTTGGATTAGCCAAAGCGACGTCGATGAATCGAGATTCGGAGTTTTCTGGGGTTAGTAGGCTATTACCGAAGGTTCGTGAAGGATTTTTCGAAGATCGCTTCACCAATGACCAAGTTGACCCAGAAAGACGTGAAGTTTCAGTGGTCAGAGGAATGCGAGGAGTCATTTGCTCAACTGAAGAACTTGTTGACTACTGCACCAGTGTTGACATTGCCAGAGACTGGAAAGGGTTTCATGGTGTACACAAATGCTTCTCATAAGGGTTTAGGTTGTGTATTGATGCAAGAGAAGGGTACGGTGGCCTATGCATCAAGGCAACTGAAGATACATGAGAAGAACTACCCAACTCATGACTTAGAGTTGGCGGCGGTAGTGTTTGCTCGAAGATATGAAGACATTATCTTGTATGGAGAGAAGTTCACACTCTATACTGACCATAAGAGTTTGAAATATCTCTTCACACGAAAGAGCTAAACATGAGACAAATGCGAGATGGTTAGAGTTTTTGAAAGACTATGACTTTTCTCTGGAATATCATCCAGGAAAAGCAAATGTCGTTGTTGATGCGCTGAGTAGAATTCCGACTAGAAATGCTGAGACTATTCGATGTCATATGACGCACGAGTATGGTTTACTCGAGGCGGCGCGAGGCCGAGTCGATCGGATATTGCTAATGACACGGATGATTTGTGATTGTGCTGTCGATCAGTGAGACTTCCGAGACGGTGTTAGTCGACTCGAGAGAGTGTCGAGAGATCGGGAGGCGAAAGGATCGACATATTATATCCGAGATTCGCATGTGAGTTAGCGCGAGTTCGAATGTCTTAAATTTATCATCAAAATGAGCATCAATTTAAGGGCAACACCTATTGTGGAAAACCCGAACAAGATATCTGATATAGACGACAAAATACCCTTGCCTCTACTAGCACTAGGATCTCGCACTCGACCATCATAAAAAGCAAGATGGAGAGTACGAGCTTAGTAAGATTTCAACGAAGTACACCGAGCATTTATAAGGAAATAAATAGATGCCAATAAACATGTCAAATAATCATGCGGAAACTAAACGAGCAAAAATGTGCTAAGATCATCACATGAATAATTAACACGAAAGAACAAAGTGTGTACTCGTCCGGTCGACTAAATCGTACTTCGGACCCCAGATCCTTTCAGGTGGTGCCCCCACTTCCTTTCACCTCGGTTCCTCGCGGCTTAACCGACACGTGCACCCTTACATCGGGTCGCAATTCACCGAATGCTCGATCACACGTCTACGGCATAAGATGTGCCATAAGTACACAACGAACAAAGCGGGAGTAACTCGACCACCAACCCAAACATATCACTAATAGAATACAATAACAAGGAATAGAAAATCAACGATGAAAATGTAAACCCTCGGTGACTTTCAGATGAAATCTTACGTACCTCAAAACGCACTCCAAGGTTTCACTCACGTCTCGAGATACGTGTCCGACTCCCGATTTTGGTCTCCTAAGTTCCTGGTGTCCAATTAAGCCATTTTAACTAGTTTAGAGTTAAATTCAATGAATTTATAATGTGTGGCCCAATTATAAAGATTTTCATTTCAAAAAGTTTTGGTTTGACACCCCTTTCGAATTATACCGGGGTGTCAATGGCCGAAAAATTCTCAAATACCATTTTTCTATTTTTTTCCCATAATTTCCCACATATTTTTCATATTTTTCTGTAATTTATTTTAATATATGGGTGGGTCCCTGGACCGGGTCAAACCCGGTCCACCGGCCTGCTCCGACTCCGGTCCAACCGGGTCGGCCCGACCTTGCGGACCCACCCGGGTCGGGTCGGGTTGGGCCGACCGCCTAACCCAATGGGTTGGGCCAGGACCCCAGTAGATCCCCTCCCCCACTTCCTCTTCTTCTTCTTCCTCCGAGAGACGCCTGGTTCACTTTTTTTTTTTTTTTTTTTTTTTTTCTTATCTTTTCTTTGGTTTGGGTTGGGGTTTTCTCCACCCCAACCCCGGTGGAGTCGATGGCGGTGGAGACACCCCCGCCATCTCCACCTCGACTGCCCGGTTCGGCCTCCATGGCCGAACCCCTTCATGGCCACCATGGCCGACACTTCGACCACCCAACAATCAACAATGTAAATGGCTTACCTCCACCCCGGTTTTCCGCGCTCCAGCCTCTCTTCTTCTTCCTCCTCCTCTCCTCCTCCTCCTCTGTTTCTCCTCCTCCCGCCTTATGAGTGTGCGGTGTGAGAGGAGAGGTGTGGGAGAGTGTACGTGAGGAGAAGGTGAGGTGAGGTAGTGACGTGAGAGAGAAGTCAACATGATGAGGGGGTGAGGTGGAGTGTACATGTGGGTAAGCTAGTTGACCCTTTGTCTTTGACTCCAAAATGTGACCCAAATTGGGACATTCGCCTATGTTTCGAGCGTTTCGACGTCCGGGTTACGCGTCCGAATCGCGATGTACGCGCGCCGCTGCGTCATTAGTCACCGAACATCTATTACATAGTAATTATTTGACCATTATTTATTTATTTATTTATTTTGTGTGTTTTAGTTTCTCCGACCTAGTGTACCCATAGTTCGCTCCTCGGTCACAGTATCGACACGTTTTTCGAGACGAACACCCGTTACACTATCTCGCTCGGTTCGATGATAGAATTACACACATGCGATGTTAATCGAATAACTCGATGCACAATATCGCAAATAGGCAAACAATCACACAAAATTACTATTTACCTAGTCAGCATGCCCCGCCCTATTTGCGGTATCCACGTGGATCTGAGCTGTCGTCCAAGTCTGGAAATAAATAATAATAACGGCGTAATTAAAATTTGGGCCGTTACAACTCTTCCCAACTAGAAAAGAAATTTCGTCCCGAAATTTTAAATAACTTGAAGTTTCGTACCATGAATTAGTTGAGGGTAACGTTGCCGCATAGTAGACTCAAGCTCCCAAGTGAGTCCTTCTGTACCATGATGTTGCCAACGAACCAACACCTTGGGATCTCCCTGTTCCTAAGCGTCTGAGTCGCGCGGTCCACAATTGCTATCGGTCGCTCCTCATATGTTACATCAGGCCGAACCTCGATCCGTCTCAAGTCAACCATCGGTCTCGGTCCGACTCTAGCCAATCTTAACATCGAGATATGAAATGTAGGATGAACACCAGCTAACTCTGCTGGCAAGTCCAATCTGTAAGCTACACTGCCAACTCGTGCTGCGACTCTGAATGGTCCTATGTATCTCGGCGCCAATTTTCCCTTAATCCCAAATCTCTGCTGACCCTTCCATGGGGAAACCTTTAGATAAACCATGTCGCCCTCTTCATAGCTCAGACCCTCGTGATACTTATCTGCATATTTCTTCTGTCTATCTTGTGCTGCTTGAAGTCTCTGTCGAATCTCGCCTAATCTTCTCCGTGTGATCAACAACTATCTCTCGCCCAATCGCGTCAGTATCCTCAGTGCGCCGCCCAACACGCAGGGTGATCCGCAGGGCTCGCCATACAAATACCTCAAATGGAGGCATCCCGATACTCGCCGATAGCCGTTATTGTAAGCAAACTCACACAACGGTAAATAATCCTCCCACGAACCTCCAAACCGCAAAATACAAGCCCCGAGCATATCTTCCAGAATCAGATCGATCTCGGTGATCGTCCGTCTGTCTCGAGGATGGTAAGTCGTACTAAATTGCAACCTAGTGCCAAACCGCTCCCGCATCGCCTCCCGAATTTCGAAGTCAACCTAGATCTCAGTCGGATACACATAGAGACGGCACCCCGTGCAATCTAACGATCTCTCTCTCGAAGATAATGCTCACCGCTGGGGACGAATATCTCATAGAAATAGGAATGAAATGCGCCGATTTCGTGAGTCCGTCGATCACAACCCAAACCGCATCGTGTCTCCTCGTAGTCCATGCGGTAACCCACCGACAAAATCCATAGTGACGTGTTCCCATTTCCACCGTGGAATTGGTAGTGGGCCGTAGTAAACCACCCGGTCTCCCGTGCTCGGCCTTAACTTAACTGGGCAAATATGACAACTCCTTACGTACTCGCCAACGTCGGCCTTCATCCCCGGCCACCGGAACAATCGCCTCAAGTCATGATACATCTTGGTTCGACCAGGGATGAACCGTGTAATGCGAGACTCCGTGTGCGTCCTCCAAAATTCCGTCCCGTATCTCCGAATCTGCAGGTATCCACAACCTCCCCGGTGTCTCAAACACCGATCCGCCGACTCCGCCAATCCGTACACTCCGGATCTCGAGCCATACCACCGAACCGCTCATGAGTCCATCAATCCTCCGACACTCGCCACTCGTTCAATAGATACAATCGGAACTCATCATCGACAACAAATATATGGCTCGATCGTAGTAAAAACATCGGTCATGCACATAACCGACGCCGCCTCTAATAAGCCATGCTCGTGGGTCATATGTCGTACTACGATCATTGTCGATCACAATACCGCTTCGCTCAATGCGTCGGCTACAACATTCGCCTTCCCCGGGTGATACTCAATAGTGAAGTCGTAGTCCTTAAGTAACTCAAGCCATCTTCTCGACGCATGTTCAAATCTCTTTGAGTGAAAATATACCTCGACTCGATGATCGCGTGTAGAGTACGAACCGCTCTCCGTAGAGATAATGTCTCCAAGCCTTCAAGGTGCAAAACGATTGCGCAAGCTCCAAGTCATGCACTTTGGATAGTTAACCTCATGGGGTCTCAATCGTCGGGACAAGTAAGCTCTTCGGTCTACCCTCCCGCATCAAAACGCATCCAAGTCCAATGCTCGATGCATCCGTATACACCGATAAACTCTTGCCCGGCTCGGCAATGTCAACACCGGCGCAAGTCAATCTTCTCTTCAACTCCCAAAAAGCTTGCTCACACTCCTGGACCAATCAAATTTGACATCCTTCTTAGTCGGTCTAGTCATTGGTCTGCAATCGAGGAAAAACCACAGTACGAAGCGGCGGTAGTATCCTGCTAGTCCCAGGAAACTCCGAATGTCAAAAGCGATTCGGTGTCCTCCACTCAATAATTGCCCGAATCTTCTCTCGAATCCACGAGAGATACCCGATCGCTAATAACATGTCCCAAAAATCTTATTGCACTCGGCCGTAAATCACACTTGCTAAATTTGGCGTATAGTCTATGCTCTCTCAGTGTCGTCAAAACCGCTCTGAGATGCCTTGCATGCTCCTCACGCGTCTTGCTGTAAATCAAGATGTCATCAATAAAGACGATGACATACCTGTCCAAGTATGGTCTCAAGACCCTATGCATCAAATCCATGAAGATCGCCGGGGCATTAGTCAGCCCAAAAGGCATAACTGTAAACTCAAACAACCCATATCTTGTACTGAAAGTTGTCTTCTGACGTCCTCTTCTCGAATCCTCAACCGATGATAACACGAACGCAAATCAATTTTTGAGAAGAACTTGGCGCCAAATCAAACGATCGAAAAGATCGTCGATCCTGGGAGTGGGTAACGGTTCTTAATCACACCTGATTCAACTTCCGGTAGTCTATGCACATCCTCATTGAACCATCCTTCTTCTTCACAAATAATACCGGAGCTCCCCAAGGTGACATGCTAGGGTGAATGAAACCCTTCTCCAGTAAGTCATCCAACTGCCTCCTAACCTCCTCGTGCTCGACGGTGACATCCCGTAAGGTCTGCTAGCGCGCGGGTGTGTGTACGGGATCCGCTCAATGATGAACTCAATCGCTCTTGACGGTGGCAATCCTGGTAAATCATCTGGAAATATGTCGACAAAGTCTCGAACTACTGGAACATCTTCTATCCTGACTTCAGCCCTAGCCTCAGGCTCGACTATTGCTGCAAATGCCTCCATCTCCTGAGTCGTAGCTAGTCGGCCTCTTGTAATGGGTAGTGCGGTAGCGACTCCAGAAATGTAAACTCGGAATCCCCGGAACCCGAAACGTGTGTCTTATTGAAACAATCAAGTGCGCATGATATGCCGCCAACCAGTCCATCCCTAAAAGTGCATCAAACTCGAGATACTCTAGGACACGTAAGTCTATCGGAATCGATGTCCCTCTACCTCTATCGTGCGCTCCGACATATCCTCAGGTTAGGGTATATCTTATCCCCAATGGCGAAATGCGAGGACAAGGTGTGTGTCTAGCGTCTGTGATGCTAACCCTAACTCTCCTACCATGCGTCCAAAGAATAAATGATAATGTACTACCGAATCTATCATAACATGCATCGGTCTACTCATAATAGATAACGTACCCTCGACGAGTACATCGGTCGCATCTCGATCTGGCTGCGCGACTGCATGTGCTCTCTCCCTAGCCTGACCCTGCTTGTGCTCCTGGTAATGTCAGTGGTGTCCCGCAATCAGCTTTCAGGTGCCCTCTCTGACCACAACGATAACAATGACGTCTCTCCTGCCCAGCCCTGAATCTCGACCACGACCTGGTCTCTCTGACCCCTGTCACGGCCTCCCTGATCCCTATCCTGACGATACTGTTGTGGCTGACGTCGCGGCTGCTCTGTGGGTGCAGGAGCTAAGGCATGCGTCTGCTGCCTATCCTCGTACTGGAACTGGCTATCCCGGTGATCAACCTTACGGTCCCTATCTCGTCTATCATCTCGACGACCTCTATTAAGCTGATCTCTCTGTCTCTTCGGTCTTTGATCTGACCGAGAACTCTGACCCGTCTGTACTGCAGTGCCTATCGTACGTCCGCCTTTCGTCCAATAGTAGTGTCTCATAAGATAATGCTCGATCATACACCTCCCGAAGAGTAGTAGCACTGTCGAGACTATCGCGTCGACAATCCGCTCATCAACACCACGTACGAAATAGTAAATGCGGCGTCTCGTGCCCGCTACATCCATCGAGAAACCGCAATAGGTATCGGTGCATCGCTCCATGTCTTGCATCAATGAGCGGTTACCCTGTCGTAGAGCCGTAAAATCCTCCTCAATCTCGGCTCACCGCATGGGGATGAACTCGTCATAGAACAACTCTCTAAACTCCGCCCATGTCGCGCTCCTCAGGTGGATATCCAAATAAGTCATCCACCAAACCGCTCGCATTACCTCTCGGACATGCTCCGGATAAACGCGCCTGTATGCTTTGTCATCATTCCGCATCAGCTTATGGAAACGCTCATGCGAAACTATCCACTTCCCTGCTGCCTCAGGGTCTCCACCTCCGTAAAAGTATCCCGGCTGAAACTTCATAAACTCTCTAACAAGCTTCGCCTGTGGGGTCAAGGTGAATGCGGAAGTAGCAGGAACAGTAGTAGCTGTCGGCTGCTCAGTGGTCATAGGTAGGGGCGTAAGAGTCGAAGTCTCTAATGGTATCACCATAGCTGGCGAGACTCCCTCAGCTCGGGTCTCCGAAAGTGGTGTATCAGTAGGCATAGGTGATGTAGTCGGGGCGACGGATGTCTGTACCGTAGGTGCTACCAGAACTGTGGGAACTAATGCTGCTGTCGCGGCGGGTGTCGCGGCCTGAGCTCTAAGTAGCTGAAGGATCTCTGTCAGCTGGGAATCGTGGGCTGCAAGTCGATCCTCTATACTCTGAGTCGCTACGGTAGTAGTAGTGACGTCCCTAGTAGGATCACTAGTCTGTCCTATCTCTGGCTGGGTCGAGGGCTGTCCGTCCATCGTGATCTGTATCGAAAGGCGTGCGTCGGATCAGCCTCGGTATATATATACGTGTTAATATATAATTTACAATAAAACATAACATTTGTATAAATCTTAATTCTACCCGTCTCACCATCACTTCCCAACTAGAGTTCTAAGGCAAGTACATCGGGTTTCCACATCTAAATTTTAAATTTTTAAGTCTTATGCTCTTTCGCTTAATTTCCCGAGGTTCCTCGAAACTCTCGCTTTGATACCAACCGTAACGGCCCCCGAAACCCGAGGTCGCCACGTGGGAGGCGCGGTCCCAACATCTGTCGATCCTTGACCTACTTTGGGTCCCATGCGCCACTCAACGTCCCTTGTTACATCATAACTACTCATTATGCATGTTAAGCTCATTTCGTAATCAATTTAGCTCAACAGTTTAATCATTTTTTTATGGCATTAAAAACAAAACAAATGCGGAAGTCTTAAATTTAAAAACAAGTAAAACAATTAAATTTATCATCAAAATGAGCATCAATTTAAGAGCAACACCTATTGTGGAAAACCCGGAACAAGATTACGTATATAGACGACAATACTAAGCGATAATATATACCAAGATGCGGTGTCTATCCTGGTCTCCCAATACCCAAAAGTAAAACAAAATATCAAAACCACACGTACTAGTAGGTCCTCGACCGCGGCAATCGATAAAGTCGCCCAAAATACCCTTGCCTCTACTAGCACTAGGATCTCTGCACTCGACCATCATAAAAGCAAGATGGAGAGTACGGTTAGTAAGATTTCAACGAAGTACACCGAGCATTTATAAGGAAATAAATAGATGCCAATAAACATGTCAAATAATCATGCGGAAACTAAACAGCAGCACCGTGCTAAGATCATCACATGAATAATTAACACGAAAGAACAAAGTGTGTACTCGTCCCGTCGTCGACTAAATCGTACTTCGGACCCCCAGATCCTTTCAAATGGGTGCCCCCACTTCCTTTCACCTGTTCCTCGCGGGCTTAACCGACACGTGCACCCTTACATCGGTCGCAATTCACCGAATGTCTCGATCACACGTGCTACGATAGTGTGCCATAAGTACACAACGAACAGTGGGAGTAACTCGACCACCAACCCAAACATATCACGGAATAGAATACAATAACAAGGAATAGAAAATCAACGATGAAAATGTAAACCCTCGGTGACTTTCGGATGAAATCTTACGTACCTCAAAACGCACTCCAAGGTTTCACTCACGTCTCGAGATACGTGTCCGACTCCCGATTTTGGTCTCCTAAGTTCCCGGTGTCCAATTAAGCCATTTTAACTAGTTTAGAGTTAAATTCAATGAATTTATAATGTGTGGCCCAATTATAAAGATTTTCATTTCAAAAAGTTTTGGTTTGACACCCCTTTCGAATTATACCTGGTGTCAACTACCGAAAAATTCTCAAATACCATTTTTCTAGATTTTTCCCATAATTTCCCACATATTTTTCATATTTTTCGTAATTTATTTTAATATATGGGTGGGTCCCTGGACCGGTCAAACCGGTCCACCCGGCCTCAGTCGACCCGGTCCCAATCGGTCGGCAGGCCCGGTTCGGACCCACCCGGTCGGGTCGGGTTGGGCCGACCGCCCAACCTGTGGGCTGGGCCCGGACGCCCAGTGATCCCCTCCCCCACTTCCTCTTCTTCTTCTTCCTCCCGAGACGCCTCTGGTTCACTTTTTTTTTTTTTTTTTTTTTTTTTTTCTTATCTTTTCTTTGGTTTGGGTTGGGGTTTTTCTCCACCCCAACCCCGGTGGAGTCGATGGCGGTGGAGACACCCCCATCTCCACCTCGACCGGTTCGGCCTCCATGGCCGAACCCCTTCATGGCCACCATGGCCGACACTTCGACCACCCAACAATCAACAATGTAAATGGCTTACCTCCACCCCGGTTTTCCCGCGCTCCGCCTCTCTCTTCTTCTTCCTCCTCTCTCCTCCTCCTCCTCTCGTTTCTCCTCCTCCCGCCTTATGAGTGTGCGGTGTGAGAAGGAGAGGTGTGGAGAAAGGTGTACGTGAGGAGGAGAAGGTGAGGTGAGGTAGTGACGTGAGAGAGAAGTCAACATGATGAGGGGGTGAGGTGGAGTGTACATGTGGGTAAGCTAGTTGACCCTTTGTCTTTGACTCCAAAATGTGACCCAAATTTGGGACATTCGCCTATGTTTTCGAGCGTTTCGACGTCCGGTTACGCGTCCGAATCGCGATGTACGCGCGCATTGCGTCATTAGTCACCGAACATGTCTTATTTATTTATTTATTTATTTTGTGTGTTTTAGTTTCTCCGACCTAGATTTTGAGGCGAACACCGTTGTGGATAGAATTACACACATGCGATGTTAATCGAATAACTCGATGCACAATATCGCAAATAGGCAAACAATCACACAAAATTACTATTTACCTAGAGAGATGATCCACGTGGATCGATTCTTCGGGATTCATATCGTTCCCGATTCATATCGTTCATCATCCAGGAAGGACCAAAATGTATCATGATATGAAAAAACATTTTTGGTGGCCTATGATGAAAGCGGACATATCAGAGTATATCAAGAAGCGTGGGATGCTGCGCGGTGAAGAAGCGAGCATCGTAGACCTGGAGGATTACTACAGCCACTTCCCATTCCACAATGGAAGTGGGAAGACATAGCTATGGATTTCGTTCGAGGATTGCCGAGAACTGTTCATAGACATGATTCCATATGGGTGATTGTGGACAGATTGACGAAATCTGCCCATTTCATACCAGTTGCAACTCATTACACATTTGACCAGCTGAGTGTATTGTTCGAGAGAGAGATTATCAGGCTGCATGGAGTACCTTTGACTATTACGTCAGACAGAGATGCTATGTATACGTCCAAGATGTGGCGGAGTATGCAGGAGCAATATGGTACACGTTTACAGTTTAGCACAACCTTTCACCCTCGATCGATGGGCGGTGATCGAGAGGTTGATACAAACTCTCGAAGATATGCTCAGGGCGTGTGTACTTGAGTTTGGCGGATCGTGGGAAGAGTATTTACCGTTGTGTGAATTTGCATACAACAACAGTTATCAGGCGAGCGTTGAAATGGTGCCATTTGAGGCGTTATATGGCAGACCGTGTCGCTCACCATCTTGTTGGGCTGAGAGCAAGTCCGAAATTTATTAGGGCTGAAATTGTTGTCGATCACACGAAAAGGTAAGGCAGTTCGCCGAAGCTTAAGGGAGCCCAGGAGATGCAAAAGAAGTATGCAGACATGTATCGCAGCGATCTCACGTACGATGAGGGAGCTATAGTGTATCTAAATGTTTCTCCTCGTAAGGGTCATTATCGATTTGGTTTGAAAGGCAAATTAACACCGAGATTCATTGGACCTTTCAAAATCAAGAAACGGGTTGGAAAGGTTGCTTATGAGTAGAGTTACCTCCACAAATGTCGGGAATTCATCCGGTGTTTCATATATTGATGCTTCGACTAGCTAAGTCAAAGGCAAACGAGAGACCTACAGTGGATTTGAGTCAGATTGATTTGAGTGAGGATATCTCATATGAAGAGCAACTAGTTCAGATTCTTGACCGAAGGGTACAACAGTTAAGAAACAAGTCTATCCCGAAAGTGTTAGTCAAGTGTCAGTTTCATGGATATTCAGAACTCACATGGGAACGGGAAGACTATATGCGAGACAGATTTCCGTACCTTTTCGAGTCAGGTACATTTTAAAATTCATTTAGTTTAAGTTCGAGGACGAACTTCCTATTAGTTTGGAAGTATTGTCACGGTCCAATAATTTATACACGTTTAATTCGTTAATTAGGACACAATGACTCATGATGTGGAACCCGCAGTGCGATACGTGTGACTACCGAGGCACGGTGGCCGAGGTAAATGTTATATTTGTTGTGTTGTATGCCTAGTGTAATGTATTTGTATAGACCACTAAGTCATTTACGGGTATGCAGATACCGAGACGAGTGGGGACGCGCCTCGAGTCGCGTGTCGACGTGGGCCCGAGGTAGCAGCTCGTGGGGTAAGTGTAACTAGTTAAATTACATTTATAAAAAAAATTAAAATTAAATGCATAGAACTTGTGGGGGGAAAGTAGCCACAAAGATATATATGTATATATATATATAATGTCATCTTTATCTCATTCTCTCCAAACAAAAAACAAAAAACACACAACAGAGACGACGCACAGAGGAGGAAGAAAGGGAGAGAAGAAAGAAATGAGAAAGAAAGATCGAAAGAGAGATCGACCAAGCTCGAAGCAAGGTCAGTTGTTGATTTAAATTGTCGATTTGGTTGTTGGCTGTTGCTGTTGTGTGTCGGTTGTTGTTGTTGTTGTCGGTGTCGTGGCCATGGAGGGCCGAACCTCCATGGCCGACCGAGAGAGGAACGGGGGAGATGGCAAAGGGATCTCCCTTGCCATCAAAACCCATTGGGGTTGGGGTTGGGAGCCAACCTCAACGCCTCAAGAAAAAAAAAATCAGAACCAGAGCACGAGTGCTCTGGTGAAGAAGATGATGGGAGTCGGGTCGGGTCCCGAACCCAACCTGGGGTCGGGTCGGGCGGACCTGACCCGAGGGGACCGGTCGACCGACCCGGTCCGGCTGGATCGGGTCGGGTTGACCCGATCCACTTCAAAAAAAAATATATTTAATTATTTAATTAAATTAAACTGTTTTTTAATATATAATAAATTCCTGAAAATAGATAAAATTATAGAAAATTAAGGAAAATTCCAGAAAAATGGGAAAAATATATTTTTGATCCAAATCAATAAAACTGCAATATTTTTATAAAAAAGTGAAAAATTCGAGAGTCGGTTGAGGCGTTATACCGGGGTTTTACCTTGAAAAACGCGAAATCGGTAAATTGGTCTCGAACTCAATTTCGACCGATTTCGACCAACTTATAAATTGTGAATAAGTAATAATAACACTAAATTGATAAATTTTCAAATGTTAGGACAGTAGAGGAGCTATTACGGGGTTTGGGTGCGTACATCGACGCGACGGAAGCCGGATAGCTTAGGAATTGATGTGTGTATGTAAGTAAACTGATTTGAGACATTTATTTACATTTCATTCCATTTATTTATTTATTCTCAGTTATTCGAACTGAATTGCCTTTGAAATCCATACGCTATGACTTGTTCAGTTGCTCATTTTATGATGTTCATAGCATACTCTGTTTTGTATATCATTGATTTCAATTCCTATACTTTGTCATGTTGATTGTTGTATGTGGAAGTCAGTGATATAGCATGCTATTAGGATAGTTTGTTTATTTTGACTCAAATCCTTTGTGCATTAGTATGCTATTACATCTCTTGGATTCCAATGTTGTGTCATTATTGAATATGAAAGTGGTTCTTGTGGTTAGGGTCATTTGATGATAGAAATTCAGCTTTCATACGGGGGTCACTAGACTTGTCGGGATGTTAGGGAATTTCTCCACTACCTTGCATGACACACGAGGTAACGTGCCTCGAACGGGGTAACCGGACCTCGGGGTTTGTTGGCGCAAGAATAACTTGGGTGAACATGACGAGTTTTAAAACTCGGGTATGTTAACAAGTATACATTTCGGTGACGACTAATTCACTTGGAATAGAAAAGGCGTATTGTACATACGACCTTTTGACATTATGATATAGAGCTCAAATTTTAATGAAATGCTATGCGCGAGCTTACATTGTAGTGGAAAGGCTTGAGGTGATGAAGATCACGTACGACCGACCCTAATCCATTACTACTTAGCCTTCAGTCAGTTTCATATTTGGTTAACTCAAATATCTCTTTGCATGGTGTTTCTTTCAGCATAGTTTCTATTTAAATTATGCAATTTGATACTTGTTGTCTGTTTGGGAATGTTGATCGATGTCTCTCAATATTACTTAAATAATTTCATGTACTCACCGTCTAGTTTGTGACGGTGGGTGCCGATCAGCCGAGTAGCAGACCAGGCAAAGAGAGAAGATTGGTGACTACCTCTCGAGCCTAGAGGACTGCTACGACATACTTTTGTACGTTTTGTATTCTTTTGTATTACATTTTTATGTACATGCTTTTACTTTTGGGTTGAGTGATAGGAATACCTGACTATAGACACATGTTATATATATCACCATTTTTGTTTATATATGCATGTGATCACTATTTCCTGGTTTTTCCACAATAGGTTAGGCCTTAAGATTTCATTTCCACTAGTAACTAAATAAGACTTCCGCTGAATAATTTGTTAGAAAAAAAATTTAAGTAACTCTGATTCATAGACAACCATAGGTTAGTCACTAGAACAAGTAAGTTAACTGTAGGTGGTATCATAAATGGTAAGTGTGTAGGTGTTTAAATAAGGCTGACTAATTCCTCGTTAGATCCTATAGGTGAGATTAGGGCTTAATTAAGGGATTAGGCCGGGCGGTGCCCTTATTTGTAGTTGGGGTCGTCACAGTTGTCCCCGTAGGTACAGTAACTGCTACTGGCTCCTTGGGTGTGGCAACCGCTGTACCAAGTGCTGTCAGTGCGACGGTCTGATATCGTAACAGGCGTAGTACCTCGACCATCTGAGTCTCTTGAGCCGAGAGTCGATCCTTCATACTAGTTGTAATCGGGAATCCCTAGCTGCATCACCAGCCTGATCAGTCACATGAGGCATAGTCAACTGTTCATCCATAATTTGCATCGAGAAGCGTGCTCCAAATCAGCTTCGATGTATATACGTATATGACATAAATATTAAAAATATAACACGTATATAAACCCAATCTCTACCTGTCGCACATCACATCCCAACTAAAGTTCTAAGGCAATAGCATCGAGTTTCCACAACTAAAGTTTATTTATTAAATTTTAAGCTCTTTCAATTTACATTCCCAAGTTCCTAGAACTTTGGGCTTTGATGTAACGACCCATTTTATTAATGTCGTTATTTATATCGTAATTGCAAACATGAACGCCAGCTCGGATCTACGTGAACGTCGCGGGTAGGCTAGGACACACGTCGACCTAGGTGCACTAGTTAATTGAGTGTTGGATTGCTTGTTTGCAATGCATTTCATAAATTTATTTGTTAATACATCGCATGTGTGTATGTTAAATAGCGATATCGTGCGAGGGTGTGTGGCGGGTAGTCACCTCGAAGTGCATGTTACCCTCGAAATGCGAGGGTGTGTGACAGGTTCACTAGGAAAACTCAACAAGCTTACATAAATATGACAAAGTTATTAAGTTGAAATGGGTAATGCAATCAATGGCTAACTATATTGAAATTTAAATAATAGACTATGGCGTGCATCGAAATACGTGTCGAGACGCGGGGCACCGGATACTGGGTAGCCGAAGGTTAATGGGACCATGAGATGGGTAAATTGGATAAATAAAACACTAAACATATGATTTTGTAAGGCTTAATGTAATGCGACATCAATTAAATAAGCTAAGCCTATAGTTTACACTAAATAATGAAGACCATGAGATGAATATCTAGATGATCATAATGAGTAGTACTAGGAGATGAGTGTGCTATTGGAGTCATTAAGGATTGTGTTACAACATGTTTATACACCACAAGATAATCCTCGAGTTACATTTCACACTTGATTATAATCAAATATATACGAGACTTAGTGGAGTTTTTTTATCAATCTACTCAAATTTTTCTCATGCAATCTGAGAAAACCAGGGAGAGAGAGAGAGAGAGAGACAATTCAAACTGGGAATTCACACATTAGAGACCAAATCAAGAGCTCAAACCAAGGTAATCATCATCTTCATCTCCTCCACTCTCCAATGAACCCATTTTTGATTGAATTGAGTGAATTCAGATTTGATGGTTAAACCTCTAATTTTTGGTGAAACCTTGATGTATTACATGTTATTAGATCATATTCATATATAGGGAATTCACCACTGGTTTACTTCGAATTGATGATTTTGATGAAATTGGAAAGTTGTGGTGAATGCAAGAATTTGAAGAATTTGTCTTAAAATTTATGTTCTAGAGTGTGCTAGATGTTGCTTTGAAGTTAATATTGTATGTAAAGCATGTGTAAACCAATAAGGTAATTGAGAGGGTTATGACAAAATTCTTGACTTGAGAATTTTGTCCCAGAGCACAGATAGCGCTACCTAGAACGGTTAGCGCGCTAATCGTTCTGGGTTGCTAATTGTTCTTCATCTCGAAGAACAGTAGTGCACTATATAATTCCCTTAGCGCGCTATCATCAGAGTGCGCTACACATGTTCCTTAGCGCGCTAACTGCAGATCAAAATGAATTTTTAAGGGTCGTTTTGGTGATTTCTCACCTAAAACATGACTAAACACTAGGACATAACCTGAAACTATACAAATTTGACTTCAGGGACTTGGGGAAACCATAGCTCGGTACCGGGAGCTTATCGGGTCGGATACGGGAGTCTGGAGAGGTCGGAGAGCGGTATGAGGTTTGTAAAACCGAACTGAAAGACTATGAGTATTTGATTTTTTTTTTACATTTCATTTCTTTCATTCCTTGTTGTTCATTACTCTATTCCGTCACTTGGACGTGGGTTGAAGTTACTCCCCCGGATTTCCTGGTTATATGTTCATGATGCACTTGACTATAGCACGTGTGACACAACCCTTAGTGAATGAAGACCTGAGCTTGCCCTTAGTGCATATATTGGTGACTCAGTGGATTTGGCCAGCGCCGTGAGGGACCAAGTGTCGGGCCAGTTGGGCGCGACCACTGGTGGGAACTTGGTGACCCGAAGTACAGTCTAGTTCATATAGAGGGAGCACACACATTTGTTAGCTTGTATGATCTATTCATGCGATGAGCCATTTACAGTTGTCTGTTTTTATATATCGCATGTTTACTTGACATTATTCCTTGCATTTTCTTTACTTTATTATACGAATGCTCATAGGAGTTCCTTGGGATTTTACTTACTGGACTCGTCATCTATCTTTTTGTGATGAGTGAGTGCAGATCCTAGTACCAGTAGGGGCAAGGGGATCCTAGGCGACTGTATCTGATTGCCCTCTGTTGAGGACCTACTCGTACATGTTTGTTTTTGAGATTTTGTATATTTTGGGTATTGGGAGACTTGAGATTACATTGTACATGTATATATACCTTGTTGGTGGTATTGTCGCTTATATACAGAGTACTTTACAAGGTTTTCTACAGTAGGATTTGCTCTTTTGAATAATGTTTACCATGCTAAATTACTTATACTAATCGTATCAATTGAGGCTTCCGCTGATTTATGTTATCTTTTAAGAAACAACTCAGTAGTATGGTTAAGCATTAGAATAAACTGCAAATTAAGTAACATCTAAAATAGCAAATACCCACAAAAAATAAGTTTAGAAAATAAGGATAATCTATTAATTAATTTGATAATACATGCGTGGACAAGATTTGCAAGACATGAAGAAGATGGGCAGGTACCGGGCACGTGTAGTTAGGCTAGCTAACAAGGAGTACATGGAGACACGTCACCCCGGGGCGACAGGGCCGCTACAGTTGGTATCAAAGCAAAAGAGTTCTAGTAACTTGGAAATTTAAATTGAAAGAGCATAAGACTTAATAAATAAACCTAAGTAATGGAAACCTTTTGTTATGCCTTAAAACTTTAGTTGGGAAGTGAGGTGGGCCGGGTAGAGTTTGAGTTTATATATGTGTTATATTTTCAATATATATATGATATACGTATATACATCGAGACTGATCTGGAGCATGCTTCTCGATGCAGATCATGGACGGACAGTCGATGACGCCTCAGGAAACTAGTTATTCTAGTGGTACAACTATAGATTCCCCAGTTGCACCAAGTATTGAGGATCGACTCTTGACTCAGGAGATGCAGATGGCCGAGGTGTTACGGTTGCTATGAGATCAGACCGCCGCACTGACGGCACTTGCTACAGCAGTTGCTACACTCAGAGAGTCAGTAGCAATTATGGGACGTGCGGGGATAGTCATCACCCCGGTTGCTCCCCAGACACCAGTTAAGAGAGTAGTAGTGGATACACAAATAGAGAGAGCCACCGTAGTTATTGTTCCCTTAGAGATGCCAAATCCTACGCCTCCACCCACGACTACGGATCAAACGACTACTACCACTACTACTGCTACTACATTAGGATTCGTCTTAGCTCTAGAGGCGAAGATGCTGAGGGAGTTTCTGAAGTTTTAGCTAGGCTTTTTTTTTATGGAGGTGGTGACTCCGAAGCTACGGGGAAGTGGATTGTATCTCATCAGCGGTTCCATAAGCTGATGAGGAATGATGAGAGTGTTCAAGCACAACTGTTGAGAGCATGCTTGAGAGGTTACGCCGCAATATGGTAGACCACATATCAGGATACCCATCCAGAGCCGACGACATGGGCTGAGTTCAGGGAGCTGTTCTCTGATTAGTACATACATATGGAGATGAGACTGAGACTAATGGAGTTTTTGACCCTAATATAGGGTAACCGAACATTGATGTAGTATATGAAGAGATTTCGGTACCTACTCCAATTTTCGATGGTCGTAGCTGGGACGGAGTGTCTACAGATCTATTATTTCACCAGGGGAGTTGATGACAGGATTGCTTCAGCAGTGGTATCCTCTGGGAACCCATTCTGTAGGAAATCTTTGACAGAGCGTTGGCACATGACACATATCGATGCAGAGAAATGGCAGGCGTGTGGCTGGTACTTAGGTACAGACAGGGCAGAGTTCTCGGCCGGACCAAAGGCTGAAGAGACAGAGAGATCATCGGGATAGAGGCCGGAGGGATGATAGACGGGATAAGAGCCGCAGGGATGATCATTAGGGTAATCAGTTTCAGTATGAGGAGAGGCAGCCGGTTCATGCCATCACATCAGCACCGGTAGATCAGCATAGGCCAGCGCCGCAGATGTACCGTCAGGGTCAAGATCAGGGGGGACATGGCAGGGGTCAGAGAGACCAGGGTCATGGTCCGAGATTTAGAGACGGACAGACGGTAGGTAGGATAACCGCAAATGCCATAAGTGTGGTCAGAGGGGACACTTGAGGGTCGACTGCAGGACACCACCGTCACCACGTCGAGAGCCAGAGCAGGCCAAAAGAGAGCTCATGCGGTAGCACAGCCGGATGGCGGAGCGACCAGACAACTCGTCGAGGGTACGTAGCATATTTTTGGTCGACCTATGCATGTTATGTTTGACTCTGGTAGCACGTTATCATTTATTGATGGACATATTGTTGGAGTGTTAGGGTTAGATAGATAAACACTAGACACGCACCTTGTCCTCAGTACGGCCGTTGGGGACAAGATATACCATAACCGGATATATAGAGACGTGATGATAGAGGTTGAGGGACATCAGTTACCAGCTGATCTTCGAGTATTAGAGTATTTAGAGTTTGACGTGCTTCTTCGGATGGATTAGTTATCACCCTATTATCCACGGATAGATTGTTATGGTAAGAGGATAGAGTTTCGTATTCTTGGGATACTAGAGTTCTCACTAGTTGGATCCGCGACTGATTTACCTATCACTAGAGGTCGACTAGCTACAACGCAGGAGATGGAGACATTTGCGTGATAGTTGAGTCGAGGTTAGGACGAAGGTCAAGATTGAGGACGTACCGGTAGTTAAAGATTTTGTTGATGTATTTTCGGATGACCTACCAGGATTGCTATCGCCACGAGCTGTTGAGTTTATCATTGAGTTGATACCGGGGACACAACCGATTGCTAGTATACCATATAGGATGTCACCATCGGAGTAGGAAGAGGTTAGACGATAGTAGGATAAGTTGTTGGAGAAGGGTTTTATTCACCCTAGAATGTCACCTTGGGGAGCTCTTGTGTTGTTTGTGAAGAAGAATGATGGTTCGATGAGGATGTGCATAGACTATAGGAAGCTGAATCAGGTGACAGCTTAGAAACCGTTACCCACTTCCTAAGATAGATGATCTATTCGATCAGTTGGCGGGTGTCAGATTCTTCTCGAAAATTAACCTTCATTCAAGTTATCATCGGTTGAGGATTCGAGAGAAGGATATCCAGAAGACCATTTTCAGCACTAGATACGAGCTATTTGAGTTCACAGTCATGTCGTTTGGGCTGACTAATGCCCTAATGATTTTCATGGATTTGATGCACAGGGTCTTGAGACCATATCTAGACAGATTTGTCATAGTCTTCATCAACGACATTTTGCAGGACTCGTGAGGATCACGAGGGACATCTCAGGGCAGTTTATGACATTGAGAGAGCATAGATTGTACGCCAAGTTCAGTAAGTGTGACTTCTGGTTGAGTGCGGTAAGATTTTTAGGACATGTCATCAGTGACCAGGGTATCTCTGTGGATTCAGAGAAGATTCAGGCTATCATTGACTGGAGGACGCTTGAGTATGTTGCCGATGTATAGAGTTTTCTCGAACTGGCTGGATACTACTGGCGATTTGTGCAGGATTTTTCTTCGATTGTGGCGCCGATGACGAGACTGACCAAACAAAATGTTAGGTTTGATTGGTCAGAGCAGTGTGAGCATTTTTTCTGTGAGTTGAAGAGGAGGTTGACTTCCACGCCAGTATTGACATTGTCGGAGCAGGGCTAAACTTTGACAGTTTATATAGATGCGTCAGACATTGGTCTAGGATGCGTGTTGATGCAGGAAGGTAGACCAGTTTCCTATTTTTCCAGGTGGTTGAGACCCCATGAGGGAAATTATCCAGTGCACGACCTGGAGATGGTAGCGATCGTCTTTGCACTGAAGGCTTAGAGGCATTATATTTATGGAGAGAGGTTCATATTGTACACAGATCGCCAGAGTTTACGTTACATCGTCACTTAGAGGGATCTGAACCTACGCCAGAGGAGATGGCTTGAGCCGTTGAAGAATTATGACTTCGCTATTGAGTATCACCCTAGGAAAGCGAATGTCGTAACATACGTATTGAGTAAGAGTGGGATTGACGGTCAGGCTGTTCTGCAACCTATGACACACGAGCATGTCTTGTTACAGGCGGCATCAGTTATGTGCATGATAGAGATATCTACTACGACTGAACAACACATTTGTGGTCAGATGAGGGTTCCGACCGTATCGATTGATAGAGTTGCCGAGTGTCAAAGGGCTGATGAGCTTTATGAGCGGTTCGGTGGTCTGGCTCGGGATCCGGAGTGCACTGATTGGACAGAGACCACAGATCGGTGTTTGAGACACCGAGGGAGATTGTGGATACCAGCGGATCAGGATATACTGGACGAGATTCTTGAGGACGCACACTGGTCTCACTACACAGTTCATCCTGGTCGGACCAAGATGTACCATGATTTGAGGCGACTATCCAGGTGGCCAAGGATGAAGGATGATGTAGGCGTGTACGTCAGGAGTTGTCACATTTGCCAACAGGTGAAAGCTGAGCACAGGAGACCCAATGGGTTGTTACAGCCGTTGCCCATTCCACAGTGGAAATGGGAACACATCACCATGGATTTTGTCAGTGAACTATTGCAGACCTCAAGGCGCCACGATGCAGTTTGGGTGGTGATTGATAGATTGACGAAATCGGCTCATTTCATTCTAATTTCTATGAGATACACGTTTCCCAAGCTGAGCATATTGCTTGAGCAGGAGGTTATTAGACTACATGGGGTGTCGATTTCCATTGTGTCAGGCAGAGATCCCAGATTAACTTCGAGACTTTGGGAGGCTATGCAGAAGCAGTTTCGCACTATGTTGTAGTTTAGTACTGCTTACCATCCTTAGACCGACGGACAGTCAGAGCGACTGATTGATCTTGGAGGATATGCTCATAGCTTGCATATTGCAGTTTTGGGGTTCATGGGAGGATTATCTGCCTTTGTGTGAGTTTGCATACAATAACAGCTATCAGGCGAGCATTGACATGCCACTATTTGAGGCAATGTATGGGAGGCCTTGTAGATCACCTGCGTGTTGGGCGGAGCCGGAAGATACAGTGACAGTGGGGCCTGAGATAGTTGTTGATCATAAAGAGAAGATCAGATAGATTCGTCAGAGGTTATGAGCCGCACAGGAAAGACATAAGAAATATGCGGATCGATATAATAAGCGACTGAGCTATGAGGAGGGCGACATGGTATACCTGAAGGTTTTCCCTTTGAATGGTCAGCAGAGATTTGGTATTAAGGGGAAACTAGCGCTGAGATTCATTGGGCCATTCAATATTGCGCAACGAGTGGGCAGTGTTGCATATCGCCTAGAGTTACATGTAGAGTTAGCTGGGGTTTAACCGACATTCCACATTTCGATGTTGAGACTAGCTAGGTCAGGGCCTAGACCGACTATTGATTTGGGGTAGATTGAGGTTCAGCCTGACGTGACTTACGAGGAGAGGCCGATAGATATCGTTGACCACAAAGTTCAAATTCTCTGGAATAAGGAGCTCTCTAAGGTCCTAGTTCGTTGGAAGTATCATGAGATGGAAGGACTTACCTAGGAGCTCGAATCAACGATGCGAGAATGATATCATTAATTATTTCACAGTACGACATCCAATTATATTAAATTTCGGGATGAAATTTTATTTAGTTGTGAAGAACTATAACGACCCATTTTATTAATGTCGTTATTTATATCGTAATTGCAGACATAGACGCCAGCTCAGATCTATGTGGACGCTGCGGTTAGGCTAGGACACATGTCGACCTAGGTGCACTAGTTAATTGTGTGTTTGATTGCTTGTTTGCGATGCATTTCATAAATTTATTTGTTAATACATCGCATGTGTGTATGTTGAATAGTGATATCGTGCGAGGGTGTGTGACAGGTAGTCACCTCGAAGTGCGTGTTACCCTCGAAATTCGAGGGTGTGTGATGGGTACACTAACTTAACAAACTTACATAAATATGACAAAGTTATTAGGTTGAAATGGGTAATATTCTCAGAGGCTAACTATATTGAAATTTAAATGACAAAGTTATTAGGTTGAAATGGGTAATGTACTTAGAGGCTAACTATATTGAAATTTAAATAATAGACTATGACGTGCATTGAAATGCATGTCGAGACGCGGGGTACCGGATACTGGGTAGCCGAAGGTTAGTGGGACCATAAGATGGGTAAATTGGATAAATAAAACACTAACCATATGATTTTGTAAGGCTTAATGTAATGCGACATCAATTAAATAAGCTAAGCCTATAGTTTACACTAAATAATGAAGACCATGAGATGAATATCTAGATGATCATAATGAGAAGTATTAGGAGATGAGTGTGCTATTGGAGTCATTAAGGAGTGTGTTACAACATGTTTATACACCACAAGATAATTCTCGAGATGCGTACGCACACTTGATTATAATCAAATATATATACGGGACTTAATGGAGTTTTTTATCAATCCACTCAAATTTTTCTCATGAAATCTGTGAAAAACTAGGGAGAGAGAGATAGTTCAAGGTGGGAATTCATACGTTAGTGACCAAATCAATAGCTCAAACCAAGGTAATCATTATCTTCATTTCCTTCACTCTCCAATGAACCCATTTTTTATTGAATTGAGTGAATTCAGATTTGATGGTTAAAACTCTGATTTTTTGTGAAACCTTGATATATTACATGTTATTAGATCATATTTATATGGATTTTACTACTGGTTTAATTCAAATTGATGATTTTGATGAAATTGGAAAGTTGTGGTGAATGCATGAATTTGAAGAATTTTGGTTAAAATTTATGTTATGGAGTGTACTAAATGTTGCTTTGAAGTTAATATTGTATGTAAAACATGTGTAAACCAATAAGGTAGCATTGAGAGGGTTATGACAAAATCCTCGAATTGAGAATTATGTCCTAGAGCACAGATAGCGCGCTACTTGGAACGGTTAGTGCGCTAATCGTTATGGGTTCCTAACTGCTCTTCGTCCCTAAGAACATTAGCGTGTTACCATCAAATAGCGCGCTACACATGTCACTTAGTGCGTTAACTGCAGATCAAAATGGATTTTTAAGGGTTGTTTTGGTGATTTCTAACCTAATACATGACTAAACACTAGGACATAACCTGAAACTATACAAATTTGACTTCAAGGACTTGGGGAAATTGTAGCTCGGTACTGAGAACTTGTCGGGTTGGATACGGGAGTATGGGGAGGTCGGAGAGCGGGGTGAGGTTTGTAAAACCCAACTGAAAGACTCTAAGTATTTGATTCTGTTTTTTTTTTTTTTTTTTTACATTTCATTTCTATCATTCCTTGTTGTTCATTACTCTATTCCATTACTTGGAAGTGGGTTGAGGTTACTCCCCCGAATTTCCTGGTTGTGTGTTCATGATGCACTTGACTATAGCACGTGTGACCCGACCCTCAATGAATGGCGACGTGAGCTTGCCCTTAGTGCACGTGTCGGTGACTCAGCGGATTTGGCCAGCGCCGCGAGGGACCAAATGTCGGGCCAGTTGGGCGCGACCATTGGTGGGAACTTGGTGACCCGAAGCACAGTCTAGTCTATCTGGAGCGAGCACACACATCTGTGAGCTTGTTTGTTATCTATTCATGCGATGAGCCATTTACAACTGTCTGTTTTTATATACCGCATGTTTACTTGATAGTATTCCTTGCATTTCCTTTACTTTATTATACGAATGACCAGATGAGTTCCTTGGGATTTTGCTTATTAGACTCGTCATCTGTCTTTTGTGATGATTGAGTACAGATCCTAGTACCGTAGGGGCAAGAGGAGCCTCGGCAACTACATCGGTTCCCCGTTGTCGATGACCTACTCGTACGTGTTGATTTTTGAGATTTTGTATATTTTGGGTATTGGGAGACTTGAGATTACACCGTACATGTATATATACCTTGTTGGTGGTATTGTCGCTTATATATATAGTACTTTACAGGGTTTTCCACAGTAGGATTTGCTCTTTTGAATAATGTTTACCATGCTAAATTACTTATACTAATCGTATCAATTGAGGCTTCCGCTGATTTATGTTATCTTTTAAGAAACAACCCACTAGTATGGTTAAGCATTAGAATAAACTACAAATTAAGTAACAGATAAAATAACTAAATACCCACAAAGAATAAGTTAAGAAAATAAGGATAATCTACTAATCAATTTGATTGGACACGATTTGAGAGACATGAAGAAGACGGGCAGGTACCGGACATGTGTAGTTAGGATAGCTGGTAAGGAGTACACGGAGACATGTCACCCCGGGCGGCAGGGCCGCCACATCTGATACCAACTGTGGTGGCCATTCCGCCCCTGGGTGACGTTTCTCCGTGTATTCCTCGCTCGGTAGGGCCTAACTACACGTGTCCGACACCTGCCTGTCCACCTCTTGTCTCAGAATTCATGTCCACGTGCGTTTTATCAAATTAGCTAGTGGATTATCAATTTTTTCTTAACTTATTCTCTTTAAGTATTTAGAAGTTTATTCTAGTGCCTAACCATACTAGTAGGTTATATCTTACAAGTTAACATATATCTGCGTGTAGAGACTAGCTAGGTCAAAGTCGAGACCGACTATTGATTTGGGACAGATTGAGGTTTAGCCTAACGTGACTTACGAGGAGAGGCCGATAGAGATCGTTGACCTAGAGTTCAGATTCTCCAGAATATGGAGCTCTCTAAGGTCCTAATTCATTGGCACCATCATGGAACGAAGGGAATTACTTGTGAGCTCGAGTCGATGATGTGAGAAAGATACCCTCAATTATTTTACGGTACGATGTTAAATTTCGAGATGAGATTTTATTTAGTTGGAAAGAATTGTAATGGCCATTTTATTAACGTCGTTATTTATTTCGTAATTTCAGACATGGTTGCCAGCTCGGACCCACGTGGACGCCGCGGGTAGGCTAGGACACACATCGACCTAGGTACACTAGCAAATTGTGTGTTGTATTGTTTAATTGCAATGCATTATATGAAATTATTTGTTAATATATCGCATGTGTGTATGTTGAATGGTTATATCGTGCGAGATTGTATGATGGGCAGTCGCCTAGGTATGCGTCTCAACGCGGGTATCGAGTGGCGAAATACGGGTACACTAGGTAACTTTTCTAATTCATGTCAATATGAATAAGAAATTCAATTGTAATGGGTAATGTAACCATAGACTAATTATATTGAAATTTAAATAATAGACTATGGCGTGCATCGAAATGCATGTCGAGACGCGGGCACCGGATATCAGGTAGCCGAAGGTTAATGGGACCGTGAGTTGGTTAATTTTGATAAATAAAACACTAACCATATGGTTTTATAATGCTTAATATAAGGTGAGTTGATTAAATAAATAATAAGCCTATAGTTTGAACTAAATTATTGAGGACAATAAGATGGACATCAAGATGATCATATTGAGTAATTTTAGGAGATGAGTGTGTTAGTGAAGTTATCAAGTGGTGTGGGACAACATGAAAGGAGAGCACAAGATAATCCTCGAGATAGTACGCACATTTGATCAAGACCAACACTATATATAACAAGTGAGTGAGATTTTACTTCTACTAGCTAAAATTTCCATGCAAAACCAGTAAAAACCAGAGAAGAAGAAGGACTTCAAGCTGGGAATTCAACGCATTAGAGACCAATTCAAGAGATCAAATCAAGGTAATCATCATCTTCATCTCCTATATTGTTTAATGAACCCATTTTTGGGTATGTTTTAGTGAATTTGAGTTTGATGATTAGACCTCTGATTTTTAGTGAAAACTTAATGAATTACATGTTTATAGATAATTTTCATAGAGAATTTTACAACTGGTTTTGCTGGAATTGGTGCTTTGATGGAATTGGAAAGTTTGGTGAATTCATGAGATTTAGCAAATTTGGGTTAATTTGATGTTTGGAGTGTTCTAGTTGTTGCTTTTGAGTTAATAATGTATGGAGATGATGTAAACCAGGTTAGAGTATCTAATTGAGAGGGGTAGGATAGAATTCTTGAATTGAGAGTTTTGTCACAAAGTGCAATTAACGGTATAACCGGATTGGTTAGTGCTAATCGTTCTGGGTTTCTAACTATTTTTTTTTCAAAATGAAGAACAGTAGCGCGCTAGACAGATTCCCTAGTTCGCTAACTTCACTTAGCGAGCTAGGTAGATCCATTAGCGCGCTAACTTCACCTAGCGCGCTTAATAGACCTATGAGCGCGCTAATGGCGATAAAATATGAATTTAAGGGTTGTTTTTGTGTTTTAACCTAATACATGTCTAAACACTTACAAACAACCTAAACTTATAAAATTAGACTTTAGGGACTTAGCAGACCTTAGCTCGGTGTTGGGGAGTTGGCGAGTCGGATACGGGAGTCCGGGGAGGTCGGAGAGCGGTTTGAGGTTTGTAAAACCCAATTGAAAAACTCTGAGCATTTAATTTTGTTTTAAATTCATTCATATCATTTCCTTGTTGTTTAGTTATTCCATTCTGTTACTTAGACGTGGGTTGAGGTTACTCCCCCGGATTTCCTGGTTGTGTGCTCTTGATGCACTGGGTCTGTAGCACGTGTGACCCGATCCTTAGTGAATGTTAATATGAGCTTTCCTTTGGTACACATGTTAGTGACTCTGCTAATTTAGCTAGCTCTGCGAGGGATCAAGTGTCGGGCTATTTGAGCGCGACCACTGGTGGGAACTTGGTGACCCGAAGTACAGTCTAACCCATCTGGAAGGAGCACATACATTTGTTAGCTTAGCTGTTATCTATTCATGCGACAAGCCATTTACTGTTGTCTATCTTTACATTCTGCATGTTTGTTTGACAGTACTTCTTGCATTTCCTTACTTTATTTATGCGAATGCTCAGAGGGGTTCATTGGGATTTTACTTACTGTACTCGTCATCTGTTTTTTGGTGATGATTAAGTGCAGATCCTAAGACTAGTAGGGGCAAGGGGATCTTAGGCGACTACATCTGATTGCCCTCTGTCGAGAACCTACCAGTACGTGCTTATTTTGATATTTTGTATTATTTTGGATATTGGGGGACTTGAGATGACACAAGTACATGTATATATATCTTGTTTATGGTACTGTCGCTTATATATAGAGTACTTTTCTGGGTTTTCCACAGTAGGACTTGCTTTTATAAATAATGTTTACCATGCTAGTTACTTATTCTAATTGTATCAATTAAGGCTTCCACTGATATATGTTAACTTGTAAGATACAACTCACTAGTATGGTTAGACACTAGAATAAACTTTTAAATACTTAAAGAGAATAAGTTAAAAAATACTTATAATCCACTAACTAATTTGATAAAACACACGTGGACATGAATTCTAAGATAAAAGGTAGATGGGCAGGTGCCGGACACGTGTAGTTGGGCCCTACCGGGCAAGGAATACCCGGAGACGCGTCACCCTGGGTGGTAGGGTCGCCACACCGTATTTCATATCCAATAAGGATTACATTTACTGGAACAACTAAATCAGTGACAACCCAAAGAGAATGTGAATTAATTGGGTATGTCTGGAGATAATGTGCTAAGTATAGAATTTGAAATGGGTGGTTCATTTGAGTAGTTTATTGATGTTATATTGTTTGGTGATGCAATTGTGTGTCAATCATTATTGTGATATAAAGAATATATGTTTTGTGAATTACATCATGTTGTGTTTGGAATTGTGGTTAAATGTCTCTCAGTGTTACTTTCTACATTACTGTACTCACTGTCCTTTTTATGACGGTGGTCCAGATCCATCGACTAGCAGATCGGGCAAGGAGAAGATCGGCGACTACCTCTAAGCCAGTGAAGAACTGCTACTTTTGTTGTAGGTTTTCTAGTTTGTAGTAAGACTTGTATTTATGTCTTTTATTTACTGATAAGGATGTATATTATGGGTTGTGATATATAGTATTGTTTTGAAACATGTATATATAGTTATCGCCGTTATGTTATATATATGCATGTGATCTTTGTTTCCTGGTTTCCACACTTACGATTTATATGAATGATTTATGTTGAATAATCTTTACTTGTATAAAATTTTATTTAACTCTGATCATAGTAATTAACTTCTGATAAGAGAAGTTTTAGAAAAGCAGACTAATACGTTAATAAGTACTAAGATGCGGGTTTAGGGTTTAAATGACGGGATTAGGCCCGACGGTACCCTGGATTTAGGGAGGGTCGTCTCAGAGTAGATGTATTACAAAACCAAGTGATGATATGATGATTCTTGTTGTCCCAGTCATCAAGTCGGTCAATAAATTTGGCGTTTGTTCCCTTGTCATCTTTTTCGGTTTGGGGTTATCTCCCGTAACGATTCGCTAAAGTTTTTGACTAATAAAATAACTTTTAATCAGTTGGGACCAAAGTGAATTTGAACCATCAAGAATATGGAGATGGGATGTGAGACCTTATGTTTCTCCATCTAATAGTGGAGCAGTCAATCGATCAGATGGATAGGCACGTCAGACAGTCAGATGCAGCAGTCAGGTAGCGGGCAGCTGGGCAAAAGACAGCGGACACGTGGCAGTTGACCGATTAAGCGTGTAGACGAGCAATTGGCAGCGCCGGGCAGGCATGGGTTGTAGGTGCTTGCAGGCGTGCAGATGGTGACAAGCGACTGGCAGCAGGATGACAAAAAGGTTGCAGTATGATGGCAAATGTACACACGGTAGGCAGGCAGGTAGGAAAAAATTACAAAAGTACAATACATTTTAGTTTAGAGGAAAATAAGTGTGGTTTTTTTTTAATTCAAAAAGTAGGCTATGTCGCCTATCGAAAAGGCGCTATCAGTTGGGTGGGTTTTTTTCGCTAACGTGGACACATGAATAGCGCCTTTTGAGAAGGCGCTATTCATGTGTCCGGTCCACGTAGGACATCCTTACACGAATAGCGCCATTTGAAAAGGCACTATTTGTGTAAGGTTGTCCTACGTGGCCTGTGTTTACACGAATAGCGTCTTTTCAAAAGGCACTATTCATGTAAACATCATCCCACGTGGACATGGGCCGTCGGGGTACATCATACGCAACATTGATGATGGAAAGTCTGCAGAGAGTAGCAGACGTTCTCCTCCAGCACGTTCATCTCGTCCGAGAGCGAGTAGAACAGAGACTGTTAGCGAGAGTAGCCAACGCTCCACCAAGTCATTCTTCTCATGGGTACATTCCTGCATCGTCCGCAATGCAACCAGAACCTCAAATGTTTGTACCCAGACCGCCGATCATAAATCTTCCTCCTTACCATTTTGATCCTTATGCACTCGGGCCGTTTTCTTCATATGTGGACCATGGAATGCCTAGACATCAAATATATCCGTCATTTCCTCAATACATGTCGAGTCCATATACTCCACCATGTTATAATTACAATATGTCATATAGTGGAGATGGCTCATTCATGAACCTGTTAACCATGACGCCGCCTCATGTTCCTTTCGTCCAACCGCATACAGGAAGCCACTATTTTGGGATGGTTCAACCTCCTATTTTTGGGAGCATTAGTAGCAGAGGTGAGTCGAGTGAAGCACCAGAGGAAGAACATCAATCGACTCGACGCCATTCAATGCAAGATCAACAACCTCAACAACCTCAACCGGATGTACAAACACATCGTCCAACTAGACATAGAGTACGTCCGGTTTGCATCACCGAGCAACAACGTCACCGTAACCGTCGTAATAGACCTATATGATGAGTTTTCTTGATGTCGTGGTGATTTTTTTTCAGCTTATATCTTGGGTGAACGAAATTGATGTATACAACCTTCTCATGGAATGAACTTATATCTCAACATATCATTGTTGTTTTAATTTTAACCACTCAACAAAAAAATAACGTGGTTTTGCCCTATAATTATTTTATTCTTCGTATCTCTACTTATCATCACGAGATAGAAGTAACACAAAAGTTTAAAGGATGAGTTGCATGCTTACTATGGGTTGCACGGGTTGTCCGCCTCGCGATACGTGCGTGACGTTTGCATGGGGTCCATGGTCTGTAGTGGATATGCATGAATTTTTCCCTCGAGATACGTGCATGACGTTTGCATGGATTGTCCACCTCGAGATAGTATTTGGCGTTTGCATTAGTTATCCACCTCGATTTATGTGCTTCACATTCGCATGGTTTGTGTAACGCCCCATTTTAATAATGTATATTCAATTTACAGACACAGACGCCAGCTCGGATCTACGTGGACACCGCGGTAGGCTAGGACACACGGGGACTTAGGTATGGAAGTTTATGGTGTGTTGGTTGCCTATTTGCGGTGTAATTTATTCAAATACATCGCATGTGTGTATGTTGCAAAATAATACGTGTGAGGGTGTGTGAACTGTATTCGCATCGATATGCGTGTCGACGCGGGTACTAGGTAACATGACCGAATATTAGGTCGGGGAAACTAAAACACACAAATTAAATAAAATTGGCCAAGTAACTAATATGGAATGGGTATTAGGTGGCTAGTGACGCGGCGGTACGCGTCGGAATGCTGAAAACACGGGCGAGTGTCTTAGTTGTGTCATATTCTGGTGTCAAGACACAAACTCAACAATACTTGTCCATATAAGCCAAACCCAACAACACTTGTCCATATAAGCTATTACCTTTTCTCTCACCTCACCTACGCCTCACTTCACACACACACCCCATGCACACACACACCCCAGGGAGGCCGAGAGGAAGAAGAAGGAACGCGGAGAGGAGGAGAAAAAAAAACCGGGAAGGAGAGAAGAGAATGTGGAGACGTCACGGTCGAGGTGAGTCCTCGTTGTTTGTTGGGATTTCGGTGGGTTTCGGTGGGGTGGCCGAGAGTGGGGTTCGGTCATGGAGGCCGAACCGGGCCAAGGTGGAGATGGCAGGGGTGTCTCCTCTGCCATCGAGTCCGCCGGGGTTGGGGTGGAGAGCAACCCCAACCTAAACCATGGAAAAGAAGAAAAATTTATCGAACCAGTAGCTGGTTCGATCGGGAGGCGCGCTTGTGCACCCACCCATGGGCCGGGCCCAGAACGGGCCAGGCTCGGCCCATTGGCCGAGCCAGGAGTCGAGCCTAGACCAGTTTGTGCCCAGGGTCGGGTCCGACCCGGTTGGGTCGACCCGACCCAAACCCAAACAAAATTAAAAAAAAAAAAAGAGAAGAAAAATGAAAGAAGAGTTCTCGAGAAATTTGGGAAAATTTCGAAAAAAAAAATTATATTTTCATAACATAAATAGAAATTTATGAATTTATATGACAAATGAACTATTTGGATAATCCGGACGCGACTTTCGCGGGGTTTTTACCTCGAAAAGCGCGAAATAGGCAATTTGGCCTAAAATTTTAGAAATTTGTGGTAAATTGTCATGCTAACTTAAATTATTAATAAATGGACATAGGTTGACACGGTGATCAATTGGCGACCAAGGACTCAGTGGACTTGGACCTAGGGATTGATTACGGGGTAGTGGAACGCGTTGTGAGGTTTGTAAAACCCAATGAAAAAACTCTTGAGTATTTATTTTGCTTTGTAATTCCATTCAATTCCAGTATTTCCTTGCTATTTTTCCTATATCTATATCTTGTCGTTGTTTGCACGGTTAGTTGAGTTACTCCCACCGGATTTTTCGTTGTGTGTCTATGCATTCTAGACCATAGCATGAGTATCAGGAGTTCTGAGTGGATAACGACCCGAGCTATTGAACTGCTACATGTGTCGGTGCGTCGTAGGTCTACGCCGGCCACCGAGAGGGATCAGGTGATAGCTAGTTGGGTACGCCCACTAGTGGGATCTTAGAAGGGAATCCCGAAGTATGGTTTTAGTCTGACTAGAATAGGCACACACATTTGCACTTTATTGTTATCTATGCATGTAATGCCCTACTCATAATTGTCTATTTACATTCCGCATGTTTATTTAACAGTATTTATTGACTTCCACTTATTTATATGAATGCTCGGAGGAGTTCCTTGGGATTTTACCGATTGGACTCGTCATCCATTATCTTCTATGATGATTGAGTGCAGATCCGAGTACTTGTAAAGGCAAGGGGATCTTAGGCGACTACCTCTTACCGCCTACCTAGGAGGATTACTTGTACGTGTGATTATTTTGATATTTTGATTCTTTTGGGAACTGGGAAGTGACATGACATTGTACATATATACTTTACATGGTACAGCCGTCTACCTTTATACATAATACTTTTCAGGGTTTTTCCACAGTAGGATTTGTTAAATTGATTAATACTCCTACTACATCGACATTCGTTCTGGCACCAGAGACGAAGCTATCGAGGGAGTTTTTGAAGTTCCAGCCTGGATTCTTTTATGGAGGCGGTGACCCTGAGGCTGCAGGGAGATGGATAGTGTCTGGTGGACGACATATACAGATACTCATCCGGAACCGACGGCATGGGCTGAGTTTAGGGAACTGTTCTACGATCAGTATACACCTATGGAGGTTAGGTTGAGGTTAAGGGAAGAGTTCTTAGCCTTAAGACAAGGTAATCGGACCTTGATGCAGTATTTGGAGAGGTTCCGACATTTGCTTCAGTTCTCTCTAGATGTCGCCGGGACAGAGCGTTTATAGATCTATTATTTCACCAGACGGGTTGATCACAAGATTGCGTCAGTAGTTGTCTAGACCGAGCCACGACACTGCAGGAGATCTTTGACAGGGCATTGGCTCATGAGACATACCTACTGCAGAGGGCTGGCCGACGTGTGACGGGTAGGGAGGTACAGTCAGGGCAGAGTTCTCAGTCTAGTCAGAGGCAGAAGAGACCGATGGATCGTCCGGATAGAGGCGGAGAGATGATAGACGGGATAGGGGCCACTGGGACGAGTTTCGGCGCCGGCCCGATATGAGGAGCCACAACCGGCTTCATGCTATCACCTCAAAGCACCGGTGGATCGACAAAGGGCACACCACACGAGTCGGGTCGATATCGAGGGGACATGACAGGGGTCGGTAGACCGGGTCGTGGTTCGAGATCTGGAGACGGACAGACGGGTAGACTGGAGAGCCGTAGATGTCACCGGTATGGGTAGAGGGGACATTTGAGGGCTGACTGTCGGGCACCACCATCGCCACGGCGAGCGTCAGACCAGGCCAGAGATAGAGCGCATGCGTTAGCACAACCAGATAGCGGGGCGACCAGGCAGCTTATTGAAGGTACATTACTTATATTTGGTCGCCACATGCATGTTATGTTTGATTCTGGTAGTACTTTATCGTTTCTTGCTGGACGTATTGTCGAATTGTTAGGTTTAGTTACACAGACACTAGAGCCACATCTTGTCCTCGCTGCTGGGGATAAGATATACCCTAACCGAATATGTCGAGACGTGATGATAGAGGTGGATGGACATCAGCTACCAGCGGATCTTCGAGTATTGGAGTACTTAGAGTTTGACACACTGCTCGGGATGGATTGGTTAGCATCCTATCATGCACGGATAGATTGTTACGACAAGATGATAGAGTTTCATATTCCTGGAATACCGGAGTTCGTACTAGTTGGATCGGCAACTGACTTACCCATCACGAGAGGTCGATTAGCTACAGTGCCGGAAATGGAGGCGTTTGCGGCGATAGTTGAGCCGGAGGTTCGAACGGAGGTCCGGATTGAAGACGTTCTAGTGGTTTGGGATTTTGCCGATGTATTTCCAGATGATTTACCCGGATTGCCACCACCACGAGCTGTTGAGTTCATAATCGAGCTGATACTAGGGACGCAGCCGATTGCCATCGACTTTACCGGATGGCACCAGCGGAGCAAGAGAAGGTGAGACTACAGTTGAACGAGCTGTTGGAGTTTCATTCACCCTAGTATGTCACCTTGGGGAGCTCTAGTACTGTTTGTGAAGAAGAATGATGGTACGATGAGGATGTGCATCGACTATAGGAAATTGAATCAGGTAACTGTGAGGAACCGTTACCCACTTCTTAGGATTGATGATATGTTTGATCAGCTGGCGGGTGCCAGATTCTTCTCGAAGATTGACCTTCGCTCAGGTTATCACCAGTTGAGGATTCGAGAAGAGGATATCCAGAAAACTGCTTTCAGCACAAGACACGGGTTATTTGAGTTCACAGTCATGCCATTTGGGTTGACGAACGCTCCAACGATTTTCATGGATCTGGTGCACAGGGTCATGAGGCCGTATTTGGACAGATTCATCATCGTATTCATCGACGATATCTTGATCTATAGCAGGACTCGTGAGGATCACGAATGACATCTCAGGGCGGTTTTGACGACACTGAGGGAGCACCGACTGTACGCCAAGTTTAGCAAGTGTGACTTTTGGCTAAGTGCGGTGAGATTCTTAGGTCATGTCATCAATGAGCAGGGTATCTCAGTGGATTTAGAAAAGATTAGGGCGATCGTTGATTGGAAGACGCTGAGTCTGTGGCTGATATACGGAGTTTCCTTGGACTGGCCGGATACTACCGGCGATTTTTGCATGATTTTTCCTCGATCGCAAAGACCGATGACGGACCGACTAAGAAAAGACGTCGATTTTCGGTCGAGGAGTGTGACCGAGCCGCTTTTAGCATGTGAATTGAAGCGGAGGTTGACATATGCAGTAGTATTGACATTGCCGGAGCCGGGCAAGACCTTGACAATATATACAGATGAGTCGGGTATTGGTCTTGGATGTGTGTTGATGCAGGATGGTAGACCAGTTGCCTATCTTTCTAGACGGTTGAGACCCCACGAGGGGAATTATTCAGTGCACGACTTGGAGCTTGCGGCGGTCGTCTTTGTACTGAAGGCTTGGAGGCACTATCTCTATGGAGTGCGATTCGTGTTGTATACAAATCACCAGAGTTTACGGTACATTTTCACTCAAAGGGTGCTGAATATGTGCCAGCGGAGATGGCTGGAGTTAATGAAGGACTACGACTTCACTATTGAGTATCACCCTGGCAAAGCGAACGTCGTAGCAGACGCATTGAGCAAGAGTGGACTCGACAGTCAGACTGTTCTGCAGCAGATGACACATGAGCATAGCTTATTATAGGCATCATCAGTTATGTGCATGGCCGAGTTGTCGACTACGGCGGAACATCACATTTGTTGTCAGTTGAGGATACCGACCGTATCGATTGAACGGGTTGCCGAGTGTCGTAGGGGGATGGGGCTCTATGAGCGGGTCAGTGGTCTGTCACGAAATCCGGAATGCACTGATTGGGCAGAAACCACAGATCGGTGTTTGAGATACCGAGGGAGACTGTGGATACCTGCAGATCAAGAGATACAGAACGAGATTCTAGAGGATGCACACCTGTCTCGTTACACAGTTCATCCTGGTCGGACTAAGATGTACCAAGATTTGAGGCGACTATTCTGGTGGCCAGGGATGAAGGCTGACGTAGGTGCGTACGTTAAGAGTTGTAACATTTGCCAGCAGGTGAAGGCTGAACACAAGCGACCCGGTGGATTATTACAGCCGTTGCCCATTCCACAGTGGAAATGGGAACATGTCACTATGAATTTCGTCAGTGGGCTACCGCAGACATTGAGGCGTCACGATGCAGTTTGGGTAGTGATTGATAGACTGACGAAGTCGGCTCACTTCATTCCAATCTCGATGAAATACACGTTTCCCAAGCTGAGCATATTGTTTGAGCGGGAGATTATTAGACTTCATGGGTGCCAATTTCCATTGTGTCAGACAGAGATCCCAGATTGACCTCGAAACTATGGGAGGCAATGCAGGAACAATTTGGCACCAGGTTGCAGTTTAGTACAGCTTATCATCCTTAGACTGATGGACAGTCAGAGCGGCTAATTCAGATTTTGGAGGATATGCTCAAGGCATGCATATTACAATTTGGGGGTTCGTGGGAGGATTATCTGCCTCTGTGTGCGTTTGCATACAATAACAGCTATCAGGCGAGCATTGGTATGCCACCATTTGAGGCACTGTATGGGACACCATGTAGATCACCTGCTTGTTGGCCAGAGCCGGAAGATACAGTGACGGTAGGGCCTGAGATAGTTGTTGATCACACAGAGAAAATTCGACAAATTCGTCAGAAACTGCGAGCTGCACATGATAGACAGAAGAAATACGCGGATAGGTATCACGATGGTCTGAGCTATGACGAGGGCGATATGGTGTATTTGAAGATTTCTCTTTGGAAAGGTCAACAGAGATTTGGCATTAAGGGAAAACTGGTGCCGAGATACATTAGGTCATACCGGATTGCACATAGAGTAGGCCCTGTTGCATATCGGTTGGAGTTACCTGCTGAGTTAGCTGGGGTTCATCCGACATTTCACATTTCCATGTTAAGACTCGCTAGGTCAGGGTCGAGACCGATGATTGAGTTGGGACAGGTGGAGATACAGCCTGACGTGACTTATGAGAAGAGACCGATAGAGATCGTTGACCGTCGAGTACAGATTCTCCGGAACAGGGAACTCGCGAAGGTCCAAATTCGTTGGCAGCATCATAAGACGGAGGGAATGGGAGCTCGAGTCGACGATGAGGACGCGATACCCTCAACTATTCTCTGGTGTGAGACTTTAGTTACAGTTAAATTTCGAGACAAAATTTTATTTAGTTGGGAAGAACTGTAACGACCCATTTTAATAATGTCTCAATTTACAGACACGGACGCCAGCTCGGATCTACGTGGACGCCGCGGTAGGCTAGGACACACGGGGACTTAGGTATGGAAGTTTGTGGTGTGTTGGTTGCTTATTTGCGGTGTAATTTATTCAAATACATCGCATGTGTGTATGTTGCAAAATAATACGTGTGAAGGTGTGTGAACTGTATTCGCATCGATATGCGTGTCGACGCGGGTACTGGGTAACGGGACCGAATATTAGGTCGGAGAAACTAAAACACACAAATTAAATAAAATTGGCCAAGTAACTAATATGGAATGGGTATTAGGTGGCTAGTGACGTGGCGGTACGCGTATATCGCGGTTCGGACGCGAAATCCGTCGTCGAAATGCCGAAAACACGGGCGAGTGTCTTAGATGTGTTACATTTTGGTGTCAAGACACAAACTCAACAACACTTGTCCATATAAGTCAAACCCAACAACACTTGTCCATATAAGCCAAACCCAACAACACTTGTCCATATAAGCTATTACCTTTTCTCTCACCTCACCTACACCTCACTTCACACACACACCCCATGCACACACACCCCAGGGAGGCCGAGAGGAAGAAGAAGGAACGCGGAGAGGAGGAGGAGAAAAAAAAGCCGGGAAGGAGAGAAGAGAATGTGGAGACGTCACGGTCGAGGTGAGTCCTCGTTGTTTGTTGTGATTTCGGTGGGTTTCGGTGGGGTGGCCGAGAGTGGGGTTCGGCCATGGAGGCCGAACCGGGCCAAAGTGGAGATGGCAGGGGTGTTTCCCCTGCCATCGAGTCCGCCGGGGTTGGGGTGGAGAGCAACCCCAACCCAAACCATGGAAAAGAAAAAAAAAATTATCGAACTAGTAGCTGGTTCGATCGGGAGGAAGGGGGAGATGGTGCACAAGCACGCGCGTGCGCGCGTGTGCACCCACCCATGGGCCGAGCCTGGACCAGTTCTGGCCCAGGGTCGGGTTCGACTCGGTTGGGTCGACCCGACCCAAACCCTAACAAAAACTTTTTTAAAAATAAAAAGAGAAAAAGAGAAGAAAAATGAAAGAAAAATTCTGGAAAAAATTGGGAAAATTTCGAAATAAATTATATTTCCATAACATAAATAGAAATTTATGAATTTCTATGACAAATTAACTATTTGGATAATCCGGACGCGACTTTTCGCGGGGTTTTTGCTTCGAAAAGCGCGAAATATGCAATTTGGCCTAAAATTTTAGAAATTTGTGGGAAAGTGTCATGATAACTTAAATTATTAATAAATGGACATAGGTTGACACGGTGATCAATTGGCGACCAAGGACTCAGTGGACACTGACCCGGGGATTGATTACGGGGTATTAGAGTGCGTTGTGAGGTTTGTAAAACCCAATGGAAAAACTCTCGAGTATTTATTTTGCTTTGTAATTCCATTCAATTCTAGTATTTCCTTGCGATTTTTCCTATATCTATATCTTGTCGTTGTTTGCACGATTGATTGAGTTACTCCCACCGAATTTTCCGTTGTGTGTCTATGCATTCTAAACCATAGCATGTGTATCAGGAGTCTCGGTGGATAACGACCCGAGCTATTGAATTGCTACATGTGTCGGTGCGTCGTAGGTCTACGCCGACCACCGAGAGGATCGTGATAACTAGTTGGGTGCGCCACTAGTGGGATCCTGGAAGGGAATCCCGAAGTATGGTTTTAGTCTGTCTAGAACAGGCACACACATTTGCACTTTATTGTTATCTATGCATGCGATGCCCTACTTACAATTGTTTGTTTACATTCCGCATGTTTATTTTACAGTATTTATTGACTTCCACTTATTTATATGAATGCTCGGAGGAGTTCCTTGGGATTTTACTGACTGGACTCGTCATCCATTTTCTTTTGTGATGATTGAGTGCAGATCCGAGTACAAGTAAAGGCAAAGGGATCTTAGGCGACTACCTCTGACTGCCTACCTCTGAGGATTACTTGTGCGTGTGATTATTTTGATATTTTGATTCTTTTGGGAACTGGGGAGTGACATGACATTGTACATAGATACTTTACATGGTACAGTCGTCTACCTTTATACAGAATACTTTTCAGGGTTTTTCCACAGTAGGATTTGTTAAATTGATTAATATTCCTTACATTGAAGTACAACTTCCACTGCATATGTCATTTATACACTGTACACACAAGCGGATGCGAATTTCGAGACAGGAAAAGGACGGGCAGGTGTCGTACATGTGTAGTAGGGCAGGCTGGCAAGGAGTACACGGAGACATGTCACCCCGGGGCGGCGAGGGGCGTCACAGTTTGCATGGATTGCACGAGGTTGCATGAGTTGTCCACACCTCGAGATATGTGTGTGACGTTTGAATGGTTTGCACGAAAATCCATGCCTCGCCCACCTCGACATACGTGCGTGGCGTTTCCATGTGTTATCAACCAGGAGATACGTGTGACGTTGGCATTGGCTTTACCACCTCGAGACACGTGCGTGACGTTTGTATGAGTTGCACAAGGTTGCATGGGTCGCCAACCTCGACAGACGTGCCTGACATTTGCATGAAATCTCCACCTCAGCATATATGGGTGACGTTTGCATGGGTTGTCCACGTTGATATGCGTGCGTGTTGTTTACATTGGTTGTTTACATCGAGATACGCGAGTGACGCGGGTCGTCCATCGCCATATGCACGTGTCGTTCATGGGGGCAAAAGAATTTGTATAGATAGCTCCTTTTCAAAAGGAGTCATTCATAGAGTGTATAATTTTGTATAGATAGCTCCTTTTCAAAAGGAGCTATCCATACAAATGCCTTCCACATCACCACCACCTCACCACCATGGATGCCACCTCATCATCAATACCTCATTTTCAAAAGGAGTTATACCTTACTTTTGGAATTTAAAAGTAAGCCTTCCTATTTTGTGAAATAAAAACTATATCCACCCCACTTTTTGAAAAACCCCAGGCAGGTAGGCGGACAGGCAGACACGGCAGGTGCTAGCAGCACGAGCAGGCGACTAAGCAAGCACGTGGCGGCTACATGCCGTCGTGTTAGTTTGCAAACGCGTTAGGTGGTCTGACGGTGATGACGCAACAACAGAGACAAACGACATGCGATAGTTAGGAACAGTGATGCGGAAACCTATACACATAGTTGTGTTGCACACAACCACAACGCTGAACAGAAGAGAAAACCACGATTAAGGCTCATACCATGATAATTTCGAATAGAATAATGTTTATTGTATGTATTTCTTGTGTATTGGTAACCTATATATACACATTGGTCTTAGATATAAAAGGAAAGTGTGTGTCTATAAAAGGAACCTACTAATTACACGAGATTCTAATTTCCTTAACTACTAATTAGACGAGATTCTAGGGGTGTATTCGATTTGACAAATCCATGAATTTTATTTAAATGATGGATTTTCATGTATTTCGTGGAATTTGATGGATTCGAAAAGACTTGATCCAAATTCATCCAAATCTTATGGCTAGGGGTGAGATTTGGTCATGTATATGTTTTGAATAAAAATCCACCAAAATCCATTAAAATCCAATCAAATCTTAATGTCTTTAAAAATTGAATACGCCAAGAATTTTTACAAATCCATTAAAATCAATCGAAATCCTAATTAAATACCAATTGACTTTTTAAAAGTTCATTAAAATCTTTTGAAATTCAAATTGAATACACCTCCTCCAAACTCTTTTAAAATCTTTTCAAATCAACCAATTGAATACACCCCACGGTTTCCTTAACATACGGTATATGTTATTCCGGTTTTGGATCAACCTGCCCCGATTTCCGCTTATCGATACATCAAGCTTTGCTCTCTCTCTCTCTCTCTCTCTCTCTCTCTCTCTCACGTCAAGTCTCATCCAATTGGTTCGCCATTCGTCGATCCTCTTGTGCGGTTGTGTTCTTCGCTCTCACTCCACGAATTTTCGTTCAATTTCGTTTTGTTGTCGTTGTTTGCGATCTGAAAATGTTGATTCTTTTTTATGCTTGTAGGAAGATTCCAGATCATGGCGTCAATTGCGGCTCACAAGTTCGCTCAATGCATCACTTGCCACGCGTGGAGTCCTGATCAGACCAGTAATTCTTCTTCTTTTTCGAATCCAAACCCTAACCTAATTTGTGAATCCGCGTTGTCCGGAATTTGATTTTGGTATCACTCTTTGAGGCATTTTGAATTGCGTTCGTTGCAATGTTATGTTGTTAAATCGCGCCGATCGCATCGAATTTGAGAGTGTCTTTGTGAATTAGGTTTCTTCATTCACATGCTTGCATGGAATTTGTTTTGGATTTTAAAAGATTCGCGCTAGAGGCACCCCATTTATTTGGGCACCTATTGAATCTCCGAGGGCACCCTGAATTTTTACCAAAATACCCCTGATGTCAACCAACGCACTCCAAAACACACAAATATAGGTCTCGATCAGGTCGTGCCGAGAATCGTATTTAAATGTCGTCTATACCAACCGACGCCCAAATAAGATGGTTAGACACCCAACTTGATGAGTGACCATCGAGACTATACAAGTGGTCTTAGTAGCCTTGTGCTGAGACATGTGTGTATGTCTCGGTTGTTAGTGACACCAACCAACACAATAGCTTATGTCTCGATCCTGTGTGTCCGAGACTTTAAGTTTAGCCATTCCCCTGTCAACCGATACAACAACTTATGTATGAAACGTAGTGTTGCGCTATAGGCACCCAACCTTGTATAAAGGCTCCTCATTATTTGAGAAGGGCAAGTATGTAACTTCTATTGGGAAGAGACATTAATTCAAAATAATGGGGTGCCCTCAGTAAGCAGTGGTGCTGCATTTATTTGTATAATTGTTAGTCTGGTTTCAAATTAATGCGTGCATTGTTCAAACTTGTTGTCACTTACTTGAATGGTTAGCTTTAAGTTTAGATTTATTGATAAAAAGTTTTTGATTTTGTTGCAGTGGTTGCGTTTTGCCCGAATAATAATGAAGTTCATATTTATAGACTTGTAGAAGACAAGTGGGAGAAGGTGCATGTTCTTCAGAAGGTATGTGACATTAACCTCTATTGGTGTTGTTTTTTCTTATAATGGTTGATGGAACCAACGCTTTAAAGAATTGGGGCATCTTTGGATCTAGCTTATATTGTTTGCACAACATTGATACTGTTTATGTGAAGCATGGTTTTATTGTACTCAGAATTGCTGAAAATCTTTTTCTAATAGATAAATGAATAAGACAACAACTTGTATCAGTATTGTTCAAATGGTTATGCAAACAAAAATCATAATAGTTTATACTTCAACAAACAACGAAGCCTCGATCCCAAATTAGTTGGGTCAGCTACATGGATCAAACTCTTCCATTGCGCATAATAGTTTATACTTTATGTTTGAAAAAAAAAATCATAATATTTACAATTAGAGTGGATAGAGAAATGATTGATAAATACCCAAATTAAAAACTAACAATTTGATTTCTGTGCTGAAATCAATCTTCTACTTGATTTACTTCTTGCTTAAAATCAGTCTTATTACTTGAAATAGGGTTATCAATTCTATCTACTGCTAATTTACCATGAATCTGTGTGTTGGTTGACCAAATCTTATTTGGCACTATTTTGTTCCATACTGATACTATTGACTATTTAACTTGCCAAATCTCCAAACGAGCTCTTGATTTGAGCAAGTTGTCTTCCTTAGAGCCCATGCAAACTATGTAATATATCAGGGAGCCGAGCTAATATTTTTGTGTTAGCTGAATAACAATGATGATTGTATAGCCCCCTACAAGTACGAAATGTTGGAAAAATTAAATACATGATTTAATTCTCCATAATTATGAATGGAAATCACTGGAAAGATGTAATCTAGTGAAGAGACACGAAACACCAAAAGGTGCGTGTACTCTAAAAGGCATGTATTGCCAATGAGTGTCTCCATGCTGAAGTGTACGTCTTTATTCTAAAAGTCACATCTAGTGCCAATTGTTGTCTTTTCGATAAGATAGACCACTAAGAGTTGCGTCTTTCCTAAGGTACGTAGAAGTTTATAAATATCCACAAAATATGAGTCATTTTATAAGTTAGTCGATGGTCAAACGTGAGTCGATTTCCCTATTTTTTCATAGTGTTTGTGTGTGGGAGAGTGTTGAATTATATAATTTGCAGAACTAGTGTGTTGTAGTGCTGCAATCGCTAGTGTGACCGGCGTATCTTAGGAACTACTGTTATTAAACCGTGAGCATCATAGCGAAGCGGAATAGTCTTAAGGACATAGAGTCCAACTCTAGCCTCGATCAGTTGCATTAAACTTTCTTGCATTTTGGCGATTTCGCCCCTAGTTTTCTCAAATTTTGCCTACACGAGAACGCTAGGTTTTAGTTTGCATAGAGTGGATATTGATAATCATGCCAATAGTGGTTGGAGCTTGTACTACCTCACCGTTATTTTAGCAAAATATTCTTTTGGCATGCAAAATGCAACAAAATGAATTCGATCATGCTATCCGCTCTATGTTGGCCTAGGAGTTGTGTAAGTCAAGGGTGGCACACTTGCTGCCAAGCAATCAGCTCGAATTAGAAGGCTGCTCGCCTGAGAGAAAGCTATATATCTGGGAAAATATTACGCTAATTTTAACTTCTTGCTTTTTTTACTCATTTGTTTCGGGGCCAACCCAGCAGACTAGCATTCAACTATTCAAGCATGTACTTGAAAATTTCCTTATTTTGTGGAATTTATGTTTATGTCTGATATGATAATGCATGTCTATATATATAACCTTCTTTTCCTCTTCATTTGTTTGTTATGCGGCTCATCTTTATTCGTCATTTATTCAGCATGATCAGATTATATCTGGGATTGATTGGAGTGCGAGATCAAATAAAATTGTGACAGTATCTCATGACAGGAACTCGTAAGAAACAGATGTTATTTGACCAATTTTCTGACGATTAATATACACCTAGTGACATATATTAATCCAGATTTTAATTTCACTTGATATATGATTATCTTCATAGATATGTTTGGAACCAAGAAGAAGCTGAGTGGGTACCAACTCTCGTTATTCTTAGGCTAAACCGTGCCGCTCTTTGTGTTCAGTGGAGTCCAAAAGGTAATGTGCATTCAATTGGCAATTTTATGGTTCACTGATGAAACATCCTCTTGTACTTTTATAGCTTTTTTCTTTTTGATGAGAAACTAGAATTTATTGATTTAATGTGCAAGTGGAGCATCCGAGCATGTGGATGAGAGATCCTAAGGGTGAAATTACACAAACAAAAATGTCCATTCCATGCTGATACCTGATAAAGAAAATCCGTAAAATATATTTTGAAGCAAGATCCACCAGGTGCCTTGTTGTGAATCATTTTCACTAAAGAATTAGTGGTCATCTCCTTGTCCTCAATAGTTTTATAATTTTGCTTAATCTATACAAACCATATTAATCTGACTCAGCATTGTTTCAAACTACCTTCTTCTTTTTCCTCCGAATATCAACATGATAGAAGTGAAGAATTTCCTCAATAGTCTTGTAAAAAAAAGAATTTCCTCAATAGATTTTTGCAGCGCCGAAGTTAAGCCCATTTGGACCATCATTTTTTTGCCTAAAATTTGTAGGAGCAACTGTTGCTAATAGTTTGATGGTACGTTGTTTCAGTTGCTCTTTTTATTACTTTGTCTATTTAGAGTATGTGTTTATGCTGTCATGTTCCCTTCATCCCTTCCTGCTACTGGAGTCCTGCCACATCAAAAAGCAGAGCATGGCCAACGATTTATATGATGGCTACATTACAGTTTTCTCCTCTTCCATTTGAAGCATTTGGAATCGCTTAGTCAATAAAATATTACATGTCAGAAATCAGAATTTATAGAACCAATTTTTGTTAGTAGACCCTTTAGTTGACAAAGATTCTTCTATGGCCGATTTTAACTTTCTACTAATTTTAGTTTCTTGAAGACTTAAGTTAGGAGGTTGAAAGAAGTTGAGTTAGTCCTATTGAAGGCATGTTGGCTCGATCCAGCACTCGTCAGCCAAGGCAAAGCTATGATTGAGTGGCGAAAGCCCAAATTACTTTCTTCTGCCCTTTTACCCATCTTTTTACCACATCAAAAAGCAGAGCATGGCCAACGATTTATATGATGGCTACATTACAGTTTTCTCCTCTTCCATTTGAAGCATTTGGAATCGCTTAGTCAATAAAATATTACATGTCAGAAATCAGAATTTATAGAGCCAATTTTTGTTAGTAGACCCTTTAGTTGACAAAGATTCTTCTATGGCCGATTTTAACTTTCTACTAATTTTAGTTTCTTGAAGACTTAAGTTAGGAGGTTGAAAGAAGTTGAGTTAGTCCTATTGAAGGCATGTTGGCTCGATCCAGCACTCGTCAGCTAAGGCAAAACTATGATTGAGTGGCGAAAGCCCAAATTACTTTCTTCTGCCCTTTTACCCATCTTTTTGTTCATTTAATTCAGAAATGGGCCATGCCATTGGTGGCAGAGCCAATCCTAGTCGAAATAGAGTATTGCAACATCTTTACCAATTCCTTTCTTGCTTTCTTAATTTAACATGACACTGATAGTAATCAAGTTGATTTCTGCCAACCCTCTGTCTAGTTTCCAGTCTCATATATGTTTCTTTCAGTTGCAAAGAAGTATCTTAACAACATTGCTCCATTTTTATTTCTGACAACATTTCAAAGCAAATTCAGCTTTATATCAACTTTTTGAAAATTCATCGTCCACTGGTTTTGGTAGTCTCAATGGTTGCATGTCACGTTGCATTTATTATGAGAATGCAATGCACACGGTATATAGCTGTTGTTATTGTTCATCATTCACTCCTGTATATTCCATATGTTCAACATTTCCTTGCAATTAGCTTAATTTTTCTTCATTTCCCATAAAAAAATCATATTTGTCAATAACTCATGCTAGAAAAGGTGCTCGTAGAGATAAGTTTTACTTTGCAAGTTAAATACTTCTGACTTCTGAGTTATTTGGTTGTTCCTTTTTCAGAAAACAAATTTGCGGTTGGGAGTGGGGCAAAAACTGTTTGTATCTGCTACTACGAGCAAGAAAATAATTGGTAATGAACCTTCAGATTTCCATGTTTTCCTATGATAGTATTAGTGCCCCTATTTAATTGTTTTGTTGGATTTATCTTTAATTCGGATTGCTTGTAGATTTGTGGAATAGTTAAAAAAATCCATGTGTTCAGTTTATTTCTGCTACCTCTTTTTTATTATCTATCAAAATTTAAGCCATTTTCTAGTTGAAGTTCCCTCTCACCAAAGAATGAAAATTTGATAAAATTAGTCGAAGTTTAGGCGAAGTTGAAGGGATCGAAACGAAGTTCACGGGTACTTTAAAAATTACAAAACTTCTCCGAAGTTTATGTTCAAAATCGACAACATTGATATAAATTGATATGGATTGCTAAAAACAAGGAGAAATTTGCAAACATTCGGTAAAAAAAATCAAATAAGTGTGTAGGAGACGAAAGGGTTGAGGGTTGTAATTGATGGTAGCATTTAGGGGTTATTGAGAATTTGAGAGTGGCTCACTTTTGTACACACATCTCGTCACCAATCATGTGATCCCTTGACTTTGCATTAGGATTCAATGTATGCATCGAGATTCACTTTTGCACACATCTCTACCACGCTTTGTAGTTTTTTCAATCGATGCATAATGTCAAAAGTGGATATTTTCTTTTGCTTTAAATACTGACCCATATAAAAAAAGCATGTTTCATAATTTTAATTTTACTTATGAGAATGTGCAATTAGTAAATGGTTAGAGAATCAAATTAAGTGTAATTATTATCACTAAAAAGTGATCTACCATACACAGTATGCATGACTCGTGCCAATAAAATTGACTTGAAACCATTAAATTGTAAATTTTTTAAGTATAAATGCATAATTGTGCTTGTTTTGACATCCCATAAAATGAGTTTTAGTTTATTGACCATTTAATAAAAATTTCTTAAACTTCTCTAAGTTAGCGAATTTTTACCAAAATTCTCCACGTCGAATTAAACTTCTCCGAATTAATTCCGATTATCAAAGGGCGAATTATAAGGCGAAACCGAAGTTTCAATCCTTGCCTCTCACTACAAATTGCAATGGTAGAAGTGAAAATCCCCCCTCCCCTTCTTTTGTCTTTTAAATTCACAAGAATATTGAAACTATCTATTGTTAGCACGTCTCGTAGAAGAAGCCTCCATATTTGCCTCCAAGTGCCTTTTCTTTAAAAATTAGAAACACCAAATGAAATTCAATTTATTCTCGTTGGTTTGAGTAGTTATTGGAATTGTGATGACCTTCTAGTTGCTCCACATAGAAACTGGCTCCTGCTCATCATATTTCTTTGAGAAGGGAGTCAAGGGACATGTAAAAGTTCAACCCATTGTTTAATACTTTTATGCCACCAGATTAAAAAATAATCAACTGAAATAGATTGCTTCTTTTTATGGTACATTGGCTGCTAGATTGGTTAATGGTTGGCTCGTTGGTGATGCTCATGACGTTTTAAAAGCAAAATATGCAGGCAGCACATTTTTCTTTTATTATTATTGTTGTTGTTCTGCTGTCGTTGTTGCGTGAGTGGGTGGGTAAAAGGACCTGGTCTGCTCAAATTCTATTTTAGCGAGCAAGCTTTAGCCTCCTTTAAATGTAAGATCTGGATATGGTGATTGGGGGGTCTTTATTGCATTTTCTATATAATTTACATACATATAGGCAACTAAGGCAAGCAGCCAAGTTTATTTTCTCTGATTCATTAATATTTGTAGGCTGTTTTTTGAACACTAAACTCTTCTCCAGGTGGGTCAGTAAGCTAATAAGAAAAAGGCACAACTCTTCGGTGACAAGTGTTGCTTGGCATCCAAACAATGTAATCATTATGCCTCCTTGTTCATGCCTATGCTATTTTTTTGTCTGCCTTCCATCTGTTTGTTTCTTCTTACTTTTCTGATTGCCCGTGATTCTTTTTATTACTTTTTCCAGTCACCCTTTGCTCTTAATAGAGATTCTAAAGAAATCCTTTACAATGATGGATCTGATGTTCTTATTGAGTTGTTTAATCTAAAGACAAACTTCTAGATCAGATGGGGTTTGGGATGACTTGTACGATATGCATTGTGGATGCACCGTGTAGAAGAGACATAATGCCGAAGGGGTTGTAGGTGGACACTAGCATAGTAGCATGCTGTGGTATTTAGTGTGGCAGTAAAATGAGTATGAAGGCATTTGAATTACAGACATACATCTCTTGTGGCAACCTTCTGTTGTTTAGATTAAAGGAGTACATGCAGAAGTTAGTGTGCAATTGAAGGGTAAAAACAAGATTCAATTAACAAATTTGCATCCGTACTACTGACCTTCAGTGCTTTTACCGTGAACACGAGTTTCATCTTTGGAAAAAGAGGATATCAAATTTGGGGATGATCAAATAATCAAATTGTATAAGAACTCTTTTATTGTTGAATTCAGGGATTTGTAGGCTAGAAATCCCCTTATACCTGACAAAGCTGCTTGCAACAGGCTTTTTATGATTTCACTTCGCAACAGGTTGGCTCCAAGATGTGTTTGAGTGGCACTTCTGAGCTTGTGCTAACTAGAGTAGGCAAACTGATCATGTAGGGGATGGCAAGGCTTGTTGATCCATCTTTTAATGAGTTTTTATGATATCTCTACTCCAGTATTCTTCATGATTTGAAATTGAATAAATTTTTGCTTTGATCAGCCATTAAACATTGAAAAAACCATGGCTACTTGCAAATATGACACGGAAACTAAAGGGCCCGCTCTCATTGTCATTTAGTTTCTTTATTTTCCTCTGAAATGAAATGTTTCTATATCAACACAGATTCTTCTCGCAACAACATCTACTGATGGCAAATGCAGAGTCTTCTCCACTTTCATTAAAGGTGTTGATTCAAGGTATACCTAAAATTGAATTTGGTAAAGGCTGTTAAAACTTTCATAAGCTAATTTCTTTCATGGCTAATGATACAGGGACTCGGGAACAAGCCTTGCATCCGATATGAAATTCGGAGAGGTCTAATACCTATTTTCTTGATTTCTTCTTACGACATATTGGTGTTGATATGTATTTCCTATGTTCTTTTTGAGATGTGTTGGTAATAACTTAGTACTGCTTGCATGATGCTCTGGTCAGATGAGTATGCAATAATATGAAGTTGGCGATTCTGTATTTGTTGAGAGGAAGATTCTGTATGCCTGCTTCTTTGTTTTTGAGGATTATATACTTGGTCACCGAGAACTATATCACCTCAGAACTTTAGATGTTGCTTCTGCAATTCTTAACCTTCCTCAGGATCGATACTTGGAACCTATTTAAGCATCCATGTTTGGCAGAAAGAGTTTATGGTATTTGTTTTGAAGTGAAATCATTGTACTTTAACCATTTAAAACATATTTTCTACTTTTACCTGGAGTCACAATTGTGTACTGCTGCTGATGCTTAACCTTTTCTTTTTTTTCAACACCAGTCACAAAACCACCTACATTGCGATCCTAAATCCTCAATCTCTGGCATATCACTCATGTTCAGTACAAGGAGAGTTTTCTTTATCTGGATAATTGCTAGTGGTTTTTCTGCTATTTTACTGGTTTAAACAAAAACAATCACCAAAATTTCTCCATGAAAATGTTTAAAGTTGTGGAAGAAATCCTGTGCGATCATTTTGTACTCTGTTTCTAAACTTTTGTTCCAACACTCTACACAAATATTATGTTTATAGCTATAAGCTTTTATTCATTTATTTTTCCTTAACTGGTCACCTTTGCCTAGCTTACGACGCTGCTTTTTGTATCTTTCCTACTTTTAAAGCAACAGTTAATTAATTGGATGAGGGTGTGTTGTGCTGAATTTTTTAAATCATATTCAGCCATGGCCCACATATTATGCTGCTTTTACCTGGCATGTATCTACCTTTCAATTGTTCCTTCAAAGTCCTAAATTTGTTATTGTGATTCAATGTAAGCAGCGAATTCAAAAAAGAAAATGCTTGATTTTTTTTTTCTTGTATAAGATCAATGGTGAGGCACATGCAATTCACTGTAATCCTAAATGAGATACTAAACCACTTACACATAATTGTCATTCTAATCTATGCATTAAAAAAATCCATTAGCTTGGGACAGTAAGCTGAAATTAGAGTATTAGGCATGTTAGAATTTAGAAGTTTCAATTTTCTTTTGCAGTATATCATGCCCTTGTACATTCCTTTTCATACCTGAAATGATTGTTAGGAATTTAATCCCTTGTCTAAAATGTTCCCTTTGTACTGAGGACCCAGCTCTTGAGTAAGTGTTATACATGATGCTTAGATATTGAACTCAGGATTTTCAGAGTTGTTTTTTTTCCCATACAATTTAGGGTTCAATAATCATTCTTCAGCTCACTTGAAAAATTTCCTCTACGATTTGTCCATACTTTTACTTTTGGATTTCTACTTCTTATGCACACATATTTATTAAGAATTTTTTTTTTTTTTGATGGAGCAGCAAATTGTGCAACTGGATCTCTGCTTTAGCTGGGCATTTGGTGTGAAGTGGTCGCCCAGTGGCAATACCTTAGCTTATGTAGGTCAGAAAATTTTTCAAAGGCCTTTTCAAGCGAAATATTTTTTTATTTCAGAAGGATGCTTACCATAAGTCTGTGATTACTTCTGCATTATTTATTTATTTTTTAACTTTTATAGGTGTACTAGTCATTCACAATGGTGAATATATGTGTATTGAGATACATCCATTTTATAAAAAATTATCCCTACTCCTAATAAGGTCGTCAACTGCGAATTCTTGGAGGTTCCTGTCCAAATACATCTGAAACAAATTTCTTATTCAAATCTTCTCCCATAGGCAAGTTGCTCCTTGTGTTTGTGTATGATGTGAAATTTTTTTTTTTTTTTTTTTTTTGTTTTTTTTTTTTTTTTCAACTAAATGTTCCACAAGGTTTCCATGGATACGCAGTTCCAATGAGTTTTCCTCATTTTATCACAACTAGCACCAACACAAGGACCCAATGACTATTCCATTGAATTAGAGCCTCAAAACAATGCATAGAAAGATAATTCCATTGTGTCATTCCATAATTCTTTCTCCTTCCCTTACCTCCCATTATATTATGGAGGAAAGAGAGGTATTAGGAAATAAATTTCTTTGGACACCAATGTGTAACTATTCTTCCATACTCTGTGTCCTAGATGCAGCTATCAAGCACAAATATGCTCTTTATGAGTTGATCCCATAATAAGTCTTGCTTTTCTTTTAATAAATACAAAATCCCTTACTACTTTTTGCTACCTTAGAATCCAACATTGACTGTATGAGACTTGTTACTTTAGAGGGAACCCTTTCTTTCAAATATCTTTTTTTTTTTTTTTTCTTCCTAACCCTTGGAACCTATAAGCCTTCTTGTTGGATTGTCACCAGAGGCATACTCACGCATTACATAGTCCAGTTAGCCAAAGTTCATTTTAGTGATTTGCAATTCGAGTAAACTGTTTCCACAAAAAAACTCGAGTAAACTGCAAAAGTGACAAGTGAAGAAAGAAGCGGGCTTTAGCTTAATGCTTAAATTACCATACCTCCCCATAATTGTAGATCTAACTTTTTAAGAAAGGAAAGTAAGGTTTCATATTATTGGGGCGATGGAAAAAGGGTAAGACCACTATCTCTAGTGCGTTGATTCAATATGCTGCTTCATATTTGTGGCACTGTATTGTTAACATTGACTATCAACTTTTGACCTGCTTCATGTTTGTGATACTGTATCTTGAATGTTGACTATCAACACTTGGACCGTTTACCCACTCCGCATTATATTCTTTTATGAGCTTATGATGTGGTAGTAGAAATGCCGCTTGGGTACGTTTAAGTTATCCTTTATAAGGCATCCTCATGTATGTTCCATGCTATGCTTTCTATTTTGAGGGGATTGGTCTGTTTAGTATTTCACTATGGTATTTTGAACTTTTTGTTCTTTATCCTTGACTATTAATAGCATTCTTGGAAAAAAGAAGAAAATGAAAATGCTTGTGTAGTTGAACTTAGAACTCTTTAATAAAATCAGCTATTCAAATCTGACTAAAATAAGTTTTTGCTTAATAATTCTCATCAGTGACATATGCTTAAGATAAGTGGTTGTTGCCTCATTCATCCACAAACGTGTTTCTAAAAGTATTTTAAAACATAACTTTAACTTGTATTTATTGTGAATGCTCCCTCCAAGAGACACATGATTGGTGTTTCCATTGTTAGAAAAAGTGTCTTGATATGAAGCTTTCTCTAATAAAAGGGTCAGTCTTCAACTAGCTTGGAGAGGACTTCTGATCACTTAAGTTTTGGCTATTTTCTAATGTACATTTTTGGTGAAATAAGTAGTTAAGAACTGGTGGATATATTTGAGAACATATCTTCACGTGATCACATTGGGTCCTTGAAGGAACCCCCAAGTTGGCTTCGGTTATAACTCAGGACGCGGGAGTTTTATGTTGATGAGTTTTGTTTTAGGATAAGTTGTGCTTCTTTAAAATTTAGACTTTACGGTTCCTTTCTCAATGTAAGATGATGGATTTTTATTTAATAAAATGAAAGTAATGTGATACACTCATTAAAAAAACCCAAAATACGGAGTTTTTTAATGGTTTCGATGGAAAACATCGAAGTCGATCAAAGTTTGCTGAAACTTTGCAAGTTTTACATCACCACATAGTTTCACTTCCCCATTTTTATTATCGACAAACTTGCACTGAAGTTCGCCGAAGTTTGTTGATTTTTCAAACCTTGATACGGACAAGGAAACATTAAGGAGACTAGATCCAATTTCCACCTTATATTGTAGAATTTGTGTTAATCTTGGAAGGGTTGTCTTTCCTTTCTAAATCACTACCCTTCTTCAACAGCTTGGGAAAGTACTTTTCGCAACCACATATGCTTTAACCTCATGAATACTTCTAAGCATTTATTTCTTTGGTATTATAAGCCATCTGTTGTTGTTATCTTCAGAAACATTTACCGTATGATTATTATTCAGGGCATAATTCTATGATCTACTTTGTTGATGACGTTGGTCCTTCACCTTCTGCCCAAGATGTAGCATTCCGTGATTTGCCTCTCCGTGATGTGGGTCAGCATTCTCTCTTGTTAATCGTTATTATTTGGGCAATTTTACTTTGAAGTTTGAACTGTCATATTCTTCATATCTTATCTGTTAAATGCTATACATTGATTTTCAGGTTTTATTTGTATCTGAGAGGATGGTAATTGGTGTGGGGTTTGACTGCCACCCAATGGTTTTCACTGCAGATGAAAGAGGCATATGGTGAGTAATATTCTTGAGCTAAATGCTATTCTTGTCTTATGAAAAGTGCTAAGGTGGCTAATGTTATTGTATAGGTCTTCTGATTTTGTTTTCAAGGATGCCTTATCCTCTTCCTTGTGCATACATCCCGTATTAGCATAAATACATTTATTGTTTCTTTTTGGGAAAAAAGCTTCCGTATAGTTCAAGCAGCTTGTAGATAAGAAAAATTGCAGAAATCCTGCAGAAACTACTTAGGGTAGCATCTTCTTTCCCTTTAACCAACACGGGCTTTGGAGTGGCTTTAGTCTCTCATCTCATGAAGCGTGGTCTCATGTTCACCTCTTCCTTCCATGAAACAGTGGCCACTAAATGGTCTTCCTGGCAAATGCTTTATGGAAAAAACATGTACCATTTCTTGTGCATCAAAGTCTTTATGTATACATTGAAAGGCGTTAGTTCCCAAAATAATCGTATTTACTTGAACTCAATCACTATGTTTGTTGCGCCTTTGCATACCTAAAACAAATATCTAAAGATAATAAGACTTTCCAAACATCTCTTAGGAACCTAACTTTGAGAAAGAGTTACAAGCTATAGGCCTGTTAAGATTTGACTCAGCTTTTTTTAAACTAGATATTTGGTTTTGGTGTAATAGTTACTTTAAAATTAGCAAATCGCAAATGATGTTATAATTATCTTGATTATGTATATTACATTCATAATGTAGGATAACTAGCTATTGAGGATACAGTTTCATTTGATAAGAAACTGCAAGTACACTTTTTTGAACATATCCAAGGTAGTGTATGAAGATTATAGTTACTAGCTATGGTTTTGCAACTTGATTCTCTCAATAATTTCCATTATAGAAGAAACTTATAAATAAAAGTGAGCAAATCATATGGCATTCCAGGAATAGTGTGAGTTATGAATCTATGTCAGCTTCAGCTTATGAATGAGCTATCCCTAATTTTACTTGGCTATGCAATTACTTCCACCAATGTAGGTCTTGATTATGTAGAAGTTGTTGGAACATACACAGATTTCATGCATATTACAGAACCAATAATTCTATTAAAACCAGAATATATATCATGATTAACACAAAAATCTTATGCTTGAATATGAACTACAACATATCATGGTTAACATGGATATATCATGCTTCAATACAATTACAGAGAATTAAATAAATTATACGAGAGGCTTGCAATTGATTGCAATGTCCTAAGACGAAATTTCCCCCAATTCGGTGTATGAATATTGCAAGAGGTTCGTCCCCAGGATACAACTGATTTGACCTTTGATTACACACCAACCAAAGATCCTTCTTCTGCAACAGCAAAATATCTCTCTCAATACAAAAAACAGTGAAAACAATATATTTCGAAAACTTAATGAAAATGGAGTTTTAGACTTTCTTTTATAGACCAAAAACCACCTCTTTGAATAGTTGTAACTGTTCAAAACGAGACTTTTAATAATGGAATGGTTTATAACCACCAATCATCCCACTAAACACCTTTCCACAACCCAAAAGGTGCAACTGTTGCAAGTTGATTAAACTACCAATACCCACTACGAAATTAACCAAAGTTATTGTAAAAAGTAAAAAACTTGTGTTGTGTATTGGCTAAGTCATTTAATCATTAGCCCCAAAGGCCCTATCAAAGACATATTAATAAGTAACTAATATGTATTGACCAATTCGGAATAACCATGGTCCTTTCCTCCAACCTCACATTCACTAAACCACTTACTTCAAGTGGGTGATCTCATATAAGGAAAGAAAAAAGTTCTTTCCCATGTGGGACTAAAGTTTGGGTACAATACAAACTCAATGAACTTCAAAGTTCAACAGAATTGTCATATAAATACTCCCAAACATGCAATAGATATTAAGAAGATTCTAAATCATACAGTTATTGATAATCTATTGATAACTCTCTTATTTGGTTGAAAGAGATGGTACATTTCAGTTTTTTGAGAGATTGAAATATTGTTCTGTATGCTTCTCGTGCAGGTGCTTTTCTAGATTTCTCGATGAAAGAAAAAGGGCTCCATCAAGCTCGAAATATGGTTCACAGGTATTTTATGTTCTGTAAAATCACATTGTTTTCAGTGGATGTCAAAAAGGTTTTGGGATTCTTTTTGACTGTATTTGCTATTTAAAACGGGAGGCTATATGGGTACATTGAAATTGATTTATTCTGTTGGACCACACTTATTGATCATGCATATCTTTTTTTTTTCGAACGTTGTTTAGTTGTGCTTTTTTTTTTTTTCTTTTCACAGTGCTTGTCTTGTAGTTGAAACTCAATTTGTAATTTCATGTAAATATTTTATGTTCTTTTGTATTGAAGTTAAGTATGCTTCTTATGAGTATATTTTCTTGTAACAACCAAACCATATTTTGCTTGTCATGAGTATATTTTATTACTCTTGTTGTTACGAACCTTGTAGTAGGTTCTTGTCATTAGACTTGTTCACCACTAAGTCTTGTATAGAGAATCCGTGACTACTTCTCCTTAGTAATTTTTCCACAAGTAATATAGCTCATCTCTTATTCCATAAACTAGTCTTTTTATAGACTTCTTTTATAATAGAAAATAGAAGGAAACATAGAAATAAAAACTAATTACAACTAGGAAACATGTAAGTAAATAAAGGAAACTAGTACTTCCTAATAAATAAATTTGTAATAATAAGTAAACCTACTAATATCTATGATCAATCATACAAAATGTTGGTAATATTGAGAATGATGTCACACATGGAATTCAAGCTGGATGGAAGAAATGGAGTGCAACAAGTGTGATATGTGATCGAAATATTCCTACCACGTAAAAAGAAAATTTTATAGAACTGCAGTTAGGCCAGCTATGCGTTATTTATGGAATTGAATGTTGGGTGGCAAAGAAACAACAAGTACATAAAATGAATGTAGCGAAATGAAGATGCTCAGGTGGATGTGGTAAACTCGTAAAGATAAAATAATAAATACAAAATTTCAAAGAAAAGTAGGAGTTGCACCAATATACACAAAGATTAGGAAAGGCAGTTACGGGTGGTTTGGAACGACAGCCTACAAATGTCCCCACTAGACAACTCGACTCAATGGAAACTAAAGAAATTCAACGAGGTAGGGGTAGACGAAAGCTAGCTTGGGATGAATTGATTAGGAGAGATTTAAATGATTTCGATCGCACACTATCAATTGCATTGAATTGAGCGCAAAGAGTTTGATCCATGTAGCCGACCCCAACTTATTTGGGATTGAGGCTATGTTGTCGTTGTTGTTGTTATTGTTGTAGCAAGTAAACCTTCTAATAAACTAAAATCCCTGATAAGGAAACTTCTAACTGTGCTATTTGCTTCTTTTAGTTGTAGGGCTCGGACAGGGATTTTGCCATTTTGTTGCTTGTATAATTGTATTTACTCTTTTGCTTATTATGCTTCTTGTGATGCTCATTTTATGTAAGTCACCTGGTAGTTGGATTCTTATAAAGCTTCCTTTCAAAAAAAAATTATTTTTCCATTAGAGGGTGGAGCAGAGATTGGCAGACGGTTGTTGGATGAGGCTTGCTCAATATTTTAGGATCGGGCTATGTGTTGTTGTAACTTATAAAGCCTCCTTTCAAGTTTTGATCCATTTTTTCCCTTTTTGCTTTTGTAATTGTAAAACCTTTTTACTAATACAAAAGCTGTTTCCAATAAAAATAGAGTTGAAATCTAATAGAGTAGTTGTCCTAGAGGAGAAAGAATTTTGTACATGTTCTGTAACTGCCTAATTGCAATTGCATGCAAAATTCTGTCGTTTTCTTAGTTTGATTATTTTGGGTCTTTATTTTATACTGCTTTGATTGCTATATTTGCACTAAATCGAGCACAATGGAAGAGTTTGATCCATGTAGCCGACCCCAATTCATTTGGGACTGAGGCTTTGTTGTATTTTATACTGCTTTGAGAATGTACCAATTCATTCATTTTCTTCTTGTCTCTTTCTCTTCTCCATTGTTTGTTCTTATAATGAAATACCTAGTTTAAGATTTTTTATTAGTTGGATTTTCTATCTTCTCTACTTTGATCTATAAAACAAAATGTATTTTCAAGATTATGCTGTAGTTCAGTTATTAGGGATCTGCAATTTAAGAAATTAACTGATTATATATTGAATTGGTTTGAGTACAATGTTGCATATATTATTTATTGATTTTGATTTAGGATTCATCTCCGTAAGTAGAAGTGCCCTTTCGTTGTCCTTCAAAATGGTTTGAGCACATGTTAAATTGCAGATAAATTGGTGTGGTTGCAACATGTAATAATTTGTCCTTTTTTTCCTATTAAATCGTTGCTTGTTAGATAATTCAGGAAATAAATCACAACATGAACATTTTTATAGCACCGGAAACGTGGGATCTCTACTCGTGTCATTTAGTTTGTTTCTCATTCAATCAAACAGATTCGATAGAGATTATCACATCTGACTCATGTTTCAATCTTGGTCGTACTTTGAAGATTCTTACATTCGATTCTCTTTTTCAGTTTTCTGAAGCCTTTGGGAAATTGTACGGTCAATCAAAACAAGGAGTACGCAATGATGCAATTGACCCTACCAAACCAGGCGGGGGTGTTCATGAGAACTGTATAACGTGAGTGTACATATAATGTTTGACTTCATGATTTCATAGCTCACATCAAGTATTGCATCATTGAGCCTAGATTTGAAATCCTTCATCTTGATTGTCCATAATCTTGCTATTCTGTGTTGTAAATTCAAGTTAAATGATGTTTCACTGGAAATTGTAGTTGCATTGTGCCTCTGAGAAAAGCAGGTGATGGTACTGTGACGCGTTTTAGCACTTCAGGTTCGTTAATATCTCCAACTCATTCCTCGAATGTGCTATCGGCTTCTGCTGCATCCATATTCTTATTTATCTTTTCGACTTGATAATTCTGAATAGGTTTGGACGGCAAAGTGGTGATATGGGATTTGGAGAGTCGAGCAGATCTTTCTTTATAACTGATTGCTAAAGGAAAATGATTCTCTAACATGATTTGCCCTACTTTTATTTGGTTACGACATAGTTGGGATCCTCAGTAGTCGGTACTGGATGGACTATGAAACTATTCATGTCGAAGTGAGTGACTTAAACTAAGAGAATCATTGCCCTTCCGAGAAATCTTAATGGCGTTAGCAGACTATGCAAGTCCACGCACATTTAGGTACCATTGAGTTGAGTATAGGCTGAAGCTCCTGGTTCTGCTCTGGTGGTCGAGGTTCTGTCTGCTGATCGTTGTTGTTGACTGTGAATCATCTGCTGTAAGTTCTCTAAAAGACCTGGTTTTCTATATAAACAGAGATTTGTTATCACATACACATCTATTCTGCATAATAATAGTTCATGTGAGCTGGCTTGATATTTGCGTTGTAACTGGTGGTTTTGATTTCAATGAAAATTAAGCGCGGAAAAGGGCATTGGATGCGCGAGAAGGGATTTGCTAGAGTTGGGAATATAAAGTTGGTACAATTTATCAATAGCAAAACATGTGTACGATGTAAGATGCGCTCTTACACTGTCGCCCTCTCCACTTTTACTCTTTCATGCACATGGTGTGTTGCTATTGGTAGATTGTATCAACTTCATATTCTCAACTCTAGCAAATTCTCTCCCTTGGATGCTCTTTTTTACGCTATTCGCTATAAAAGTGAACTGTACCATAGTTGAAAAAGGTAGTGAAGTGAGATTAGTGAAGTTGGTGTTGTGAGAGTTTTCTGCATTAGTACTACCAAATGGAATTTTTGTAACCATGCTTTTCTTTCCAAGTAAGAATAAAATCAAACTCTGTAATTTTTAGCCTCGAACTCTTCGTTAATTTACACGGTAATGATATTCTTTGTTTCTCTCTCTTTATCTTCGGCTTCCTATCTAATGATGATCCAACATCCAAGATGTAATCGTGGCTTGAGAAATAAACGAAAAGAAAAGGTTATTCTTGTTGTAAATTAAGTTGTAAGCCAACTAGAACTTAAGTTGACTTGCTAGAACTAGAGAAAGAAATAGAAGACTAAAACTTTCACTACTATAAACTAATACTATAAAGGAGAAGAGAAGAAATGAGATAGTTGGAATGAGATGCTTTCATTCAACTTGATGTGTTCTTTACAAGTGAAGAAACCCCCTTATATAGGCCTTTAGTCATGATGAGAACAAGTATTTGCACAAAGTGTGCAAGTTACACCAAAGTCTCATGTCATACAAGATTACAAGTTACATGACAATACATGGATAAGTGATTATACATTGGAGTTGAATACAAGTTATGTAGAGTGTACAAGTTACATTCAATGTAGAAGTCATGCTTGATGTTACAATTCAATGTGAGAGCCATGTTTGACAATGTGATCATTCATAAGCTTGGTTAAATGGTCATTCAATTTACAACAATTCTTTTATTTTTCTTTGGTTTATTAGTTTTATCTTGCACTTTCAATTTCAGAAATGGAACTATAATGAAAGGGGGACTGAGTTTTTTTCTTTGATTCTAAAGAGTGTTCAATCCCGACCTCTTACCCAAGCAAACCCATGCTAACCCAGTGAGTCATCTACTTGGTTGGTTATCAATTCGACCGTGTTATGGGATATGTTACAAATCCGTGTATAATAAGAAAAAAAAAAAAAAAATGTTGTATGATTGGTTACTTGATGATAATGTAAAAAGTGTACATGCACTATAAGACACAATAAGGGAAACCAGCTTGGTTTCACCTTTAGTATACATTGATGTGATCTATGTTTTTCAATTTCTTTTCATGCCTCACCGCGTGAAGTACATTCGCTATATATGTTCAACAAGGTCGGTTGTTTGCTAAATTTCGTCCCCTTTGTTGATCGTGACTTGAGAGGCTTCAACTCATGTGACCTCGCAGCCTTGCTTGACCTTTTTTTTCTTTTAAATAAACTTATCCATAGCATTTTATATCATCGCATGGAGCCCCGGCTATAAGCAGTGCACCCAAATTTTGGGTGGGCGCTTCAAATTCAAATTTCAATTTACGATAAAACTTTAACATTTTTATCAAAATACCTCTTTATCTCAATTGAAGCACTCAACTTTAAAACTTTGGTTGAGATATTTATTTTAGGTTCGGCGACATGTGGCCGAGAGACTTATCTTCTAGGTTCAGTGTTGTCCAACCGAATCTCTTTCGTGAAATTTGGATGACAACTGCTGACTTAAAAGTTCGGTGGATTCCGATCGACTCTCCAATTAAATGTTCGGTAGGCTTTGATTGACTAACCAATTAGAGGTTCGGTGGGCTTTGACTGACTCTCCAACTAGATATTCGAGCCTGCAAGGTCGAGCCACTTGATGATGCCCTATAAATCAAGTGCACTAATCGTAGTGAGGGGCATAAGGGTTAATTTGCAGAAGAATTGACTTTTTTTTTTTAATTTGACTTTTTCATTGCGGTGCTTTTAAGTAAGCGGTAGGGTGCGTATAGCTGGACTCTATTCCCATTCATGGCATAAAAACCTCCTCTAAAATATGTTATCAAACTTCAAGGAAAAAAAAAAATCTATTGAATTGCGAGTACATTTATTGCATTTCATGATATGCATAATAAAATAAATACTATAAAAAACTTATATTTCTAGTAGTGATGGATATATAATTGAGTTTTTTATAAATATTGTTAAGGTTGTTGTTTAAACTGTCTCGAAAAAAAAAAAAAAAAAAAAGAAAAATATTAGAGTGAAAACAATAATGTTCCACCACAAGACGCATTGGCTCATAAGAGTTTTTCATACGTCCTTGACCTACGTGTTATCAATTGAGATCTATGTATGCTCGCATCCCGAGGTACGCATAGATAGTTATTGTGAACCAATGTATCTTGTGGCGTGACATGTGTTTGTCAGCACTTCTCAAAAAAATAAAATAAAATCGCGGCAACTCTTATTAAGTACTATAATTTACGTATGTACGTATGTATATCCAAAATAAACAATGCAAAAGTATTTATTGCTTTGGCGATATAGTATGTGATATCCTAGAGATAGAAGTGGCAAGACTTGACTTGACTTGCTCATTTCATTATCTTCACTGTTGCTTCTGTCGGTAGCCTGTTCCCTCCTTAATCCCTCAATCGATATCTTGCCAATGCACACACAATATAGTATAATTTCTGCAATAAAAATGTATATGCTACACATATATACTTGGCCATGATACCACTCACTCACCACAGTAGCTACTAATCTACGTGACACACACTGACAACACTAAATTATTTGAATTGGACAAGTTCCTAATTAACAGTGTCTCCTCCAAGATAGTTGTCTTAATTTGTTGGTTGCTTTTCACTGAAATTTTGTATCTCTTGTCCAATACATTGTACTTACATGCAATATAAATTACTGATTTAGTACATAAAACTTGTAACTTTTTGTATCCATAGCAAAACTGTCTAATATCATATATATAGCAAGCAAATTTATCAATGGATGAGTTATCAAAAGCTCAACACCAACTAGCATTTCATACACATGATGATGAGAGGAGGGAAGAACTAAAAGCATTCGACAACACAAAAGCAGGCGTTAAGGGACTTGTCGATGCCGGTGTAACAAAGATTCCTCGAATATTTATCAATCCACCGGGCTATGGTGATCATCATGATTACAATGAGAATAAGTTGGTTTCATCAGGGATTGATGGTGCTGATGATGATCAAAAACAGTTGTTGAAAATCCCAACCATAGACCTTCAACATTGCATGGACAACAAGAAAGTGATCATCGGCGAAATTAGAAGGGCGGCCGAGACATGGGGTTTCTTCCAGATAGTGAACCATGGGATCCCGATAGAGGTTTTGGATGAAATGATCGAAGGAGTTCGTCGGTTTAACGAGCAACCGAGTGAAGCAAAGAAGGAGTTCTATACAAGGGACAGGGAAAGGAAGGTGAGGTTTAACAGTAACTTTGATCTTTTTTATGCACCAGCTGCTAATTGGAGGGACACTTTGCAAGTGGACTTGGCTCCAAATCCTCCAAAACTTGAAGAGTTTCCACTCACTTGCAGGTAATGGATTCATCACTAAACTACTCACAAACCATAGCATATATAGTCAGGGGCGGAGCCACATGTATGGCTACCTTAGACTGTAGCCCAGGGCTAATTGCATGTGACCCCCTTATCCATATAGTTGCTCAATAGAAAAATAAAATAAAAAATGCTTAGGCTAGCCCACCTTGGCCTTAAAATATTGCTTATGGTGTCATTGATCTTTAACCCCGGGGAGCTTGAAATCTTGACTCCGCTCCGGTCTAATATAGTTTTAAGTGAAATGATCATTTTTTTTTATTTTTTATTTTTTCCATTAGCATCTGCAAATTGGTTGTATGTATACTTCCTATGTGCGAATTTGACATCTTCAACAACCAAGAAACTAAATTGAGATCGAAATTTGTAATATTTTCTTTGATTTCGGCAGAGACATAATGATTGATTACTCGAAGCATGTAATGAAGTTGGGGGCGGCATTGTTCGAGTTGCTATCAGAGGGTCTTGGGCTCAATCCGAATCACCTAAGCGACATCGGTTGCTCTGAAGGGCTCTCAATGCTTTGCCACTATTATCCGGCATGCCCGGAGCCTGAACTCACCTGGGGAGCTCCTATGCATTCTGATAAAGATTTCCTTACTGTGGTCTTGCAAGATCATATAGCTGGTCTCCAAGTTCTTCATAAAAATCAATGGATTGAAGTCCCTCCTATCCATGGAGCTCTAGTAGTGAACATTGGTGATCTTCTACAGGCAAGTTTATGCCCTTCATCGATCGCTCTCCTTGGCGCTTAAAATTAATCTGTCAATTCGACTACATACCTTTGAAGTAATAACTATCTTTGATTTTACTTCAGCATAGTTAGATTTCGGTTCCCAAGTAAAATAAACTCACGAACATGAGATTATAACATGAGTATAACATGAGTTAGGGTATTAGTTCAAATTGAGAGACTTGTTCGATTGGGAAATAGAGGTTGGGATTAAATATGTGGAGTTACAAAATTGCCCTTATCCAAACCTCCCTCTCTCTTAGTTATCTGTATGATTAGGATGAGTTTTTTGTGTTTTGGTTGTTAATAATACGAGGGTAATTTGGTTATTGTAGGATGCACCAACAATGGAATTAAATAATACCACTCATTTCATAGTTTTATTTTATCCCACTCCTATGGGTTAAAATAATCCCATCATCAGTTTAAAACTCGAACCAAACACTAGTATTATTTAGTACCACCACTTATCCCATGCTATCCCATGAACCGAACGGGCCATTAAGTTTTTAACAATGATCCTTGTGTCTTTCTAGATTACATTTGCAAGTTTTTCATTTGTTTGATTTGCTTCAATTAGGATTAGTACTGAATATTTGTATCTTCAATAAGTTGAGATTCTTTTCTTAGTGCAGCTTGTCTCTAACGATCGGCTTAAAAGCGTGGAGCACAAAGTCGTAGCAAGCCATGAAGGCCCAAGAATCTCAGTGGCAAGCTTTTTTAGCACAAACATTGCTGATCGAACCACCAGGGTCTTTGAGCCTATCAAGGAGCTGGTATCAGATGAAAGTCCTGCATTGTATGCGAAAACTACGGTGGCAGACTATCTTACTAATTTTCTCGCGACGGCGAAGAATGGGAACTCTGCTCTCTCACACTTGAAGTTGTTCTGACCTCTTGTTTGATAATTAACATGGATGGAGAAGGTTTTTTGCTATGTTTGTCTCTCTAGCTTTTCTGAGGCCAAAATGTTGGTACTAGTTGTTATGCTTGAAATAAAGTCATGCTTGTTGAAGTTTTAGTAGACATTCCTATCTGACTAGAAATGTATGCCTTTATTTTCATTTTCAAACTTGAACAAATCAAGTATGAATCATTCTACCAAAAAATAAAAATAAAAATCAAGTATGAATCAAGTGCTAATTAAGTCCTAGCATTCTAGATTTGTCATTTTTAGTCCATGAAATCACTAACAAATTACAATTAAGGTATTGATTTATATATCTAACTCATAAGATTATACAACTATTTTATTGATGTAGAAGTACTAGCTAGCAAACAATAAGCCAATTCATACTTACTGTGTAGAAACCTCAAAATCACTTAACCCAGTAGTAATCTTCATAGAAGAGATCATTTGCCTTAGCTAGAAGTTCTTGCTCTAATATCAATGGAGAATCCCCCAAGCATACATATATAAATTTGGATAAGTTGATACAAATGTAAGTATGTTTGCACTTTTTACTCTACAGTGTGAAAGTAATTAATTTAAAGTTGCAAAAAAGCCACGACCTCCCAAAATCTTACTTTTTAAGCAAGTGATGTCTGATCCATCTCATCATAGATGGATGCTTTGGCCAAAAAAAAAATAATAAATTGGTAAGTGGCATAAGTAAATAGTAGATGAATTAAAAGCATAAAAATGCTACCATCATCTTAAGATTATATGTTTATATACAACGTAATGTATAACATGTTAATTGGATCGAATTGCGAATTGGATCGAATCAAATGTTAGATTGGATCCGCGGATTAACGTAATTGGATCTACTTTTTAAGAAATCGGTAACTCAATGCAATCAATGGGGATTACTACTTTTGTAACACAATTTCGTGCCCTGATACAGGAAATCACTTCAGTCAATGCAATCCAATTTCGTGCCCTTTGTGTTTTTTTCTCGTGTTGAATAATGTCACAATAATACACTTCAAATCACACACCAGCTCAGTAACCTGCTTCGTAACAGTTACAATAACACGCACAATCACACACCAGCTCAGTAACCTGCTTCGTAACCGTTAGATACACTTCAAAATATATACTCGCACACATCTCAAGATGCAGCTCACCATTTTCAATCAAGTGCGTCATTTAGTGTACCAAAATATCATTTTCCCTTTACTCTCTCTTGACTTTGTGCTCTGTTTTTATCGATCTCTCTCAATCAAAAACTCTGCCTTTGATCACCAAATTCACTTTCCCTGCAAAACCCACAACCCAAAAATGGTGAATCCAAATACCCAGAAAGGATTCACAGAAACTCCACCAAATTACGACCGAAAATCAGAACTAAAAGCCTTCGACGACACCAAAACAGGGGTGAAAGGCCTAGTAGATGCAGGGCTCACAAGGGTCCCCAGAATCTTCATCAGAGACATTGCTGATGATCGGACTCGCTCAATCTCAAATGGGTCCGAGATTCCGGTCATAGATTTTGATGTTGAGAGAGATTTGATCATAGACCAAGTGAGAGAAGCTTGTGAGAGTGGGGGGTTCTTTCAAGTTGTGAACCATGGAATCCCAGTTGAGTTGATGGGGGAGATGATTGGTGGAGTTAGGAGGTTCAATGAAGATTGTGATGAGGAGAGGAGGAGGTACTATACTAGGGAGACTACTAAGAAGGTTGTGTTTAATAGTAATTTTGATCTGTTTCGGTCTCCGGCGGCGAATTGGAGGGACACCATTGTTTGCATCATGGCTCCTCATGCCTTGAGTCCTCAGGAGTTGCCTGTGGCTTTGAGGTATGATTTTTTCTATGTCTTCATTTGTTAAATGTTTTAGTCATGGATGAAGAAAGTGGTTTTTGTTGTTTTTAGTTTTTGAACTAGCATAGATCATGTTTGGACAAATGCATGTGTTGTTACTTTTTTTTTTTTTGATAGCCGAGGATATCTACCGTCTCTGACACTGGACTGATGATGCACCTGACTAATCCCTCGGGGTCCTTAGTTGCCCTCCGCTAGGGACCTCAAGGAAGAAATTAGAGGGAGAAGAGGGAGGCAAGGAATCGAGCCCCACACTTTTGCTGAATGGAGCCCAATTCTTACCGTCCCACCAACTCTTATTTTATTTTTATTTTTTTTTATATTATAGTGTCCGGAATTGTCATGACTATTACCCAAGAGATGCACCCCACCGTACAATAAATATTCTTTGGAAAATTAAGAGATTCGAACCTAAGACATCTACAGAGGCTTAAGTGAATAACTAACAGGTCCAAACCAAGTACACCAAAACAATGGTTGGTACCTACGTTGTTGCTTTGTAACCCTTATCGTGTTTGTTCAAATGTGTAAATGTAGTACCAAATGCAGCTTGGGTTGAGTTGAGTGGTTGAGACACAATTCTCTTGAATTATTGAGCATGTTTGGTACTGGAAGTGCTTGCAGTTTTTGTGCTGTTTGCGCTCATTTGGTGTTTTTGCAGATTGTTATGGGCGCTACCATGTCTCCTAAACTACCCATAAACTACCATAACATCTTAGTCGTGATTTTCAAAAGCATCACTCTAGTTACTTTTTTCACTTTTTATAAGTAGTTATCCACGTAAACAAAGTATAAGAAATAAGCAGTTGTGATACCAAACCGGCTAATTAACCAGAGGTCTAATGTTCAACAGTTCAAGCCTTAGATGCGGAAAAATTCATGAGAAATTTCATTCCCTTATGGCCTTGTAATCGGTCCTTTCGACTTGTCAGTCACCACCCAAAAAAATGCATATGCGGCTAACCTTGTAGAGATGCAACAGTTATACGCTCAAAGGTAGTTATGGCGATGATGTGTTTTTAGCAAATTGATTGCATCTTCTATTGATTTGTTGTTGTCCTCCTGATCATGTTTGGATGATTACTTTTGTAGAGATGTGATTGTTGAATACTCAAAACAAGTTATGAAGTTGGGGGTGATGTTGTTTGAGTTGTTATCAGAGGCGCTTGGGCTGAAGCCGAATCACTTGAACGGAATAGGGTGCTCGGAGGGACTTGCTGTTCTTGGTCACTACTATCCAGCATGCCCTGAACCTGAACTGACTATGGGGAATCCCAAACATTCCGATAACGATTTCCTTACTGTTCTCTTACAAGATAACATCGGCGGCCTGCAAGTTCTTCATCAAAACCAATGGGTTGATGTCCCACCTGTTCATGGAGCTCTGGTTGTTAACATTGGAGATCTTCTACAGGTAAGTTCAATATGTTTGGCTAGTTTTGGATTTCCAGTTTTAGAAATTTTTTTAATTGTTTGAAACATCTTCCCTTGAGAATTAAGTTGTTAAGTAGGGTATGGTTACAAGTTCAATAGAGCATAGGCAGAAAGTTAGAACATGTGAAATGAAAGGAAAAAAACAAATATATAGAAGCAATGGCGGTAAGTTGCCCCTCAATCAATGGTCTCAAGGTCAAGCTTTGGGTACAAAGAAAATAACGTTTCTAGATCTAACAAACACCCGTCTTATGAGCCCTAAAGAAGGTTAGTCCGAAATAGTTATCAAGCTAGGAGCACTAAAAAAGAAGGAAATTTATGGACATCATGGATTTATAGGTTTAGCAGCTCCAACCTAGTTGCTGACATGATTCAATGTTAAACAGTAATCAAGTGATTTTATTTCATCTTATAGATGACTTTTCTCTTGTTTGCATTGCAGCTTATTTCTAATGATAGGTTCAAGAGCTCCGAACACCGAGTTCTTGCGAATCGTGTCGGGCCAAGAATATCTGTGGCGAGTTTCTTCACAACTCATCTTCAACCATCGACGAGAATATTCGGACCCATCGAGGAGCTTTTGTCAGAAGAAAATCCTCCCTTGTATAGAGAAACCACAGTAAAAGAGTTCACCAGATACTATCATACAAAAGGACTAGATGGGACTTCTGCTCTTACTCATTTTAAGCTGTAAGATCTCATATGGTCTATACTTCAGAGACTTTACTGAATTGTAGCACTTTGTATACTAGCTATGTATGTGTGATTGTGTGTGGTCTTTTGGTTTTTTCACATGTTGAGAAGATCGAAGAACATCAAATGAAACTTTACCAGTTTATAAAGGAGAGTTTCCAAATGTAGCAGAAAGAATACCTTGGCAAGTTTACATTAGTTGTCTAATTGGTACTGATTAGTTAAAATGGTGCTTACATTTTTTTTTTTCAAAATCCACCACAATAGAAGGATTTCTCTAACATTGTATAGTCTCTAAGCTTTTTCATCATCTTCTTCTTCTTCTTCCATCTGACTTGAAAGCTGCGGCGAATCGGATTATGGAATACATAAGAAAATTGTGATTTAATCAAATGATGGAACAAAAATGTTAGAAGTATATGGTGAATCAAACAAACTTTTACAGCACTTATTTGCTCCATTCATAAGACTGAGAGAAACCTTTTTATTTGACTAGGCTTACAAAGATGCATCCTTAGCTTCATTAATAAGGATGACATTCAAAATCTTTACATTATTTGAACACAAGTTACACAACAACCATTGCGACGAAACAAAACAAATTAAAACACAACAACCGAATAATTGATTAAAGACTACATCCCAAATTAGTTGAGATCTGCTACATGCATCAATCTTTTTCACTCGGCTTGATTTAATGCAGTTGATGACGCACTTTCATAATTCTTCAAATTTTTACTAATTCTGTAAGAATATCAACAAACCAACCATAGGAAACTGAATAAACACTCCACTAATTGGAATTTTCAGCAATGAAGTGATTGATCATGTCCATCAACTTGACTGATCCTTCAGAGTGAGGATTGAAAGACAAAAATCCATGTTGCTCTCCCTCAATCTCCTTGTACTCGATTTTCTTCCCCCAATTCTTCAATCTGTTAACATAATCTTCACTTCGACTCTTGAGCAAGTCCTTGCTTCCACAAGCCACAAAAATAGGCTCAAGAGAGAGTGGCTCGAGGTTTGGGCTAGCTGGTCCAAATGGGTTCACACAAGGATGGTCTCTGGTCTCTCCAACGGGCACCGATAATCTCCAATACCTGCTCATGTTCCAATACAATATTCATTGTGGAACCAAATCTAGATCAATCAAAGCTAATGAACTAAAACCAATGCAAGTAAGTGAACCAAGTAAATTATACACATGTCATCCAACTTTTCAAATCGTAACATTTTAAACTTATTTTTGTAATAATAAGATCACTCATCCAAATTTACTTTTGGGTTAATAAGGGTACCCAACTTCACAAATTATTTCAAGAAAGTCATTTTAAGCTAGAAATCTAGCGAAGGTAAAGTTGGGTACCTTTATTGTTGTTGCATCTTGAAATGACTTTCTTTCATAAGTTGTTGGAAGTCTTAAATTTTTTTTTCATAGTTGGAAGTTCGATGTTTTCCGTTGTTGAAAGTTTTTTTTTGATACTTAGAGTTAGATAGCAAGCTAATGCGCTCATGTAATGACGCAATTATTTTCGTACATATGCTAGCCATATACATGGAATCACCCTCTTGATGAGGTAGTATATATATGGTTGTACAAAAAAAAAATCATTGGAGTGACTTCATAGTTGAGTAAAATTTAGGGACCTTATTCACCAAATAAACCAGTTTAGAGACCAAGGCCAAAGTAAACATAGTACTTGATCCTTTACGTGAGATCTCGAGTTCGTCGCGGCCAGCCAATGCGCCAAATTCCCCCCCGCCGACTCTCCCCCCACAAACACCCTCCCGAAGTCCGCCGCCTCCGTCCACCACCTCTCCCCCCTCCTCCTCCGCCCCCGCCTGCCCAATCACCCACTCCAACGCCTCCACCGCGTCCTCGTGGGCAGCCGGGAGGCGGTGCTCGGGAGCGAGGCGGTAGTCGGGGGCGACGACGACGGCGTTGATGGCTGAAGCGAGTGCGGCGCAGGCGTGGTGGAAGAGGGGCCAGGTGCAGGAGCCGATGCAGAAGCCGCCGCCGTGGAAGTAGAGGAGGATGGGGAGCTTGTTGTAATTGTGGTTGTTGGCGGTGGTGGTTGTGGGTTTGTAGATGCGGAGGGGAAGGCGGTGGAGGGGGTGGAAGGTGGTGAGGTGTTTGTGGAGGACGGCGACTGAGTGGTGGTGGTGGTGGGAGGAGGAGAAGGCGGCGGGGACGGTTCGTGAGATGGTGCCGTCGCTGTAGAGCTTCAGCGCCCCCCGGCAGTCCTCCACCACGTATGGTGTTGGCGCGGCGGCGTCGCCCGACATGGCGGATATTAATTGGTGTCTCAAGTGACCACAAGCTGCTGGTTGGATTATTATTTATTAGAAAAATACTAGAATGACAACAATAATGTCACGCTGCAAGACCCATTAGCTCGCAAGAGTCGTCCATTCAGTATATGTTGGGATTTGTGTATTTCTGCATCTCGATGCGTGGATGGACGATTCTTGTGAGACAGTCTTACATTGTGTGACATGTTGTCATTCTAGCACTTTTCTTCATGGAAGAGTATCTCCAATGGTTAATGTAGATTGTGGGCGTGGATTCGTGCCACGACATCAACGTGGAGATGATGTGAATCTCATGTGGCTTAAATAGATATTGACTTTTAAAATCTGTAAGACGAGCACATTGAGTGTGTTTAATGTCGTATTAGTGAGTAGTCACGTGATTTACATGTGAGTTGGTTACACAATATAATCTCAGATGATGACATATGTACTTGATCTAACAATCATTGATTACACATAACTGTCTATAAATACACTAAGAGATCACACTCTGGCTCAATTGAGCATAGCTCATCTTCCTCATTTCCTCTCTCTTTCTCGTTCTTGATTTCTTCTAGTAATTTCTCATGGTATCAAAGCACAGAGAATCCTCTGTGTAGACATTCATGGAAGAAGGACAAAATTCTTCTCCACTGCCAATGGCGTCACAACCAAGTCAGGTTACAAGTGATGCACATAATGGTAGATCTTCATACAACTCTGTAATTGCTCATTTTGATCACACATTGAGCCAAAATCTGACAATCAAGTTGAATCTGAACAACTATCATGTGTGGAAGGCGTTGATTCTTCCTGCAATCAAAGGAAACAAATTTGATGGTGTACTTCTTGGTAATGAAGAATCTCCTGAACAAATTGATTCAAAAACTGGACCGAAAAATCCAAAATTTGAAGCTTGGAAGACAACAGATCATATGCTTTTAAGCTGGATCTTGAATTCTTTGTCTGAAGATGTCATGTTACAAGTGATTGATTATAAGATCTCATCAGCACATGAAGCATGTAACATCATAGCAAATCTCTGTGGTGCTCACAACAAATCGAAGATCCAACAATGTTGTACTGCAATCCAAACTGCAAGGAAATGTATGAAATCCATGACCGAGTATCTCAAATACATGAAAGAAATGTCTAATAGTTTAACTGCTGCTGGAAATAAAATCTCCAAAGAAGATTTGATTTTTTGTGTATTGGCTGGATTGGATTCTGAGTATTTTCCTATTACTACACTTCTTCAAGACAAGAGTTCATTGTTTTGGCAAGAATTTCATGCTTATTTATTGTGCTATGAAGTCAAGATTCAACAATTGAACGGTATGTCTACAAGTTTTTCTTCAAATGTCATTGTATCTCCTACTGCAAATGTTGTATTTAACAAGAGTTAACAGAGAACAAATGATCAAAGTCGAGGTTCTAATAACTTCAGAGGTGGCTTCAATGGAACTCGAGGAGGCTGAGGTCGTGGACGTGGTCGTTAATACTCCAACAATCGACCGATGTGTCAAATCTGTGGCAAGACAGGATACACCGCTGTTGTGTGTTACTACAGATCTAATATGCAATACATGGGACATTCTCCATCGTCGAATGGTGCATCTACTTTTCCTCAACAAACCTTCAATGGTCAAACACAGTTTCGACCTAATCAAGCTAATCAAGTGAAGTTTACTGCCTCCAATCAGGCTTTCTTTGCTCCATCTGATTTTGGTATTGGTCAGTCACGGTATGCTGATAGTGATGCATTGTCTCATGTGACAAATGATTCAAATCAGATGATTAATCGATCAACATATGTAGTTACCAAATCCTTAATTGTTGGTGATGGTTCTCCTTTACCTATTACTCATGTTGGAACTCTCTCCTGCACTTTCGTCAAAGTTGAATTTCCACAATTCATTTTATGTTCCTCAAATAGCTAAGAATCTACTCAGTATATCTCAATTATCACATGATAATCCTATGTATGTTGAGTTTTATGCTGACTCTTATTTGGTAAAAGATCTACAGTCCAAAGTGATTTTGCTCAGAGGGACCCTTAAAGATGGACTATACATCTTCTCACCAAAACTGCCTTTCAAGTCTTCTATAAACTCAACAAATGTGGTTACTGCTCAATATTATTATTTACCTTCAACATCTTCATTATGGCACTCCAGATTGGGACGTCCAGCTGCTGACACAGTTCTACAGGTTTTGAAACTGAATAATGTTTTAGTCTCTTTTAAGAATGTATTTTAGTTTTGTGATGCTTGTGAGCTTGGCAAAATACATGTTTTAGTCTCTTTTAAGAATGTATTTTAGTTTTGTGATGCTTGTGAGCTTGGCAAAATACATGCTTTTCCTTTTCCAAGGTCTAGTACTCGTACTTGTACACCTTTGGATCTCATTCACACTGATATTTGGGGACCAGCACCTGTACAATCTGTTGATGGCTATTCATATTATATACACTTCATAGATGATTTTTCTCGATATACATGGCTTTATCCCTTGAAAAAGAAGAGTGGTGCTTTGAATACTTTTATTGAGTTCAAGGTTCTGGTGCAAAACTTATTTTCTAGAACCATTAAATGTGTTCAGTCTGATTGGGGTGGAGAATACACACCTTTTAAGCAATATCCGTCCTCTCATGGCATTCAGTTTAGATACCCCTGTCCATACACACATCAACAAAATGGAAGAGCTGAACGAAAACATAGACACATCATTAAAACATATCTAATACTTCTTGCTCAAGCTAAGTTGCCTTACAAGTATTGGTGGGATGCTTGTCATACATATGTGTTTCTCTTTAACAGACTTCCTAACATTGTTATTCAGGATAAGTCCCCTTATGAGCTCTAGTGGAAGACTTTACCTGATTACTCAATTTTAAGAGTGTTTGGTTGTACATGCTTCCCATATCTTCGGCCTTACAACAATCACAAATTTTAATTTAAGTCAGAGAAATGTGTGTTTTTGAGGTATAGTCATTCTCATAAAGGGTACTGGTGTTTGAATTCAAATGGAATGATTTATATATGTCGAAATGTTCAATTTAATAAGTCTGAATTTCCTTACCACTCATTATTTAAAAGTTCAACTTCAGTACCAATTCCCATCTCACCTCATTTTGTCATTACATTGTCAAACTGTCCTAATGCTTGTTTCCCATCAATCTCTAGTCTATATGTGTCTTTCCATGTGCCTAATAACCATCTACCACACCTACTACATATATTTTACCTACTCCATCTACCACACCTACTACATCTACATCAAATTGTCCTAATGTTTCATCCGACCTACTCCAGAGATATCTACACCTTTACCACCCACTATCAACTTACCCTCTCACCCTATGGTTATAAGATCAAAGAATGGGATTCATAAACCAAAGGTACTGGCAGCTTCTTTTCAAGTGTCTACTCCTACTAAACCTAAAACAGTAAAAACAACTTTAGATTCTCCTGACTGGTATAAAGCCATAATTGCTGAGTTTACAGCTCTGCGAGCAAACAATATTTGAATATTAATCCCTCATTCAAACTCTTAGACTCTTGTTAGCAATAAATGGTTGTTCAAAGTGAAAAAAAAAAACACAGATGGATTTCTGAGTAGATTGAAGGCATGTTTGGTAGCTAAAAGGTTATACTCAAATACCCGATATTGATTTTAATACTACTTACATCCCTGTTATTAAGTCTTCTACCATTCGACTGGTGTTATCAATTGTAGCATCATGTGACTGGGTAGTTAGACAATTGGATATTAATAATGCGTTCCTTCATAGACATTTAACTAAGACTGTATATATGCCTCAACCTGAAGGTTTTATCATCTCAGAGTTTCCTGATTATGTGTGCGAACTTGACAAGGCCATTGATGGTTTACGTCAATCACCTCGAGCTTGGTTTGATAGACTGAAGACCACTCTCCAAGCTTGGAAATTTGTCAATTCCAAGGCAGACACCTCCTTATTCATATACTCTGAAGGATCATCCCTCATTTATATATTGATCTATGTAGATGACATTATAATTACTAGAAATTCTTAGCAGTTGATTCATATATTTATTCAGCAACTCAATAATGTGTTTACTTTGAAGGACCTAAGGGACTTACATTTGTTTCTTGGTAATGAAGTGTTTGGAGACTCTTTAGGTTTTTACCTCACCCAATTTGCCTATCTTTAGTCCCTAATTCACGAAGCTGGCATGGACAATCTAAAAGCTGCTAATACTCCTGCAATTACACAAAAACAACTAACTAAGAAAGATAGTCCATTGTTTTCAGATGCCACTTTATATAGGAGTCTCTTGGGTGGTCTTCAATACATGACTCATACTCGGCCTGACATATCATATATAGTCAATAAACTGAGTCAATTTCAACAAGCTCCTTCTGAATTAAATTGGCAAGCATTAAGCCAAGTTCTTCGATACCTTAAGGGTCTTTGTTTCAAGGTATTCACATTAGATATTCCAAAGAGCTTGTTGTCACTAGTTTTGTTGATGCAGATTGGGCAACTTCCGTTGTTGATAAGAACTTCATTTCTGGGTATAACATTTATTTTTGAGGGAGTTTAGTGTCCTGACAATCCAAGAAACAGTCAATTGTAGCTCGCTCTAATACAGAGGCAGAGTATAGAGCACTTGCTCATGGCACTGCTGAAGTTATTTGGATTCCATCCTTATTGGGAGAACTGAAGTTTACACTTCCTTCCGTTCTAGTCATATGGTCCGACAATTTGGGTGCGAGAGCTTTGGCCTCAAATCATGTGTTTCATTCTAGGACTAAACACATTGAAATTGATCTACATTTTGTTCGTGGTAGGGTACTTCAAAAACAGTTGGAGGTGCGCTATGTTCCAACAATTGATCAAATCCCTGACTGCCTTACAAAGCCTTTACCTCATCATCGATTCACTTATCTGAAGCACAAGCTCAGTGTTATTGAAATACCTTCTCACTTGAGGGGGAATGTGAGACAAGCACATTGAGTGTGTTCAATGTTGTATTAGTGCGTAGTCACGTGATTTACATGTGAGTTAGTTACACAATATAATCTCAGATGATGACATCTGTACTTGATCTAACGATCAGTGTATACACATAAATGTCTATAAATACACTAAGATATTAGAACTCTGGCTCAGTTAAGCATAGCTCATATTCTCATTTCCTATCTCTTTCTCGTTCTTGATTTCTTCTAGTAACTTCTCAAAATAAATCTCTAATGGTAAATGTGGATTACACCTACGTTAATGAGGTGACATTTATTTTTTAAAATCTTTTTAATTAAAAGGTGAAAATAAAATCTAATAAAAACAAATAAATATAACGTGGCTATCAATTGCACCCTCCACAAATCCACATCCAAAGTAGACATTGTGTATTTCTTGCTTACAATTAGGTGCATTGGATATGGTATATGGGTTCATCCTCAAATTGACAAGAATTATGTTAACTTGACCAGGAACCTGGCCTGGTCTTTATTTATATGTATGCAAAGTGAGGACTTGCAGTATGATGATTTGTGGTTTGGATGCTTATCTGATTGCTCCAAATCTACTTTTTGAGATGGAACATTTTGGAATGAAATTGAAGCCAAATGGAGTTCTATGAGGCGAACTCCTTATTGCTTGTAAGGCTTACAAAAATATTGAAATGAGATAAACGGTTACCAGGGAGTTGCCCAATATAGACCCACGCCATTGTGGTGCTCATGCTTTAAATTGATATAAGATAGTTAGGATAAATTTAGTTGTCCAATGTCACCTCAATTATTCAAAGAACCAAAGCAATTCGCTAACAAGGTTGGATCAATTTCCTTCTCTAAAATCTTGTATAGAACATAGTTAAATAATAAAGGTACATAGAAAAACTATATCTCCTATGAAACACATAGTATCCTTTCACTCATAGAAGTCGACCATTGATGCTCGGCGAACGTGATAGTAAAATATAATTCATAAACCGACTATTTTGTAGATAGCGGTAAATGATCGATCCCATAGAGATTGGTATTCTTTCTAACATTTAAAAGAAAGAAAAACGAGGGTTTTGAGAAAATGAATAAATTAACTAATCTAAATAGCAAGGAATTAAATTTAACGGGGAAGAATAGTTTTGAAACCAATTAATAAAAAAATATAAATTAAGACATACAAGTTCGGTTTGATAAAAGATTGGATTTTGTCTTCAATCTATGTAAAATATGCAAATCAAAAGTGTCATAGTGTAGCTATAGACCCGGTAACATATGCGGTTCCTCGCACTTGATATTCTCGATAACCAAAGTACGACAATGACTACTTCCCTAGCCAATCGTATAACCCTATACTCAACACGATGACCACAATGGATTTTGTTAAAACACTACACCTAGACAACCGGATCACTAGTGTGTCTGATCTAGCCTAGATCCCTAAGGCATTCAACTGGTCCCAAAAAGGGCGAATCAATTGGTATGGTTTTATTGCACAAAGACGGATGCTTACGACTCACTGACAAAAGAATCATGGCTTAAACCTTAATTTAACCCTAATTAATCAATCAATAACAAAAGGAATAAAATACCAATGTAAAGCAATGAAATTGAAATAAATAAATAAATCTAAATAAATAAATCTCACAAGTCCATAGATAAGAATAGCTGAACCTCCCTCGTAGTCTAGCCTAGGCCATGAGATTAGTAGTCTAGCCTAGATTATGAATCTTCCTCCTTACCATTTTGATCCTTATGCACCCGGGCCGTCGTCTTCATATATGGACCATGGAATGCCTAGACATACAATGTATCCTTCATTTCCTCAATACATGCCGAGTCCATTTACTCCACCATGTTATAATTACAATATGTCATACAGTGGAGATGGCTCATTCATGAAAGCATGTCGCCGCCTCATGTTCCTTTCGACCAACCACATACAGGAAGTCAGTTTTTTGGGACGGTTCAACCTCCGATTTTTTAAAGCATTAGTACCAGAGGTGAGTCGAGTGAACCGGATGAAGAACATCAATCGACTCAACAAAATTCAATGCAACATCAGCAACCTCGACAAACTCAACCGGATGTATAAACACAACGTCCAACTCGACATTAAGTACGTTCAGTTTGCATCACATAGCAACAACGTCAACGCAACCGTCGATAGACCTGTATGATAAGTTTTTTTAATGGAATGAAATCATACTTTCAAAACTTCCTTATTGTTTTAATTTTAAATTCTAGACAAAGATATAACGTGGTTTTGGCCTTTACAGTTTTTCATCTACATATCTCTTCTTATGATCACGATTGTGTTGCATGGTTTGTAGCAGATATGCATGGGTTGCCCCCTCGAGATATGCGCGTAACATTTGCATGGATTGTCAACCTCGAGATACGTGTGTGTTGTTTGCATGGATTTTCCACCGTCAGATACGTGCGTGTCGTTTGCATGGGTTGCCCCCTCGAGATACGTGTGTAACGTTTGCATGGATTGTCAAACCTCGAGATACGTGCGTGTTGTTTGCATGAGTTGTCCACCGCCAGATACGTGCGTGTCGTTTGCATGGGTTGCCCCCTCGAGATACATGCGTAACGTTTGCATGAATTGTCCACATCGAAATACGTGCGTGTTGTTTGCATGAGTTGTCCACCGTCAAATACGTGCGTGTCGTTTGCATGGGTTGTCCGCCTCGAGACACATGCTTGGCGTTTACATGGTTTACTTCGATTGCACGAGATTACATGGGTTGCCCACCCCGAAATACGTGCATGACCTTTGCACGGTTTGCATTGATTGGACGAGGTTGTATGAGCTGTCCACCTCGAGATAAGTGTGCGACGTTTGCATGGATTGCACGAGGTTGCATGAGTTGCACACCTTACGATACGTGTGTCACGTTTGCATGAATTGCACGAGGTTGCATGGGTCGGCCACCTCGACATACGCGCGTGTTGTTTGCATGACTTCTCCACCGCGAAATACATGTGTGGCGTTTGCATGAGTTGTCCACGTTCATATACGTGCGTGTCATTTACACCAGTTGTCTACCTCGAGATACGAGTGTGATGCGGGTTGTCCATCTCAAGATGCGTACGTAATGCGGCTTGTCCACTCGATACATACATGACGTTTGCATGAGTTCACCGCTTCGAGTTGAACAAAATACTCATTTTGAGGAGTAAATAAGAGGTTTTGTATTTTGTGTAGATGACTCATTTTCAAAAAGTGTCATTCATTCCACCTCATTAATTGTATAGATGACTCATTTTCAAAAGGAGTCATTCATTTCATCTCATCGTCACACCTCAACGTATGGAGCCACATCATTATCAAAGACTCATTTTCAAAAGGAGACATACATTAGTTTTGTAAATTAAAAGTAGCCGACCTTTTTTCATGAATAAAATAATATTCCAACCTTAGTTTATGAAAAACTCCTCCATATTGTGCATTGGACAGTATTTTTCGACATTAATGTATATTTAAACTTCGTAAGATAGACATCTTTTCTGCGCGGGCATAAATCCACAACTACAATGTGCATTTACCATTGAAGATAATTGTGACTAAAATTGCAAGTGAGGGCCAATTAATTCGTGCATGCACGAGTGGAAAAATTCTAAACGTACTTCACAAATGTACATCAAATCGAACGGACATCATATTCTGATGTGCGTGAAATGCGTCTTGGATAGGAGTGAATCGTATTCCGAGATGTAACACACACATATCATAACGCGATGGGCTTTTGATGTGACCTTGTAATGTACGCCTGGCACTCTCCTATTAAGTGGTCAAGATTTTTTTAAAAAAGTTTGTGAAAAGTACAGCTTGGATTAAAGAGTTCGAATACTAAAGTTAATTGTGGCTCACTATTTAAGGGTCCAGTGATGTTATTTAGGTCGTTTTTGTAACCCCATTCAAATGGCCACTAGAACCCCATTCTCATCCAAACCCATTAATATTGAAATGACACAAACAACAAAATAAGTGCTTCTTTATTTGGTGTATTTCAAGTTTGGTCGCCCTATCTTTTTCTCTCGCTCTTGATGTTAATTGTTGTTGTTATAAGTGTGAGGTTTTACTTTAAAAGGCTCCATTACTATTTAAAAAGAGATAAATAGTTAAGTACTTTTTTATAAATAAAAAAAAAGTTAAGTACTTCTTTATGAAGTCACACTTAATCGATGTAAAAGTATATTTCTGTTCACGCAACTCCAACAATATGAAAATGTGAATTTGAACATGTATATTATTTTCAAGAAAAAAGATAGGATGATCCACTTTGAATGCACACATGAATTGATATGTATTTATGGGACACTAATAAGTGTGCATTTATTTGACATGGTTGCCCTATCGTTTTCTCTCATCCTTGATGTTAATATAGATATTTTTGGAGAGTGATATAGGTAAGGTTGATGACGTGCTTTTCATACAAACGTTTGCTGCATAACTTCTTGTTGGCGTTTTTAACCACACATTGTGATGCCCTCACATCACACTTCCACTTAAGCGTTAAACATGTTTATTCATGCGGAATTTATTTAACAAGGTCTGACTTTTCAAAGTTTTTTGTCCTGGTCTGCAACCAATTTTTATTTAGAGGACCTTATTTTTTTTAATTTTTACTTCATTGTACCCCACATTTTATTTAATTTACCCCACTTTTTTTTAAATTCCAAAAATACCCCTTATTGTACACTATTACCCTCACCTTCATCCCAATGCCCCTCAATCATCTCCATTCATCGATTTTAATCATTGTAGAGCACTTGTATAGGTCATCAAGTGTCATAGGAGTGTTTTTTTCATTGAACGAGGTTAGGTGTGGTCGTGCTACTGTTGGGGCATACGCCATAGGTCAATCTACATGCATTGTTTATCTTATGATTTTAATTAATATATAAGATTTAGGTTTTCATTTGATGTTTTCTTATAAGTGATTGCATGTTTACCTTATAGTAAGATTTATGATATTTATTGAAATATCATAAATGTCTTTAGTAGATCATTACTGAGAACTATAATGAATTAAGACTAGTGTGAATCTTGATTAATGGTCATGTAATGATCATGCGTATATGGATACGAATCGAGATCATGAGTACTTGTTAGGGAACAAGGTACTGGACCGACCCACTATGAGAACACCACATAGATTAAGTCATATGTGTTACTCATGATATGTATATCATTTAGTCCTTCGACTTGAGATTACCATTGACTTCAATATTATGAGCATGATAATTTGACACAATCAAATATTGTCTTTAACCGGACGATTATAAAGATTGTGATATATTGGTTACCATGCGAATAATATGTAAAGGTGTGTAATCAAGATAGAATTTGTCACTCTCGTATCGAAAGAGATATCAGTGGATCCATCGATATGGTAGACTGATAATTGCCAAGTCCATGTGAATTGATATGATCAATGTCACTTGGATGTTTTCAGTTTACTTAAATATCGAGTCTAGTACGATTGAACATCAAATGCGACTTTACATGCCTTATGTTTAACCAAATGACATCGCACGACAAAAGCATAAGATATATGTTATTCATTAGGTTGCATCGATTTTGATATCCATGCTACTTGGGTAGTCATAATGTCTTGCTAGAGAGACCGCTTATGACTTGTATACCAAAATGATTTTGGTTCACTGCCAACGTCGCATGAACCTATTGGGTCGCATACAAAGAACGACTTTGCGCAATTTCAATTGGTCCAGAGTAATGAATTTTTATATGATAAAATTCATAACATAAAAACTCTTACAATTTGTTATATGATAACTTATTAATAGGGGCATATATGTAATTTGCTTAAACTGTCTAAAGACAATAGTCGTATTACGAATAGAATTTTTAGTGAGAGCTTATCTACACAAATAAATAGAGGTTGAAACCTTAAAACGAAATAAGATTTTCGTTTTTGCTATTTTTGAGTTCTCTGGATTTTGGGAGAGAAAAAAAAATGTTTTCTATCTCTCTTAAAGCTAGCACTCCAAATTGTAGTTATCGTTCGTGTGTGGATTTTCGATAGAGGACGCGCGCTTGAACGTCTTGTAGATCGATCAATTAGAGAATGAAATCACGAATTAATATATGGTTAACTTTTGTAGATCAAGTTTAATGAAACTTATTTTCGATCCTGTTGGGTTTTTTAAAATTGTTTTGAATTTTTCGCTGCGTATGAACCCCAAAACTCAACAGTTGCACACACAAGCGTGAGCATTGCCACATTTTTAGGATAGTTAGTTATGCTTTGAATAAGTGTTTTCGCTATCACATTTTTTACTTCTTGTGGTTTGTTGTTTATTTGGAAATAGTCTATAGAGCCTTTAGTCAACAGATGCTAGACTGATTTTGTGTTCTTAGTTTGAGCTTTGGTAAATAAGTCAACAAGTTTTTGTATTTAAATCAACACATTTAATGAATAAGCCATCTGAGAAATTATTCAAAATCAAACTTCATTGTTTGTATGGGAGGTTCTGCTCCGTCGAAGCACCAAGATATCTTATTTGTTCTTTATTTTAATTGCATTTGTCTCAAGTACTAGTTTCTTCATATTTGAAAATTGCAAGTGTAATATTTGTCGACTAGAAGTGAAGAAGTGTTGCCAGTGGGTGTCAGACACACATAGTCAACACCTCTAAAGAGGCAACTGACAACTCCGACCGAGATTACAAAAAGAATTAGGTCTCAGTGGGTGACGAAGGAATCCAACCGAGACCTCTTTAGAGGTGTCGTTCCTATATGTCCGAGACGTCTTTACAAGTGTCGGCCCTATGTGATTGACGCATCTTCAGAGGTGTTGACTCTGTGTGTCCAACACTAGTGGGGCAGCAAGAATGAACAAAAAAGATTTCAAAACTTCTAAAAAATACATGAAAATGACCAAAAAAATAGTGGGTTTTGCTCTGAATCGCTTAATATTTTTGATTCCATCAAAACTTTGCACTCAAAATGCAAGATTCAACTCCCAAATCGAAGTCCTGAACCAAACAACAATCCCATAAACAATACCAACTCAAAAAAGTAAAAAACAAAACTCAGAAAAGCTTCAAAATCGACATTAAAAGAGATGAAGAATGCACCAACGGTGTCGAATCGAAGTGGTTTTGCTCGGACTTCATTGGATTCGGGTTGGTGGTGATAATGTAATTTGAAAGAGGGGTGCTAGGGGTATGGGTAAGTGGAGCGGGTGGGGTATGGGTAAGTAAAAACCCATTTATATGGAGGGGTAGTTGGATAATTTCACTAGGGTGTGGTCCTCTAAGCAAAAACTAGGATCCGTTTAGCCGCTCCCAAAAATAACAAGGGACAACAATAAGTGTATGTCATTTTTTAGTCTTATTAGGGTTAAAAAGCATTTTCCTTTTTGGATGAAATACATTTTAGGAAGCTCCTAGGGTACCCATTTAGGGGTGTTTTTCCAAAAGTAGGGTTAGTTTACAATTAATTTTTCAAAATAGAGAGGATTTTTTTTTATTATCGAAGTAAGCAATAGCGCCTTTTGAAAAGGCGCTATTGGGTGTGGTTGGTTTGGTTGGCGGTGAGTGGCGGTGGACGGTGACGTGGCGGCGTGTACGATAGCGCCTTTTCAAAAGGCGCTATCCGTACACGTGGCCGCCACGTAACCGCCACCTCACCGCCAACCAAATTAACATCCGATAACGCCTTTTGAAAAAGCGTTATCGCAGAAAGTCATGGCGGTGACGTGGCGGTGACGTGGCGGCCACATGTACGATAGCGCCTTTTGAAAAGACGCTATCGTACACGCCGCGCCACGTCACCGCCACCTCACCAAATGGACTCGCCGATCTTTCCGCCACCGCCGCTGCTGCCGGGTCCGCGACGTCCCGCGGACGTTGCTGCTGGCTGCGTTGTACTTTCGCCGCTCCGTCCTCGCGCCGACCGGCGTCGCGATTGCGAGGCGGACAACCCGCACAACCCATAGCGCGACCGAAACGCCGATGTCCACGTCGACCGGTTACACGTAGTGCGCGTATTGCGAGGCGGACAACCCGTACAACCCATAGCGCCGACCGAAACGGCCGATGTCCACGTCGACCGGTTACACGTAGTGCGCGCATTGCGAGGCGGACAACCCGCACAACCCATAGGCGCCGACCGAAACGGCCGATGTCCACGTCCACCGGTTACACGTAGTGCGCGTATTGCGAGGCGACAACCCGTACAACCCATAAGCGATATTCGACCCATCGATGTCCACGTGGACCGTCCACGTCGCAGGGTTACACGGATAGCCTTTTTCAAAAGGCGTTATCCGTGTAACCCGGCCCACGTGGACGACTTTACACGAGATAGCGCCTTTTCAAAAGGCGCTATCTCGTGTAAGCGATCCTACGTGGACCGTCCACGTCAAACAACCAAATTTACCCACTTTGATAGCGCCTTTTGAAAAGGCGCTATTGCCTATTCAGGAAAAAAAAACACCACCCTATTTTTCGGATTTAAACTAAAAACATTAGTACTTTTGTGAAAACATCCCCATTTAGGTACATGGCAGTTGTACACTGTTGATACACCTCGAGATACACATTGAAGATGTATCGGACGATGCACAATCGTTTGATGCCCAAAGTCAATGTTTATAGTGCGTAATCCAAGCATTTTACTACATTTTTAACACTTGTTGGCTTGTTTTGGATAGATAATGAGGTGTACATGCACTTACACCAACTCCAACCAGTGCCAAAATGGCATTGGTTGGTGAACAATCAACACAATTTGGTGCACCAAATTTCCAACATGTTGGAACAACAGCGCCACACCATTCTGTTCACCCACAACAACATAAACACAACAACACTATTCATGTTGTTTTCTATTATTTTTATTCTCTTTTTATTCTTTTTTTTTTAATTTTTTTTAATTGTTTATCTTTAAGAAAAGTAGAATAAAATAATGATAAAAAATAGAATAGTGTAAAAGATAGTGTTGATGAGTTGGAGAGATAAATAATGTTCGCTATTTACACCAAAATAGTATTAGTGCTGCTCTATTTTAGAGTTGATGAGTTAGAGAAGCCCTTAGGCATTATACAATGCACAAATGAAACGACTCCAACAAGTTTGTAGGCTTGTATAGCAAAAGCATGTTCCTGGTCAATATTTCTAGGACAATGTGCTTTTTTACCCAACAAGCCGCATTGGAGAATCCTCAACCTATATAGAGGTGAACCATGTCAAATTAAGGGAGCTATCGGCTTATTGAAGACGCATGGACCAAAGATTTATTCCCACATCAATTATATATGATTTCATAAAAAAAAAAGTGACTATATCCCTCTATCTCTTATATAGCACCGATGCCTTTTGAGTTGAAATCTTTAATCTATGAGTTGGAGATGATTAAGTTGGGGACACGCAATATTGATAGTAGTGAAAACCCTTTAGATCATGACTTTTAGTTCAAAGTGCGGAGAGTTGAAGATGTGTGAACTGAAAGTTAGTCTCACATCGATTAAGTATAACTTCAAAAAGAAGTATATAAGTTATTATTTCCCTCTTAATAATTGTATCGATGGTGGTTAAGTTGGGAATATCAGTATTGGCCTCACATACCTACTCAGGATGTTTGGGATATTAAATTTAAGATTTTAAGATGTGTGTTATGAAAAGTCAATGTAGCATTATCCTTTAAAGAAAGGAAAATGACTGGTGACATCGATACATATAGTTGCTCTGCTGTTAGAGAATCCATGAACTTGGTCAAATAATGAGAGAGCTAGAGTTGAAAAATGTAGAGATTTCCATTTCAATATTGATGTGTTCTTTACAAGTGAAGGAAGCCTTTTATATAGACTCTTAGTCATGATGAGAATGAGTACTTGCACACGTTGTGCAAGTTATACCTAAGTCTCATGTCATACAAGATTACAAGTTACATAACAATATATAAACAAGCGATTGTACGTTGGAGATGAATATAAGTTACGCGGAGTGTACAAGTTACATTCAATGTGGAAGTCTCGATCAAAAATAAAAATAAAAATATAGAAGTCATGCTTGATGTTACAATTCAATGTGAGAGACATGCTTGACAATGTGACCATTCATGAGCTTGGTTAATGGGTGTCCAATTTACAGCAGCTATCTTATTTGTAGACTTTCTATAATGGTGGCATAATTTTGACATAAACATATTTATACGGTTGTTAATTAGAGTCTTTTGGATGAACATCGAGATGCTCAGAACGAACCATTAGGAATGGAACAACTGTGTGACAAATCCATGTATCAAAATAGAAATGTTGGCCCCTGAGGAACTTCAATACTACTTTATTTTAGAGTTGAAGTTTCCAATCATACTCTATTTTTACTTAAAGTTTCACTATTCACCCAACTCAGTTCCTTATTTTTTATTTATTTTCTTATTTTTTGTTTTAAAAAATTATCAATAATTATTTCTTTTTCAAAAAAATATGAATGTCTTTTTTTCTTATTTTTTTTTTCTGATTAAACAATTTATTAAAATTCATACAAATAAAAAAAAAAAAAAACGAAATAAAAAATAGAGTTTATGGTTAAAGAAGAATAGAGTTTGATGTGACATAGCTATAAAATAAAGTATTGTGCTTGAAGATGGCCCAACATTATGTACTAATAATTTGTAAACGTGACAAAATAGAGGAGTTGACCTTTTGCCAACTGTGAGAAAGACATCAAATTAAAACTGATGCATACAAAAATTAATTAATTGAAAGATCCACTAAATTTATAATTTAGTTTCAATACATAGAGGCACTATTTAATGATGTCAGACCTTCAGTGAAGAATCTGAAGATTTGTGGAGGCTATATATAGTCCTCATCTAGCTAGCTAGATCTTCAATATTAAGAAAACTAGGTGATTATTTCTTGGTTTTGGATTTTTTTTTTTTCTTTTTGATAGGATTTCTTGGTTTTGGATTTTGATTGCTTCATTGTTGAATTTATTCTATCATGTTGTATGTAGCTTAAGAAAGAAAAAAAAAGCCTATTTGATTGATGTTGATTTCCTGCAAAACTGAGATATAATAAAAAAATATTGCTTCATCAGAATTTGTTCTAACATAAGAATTTGAAATTAGTCTATCTACTGCAGACTTCACAACATGAATTTTGATAACCATAAATAAGTGATTATTACAGTTTACAAGTTTGTTTTCTAGGCATGCCTTTCATTTACATAGAAGTTGGTAGAACTTACTTTGATTGTTTTTTATGTCCTTCTAACAGAGAAAAAAGAAAATGGAGAATCCAGGCATCCACCTAGTGTTCAACAAAATGACTGTAGAGTATGATAGAGCACAAGAAGTGAAGGCATTTGATGATACAAAAGCCGGTGTTAGAGGACTTGTGGAGGATGGCATTACGAAGTTGCCTCAAATATTTGTTACTCCACCCGATCGGATTAATGAAAAGAAGAGGTCAGGTGAATGTAAAGACTTTGATGTTCCAATTATAGACCTTGAAGTCATAATTTGTGACATGGGAAGGGAAGCCGGGCGCGAAAGGAAGGAGATTATAAATCAAGTAAAGGATGCGGCGGAGACATGGGGTTTCTTTCAAGTGGTGAACCATGGGATTCCAATGGAAGTATTGGATGAAATGCTTAAAGCAGTTAGAATGTTTCATGAGCAACCAAAGGAGGAGAGAAGCAAGTTTTACTCGCGCGACGTGATGAGGAAGGTGAGGTACAACTGCAACTTTGATTTATATAACTCAGAAGCTGCAAATTGGAGAGATACTGTAGGTTGCATAGTTGATCCTGGGCCTCTAAATCAAGAGGAGTTGCCACTAGCGTTCAGGTCTGTAGTCAATCCGAATTCACTGAAATTTTACTTTCTTCAATCTGTGCTTGGTCTTGAATATTTTATCTATAAAGCATGAATAAAACTTTGTGATAATTGCTTATTTTTACAAGTTCCATATGTTTGAATCAATCCTTTTCCATTTAAAATTGCAAATGACTGGAGAAACTGCGTTTAGTCAACTTGTCATGTTAGTCATTAGAGATATCCTTGTATCTAATCAACAACAAAAACAAAAACAAAGACAAAGCCTCAATCCCAAATTATCCTTTTATTTAATCAAATTAAAGTAGCCCATCCATTAATTATTAATCATCCTAGATTTCTAGTTCTATATCGTTAACATATTTTTTTTTTTTTCAACAATGTTTTTGATCTGTAGAAATATATTAATGAACTACTCGAAGCATGCTTCGAAATTGGGGAATGCATTGTTTAAATTGCTATCAGAAGCTCTAGGACTTGGTCCAAGCCATCTGCATGACATGGGTTGCTCGGAGGGGCATTTGATTCTTGGTCACTACTATCCGCCGTGCCCAGAGCCCCAGAAGACCTTGGGATGTTCCAAGCATTCTGATAAAGACTTCCTTACAATCCTCTTGCAAGATCAAACTGGTGGCCTGCAAGTTCTTCATCAAGGTGAATGGATTGACATCATTCCCGTACATGGAGGTCTAGTCATCAATATCGGCGATCTTCTACAGGCAAGTCCTTTTGCGCGTGTTCCCAATTATAGTCGTCTTATTTCGATTATTTTGAATTTTTTGCTTCCCGAACTAATTGTTCATCAATTCCTTTTCAAGCATTGCTGCAAATAGTTTACTAGTTGTAGAGACAATACTTATAAATGGTAATGTGAACATGTTGTGTGATTTAACTCCAGCAGAGTTTTCTGGCTTAATTTGGTAATGTGTACACCTTGTGAATACTTTTTAAGTCACAACACATCTAAGTTGGTTTGGTTAATTTATACTTACAAAACTTCTTCATTGGCTTACATATCATGTCTTCATATATTATGTTGGTATTCAAAATATGAGTCACTGCATGCAGATACATGTTTTGAATGCTAAATGGCCCTTTATTCAAAATATGTGTCTCTGGTTGCAGCTCATCTACAACAACAACAACAACATAGCCTCAGTCCCAAATTAACTGGGGTCGGCTACATGGATCAAATTTTTTCATTGTGCTCGATTAAGTGCAATTGATGGTGAGCTTTTCAAACCATTCAAATCCCTCCTAATTAATGCATCTCATGTTAACTTTGGTTGCAGCTTATCTCCAATGATCAATTTAAAAGCGCCGAGCACAGGGTCCTTCCCAACCTTGTCAACTCAAGAGTGTCGATGGGATCCTTCTTCACCACATATTATGAGTATTCTACGAAGACATTCGGGCCCATTAAGGAATTGGTAACAGAAGAAAATCCTCCTTTGTACAGAGAAATCACAGTGCAAGAATTTAGCCAATATATCTTTGGAAAAGGATTAGATGGGACCTCTCCTCTAGTACATTTTAAGCTGTGATTTCGGATTTGTTTGCTGTGATATGAAATTAAATGAACTGTGTTGTGACAGCTTACTAAATACTAATGCTGTGATATGTAAGATAAACTTGTCAATTGTGTTATATATATTTTGGTATTGTAAACTTATCAGTACTGATCCTCAAAAGTGTCGAAATGAATAGATTGTTAGAATTATTAGCTTGTATTAGCTTGAATGTGCAACCGCTTAATTAGCTGTGTAATAAGTGTTTAATTTGTTAATTTCGGCGTCTGCTGCGGTGTTTTAATTTTTCGTCTGCACTGATGGTTGGGTTTGGATGGAACTTTATGTTGATATTTTGTGATTTGTAGCAGCTCTTCTTTCATTTGATTTACTTGCCAAGTTTCTGCAAAAAGTTGAGGGACTGAACTATAATGAACAAGGAACCATGGGCCAATTTTTCTTAAAAGAATATGTTACTCTGATTATGTTGAAATTGTAGATGCTACTTTCCTGGTAATGGATTGCTATGCAGCAAAAATTTGATAAGTTGAACTTGGGACCTCTCCAAACCTTGTCTTTTGACAAGTGATGTCTCATCCATCTCACTAGAGATACTTTGGCATTGTGTCATGTGCTTCAAAGACATGAAAAAGAGTCTTAAAAATTGTCAATCAAGTGGCTACATATATTGAGAAAGCAATGACTCACAAATTAAACACACTCCAAAGCATCTTTGGTGAGGCATCACTTGCCAAAAGGCAAGCTTTGGGTAGGTCGTGAATTCGATTCCCACTTAAACCAATAAAAAAACACGCATGAAAAGGGGCATTCAACAACTAGATATACCTTGAGTGTAGTAGCTTTTTGTTGGCAAGGATGGCTAAGCTTTTTTTTTAAAAAAAAAAAAATTTAATACTATGATGTATAGATTACCCTCTTATTATTTCATGGGAGACACATCACACCTTATAAGAGATATGCCTTAAAAAATTAAGAGATTCGAGGCTAAGCAGCTAGGTTAATGTAACTTACAATTGCAAGGGACTGTAACAATGCAATGAGACGATCTTTGAAGATATTTAATAAGAGATCAAAACATGAGACGTTATGGGAATGGGTCATTAGAAAAGTGGTCTCACGTGACATGCGCATGTAAATTTGCCTTGCTTGTTTATCCCACATCAACTATACACAACGAAAGTTTATAGCTTCAAATATGCAAGGCCAGCTAGCATAATTTGTCTCTTCGGAGACATCCGATAAAATTGGAACGATACAGAGAAGATTAGCATGGCCCCTGCGCAAGGATGACACGCACAAATCGAGAAATGGTCCAAATTTTTTTCGGTTCTTGCTTTGATTATGTGTGAAGCTTAATTTTAAATTTTTTTTTTCCCAAAGAGGCCTTTTTAATTTTTTTTCAGTTCTTTCTTTGATTATGTATGAAGCTTAATTTTAAATCTTTTACAGAACTTGATCCATTATAACAGATTCAAATCAATCTTCGCAATTTAATGTTTTGTGATACCTTGGCCTTATTACATTCACAACATTTTTTTTTTTTTTTTTTTGGGTATGTACTTTGTAGAAAGCTTTGTGATTGATTTTGAATAGTTTCCTGCAAACAGAGAAAAAAGAAATTCATCTACCAAGAGCCGGTTGGCTCGAGTGGTTCAACACTCGAGTTCCTCAAGTTCAAGTCTTACTGATGGAGACACCAACCGTTGGAAGCTCTTTACTCTAATTGTGGGCCGATCCAAAGTTAAGCCCATAATAGTCGGTTTTGTCCCGATACTAAGTGGTCTTTGACAAAAAAAAATGAGGGCCGCTAAGGGCACCCCACCTTTTCATGAAGGCACCCAACTTATTTGTAAAAATTCCAACAAAAATGGAAAAGACCATTTTGCCCCTGTATATATAATGATTCAAACCCCACAAACCATTTTGACAAAGAAAAAAGGCACCCCACCACCAAGCTTGAACCACAAAGCCACATTGCGTTTGGCCGTTGATCGATTCTTGCGGATTGACATCATCGGACAGCGAGTAACAATGTTTGACAACCATATGATGGTTTTTTAGAACTGTTTAGTTGTGTAAAACTGTGAAAATGATGATTTGTTTGTCAACGTAGGGTTTGGTAATTTCTTCAAATCCGAACTTGTTTCCACTATATAATGGAGGATTGTACTGCTTCGGTGCAAGAGGAGGTCGTACTTGAGGTAATTTTGCAAATTTATTGTGTTTTTTTTGCGGTTATCCGAAGTTTCTGTCTGGGTGCGCGATTGTTTCGGCCTCGCAGACCGAGATGTATAGTAATGTCTCGGTCATGAGGGACCAGAGATGTTTCACGCAGTCACGGTATGGTACGACCGAGAAGTCTTGAGTAACTCTCGGTCGTACGCGAGCGAGACTCGAAACGATATCGAACCCGTACAACCGAGAACCTGTTTTTTTGGGTGTTATGGTGATTGTGCTGTACATTTTGGTTGATTATAATGTTACACTGTTTGTATTGCAGGTAATGCCGGTATCTAGTAATTTTCCAGACTACAAAGACACTTTTACACCTTGTAAGACATTCCCCTCTCGAGAAGCGGCTATTTCATGGCTTCAAATGATTAGTGGTGAGAACAAGTTTGTGTTAGTAACGAAGCGCTCGGATGCCCGGGGCATTAAGCGCAGGGGAAGGGTGAAACTTGCCTGTGAGAGGTCTGGGACATATAGAGGACTGGCTCAGAGAGTAGAGAAGGGGAAAGCGGCCAAAATTTTAAAGAAATCAAGAAATGATGAAAAGGCGAGGACTCCAACTGGTACGAAGAAATGTGGATGCCCTTTCCTTATTAACGTAAAGGAAAATGCTGACTCCTTATGATATGTCACTGTTATATGTGGGAGGCACAATCACGACAGCGCAGGAAGATTGAATAAGGGGGAGCAGGAAGTTGATAATGCGGGTGGGAGGACTGAAATTCAGCAGCTCAGGGAGATTAGTCCACCTTCGTCTTTTGTGGAGTGCGAGTAGGAAGTTGAGGATGCGGGTGGGAGGACACCGGGGTCTCCAATCGGAGGCAAGGCAGTGTCGAAGAGAAAACAAGTTGAGTTCTCCCACTCCACAAAAGAGGCCTCCACTTCTAGGCAGAAGAAAGGCAAGGTTGTTCCACAAATGCGTCGTGACAGTCGACGCACGCAAAGTGGATCTAACATGGCTTATGGTCATTGCTTAGAACCGGATTGGTTGCCACATGTTGAGGGCATTATCGATGTGGTTTCCGATGGAAATTGTGGATATCGGTGTGTAGCCTCTGGGCTTGCCCTTGCCGATGTAGACGGGTGGAGGATTGTGCGTAGAAGGATGTACGATGAGATTATCGGGTATGAAGACCTTTGGCGGGAAGTGCTTGGCTCGAGTTTCGAGACTGTCAAGAATGCGGTGCATTGCCCGCAGAGAAGCAAGTGGGGGCATCTTTCAAAGAATGGTTGACACTTCCGGACATGGGATTGTTAGTATCCACCGCATTCAATGTCATTCTCGTCAACCTCTCGCATGGGAGTGCCTCCACATTTCTACCTCTACGTAGTGCTCCACCGTCGTCGTTGCACTGACAGACTTATCATTATCATTGCAATGACAAATGAAAGGAATATCCATTGGGTTATGGTAAGTTCTATGATTTTTTGTGAATTGTTTTGTTTCCCCCTTAATCGGGTTTGTGACAATATCTTCTATGTTCTATTGTTCACTTTGACAGGTGAAGTTGCGTGTGAATGCACCGTTGCCATCCTTATATCCATCGTGGGATCGGTACGTTGAGGACTACGCCAAAGGTTGGCGAGATGGATTCGTATTTCGAGACATCGCGCCCATTGCAACTGCTGATGAAGCCACCATACCTGTTGTAGATTTAGATACACCGTAGTGTAAAGCTTGTACCTAGAAACCTTGATGGCTAAACATTTAGAAATTTTGCCAGTTACTTCGAATGTTCTATGGATTTCAATATTGTATAGTTAGTTTGACATACCACAAAAAAAATTTACAAAAAGTAATGTTCAAATTCATTCATTTCTGATGTCTCGGTCAAGCAGGTTCGTGAAACAACCCATATTTTCGGTCACCCATGACCGACAAGGAGTCCAATATATCGGCAGTGTACAACCGAGTTCAATAGCAAGTTCTCGGTTGTACACCACCGAGATGGATTGACCATTTCAATTCGCCTTACTCTCGTCCTATGACGACCGATCCTACTGAGGCCCTCTAGGAAGTGTACAACCGAAAGTATGAGGAAATTCTCGGTTGTACACCACCGACGCCACATTACCTATCACTAATTGTAGCTCTCGTCATGTCGCGACAGAGATAACTGAAGTATTCTCGACCATGCGCAACTGAGACGCTGTTAACTCTTTCGGTCTTCGTGGCCGAGACTGCGAGTTCCCAAACATATTAGCTTCTGTCTCGACCATGCTTGGCCGAGACAGTTGACACAGTCTCTGGCCTGTGTGGCCGAGAACCACGATTTCCCAATTTTTTTACAATTGAACAAACCGCCACACACACATTACAACTACTCTACCAAATATAACTTAATTCGACGCTCTTCAACCGAGCCCTAATTTGGAGACGAAATCGGCTCACACCCCCGACCCTACAAATCGCAGAAAAACTCGTACAACGAAGGAGAAACACACGGCGAGGGACGGAGAACACGATTTCGGGATTCCTCTCACCGGTCTGGTTCAAAACAAATGGATTCTTCCACAAGGAGTTCGGTGAAGGTGGTGGTGGGGGTGGTGGGGTGCAGCGGGATTTCCACGAGGGGTATTTTTGGTATTTCTGGTCTAATTTTTGGGTGCCCCAGGTAAATCGGTTTGTGCCCACATTAACTGGGTGCCCTCATTAAACGGTGGGGTGCCCTTAGCGGCCCTAAAAAAAATCCATCTAAAAACCCTACTCAAAATCCGTCCAAACAACCTCCAGAGCCCAAGAAACAGAGGTAGCTAGTTGTTAACCCACAAGACTATATATAAAGTCCCACATCGTCAATACAACTTAAATCCCATGCTTAATAAGCCAACGAGTTCAATTGTTACCCTTGTCGTGGCGCGCCCTTTCCAAGTTTGAGGGTTGAATCGGGTAGCTTTGGGCGAAGGCCTGGTCCATACGGTTTTAAGAGTGTAGGGCATCGCGTGCTCAGGCTAGCTTCACTTCACTGAGCCAGCGAATACTTCTCCCTTTCTACAGTGGAAGGATTACGTGTCGGAGCCGACCCCTGATTGAACAACCATTTTTTTTCACTTTTATTCTTTTCCTTTTGATGCAGACATCATCCATCTCACTGGAGTTGGAGACTTAAAGATTGCCAATCAAGTGCTACATATATTGAGAAAGCAATGACAAACAAAACACGCTCCAAAACATATGACTTGTTAAAAGACAAGCTTTGGGTAAGTCGTGAGTTTGATTTCCACTTAAGTTATTAAAAAAAAACACGCATGAAGGAGGGGCAATCGACAATGAGATATGTCTTGTGTGCACTAGCTTTTTGTTGGCAAGGATGGCTAAGCTTCTTTTTTTTTAAAAAAAAATGATAATATGGTATATAGATTGCCCTCTGATGATTATTTCACAGGAGACGCATCACACTCTATAACATATATGCTTTAAAAAATTCAGATATTCGAGGCTAAGCAGCTTGTCTCTTCGGAGACATCCGATAAAATTAGAGCGATACAGAGAAGATTAGCAGGTCCTGTGCAAGGATGACAAGCACAAATCGAGAAATGGCCCAATTTTTTTTTTTTTTTTTTTTTTTTCCAAAAAAGGCATTTTTCATTGATGTTAATTTCCTGTAAAACTGAAACAAATTGCAACAGAAATTTATCCAATATAACCAGATTCAAATCAATCTATCTACTGCAGACTTCTCGATATAATGTTTTGTGATACCTTGGCGTTTTTAATTTTTTGTTATTACGTTCACAGCTTTTTTTAACTTGACAAAATCAATCATTCAGATTGTATAAATAGTATATTGTATTTGTTTTAACTTGACAAAATCAAGGTTGGAGCATGATTAATCACCTTACTCATTTGTTGTGCGCTCGTCTCTATATGAGATAGAGGGTTCGAGACTCCACCAATGAGTCTTACCTTATTATTTGCTCTTAGACCACACCAAAAGGCCAATCCTAACAAAATAGAAGAGTTGGCCATGTGCCAATTGTGAGAAGGGCATTGAAAATTAATTAATTGAAAGATACACTAGAGTTTTTAAGTGCTTTCAATACATAAAGGCATTATTTAAAGATATTATACATTCAGTGAAGAATTTGAAGAGTAGTGGAGGTTATATAGCGTACAGTGAAGCAGGAAGAAAAAAAAAAACTGCTTTTTTGATTGATGTGATTTCCTGCAAATCAAAAGTTGGTTAAGTTTCTGATCCAACATAAGAAATCAAATTCAGTCTATCTACTGCAGAGGCTTCACCATATTAATGAAGTTTTCTTGCCTTGGTTACATTGAAGTATGATCGAGCGCAATAAGAAGTGAAAGCCTTGGACGATACAAAGGCTGGTGTTAAAGGACTTGTGGAGGCCGGCATCACGAAGGTGCCTCGAATATTTGTTACTCCACCTGATAGGATTGATGATAAGATGAGCTCAAGTGGACGTAAAGACCTCGTTGAAGTGCCAATTATAGACCTTGAAGGCATTTACGACATGGGAAGGGATGCTAATAGAAGGAATAAGGAGATGGACAAATGAAAGGCATTCTTTTTGAAGGAGGTCATTAGTATTAATCTTTTTTAGAGCAATATGCCATGAGAAGACCTTTATTTTTTGTGGTACTTGAGCTTTCCTACATAAACTTGAAGCTTTGCTGATGAAAAAAGAAAAGCCTAGTTCTACCATTACTGACCATCCTATCTACTTTTCGAGAAATATCATTTACCAATAATTAATAACAAAGAAGGGGGCCAAAATTGTGCATCTTTTGCCTTGTAAAATTAAGATTGAAATTATGATTAGACTGGTTCAAATTAACGCTTATATCATATAGTACTCTAGTTGATGAAGGCGGCTTAAATCATACCCACATTTTGGGTTAATTTATGAGGTTCTATAAACTCTTGATTTGGTGATCGATCTTCCCACAGGTGTTGTTGCTACTGCGTCCAACTCAAAGACAAAGCTAGTAGTAGCAAAAGAATCCATTTACCAAGAGCTCAAGAGCTGGTTGACTCAAGTTCGAGTCGTACGGATAGAGACACCAACAGCTAGGAGCTCTTTATCCCAATTGTGGGCCCATCTAAAACGAACCCATAGTACATAGTTGATTTAGTCCGAATAATGGATGGTCTTGACCGAAAAGAAAAACAAAGTAAAAAATAGAATCCATCTAAAAACCGCACTAAAAATTGCCCCAAACAACCCCTAAGCACAACAAACTGAACAAACAGAGCTAGCTAGTTCTTAACCCACGAGGCTATATAAAAAGTCCCACATCCACAATACATCTTAAAATCCAAAGATTAATAACTCAACGAGTTTCATGAGTGCTCGCCGAGTCCAGTAGCGAGGACTTGTGACTCAGCGAGGGCATCAAAGTGGTTGAACATCGGGTTGATCTCGGTGGGTGGGGTTCGGTTGCGGCTTCTCTCTGGCACGCCCTGTCCAAGTGGGGAGTTGAGCCGGGTGGTTTGGGCGAAGGCCTGAACCAAATGGTTCTTAGAGTAGAGGGCACCGCGTGGAGGCTGGCTTAACAGAGCAGCGAATACCTCTCGCTCCCTACAGTGGAAGGACTACGAGCCGGTGCCGCCTGAACCCCCTACATTCCTCCCGAGCCAATTCTGATTGGACAACCATTTTTTTTTTTTTTAATTGTTTTAGGGCAATTTTTGGTGTGTTCAAATTGTAGGTGCTGCTTTCCTGGTTATAGATTGCTTTGCAATAAATATTTAATAATTAGTTGAACCCGAACCTCCCTCAGCTTTCCTTTTGGGAAGTAATATTGCCATATCAATACCTTGTGTGTAGTAGCTTTTTGTTGGCAAGGATGACTATATGATTGCCCCCTGATTATTTCACGGGATACACATCACACCCTATAAGAGATATGTCTTAAAAAATTAAGGGATTTGCAGCTAAGTAGCTAGGTTAATTGTAACTTGCAATTGCAGGGACTATAACAATGCAATGAGACCATCTTTGAAGGTATATTAATAAGAGACAAACAGAAAAAAAAAAAAAAAAAAAAAAAAACAAAAGAAGAGAAGAGAAGGGGTGGTCTCACGTGGCATTCACGTGTAAAAGGGCCTTGCGTGTTTATCCCACATTGACCATGTACAAAGTGCCTCCAAGCTGTAAATATTCAAGGCTATCAATTGCAGCTTGTCTCTTCGGAGACATCTGATAAAATTGGAACGATACAGAGAAGATTAGCATGGCCCCTGCGCAAGGATGACACGCACAAATCGAGAAATGGTCCAAATTTTTTTTTCATTTCTGCCTTTTATTATGCATGTTAATTTTGATTTTTTGTTTTTCAAAAGAAGCCTTTTGATTGATGTTTATTTCCTGCAAAACTGAAACAAATTGCAACAGAAGTTGATGAATGATGACATATAACAGATTCAAATCAATCTATCTACTGCAGACTTCGCAATATAATGCTTTGTGATACCTTGGCCTTTTCGATTTTTTGTTATTACATTCACAGCTTCTTCTTTTTTTTTTTGGTATGTACTTTGTAGAAAGCTTTCTGATTGATTTTGATTAATTTCCAGCAAACAGAGAAAAAAAATTTTTTTTTGATATCAAATCCTTCTTTGGGCACTTCTTTTTCTTTGTAACCTTCTTTATTATTCTGATGAGAGAGAAGTAAGTTCAATTGTTTCAGAAGATGAAATAATTCAGAATGTATAAATAGTATATTGTCTTTGTTTTAACTTGGCAAAATCAAGGTTGGAGCATGAGACGATCTTTGAAGGTGGATTTTGATTTTGGTTTCAGAAGATGAAATAATTCAGATGTAAGTTCAATTGTTTTAATATACCTTACTCATTTGCTTTTTGGTTCCCATGTATGAATTAGTGCAGAGTTTTCCTGTGTATGAATTCTAATCTGCCCAAACAAAGTGGGCATTTCTTTATGAGTTTAACGTGCGCACTCATCTCTACATGAGGTTGAGACTCCACCAACGAGAGTCTTAAGTTATTTTTTTCTCGTCTTAGACCACACCAAAAGGCCAATCCTGACAAAATAGAAGAGTTGGCCATGTGCCAATTGTGAGAAGGGCATTGAAAATTAATTAATTGAAAGATACACTAAAGTTTTTAAGTGCTTTCAATACATAAAGGCATTATTTAAAGATATTATACATTCAGTGAAGAATTTGAAGAGTACTGGAGGTTATATAGCCGATAGTGAAGCTGGAAGAAAAAAGAAACTGTTTTTTTGATTGATGTGATTTCCTGCAAATCAAAAGTTGGTTAAGTTTCTGATCCAACATAAGAAATCAAATTCAGTCTATCTACTGCAGAGGCTTCACCATATTAATGAAGTTTTCTTGCCTTGGTTACATTGAAGTATGATCGAGCGCAATAAGAAGTGAAAGCCTTCAACGATACAAAGGCTGGTGTTAAAAGGACTAGTAGAGGCGGCATTACGAAGGTGCCTAGAATATTTGTTACTCCACCTGATAGGATTGATGATAAGATGAGCTCAAGTGGACGTAAAGACGTCGTTGAAGTTCCAATTATAGACCTTGAAGGCATTTACGACGTGGGAAGGGATGGTAGTAGAAGGAAGCTAGGAGATGATAATTGAAGTAAGGGATGCCGCTAAGTCATGGGGTTTTTTCAAGTGGTGAACCATGGGATCCCAATGGAAATCTTGGATGAAATGCTCATAGCAGTCGGAATGTTCCATGGGCAACCAAAGGAGGAGAGAAGCAAATTCTAAAGGAAGGCTGGGAACTGGAGAGACACTGTTGGTTGCATCGTCGCTCCTGAGGCTATAAATCAAGAGGAATTGCCAGTAGCATTCATCAGGTATGTCCATCTAATTTGGCTGGAATCTTTACTTTTTGCACTTTTTCTTCGTCTTATTTATTTATAAAGCACATACAACAACAACAACATAGCCTCAGTCCCAAATTAACTTGAGTCGTCTACATGGATCAAACTTTTCCATTGTGCTCGATTAAGTGCAATTGATGGTGACACCTATTCCCTTTCCATTGTCATTAATTTCGCAAGGTTCATGTGCACACATTAATTATTCCTTTTTAACATAAACCTGATGCTGCAAATGATTCATGAAAGTGCGTTTAATCACCTTTTCATGTTCGACTTGTTAGTAACTGGAGGTACCCATGTAAAAATTTTAAAGCACCGCCCTCATAAACTTGAAACTTTGCTGATTAAAAAAGAAAAGCCTAGTTCTGTTGATGCATCGATAAACTAGTTCTACCATTACTGACCATCCTACATTCCTAGTGCTATATATATATCATGAAAACATTTTTCCATGATGTTCTTGATTTGTATAAATATATTAATGGATTACTCAAAAGCATGCTATGAAATTGGGGATTGGATTGTTTGAATTGCTGTCGGAAGCTATCGGTCTCAATCCAAGCCATCTACACAACATGGGTTGCTTAGAGAGGCATTGTTGAACTCCTTTTTGTTTGTTGTCATATTCAATCTAAATGTGTTCAAAACCACGACATTCATGACTTTTGCCTTTTCGATTTCCTCTGTTATAATATTGTCTTTCTATCATACTTTGCACTCTCCATTCTCGACCTCATTGTTGAACTCCTTTTTGTTTGTTGTCTTTAGTTAGATACCTGCTTAAGTTTTTGGTCATCATTGCAATCCAACTCTTCTGAGAGTACTTTAACTTAAAATGCTGCATTGGATTCTTTCTTTGGAGCCATCCACTCAATGAATAAGAAAATGGGGAAAGTTGGATGGATGACAATAAAAGTGGACCTTGAAAAAGCATATGATAGGCTAAATTGAAATTCTTTGCAGATGCATTAGACTTTATTATCCTTCAACAAGTGTGTATCCATGCTGAGGCACTATAGCATAATCTTTTTTTTTTGATAAATGTAGGACCTTTTTATTATGTATAGAGTTATAGACAATGAGTGACAATTGACAATTTATTTGATCGAAAAAAAAGATCAGTAACTAAGCATTTTCCTATTTAAAAAGCCTAGCATAAATGTTCTATTTAAAAAGATCAATGCCTCCCAAGTTACCTAAGAACTCCTAAAGGCTATGTCATCGAGTTTCCTTAATTTATACAGAGTCAAGTTTTATAATTGCATCGTGCATTGCAGGTCCTTTTTGGATGTGTCCAAACTACCGTACTGTCCTTTTTAATTATAAACTTGCAAATGATTCGAGAAAGTGCATTAAATCACCTTGTTAGTAACTATCACTGCCCACTTGTGATATTTTTAAAAATAGGCTTTTTAAATGAGGTCCTTGGTGTTTTATGCAGGTCCTTGAGTGTTTTATGCTTTTGGTTCTTGAACTTTGAGGTTTTTACGTTTTTGGGGGAAAATTAATTTTTTTTTTCGGCTTTTATTGATCGATGTGAGTTGTTCGGCTTAGTAGTATAAACCATTTACTCTTTTTGACTAGTCACATGTTACTTTTATTACCCACATTACCGGAATTTAACACTTTAAATGGTGGAATGACTAAATATAGATCTTTGTGAAAGTTCAATGACCAAATGTGTAGTAATAAAAGTTTAGGGACCAAAAGCATAAAAAACACAAAGTTCAATGACCAAATGATAGGTTTTGCCTTTTTAAATGTATTGAGTTCTTGCAAGAACAAAGAACTGCAGTTTCAGCTTCTTAGTTTCTATTCAGAATTTCAAGTAATTAACAGGGGTGTATTCAATAAAAATTTTAATAAACTTTTAGTTACTTTTATAAGTGGATGATTTTTTTAAAGTTTGTAGATTTTCGTAGACTTTTAAAAACTTTGATAAACTTTTATGTAAACTTCATATTGATGACTTTTATTAAAATTTAAGATTTTTAGTGACTTTTGTGAACTTCTTAAACATGATTTTGATTGATACTAGTAAATTTTTGTGATTTTTATATTGAAACAAATATTTTGCACTTTTATTATAAAAAATAGATGAATAATTATATTTCTTTTTCTTAAAAACTATTACTAATTTTTTAAAAGTTTTTTGTATTTTATTAAAAAAATCATATATACATATTAATAAATTACTATCAAGATAATAACATAACAATAAGTAAATAAATATCAACAAAACAAATAGGTAAATGAATCATCTTTTAGTGGCAAAAAAGAACTAAGTAAGATCATTGTGTAAAAAACTTTGCACTTTTTTTTTTTACTTAAGTAACAAAATTTATATTTTTTCCTTAAGAATGATAATTTAAATTTTTTAAAATGCACTTCTTGCATTTGAAAAAAAAAACACTATTATTTTCTCCAAAAATAATAATATTACACTTTTTGAGATTATAATTATACACTTAATAAACGAAAACTTTTATGTAAATCATATAAAAAATGTACAGTGATGCAAGAATGAGATCTTGTTAATAACGACATCATTTTCATTTTCATCAACATAGGCATTAGATATAATGAAAGAGCAATGAAATCCGTGAGTTGTGGAGTGGTTGAAGAAGTTGATAAAAAAAATTGATAAGAAAATACCTTGTGAACAATGAAGTCCTTATTGAATAAGGAAACCAACAAAAATTAGAAGTCTCTAAAAGTTTCTGGGTTGAGGTGAGGAAAATATGAAGATTTCTTTATGTATATTTTTATACAAAAAGTCTATAAAAATCGAGATTTGTAACAAAACCACAAAAATCACCAAAAACTAAATATACCTTACTTTTATAAACTCTCTATAAGTTTAAATTGAATACCTCAAAACTTTTATAGATTTTTTAAAAGTCTATAAAAGTTCACATTGAATACAGCTTATTTTTATAAACCCTATAAAAGTTTTAATTGAATACACATAAACTTTTTTAGTAATTGAAAGTAACAAAAAGTCGATTAAAATCTCAATTGAATGCAACCCTCGAAGTGATGAAAATCAGCTTTACAATGATCATCTTGCGATTGTTATGATTGTCTCGATTCATAAGACGTTCACCAGTGTGTGTCGTCCCTCTTCGTTTATGTAAAAAAGTATACTTGAAACTGTGCTGATTTTTTTTAAAAAAAAAAAAGAAAAAAAAAAAGAAAAGAAATGCTTAGTTCCATTGATGGATCAAAACTAATCCATTATTGACCATCCTAAACTCCTGCTATATCTTGAAAATATTTTTCCATGATGTCTTGACTTGTAGAAATGTATTGATAGATTACTCAAAGCATGCTATGAATTTGGGGATCGCATTGTTTGAATTGTTGTGGGAAGCTCTTGGACTCAATCTGGGCCATCTACACGACATATGGGTTGCTTGGAGGGGCATTTAGTTCTTGGTCATTACTATCCACCGTGCCCAGAGCCGGACAAGACCTTGGGATTTTCCAAGCATTCTGATAATGACTTCCTTACAATCCTCTTTCAAGATCAAGGTGAATGGATTGACATCCTTCCCATGCATGGAGGTCTAGTTATCAACGTGGGAGATCTTCTACAGGCAAGTCCTTTTGTGCTCCCAAACTTAGTTTTCATATTTCAATTATTTTGAAGTTTTGAATTTCCGAATTAATTGTTTACTAGTTGTAGAAAGAATCCCAAATGCCAGCGACTTTCAGAGGAGTCTCTTCATGGAAATTTGTATGAAAGAGCCTTTCTTCTTCACAAAGTTTTACAGTAGGCGTGGTATTTGAATCCTTAACCTCGAGTTTTGCATTTCTGGTGCTGAACAATTGATGCAAAAGCTATGAATGTATTATGATTAAACTCTAGCAGAATTTTCCAGCTTTGGTAATATCTACACCTTGTGAATATTGTTTAACTCACCACACATCTGAATTGGTTTATTTAGATAATATTACCAAAGCTGATATTCAAAAATTGTTTCCTAAGGTATGCAATTATTTTTGTGGAACTTATTAGTTTTGTCGATGTTGTGTACGATAAACTTGTCAATTCTGTCTTATGGTATTGTAAGCTTATCAGTTCTAGTATTTGAAAGAGACTAAACAAAATAGATTGTTACGACTTATGAGAGATGGATTTGGATGATTTGAGAAAGTATTAATTTTACTATTGTATAATTGCAGAAGAAACTTAACAAAGCAGTGAAGGAAAAGTATTGCTAGGATTACATTGAAGCAGTGCATCAACCGCGGAGTGCAGTACTTGTGCATTGTTAGATATGCCTCGTATCAAGCGAAGCCAACAATATACGAGGCACATGCGCAATTGATGTACTGCTTCATGTCACTTATTTGTGCCCCTTCTTATATATATATATATATATATATATATATATATATTTAACGAGTAACATTGATTAAGACTAAAGTCTTGAAAAGTAGGGAGTGGTACATATTCTATGCAGGAATCAGTTTGGTATGTTTACTTGTCATTTCTTTGGATATCTGAGCTGGTTTTCGCAATCAATGGGAAAGCATAGCTGTGTAGTAAGCTCCTCATCCGACGAAATGTTTTCGGGAAGCAAGAGAATCAATGAGCATGTCCAAAGGCCCTAATAATTTAATCAGGCTTCTACACCAAACTCATCCTTCTCGAGAATCTCTTACGACTTTGCTTCAAAATCAACATGAAATTTGTTCCATGTCCTTAGTAGTTGTCACAGGAATTGGCACTCGTTCCATCCCATCTCCGCGAAGCCAGTGTATATTCGACTCCTTAAGCGAAGTTTTTGAAATCCTTTATTGCATTGATCAGGGAATTCCTTCTGTTAATAGGGAATCAAGGGCTGCAAAAGCTATGTGGACAGGAGAAACGTTTAATGCTATCTTTCAAGAAACAAAATCCCAAGTTGTTAATGCAATTCAAATGCCGCAAGAGCAAGCTATTGAGATAATAAAAAGTGTGAAGGGCAACTTATCAAATTTTGGATACTATTCCATATCACAAGAGCTCAATATGATTATAAGATTCATAAGACAAAGAGCCAATAGATCAATGGAAGAAATACACAGAGACTTGGAACAACTATTTGTCGATATGTTAAATGAGCGCCTCGTTCAACCTCCCGGTATCATTGTCAAGGAAATAAATGAAAGCCCCCGGGGGAATTGGAGAAGAGACTCAAGGAAGCAATAAAGGTTGTGAGCCAAATTCAGCGATTAGAAGGCCTAGTTCAATGGTCTTTTCTGGTTGGAACTACTTTCACTAGCATGACAACAGAGGCTTCCATGGTTGGTGGGGATACAACTGCAGTACAAAACAACAAGTATAAATAGTTTATTGTCGACTTTGTTTTAACTTGTCAAAATCAAGTTTGGTGCATGATTAATTACATTACTCATTTGCTTTTTGCTTCCCATTCATTACTTCTTCTTTTTTCTTTTCTTTTTTTGTTATTTTGAACTCATAATTGCTGGATTTTGATTGAAGTAATACAGAGCTTTCCCATGTATGAATTCTGATTTGCTGCCCAAACAAAGTGGGCATTTCTTTCTGAGTTTAGCGTGCCCTCATCTCTGCATGGTGCACATGCTATATCAATGATCGGCTCTTAGTTTGTATTTCACTATGCAGATAGGAAGGTCTCTCTCAAGGTGTACAAGGGGCCTGACCATCCACATGAGGCTCAACAACCCATTGATCCAGTGGCGGAACCAAAAAATTTAATTAGGGGGCGAACTTCACCTAAACTTATATTATTTAGACTACATTTATAGTATATAGAAAGTGTATGGAACGTAAAGGGGTGGCGGAAGAGGAATCGAGTGGCAAGAGAAGTGGTCGGGGCGGGGTATTACAAGAGGTTGCCCCCTTCTAGTTCCGCCACTACATTGATCTGCCCATAAGGGACAAGCGCATACAAAAGGAGAAGTAGATTGAACTCTTCAACTATGCGGCCTCAAAACTTGCAGACATCTTTCTTCTTCTTCGAATTAACTTTTTTTTTCAGAATTCATCTGTTTTGTTGTTGTATTCCTCATGTTTGTGATCAACTTTCAGTTTGCTCACCTCAATGGAATTATGGGAGTATATTAAATTTTCATTTTCATTGCAACAGTGTCAAATCTTAAACTTCTAGATTTTTGTATGATTTTGGTTATGGAGATGGACTGGTTTAGACCAGCAGCCAAGCACATAATACAGCACCACCGGTCCACAGTAGATGGACTGGGAGTATTTAAGAGGAATATTGAATTTGGAATCTTGGATTGAGATGTAGTGACATACTTTCTTATCAAAATAATAGAGTGACATGATTTTGAGACAAGCTTTTACTGTGGAGCCGTAACAAAAGTAGAAAAATAGATGTATAAAAAATGTCACCTTATGGAGCCGAGTCGAATAATTAATAAAACAAAAGTATGTCACCCTATCTACTTTTCGGAAATATCATTTACAATAATTAATAACAAAGAAGGGGGCCAAAATTGTGCATCTTTAGCCTTGTAAAATTAAGATTGAAATTATGATTAGACTGGTTCAAATTAACACTTACATCATATAGTACTCTAGTTGATGAAGGCGGCCTAAATCCTACCCACATTTTGGGTTAATTTATGAGATCCCAAAAACTCTTGATTTGGTGATCAATCTTCCCACACGTGTTGATGCTACGACGTCCAACTCAAATACAGAGTTAGTACTAGCAAAAGAATCTATCTACTAAGAGCTCAAGAGCCGATTGATCAAGTTCGAGTTGTACGAATGGAGACGCCAACAGCTAGGAGCTCTTTATCTCAATTGTGGGCCCATCTAAAATGAAACCAGAGTACATAGTTGATTTAGTCTGAATAATGGGTGATCTTGACCGAAAAGAAAAACAAAGTAAAAAAAAAAAGAATCCATCTAAAAACCGTACTAAAGATTGCCCTAAATAACCCCCCAAGCACAACAAACAGAGCTAGCTAGTTCTTAACACACGAGGCTATATAAAAAGTCCCACATCCACAACACATCTTAAAATCCAAAGATTAATAACTCAACGAGTTTCATGAGTGCTCGCCGAGTCCAGTAGCGAGGACTTGTGACTCAGCGAGGGCATCAAAGTGGTTGAACATCGGGTTGATCTCGGTGGGTGGGGTTCGGTTGCGGCTTCTCTCTGGCACGCCCTGTCCAAGTGGGGAGTTGAGCCGGGTGGTTTGGGCGAAGGCCTGAACCAAATGGTTCTTAGAGTAGAGGGCACCGCGTTGAGGCTGGCTTAACAGAGCAGCGAATACCTCTCGCTCTCTACAGTGGAAGGACTACGAGCCAGTGCCGCCCGGACCCCCTACATGCCTCCCGAGCCAATTCTGATTGGACAACCATTTTTTTTTTTAATTGTTTTTTAGGGCAATTTTTGGTGTGTTCAGTAGCTAGGTTAATTGTAACTTGCAATTGCAGGGACTATAACAATGCAATGAGAACATCTTTGAAGGCATATTAATAAGAGACAAACAGAAAAAAAAAAAAAAAAAAAAAAAAAAAACAAAAAAGAAGAGAAGGGGTGGTCTCACGTGGCATTCACGTGTAAAATGGCCTTGCATGTTTATCCCACACTGACCATGTATAAAGTGCCTCCAAGCTTTAAATATTCAAGGCTAACCAATGCAGCTCGTCTCTTCGGAGACATCCGATAAAATTGGAACGATACAGAGAAGATTAGCATGGCCCCTGCGCAAGGATGACACGCACAAATCGAGAAATGGTCCAAATTTTTTTTTCATTTCTGGCATGTTAATTTTGATTTTTTTCTTTTCAAAAGAGGCCTTTTCATTGATGTTTATTTCCTGCAAAACTGAAACAAATTGCAACAGAAGTTGATGAATGATGAAATATAACAGATTCAAATCAATCTATCTACTGCAGACTTCGCAATATAATGCTTTGTGATACCTTGGCCTTTTCAATTTTTTGTTATTACATTCACAGCTTTTTTTTTTTTTTTTTTTGGTATGTACTTTGTAGAAAGCTTTGTGATTGATTTTGATTAATTTCCAGCAAACAGAGAAAAAAAAGAAGAAGAAAGTTTTTGATATCACATCCTTCTTTAGGCACTTCTTTTTCTTTGTAACTTTCGTTATTATTCTGATGAGAGAGAGATGCAAGTTCCATTGTTTCAGAAGATGAAATAATTCAGATTGTATAAATAGTATATTGTCTTTGTTTTAACTTGGCAAAATCAAGGTTGGAGCATGAGACGATCATTGAAGGTGGATTAATTGAAAGATACACTAAAGTTTTTAAGTGCTTTCAATACATAAAGGCATTATTTACAGATGTTATACATTCAGTGAAGAATTTGAAGAGTAGTGGAGGTTATATAGCCGATAGTGAAGATGGAAGAAAAAAAAAAAACTGCTTTTTTGATTGATGTGATTTCCTGCAAATCAAAAGTTGGTTAAGTTTCTGATCCAACATAAGAAATCAAATTCAGTCTATCTACAGAGGCTTCACCATATTAATGAAGTTTTCTTGCCTTGGTTACATTGAAGTATGATCGAGCGCAATAAGAAGTGAAAGCCTTCGACGATACAAAGGCCTTTGGATTTTCCAAGCATTCTGATACAAAGGCTCTCGGACTCAATCCAAGCCATCTACACAACATGGGTTGCTTAGATTAGAGGGGCATTTAGTTCTTGGTCACTACTATCCGCCATGCCTGGAGCCGGACAAGACCTTTGGATTTTCCAAGCATTCGGATAATGACTTCCTTAATTACAATCCTCTTTCAAGATCAGATTGGTGGCCTGCAAGTTCTCCATCAAGGTGAATGGATTGATATCATTCCCATGCATGGAGGTCTGGTTGTAAATATTGGAGATCTTCTACAGGCAAGTCCTTTTGTTGCAATCCCAAACTTAATTGTCTTATTTCAATGAGTTTTGAATTTTTCGCTTCCTGATATAATTTTTTTATCAGTTCCTTTTTAAGTGTTGTTATTGAAATCGTAGGTGCTATATATTTTCCTGGTTATAGATTGCTATGCAGCAAAATTTTGATAGGCCGAACCAAGGACTTCTCTCAACCTTCCCTTTCGGCAAGTGATGTTTCATACATCTCATTAAAGATACTTTGACACTATATCATGTGTTTTGGAGACATTAAAATGAGTCCCAAAAATTGTCAATCAAGTGCTATGAGCTATGAGTATGACTAACAAAACATGAATGAATGAGGGGCACTCGACTACGCAGATGTGTCTTAGGTGTAGTGTTGCATTTTGTTGGCAAAAGCTTTTTTTTAAAAGGGTAAATAGCTTAACGTTTAAGATTTTTTATAAATTTATTTTAACGTTTCAATTTTGCAAATACATCTTAACATTTATAAATTGTGTAAATTAATTTTATCTATGAATAAATTTGGATTGATTTGAGAATACTTTTAACTTTGTTGTTGCAAATAAGAAGAGCTTCTCCCAGTTGATCATGTTATAAGCTACAAATTGGAAGGTTGTAAATGAAAAGATTTTAGAATAAATTTGTAAAAAACTAAAACGTTAGGATGTATTTGTAAAAATTGAAACGTTAAAATAAATTTGTAATGAGAGATTCTAGAGTAACCCACTTTAAACACCCACTTTGGGCACCTAGTTGATGTCCAGCCGTGCAATACCCCTCGAGGTGTGTGCTCACACTCCTCGAAGTGTATCATATGGAGGGACACCCATTTAGGCATCCTAAGTGCCAAAGTGGGTTGTTAAAACATTTTCTTTTTTTAATTTATATGTTAAAAAAATTACTTTTAGACACCCATTTTGGACAACTAATGGGTATCCAGCCGTGCGATACACCTTAAGGTGTGCGCTCACACTCTTTAAGATGTATCACATGGAGTGACACACCCACTTGAGCCACTAGGTGCCAAAGTGGCTTATTAAAACATTTTTCTTTTTTTTATTTATATGTTAAAAAACTAATTTTAGTAAGTTTTGAACCTTAAACATCAAAGTTAGTATGACACAATTTAGACCAACTCCAACTAGCTTGGCGCTGGTGAGCGCTGGTGGAGCTACAGTACTAATGTTTGGCGTTGAATGAATAGTGCACTATTCACTTATGCTATTACTATTCATTATGTTTTTATTCTTTTTTTGTTTATATATTTTTTAAAGTCATTTTTATAATTGTATTAATTTTAGATTAAAAATTAAATTGAATAAAGTAATAATAAAAAGTAAAATAGTGTAAAAGATAATGTTAATGGGTTGGAGACATGAATAGTGTTAGTGTCACTATTTACATCAAAACATATATGAATAGTGTATGTGTTACATTATTTTAGGTTGTTGGTTTGGAGATGCCCTTATACCAAATAAGCTAACTTCTAATTTATATTTAGGGCAAATAGTCACAATAATCTCAAACTTTCATTTTTGTGTCTAAATAATCACAAATTAACAATTGTATTTAAATAATCCCAAAGTTTGTGTTTTGTGTCAATTTTGACCCAATTACTTTTTTTTTTTTTTTATAAAGAAAATTGATGTTGATGTAGCATATGGAATTAGTAAAGTTGTTTTGTTTCAATGAGATGTTTTAAGTTTTAAGAAATAAGTTGATTGTAAATTTAAAATGTTACAACCCCACAAAGACAAACAATTAGTTTAATGCATATCAAACTTAAAGTTTGATATTTTTTTGATGTCAAAACTTAAACCATCTCATTTAGCTAGCAACTTAATTCACCGATTTCATATACCACACCTCAATTTATCTAAAAAAGTAATTGAGTCAAAATTGACACAAAAACAAAGTCTGAAATTATTTAAACACAATTAGTTGTTTGAGATTATTTAAATATCAAAGCGAAAGTTTGAGATTATTGTAACTATTTGCCTTTACTTTTAAATATTTATTAAAAATATAAAAAATTAATAAAAAATCTCTAACTTGAGAGAGGGTGGGCAAAAGCCCGCTGGGTGAACAAGTCTCTTAAGAATACGAGTTGAGAAAATCTTTAGTCCCGATGTCATGTGACGCACATTGCCCACAATCCACATTCTCGCTGGAGATGGTATCCGCGTTGGGAACCATTTCACCACACATCAGAGGGAACTGAATCATCATGTCATGTGACGACTAACAGTCGATCCATAGCGTCAACAAACGTCATCATCGGTAACCAAATTCAAGCTTTTCATTCTAATCATCTTCCCCCTCTCTATTCTCGTTTGATCAATTCTTCAAATGATTCTGCTGCCCTAACTAAATAGCTAAGTGCAGATTCTATTGCCCTTGCACCACCTTAAATCACTAATTCGAAATTCTCCACTGATTTGACATGCGAACTCTCAACCTCATGGATGGGGTGAGCACATGTCCAACCAGTGAGCTACCTCCCAATTGGCCATGTATTTGTGTTATGAAATATTTTGAGCTTCAATGTGAAGTTGTGAACCAACAGTTCTGCATAGCAGACCTTCTAGAGTAATTGAAGAAATATGATAGCAATCCTGTATGTGATGTTGATTCTTTTTTATGTCTTTTCTTTTCATTTTGTTCTCCTTGACTACATTGATGTTAAATTACCATTCAATGCTAGTTCAAAGCTCAGTAGTAGCAATACAATGATATCCTTTGTGATTGTCTCATTGAGGGTATGTACAAAAGATCCAAGACGTATGGTTTTTCAAAATTAAGTTTCCATACGTTTTACCGACTAGAGATTCCAATGAGTAGAAGCCTAAAAGCCCATGAAATTACAATGAGAATTGCCATAGTTTTCGTTGTTGTTGTTGTTGTTGTTGTTGTCCTTGTCGTCAGATAAGTCATTTTTATGAACTGCATATTGCGGAATTGATATCTTTCCCTCTTGTAGTAGTCTCGTATATAATGTCCTATTGGCGGATTTTTATCTCTTGTAGATTCAGAAATTAAAATGGAGAATCCATGTGCTTGCCTAGCATCCATTGGAGTCGAGTCGGAATATGATCGAGCTAAAGAATTGAAGGCCTTTGATGATACAAAAGCGGGCGTTAGAGGACTTGTAGAGTTTGGAGTAGCTAAGGTTCCTCGAATGTTTATTGATCCAAATGAAAGGATCATTGAGTGTTGCAGTACAAGTCCAAATGCTCGGAAAGACTTGATGATTCCAGTTATAGACATCGAAGGCATTTGTGAAACGGGAGAAGATGCTTTTGCAAGGAAGGAGATGATCAATCAAGTCAAGCATGCGGCAGAGACATGGGGCTTTTTCCAGGTAGTGAACCATGGCATTCCTGTCGAAATCATGGATGACGTGCTTGAAGGCGCCCGTTGGTTTCATGAGCAACCAAGAGAGGAGAGAAGTAAGTACTACTCTAGAGACAAAACCAAGAAGGTGAAGTACACTAGCAATTTTGATCTTTACAAATCACCAGTTGCGAATTGGAGAGACACCTTCTTTTGCGCCATTGCTCCTGAACCTCCTAATCCTGAAGAGATGCCTATAGCATTCAGGTCTGTTTATCAAACTTAACCTTGAATGTTGTAATTTATTCTGTTAAGTTTTTTTTTTTCTTCATTACTTACAAATTGCAAGCCCCTTTTAATTTCAGCACTTTTTTTTTTTTTTTTTATATTGCAAACGTGCAAAACTGAGAATAGTTTTCCTTAATGTGCTTGGTTACTTGCAGAGACGTTCTGATGGATTACTCTAAGTATGTTAAGAAATTAGGCGTTGCATTGTTTGGCTTGCTATCAGAGGCTCTAGGGCTTGACCACAACTATCTATGCGAAATAGGTTGCTCAGAGGGGCTATTCATTCTTTGTCACTACTATCCTGCATGCCCAGAACCTGAACTGACCTTGGGAACATCCAAGCACTCTGATAGCAACTTCATAACTATCCTCTTGCAGGATCAGATCGGCGGTCTTCAAGTTCTTCATCAAAACCAATGGATCAACGTCCCTCCACTACATGGAGGTCTAGTGATAAACATTGGGGATCTTTTACAGGCATGTCTTTTGCATTACCAAACTCAATTTTAAACCATCTTTATTTGTTAAGTTCGAGTTCTGGGAATGGAACCACCAATGTTGGAAGCTTCCCCCACCTATACGGCGCGTGACTAGGGGCGAACCTGGAGTAGTTGGATAGTTCGAATACCGGGAGGTTTAGACCAAGAAAAAAAAAACGTTTTTGTTTATCTTTCATTGTTTAGTTATTTAGATTGAACTTCCATCTAAGTGTGTGCTTTGATTGTTGAATTCACTGCTTGCAGCTTATCTCCAATGATCGATTTAAAAGCTCCGAACACAGGGTGTTGGCTGCCCATGTTTCTCCAAGGACTTCAGTAGCGTCTTTCTTCAATACTTATAGCCAGCCATCTGCGATGAAATATGGACCTATTAAGGAGCTGGTATCAGAAGAAAATCCCCCCTTGTATAGGGAAACCACAATGCAGGAATATCTAGAACACTACAATGAAAAAGGATTAGATGGTACTTCTGCTCTATTACATTTTAAGGTGTGATATTGATGTGATTTTGTTCACTGCTTTTCTCCAAATCTAGTACCCACCTTGATTAATTGTCCCTTCTTTTATCTTATCAGTTACAATGCCATGTTTGAAAAGCTTGTTAATGTTGTTATTATTGTAAATTAAAGGCAGTTTGTAAATGCATTATTAATGTCATGAAAACATATATAGTTTGGACCCAACACTCTTTGGAAGAATTTAAGGTGCAAGTATAGACAGCAATTTTTTTTAAGAGAAGATCTTTGATCGGCTGCAAGTCTTGACATCTCAAGATGTCTTGAGATGTCAAGACTGATTGATTGTATAGTATTGGAATGACTGGTGTCTTGTATTTTGGAGAAATATTAATAGTGGTTTTTCCTTTACAAGCAAAAGAAAAAAAAGAATAGGTTAAAACGAGATTTGGTAGAATTAACTATCATACAGTAGTGGTTTTTGACCAATTAATAAAAATTAGTGTATGAATTGTTTTGGGAGATTACTGTGAAAGACTATGTTAAATGCTGCATTGTTTAGGTTAAAATGAGAGAAGGTCAAATCATAATAGAAATTGTTAAGACATAAATTCCCTAGAAATTGTTATTGTGTGTCACACCTTAAGTATCGATTTTTCAATGGAACATATTGTATCACTAATGGTCCATTTAGTTATTTCCTTGTATAGCTTTGCCCAGGACATCGCCACGTAGGCCCGAAGAATATACACACAACTCACCGGATCTTTGAAGATCACGAAAATACTCTCGCAGTATCCCGTGTATCTACCAAAGATTGACAAGCATTTACAAGACAAACAAAGAGTGCCCATGCTTAGATTGCTTATTTCAAATGAGATGAAGAATAAGGAAACTAGAGATTTATGCAATCAATTCTTTCCTAAACAATTAAAAGGAAAGAAAAATATAGGCTAGGTTCGTTGAAGGCAATAAAAACCAAAACATATGTATCTTAGGCCTTCTTTATAAATATGAGTGTTATTACAAATGCAAAGCACCAGTTGACACACTAAGTATTCTTTGCATTCACAGTGAGATAGAAAATACATTCTCTTTAGTTTTTTTTACACACGCTAGGCTAAGGGGATTTAGTCGAAACACCGAGGGGATCTCGGACACCAAGGGGACTTGGGATTTCGTGTAAGTGTAAAGTGTAAGGGGGAGTGATTTGTGTAATAGAACTTGATGAGGGATCACTAGCTAGGTGAGGGATCACTAGGGAGTTCTATGTAAATCTGTAATCATATTTTTTAGTGCATTTACACCTGGGCGTGGCCCTGCAGACGTAGAACGGGGGTTCCGAACTGCGTAAACAATTTTCGTGTGTCTTTTGTTTACTAGCAATTTATTTTTTTCGTTGTTTTAATATTTATGCCAAGACAGTCAGCCCGTATCTGTGCCCACAACACCTATATATACAGGGCTACTGTTTGTGGCCACAGCAGAATCTGTTGGACAGAGATATTATTTTTTTTACAGAAATGTCTTTGCTTTGCATCATTGTTTATTATGTGATGAAAGAATGAACCAAATATGCACATTTTACACCTTAAGCCTTGTATTTTCTGCTCTGTGTTTCTTTTTTGGTTGATCAAGGTGCTTTGGTTATATTTGAAAAAGCTAGAGAGAAAAGCCTTTATATTGATCTTGATTTCCCTCAAGCACAGAAAAGAAGAGTGATGATTCCGGGCACCCACCAAGTGTTTGACGAAATGACAACAGGATGTGATCGAACACAAGAACTTAAGGCCTTCGACGATATAAAATCTGGTGTCAGTCAGGGGACTTGATTCCAAGAATCTTCATCAATCAACTTGGAAGAATTGGTGATAGCAAAGTAGCACTAGTTGATTCAACAGATTTTAGAATTTCAATTATAGACCTTGACCGATTCTTACAAGTTGGTAATCATGGCATCCCTGCACAAGTCTTAGGTGAAATACTAGAAGCAGTGCAAACATTTCGCGACCAACCAAAGGTGGAGAAATGTATACTCTGACTTGCTTGGCGCAACGAGGAAGGTGTGGTACCAGAACAATATATGGTCCCTATTAAACACTGCTCAATTCCAAATGATTTGGGATTGGCTTTATGAATCAAACTCTTCCATTCCGCTCGATTTAATGCCCTTAATGGCATGCTTTCAAAATCCTTTATTTTTTTTTTTTTTTTTTTTTTTTTTTTTTTTTTTATCCAATGCATTCCAAGTTATCTTAGGTCCACCCTATACCGTTAATCTCTTCAGTTTCTATTGTGTTGAGTTATCTAATTGGCAGCATAACTGTAGTATAAGGAGCCAATAATATATCAATGATGTGTTTGATGATATAATAGCTTTGACTATATTGAAGAAAGACAAAGCATATTCCACCAAAAAAAAGACAAAGCATAACAAAATTATTTGCGACACTTGGGAGTTATTACATATGCAATTGTTTTCCTTTGGCCCATAAGAGATGGCTTGGTGATCTTTACCATTTGAGAAGGTAACTTTTACTCTGCACCCAGAATTTATTCACTTTTGATTCTTACAGATTTACAGTCTGAGTTCCACCATTTTAGTCTACAAGTTACAGCCATTTAGAATTATTGCTAACAGAGAACTTACACAAAGACAATTATGGACTTATAAATTATTTTTCTTTCTGTTTATACCAAAAGTGGTTTGGTGGTAAGTGATTGAGGACTTGTGCAGGAGAAACCCCTGAGAATTTTGTCTGGACATCTCAAAAGAAATGCTTTAAAGGTAATAGAGTACTTGAATGAAACTCCTTTGATGCCTGTATAAATCAGATGAGCATGGATTAGTTTTTCACTTGCTCTGTAAGATTGAGAGAGTTTGGACTCTTTGGTGTATTCTTTGTGACATTGATGTTTCCCATTTGAACTAGCCAAGTGATCAAACTGTCCGAGTTATGTATCACTATTTAGTTTGAATTCTAGCTTGCTTTGATATCAAAGTCTCTTGAACTATCTTGTTTTGTTCAGAGTTGAGAAAGGAAAACAAAAAATGGCAAATACCGGCATCCAGCAAGTGTTTCATGAAACCCCATCAGACTATGATCGAAAACAAGAATTAAAGGCCTTTGATGACACGAAAGCCGGTGTTAGAGGGCTTGAGGAGGCTGGAGTGGCGAGGATTCCTCGAATATTTATCACTCCACCTGATGGGATTGATAAGCTGGTGAATTCAGATGATGAGAAAGCTCTTAGGATTCCAGTAATAGACCTAGATGGTATTAACATGAATGATGGTCTTTCTAGAAGGAAGAATGTTGTTGATCAAGTCAGACAAGCCGCGGAGACGTGTGGTTTTTTTCAGGTTGTGAACCATGGTGTACCCACTGATATGCTAGATCGAATGCTTGAACGCGTTCGTAGATTCAGCGAGGAACCAAAGGAGGAGAGAAGCAAATTCTATACGCGCGACCTTACTAGAAAGGTGGTGTACAATTGCAATTTTGATCTCTTTCAGTCACTTGCTGCTAATTGGAGAGACACTCTATCTTGCATGTTTGCACCTGATTCTGTTAATCTTGAGGAGTTGCCGCAGGTGTTCAGGTTTGCCAACTGAGTTCATGCTCTTTCTTTGTCTTTTAAATATATCTCCACAAGTTAGACCTATGAAAGAAATGGAAAGATTAAGAGAATGAACTGCCCAAGTTTTAGTATGCAATTCGACTGTTGCCGTCTACTTCACTTGTAGAAATTCCTTTATTATACCAATTCATGAAATTGGCGTTCTCGTGGTACCAAATCATGAATAATTCGTGAAATATGTGTTCTTGTGGTTGTCTGCCCTATGAAACAGCCATGGCTGTCATGAGATGTTAATTTTCTCCAACTAGCTCCTCCAAAAGTGCAAAACTTGTTCTCTTCTAACTCTTGCTAATCAAACCATTGAATTGTCTACCTTGACTTTAGATTCCATACATTTGATGTCAATTACAGCTGTTTCTATTCAGTGGTACTTGAAAATTTATGTATACAGATTCCATACTAGTCCATTGTTAATTATCTCAATGAAAGTCTGATGGCAATCTTATTCCTTCGCACAATCAATTTGTAGAGATGTAGTAATGGACTACTCGAATCATATTATGAACTTGGGCATCGAGTTGTCAGGATTACTATCAGAGGCTCTTGGTCTTGACCGCAACCATCTAAAAGACATTGGATCCTTGGAGGGCCTCTTTATTCTTTTTCATTATTACCCGGCATGCCCGCAACCTGAACTGACCTTAGGAGCCAGCAAGCATGCGGATGGTGATTTCTTTACCATCCTTCTGCAAGATCAGATTGGTGGGCTGCAAGTTCTTTATCAAGGTCAATGGATTGATGTTCTTCCTGCTCATGGAGGTCTAGTAATAAATGTTGGGGATCTTCTACAGGCAAGTCTTTTTGAATTATTCAGGCATACTACAATTTTTTTTTTTTTTTGATCTTTATGAATTCCTAGTAGCTGTTGTTAAATTATTTGTTATAGCATGACACTGCCAAAAACCTTAAAAAAATTTTGTTCACCATGTGGATCGAGACTTTAAAATGATGTTCTTCACCATATGCAGTCAATAATTTGAGTTGTATTGCAACCAATCAACCTACGGACACTTTTTCCGTAAATACCATCGATCTGTGAGGACTATATTCAAAGTAGATTTGTTGTTTTGCTCTAATATGGATTATGAATGTGGGTTATTTAGATACTTAGCATTTTAAATTTTCTTCTGTTCCATCATCACAACTTTGCTAATAAAGATGACGTTTTCTTGATTTAATTATTATTTCCTCTGTGATGCAGCTTATCTCCAATAATAGATTTATAAGCTCTGAGCACAGGGTGTTGGCCAATCGAGTTGGCCCTAGAATGTCTGTCGCTTCCTTTTTCACCACAAATCTTCAACCATCTACGAGGGTTTATGGGCCTATTAAGGAACTGTTGTCAGAAGAAAATCGTCCCTTATATAGAGAAACTTCTGTGAAAGAGTTTGCTATGCACTACAATCAGAAAGGACTGGACGGGGCCTCTGCTCTAACACATTTTAGGCTATGACTATTCAGATTTTGTTGTTTAAGAAATCCGAAAGTATCACTTTTCTGGTCTGCAGTTTCTAGTTAGTATCTGCTTTGATCAGACGTGTCTCTTGAAATCCTGAGAACTTTGGTTTTAGTTAGCAGTTCTTGCATTTTCAAATTTTATCATGGCTTGCAGTTCATGTTTTAAATGGCTTGAAGTTGAAATGAACTTGTACAGTATTGAAAGCATCAATGACTTTGAATTACTACGAGGCTAATGTTCATCTCCATTTCATAGCAATAACAGTGCTTTGTTTTTGTTGCTAAAACTAAGCTAGAATTAGTATTGGATGGCACTGTAATGAACATACCAGCACTCATTTGAGTTGAGTTGGTCTGGTTTGAAGTCAAGTTTTTTTATTAGAAAAACAACTTAAATAACATGCAGTGCAAATAAATGGAGAATATAAAAAATAGCAATGATAACCATTAAAGTATACTGCTATAAATGGTGGTGGCTAATAATAAACTACTAATGTTTTTGCTGACATAAAGTCACAACTTTATATTGATAAAGAAATAACATAAGAAAGACAACTTGCAACACCTAATTATAGTAATTCTGGTGCACTGTTTCCCTTAGGCTTTTAAGAGATGGCTTTACGAGCTATATTATCTCTGAAGTAAGTTTTCTTCTGTTCCTGGATACTATTTACTTTCAACTCTCAGTTATGAGCAGGTAAGTTTCTTCTACTACTACTACTTGATTTTACTATCTTGGAAAGTAAGTTTTGTTCTAGTTTACTTAAAGGGTTAATATATACTCCTAAATATGAATTTTTTGTTCCAAAAAAGTTTTGTTTCGTCAGATCCTATTCAGTAGAAACCCATAAAGTTTTCCCTGCAGATATCAAAGGAACTCTTTCCAAGCAGTAGAATTCCTGAATTACCAACACCTTTAGTTTCTCTGGCAGATCAGGTGATTGTAAATGACTTTTTTTAAGTTAGTGTCTACTCAATAATCAAATTTAGTCAATCTATATGGCTGTAGAGTTGACAATTTTTATAGTATTCCTTTTGATTCATTGGTTTAGTGCACTTGGACACTGTTGGTGAAAGTGATTTGCAATTTATGCATCACCTATATGTTTTGAATTCTTGGTTTCTTTGGTGTTATTATAGCTGCAGTCTCTTGAATTACCCTGCTTCCTTCGGAGACGAGAAAGGGAGAGCTAATGGCAAATACAAGCATCTGCCAAGATTTTGATGAAATACCTTCACATTTTGTTCGAAGACATGAATTGAAGGCCTTCGATGATACAAAAGCCGGTGTTAGAGGGCTTGTAGAGGCTGGAGTGACAAAGGTTCCTCGAATATTTATCACTCCATCTGATGGGATTGATAATTGGGTGAACTCAAATGATGGGCTAGATTTTAAAATTCCAGTAATAGACCTTAAAGTTATTAACATAGGGAAAGGTTTTGCTACAAGGAAAGAGGTCATCGATGAAGTCAGACTTGCGGCGGAGACATGGGGTTTCTTTCAGGTTGTGAACCATGGAATACCTGTGGATGTGTTAAATGGAATGCTCGAACGGGTTCGTAGATTCCACGAGGAACCAAAGGAGGAGAGAAGCAAGTTTTATACACGTGACCTTAACAAAAAGGTGGTGTACAATAGCAATTTTGATCTCTTTCAAGCCCCATCCACTAATTGGAGAGACACACTTATTTGCAGGATTGCCCCTGATTCTCTTAATCTTGATGAGCTGCCAACGGCGTTCAGGTTTTCCAACCAAGCTCATGCTCTTTATTTTTGTTCAATATATTCTCCACAATTGAGATGTTAATTTCTACTACTTGCCCCCTCCAAAAATTAGAAACTTATTATGTTATGATTTTTGCTAATCAAACCTTCGAAACCTCTATCAGACACCAATTATAAATGGTTTTCCCTCAATTGTTGTTGTAAATTTATGCACTCTGATTCAAAACTAGGTTGACTATCTCAATGCAAATTGTTTAACAATATTATTCGTTTACATACTTGATCTGTAGGGATGTAATAATGGAGTATTCAAAGCATATTATGAACTTGGGCATTTTATTGTCAGAGTTACTATCAGAGGCTCTTGGCCTTGATCACAACCATCTTAAAGACATAGGATGCTTGGAGGGCCTCTCCATTCTTTTTCATTACTACCCGGCATGCCCGCAACCTGAATTGACCTTGGGAACCAGCAAGCATGCCGATAATGATTTCTTTACTGTCCTACTGCAAGATCAGATTGGTGGTTTGCAAGTTCTACATCAAGGCCGGTGGATTGATCTTCCTCCTGTTCAGGGAGGTATAGTAATAAATGTTGGGGATCTTCTACAGGCAAGTGTTTTTGAGTTAATTGAGCCTATGTTTCACAATTGTTTTCGTCTAAATGAGTTACTAGTTGCATTTTTGGGCATAAGGTACTAAAAAACCCCTAAACTGTCACGTAATAGCCAATTCAACCCTTAAAGTAAGCAATGAGACATTGAAACCCTTAAAGTAAAAAAATGGAACTAAAAACCCCTTTTGGATGCTAGGAGACTTAATCATACTGACAAAGGCAACCACTCATTCAAATCGATTCAATTAAACAACAAATCAGTAGAGCTTAGCAAGCCATTTGACTCATTGCTTTCTATTTAATTTGTTTCAATCCGAGTAGTAAAAAATATGTAACTAAAAGTTAGTTAATCTAGCAAAGAAAAAGAAGCCAAGTCCGAGTTGAAGTTCTTATTTAAAAAAAATCACTGGAGTGAGCAGAGTGGTGAATATCCACTCAAGATTCGTAGGAATAATTTGTTTTTTGTTTTTATTTTTTTAAAAGCCACATCAATAAAGTAACAGATGTTAAATTATTTCCATCCAAAAGGGGTATTTAGTTCTACTTTTTTTACTTTTAAGGGTTTTAATGCCCATAGTTTACTTTAAGGATTGAATTGTCTATTACCGGGTAGTTTTGGGGTTTTTTTTAGTACCATATGCCAGCATTTTTGTGGGGTGCCATACTAGTAGCATTTGTTACGTCATTCATTGTAGCATCTGATGTGGAAATACTTAGAGAAATTAGCACTCAAGATGTGGTTTGAATGTGTACTATTCAATTTAATGCTCTCCGCCACATGGATTGAATAGCTTAAGTTCAAATCCTGTCTAGCATCCTTCTCGAGATGCCTAAACCAACTAACTCACCCCTATTTATAATGTGTCCCCAAACCAACTCTATGTGGCTCTCTATGTGGGATCTTATCATTACTCCCCCCTTGAACATCCACCTTGTCCTCAAGGTGGAAAAGAAAAAAAAAAAAAAACATACAAAGAAATGGAGAACATTAAGAGCATGGACCCCAAGAATGCAAGTAAGCAAGGTCACAAGGAAAGCAATTCTTGGATGAATACCCCCTCTGTTATTTTATCGAACACTTGTTGCTCACTGTGATGGACGACAAGACCATGGAGAAACAAATAGCCAAAGGGTGGACATTGAGGAGGGGGGTCCATGCTAGGATCCATATCAATCGTATGACATGACGTTGAGCGAAACATGGCAGACGATGTGCCATCAATGAGAGCAGTAACGACACTGAACCACCAGCCCACAAGAGGGTGCCCCCTAGCCGTCGATTGGTTGAGAACATTTCAACAAACACGTCAAATGCGATCTTCTTCCCCAAATCAACTTCTGTGATAGAGTCTTGCACAACGCCCAAAATGATTAGGGCAACACCGAAGGTCGTCGAAGAGGAAGAAGAAGGTGGAGGCCACGGCGGAGGGCTCACGGCTTTGGATCTAGTCGCGATTCGCGTTACCTCCTTCGTGACCACAAGTAAACCCCAAGATCCATGGGCTTGCAGGGGTTCAAGATTGAACGTAATGGAGTCACTGGGATTGATAATCATCAACTTCTTGTGAATTTGCACTTAAATTAGAGATGGCGTGGCTCCACAGGTCGGAGATTGAGATATGACAACAAAAAGAGGAAGAACTGATGAAGCGGAAACTAGATCTGGTAGGTTTCGGACATTCACACCACTTGAACATGTTGATTTGCATGACTTTTGAGTGGTTCGGTGCGGTTGCGAGAGGTTGAAGAAGATCCTCTATACTATCTCGAGCGAGATGAGTGGCGATGTTGATCTCGGTGCACCGACATTAAGAAACTCAACATAAAACCCTAAGAAAGACTTTTTTTTAAAACAAAAAAATTTATTTCAAAAGGAAAGAGTAGTACAAGAGAATGATTAGAGGACCTGTAGTCCTCATCTGACACATGGTAACTATCACTAAACCAAACAGAATACAATGAACAACCCCCTACCAAACAAAATATACCAGCTTCAAAAAAAAAATTGTACCAGAAGCTCATTAATGATCAATGTAGAGAAAACATTTGGGAAGTGGACACGAATATGTGTTATTACCTAACTATTTGTCATCCCAAAATCGCACCCTTGAACTGTCACCTATCCTAAATGCAAATATGATCATGAAAGATGTGCGAGTTAGAACTTAGAATGAATAAACTCCCAAGCACTTCTATGCGATAACCGAAGATTCATTCTTGCATCCTATTTATTGGAATCCAAACCATGAATGTTTTTTTATTATTTTGTGCTCAAGTGTCGTTTCCTTGGAAACCTCCATAACCATTTTGATGCACAAGCTTGATTACTTTTATTGAGATTACCTAGTGGCGATCCTCCCTTTAAGATAGGTTTTTCTACTATGCTCCATCTTCTAAGGTATTGACCTCTTTTTTCTTGTCTTTCGCCAAAAAGAAATCCTTAATTGCCTTTTCAATGGACCTATTTACTTTTCCTGGCATCCTAAAACTGACATATAGTAGATGGGAATAGTCTCAAGTAGGGACTTGATGAGAAACAGTCTACCTCCTTAATTTAGAAAGAAAATTTTCTCCCTGCTACTCAGTCTACGAGCCATTTTCCTAATCACTATCACTTCTTTTCTTAGTATTATCGTCCTTTACTATTATCATTTTTTTATTGAAAAAGAAAGAGAAGATTGAGGGTTTTCTTTGGAAGAGTTCTCTTTTTCCTACTGCATCCTTAACATGGACTATATAGATACTCAACATTTTTTTTTTTATCATATGAATAAAATGTTTTTTTTTTTTTTTTTTTTTTTTTTTTTTTTTTTTTCTAAAAGTGTTTTTTTGACCCATCATTGTTTTCTCTATGATGCAGCTCATCTCCAATGATAAATTTAAAAGCTCCGAACACAGGGTGTTGGCCAACCATATCGGTCCTAGAATGTCCGTAGCAGCCTTTTTCACTACAGGCTTTCACCCATCTACAAGAATTTATGGGCCCATTAAGGAACTGCTGTCAGAAGAAAATCCTCCCAGATATCGGGAGACTTCAGTGAAAGAGTACATTGCACATTTCAATCAAAAAGGACTTGATGGGACCTCTGCTCTAACATATTTTAGGCTCTGAGCATTCAGATTTTGTTGTTTGAGAAATCTGGTATTTCGCTTCTGTAGTCTGCAATCACCAGTCCTGAAAACTTTTGATTTGGTTAGTAGTCCACGCATTTGCAAATATTGTCATGTATTACAAATTCATTAGAATAAAAGACTTTCATTTCATGCTTGAAATTGAAATTATCTTTGAAAGCATTGAAATCATTGGGAACGTTAAATTACTATCAGGCTCATGTAATCTTCATGTCATAACAATATAAGGGTGATCACTAGATGGCTTTTGAGAGAACATGCGACACTAAGTGAGTTGAGGTGGTCAATTTCAAGCCAAGGTGTTGATCCGAAACATAATTTTATTTGTTAATTCAATCAGAGCCTCTTAGACTGAGTCAAAGTTGTTTAAAAATACTGGGTTTCAACATTGGGTTCAGAAAATAAACTAGCTTGACTATACCAACAGGTTGGTCATAGTAACAGTTAGAGATGCTGCAGAAATTAAAGGAAGGGATTCTATTCAATAAAACACTTAGTTCTTTTTTTTTTTCTTCGCAAGAGCCATTCGAAGAAGCACAATTACCAATTTGAGATACTCTGCTTTAGAACCTTGTGATGCCATATAAGGTTGCTTGAATGTAGGCTGTATAGACATAGTTATCCAACAATATTAGTTAATCTTATCATGTTAATGTCGAAAACTAAAAACACTTTCTCACCTCTAGACCATTCCATTCTAAGTGTTATTTTTTTATTAGATATTCTATGTGTTTCTATATTCTTTATTTGCTATCGCGATTTCAAGTTTCTAGTCTAGCCAAAGTTTCTTTGCTCAATATAAGAAAATTTCTGGGATTCAAGTCTTGGATTTGGCGCCCAACCAGATGCTTTCTTGATGTGCTTTTCTTATCAACATTTAGTGCTAATTGATACCCAATGTAAAAAGATAGAAATCCCCATTAAAATATATTACTATTAATGGTGGTGGCTAATGATAAATTAACAATGTGTTTACTGACATAAAGTCACAACTTTATATTGATAAAGAAAAAGCACAAGAAAGACAACTGATAATACTTAATTGTACCTATTCTGGTGCACCATCTCCCTTTGGCTTATAAGAGATGGCTCTGAGAGCTATATTATCTATAAATGTAAGTTTTCTTCTGTTCCTGGATTCTATTTACTTTCAACTCTCACTTCTGTGCCGGTAAGTTTTCTTGTAGTACTCTTGGACATCTCAAAAGTCAAAAGAACTGCTTTCCTAGGAGTTAAATTCTTGAATTAACACATTTAGTTCCTCTAGCAGATCTGATTATCATACATGGTTTTTTCACTTAGTGTCTAGAATACAATAATCATATATTAGTAAACCTATATGGCTGTAGATTTGAAAAAACTTAGGAGTATTCCTTGTGATACATTGATCTGGGGCTACCGTTGTTGGCGGTCGCAGTTTGCAGTAGTTTGCTTTGATGTTATCGTTGCTGCAGCCTGCAGTCTCTTGAATTTTCCTGTTTACTTCATAGGCCACAAAGGGAGAACTAATGTCAAAGACAAGCATTCACCAAATGTTTGATGAAGTACCATCAGATTATGATCGAAGAAATGAATTGAAGGCATTTGATGATACAAAAGCCGGTGTTAGAGGGCTTGTAGAGGCAGGAGTGACGAAGATTCCACGAATATTTATCACTCCATCTGACAGGATTGATAATTGGTTGAGTTCAAATGATGGGCAAGATTTTAAAATTCCAGCCATAGACCTTGAAGGTATTAATGTGGGGAATCGTTTTGCTAGAAGGAAGGAGATCCTCGATGAAGTCAAACTTGCGGTGGAGACATGGGGTTTCTTTCAGGTTGTGAACCATGGAATACCTGTAGATATTTTAGATGGAATGCTTAATCGGGTTCGTAGATTCCACGAGGAACCAAAGGAGGAGAGAAGCAAATTCTATTCACGCGACCTAAAAAAAAAAGGTGGTGTACAATTGCAACTTTGATCTCTTTCAAGCGCCATCAGCAAATTGGCGAGACACGTTGCTTTGCATGACTGCTCCTGATTCTCTTAATCTTGATGAGCTGCCAGCAGTGTTCAGGTTTTCCAATCAAGCTCATACTCTCTTTATGTTGCATATATGGAAACAACTAAGAGAATACTCAGAATAACTTGCACTAATTTTAGTAGGCAATACGACTTTGTGTCTGCATTGCTTATAGATAGTCCATTTTTATTTTATTTCATGGAATCAATGTTATCTTAGTTGTCTGCCCAACCGACTTTCGTGCTGTCATAAGATACTAATTTTTTCTTGCATGCCCATACAAGAATGCTAAACTTGTTCTGTTATGAATTTTGCTAATAAACCATTGAATCGTCTTGCTTACTTCAGATTTTAATGGTACTGGAGAATTCATATTCAGATTCAAAACTAGGTTTGATTATCTCAGTGAAAAGTTGTATAACAATATTTCTTCACATACTTGATTTGTAGAGATTTAGTAATGGAGTACTCAAAGCATATTATGAACTTACAACTGTTCTTCACCAAGGCCGATGGATTGATCTTCCACCTGTTCGGGGAGGTCTAGTAATAAATGTCGGGGATCTTCTACAGGCAAGTAATTTTGAATTAAAATGTTTCACAATTTTCTTCATATTAGTGAATTTACTAGTTGCATTTGTTACATTAATTATTGCTGCAGCTGACACTGCGAAACCTTGAGAAATTCGCAACTCGTGATGTGAATTGGATATGTACTATTCAATTTAATGTCCTCTATCACATGGAACAGATGTGCCAATCTTCAAAAACAAAGGAGACATTCAAAGTTGCTCAAACTACCTAGGGAATTAAACTTATGAGTCACACTATGAAACTTTGGGAGAGGATAATTGACAATAGGCTAAGGAGAGAAACAACAATATCAGAGAACCAATTTGGTTTCATGCTTGGGAGGTCAACTATGGAGGCGATTTTCCTTGTAAGACGATTGTTAGAAAAATATAGAGAAAAGAAAAAAGATCTTCATATGGTATTCGTAGATTTAGAAAAAGCATATGATAGGGTCCCTAGAGATGTTTTTTGGTGGGTTTTAGAAAGAAAAAAAGTGCATGCTAGATACATAGACATTATTAAGGATATGTATGATGGAGTAGTAACGAGTATAAAGACATTTGGAGGAGCTACAAAAGAATTTCCCATTACGATAGGACTACATCAAGGATCGACTTTAAGCCCATATCTATTTACTTTAGTTATGGATGAACTAACTAGACATATTCAAGAGGATATACCATGGTGTATGCTATTTGCAGATGATATTGTCTTAGTAGATGAAACTAAAGATGGAGTGAATAAGAAACTAGAACTCTGGAGGAATACATTAGAATCTAAAGGCTTTAAGTTGAGTAGGACAAAAATCGAATACATGCACTGTGAGTTTGGAAACATTAGACATCGAGATGACGGTGTGGTAAAATTATGGGAAATATAAGTTCATAAGGTAAACCACTTTAGATACCTAAGATCAATCATACAAAATGATGGTAACATTGAGAATGATGTCACACATAGAATTCAAGCTGGATGGAAGAAATGGCGGAGTGCAACATGAGTGATTTGTGATCGAAATGTTCCTACTAAGTTAAAAGGAAAATTTTATAGGACCACAATTAGGCCAGCTATGCTCTATGGAAGTGAATGTTGGGCGGTAAAGAAACAACAATTACATAAAGTGAACGTAGTAGAAATGAGGATGCTTAGGTGGATGTGTGGTAAAACTCGTAAAGATGGATATACTTGAGTTGAAATCAAGTCTGTCATCCTGTGAACAACTTTCTTTTCTTATTTTTATCGACAGTGAAGAAGATCGACGGTTGTTTTTGGAAGAGTTTTCTTTTCTTTTTTCTTTTACTTGTTTCCCCAACACTTTGGGATTGAGTCTTTGTTGTTGTTGTTGTCGTCGTCGACATCTTTAACATGGACTACGTAGATACTCAGCTTTTTTCTAATCATAAGAATAAATGTTTCCTTTTTTTCATCCAATAAAGTGTTTTATTGACTGTTCATTGCTTTTTCTATGATGCTGCTCATCTCCAATGATAGGTTTAAAAGCTCCGAACATAGGGTGTTGGCCAACCACATTGGCCCTAGAATGTCAGTAGCAGCCTTCTTCACCACAGGGGAAGAAAATCCTCCCATATATAGAGAGACTTTAGTAAAAGAGTATATTACACATTTCAATCAAAAAGGACTGGATGGGACTTCTGCTCTAACACATTTTAGGCTATGAGCATTCAGATTTTGTTGCTCGAGAAATCTGACACTTCTCTTATGCATTCATTTTAGGCTAAATCGAGCACGATGAAAGAGTTTGATTCATATAGTCGACCCTCAATTAATTTGGGACTAAGGCTGTTATTTGTTGGATTTTCATTTGCATTCTCTTCTTTCTCTGTGTCCAACTCTCCATTTGGAAACTGAGTTTGGCTCGTTCGGATAGCTTAATATTTGTTACTATCCTATACTTACAGGTTAGCTTTATACTCAACTGTTCGTCTATCGTATAAACTGCTATAAATATTAAATCAAGCTGAGTGGAAGCTGTAAGTGCACAATCAACTGCAATTAAAACAAAACCAGCAGCAAAGTAAAATAGAGTAAAGAGACACACAGAATTGTTATCGCAGTTCGGACCTCCTGTCCTACGTCTGCAGGGCCACGCTCAGGTGTAGAATTCATTAAGAGAAAGTGATGTACAGATTATTAAGAGAAAGTGATGTACAGATTTATGCAAAGTTCCTAACTAGTGACCCCTCATCTAGTTAGTGAATCCCTCACCAAACTTTGCTACACTACCCACTCCCCTTACAACCGATCCTACACAGTACCCAAGTCCCCTTGGTACCCGAGATCCCCTCGGTGAATCGACTAAGTCCCCTTAGCCTAGTGTGTGTAAATAAAAAGAGCTATCTCTCGGAAAACTTTATCTCACTGTAATTTCGAAAATGCTATGCTGAACGGATGCTTAACTATTGTGATTACATAAGTATATATAGAAGATCATGCAAGGTCTTGCTTGTAGATGTTTCCTTGTGTATCTTCAATCAAACGAGTTGGTGAATATTTAGTTTTCATCTTTCTCCTTGAAAGGAAACATGCCTTGATTGTCTTGTGAGTTGTCAACCGAATATCCTCTCTTAGCTGGACGCGAGATTTCAAAAATATTGGCCAGCTGTAGATGAATATGTCGAGTATATTTGTTAATATTCTGGGACAAGTTTTGTACATACAGACCAAGTCTCCCTGCATACAACTCACAAGGTTTAAATCAATCATTTTTCATACATGAGTATTGGCTGAACAAATAATGACAATAAATATTTTACCTTATCAATCTCCCATTTTGTCATTTATTTGTCACGACCCAATACAAAAGGATTATGACATATTTAAAAAATAAAACATGCATTTACAAAGTGAACAAGATCAATATAAATAAGTTAAGACATGTGTTAGCAACAGAGCAAAGTCCTGCAAGGTAAATGTTATGAGCAGAATTCAAATTATAGCAGGACCAAATATTCAGACTTAAAAAACTAAAATAGTTTGTAGAAACAAAGAAATTGAATTGAAATAGTATAAGTCATAATAAGCTCCCCTATATTAGAGCTATTCTCCCCCTTTGTGACAAAATAAAAGACAAGAGTAAGAGAAAGTAACTCAGAGGATGTATCATATATTATCTAAATGAATTCCCCTTTCGTCTTTGCATTGTCTTTCTATTCGGGACATAAATTATCAAAACTTGAAACGGGGAAAATAATTAACTACCATATCAGTAATAAGCACAACAGAAATATATGTAATATAAAAGAGTTGTAGAATGAGACAATATCAAAGCAATATGAAAGGACGTATAGAAACTCTTATGCTTACACTTACTCCCTATGAATTCATCATTTACCTCTAACATAAGCTTATGTAGGTACAAAGTGGTCTATGAGTACAGAGTCGTCTGTAGGTACAGAAGCAGTAGCATTTTAAGTAAGTTCAACATCTCCACTTGTCGTCGATCTACCTAACTTGTTCCCTATCATAAAACAAAACAAAACAAATTGCAAAAAAAAAGGGAATAACTATGATTTAGCGTTATATCTAACCGTAGTCCATATGGTGTTGTCTTAATGTATGGATGAAGATAAGCTTGGACTCAATTGAACATTTGTGCCATTGCATTGAAATTGGGGCATACCACGTATATCACTCGTGTGAGCTACATTGCATTGCAAGTTCCTTTTAGGTGTCACACCCCAACCTCGAGATATGCACAAGGTCGGATGGACTGCCCACAGGGCCAGTACCGAGTATAACTGAATATTGAGGAATACACAATAAAACTCATTTATTTGTTTTTTATCATGAGTTTACACTTTAATATTGCAACCTCATTATTTTGCCATAAGGCCATAACCACACCAAGGTCATTAATATCATATAATGTGTTTGTTGACACATGACCAAATTTGGTGGACCACATCAACCACACCGGTGGACAATAGTAGCCCATCAGCTTAAATCTCACATGTGGATAGTTAGGACAATAGCAAGGTAATAAGAGCATCAGTGTTAAGACATATATAAAGAATTAACATGTAATAAGAAAATCACCTTATTAGATCTCTAAACAAGAATTCTGCAGAGTTCCTTTTTCTACTTAATAATGAAAGAAATAAAGATTGTAAGGATGCATAAATGTTGAATCGATCGTCCTATTTATAGTGTTGAGAATGATTAAAGTAATCTTAAGGTCACTTTCTGTTATAATCACTGAATAAAATAATAATTATTTTTTCTGTGCTTTTCCCTATCTTACTAATAATAAGAAGGGCAACCACTTAGTAAACAGGAAGGGGCCTGTTAAATGTCATTATCAATCATAATGATCAGATAAGCATAACGATTCTTATCAACAGGTCGTCGTCAGTCATAATATCAAGGATGCTTCTTATTCCTTTCTTACAGATTTAAACGTCGCTTTCAATCATAAATTCTAAGATAAGCTTGAAGAATATTCTATTATTTTCTTAACGCTGAAGTTAAGACGTTACGAGTCGTTATCAGTCGTAATGTCAAGGAAGTTTCTCGTTCCCTATTTGTTATTTAATAGTTTATCAAGCTTAGGAATGTTTTATTTGTGTTTTTTCAAGGTGTAAAATATTCGGGGTATCACATTCTCCCCCTATAAAATAAGATCTTGTCCTCAAAATGAAGTGCGCGTACCTGTGAAAGTAGATTCATTACTACCAGTGCTTGAACTTCCACTACTAGATGTGTCTCCCTCTTCAGTCTTGTCGTCGCTATTATAGCATGGAAAGATTAACTCATCAAAATTGGACGAATTATCTAGACTAGATCCTTCCAAGGTCTCAGTACTTTCTAACATAGTGGGTTCAAGTGGCATAGGCGGAAATATCTCTGCCATTGGCGAAAATATCTCTACCATTGGGTAATCATATGAGCAAGAGAAGGTAATAGTGTCTTCTTCCCAATTTTTCGAGAAGAACATATTTTCCTTGTACTGTTGGAGTAAAGCACATATGCAGACGTTACCTGCTCCATAATCCAACCTTGAGGCAAAGTCACATGAAGGTGTTTCTGCTTGAGTCCTCGGATACTGGGGTGTTGTGGTTGATTTTTCGGATGTGGCTCTTGGATAGGTACCATAATTTAACCAAGTACGCAAGTCATAGGATGACATTTGACCAACCAGTACTTGTAGTGAAGTTGTCTTGGATCTTGTCCTGTTGATGCTACGCGTGTTATCTTGGCGTTATTCATCATCACTGATGTAGATAGGTTCTAATGCATTATGTGGTTCGGGAGCGGTATTGCTCGGCCCTCTTATGGAAAAGTCTTTGTGACTAGGAGAAAACCTTTTGTCATTTTTGTCCATGCCCATTTTATGATACCTGTACATATATTTCATTTACTAATATATTCATGTATATGAGATAATATGAATGCCTAGATGAATAGATGTGGGTATGATTTTTGCATTTCGGACTTCAGCTCCCAGGTTGCCTCATCTGTTGAATAATGTTGCCAGAGAACTTTTACCAACTCTATTTTGAAGGTTACGTAGCTGTTGAATCTGGTTGTCTAAGATGCGAATTGGTTGTTCTTGGTTGGTTGAATTTGGCTCATGATAAAAATCATTCCATTGAATAATGTGTGAGGAGTCGGGTTTATATTTTTTCAACATAGACACATGAAAAACGTCATGTATTTTTCCAAGTGCTAGAGGGAGATCTATTTTATAGGTAGTTTCTCTAATACGTTATGCGACAGGGAATGGACCGATGAATCGGGGAGCTAATTTTCCTTTTTTCCCAAAGCATTGAATTCCTTTCACAGGACTTACTTTTAATAGAATGAGTTCGTCAACCTGAAATTCTGATGACTTTTGACCAGGATCCGCATAAGCCTTTTGACGACTCTGAGCTGTTTTTAGTCAATTTTGTTTTATTTGATTTTTTTCGTTGGTTTCTGCAATCATTTCTGGTCCTAATAGTACTTTATCTTCTTTATCTAACCAACAAGTTAGGGATCGACACGGCCTACCGTATAAGGCTTCGTATGGGGCCATTCCAATACTAGTTTGATAGCTATTATTATATACAAACTCAGCTAAATGTAAATATTTGTTCCATCCATCCTGAAAGTCAATTATGCAAGCTCGGAGCATGTCTTCTAAAATTTGAATAGTTTGTTCACTTTTTCCATCTGTTTGCGGATGATAGCCAGAGCTTATGACTAGTTTAGTTCCCATATGTTTTTGAAAAGATTTCTAAATTTTTGAGGTAAATCTAGGATCCCTATCTGAGACAATAGTTAGAGGAATACCATTAAGTCGAACGATTTCGTTTTCATACAATTCTGCGAGACTAGCGGGTGCATCAAAATATTTTATGGGTAAGAATCTAGATGTTTTCGTAAGTCGATCAACTATTACCCATATTGTGTCTTGTCCTTTGTAATTTCTTGGAAGTGGGTGACGAAGTCCATTGTTATATTATCCATTTTCCATTTCCATATTGGTAAAGGTTGTAACAATTCGGCTGGTCAACTATGTTTAGCTTTAACTTGTTGACAATTAAGACACCTTGAAACACACTCGGCTATTTCTCGCTTCATAACCATGAACAAATATTGTCGTTTAAGATCATGATACATTTTATCACATCCTAGATGTATCGAGAACTTTGATTGATGTGCTTCTTCTAATAATAGAGTCTTAATAGCAAGGTCTTCAGGTACTACTATTCTATTTTTGAAGAGCAAAGTATAATCAGAAGATATAGACCATTTAGGTAAAGCTTTTCCAATTTTTAATTGATTCTTAATTTGTGTCAGTTTTGGGTCATTCTGTTGAGCTAGTTTTACTTGTAGTCGAGTGGTAGAGTCTAACGCTATGTTTGTAAGAATAATTTTGGTAGTTTTTCCCTTAATGATTAAGTCATTTTGCTCAATGGTGCGATGCATATTCCATTTGTGAAGTTTGATTTGATTTATTTGAGGGTTTGATCTACTTAGGGCATTTGCTACCACGTTAGCTTTTCTTGGGAGATATTGGAGAGCAAAGTCGTAAACTTTTAGTAGTTCTAACCATCTTCTTTGCCTAAAATTTAAATCCCGTTGAGTATAAATGTATTGTAAACTTTTATGATCTGAGTAGATAGTAAATTTTTCTCCGTAAAGATAGTGTCTCCAATTTTTTAGGGCAAAGACTACAACTGCTAATTCTAAGTCATGGGTTGGATAATTCTTTTCGTGGACTTTTAATTGTCTAGACGCATATGCAACTACTTTTTCAGATTGCATTAAAACAACTCCTAACCCATTATGGGATGCGTCTGTATAAATAACAAACTCAATCCCACTAATAGGGTTGATCATTACGGGTGCGATTGTTAGTCGTTTCTTAAGTTATCTAAAAGCGTTCTCACAATTTTCATCCCACAAAAATGTGATATTCTTCTTGGTCAAGCTAGTGATGGGTCCAGCCAGTTTGGAAAAACCCTGAATGAATCTTCGGTAATATCCTGCTAGCCCTAAGAAACTTCTAATTTTTGTGATAGAGGTAGGTGGTTTCCATTGGAGAATTGATTCTACTTTTTCTTGCTCTACCTCAATCCCTTTTTCCAAAATCACGTGATCTAAAAACTTGACCTTTTTCATCCAAAACTCACATTTGCTCAATTTTGCATATAATTGGTGATTGATAAGAGTTTGGAGAGTGATTCGAAGATGTCTCTCATGGTCCTCATAGGTGGATGAATAAATTAGGATATCATCTATAAATATGACAATGAATTTATCAAGATAAGCTCGAAAAATACGAGTCATTAGATCCATGAATGTTGCTAGGGCATTGGTTAATCCAAAAGGCATTACTAAAAATTCATAGTGTCCGTAATGAGTTAGAAAAACAATTTTAGGTGCGTCTGATGGTTTTATCCTCAATTGATGATATCCTGATCTTAGATCAATTTTTGAAAAATATTTGGCTCCTTTTAATTGATCAAAGAGATCATCGATTCTTGGGAGTGGGTATCGATTCTTTATGGTCAAAGCATTCAATTTCCTATAGTCTACACAAAGTCTTAAGGTTCCATATTTCTTTTTGACAAATAAGACAGGAGCGCCCTAAGGAGATGTACTTTTTTGAATAAACCTTTTTTCTTCTAATTCTTGAAGTTGTTTATCTGATTCCTGCAGTTCCTTGTACGCCATTCTAGATGGTGTGATGGCAATGGGATTCGCTCAAGGTATAAGGTCAATTTGGAAGTCAAATTCTCTAACTAGAGGAAGTCCCGGTAACTCATCTAGAAAAAAATTTACAAATTCTCTTACTACATGAATATTAGTTGTGTTAGTGTTTTCAACTACATAATTGAGAAATATTTCTAAGTTTTTCTTATCCTCAAGGAAATCTGTAAGAGCAGCCATTATATTTCTATGGATCTTTTGGGTTTGACCATTTATTATAAGAGTTTGTCCAGTTGGAAGGGTTAGATATACCTTTTTCTTTTCATAATCGATTTGAGCAAGATATTCAGTTAACCAATCCATTCCTAAAATTTGGTCGTATCCCATTATATTTATAACTATAGGGTCAACTAAAAATATTTTATCATGTAGTCTAAGTTCACACGAATTACACAATTTTTCTATATATTATGATAGTACTTCCAAGTGGTGTTTGAATTCTAAGAGTATCTTCTAAATTCCCTATTGGTAATTCTAAGTTTTTTGCAATTTCTTTAGAGATAATATAGTGAGTAGCACCAGAGTCAAACAATACTTTAATTTGCGTATTAAAAAGAGGAAATGTACCTTTGACTACTGCATTAGGTGGTAATACTTCTACGGAGGTGACATTGACTCGCCCGAAGTTCCTGGCTGGTTGGTGATTTTGTGGTTGCCCTGGGAGTTAACTAGGGTGAGGTGGAAGACTATTTGGATTTCGAGGACAGTGATGGGCTATATGTCCTGGCTGATTACACAAAAAGCATGTTCACATTGGTGTTTGTGCCAGTTGACCTTGTTGGTTCGCAAATGATGGGCGAGTTAATTCTTGGTTTCTCCAGCCATGAAAATTGTTAAAGTTAGTTTTTTCTTGCCTACTAAACCTATTTTGAGTTTCATTTTTTTGTTCTACCCTAGCAGATGACTTTTCACCTAATGGATATTTTCTTTTGGGGTTTGTTTGGTTCCAATTTCCTTTTCTGTTTTTTCGTAACTTTTTATTTCGAAACGTTTCATCTTGCTGATAATCTGCCTGGACTTGCTAAAGCTCCCTCGACCATCGCTCTATAATTTTTATTCTGAAAATATGCTAATGCCCGTCGAATGTCCTACCTTAGCCCAAAGAAGAACTTTCAGCCCTATCGTGCTCATTGGTAACCATAACTGGCACATATCGAGCTAACTTGGTGAACTTGGCCTCATATTCTTGTATTGTCCCCCTCCCACAACTCGAACCAGAGCATTTCCTTTAGAGTTAACCGTGTGTCCCAAACAAACTCGGCTTTGAATTGTGCCCTCAAGGTTTCAAGTACTCGGGCTCATCGAAAATATTGGTGGACAAACAAAGCCTCAAATTCTTCCCATTTCATGGTTTTATTGTATCAATACTTCCCATTTCATGGGTCGTTTTGTATTATTTCCAGCCAATTGGCTACATGACTAATTAGTTGATAAAAGGCTATTGAAACCCTAACTTCGTCTGGCATTCTCATGACATTTAAAGCTTTTTTTGTTTCCTTTAACCATTTATCACCTTCTTTGACATCAGGTGCCCCATCATAAGTGTTTGGACTTAGTCGCTTAAAGTATCGGATTAAGGTCATTAGGTTTGTAGCTTCATTGGTAGTATTTTGACAAGGCACTACTGGCTGGTCTTCTTGTAATTTTCTAAATGCCTATCGCTGACTTATATATCAAAGGAAACTTTGGAATGATTGGTCCATAGGTGATTCTCACGTTTGTTCTACGGGTTCAGTTCCTGAATGTTGGTTATTTATATGGGTGTCCTCAATTGGGGTTTCAATCATAGTAAGGTTCTCACTCACAACTTGATTTTCAGTAGATATTATAGGTGGCAACCTCTAGACAAATAGAAGTTATCTTAGTATACATAAATTTTTTTTCTTGATCATTTGTTTCATGTAACTATATTATCTAGGCTATTGGAGTTTGTGTTTTATTAGTTTCCACTTTATTTCATTCCATGGTGGAAAAATCGCAACAAGTACCTCCTTCATATCCATTGAGCTAATATGTCCCATACCATCTTAACTCAACGATAAAAGTTACAGTCAAGTTTGATTTTTATACCCATACAATGTTGTCTACAAATTCTCTTCTTCTGTATATAACCATAGCTTTTTGCAAATTTAGACGCCCCATCCCGCTTAAACGTATCAGTACTATTTTTATATTCGATTTCAATTATCAGTCACACTAAGGCCATAATAATGGTATAATACATACATTATTATCTCTACTAAGTTAAACTCTATTTTATAAATTCTTATTTATTTATCATATGTATATATTTTTTTCCACACTCTCACTATGTAATGAGACATCAAACAATAGCTTACCTAAAATAAATTAATTAACTTTTTATTGCTTGTCAATAAAATTACATTTACAACTTTTTTCCTTTTTTATTATAAAATATCTCGCCTATACAATTATTTTATTATTACTAGTATAATTTACAGTTGTCACAGCTCAAGACATTGTTGGTCTAGTTGTACCTTTTGATATATTTTATTTAGCAAGTTTAACTGATTCATAAGTTTAATTTCGTTGTAACTATTTTTCCTGACGTATAATACTGATTATGACACAAAGAAAACTAAATGTTCTAAATAATTTGACGTTATCCCCCGATTTGAGTTTTTCCTATAATGACTTGATGACTATTTGACTCTAGTTGATAGGACAGAGCAAGGACAAGAGAATGGAAAGCTAGTTGAAAAGGAATCAAATGATTGGTTGATTTGACTCATAGATGCGTATATGGTTTTTGTCAAAAAGTGGACATGGTGACTACTCTATATGAGTTGGATGGATTGCTACTTAAGGTATTAATGACAAAAAGTGCATGAAGATAATATGCGAACTTAAATATGTGGTGTAACAATAACTAGAGTGAAAATGACTTATTTGGTATATTCTGTATGGATATGCAATGATCCTGCTATCATATATATACATATAGACATGATAAAAAGGTGGGACTGTGTAGGAAATGTAATGGCCTATTGAAGCAGTGAAATAAAATATGGTAAGCTAAATTTACCTTAGGTCTTGTGCTAGTTGGATATGTTGAAGTTTGACTGAAGAAGTCAGGTAGGCTCAAGATGCTAACATAGGTTGTGTAAAAAAAAAGAAAAAAAAAACCTAAAGTGTATATACAAACAAGTGGTTCATTTTTTATGAAAACATGCATAGTTGGTTGGTGGGGTATTTATACTAGGAGAAATTTGTCAACAAATGCCTATGATAGATCCTATGGTTGAGGTGTAATAATGATCTTCGCATAGTTATCCCTTCTTTCTTTTCAATGATACATTTTATGTATATCCTGGTAATTGGGAACTAACTATAGGAATCTAAGACACTAGAGAATATAGGCTCGATGACACATATTTGTTGATTGACATATATTATATTGCTATAGTTTTTCTTCTTTATATTGACATGTGTTATCAAGGTCAAGTCAAATCAACCTACAAATTTACTATTATATTATTATTATTATTATTATTTCTCATTTCAACTATTAGATTCATCCCTAAGTTGTTTATAACTTTTCTAGCAAGAATCTTGTAGACTATAAATATGGCCTCAAGTATACCTAAGTGTCATATACTCAATTTTTTATTAGGAAAAATATGGCTCAGACTTACTCCTTGTAACTTTCCTAGCAACTCTACTTATAACGAAATAAAATTTATTTTATTTTATGTTTGTTTTCTAGTTGTCTCTACATTTTTTAAAATATATTATTATAATTTTCTATTAGGGAAAATATGGCTTAGATTTACTCCTTGTAACTTTCCTAGCAACTCTACGTACAATGAAATATATTTTATTTTATTTTATGTTTGTTTTGTAGTTATTGTAATGGCCCAAAATCACTAACTGTGTTTAACTCCTTAAACAAGATCAACGACCCGTACCGTGGGACCCACACCGTGATATGTCCATTGATCGAGGCAAGGGTCAAGGTATATTTTATTTTTGTTGTGATGTATGCCTAGTGTATTGTATATGTGTAAACTATTTAGTCAATTTATATGGGTATATAGGTATCGAGACGAGCGGAGACGTTCCTTGTGTTGCATGTCGATGTGGGAACTAGGTAACGACTTATGGGGTAAGCTTAATTAATTTGAACTAAATATGATTTTATGAGTAGCTTTAATGTGGTCAAATTTAATTTAACATTAATGTGCCTAAGTTAGTAAAAATATATTAGAATCACATGATGTGCATCGAGACACGTATTAACCAATCAAGAGATCAAGTGAGTCAACTATTAGAGTCATTTAAGCATGACTTAGGAAATGATTGAATGAAGGTGGTCCACTAGTTGAGCCTCCTCGAGATACATGTGCACACATGATCAATGGCCATGGTTTAAACATATCTACTTAGTCAAATAAAACACCTAAGTAAATACATTTGATCACTTATCTCATCACAAATCGGTAGGCAAGGAAGGAGAGAGAAAAGAGAGGCTGCTGGAGTGATCGAGGAGAAGGAGAGGTGAGCAATTCATTGAAGGTTTGGTGAAGAAAAAGAAGGTCATGTTGTTGTTGCTGTTTTATGTTGGGTTTGATGTTAGGGACCTTTTGTAGTGTGTATGAGGGCCCCTAAGGCGTTAACAAGGCCTATGTGTAGCAAAAACCCAGAATTTGAAATGCAGAATTATGGGTTCTGCTGCACATAGCGCGCTAGATGTTTGAAATAGTGCACTAATTTCAAAAACTAGCGCGCTAATCTTGATTAGCACACTATAGATTTAAGGTAGCGCGCTAAAGTTAGGAATTAGCACGCTAATTGCCTAGATATAACAAAAATTAGCAATTTCAAAAAATAGTTTAAACACTATAAATGGGTTTAAAATTCTAAGCAGAGGTCCAAACTCACTCTAAAACCTATCAAACAACTCCAGGGAACTAAGGGGAGATATCGAGAGTTCAGAACGTATTTCGGAGTGTCGAGAGATCGGATAGGCTAGGACAAACGTTGTGAATTGTAAGTAAAGCCGTGAGAATTCTATATTTCATTTCATTGACTCTTATCATTTTATGGTCTATTTGTAGACATTGCTACTTGTAATCTCACATCATGTTGTTCTTGTGTCTATTCATGATTGAATATTGTGACATGATGCTTTGTGAATGTTTCATTGATTCAAATTTCTACTCTTGATGATATTCTTGATAGGTAATTAATCAAAAACATGCTATTGGGATAAAGTGAATTGGATTAGACTTGCATTCTATTTCTTTGGGCTTTGTAGCCTAACTAGTTTTGAAATCCTAGAGAATTGGAACTATTGATCTTTGAAAACTAAAGTAGGGATTATCTAGTGTCCATTGCACAAGAGATGCGCGGTTCACGGGGACATGGGTCTACTGAGGTTCCGACACTCACCACTACACTTGCGCGGCACACGAGGTATGTGACTCGGGGTGGTCGGCAAAAATGAGATAGATGATTTGTATGCATAGAGCGCAGCTCTGCTATTTGTATGAAATATGTTGAGCGCAGCTCTATATAGTAGTGGGAAAGGTTAGGTGATAGTTCTCACCGCCGACTAGGCGTAGATCATCTCGACTTAACCTGTGTCAGTCTCTACATTTTTAACTGTGATATTTACTAGCATTAGTTGATTCAGCAATTATTTCACTACTTTATTCTTTTAAATATAATTCTTATATTTTGGAAATGTGGCATAGAATTCTCCAGTTATTAATTGAATATTACTATACTCACCGTCTAGTTTGTGACGGCGGTTGTAGGTCCGTCGAGCAACAGCAGACCGGGGAAGGAGAAAATCGACGACTTTCTTTGAACATTTCGGCGATTCTCCTATCTCATTTTTGTATGACTCAACTTTTGCTGTATTATTACTGTTTGTATCTTTACTATACCTTTTAGGTTTTATAGTGGGTTGAGTGTATAGTTCCTCATCATTTTTTCGAGACTCATATATCATACTGTGTTGTTACCTGTATGATATATACATGCATGTGATGTTGTGTTTCCTGTTTTTCCACATTTAGGAATTTTGAGTAGTAAGAGCTTCCGCATAATCTTTAAAATATATGTGATAATATTGAAATGATAAAAAGCTTTAATTAACTTTGAAATCTAATAATATCTGAACACGTGTAATGATGAATATAGGGACGAAAGGCTGACTAATACGTAACTAAGTCTTATGTGGTTAGGATTAAGGCTTGATTATAGGATTAGGCCGGGCGGTGCCCTATTTAAAAGAAGAGGTCGTCACAGTTGGTATCAGAGCATAGGTTTAGAGAACTATATGGCTTGAGGCAATAAAATGCAAGTCTTAGTTGTGGAAATCAGATGACCATTGCTTAGACTTCATTAGTTGGGAAGTGAGTGAAGGTGAGATGTGGATTTCTTATATGTACTTGTTAATTTCTACTTATATATATTTATGCGCTATGTCACGTAGAAGCTGATTCGCGTTCGCTACTCATTGCAGACCCCGATGGCTGATATGTGAGGGGGAGAAGATGCATAACCTAGTGGCATTTAACCTCTTACTATTGCGGATGATTTACAGAGGTTGTCTGACCGAGTAATAGCTCAGGGATAGCAGTTGACTGATTTCATCGCCTTGATGACAACCCGTTTTGCTCTACGGCATCGACACTGACTCTTACGACTATTACACCGACTCTATAAGCATTCGCACTTCCTACTACTGATTTAGCAGCGCTGATGGTGCATACTATTCCAGATGTGACCGCACCAGTAGTGGAGACAGCTGAGGTTGTACTGTCTCCCACGCCTGCATCCTCTAGCACATCAATTGAAGTTCAACTTGTGAAGGACTTCATCAGACTCAAACCAACTTACTTTGATGGCGTACGAGATTTCCAGAAGATTGAGAAATAGATTCTTTATCAGAAAAAGCTTCATAGGATACTGAAGATCGAGGATAGACTTCGGGCAGAGATCTCATTGTATACTCTTGAGAGGGACACCCATGTGTGGTGGCGTATGGCAGTAGCTACTCATGGAGAGTTTAAGACATGGGATTCTTTCAAGTAGAAGTTCTATCAGCAGTATTTTCCACCTTCAGTAATGAAGAGATTAAGAAGAGAGTTCATGGATTTTAGACAGGGACCAGAGGAGCCTGTGATGCAATACATGGACAAATATGATTATCTGAGACAGTTTGCGGAGACATGGTGAGAGATGACTCCGATGATGTGTATCATTTCTGTGATGGACTTAGGCCAGATATTAGTTATTATGTAGTCAGTATAGACGCTAGGACACTCATCGAGATCTACGAGCTAGCCCTATTACATGAGACATATTATTTGGGCAGAGTCGGTGATGACATAGCACCAGTTCTAGTTTTGTCAGCAGAGCAGGCCATGGAGTATGAGAGAAGGAGACACATGGGTAAGGGAGCAAGGGGATGGAACAGAGGTTCTCAAGGGTCGGGGACAGCCACTCACCTACTGGTTGTGCCTCATATATCTTCCATTGCCTCCGCACAGAGCACTGTTGGCAGATTTCCTTTGCCACCTCCCATTAGGCCAGCATTGTCACCTCCCATCAGAACAACGATACCAGATCCCGCAGTTCCTGTACTTCCCACCCCACATGCTCCACGGCAGTAGCCGCAGGGTGGCAGGTAGAGGCCGAGGCCGAGATACTTGACAGGACAAGGACAGTCGTAGAGACAGGGTCAGGTTCAGGCTCGGGGTCGGCACATACAGCTTACATGCTACATATGCAGACAAGTTGGACACATTGTGAGAGTGCTCGCATCCAGCAGCAGTCTACGCCCAGCAGGCCCAAGAGAAGGATCATATGGTAGCCCAACTAGACGCTGACGCCACGCGAGGTCTCATTGAGGGTATTATTTCTATTTGCGGTAGAGAATTATACGTATTATTTGATTTTGGATCTACCATATCTTTCATTGTCGGTCGCATGGTAGATATCTTAGGGTTGAAACCTGTTAGGCTTAGCGTACATTTGATTTTGAGTACTGCAGCCGGGGATAGGGTTTACCCTAATAGTGTTATTGAGGGATGTCTAGTCGAGATAGATTGGGTAGAGCTACCTGCTGATTTTAGAGTCCTCAAATTCTTAGAGTTTGACGCGATTTTAGGGATGGACTGGTTAGGTGCATACCACGCTCATATCGACTATTTCAGTAAGACATTGATATTTGAAATCCCAGGGCGTCCGACGTTCACTTATAGAGGTAGTTCAACGATGGCAGTGGGTACGAGAGGTCTACCTGCGATTAGTGAGGAGATAAAGACATTGATCTTGCTATACACTATATCGGAAAGTAGTGGACCTAGGCTGGAGGACATACCGGTTGTTAGGGAGTTTCCAGATGTGTTTCCGGAGGATTTACCTGGTTTACCGCCAGCGCGAGAGATTGATTTTATTATTGAGTTGGTACCGGGTACTAAATCGATTTCCATACCACCGTACCGAATGGCACCACGAGAGTTAGAGGAGTTGAAAACTTAACTTCAAGATTTGGGACAGAAGGGATTCATCACACCTTTTATGTCGCTATGAGGAGCACCCGTCCTTTTTGTGAAGAAAGAAAGATGGTAAGTTGAGACTTTGTATCGAGTGCAGACAGTTGAACAAAGTCACAATTAGGAACGAATATCCACTGCTAAGGATTGATGATTTATTTGATCAGCTGAGAGGAGCACAATTTTTCTCCAAGATAAACCTGCGATCAGGGTATCATCAGCTTAGGATCAGGGATGAGGATAGGTCCATAACTGCTTTTAGCAAGAGATATGGACATTTTCAGTTCACGGTCATGCCATTTGGGCTGACCAATGCTCCAGCAGTGTTTATGGATCTGTTGTATCGGGTTTTCAGATCGTTTCTTGACCGGTTCGTGATAGTCTTCATCGATGATATATTGATATACTCGAAGACGAGGGAGGATCACGATCAACACTTCAGAGAGACATTACAGACTTTGAAAGAGCATAGACTTTATGCAAGTTCAGCAAATGTGAATTTTGGCTCTCAAGGTCAAGTTTCTAGGGCATGTTGTCAGAGCGGCATGGATAGCAATGGATCCAGCCAAGATTCAGGCAATTATGGATTGGCCAACGCCGATTTCAGTGACTAAGATCAAGAGTTTTCTGGGTTTGGCAGGGTATTATCGTCGATTTGTGAAAGATTTCTCAAAAATTGCTTCACCACTTACGAGATTGACCCAGAAAGATGTTAGATTTGAGTGGATTGAGTAATGTGAGGAGGCATTCACTCGATTGAAGAGATTATTAACTATTGTGCCATTATTGGTATTACCAGAGGTTGGACAAGGATTTTCAATATAAACTGATGCTTCGCATAGGGATTTGGGATGTGTGTTGATGCAGGGTGTTAGTATAGTTGCTTATCCATCCAGACAGTTGAAGGTGCATGAGAAGAATTATCCGACGCACGATTTGGAGTTGGCAGCAGTAGTGTTTGCACTGAAGATATGGAGACATTACTTGTATGGAGAGAAATTTACACTCTTTACTGATCATAAGAGTATGAAGTACCTCTTCACACCGAAGGATCTGAATATGAGACAACGCAGATGGTTAGATTTCTGAAGGATTACGACTATTCCTTGGAGTATCATCTGGAAAAGTGAACGTAGTCTCAGATGCGTTGAGTCGGATACCTGTTGGAGATGCGAAGATTCTTACCAAAACTCGGGTTGAGATTTGAGCTCAGATGAGAGTACAGACCGTGTCTACACAGAGAGTGTCGAGGGTCAGATGGACCGACATGTTGTACTCAAGGTTTAGTAAGTTAGTGCAAAATGTAAATTGTGTTGATTGGAAGGAGACGTCTGACCAGTGTTTGAGATTCAGGGGCAGACTGTGGATGCCGTCATTACAAGGCGAGAGAGAGAGGTGTTCTTTCAAAGGTATTCTTCAAGAGTCACATCGTTCCCGATTCACTATTCATTCAGGCAGGACCAAAATGTATCACGACATGAATATGCATTTTTGGTGGCCTGGGATGAAGGCGGATGTGTCTAAGTTTATTAGGAACTGTGAGATTTGTCATTAAGTGAAGGCTACATATCGCAGACCTGGACGATTGCTACAATCTCTTCCCATTCCATGATGGAAGTGGAAGGACATTGCTATGGATTTTGTGAGGGGATTGCCGAGAACTTCCTGGATACATGATTCCATCTGGGTTATCGTTGACAAACTGACGAAGTCTCCATTTTCTACCTGGGTTATCGATGAAAAACTGACAAAGTCTGCTCATTTTCTACCAGGAGCTGCACATTACACGTTTGATCAATGGAGTATACTGTTCGAGTGTGAGATTATTAGACTGCATGGGGTACCAGTGACTATTAGGTCAGAGAGAGATGTTATGTATACGTCCAGGATGTGGCGGAATATGCAAAAGCAAAATGGTATGCGCCTATAGTTTAGTACAACTTTTCATCCTCAGACTGATGGGCAGACTGAGAGATTGATTCAGGTTCTCGAGGATATGTTGCGGGCTTATGTTCTGGAGTTTGGTGGATTATGGGAGGAGTACCTACCATTGTGTGAGTTTGCATATAATAATAGTTATCAGGCCAGTATTGAGATGGTGCCTTTTGAGGCTTTATATGGTAGACCGTGTCGCTCCCCATCGTGTTGGGCTGAGCCAGAAGACCGCGAGACCGTGGGGCCTGAAATTGTTGTTGATCACACGGAGAAGGTACGACTGATTCGTCAGAAACTCAAGGGAGCCCAGGATAGACAGCAGAAGTATGCGGACAAATATCGCGGTGATCTCACATACACCGAGGGAGCCTTTGTATATTTAAAGGTTTCCCCTCGGAAGGGTATTTAAATGTTCGGAGTGAAAGGTAAACTTGCATCGAGGTTTATCGGACCTTTCAGAATTAAGAAACGGGTCGGGAAGTTTACGTATGAACTTGAGTTACCTCCACAGATATCAAGAGTTCATCCAGTGTTTCATATATCCATGCTTCGGTTAGCTGAATCGAGAGCAAGTGATCGTCCGACTGTAGATTTGAGTCAGATAGACCTGAGTGAGGATATTTAATATGAGGAGCAGCCTGTGCAGATTTTAGATCGATTGGTACAAAAATCGAGAGGCAAGTCTATCCCAAAAGTACTTATCAAGTCGCAGTTTCACAATGATACGAAACTCACTTGGGAACGGGAGGACTATATGAGAGATATGTTTCCGTACCTATTCGAGTCAGGTATAAAGCTTAGTTCAAATTTTAATTTTGAGGATGAAATTTTCATTAATTGGGAAGAATTGTAACGGCCCAAAATCTTGAACTGTGTTTAATTCCTTAAACATGATCAACGACCCGTACCGTGGGACCCACACCGTGATATATGTCCATTGATCGAGGCAAGGGCCGATGTATATTTTATATTTGTTGTGATGTATGCCTAGTGTATTTTATATGTGTAGACTATTAAGTCAATTTATACGGGTACATAGGTATCGAGACGAGTGGAGACGTACCTCGTGTTACGTGTCGACGTGTGGCCGAGGTAACGACTTATTGGGTAAGCTTAATTAATTTGAACTAAATATGATTTTATGAGTAGCTTTAATGTGGTCAAATTTAATTTAACATGAATATGCCTAAGTTAGTATAAATATATTAGAATCACATGATGTGCTTCGAGACACGTATTAACCAATCAAGAGATTAAGTGAGTCAACTATTATAGTTATTTAAGCATGACTTGGGAAATGATTGAATGAAGGTGGTCCACTAGTTGAGCCTCGAGATATGTGTGCACATATGATCAATGGCCATGTTTAAACATATCTACTTAGTCAAATAAAACACCGAAGTCAATACATTTGATCACTTATCTCATCACAAATCGGTAGGCAAGGAAGAAGAGAGAAAAAGAGAGGCTGGTGGAGTGATCAATGAGAAGGAGATGCGAGCAATTCATTGAAGGTTTGGTGAAGAAGAAGAAGGTCTTCAAGCTAGGTAACTTCTCCACTCCATTAAGTTGATGAATTCATGGAATTTGATGTTGTCGTTGCTGTTTTATGTTGAGTCTGATGTTAGGGACCTTTTGTTGTGTGTACGAGGGTCCCTAAGGCGTTAACAAGGCTTATGTGTAGCAAAAACCCAGAATTCAAAATGTAGAATTATGGGTTCTGCTGCACATAGCGCTAGGTAGATAATCTAGCGCGCTTATATTAATTAGCGCGTTAATGTTTGAAGTAGCGCGCTGATGTTGAAATTAGCGCGCTAGAGATTTAAGGTAGCGCGCTAAAGTTAGGAATTAGCACGGTAATATCAGAATTAGCGCGCTAATTGCCCAGACAGAACAAAAATTAGCAATTTCCAAAAATGGTTTGAACACTATAAATGGGTTTAAAACTCTAAGTTGAGGTCCAAACTCACTCTAAAACCTATCAAACAACTCCACGGAACTAAGGAAGATCTCGAGAGTTCGGGAACGTATTTCAGAGTGTCGAGAGATCGGATAGGCTAGGACAAGCGTTGTGAATTGTAAGTAAAGCTGTGAGAATTCTATATTTCATTTTATTGACTCTTATCATTTTATGGTCTATTTGTAGACATTTGTACTTGTAATCTCACATCATGTTGTTCTTGTGTCTATTCATGATTAAATATTGTGCCATGATGCCTTATGAAGTGTTTCATTGATTTGAATTTTTACTTTTGATGATATTCTTGATAGGTAATTGATCAAAAACATGCTATTAGGATAAGGTGAATTGGATTAGACTTGTATTCTATTTCTTTGGGCTTTGTAGCCTAACTAGTTTTAAAATCCTAGAGAATTGGAACTATTGATATTTGAAAACTAAAGTAGAGATTATTTGGTGTCCATTGCACAAGAGATGTGCGGTTCACGGGGACATGGGTCTACCGGGATTCAGACTATTACCTCTACACTTGCGCGTCACACGAGGTATGTGACTCGGGATGGTCGGCAAAAATGAGATAGATGATTTGTATGCGTAGAGCACAGCTCCGCTATTTGTATGAAATATGTTGAGCGCAACTCCATATAGTAGTGGGAAAGGTTAGGTGATAGTTCTCACCGCCAACCGGACGTAGATCATCTCGACTTAGCATGTGTCAGTCTATGCATTTTTAAGTGTGGTATGTACTTTCGTTACTTGATTCAGCAATTATTTCGCTACTTTATGCTTTTAAATATCATTCTTATATTTTGGAAATGTGGCATAGAATTCTCCAGTTATTACTTAAATATTACTATACTCACCGTCTAGTTTGTGACGGTGGGTGTAGGTCCGTCGAGTAGCATCAAACCGGGAATGAGAAGATCAACGACTTTCTTTGAGCATTTCGGCGATTCTCCTATCTCATTTTTGTATGACTTGACTTTTGTTGTATTATTACTGTTTGTATATTTACTGTATATTTTGTGTTGTATAGTGGGTTTAGTGTATAGCTCTCCATCATTTTTTTGAGACTCATATATCATACCGTGTTGTTACATGTATGATATATACATGCATGTGATGTTGTGTTTCTTGGTTTTCCACACTTAGTAATTTTGAGTAGTAAGAACTTTCGCATAATCTTTAAAATATATGTGATAATATTGAAATGATAAAAAATTTTAATTAACTTTGAAATCTAATAATATCTGAACACGTGTAGTTATGAATATAGGGATGAAAGGCTGACTAATACGTAATTAAGTCTTATGTGGTATGGATTAAGGCTTGATTACGAGATTAGGCCGGGCGGTGCCCGTTTAGAAGAAGGGGTCGTCACAGTTATCTCTACGTTTTTTTTTAAATATATTATTATAATTTTCTTGCACATTTGTTGTATATTTCCCAAGTTATACTGGGCTCTGATGCCAAATTTGTCACACCCCAACCTTGAGATACGCATAAGGTCTGGATGGACTGCCCACAGGGCCAGTACCGAGTAAAATTGAATATTGGGAAATACACAATAAAACTCATTTATTTATTTTTATAATTAGTTTACACTTTAATATTACATAACAAGCCACGCTCTCCACTTCATTATTGGTATTTTATAAGAACCACTACATATTATTTATCTAACATGGTCTGCCCTAACCACTATACATTATTTATCTCACAAGATCAGCACTGACCTGATCAGGATTCATTATTCCTTACTTGTTTGGGTGGTACCTGAAATTGTTAGGTTTAATGAGCCAAAGCACATTAATTCTCTAATTACACTCTGTTAATGCAAAATATATATCGTAACAATAACAACAACATATATCACCAACTGCAACATTATTAGTTAGTAACCACACCGGTGGACCTCATTATTTTGCCATAAGGCCACAACTACACCAAGGTTATTAATATCATATAAAGCGTCCGTCGACACATGACCAAATTTGGTGGAGCACATCAACCACGGTGGATAATAGTAGCCCGTCGGCTTAAATCTCACATGTGGATAGTTAGGACAATAGCAAGGTAATAAGAGCATCAGTGTTGAGACATATATAAAGAATTAACAACATGTAATAAGAAAATCACCTTATTAGATCTTTAAACAAGAATTCTGCAGAGTTCATTTTCTACTTAATAATGAAAGAAATAAAGATTGTAAGGATGCATAAGTGTTGAATCGATCGTCCTATTTATAGTGTTGAGAATGATTAAAATAATCTTAAGCTCGCTTTCTTTCATAATGACTGAATAAAATAATAATTATTCTGTTAAATGTCATTATCGATCATAATGATCGAATAAGCATAACGATTCTTATTAACAGGTTGTCGTCAATCATAATGTCAAGGAAACTTCTTATTCCTTTCTTAAAGATTTAAACATCGCTTTCAATCATAAATTCTAAGATAAGCTTGAAGAATATTCTATTCTTTTGTTAACGCAAAAGTTAAGACATCACGATTCATTATAAGTCGTAATGTCAAGGAAGTTTCTTGTTCCCTATTTGTTATTTAATAGTTTATCAAGCTTAGGAAGGTTTTATTTGTGTTTTTTCGAGGTGTAAAATATTTGGGGTGTCACATTAGGTACCCATTTTTGCTTCTTTTTTGGAACATGTCTAGCTGAATTGTGGGACCTATCATGCTTGTTGGTGACTGCTTTTCTCGCCTAGCTAGATCTCGATACATTTTGTAGCATCGAGGTCAGATATGACCCTTGATGCCACAATATAAGCATGTGGGCCGGAAACGCGGTTGAGCAACTTCATTTTCAATGGTAGTGACGACTTCATTTCCATTAACAAATGGAATTGATTCACGATTATTTGACGTTGACCTTTTACTTGTGTAGCCAAGACCCTTATGGTCACATGAGTCTTTCTCCATTTTCAAGATGTCATCGAGCTTCGCTTTTCCCTTATTCAACTGTTTAAGAGTTGATTCGGAAAGTTCAAGGGCCTTTTTGACTTCTAAAACTCCTGATTTCTTTTGACATTATGATATTTTTGTCAACTGCCTCTGACCATTTCACATAAATCTCTGCATACACGTTTTTCAAATATGCAGTATTAACAGAATTAGTAGAATCTGAATCATAAGTTGAAGAATTTACATGATCTGTTGTATTAGAGTCTGTAGGTACAACAGACGTTGTGGCTACAACCACAATTATAGGTACAAAAGACGTTGTAGGTATAATAGAGGAATCATTAGATTCTTTGGATATTGCACAAGCAAAAGCAACATAGTTGTTGTGATATCCCTTTTACTTTCGATATCATCGTTACCTTCGAAAATATCTTGAAGGATCTTCCAAGCGGTTTTAGCTTCTTTGCATGAAAAAATTAGCTTGAGTTGATCATGATTTACCGCATTGAATATCGCATTCAATGTCTAAATGTCAATATTCTTTGGCGCACCATTAAGAAGAGGGACAAAATATTCATTTTCTATTTCTCTTCATGCCTTCATATTAATTAATAAAATGAATGCTTTCATTCTTGATTTCTAGTACATATAATTTGTACTAGTGAGCAATGATGGTTTTGTTGTAGATGCTCCTTCTAGCTGATCAGATTGTAGTGATTGAGACATGTCCGGATCTCACCTTCCTTGACACAATAAGGAGCCTAGGTGCCCGCTCTGATACCACTTATAAGTGCTCAATAACCTGCAATTAAAACAAAATCAGCAACAAAGTAAAATAGAGTAAAGAGACACACATAATTGTTATCGCAGTTCGAACCTCCCGTCCTACGTCTGCGGTGCCACGCCCATGTGTAGAATCCACTAAGAGAAAGTGATGCGGAAATTTATGCAAAGTTCCTAACCCCTCATCTAGTTAGTGAATTCCTCACCTAACTTTGCTACACTACCCACTCCCCTTACAATCGATCCTACACAAGTACCCAAGTCCCCTTGGTACCCAAGATCCTCTCGGTGAATCGACTAAGTCCCCTTAGCCTAGTGTGTGTACATAAAAAGTGTTATTTCTCTAAAATTCTATCTCACAGAAATTTTGAAAATGCTATGCTGAACGGATGCTTAACTATTGTGATTACATAAGTATATATAGAAGATCATGCAAGGTCTTGCTTGTAGACGTTTCCTTGTATATCTTCAATCAAATGAGTTGGTGAATATTTAGTTTCCATCTTTCTCCGTTTGTTGAAAGAAACACGCCTTGATTGTCTTGTGAGTTGTCAATCGAATATCCTCTCTTAGTTGGATGCGGGATGCCAAAGATATTGGCCACCTGTAGATGAATCAGTCAAGTATATTTGTTAATATTCTGGGACATACCAAGTTTCCCTACATACTCACAAGGTTTAAATCAATCTTTTTTCATATATGAGTATTGGTTGAACAGATAATGACAATAAATATTTTACCTAATTAGAAGCGTCTGGTCCATGTAGCAGGCCCCAACTAGTTAGCGATTGAGGTTTTGTTATTGATGATAATGATGATCTTCTCACCCCTGACCCTCAGCCTATTGCATTTTATGTGTTCTTATATTATTTCATCGCTTATCACAATTTCAAGTTTCCAGCCTCGTCAAATTTTCTTTGCACAATTTTAAGAAACATTGTTGGGATTTATTCTTGAGTTTGGTCCAACCAAATGCTTACTTCCCGTGCTTTTCTTATCCACATTAAATGGAAATAAGTGCACAATAGTAAAAAAAAATGGTCCCATTAGAATATATATGAATTAATTATGTGTTTGCTAACGTTAAGGATGACAAATATTGATCAAACTTAATTAGGTGCTTTAAAGGTGGCCAACTTGATGAGAAAATTTATTTTAGGCAATAATATCTTTTTTGGTATCTATATTTTTTTTTCATTAGTAAGTACATAGTATATATTCATGTCTTTGTATGTGTCCTATGATTATCGCTCTGTTTGGCACGCATAAACTAGCTTATCAGCTAGCTAATAAGCTAGACTATAAGTTACTTCGATAAATAAGATGTGTTTAGTTAGCAGCTTATTTTAAAAATAAGCTAGATGAAACTCTAAAATTCTGGACGTTATCCCAAGTAGCGTTTTGTTAAAAAAAACATCGTATCTAGTTTACTTTCCCTTTCAGCCCTCAAATACATTAATAAAGTCAAAAAATACTAAACATAAAAAATCGAAAAATACTAAATTATAAATATATTATTAATATTTAGTATTTAAAAAAAGATTAAATAAACAATATTAATGTAACGGCTCAAAATCTCTAATCGTGTTTAATTCCTTAAATGGGACCCACACCGTGATATGTCCATTGACCGAGGCAAGGGCCGGGGTATATTTTATATTTGTTGTGATGTAAGCCTCGTGTATTGTATATGTGTAGACTATTAAGTCAATCTTTATACGGGTGTATAAGTATCGAGACGAGCGGGCACGTACCTCGAGTTGTGTGTCTACGTGGGACCGAGGTAGCGGCATATGGGGTAAGCTTACTTAATTTGAGTTAAATGTGAATTTATGTTGGTATTATAAGTGGCTAATGTGGTCACATTAAAACATAAACATTAATGAGCCTAAAGTTAGGAAAATAAAACAATAAGCATTAGATGTGCATCGAGACACGCATTAACTCATCAAGAGACAAGGTGTCAACATGTGGAGTCACTCAATGGTGACTTGAGGGACAAGTGGGACAAGGTGGTCCATGAGTTGAGCATCGAGATACGTGTGCACACCATGATCAATGGCTAAAGTTTAAACATATCTATATATAGTCAAATGAATCAATTAAGTCAACAATTCTCATTTCATCCTCATCAAAATCGGTTTGCAAGGAAGGAAAAGAGAAAAGAGAGTTGTTGGTGTGGATTTGGAGGAGGAAAAGTGTGCAAATCAGTGAAGCTTTGGTGAGGAAGAAGATCATCATCAAGCTAGGTAACTTCTCCACACCATAAACTTTGTGAATTCATGAAATTGATGTTGTGGTTGTTGTTTTACATTGGGGTGGGTGTTAGGGACCTCTTGTGGTTTGTATGAAGGTCCTTAAGGTGATCACAAGACCTATGTGTCACACAAACCCAAAATTCGAAGTGCAAAATTTTGGGTTTTGTTGCACATAACGCGATAGGTCGATAATCTAGCGCGTTAATATTAATTAGCGACGCTAGATATGTGAAGTAGCGAGCTAATATTCAATTAACGCGTTAGAGGTGTAAAATAGCGCGCTAATGGCCCAGACAGTACTAAAAATCAGCAAAGTCTAAACATGGTTTAAATACTATAAATGGGTTCAAACTCACTCTAAAACCTATGAAACAACTCTAGGGGACTAAGATGAGATCTTAGAAGTTTGGGAATGCATTTCGGAGTGTCGAAAGATCGAATAGGCTAGAGAATGGACGAAAATCATGTTGTTATTGTGTCTATTCATGATTGAATATTGTGACATGATGCTTTGTGAAATGTTTCATTGATTCCAATTCCTACTCTTGATGTCATTTTTTGATAGAGAATGGATGAAAAACATGCTATTGGGATAATTTGGATTTGATTAGACTTGTATTCTTTGTTGCTTTGGGCTTTGTAGCCTAAATAGTTTTGGAATCCTAGAGATTTGGAATTATTTTTCTTTGAAAACTAAAGTAGGGATTATCTAGTGTCCATTGCACGAGAGATGCGCGGTTCACGGGTACATGGGTCTACCGGGGTTCCGACACTCACTACTACACTTGCGCGACACATGAGTTATGAGACTCGAGGTGGTCGGTAAGAATGAGATTGTTGTTGTATAAGCGTAGAGCGCAACTCTGCTATTTGTGTAAGATATGTTGCGCGCATCTCCATATATTAGTGGGAAAGGTTAGGTGATAGTTCTCACCGCCGATCGGACGTAGATCATCTCGACTTAGCCTGTGTCAGTTTATACATTTTTAACTGTGGTATTTACTTGCATTACTTGATTCAACAATTCTTCCGCTACTTTATGCTTTTAAATACCATTCTTATATTTTGAAAATGCGGCATAGAATTCTCCAGTTATTACTTATATATTACTATACTCACCGTCTAGTTTGTGATGGTGTGTGTAGGTCCGTCGAGCAGCAGCAGTAGGGAAAGAGAAGATCGATGACTTTCTCTGAGCATTTCAGCGATTCTCCTATCTCATTTTGTATGACTCGACTTTTGTTGTATTATTACTATTTATGTCTTTATTGTGCATTTTTGGGTTGTATAGTGGGTTGAGTGTATAGTTCCTGTTTTGAGACTGATAAATATACATGCATGTGATGCTGTATTTTCCTGGTTTTCCACACTTAGGATTTTAAATAGTAAAAGCTTCCGCATAATCTTTAAAGTATGTAATATCATTAAAATGATAAAAAGTTTAATTAACTCTGAAATCTAAATATATCTGGACATGTGTTTTGAATGAATATAGGGCAAAGACAGCAGACTAATACGTAATTAAGTCTTATATGGTTAGGATTAAGGCTTGATTACGTGATTAGGCCGGTAGAGCCCTGTTTAGAAGTTGGGGCTGTCATAGTTGGTATCAGAGCATAGGTTTAGAGAACCATGGCAATAAAATGCAAACTTTAGTTATGGAAACCAGATGACCTTTGCCTAAAACTCATTAGTTGGGAAGTGAGTGAAAGTGAGATGGGGATTTATTATATGTATTTGTTAGTTTCTGTATGTATATATATGTATGCGATGTGTCACGTAGAAGCTGATTCGCGTTCGTTACTCATTGCAGACCCCGATGGCTGATATACGATGGGGAGGAGATGCAGAGCCTAGTGGCAGTCAGCCTCCTACTATTGCGGAGGATCAACATAGGTTGTCTGACCGAGTGATAGCGCAGGAGCAGTTGAATGACTTCATCGCTTTGATGACATCTCATTTTGCTCCACCGACATCGACATCGACTCCTACGACTGCTACACCGACTATCCAGGTGTCAGCACTTCCTACTCCAGCTTTAGCAGCGCCGATAGCCGTGACTGCACCAGTGGGGGAAGACAGCTGAGGCAGTACCATCTCCCGCGCCCGCATCTTCCAGCACTTTTGTTGAAGTCCGGTTGGTGAAGGATTTCATCAGATTCAAGCCAGCCTACTTCAATGGAGTATGATATTTCTAGAAGATAGAGAAATGGATTATGTCTCAAGAGAAGATCCATAGGATACTAAAGATCGAAGATAGACTTCGAGCAGAGATCTCATCTTACACTCTCGAGAAAGACGCCGACGTGTGGTGGCATATGACAATGGCTACTCATGGAGATTTTGAGACATGGGATGCTTTTAAGCAGAAGTTTTATCAGTAGTATTTTCCACCTTCAGTAATGAAGAGATTGAGGAGATAGTTCATGAACTTGAGACAGGGGCCAGAGGAGCTTGTGATGTAGTACATGGACATATATAATTATCTAGCGCCAGTTTGCGGGGACTTGGTGAGAGATGAGTCCGAGGATGTGTACCATTTCGTGATGGAGTCAGGTCAGACATTGGCTATTATGTCGTCAGTTCAAACGCGAGGACACTCACCGAGATCTACGAGCGAGCCCTAGCACATGAGACATACTATATGGGCAAAGTTCCTGATGGCAGAGCACCGGGTCCAGTTTTATCTCTAGAGAAGCAGGCCATGGAGTATGAGAGACGAAGACAGAGGGGTGAGGGAGCAAGGGGATGGAACAGAGGTGCTCAGGGTTCGGGGACAGCCACTCACCCACTGGCTGTGCCTCCTATATCATCCATTGCTCTAGCACATAACACTATAGGCATACTCCCTTGCCACCTCCCATCAGACCAGCCTTACCAGCTCTCGTTGTTCCTACACTTTCCGCCCCACAGGCTTCACGACAGCACCCGCAGGCTGGCAGAGGCCGAGGCAGAGCCAGAGGCATAGATACTAGATAGAGATTGGAACAGTCGCAGAGATATGGTTAGTATCAGGCACATGGGCAGTCTCAAACTTAGGGTCAGCGTAGACAATTGACATGCTACAATGATGTGGACAGGTCGGACACATAGTGAGAGAGTGCCCGCATCCTGCAACAGTGTACACACAGCAGGCCTGAGAGAAAGTTCATATGGTAGCCCAGCCAGACGCCGACACCACGCGAGGTCTCATCGATGGTATGGTTTCTATTTACGGTAGAGATGAATATGCATTATTTGATTCTGGTTCTACGTATCTTTCATAGCTAGTTGCATGATAGACATCCTAGGGTTGAAACCTGTTAGGATTAGCATACATTTGATTTTGAGTACTGCAACCGGGGATAGGGTTTACCCTAATAGTGTTATTGAGGGATGTCTGGTCGAGATAGATGGGGTAGAGCCACCTGCTGACTTTAGAGTCCTCGAATTTTTGGAGTTCGACGAGATCTTAGGGATGGACTGGTTAGCAACATATCACGCTCATATCGATCGTTTCAGTAAGACAGTGATATTTGAGATCACAGGGTGTCCGATGTTCACTTATAGAGGTAGTTCAGCGAGGACAATAGGTACGAGAGGCCGACCTGCGACTAGTGAATAGATGGAAGCATTGATTTAGCTATACATTGTACCAAAAAGTCGGGGACCCAGGCTGGAGGACATACCTGGTGGTTAGAGAGTTTTTTTATGTCTTTTCCAGAGGATTTACCTGGTCTACCAGCGTCGCGAGAAATTGATTTCATTATTGAGTTGGTACCAAGTACTAAGTCGATTTCCATACCACCGTATTGGATGGCACCACGAGAGCTAGAGGAGTTGAAGACTCAACTTCAGGATTTGGGACAGAAAGGATTCATCACACCTTTTATGTTGCCATGGGAGCACCCGTCCTTTTGTGAAGAAAAATGATGGTACATTGAGACTTTGTATCGACTACAGACGATTGAACAAAGTCACAATTAGGAACAAATATATACTCTCGATGGATAAATGATTTATTTGATCAACTAAGAGGAGCACAATTTTTCTCCAAGATAGACCTGCGTTCAGGGTATCATCAGCTTAGGATCAGGGATGAGGATAAGTCCATTACAACTTTCAGCACGAGATATGGACATTTTTAGTTCATGGTCATGCCATTTGGGCTGACCAATGCTCCAACAGTGTTTATGGATCTGATGCATCGGGATTTCAGACCATTTCTTCACCGGTTCGTGATAGTTTTCATCGATGATATATTGATCTACTCGAAGACGAGGGAGGATCACGAGCAACATCTCAGGGAGACATTGCATACTTTGAGAGAGCATAGACTTTACGCCAAGTTCAGCAAATGTGAATTCTGGCTGTCAGAGGTCAAATTTCTAGTTCATGTTGTCGGAGCAGCAGGGATAGCAGTGGATCCAGCCAAGATTCAGGGAATTATGGATTGGCCAACACCGACTTCCGTGACTGAGATCAAGAGTTTTCTGGGTTTGGCGGGATATTATCGCCAATTTGTGAAAGATTTCTCGAAAATCGCTTCACCACTTACGAGATTGACCTAGAAAGATATTAAATTTGAGTGGACCGAGGATTGTGAGGAGGCATTCGCTCAGTTTAAGAGATTATTGACTACTGCACTAGTATTGGTATTACCAGAGGTTGGATAGAGATTTTCAGTATATATTGATGCTTCTCATAGATGTTTGGGATGTGTGTTGATGCAGGGTGCTGGGACAATAACTTATGCATCCAGATAGTTAAAGGTATATGAGAAGAATTATCCGACTCACGACATGGAGTTGGCAGCAGTAGTGTTTGCACTGAAGATATGGAGATATTACCTGTATGGAGAGAAATTTACACTTTTTACTGATCATATGAGTCTGAAGTATCTCTTCACATAGAAGGATCTGAATATGAGACAGCTTAGATTGTTAGAATTTCTGAAGGATTACGACTTTTCCTTGGAATACCATCCGGGAAAAGCGAACGTAGTCGCTGATGCGCTGAGTAGGATACCTGTTGGAGATGCGGAGGTTCCTACTGAAACTCATGTTGAGATTTGCGCTCAGATGAGAATACAGGCCGTGTCTACATAGAGAGTGGCAGAGGGTCAGAGGACCGACTGGTTGTACTCGATATTTAGCGAGTTAGCGTAGAGTATAGATTGTGTTGATTGGACGGAGACGTCTGACCAGTGTTTGCGATTAAAGGGCAGACTGTGGATACCATCATTACCAGAGCTGAGAAAGGAGATTCTTCAGGAGTCGCACCGTTCTCGATTCACTATTCATCCAGGCAGAACCAAAATGTACCACGACATGAAGATGCATTTTTGGTGGCCTGGGATGAAGGCGGATGTGTCCAAGTTTATCAGGAACTGTGAGATTTGTCAACAAGTGAAGGCTGAACATTGTAGACCTCGAGTATTGCTACAACCTTTTCCCATTCCACGATGGAAGTGGGAGGATATTGCTATGGATTTTGTGAGAGGATTGTCGAGAACCACTCGAAGACATGATTCCATCTGGGTTATTGTTGATAGATTGACGAAGTCTGCTCATTTTCTACCAGTGGTCGCACATCACACATTTGACCAGCTGAGTATATTGTTCGAGCGAGAGATTATTAGACTGCATAGGTTACCAATGACTATTATGTCAAATCGAGATGCTATGTATACGTCCAAGATGTGGCGGAGTATGCAGGAGCAGTATGGTACGCCCCTACAATTTAGTACAACTTTTCATCATTAGACTGACGGGCAGACTGAGAGATTGATTCAGGTTCTCGAGGATATGTTGCGAGCTTGTGTTTTGGAGTTTGGAGGATCATGGGAGGAGTACCTACCGTTGTTTGAGTTTGCATATAACAACAGTTATCATGCCAGTATTGAGATGACGCCTTTTGAGGCTTTATATGGTAGACCGTGTCGCTCGCCATCGTGTTGGGCTAAGCAAGAGGACCGGGAGACCGTGGTCTTGAGATTGTTGTTGATCACACAGAGAAGGTACGACTGATTCGTCAAAAACTCAAGGGAGCCCAAGACAGATAGCAGAAGTATGCATATAGATATCGCTGTGATTTCACATACACCGAGGGATCCTTTTTATATTTAAAGGTTTTTCATCGGAAGGGTATTCAGAGGTTCGGTGTGAAAGGTAAACTTGCACCAAGAGATTTATCGGACCTTTCAGGATTAAGAAACGGGTCGGGAAGGTTGCATATGAGCTTGAGTTACCTCCACAGATGTCAGGAGTTCATCCAGTCTTTCATATATCTATGTTTCGATTAGCTGAGTTGAGAGCATGTGATCGTCCGATTGTAGATTTGAGTCAGATAGACCTGAGTGAGGATATTTCATATGAGGAACATCCTATGCAGATTTTGGATCGATTGGTAAAGAACTTGATAGGCAATACTTGTCAAGTGGCAGCTTTACAATGATACAGAACTCACTTGGGAAATGGAGGACTACATGCGAGATAAGTTTCCGTACCTATTCGAGTCAGGTATAAATCTTAGTTCAAATCTTAAATCTCGAGGATGAAATTTTCATTAGTTGGGAAGAATTTTAACGGCTCAAAACCTCTAATCGTGTTTAATTCCTTAAACGGGATCAACGACCCGTATTGTGGGACCCACACCGTGATATGTCCATTGAATGAGGCAAGGGCCGAGGTATATTTTATATTTGTTGTGATGTATGCCTAGTGTATTGTATATGTGTAGATTATTAAGTCAATTTTTATACGGGTGTATAGGTATCAAGACGAGCGGGGATGTACCTCGAGTCGCGTGTCGACGTGGGACCGAGGTAGCGGCATATGGGGTAAGCTTACGTAATTTGAGTTAAACATGAATTTATGTTGGTTTTATAAGTGGCTAATGTGGTCATATTAAAACATAAACATTAATGAGCCTAAAGTTAGGAAAATAAAACAATAAGCATTAGATGTGCATCGAGACATGCATTAACTCATCAATAGACAAGGTGTCCACATGTGGAGTCACTCAATGGTGACTTGAGGGACAAGTAGGACAAGGTGGTCCATGAGTTGAGCCTCGAGATACGTGTGCACAACATGATCAATGGCTAAAGTTTAAACATATCTATATATAGTCAAATGAATCAATTAAGTCAACAATTCTCATTTCATCCTCATCAAAATCGGTTTGCAAGGAAGGAAAAGAGAAAAGAGAGTTGTTGGTGTGGATTTGGAGGAGGAAAAGTGTGCAAATCAGTGAAGCTTTGGTGAGGAAGAAGATCATCATCAAGCTAGGTAACTTCTCCACACCACAAACTTTGTGAATTCATGAAATTGATGTTGTGGTTGTTGTTTTACATTGGGGTGGGTGTTAGGGACCTCTTGTGGTGTGTATGAGGGTCCCTAAGGTGATAACAAGGCCTATATGTCGCACAAGCCCAGAATTCGAAGTGCAAAATTTTGGGTTCTGCTGCACATAGCGCGCTAGGTCAATATTCTAGCGCGTTAATATTAATTAGCGCGCTAGATATGTGAAGTAGCGCGCTAATATTCAATTAGCGCGCTAATGTTGAAAACTCGCGCGCTAATCAGGATTAGCCCGCTAGAGGTGTAAAATAGCGCGCTAATGGCCCAGACAGTACTAAAAATCAGCAAAGTTCAAATATGGTTTAAACACTATAAATGGGTTCAAACTCACTTTGAAACCTATGAAACAACTCCAGGGGACTAAGAGAGATCTTGGAAGTTTGGGAACGCATTTCATAGTGTTGAAAGATCGGATAGGCTAGGTCAAGCGTTGTGAATTGTAAGTAAAACTCTGAGAATTCTATATTTCATTTCATTCACTTTTATTGTTTTATGGTCTATCGGTAGACATTGCTACGTGTAAACTCACATCATGTTGTTCTTGTGTCTATTCATGATTGAATATTGTGACATGATGCCTTGTGAAATGTTTCATTGATTCCAATTCATACTCTTGATGTCATTTTTTGATAAAGAATGGATGAAAAGCATGCTATTGGGATAATTTGGTTTGATTAGACTTGTATTCTATTCCTTTGGGCTTTGTAGCCTAAATAATTTTGGAATCCTAGAGATTTGGAATTATTTGTCTTTGAAAACTAAATTAGGGATTATTTAGTGTCCATTGCACGAGAGATGCGGGGTTCATGGGGACATGAGTCTACCGGGGTTTCGGCACTCACCACTACACTTGCGCGACACACGAGTTATGAGGCTCGGGGTGGTCGGAAAGAATGAGATTGATGTTGTATAAACGTAGAGCGCATCTCCGCTATTTGTGTGAGATATGTTGAGCGCAACTCCATGTAATAGTGGGAAAGGTTAGGTGATAGTTCTCACCGCCGACCGGACGTAGATCATCTCGACTTAGCCTGTGTCAGTTTATACATTTTTAACTGTGGTATTTACTTGCATTACTTGATTCAACAATTTTTTCGCTACTTTATGCTTTTAAATACCATTCTTATATTTTGGAAATGTGGCATAGAATTGTCCAGTTATTACTTAAATATTACTATACTCACCGTCTAGTTTGTGACGGTGGGTGTAGGTCCGTCGAGCAGCAGCAGGCCGGGGAAGGAGAAGATCGGCGACTTTCTCTGAGCATTTCGACGATTCTCCTATCTCATTTTGTATGACTCGACTTTTGTTGTATTATTATTGTTTATGTCTTTATTGTGTATTTTTGGGTTGTATAGCGGGTTGAGTGTATAGTTCCTGTTTTGAAACTGATAAATATACATGCATGTGATGCTGTATTTTCCTGGTTTTCGACACTTAAGATTTTGAATAGTAAAAGCTTTCGCATAATCTTTAAAGTATGTAATATCATTAAAATGATAAAAAGTTTAATTAACTTTGAAATCTAAATATATCTGGACATGTGTAGTGAATGAATATAGAGACAAAAGGCTGACTAATACGTAATTAAGGCTTGTATGATTAGGATTAAGGCTTGATGACGAGATTAGGCCGGCGGTGCCCTGTTTAGAAGTTAGGGCCATCGCAATTAAATAATAAATAATATGTTTTTATGTATAATGTTAAACAATCTTCTATATATAAAGGAACTATTTTTGTGAGAAGCTCTCATAATGTGACATGTGGCATGTGAGAAGCTCTCACGGATTGACACGTGGTATGATGATGTCACTGTTTCTATTTTTATATTTTTGATATTTCTATTTTTGCTTCTTGAATATTTTCGTTTTTTTGTCTATGATATCTCTTTGGCTATATATTCTTAGAGATTTCGTTACTATAATAGCTATTTTTTAGATATTTTTCTATTTTAATTGCTAATTTTTAAGCATTTTTTGCGTGTTTTCAATTTTTATTTCCTTTTTTTGTATTTCTTTATTTGTTTTTGTTTTTCTTCTTTTGATTTCCTTTTTATGATTTAGTGGCATATTTTATAGGGATTCGTCTTTTTTGCCATGTGTATGACACATGCATTTGTTTTTGGATTTTTTTTTCTTTTTACTGTTCAAATATTAGTTGTAAACAATTACTTTTTAGACAATCAATTAAATTGATTTGGAATCAAATTTGGATTTACACACAATTATATGACAGTTGTGTGAACCACTTTAGATATTGTTTAATGGAGTTTATACTACTTTTTTCTTAAGTGTGTTAAAGCAATTTTCTACATAGAAGATGCTACAATAACACCTCCAAAGTCACATCCAACACCGCATCGATGCATAATAAGCAGGGTGTGTATCTCAAGGCGTGCACGAGCGGATCCTAAAGACGCGAGCATGCACGTCATGTCACCCAGTGTGACTTTGAGGTGTTATTGTACATAACATTTGTCCTTTTTACACATGTTTTTTTGTGATATACTAATTGTAACTTTTAGTTTAATTTCTTAAGTGGAAACAATTAGAACTACTTTAATCAAAAGCCTAATTAGTCTCAATCATCAGTTATAGAAAAAGTTAAATTCTTAGCTAAAGGTATGCAAACAAAGTGTATATCTCAAGATGTGCACATATGACTCCTAAAGACGAAGGATGTGACTTTGGAGTGTCATTGTACATAGCATTTTCCTTTCTACGTGTCTTTTTTTTTTCTGATATATTAATTGTAATTTTAAGTTTAATTTCTTAAGTGAGGAACAATTAGAATTACCTTAATCAAAGGCCTAATAAGTTTCAAGAGCATCAATTATAGAAAAAGCTAAATTCTTGGGTAAGGTTATATAAAAAAATTATTTTGAGTTATAGATTGTACTTGACTTCGAATCCTTTAAAAAAATGCATATTAATTTTTTTCCATTTTTTCTTCAAATTAGTTTTTTATCTTATTTATTAATACTCGATCTTTCTCTCATTAGTCACTCTCCATAAAGAATTCAATAATATTGAGATTACAAAATTACTCGCTCAATAAGCAATCATAACACATAAAATATTGTTGAGCCAAGTGTTTTTTTAAAAAGTTTATATTTTTCTACGTGTTTTTGTTATGATTGTGTGAAATGTTTTATATTAATTGTTACTTTTGTGTCATTTTTAGAGTTTTGGAGGTGATTGAAGCAATTTGGTGATTTTAAAGAGGAAATTAGATTTCTCCAATTTCACGATGAGGTTTAGAGTTGTCTATTAATACTTTAATATTGCCAAAAAAATAACATACTTAGCGCCTATGCACCACAAGTAGGATTCGGATCTTGACTAGTTATTAAATAAATAATTATGTTTATAATTACTATATTTAATGAGACATATATAACTTTTATAATATATAGCATGTCTTTTTATGTCATTTTGTATTTCTCAACAACAAGAAAAAATTAGAAAAATATTACTCGATCAGCTAGATTATCGAGTTTTCAACGATATAAATAAAAGAGTTAGCGACCCTAGAATAATGTGGTGGATAAAACATAGTAAACAAGTAGATAGTTAGATAGAAAAACTACTAAAGGATAATATTTGGAATCTTGAATCTAATACAATGTGGCTAGAAGTGAGTAGTTGCAAAGGATAATGGGATCAAACGTATTAGGTATATCAACTAACCAAAGAAGGAAACATGGTGGAATGATAGTCCAACGAGATTGATTAGGGAAAATACCTATAAATGAAGATGCAAAATATAGATAAAAACAAGCTAAAAAAGTATGAGTCAATTAAGTATATTAATTATATAATCATATAATTAATTATAGGCTTATAAACTAAGAGATAAAGAATAAGTTTAAGATTACAAAATACAAATTAATACCATAAAATAATTTATATTATTTAGAAAACTAAATTATGTGTGTCCATAAATGCTTACGTGAAAATAACTCTATATTAATTTATAAAAGAATTGAAAAAAAAAATAAACACATGTAAATAAAATACAATAAAATGCTTGGATAACAATACATATACCTAATGCATCATCCATAATTGAAGCAAGTTTGGGGACGCATATGGACGGATTTATGCAAAGTATACCATTAGATGAAAAAGTTTTTATTGGAGGAGATTTAAATGGGCATGTTCTAAAAGGGCAAGTAACGATAGGTTTCGAGAGAGTTCATGGAGGTACGGTAATAGAAATGAAGAAGGAGAATCGATGTAGAGTGGGATCAAACGTATTAGGTATATCTAAAGGCTTGGGACCACCAAAGAAGGAAACATGGTGGTGGAATGAGGATGTCCAACGAGCAATTAAGACTAAAAGAGAAATGTATAGGAAAATACCTAAGTGTCAAGATGAAGATGTGTACAATCAATATAGAGAAGCTAGAAAACAAGCTAAAAAAGTAGTTAGTCCAAAAACAAATTTCATGGAAGATCTATATACAAGGTTAGGTAATAGTAGATGGCAAAAATATATATATATAGGCTAGCCAAACTAAGAGATAAACAAACAAGACCTAAGTCATGTAAGATGTACTAAGGACGAAAATCAAAATGTTTTAACGCGCGAGGAGGATATTAAGGAGAGATGGAGAAGTTACTTCGATAGTTTATTTAATGATGGTCAAGTTATTTGCTCAAACTATCGAATGAAACTTATGAGTCACACTAATTGACAATAGGCTCATTTGGTTTCATGCAGGTCAACTATGGAGGCGATTTTCCTGTGAGACGATTGTTAGAAAAATATAGAGAAAAGAAAAAAGATCTTCATATGGTATTCGTAGATTTAGAAAAAGCATAAAATAAAAGATGTTATTTGGTGGGTTCTAGAAAGAAAAAGATAGCACGCTAGATACATAGACACTATTACATATGTAAAAAATATTTTTATAAAGACATTTGGAGGAGCTAAAAAGATTTTCCCATTACGATAGACTACATCAAGGATCGTTGCCCAAACTTATTTACTTATAGTTATAAACATCTAACTAGATTATTCAATAGGATATAAGAAATATGCTAATGTGTAATGATATTGTCTTTTAGTGGATGAAACTAAAGATTGTTTTATAGGAAATTTAGTTAATTAGGAATACATTACTCTAAAGGCTTTAATTAACAATATTAAGCAAAAATCGAATACATGCACCTTGTTTAAAATACTAAATACAATAAGTGGTAAAATTAGGGAAATAGAAGTTCCTAAGGTAAACCACTTTAGGTATCTAGGATCAATCATACAAAATATGGTAACATTGAGAATGATGTCACACATAGAATTCAAGTTTGGATGGAAGAAATGGCGAGTGCAACAGGGGTGATTTGTGATCGAAATGTTCCTACTAAGTTAAAAGGAAAATTTTATAGGACCGCAATTAGGCGCCAGCTATGCTCTATGGAAGTGAATGTTGGGCGGTAAAGCAACAACAATTACATAAAATGAACGTAGCGAAATGAGGATGCTTAGGTGGATGTGTGGTAAAACTCGTAAAGATAGAATAAGAAATATAGAAATTCAAAAACAAGTAGGAGTAGCACCAATTGATACAAAGATTAGGGAAGGGCGGTTGCGGTGGTTTGGTCACCTCGCAAAGACGACCTACAAATGCCCCAACTAGAAAACTTGACTCAATAGAAACGTAGAAATTCGACGAGGTAAGGCGGACCAAAGTTAACATGGGATGCATTAATTAGGAAGGATTTGAATGGTTTGGAAAGCTCACCATCGCTTGCACTTAATCGAGCACAATGGAAAAGTTTGATCCATGTAGCATTAATTAATTAATGGGACTAAGGCTATGTTGTTGTTGTTGTTGTATATTTTTCTACTTGTTTTTGTTATGATTGTGTGAAATGTTTTATATTAATTGTTACTTTTGTGTCATTTTTAGAGTTTTGGAGGTGATTGAAGCAATTTGGTGATTTTAAAGAGGAAATTAGATTTCTCCAATTTCACGTTTAGAGTTTCTCTTTTAATACTTGATCTCTATTAATACTTGATGCTGACTAGTTATTAAATAAATAATTATGTTTATAATTACTATATTTAATCATATATAACTTTTATAATATATAGCATGTCTTTTTATGTCATTTTGTATTTCTCCGCTACTCGATCAGCTAGATTATCAGTTTTCAACGATCATTTAGTAGCTTTTCAGCTGTCAGCTAGATTATCAGCTATCAGCTAGATTATCAGCTAGTGTTGCCAAACATAACCTATTTTAAGGGAGGCAAAATAATTACAAAGGTTTGACATAATTTTTTCATAATAAGGCAAAATTTTACATAAAACATAAAGAATAGAAGAAAACCAACAACTCTTAAGCGCTAAAAAATACATCATCAATTATTTGCCACCTTATTTAAGTAGATGTTGAACAGTTTATGACGTCAACAAATGTTCTATTTAAAGTTAAAACACTCACCCCCAATGAAGATTATTGTTATAAATTATTTGCGTGTTGTCTATTATGGCGAGCACGTATCCTTAGGTGCATGCATCACATGACACACAAACACATAAACATATATGTTAAGTTTCTGGGTAATGCATTTTTTTATATTTTAGTTTTTTTTTTTATCACGAGACTATACAAAGGAAAACATGGGTTTGATCGTTTCTCTTAACTCACGTATGCAATTCAATTATCAATATATTAGATTCTTACTATCAAGCTTACAATCAACATAATAAATCCTTATAAGATCAACTCTCTCTCCCTCATGTATATTTTTTTATTTTTCAATAAATGTATAGTGTGTATTCTAATAATGCTTGAATTACAAATATTTTATGCTATTGTGATAGAATGTATTTTTTCTTTGAAAAAACTTAAATAAATTCTTACTTAAAAAATATTTGTTGATAAAGCGTAGATACATTTTTATTTCAAAAAAGTATTACTTAAAGTCATCAAACCCTAAAAAAAAATAAAATTAATACCTATTTTTAAGCGAACTAATTAATCAAAATTAACATTGTAATAATTTATTTATAACTTTGTTAATAAGAATTATATATTTGCTCCTTATACAAAAACGTGATAATTTATAAAAATTTATAAATCTAAAAATAATAAAATTAAATACAATATATGCAAAATAAAATAGTTTTTAAAACAAATAAGTATTGTTGAATGTTACATTGGTAAAACTTAATCAATATATAATTGACATATCATAAAATATTGTTAATTCTGAAAAATCATATGTAATGGCTTATTAAATAATATATAAACTTAATAATGTAACTCCTAACATATCTTTATATGCTTAATTTACTTAAAAAGTTATTTTTATGTATTAATTATGCATTTTTATATATTTTATAATGTAGTTATAAACAATAGTTTTTATGTTGGAAGTTATGTTTGATTTTCTTGATTTAGATCAAAGATAATTAGGTTAGCCAAATTTATAAAGTCACAATTTCTCATGTCGCCCTAGGCACCGAAAATAATAGCACCGACCCGGCATTGCACTAAATCAAGCGTAATAGAAAAGTTTGATCCATGTAGATGACATACATGGTACATTATGACACAAGTATGGCCTTTTTGGGTGTGAAGGAAAGACTTCAAAGGTGCAACATTGTGCACAACTCATTGAATACAGCCGAAAATGAAAATGGAAAGAGAAAGTTGAAAGTCAATATAACAAAATATTCAAAGTCAACCACTCTAAAAAAAAGTTTTCGTAAGGCATTATAAACCACTAATTGTCCATTTTGTAATCCTTTCAAATGAATATAAATGATAATAAAATATTTTAGAAACTCAAATTCCATGAAGCAACTTGCAAGATATTATTAACTTGGGAATTTAATATAATTTAAAGTAACCAGATGTCAAAAATGAAAACAAATAGAATGAAAATGAAATTGATGCCACTTCAACTTTAATCGTCAAGAATATCCCCCAAGTGATTGCGAATGTATTTAATATTAAATGCTATTCTTGAGTTTTCACCATATTTTTATATGAATTAAAATTAGATAAACCATCAAGATCGATAATATTCACAAGCCAAAGTTCACAAAGTAGTGGACTAGAAATATCCTACCAGGGGCATGGACTAAATAAAAGAAGCTAAGAATCATGTGAGAAATTCACATGACGGGGCGAAATGGTATGAGGAGTTTTGAGATTATTGGTGGAAAGAACAAATAACCAACTTTATAAGCTTATACATGCAGCGAAAGTATACATAGCACTCTGTTATATATTATTTCCTATCAATATATATATATATATATATATATATTATTTAGCAAAAACTAAATGTCATTCCCAAATAATTGGAGTCAGTCTATATGGATGTTCATTTCATGTATGTGTTGTTTCTTTGCTATTCAATATTCACTCTCATAAAGCTAGCTAGCCTAATTAAGATCTAATAGAATTCTCCTTTTAGTTTATTAGGGAAAGTTTGATAGCATATTACATATTTTTGCACTTCTCCATTTCTTTTATTCAACTTGAATTCTATGGATATTTATCATCACCCATATGTTTACCTTTTTGTATGATTGATCCTAAATATTGAAAGTGGTCCACCTATAAAACTCTTAACTATAGTATTCAATTATCATAATCTCCACCATTCGACAACTTAATCATATTGCATGTCCCTCTTTATTTTTGGGACTAAGTAACTCATAGCAACAGCAGTTTAAACCTTACAATGACAACAAAATCAAACTACAAACGAATAATATCAAATTACAAAAGAGGCAAACCTTCTTGATCGTTTTGCAATACCTACCAAGCTCACCAAGATCTATTTTTTCCTGCATACTTGTAATAAAATATCACAGATTTCATCTATGCAGCCAATGTGACCCATGTTTGCTGTGAAAGAATTGATCACAAAAACAATTATGAAAAAACGAGATTTGAAATCCTATCACTGATTTAAATCAAGAAAATTAAAACATAATTTACAACATACATCTGTTTATAACTATATTGTCAAAATATATTAAATACTTAATTAATACATACAAACTATTAGTAAGTATTAGTAAGTAAATTTAGCATGTAATTAAAGATATGTTCGTCGTTACATTATTAAGTTTATATATAATTTAATAAACCATCACATATGATTTTTCAAAATTAACAATATGTTATGATATGTCAATTACATATTGATTAAGTTTTACTTACGTATAATTCAACAATACTTATTTGTCTTATTAAGTATTTTATTTTGTAGTGTATCGAATTGTATTATTTTTAGATTTATAAATTGTACACGCGTACATGGGGCAAATATATAAATTCTTGTTAACAAAATTATATATAAATGATTATAATATTAATTTTGATTAATTAGTTTGCTTAAAAAATAGATATTAATTCTATTATTTTTTATTGTTTATAATTATTTTAAACAATACTTTTAAAGTAAAAATTTATCTAAGCTTTATCAACAAACACTTTTTTGAAGTAAGAATTTATCTAAGTTTCATCGAAAAAAATACCTTCTATCACAGTAGCATAAAATATACGCAATTCAAGCATTATTAGAATACATATTATATATTTGTTGAAATATAAAAAATATACATGAGAGAGAGAGAGAATTGATTTTATAAGGATCAATATATTGTAAGCTTGATAGTAAGGATCTAAGATATATTTATTATTAAGTTGCATACGTGAGTTAAAGAGAAACGATCAAATCTATGTTTTCCTTCATGTAGTTTTGTGATAAAAAGATTAAAATATAAAAATGCTTTTATAATTCAGAAACTTAACTTACTTGTTTGTGTATCTTGTGAAAATACATAAACACATTCTTCAAAGAAAAGAAAAATACACTAATACCCATATATATGTTGTCCAAATTGGGGCCTTGTGTTGAGTGGGGCCTAGAGCAGTGGCCCTTTGGGCCCTGCTACAAGGCCAGCCCTATGCAAAGGCACGTGATCGCTACGGAGGAACGCGACACAACAGAGGTGGTCAGAGGACGAGAAACGAAAGCAAGAAACTTTTTTTTTTTGTTAGGCTTTCTGTTGCTTTGGACAATACTGTTAGAATGAGTGAGATTAATAAGATCCTATTTCTAGTACGTATGATGGCAAAAAAGTGTCTTGTACAAGTTTTTTCAAAATAAATACGAGTCCCGACATTTTTTATATTTATTTTAAAAATCGATCTGAGTTCGAACAAATTTCTTTAAAAAGTGGGTACCCGTTATCAAGGCCGATGTTGTCATTTTCGGGACTTAGGGCGGATGAGAAAGTGTGACTTTATAAATTTGTGAACCTAATTATTTTTAATTTAAATCAAGAAAATTGAAACATAATTTACAATATAAAAACTATTGTTATAACTACATTGTAAAAATATATTAAATGCATAATTAATACATAAAATAACTTTGTAAGTAAATTAAGCATCTAAAGATATGTTGGTCTTTACATTATTAAGTTTATATATTATTTAATAAATCATTGCATGTGATTTTTCAAAATTAACAATATGTTATAATATGTCAATTATATATATTGATTAAATTTCACCAACGTAACATTCAATAATACTTATTTGTCTTAAAAAATATTTTATTTTGTATATACTGGATCTAATTTTATTATTTTTAGATTTATAAAATTTTATAAATTATTCACGCTTTTGTATAAGGAGAAAATATATAATTCTTGTTAACAAAGTTATAAATAAATTATTACAATGTTAATTTTGATTAACTAAGCTTTATCAACAAATACTTTTTTTAAGTAGATATTACTTCTATTATTTTTATAGTGTATAATGACTTTAAGTAATACTTTTTTGAAGTAAAAATTTATCTAATTAAGCTTTATCAACAAATACTTTTTTAAGTAGGAATTTATGTAAGTTTCCTCAAAGAAAAAAATATCTTCTATCACAATGGCATAAAATATATATATGCAATTCAAGTATTATTAGAATACACATTATAATTTGTTGAAATATAAAAAAAATATACATGAGGGAGAGAGAGTTGATCTTATAAAGATCTAATATATCAATTGTAAGCTTGATAGTAAGAATCTAATATATTGATTATTGAGTTTCATACATGAGTAAGAGAACTAATTAAACTTGTTAAACCCTAGCTATTGTGTCAGATTGGTCTATCCTTATTAGTAGTATATTGTCAAAACAGAAGTTAAGTTAGGTAGATGCTACAATCAAGATTGGAAACCTGACTAAACAAGATGTTCGAGAGTAGATACAACTTGGAGAAAGATTACAATGCGAATTCCAGTAAAGATTATAGTATTAAAATCAGAGTCGAAGACGAAGACAGATCTGAAGTCGAAATAAGAATTGAACAAGAGTTGGATACTGAAACATAGCAACTATCCGTATTAATCTATAACAGTTAGAAGTTCGATACTCCAAGCAGAGAACTTTGAGATGGATTACAAATACAAAATCCGAGTGAAAGGTGCATAAAGAATTGAAGAACTTTATGGAAATGACGAGTCAAGATTTTTGAAGGAATAAAAGACTTAGTTGTTGAACATTGGATGATTCCAATAGGATTTATAATAGGAGACCGATGAGGTTTTTCGAGTTGTATTATATTTAGAACTGAATTCCTAGATAGAGTATATAGACTGAGTCTATAAATACTCAAGAACGCCACTGTGTGGATCATTATTTTTTTACTTGAGTTTTGTGAGAACGAGATATCATTATAATGGTTGTACACATGACCAATTTGATTAATTGATTGTTTAGGTTGAGCCTACGCGAGAGAAGACATCCCAGTCTTACTGCGACATTAATCTTGTATTTAGTTTTGATGTGTGTTTATTAGTTCATCACTGATTCGTTAATCTCCTCAGTTCCCCTGGTTACCAAAACTTTAATAATGGTATCAAAGCTTTGTCAATTTGTTATTTCTACAAGCGTAAAATAGTGAGATTTTGGAGAGTTTTATCGCCATTGATCGATTGATGAGTTGTTACGACAATGAATTGGTGAAGGACGTGAAGGTGGATCAATAACTCGACCGCCATTGCTGGAAGGAACCAAATACGCCTATTGGAATGTTCAAATGGTCCACTTTATCTCTGCCATTGATGGAATTGCTGAAGAATTGCTCAAAAGAGAGTACAATGCTCCAATGCAACCAAATACAGATGAAAAAGTTGTTCCAAAACCTGCATATTTGTGGACAAACGCCAAGAAGAAGGAGAAAGTTGACAATCATAAGGCAATCAATTCTATCTTTAGTGCTGTTGATGTAGAATGCTTCAAATTGATCGCAAATTACACTACTGCAAAACAAGCGTGGGATGTTTTGTAGAAAATCTTTGAATATACAAATTCTATCAAAATTTCTAAGTTACTGCAATTGAGTTCTATGCTTGATCATCTTGAGATGAAAGAGGATGAAAATATTGCTTCTTTCAATGGTCGTTTGCGAGACATTGCTAATCAAGCCTTTCAACTTGGAGAAAAGTATATGTAATGACCCGAATAATCTAATCCTAGTTATATATCGTGTAGGACCGTGACCTGTAGGCCAATCTTACGTGAAGATCTTGGTCAACACTCGGGTGTCGACATTGAAGTAAATTAATAATTTAAATTAATTTTACTTGTGTTTGATGTCGTGTATTATTTATAACTAACTATATAAGCGTGTACGTGAGTGTAGGTTCATATTGCGAATTCGAGTGAGCGGGAGAGTTTAATGACCCAAATAATCTAATCCTAGTTGTATGCTTCGTAGGACCGTGACATGGCGGCCAGTCCTATGTAGCGAACTTGGTCGATACTTGGGCATCGACATCGAGGTAATAATTAAATAATTTTACTTGATTTTGATGCATGTACTATATGTTTATATATGTTTGCATAACTTTTAAGTGTTTTTTTATTAAAGCCGAGTGCACCTAGTTACCTCGAGATGGGTACGTGCGGGACGATCAGGTGAATTGAAAAATTAGGTTTAGATTCATGACTTAATTAAATTACTTAGACTTTAACTAGTCATCTTAACTATGTAGTGAGTCTCAAAAGAATTTGGATGTAATTAATTAAGTCTATGTGCTTCATTTCAATAAGGCCTAAGTCTAGGAAAAATTGGAAAGTTATAAATTTTCTAAGTGAGTGATTGGGCTTAGACATATAAATTAAGCCTAAAGTTGAGAAAATATCCATATTATTATAGTACCTAACTTATCAAATGAATTTCATGAAACATATTTACTTAATACATATCATAGTCTTTATGGATTATCAAAAACATGAAATGTTAGAAACTTGGATGGAGACCATACTCTTAATACATTGATTTACCAAGTGATGTGTCCATGTGTGGATCTAAATGAGTCAAAATAGATCCTATGGTATGCATGTGAGAACTAACATCAACTATGGATATATCTAGAGATTTGATGCATGAAATGATACTAGGATAATCTAATGGCCAAGCTTCTAAAAGTTTGAGTATAAAAGACCCACTTAATCTCTACACCATGCATGAACACAAAACACTTCAGCTAGGTTTGAAAAGAAAAGAGAGGGGTCTGGTTAGAAATAGTGCTAGAAATTCAAAGAAAATGTGGAGTTGGAGCTAAGGATCTCTAGGAGCTTGAGTTTTCACAAGGATCAAACCTTAGGTAACAAATCTCTTCCATTTCAATAGTACACTGTGATGATTTGAGGTTCTTTAAATCATTCTAGTGCTGAAATTTTGTCAAGTTTGATGAATTCCCTAATGTTATGAGATGATTATGAATCAAGAAAATCAAAGTTTTTCTCATGTTCATGAAAAACTTATGTTTTGGTTCAAGAATTGGGGATTTTGGGTAAATGAAAAAATGAACATATTTTCTTGTCTAATTGGGTATTTAATCATTGAGTTTCTACTCCTATATTGATGTTCAATAATGTCTTATATTGGGTGTAAATGTTGGACGAAAATCAAGAAGTTTGAACTATGCATTGTGAATTTAGTTGTTCATGAATAATACATGTTTGATGAAATGTTAAGATTATAACTGAAATTCTAGAGAGCATAAATCCTTCATTTCTTCTCAGAATTGGCTGATTTTGTTATGAATTGTTCTTGGATATTTAGATAAGTTTCTCACAAAAAATTATGTTATTTGGATGTGTGGTTTGAGATTTATGAATTTTTTTATAATGCTTGTCCGAAACTCTATCAAAGTGAGTTGTTTTGGTATTTTGAGCATAACTCTCTCAATTTTAATCGATTTAAGCATACTTTATCATCTCGGAAAGCTTATATATAAAACAACTTAACACTAGTATCTCTTAAAAATTGAGTTATGTTCTTTATCAAAAATGGATTAAAATTCAGCAATTGTCTGTAGAGATAATTCTTTTTATAAGCGTTTGGATGTCGGGACATCTTTCAGGGACTTCACTAGTAGAAAAATAACCAAAATCTCCAGAATAGTTTGAAATGCTATAAATTAGGTTCTCTAAGAGTTTCAAGTGATTCTGAGGTATTTTAAATGGTTATTCATATGGGTTTTGAAATAGGTGAAATTTACTTACTTAATGAGCTAATTTTTGAGTTAAGGTGTTTCGGGCATCAAATGATGTCGGAATAGAACCAAAAACTCCAGAATGTGTATTTGATCATAGTACAGGTGTACACCAAGTTTCATGATTTTCTGATGTGTCTAACTTAGTTTTCAAGTCATGCTTTGAATAAGAGATCAACATTTACAAATAAGGACTTAAAGTTTTACTTACAGTCTCAAATTTGGTTCTTGATCATAATAATGAGATTTTAGCTCTCAACAAATTTGGTTTTAAGTTAATAGACTTCAATGAATCAACACCGAGAATTTTGAGAATTTCTATGAGTGCTTTAGCCGCATTTCAATTTGTATATTCTTGGAAATTATTTTAAAGTGGGACCATTTTGCAAACCAATGCATTAAACCAACTTGAAATTGTTTCTAATGAACTTTGATAATTCAATAACACTTAAAAATAATAGAAATTTTTTTACAACTTTGTAACACCAAGTTTGGACATTTTGGCTGAGTTAAGTGTCAAAAGAGTATTTAAAATAAATAAAAGAGACTTCTCGGGGTTATCCTTCTGCATCAAGCCTTTGTGTATGGTAAGAATAAGCAACTAGGGACCCCGATGATTTAGTATAAAATTGTTTAGGACACATTGAAGTTGAGATTTGGTCTAAGTAGAAAAGACATTGAGGCAAATAGTGGAATGTATTATAATGAACTTGATAGTTAAACTTAAATAAGCTCTAACACATACATAATGAACTCAGATAGGTATCAGGGACCTAGAGCGTCAGTTTTGGGTATCAGGAGTGTAGTACGAACGTGTGTGAGCCGCGTTTAGCTTGGATATTATTGTTCGTTGAAGTAAGTAAACTAGTCAAAAAATCAATACTATTTCTTTTCACTTTCCTTTTTTATTTTTGAAATGATAAGCTAAAATTGTTGGACTCTAACTCCCCACCAAGTGGCTTAGGTGTTTGAGTGGTTAGGCTTGACTATGATCACTCGTGAGTTGAGCGTCCGGGTAGCTCACATGGCTCCTCCCGAGTTTGAATATTTTTTATGTGAGCATCTAAGGTCACTGTGGCTCCTCAATTGGCATTCAAGTTCCATAAGTAGCAGGCATCCAGGGTCACTGTGGCCTCCTTTGGAACTCTCTCGGACTACTGCTTAGGTAAAGTTGGTGTTGCCAAATGAATTGGTATGGCTTGTGAGACTTCGGTCCACAGAACCAACTTCCGCACCTACACCTTTTGTCGGTGTAGAGTGTATGGACAACTCTTTCCCTATCTTTTGCTTTCGAACTTGGTTCCTATCGTTGATTGTCATAGTATGTCTATCATGCATTTTACTACTTTATTTATTGTTCTTTCATTTCTGCATGATCTATAGACTTTTCATTTATTATCTTGAAATATTGTTGAGTTTCTGCTGGATTTACTCACTGGGATTGTCTCCATCACTGGTGACAATTGCAGGTCCCTCTAATAGCAGAGGCAAGGAGCTTATGATCGTCACTTATCTCTAAGCTTCCTTTAGAGGCAGCTCCTCTCTACTATTATTATATGTTCTTTTTGATATTTTGGATGTACATATGAACTACTCTTGTTGTTTCTTGTTATATTTTAGGATATTATGGGTCGTGAGACTCCAGATACATGCATATGATGACTTGATCATTGTACTGTACTAATTCCCACTTCATGCATATATATGTAATCTATTTTTGCAGGATTTCCACATTAGGATTGTTCCAGCTCTTACTCATTAATTGTTTAAGTTGTTTTAAATTGACTAACTTCCGTTGAGATTTATTAAGACTTATTTAAAGTAAATAGCAAACTTAATAAGCACCTAATGATCGAATGACATGGAAAAGAGGTGACTAGGCATGCGTTGATTTCACGGGGGTTGACCGGGAGTCCACGTAGGCTTAAGTCGGAGCGGGGCCCAGTTTGTGGGGCTGAGGCCGTCACGAGAGCGACTTCATGGTGCGTGTGCCCGGACGACAGGTAGTTGGGGCTTATGGTTAGTTCGTAGCTTATGAGTTATTCTTTCTAATTCAAGATGTACACCTAAGTCACAATGGGAATAACAATTAGGTGTCTAAGTTACATAAGGAATTAATCAAGACTAGACCAAGTTTAAATTATTTAATTAGCCTAAGCTATCTAATTGAGAAATTCTAAATTTATCACAAATGCCTAAGTCATGTTAGACTTAGTGGGTTATTAGTAGAAAATTATGGTGGAATCATGACAAATACACATTATGGATGGTCATTGAGATTTGGGGTAAATGAAGATACTAGATTGATAAAATGGTTTAGACTTGAGGCCAAGACCTATAAATAGGACTTTTATGTTTATTCAAGCAAGCTGAGAAGAAAAAAAAATTCATCACTACTTTGGGAGAGAAGAAGGATATTCTTTGCTAGAAATCAAGAAAATTGAGGTCTAAGATGAAGGATCAAGCGAACACAAGTTAGGTTGTAACGACCCCAATTTTCCACAAACTGGGCCCCGCCCGGCCTAAGCCCACGTAGACCCCCGAGCCAGTCTCGAATGGTCAACGCAAGCCTAGTCGGCCTTCCGATCCATCCATATAAGTAAATTCATAATTTTAAGTCGAGGTATTTGTATTTTTTCAAGTTTTACAAGTTAGCGGAAGCAATTAATACGTTAAATAACTCATAATAAAGTAAAAGAGTCAGACATCCTAAATGTGGAACCCTGTAAACATGTATATTCATGTATATCTTGTGTCAAGTGTTATAACTAAGCAAAAATGATATATAATTCATGTGTATCTCTCAACCCAAACAAGTATCTCAAGTGTGATAACAACATATATAAATAATACAAAAAGTCAAAAACCTACAAAAGTATATAGAGGAGGGCCGCTCCGATATCCTCGAGTAGATCACCAAATGTTGGCGTATTGCCCTTGCTCGGCTACGGATCTGCACTCGGTCAAACACTAGAATGTCGAGTCTAGTAAGTAAAAGCCAATGAGGATCTAAATAGTAATTCAAAATAAATAAAGCAGTCTAAAAGTCATGCGGATAGAAAGAAAGCTATATGGAATGCATGATAATAAGACTGTAAAAATGAAAGTACAACGAGAAATGAGTGTCAAATGAAACAATAGAGAGGTGCCCAACTAGTCCAAGACCACTGAGTGCGGGTGCCACAGGGTCGGGGTCATAGAGTCGCAGCAACGCCAAGCAGACTCGAGTCCTAGGACGCGGCGTCTCTTGTTGTACCTAGACTGTCGCGAATGAGGGATATCAACAGTGCCCGGATAAAACACATCTCATTCCGACCAAATACTCAAGTGACTCGAGGTCATGGCCCCGGTTGCAAGCCGGTAACCACTCCAATTAGAGACACTCCCATAACTCACTTGGCCCTCGGACACTTATAGGTGGGTGGGAATTCCAAGAAAGGGACACAGTACAATAACAATAAAATATAAGCTCGAATGAATTAATGTGCATTTCCTAGCTGGTTTTACTTACCTCAAGCAATCGCAAATCGTCCTCAAAACGTCCCGCTCACGCCTCGAGATGCGCACTCGACACCCGACTATGGCCTCCTAAGTCCCTGGTGTCCAATTATGCCATTTTAATTATTTTAGAATCACATTGAGTGAATTTATAATATGGGACTACAATTTGTAATTTTATTTAAAAAAAGTTTGATTTTAGTACACTTTTCTAATTATACCGGGGGTGTCAAATGCCCGAAAAAGCCTCGAAACTCATTTTCTAGCTTTTTTTCTAATTTTTCATATTTTTATGAAATTTTCTAATTCTTTCCATAATTTTTATCTATTTTTGTGATTTATTTAATTTAAACATCAGTTTTATTAAAATTTTAAATTAATTATTATTTTTTTGTTTATTTGGTTGGGCCCGGGTTGACCCGACCCAGCCCACGCGGGTCAGGAGTCGCCCGTCCGGCCCATATGGGGGTAGTCAGGCCCGACCCGCCTAGCTACCCCTTCCCCCTCATGTTGAACGAATGTTTTGCTCTCTGTTCGTTCAACTGTAAAAAAAAAAAAATTATATAAAAAACAACAACATTTTTTTACAACCACTAAAACAACAACATCAACAACCCAACACCAACCCCAACACCATTAAAGCTCCAAAAAATTCTCCACCAAATCGACAACAACATAACCGCTCACCTCGATCTAGGGAGGTCGTCGCGGAGGCCGCCACGAAGGAGAGATTTGCTAGAGAGATGGCGAGATCGTGGAGGTCTGAGGAGAGCTTGGTGGTGGAGACTTGGTAAGGGAAAAAAATAAGGGGGAGGGTGTGAGGAAGAAGATGAAATCGTTGGAGAGAGAGAGAGGAGAGAAAAATTGTTGGTTTTGTTTGGGGAGGAGAGAGAAAAAGTAAGGTATGGGATTATTTGATTGGTAGGTGTGATGTGACATATGATGTGACCTATTTAACCCCTGACTATCCCACATACAAGCGTTACGCGCACCCCGCGACGTCGTACACTTTCGTCACTACGCGCGCACATTACGATCAATAAAAATATTAATTGGTGCGATGCAAATTAATTAATAATACGACAATTTAACACACATGCATCACATAAAAATAACTATTTATACCACGATTGGCATGCCTTAGACTTATCGACGGTGTCCACGTGGGTCCGAGCTACGGTTCCTAATCTCGTTGTCGACTCCCGAGGGTTGATCGAGTGTGCCACATCACGACAGGTCCAGGTCACAAACCTGAGATGCCACGTGGCACGGGTTAAATTTTTAAGGTCGTTACAATCTTCCCAACTAATCAAAATTATGTCCTCGAAATTAAAATAGCTTGGAGTAAGACTTATTAGAATCAAAATAGATATGGAAAATGTTCGCGCATATAAGACTCCAGTTCCCAAGTCAGCTCCTCGTCCCTGTGATGTTGCCATTTAACGAGGATTGATGGGATGTTCTTATTCTTTAGTCTCTTCACCTGACGGTCCAAAATATGAATAGGATGCTCCTTGTATGTGATGTCATCCCTCAGATCTATCTGACTCAGATCCACCATTAGTCATACGCCTCCTCTCGACCTATCCAGCAGAAGCATCGAAATATGAAATACGGGGTGGATCCCGGCTAACTGAGGCGGTAACTCTAACTTATATGCAACCTTGCCGACTCACCTCTCGACCTTGAAAGGACCAATTAATCTCGGCGCGAGTTTTCCTTTGATTCCAAATCTCTTGTGACCCTTCAAAGGTGAGACTTTCAAGTACACATAAGCTCCCTCATCATACTCTAACTCACCATGGTACTTGTCGTAATATTTCTTTTGTCTCTCTTGCGCACCCTTCAGACATAATCTGATCTGTCGTATCTTCTCTGTGTGATCTACCACAATCTCTAGCCCGATAACTTCTGCATCCTCGGGCTCTGCCCAACATGATAGAGATTTGCATGGTCTACCCTAAAGTGCCTTAAACGTTGTCATCCCAATACTGGCTTAATAACTCGTTATTATAAGTAAACTCACACAGATGGAGATACACCTCCCCAAGAACCACCATACTCCAGCACACACATACAAAACATATCCTCTAATACCTGAATTAACCGCTCCGACTATCCATCTGTCTATGGGTAATAAGCCATACTCAAATCTAATCTGGTGCCAAATAAATGCATGCATACTCTGCCAAATCTGCGATGTGAATTGTGATCCTCTATCTGACACGATGGATAATGGAATTCCGTGTAACCTGACAATCTCCCGCTCGTACAAAGCAGTTAATTTATCCACTATGTGTGTCGTCGATATTGGTAAGAAGTGCGCAGACTTAGTCAACCTATCCACAATCACCCAGATGTTATCATGGTCGCGCTGAGATCGAGGTAATCCACTGACAAAATCCATGGCAATATGCTCCCACTTCCACCAAGGAATGGGAAATGGCTGTAATAATCCTTCGGGTCTCCAATGCTCAGCCATAACTCCCTGGCATATCTCACACGTTCGAACGTAATCACTAACATCGGTCTTCATCCCCGGCCACTAGAATAGACGAAGCATATCTGCATACATATTGGACCGACCCGGATGAACCGTAAAACATGCCCTGTGAGCCTCCTAAAGTATCTCGTTGCGAATCTCAGCCACGATGAAATCCACAGTCTTCCTCTAAATCTCAGGCATGAGTCTGCCGACTGACTCCACTCCGGGTGATCAGGACTCTCGAGCTAACTCGCTAAACTTCTGGTACTGCTCATTTGCCTGCTGACCCTCAAGTACACTCTGTATAGACACTGTTTGAGTCCTCATCTACGCCCATAAATCAACGCTCTGGTAGTGGTCGGTATATAAACGAAATTCATCAACTCAGCTGCCTCGAGTAGCCCATGTTCGTGTGTCATGTGGCAAGTCACTATCTCTGGATCTACTCCTCTCCGGCTCAATGCGTCTGCTACGACATTGGCCTTCCCTGGGTGATACTCCAAAGAAAATCATAATCTTTAAGGAACTCTAGCCAACGCCTCTATCTCACATTCAACTCCTTCTGAGTAAAGAGGTACTTCAAACTCTTATGGTCAGTAAAGAGTGTGAATCTCTCTCCGTAGAGATAATGACGCCAAATTTTCAATGCAAAAACCACTGCAGCTAACTCCAAGTTGTGAGTAGAGGTAATTCTTCTCATGAATCTTCAGCTGTCGAGATGCGTAAGCTATCACTTATCGTTCTGCATCAAAATACAGCCCAAACCAACTTTAGAAGCATCTGTATTATCCTCAAAACCCTTTCTTGACTCTGGTAGTACTAATACTGGCACAGTCGTTAATCATTCCTTCAGAGTCTGGAAAGCCTGCTCACAATTGTCATTCCACTGAAATCTGACTTCCTTCTTCCTTAATTGTTTCATCATCGCAACGATTTGGGAAAAATTCTGAACAAACCATTTGTAGTTGCTTGTCAATCTAGAAAACTACGAATGTCTGTCACTGATGTTGGTGTATGCCAATCGATCACTGCTCTAATCTTAGCGGGTCCACTGACACTCCACTGGCTCTGACAATATGCTCAAGAAATCCAACTTCAATGAGCCAAAACTCGCACTTACTGAACTTACCGTACAGTCTCTCTCCTCAAAATTTGTAAGACTGTCCGGAGGTGTTCCTCGTGATCCTCACGAGTCCTGGAATAGATAAAAATGTCGTCAATGAACACTATCATGAATTTATCCAAATACTTTCTTAATACTCCGTGCATAAGATACATGAACATCGTCGAGGCATTCGTCAGCCCAAACGACATGACGGTAAATTGGTAGTGCCCGTATCTCTTGCGAAAAGCAGTCTTCTCCCTATCCTCATCTCGAATCCTCAACTGGTGGCATCTCGACCTCAAATCAATCTTAAAGAACCACTGTGCCCCTCTCAGCTGATCGAACAAGTCATCGATGCGTGGGAGTGAATACTTGTTCTTCACTGTGACTCAGTTGAGCTATCAGTAGTCAATGCAAAGTCTCAAACTGTCGTCTTTCTTCTTGACAAACAATATTGGTGCACCCCAAGGTGACATGCTCGAACGTATAAATCCCAACTCTAACAACTCATCTAGCTGGGTCCTCAGCTCTTCCAACTCTTTAGGAGCCATCCTGTACGGCGGAATCAAAATGGGTTTGGTCCCCTGGGACCAAATCTATAATGAAATCGATCTCTCTGGGTGGTGGTAATCCTGGTAGCTCTACGGGAAAAACATCTAAAACTCGCATACAACATGCACTTCCTCCATCCTCACTTCAACTCTCTCGGTTGACTCAAAATACTAGCAAATGTCTCAAGATCTAAACTGGGCAGTCAACACATAATAGGTTCGGGTATATCTTGTCCCCAACAGCCGTGCTGAGGATCAAGGATCGCTCTAGCCTAATAGGTCTCAATCCTAACTCATCAACCATACGACCCGAAATAAAAGATACCATAAAACCCGAATCAATCATAGTATGCATAAATCGACTGCAAATGTAAATCATACCCTCGATAAGGTTACGGGTGGCAGCTGGATCCTTGCAACGATGGTATGAACTAGCTCTCTGCGTTGTTGTGGCTGCCATGCCTAGTCGTGGACATGTACTGACAAAGTCCCCTATTTGTCAACACTCAAAACATGCTCGATGTGGTCCCACATGCTCGATGTGGTCCCGGTCCTGGTGGAATTCGCTGTCCCCTATCCCTGCGTCTGACTGGACCTCTGTCCCTATCCCTGGTCATATCTTTCTATCCCTAACCATGTTCGTACCTCTACCCCTGACCACCGCCTCTGCCTCTACCCTCAGTCCGATGATACTACTGTGGCGGCCCTAACTGTGCTGGCTATTGTGGTGTACTGCCATAACTCCGTGCCAAAACAGATGGTACTAGCGCGTTGCGTGCTAGATGGGATAGTGGCACCACTAACCGTATACCTTGTGCCCTGTCATCTTTCTAGCTGAAACGGTCGGTGTCTCTTCCTCCTCCTGTCACCACCTGACATATAATCTAAATGTGATGGTGTCGATGCTGGGATGATCTCATCGGAGTGTGTGCTCAGGTATGACTCTCTAGCCAGGCTCCTCTCATATGCTACCTGTAAAATCCCTGGCTCAATGGTCACCACGGTGCCTCTAATGTCCCTCAACAGATCCTCCATGAAATAGTGTGCATGGTCGGCGTTTGTATCAGCTATGCCTCCAGCATAATCCAACGGCTGCAAATACCTGCCCATATACTACATCGCTAACTCTCCAATGTATTGTCGGATGCTCAGAAACTCGGCCCACTTCATCTTTAGGATCGAAGGTGGAAAATACTTCAGATTAAATCGCCTCTTGAATTCTGCCCAATCATTGGGCTTACCCTGGGTAGCCACCATACTGCTCCACCACGCATTGACCTCTCCAAACATCAGCCCTAATGATATGCTCGGTCTCATGTGCTCTGGTGTGGCCAGGATTGTTAGGGCATGTGCCATAGGTCAATCTACAAACATTGTTTATCTTATAATTTTAGTTAATAAAATAGAGGTTTTATTTGCTATTTTATTATAAGTGATTGCATGTTTACCTTATAGTAAGATTCATGGGTATTTGTTAAAATATCCTAAATGTCCCTAGTCGGTCATTATACTGGGAACTATAATGAATTAAGACTAATGTGAATCTTGATTGATGGTCATGTGACGATCATGCATATATGGATACGAATTAAGATCATGAGTACTTGTTAGGGAATAAGGTATTGGACCGACTCGCTATGAGAACACCACATGGATTAAGTCATAGGTGGTACTCATGATAGGTATATTATTTAGTCATTCGACTTGAGATTACCATAGACTTCAATATTATGAGCATGATAATTTGACACAATTAAATGTTGTCTTTAATTGGACAATTATAAAGATTGTGATTGGTTATCGTGGGAATAATATGCGAAGGTGTGTAATCAAGATAGAATTTGTCACTCTCGTATAGAGAGAGATATCAGTGGATCCCTCGATAAGATAGACTGATAATGGCCAAGTCCATGTGAACTTATATGATCAATGTCACTTGATGTTTTTCAGTTTAACTAAAGATCGAGACTAGTACGATTGAACATTAAGGGTGACTTCCCATGCCTTATGTTTAATCAAAGGATATCGCACGACAAAAGGATATGATATATGTTATTAATTAGGTTGTATTGATGTTGATATTCATGCTACTTGGGTAGTCATAATGTCTTGCTAGAGACCGCTTATGATTTGTGTACCAAAATGGTTTTGGTTCACTACCAACGTTGCATGAATCTATTGAGTCGCACACAAAGAATGGCTTTGCACAATTTCAATTGGTCCAGAGTAATGAATTTTATATGATAAAATTCATGACATAAAAGCCTTACGATTTGTTATATCATAACTTATTAATAGGGACGTATGTGTAATTTGCTAAAATTGCCTAAATACAATAGTTGTATTACGAATAGAATTTTAAGTGAGGGCTTATCTACACATATAAATAAAGGGTGGAACCTTAAAAATGATATAAGATTTCGTTTTACAATTTTTGAGTTCTCTAGATTTAGAGAGAAAAGAAAAATTGTTTTTAATCTCTCGGGGCTAGCACTCCAAATTGTGGTCATCGTTCGTGTGTGGATTTCTGATAGAGGACGCGCACTTGAACGTCTTGAAAATCAAAAAATCAAAAGGAAATCACATAATAAGGTATGATTTACTTTCGTAGATTTAGTTTAATGGAACTTATTTTCGATCATGTTGGGATTTTTCAAAATTTGTTTTGAATTCTTCGCTATGTATGAACCCCAAAAACCCAATAGGAAAAAGTCAAGCACCATGCTGCTTCTACTTCACAATCCCAAAAGGAAAAGAAAAAGAAGGAAATTGTCATTTATGCCATGCACCTGAACATTGGTTCAGAAATTGCAAGCTCTATCTTAAAGATCTAAAGAAAAAGAAGAGTAGTGCAACTACTGCTTCAGATATTTACGTTATTGAAGTTAACTTGTCTACTAGTGATTTCTGGGTATTGGATACTGAATGTGGATCTCACATTTGTATTAATGTGCAGGGTCTCACCAAAAGTAGAAAGCTAAAGAAATGAGATGTCATCCTTTGAGTTGGAAATGGAGCAAAGGTTGTTGCGTTGGTTGTAGGATGCTATGAGTTAATTTTACCTAGTGGACTTGTTTTAGTTTTAAATAATTGTTATTATGTCTCTGCCTTGAGCAGAAACATCATTTCAGTTTCATGTTTGGATTTGGATGGTTTTAATTTCATTATTGCGAATAATAAATGCTCAATTTCTTGTAAAGACATTTTCTATGCGAATGCTGATTTATGTGATGATCGTTATATTCTAAACATGAAAAGGTCTATAGATACTCCACATTCTTAACGTAAATACAAAGAGATTCATGTCAAATGATTTGAATCAAACCTACTTTTGGCATTGTCGCCTTAGCCACATTAATGAGAAACACATTTCTAAACTCCATAAAGATGAGATTTTAGATTCATTTGATTTTGAATCATATGAAACATGTGTATCTTGTTTACTAGGCAAGATGACAAAAAGTCCCTTTACTGGACACAGTGAAAGGGCAAGTGATTTATTGGGTCTAATACATACTGATGTATGCGGTCCTATAAACATAATAACTAGAGGTGGTTATCGGTACTTCATTACATTCACTGATGATTTCAGTAGATATGGTTACATTTATCTCATGAAACATAAAGGTGAATCTTTTAAGATGTTTTGAACATTTCAGAACGAAGTGCAAAATCAACTTGGTAAAACTATTAAAGCACTTCGATCATATCGAGGTGGTGAATATTTGAGCTAAGAGTTTGATGATCATCTTAGAAACTGTGAGATTGTCTCACAATTAACTCCCCTAGCAACTCCACAATAGAATGGTGTTTCTGAGATGAGAAATCAAACTTTATTGGATATGGTTCGATCTATGATGAGTCATGCATATCTTCCTATTTCCTTTTGGGGTTATGCCTTAGAAACTGTTGCATTTACACTAAATCATGTTCCTTCTAAAGCGGTTGATAAAACACCACATGAGATGTGGTTTGGGAAAAGACCAATTTTGTGTTTCCTTAAAATTTGGGGCTGTGAGGTTTTCGTACGACGACAAATCTCAAAAAATTATCAGCTAAATTTACTAAGTGTGTATTCATTGGTTATCTTAAAGAAACTAGAGGATACTACTTTTATAATCCCGCTAAGAACAAAGTGTTTGTTGCTCGGAATGGTGTCTTTATGGAAAAAGAGTTTATTTCAAAAGACAACATTATGAATAAAGTAAGTCTTGAAGAAGTTCAAGAACCACAAATAAACACTCAACCACCAGTGGGAGATCAACTAAGTCTTGAACTAATTCATCTTTTATAGGTATCACAAGGCCCTCGTAGGTCTGATAGGGTAAGACATCAGCCTGAGAGATTTGGATTTCTTATTAATGGTATTAGTGAGGTGTTGCTTATGGATCAAAATGAACCTACTACTTACTAGGAGGTTGTTTCTAGCCCTGATGTAGATAAATGGCTTAGTGTCATGAATTCTGATGCACTCCATATATGATAACCAAGTTTGGAACTTGGTTGATTTACCTGAAGGTGGTAAGACCATTGGATGTAAATGGGTTTTCAAGAAGAAAACTGGCATGGATGGCAATGTACATATTTATAAAGCACGGCTAGTAGCAAAAGGTTTCAGACAGACTCGAGGTGTTGATTATGATGAAACTTTTTCTCCTTTAGCCATGCTTAAATCCATTAGAATTCTAATTGCCATAGCCGCATATTATGACTATGAGATACGGCAAATGGATGTCACAACAGCTTTTCTAAATGGAAAGTTACTTGAGGACGTGTATATGATACAGCCTGAAGGGTTTGTTCATCTTGAGACTTCTAGGAAGGTGTGCACGCTTCAAAGATCTATTTATGGATTAAAGCAAGCTTCTCAGAGTTGGAATCTTCGTTTTGATGAAACAATTAAGGAATTTGGTTTCATTAAAAATGAAGATGAGCCTTGTGTATACAAGAAGGTCAGTGGGAGCATGGTTGTTTTCCTGGTGTTGTATGTTGATGATATATTACTCATTGGAAATGACATCCCAACCTTGCAGAGTGTCAAGTCTTGGTTAAGGAAATGTTTCTCAATGAAGGACTTAGGAGATGCAGCCTACATCCTTGGGATTAAGATCTATAGGGATAGATTTAAAAGGCTGATCGGTCTAAGTCAGAGTACTTATATTGATAAGGTACTGAATAGGTTCAATATGCAAGACTCTAAAAGAGGGTCATTGCCAATGTCTCATGGTATAAATCCCTGCAAGGCTCTAAAAGAGGGTCATAGCCAATGTTTCATGGTATAAATCTCAGCAAGACTCAATGTTCAAAGACTAATGATGAGCGAGAGCGCATGAATATGATTCCATATGCATCAGCTATTGGATATATCATGTATGTCATGTTATGCACTCGACCTGATGTATTATATGCTTTGAGCGCAGCAAGCAGATATCAGTCCGATCCCAGTGAAAGTCACTGGATAGCAGTAAAGAACATTCTTAAGTACTTGAGAAGGACTAAAGAAGTGTTCTTGGTCTATGAAGTTTGGAAGACGAGCTTGTTGTAAGTGGTTACACAGATGCAAGTTTTCAAACATATATAGATGACTTCATATCGCAATCTGGATATGTGTTTACTTTGAGTGGAGGCGCGGTGAGCAAGAAAAGTTTGAAGCAAGAAACTGTCGCAGATTCTACAACAGAAGCTGAATATATTACAGCGTCCGATGCAGCTAAGGAGGCAGTTTGGATCAAAAAGTTCACCTCAGAACTTGGTGTGGTTCCAAGTATAGCTAACCTCATTTGCTTATATTGTGACAATAATGGGGCGATAGCACACGCTAAGGAACCAAGATCACACCACCGATCCAAACATATACTTAGATGTTTTCATCTCATTCGAGAAGTCATTGAGAGGGGAGACGTGAAAATTTGAAGAGTTCCTACATAAGACAATGTTGCAGATCCTTTGATGAAGACTCTTCAACAAGCGAAACATGATGGTCATGTAAGGTCATTAGGTATTAGATACATGAATGATTGGGCCTAGTGCAAGTGGGAGATGTTAAGGCATGTGCCCTAGGTCAATCTACAAACATTGTTTATCTTATAATTTTAGTTAATAAAATAGAGGTTTTATTTGTTGTTTTATTATAAGTGATTGCATGTTTACCTTATAGTAAGATCCATGAGTATTTGTTGAAATATCTTAAATGTCCATAGTCGGTCATTATACTAGAACTATAATGAATTAAGACTAGTGTGAATCTTGATTGATGGTCATGTGATGATCATGCGTATAGGGATATAAATCAAGATCACGAGTACTTGATAGGGAATAAGGTAATGGACCGACCCGCTATGAGAACACCACGTAGATTAAGTCATAGGTGTTACTCATGATAGGTATATCATTTAGTCCTTCAACTTGAAATTACCATAGACTTCAATATTAGGAGCATGATGATTTGACACAATCAAATGTTATTTTTAACCGGACAATTATAAAGATTGTGATTGGTTACCGTGTGAATAATATGTGAAGGTATGTAATCAAGATAGAATTTGTCATTCTCGTATAGAGAGAGATATCAGTGGATCCCTCGATAAGATAGACTGATAATGGCCAAGTCCATGTGAATTGATATGATCAATGTCATTTGGATGTTTTCAGTTTACCTAAAGATCGAGACTAGTACGATTGAACATTAAGGGTGATTTCCCAAGCCTTATGTTTAATCAAAAGATATCGCACGACAAAAGGATAGGATATACGTTATTAATTAGGTTGTATTGATGTTTATATTCATGCTACTTGGGTAGTCATAATGCCTTGCTAGAGACTACTTATGACTTGTGTACTAAAATGGTTTTTGGTTCACTGCCAACGTCGTATGAACCTATTTGTTTGCACACAAAGAACGACTTTGCACAATTTCAATTGGTCCAGAGTAATGTGTTTTATATGATAAAATTCATGACATAAAAGCCCTTACGATTTGTTATATGATAACTTATTAATAAGGCGTATGTGTAATTTTCTTAAATTGTCTAAATACAATAGTTGTATTACGAATATGATTTTAAGTGAGGGCTTATCTACACATATAAATAAAGGGTGGAACCCTAAAAACGAAATAAGATTTTCGTTTTACAATTTTTGAGTTCTCTGGATTTAGGGAGAGAAAAAAAATCGTTTTCAATCTCTCTTGGGGCTAGCACTCCAAATTGTGGTCACCGTTCGTATGTGGGTTTATGATAGAGGACGCGCACTTGAATGTCTTGAAAATCGAACAATCAAAAAGGAAATCACGGAATAAGATATGATTTACTTTCGTAGATTTAGTTTAATAGAACTTATTTTCGATCATGTTGGGGTTATTCAAAATTTGTTTTGAATTTTCCACTGCGTATGAACCCCAAAAACCCAACAAGGATGTTGTGTATCTTCTCGTGGCTCTTCATAAATCTCTCTGCCATCTCGAGATTCGTGCCCTCGTAGAACTCGGCTAGTCTATGTCTTTGGAACTCTCGCGACTGTCTCGCCTCAGCTACTGCCCTAGTGCTCATATCTGTGGGCGTAATCAGCGTAGTCTCCTCCGGTGCAGGTGGTGCGAGTCATATCGTCTTAGTCTGAGCTGGTACTATCTCTGGTATAATGGATGGTGTCGGTACGAAGAGAGCTGCTTGAGTGGCCTGTACGGTAGGCGCACTCCTCTCCTGTATAGTGGGCACTGCTGACGAAGATGGTGATGGTGTAGCCATGATTTGTGCCCCGAGTATCCTCAAAATCTCATCCAATCGCTGATCCTGAGATGTGACTTTCTGATTCAATTATTGTACATCCTCAATACTCGCAAATCGAGGACCTGCTGCCTCACTATCATCACACGAACCAGGACGATCTTCCATCGCGATATGCAATAGCAAGCGAGTCTTTAATCAGCGTATAGTTACCGGTATAGTATAGTACAATACAACAATTAGCATATATAGGATCCAAGTTTCAATTTTCCCAACTTTCTTCATTTCCCAACTAAGACTCTAAGTCAGGATCATAGGGTTCCACTCTAAGTTCCAACCGTGTCCTAACTCTATTTTTAATTTGTGTCTTATATTGGTTGTGGGTTAATTAAGAGCTAGACGTAAAAACTTAGGCTCTAATTCCAACTGTGACGGCTCCAATTTTCCACAAACTGGGCCCCGCCCGGCCTAAGCCCACATAGACCCCCAAGCTAGTCTCGCAAGGTCAACACAGGCCTAGTCAGCCTTTCGATCCATCCATATAAGTAAATTCATAATTTTAAGTCGAGTTATTTGTATTTTTTTCAAGTTTTACAAGTTAGCGGAAGCAATTAATACGTTAAATAACTCTGAATAAAGTAAAAGAGTCGGACATCCTAAATGTGGAACCCTGTAAACATGTATATTCATGTATATCTTGTGTTAAGTGTTATAACTAAGCAAAAATGATATACAAGTCATGTGTATCTCTCAACCCAAACAAGTATCCCAAGTGTGATAATAACATATATAAATAATAAAAAAGTCAAAAACCTACAAAAGTATATAGAGGAGGGCCGCTTCGATATCCTCATAGTAGATCGCCAAGTGTCAGTGTCTTGCCCTTGCTCAGCTACAGATCTGCACTCGGTCAAATACAAAAATGCCGAGTCCAGTAAGTAAAAGCCAGTAGGATCTAAACAGTAATTCAAAATAAATAAAGCAGTCTAAAAGTCATGCGGATAGAAAGAAAGCTATATGGAATGCATGATAATAAGAATGTAAAAATGAAAGTACAACGAGAAATGAGTGTCAAAGGAAACAATAGAGAGGTGCCTAAGTAGTACAAGACCACCAAGTGCGGGTGCCATAGGGTCGGAGTCATAGAGTCGCGGCAACGCCAAGCAGACTCGGGTCCTAGGACGCGGCGTCGCTTGCTATACCTAGACCGTCTCGAATGAGGGATACCAATGGTTCCCCGATAAAACACGTCTCATTCCGACCAAATACTCAAGTGACTCGAGGTCATGGCCCCGGTTGCAAGCCGGTAACCACTCCAATCAGAGACACTCGCATGACTCACTTGGCCCTCGGACACTCATAGGTGGGTGGGAATTCCAAGAAATGGACACATGTAAATAACAATAAAATATAAGCTCAAATAAATTACTGTGCATTTCTTGGTTGATTTTACTTACCTCAAGTAATCGCAAATCGTCCTCAAAACGTCTTGCTCACACCTCGAGATGCGCACCCGACACCCGACTATGGTCTCCTAAGTCCGTGTGGTGTCCAATTATACCATTTTAATTATTTTATAATCACATTAAGTGAATTTATAATATGGGACCACAATTAATAATTTTATTTCAAAAAAGTTTGATTTTTAGCACACTTTTCGAATTATACCGGGGTGCCAAATGCCCAAAAAAGCCTCGAAACTCATTTTTCTAGCTTTTTCTAATTTTTCATATTTTTCTAAAATTTTTGAATTTAAACATAATTTTTATCTTTTTTTATCAATTTTATGTGATTTATTTTATTTAAACATCAGTTTTATTAAAATTTGAAATTAATTATTATTTTTTTGTTTATTGGGTTGGGCCCGGGTCGACTGACCTGGTCCAACCGGACTGGTCGGTCCGACTCGGTTCCCGAGGGTCAGGGTCAGGCCAACCCAGATCGACCCGCTTGGCTACCCCCTCCCCCCATGTTGAACGAACAGAGAGCAAAGTTTGTTCAACTGTGAAAAATTTGTTTTTATATCAACAAAAACAACAACATTTTTTTCACAACCACTAAAACAACAACATCAACAACCCAATACCAACCCCAACACCAACCCCAACACCATTAAAGCTCCAAAAAATTCTCCACCAAATCGACAACAACATAACCACTCACCTCAATTTATGGAGGTCACCACGGAGGCCGCCATGAGGGAGAGACTTTGTGAGTGAGATGGCGAGATCATGGAGGTGTGATGAGAGCTTGGTGGTGGAGACTTAGTGAGGGAGAAAAATGAGGGGGAAGGTGTGAGGAAGAAGATGAAATCGTTGGAGAGAGAGAGGGGAGAGAAAAATTGTTGGTTTTGTTTGGGGAGGAAAGAGAAAAAGTAAGGTATGAAATGATTTGATTGGTAGGTGTGATGTGACATGTGATGTAACCTACTAAACCCCTGACTATCCCATACACCCGCGTTATGTGCACCCCGTGACGTCGTACACTTTCTCACTATGCGCGCACATTACGACCAATAAAAATATTAACTGGTGCGATGCGAGTTAATTAATAATATGACAATTTAACACACATGCATCACACAAAAATAACTATTTATTCCTCGATTGGTGTGCCATGGACTTATCAACAGTGTCCACGTGGGTCTAAGCTACGGATCCTAATCTCGGTGTTGAAATCCCGAGGGTTGACCGAGTGTGCCACATCACGACAGGTCCAGATCACCAACCTGAGATGCCATGTGGCACGGGTTAAATTTTTAGGGTCGTTACATAGGGTTCCAAAGAGATTGAAAGAAACAAACCCTAGGTATGAACATCTCCACTCTTTTGCTCAATTGAATGCACGTTTGGGGAATTTGGGGCTGAAATCTTGAAATGGAATTGAACGTATCAATCTTATGATGATTTTGAAGCTAAATTTGTGAGTTCAAATGCTTTTTAAATAAACTCAATCAAGGTTGCTGAATTTTGATTTAAATGCATAAGTTTGAGTTCAAAAATTGGGGTTTTGAGTTGATTCTAATTGGGACTAAAATTTCTATTTATATGGTTGTTAGATGCATGGGTTTTGATGTCTTTAGGTGTATTTTAGTATGGTTTTAGTGCTGGACAATTGAGTCATGATTTGGTTGATGATGATCAATGTGCTCTTAGTGATGATGATTGAATGCTATTGTTTGAAAAAATATCACAATGCAAAGTTGCAAGAGTAGAAGTAGATTATGAACTCCTTGAATTATTTAGATTCATTTAAACTCCTTGGAACTAAGTTTTGATGAGGAAAAATTAGTTATATGTTGCCATAACATATTGGTATGTTTTGTTTAAAAAAACAAATGAATTGTTTCGTGGTTTAATAATATGAATTGGTTGAAAGTGTTGAGAATTCATGGGTTTTGATTCTTTGGACTATTTTGTTGATTTGAAGGGATCATTTGGACCCAAGTGGAGTAGAAAAATAGACGGAATTGTTATCATGAATACTATTAAATTGAAATGAGTTGATTGGGTAATTTGGTGTCTTCAATTGAGCTAAAATTATAGTTGAAATACTAGATAACATAAATTCCTCATTTCTTCTCAGAATTGGCTGATTTTTCACGTGTTATTCTGATTTTTGGAAAATCTTTTCACTAAAAAATCATGTTTTTTAGATGTGTGGTTTGAGAGTTGTGAATTTTCCAACACTGCTGGTTTGAAACTCTCTCAAGTCGAGTTATTTTGGTATTTTGAGCATAACTCTCTCAATTTTAATCGAGTTTGAGCGTACTTTACCATTTCAGAAAACTAATACATAAAAAAAAAACAACTTAAGGTCAGTATTTCTTAAAAATTTACTCATATTCTTTGTCAAAAATGGATTGAAATTCAGTGCTAATCCGTCGAGATATTCCTTTTGCAAGTATTTAGATGTTAGGACCTCTTCCGGGGTCTCCACTAGTCCAATAATAACCAAAATCTCATGTATAGCTTTAAATACTATAAATTAGGTTGGCCAAAAGCTTCAAGTGATTCTGAGGTGTTTTGAATGATTTTCCAAATAACTTTTGAAATAGGTAAAACTTAGTTACTTAATGAGCTAATTTTTTAGTTAAGATGTTCCAAGCATCAAATGATGTCAGAATTGAAAGAAAGTTTCTAGAACGCATTATTATATCATAGAAAAGGTGTACACCAAGTTTCATGATTTTCCAGGTTTGTCTAATTTAGTTTTCAAGTCATGCTTCAAATAAGAGATCAATATTTACAAATATGGACTTAAAGTTTACTTAGAGTCTCAAATTTGGTTTTTGGTCATATTGATGAGGTTTTATCACTCAAAAACCTTGGTTTAAAGTTAATAGACTTCAATGAACCAACATTGAGGATTTTGAAAATTTCTATGAATGTTTTAGCCGCATTTCAAGTTGCATAAAAACCAAGTTCTTGAAAATTATTTTAAGGTCCCTAAAGGGTTGTTTTGCAAACCAATGCATTAAATCAACTTGAAATGATTGCCAATGGACTTTGATGATTCAATAACACTTAAAAACAATAGGAAAAATATTTACAGCCTTATAACATCAAGTTTGGGCATTTTGGTCTAAGTTAAATAGAAAAGACATTGAGACAAATAGTGGACTATTTTGCAATGAATTGCGATAATCAAACTTAAATAAGTTCTAACACATACCAAATGAACTCTAATATGTACCAGGGGCCTAGAGCGTCAGTGCCGGGTATCAGGAGTGTAGTACGAACGTGTGGGAGCCACATTTATCTTGGATATTATTGCATTTTGAGGTAAGTAAACTAGTAAGAGCATCAACATAATTTTGTTCAACTTCTTATTGTTAATCTCTTGAAAAACATGTCATACTTGTATTTCATTCTTGTTTCAAGTGGCGTAGGGTCTAGGTAGTCCACCAGTTATGTCATCTAGCGAGTTAAGCATCCAGAGTTACCGTGGCTTCTTGTTGAGACTATTCAAGGGTAAAGCATTCAGGGTCACCGTGGCTTACCTTGATAGTTAAGGGGCTGTTGGAAGTGACTCGATAAGTCCGCAGTGCCTAAAAAATCATGTCGGGGCAGTTGGAAGTGACCTTAGGCCCACTGTGTCGACTTCAAGCTATGTGTTATGGTTTAAAGAACCACAGTTTGGACTTGATTACCTATTCGCATATCTTTTGCTTCCTTGCCACTTGATTTTCACTTCTTACTCTATTAGTCTGTTTATCATGCACTTTGTCATTTTATTTATAGCTTTCTTTAAATACCCGCATGATTTAAAGACTATTGTAATTTACTACTCCGAAAGGGGAAGGAGCATGTACTTGGTGATTTCCTCTTAACTACCCTCAGAGTCATCTCCATTACTCTTACTTCGTAGGTTCTTTTGTTATTTTGTTATATGTATGACTATGTATTCATGATGTTTTGATGTTTTGGGTACTTGGGGATGTGAGATACACTTGATGATACATGTATATGCATATTGTACTCTTTATCACCAGTTATATGCATGATATCACACCGTTTGCAGGATTTCCACGCATATGTTGTCCCGACTTTAATTCTAATTATCAACAATGTTGTTTAAATTGTTTTAAATTGCTTCCGCTTTTGTAATCGACATTAAAGTTATCATCATGAACTTTATAACCCTAATAAGGACAATAAGAAAAACTAATTTGAAATAGAGGCTAATTAGGCATGCGTTGACTCGACGAAAGTTGACTGGGGATCTATGTAGGTTTAGTGCCGGGCGAAGCCCAGTTTGTGGCGACAGGGGCTGTCACAATATACTAACGAAAAGTTAGTACGACGTGCTCTTTGTGTTATCCCTTCACGATTTGACTCCAAGATTACTGCAATCGAAGAGTATCGTGATATAACTAAGATGTCTATTGACGAACTAATGGGGTCTCTGCAAACATATGAGATGAATATGTTTAAAAAAAATCCAGTTCTTCAAAGAATGCTTATCGTGTTGAGACATCTATTTATGATGATTTTATGGGAGATGAGTTTGTTATGATGGCAAAGAAGTTTTCAAATTTTCTCAAAAATTATAAGAGAAATTCTGCTAACAAATTACAAGAAGAGTAATGACAGCAACAAGCCTTCTACTGATAATAAGAAAATAGATGCTAAGAATAAACTCAAGGGCATTAAGTGTCATGAGTGTGGAAGAGTTAGGCATATTCAGATTGAATATCATACTTATAAGTAGAAGAAATCCTTGAATGCTTCTTGGAGTGATGATGACTCTGAAGACAATGATAAATAATCAAACGAGTTTACTACTGCACTCACTGCTGCATTGACAGAGTCAGTCGTTGTTGTTTCTCCATTTATTGTTGGTGTTTCCAAACTTGATGTCAATGATGAGGATTCTGCAAAGGACCTTCAGGCTTCTTATGATCTATTATTCGCTAAATGGACATCTCTTTATGATCAAAATCTTGATTTAAAGATGAAGTTATTCTCTATTAAATTGGAATTTAAGACTCTTGGAAGAGAACACATGACTTGTCATGCATTGTTGAAAACGCATGAGATTGAAATCTCTATACTGAAGAAAGCTATTTCCGATTATGAGGCTATTAATATAAAGTTCTATTCTAGTTCTCAGAAATTAAATAGAATGATGCAAACTGGTCAATCTTTGCAAGTTAAGCATGGTCTTAGCTATATTGAGGGATCTGTAAATGCTCCTACCGTCTTTATCAAAGGCACTTTAATCGATGAGGGTCAATCAGGCAAGACTCAAGTTGATACAACGAAAGGCAAAGAAGATTCTGCTAAAAAGGGTTGCTACAAGCACAAAGAAAAAGGTGACAATTGTTACCAATAATAAACCCCCTCCTACATGTCATTATTATGGGATTATTGGTCATATTCGACCAAGATGCTATTAGGTGTTTAAAGATTTGAATACACTTCAAAAGAAGAAAGCATCCAAGAAGGTTTGGAGAGTTAAGTCTCAAAAGGCAATGACTACACATCTACAACTCTCAGAAACTACTACTGAGTTATGGTATTCGGATGGTGGTTGTTCCAGACACATTACCAGTAACAAAAGCTTTCTTAAGAACTATGAATCATTTAAGGAAGGTGAAGTTATATTTGGTGACGGAAAAAAGGCAGGGTTGTTGGCAAAAGAACTTTTAATGTTGTAGGACTGCATAATCTCAAAGGAGTTCTACATGTTGATGTGTTGAAATCTAATCTGATCAGCATCAGTCCACTGTAAGCATGAATTGTTTGTCAACTTCACTAAAGATCATTGTCAAATAATCAATAAAGAAAGCCAATGCATCATGTATGACATCCGAACATCAGACAATCACTATATGATGCTTCAACATTTAGTATCGCATCACAAGCTGCAAGTTATGTGCAACTATGTTTTCTTATCTAATACATGACTTTGGCACAAAAGGATAAGTCATCTTAATTTCAAGCAAATTCAAAAATTGCTCTCTCATAAAGCTATAAGAGAAACGTTTGATGAGTTTAAGAAGTTATTTGTTCGACTTTTGAATGAGAAAAGGAATATGGATGTATCCATTGATCGACTACACAGTGATCATGAACGAGAGTCTGAAAATCGGCAATTTGCTGATTATTGTGCTGAATTTGGAATTAAGCATGAATTTACTGCTCCTAAGGCACCATAACGGAATGATGTTGAAAGGAAGAATCACACAATTCAAGAAATGACGAGGTCACGCTAGCTAAGAAGAATTTGCATAAGAATCTTTGACGGGAAGCGGTAAACACTGCTACCTATATTATGAACATAATTTACTTCAGCCACTGACTACATGTCAAATCCCGAAAATTTTAAACCGGTAATTATGGTGAATCCGGGATTAAGGGGGACTAATTATGGTTTTGGCCGCGAGTCGGAAGTTAAAATACCGTGAATTAGAGATTTATAATTAATTTTATTATTGCGCGGTGTGTCTACCTAGTGTTGTGTAATATATATTATGTTATTTTACGAAATTCAAGTCGCTTAAGTGAATTTGCTGTTTCGCATGGTTTGGTCTCGAAATACTTGTCGAGATGCGTGCCGATGTACTTTAAATGTTGGGTTGAATATTTATGTTGAATTTTGCGAAAGATTATGGTTTTAAGTTTAAGAATTCGAGTTTTGGACATTTAATGGATTTAATGAGATGACGTGGGCCCCATGTCTCGATTTGCGTGCAGAGACGAGTTCTTTGAGAGTTTGGAGCGCTTTGATAAATTCTCAAAATTTTGGCGAAATTGTGGTATTTTTCAGAATTTATTTGGACATAAATTGAAAAGATAAACACGAAATTAAATAAAATAATTAATAAATTAGTGGGCGCCTAGTGATACGCGGGAAAGGGTGACACACGTAGGACGCACAATAGTGTGCACGCCCGACAGTCGTTGTCGGCGCGCGCGATGAATTTTTTGGCGCGAAAATACATAGGAAAATATATATTTGTATATATAAGTGATATATAAATATATAAATTGATCATATAGTTTTGAATTAAATAAAAAAATATACATTGGACATGCCTCGAGATGCGCGTAGCGCGAGTGATGAGAATGTGAAATGAGATGGTACGGTGGTGGTGATGAATATTTGCATGCCTTGATATTCGTACCATTCAATTTCCAAGGAAATAAATTGGATTTAATTATATTTTGATTTGCCTCGAGTTCCATTCCGCACGAATCTCAAGAAAATTTTAATACTAATCAACCTTATAGCGGTTAAGTTGTTGGGTTCACTGGTGGTTGTAAGATCGCCTCGGGATACGTAAACACGTATCTAAAAAAGGACCAAAATAAAAAGGGAAATCTCATATAAATTATCTTCTTCAACATCGTATCTATGTAAAACGATTTCGATGGAGAAAAAAATTCAACGAGAATCGAAAAAGAGAGAAGGCCGAGAGGAACGAGGAGGGAGAAGGAGAGATCGAAGATGAGACGACGAAGATGGAAGCAATGACCGCAGTTGGAACCTGATTGGTATTCTTTCTAAGGTTTAAAAAGAACACAAAGGGAAATCGGGGGTTTTGAGAGAGTGAATAATAAAGCTAATCTAAATATAAACAAAATAACTAAAGCAATGGAAATAAATTTGAAAACAATTAATAAAAATACCTATGTCAAGACATACAAGTTCAGTTTGAGAAAAGATTGGATTTGGTCGTCGATTTATGTAAAATATGCAAATCAAAATATCCTAGTGTAGCTATAGAACCGGTAACGTACGCGGTTCCTCGCACTTCCTAATCTCGATAGCCAAGGTACGACGGTGACTATTTCTCTAGTCAAACGAGCGTATTGGGTTTAACACGCTGACCGCAATGAACTTCGTGAAGGCACTACACCTAGACAACCGAATCACTCGTGTGTCCAATTTAGCCTAGATTTCTAAGGTATTCAACCAGTCCCAAAAGAGACTAATCAATTGGTAGGTCAATTGTCACTAGTGTGGTCTTATTGCACAAGGACGGGTGCTTACGACTCACTGACAAATAAATCAAGGTTTAAACAAGTGTTTAACTTCAATTGTTCAAATAATACCAAAAAAAATAAAATAATAATGAAAAGATTGAAATTAAAATATTAAATCTCACAAATCCATTAATATGCGCGGTCGAACATCCTCATGATCTTCGCTTGCGCTGTTTAGAGATTTTAGCCTCGCATCGAAGAACACAAAGAACAAAAAAAAATATATATATATATATACAGAATGGGGGAGAAGAGAGTTCGGCCAGAGAGGCCGAATCGCCTCCTAGCCGCCGCCAAGAAGAAAAATATATCAAAACCCCTCCCCCTCTGTCGATCCCCTAATTAAAAATGCTGGGTTTTTATTTGTGACACGTGCGCCGAGGACGATCAAATGGTCGTTAGTATTTGTTTCCATTCTCTGCCACGTGTCAGATTGTGATTGGTTTGGCTTGCTGGCATGTGTGACGTGGCGCGTTGTGATTGGAGAAGACAACTGCTGTGATGCAGCCGTGTGGACTAGTTGGCTGATTCTGAGTGCAAGGGAGCGTTGGTATTGCGGTTATAAGATTAAGTTAATCTCATGGTAACCTTTACATTGTATGATTATATTTTGTATAAATTGCATTGATCCTTGATATTGCATTTTTGTTGTACATGCATACACTGGTTTGGGAGGATAAGGCATTACGAGTCTCCTTATAGGGGTCTACCTGACTGTATGACAGGGTAAAACTATTCAATATATGCCTGACTGTGTGCACAGGTGGTATATAAAGCTACCTGACTGTATACTAGGTAGAACTATATTATGCTTGAGGGGCTAGAGTCACTGATACTATGCATCACGTAATTATCATGAGATTACGATGAATCAGATCATACTTTGATAGAATCGAGGAACGAGACTCGTACGGTTATTCTTCCCGCGCATGATTCCTTATTATTGTTTACTTACCACTTTCGGAGAACGTTATCTAGATTGTGATCAGATAACAAAAACGGATGGATTCATGGTTGTAATTAAATTGCTTGGATTTTTGTTGATTAAATTCCTTGGATTATTAAGCATTTGATTATTACAGTGTACTGGATAGTGTAAGATTTACTTATCTGACATTATCGAATTTTTATAATTGGGTAATGACAGGTTTTAACGGCGACAAAGGAAAGGAAAAGCTATTTGATTATTGGTGATTTGCTCAATTTCTTTCTCTCTATGTTTGTATTACTTTTGAATATAAAATATTGTATGTATGAGTTTTTGGGTTCGTGTAAGATTAGGATATCTTTTGGAATTGTTGAAATGGTTTTGAGAAGGATTGGAAGTGTTTTAAGGGTTTTAAGATAGATTGGAATCCCGAGGAACTAAGGTATTGATGATTTAATAATTTTGAAAGTCCGAGAAAGGTTAGAATGAATATATAGTTTGATATTTCAATATGTATTGATGTTATGGGTGGATTGTGAGTCCTTCGGCATTTCCACCAAGCCGAACAGGTTTGTTGAAGATTTATGAAGACTGAGATTTTCGGTGTTGGCTTAGAAATAGAGGAGATGCTGGCGAGAATTTTTTATGAATTTTTAAGGATTATATAATTAATTTTTACTGACTTTAAGGTACAAGATTCGCTTTAGAATCCCTTTGTGGTTGGTTTAGAATCATATTTGATAAATCCTCTGATTGATTATTATTTATTCTTGTAAATTGAGGTTAATATTTATTCTTGTAAATTGAGGTTAAGGCTGCTAGATTATCAGAGGATTACTATAATCTAGGCCGGTCGATGCCCTGATTAAGTGGGGTCTGACACTACAAATACTATGTATGAAAATTGAAAAGACAAAAAGTTTTCTCTCAAACATCTTCATGTTTTCGACAGTACCTGCTTCATTTTAAATGATAGAGATCACTTAGGAAAATTTAATTCGCAAAGTGATGTTGGAATTTTTCTTGGATATTCTTAGAATAGTAAAGCTTATACAATTTATAATTAGCGAACTATGTCTGTGATGGAATCTATCAAGGTAATGGTTGATGACTGTGCAAAAACAGAACAATTGTCCCCTCAAAAGGATGATGATGATGAGTTGACAACACCAATTAGCTCAGCACCTATTACTCAACCTACTACGAAAATATCTGATTCAGATATCACTACTCCATCTGATGATGATGATGATGATGATGATGATGATGATGATGATGATGATGATACAAAATCATCTACTGCAGAACTTGGATCTACTTCTACATCTGTTGCTCCATAATCAAGGATGTTGAAAGATCATCCAATTGAGCAAATTATTGGCTCGGTTAATCTTGTAGTGCAAACTAGAGATATCCTCTAGTTGACTTCAGGAACATGAAATACTTTGCTTGTTTTACATCTCAGATTGAGCCAAAAATTTCAAGGAGGCTCTTATATATGGATGAATATTGGGTGAATGCTATGCAAGAAGAACTCAACGAGTTTGTCAGACAGGATGTGTGGGAGCTTGTTCCACGACCTACTAATGTCTATATCATTGGTATTAAGTGGATATTTCGTAATAAGACATATGAGAATGGTATTATTGTTCGCAACAAAGCCATACTGATTGCACAAGGATACACACAGGTTGAAGGTATTGATTTTGATGAGACGTTTTCTCCAGTTGCATGATTGAAATCTAGTCGTTTACTGTTAGCCATTGCTTATAACAGAGGTTTTAAGTTACAACAAATGGATGTCAAAAGCGTTTTCCTAAATAGGTATTTCCACAAATCAATCTTCCCATTTTGAGCTCTTATCTCTCATTGTGACATCCTTTCTTTCTCTGCCATTTTCGTATCTTTCTTACTTCAAGCTACTGCAAGAATGTCTCAATCATCTTCTTCGACCTCTCATAATGACTCTACTGCTACAGCACTGCTACAGTGATCTTCCAATGATAGAGACGAAGGGAATATACTATCATTCCCCTTTAAATAAAATCAACATTGGTACGCCTACATATCTTCGGATTGTTGTCGAGAGCACAAGAGTAAAATCGGGGGTTGTCTGATAAAGACAATATGTTGGTCAATCTAGATCTTTCAAAAAAGTCAGAACTGCTGCTGGGGAAAGAAGAAGATTGATGATGAAGAGAAAATTTACTTTGGTTCATTAGAGAAGATTCTAGATGAAGCCGAGGCTATTAGCAAAGCCTCTAATCAGACACATATCATTTTGATCTCACAGTACTAAAACTAAGGACAATAGTCCTATCAATGTGCAATCTTTAGGAGAGAAAATAACAAGAGGGGAATATTCTCTTCCTGCTACCGCATGATAGACTGGAATGCGACCTGGTTCGAGTTCATCTGCTCTGCTTCCTAATCAAACAGAGAAGTTACCTCGCTTATTGAGTTTTGCAAGACTGGAGATAATTAAGGTAATTTTACTGAGTTACACTTTGATTTAAGTACTATAATTCCTATTGCTATTGCTGGGACGAGTACACTAGAGTACCTTATGATGAATTATGAAACTGATGGTGAAGATGTTGTAACATCGAGTAAGGTTCTTTATGAGAATGTTACTACACAGGTAGAGTCTCCACCAACTTCAGAGACTACTCCTGTTATGGACTCAACTGTTGTTAACCTTAAGGGCATTTTGATGCTGCCTTCGGTTACTGCACCTTTGAACAATACTGTTGAGGCTCCAGTGAATGAAACATTGTAATATGAGCCAAGTATGTCAGTCCATCCTCCTACTCACCTTGAGCATGAGGATAATGAAGTCAATCAAGCCATTCCTGCAACTTCAACCAAGCCAACACCTACGGTTGATGTTACTGTTGTACCTACATCTTCTGCTTTGCTTCTGCTGCCACGACGCAGATAGATGTTGCTAAAAACAACTCTGCTCTAACTCAAAATGAACTTTTGCAAGCTTCAAGTTCTCCGGTGGAAATGAGACCACTCCCGTCGTTGTTTGACTACTTCTTAGATTGCATTGTCTATCTCACTATTTACAGGGAAGATGTTGTTGGACAAATGCGGCCAATGCAAAAAAAAACTAGACATTGTTGATTCCGAACTTCGCCAATTGAGGTGGCTGGTTAGAACATAAGTATAAATCTCTTTGACGTTGTTTACTCAAAAAAGGGGAGTGAGCAGCAAGATAGAAACTGTAAGGTTAAGTTGTTTTTTTTTTTTTGTAAGTACATGAACTTGATGTTTTAAAATTGCATTTCAAAGTTGTACTTATTGGCTGGTGACTATAATCTTTTTTGGGGTTATGTTTTTGTGTGTTGTTACTTTAATCCATCGGTAATACATTTTATGAAGTTCCTTAAAATTTTGGTTATCTTGTTAAGTCACTATTTTTTACCAATCTACGCCAAAGGGGGAGATTGTTAGACTTTATCTTACTGTGTGTGGGTCGGTCTATCCCTGTTGGTAGTATATTGTCAAAATAGAAGTTAAGTTAGGTAGATGCTGCAATTAAGAAAGGAAACCTGACTAAGCAATATGTTCGAGAGTGGATACAACTCAAAGAAAGACTACAATGCAAATTATTGTAAAGATTACAATATCAAAGTCAGAGTCGAAGACGAAGACAGATCTGAAGTTGAGATAGGAATTGAATACAAGTTGGATACTGAAACAGACTAACTGTAAGTATTAGTCTACAACAGTGTAGAAGTTTGACACTGCAAGTAGAGAACTTCGAAATGAATTAAAAATACAAAATCCGAGTGAAAGGTGCATAAAGGACTGAAAAACTTTATGGAAACGACGAGTCAAGATTCTTGAAGGAATAGAAAACTTAGTTGTTGAACATTGGATGATTTCAATAGGATTTACGATTGTAGACCGACGGGGTTTTCCGAGTTATATTGTATTTAGGACTGAATTCATAGATAGTGTAGATAGATTGAGTCTATAAATATTCAAGATCGCTACTGTGTGGATCATCTTTTTTACTTTAGTTTTGTAAGAAGGAGATATCACTATAGTGGTTATACACATTATCAATTTGATTAATTGATTGTTTAGGCTGAGCCTACGCAAACATTCAAGTCTTAGTACAATATCAATTATGTGTTTAGTTTTGATGTGTGTTTATTAGTTCATCACTAATTCGTTAATCTCCTCAGTTCCTCTAGTTTCCAAAACTTTAACAAAACCCATTTTTTTCTCCATGTAATTTTGTGATAAAAGATTAAAATATAAAAAATGCTTTTATAACCCATATGGTTGCAAGTGGGGCGGGGAACCCTATCTCTTGGAGGGCGAGGCGCAAGGCGGGACGGGGATTACCCTTGCCCCGCGAGGTGTCCCCGCCCTGTGCCCCGTACTCTCGCCCCGTGGGAAATCTCCGTGGGGATTCTCTCGGGTAATCCACATCTCCGCATGAGATCTTAGATCTGTAAAATTTTAAAAACTTATCCAAAAACTATTTCACATGAATTGAACCCCTCACAATCAACTAAACCTTTCAGCAAGTGAACCATTGCACCAATCATGCTTAATTGTCATGAGCATGTACTGAATCATATTTATTCTTTACTAGATTTGTATTTGCATTAACCTTTTTTTTTTGAGTGAGGATGCATTAAGTTTTGAAAAAATCTCATGCATTCGATTTATTATCTAATAATTTGTAACTAAATGAATATAATATTATCAAAATAAATTTTAATTCAATCTAACTAAAACTTTTATTAAGACTAAATTGCCATATATACTTTATAAATAATGTAATATGATAGATACATATTTTATATTTGCAATTAACATGGTAGATGGTGTACACACCACTACAAAATATATAATTATAACCAAATTTACCTTACTAAATAATTTATTATAATAAACTATAAATTTAAATCTAATACAATACCTGATTATTTAATACATGATACATAATATAGTCATAAAAATTGAATATTTAATGTATTTGCAAATCATTCTAATTAAATAGTTTTGATTAATTATCATAATTCATTAATATAATACAATACATTTAGAAGTCATAAATTATATAATTATATAGTTTATTTTTTATTTATCATGATTCATTAATATAATACAATACATGTAGTTATATATACAGATGAAAATATGTTGGCTAGTTAACATATAGTTATTTTGTATCTATATGACACATAGTTTATACTTTTGAGTTTTTTATCTATATGCCACATGATTTATAATCATGTGACTGCCCCAATTTTACCGCAAATTGGGCCCCGCCCGGCCTAAGCTCACGTGGACCTCCGAGCCGGTCTCGCAAGGTCAACGAGAGCCTAGTCAGCCTTCCAATCCATCATTTTCAGTACATTTAACATTTCAGTTGAGTTATTAATATTTTCAAGATTTAAAAATTTAGCGGAAGCAACTAATACATTAAATAACTCAACAAAAATATCAGGGAGTTAGGCAACCTAATTGTGGAACCCAGTAATTATCGTCAGATGAGAGTAAATACAAAATATACAAAAAAAATTCACCTAGCTATGAAGTCTTCCCTCTGCTACGCGTCTGCGGCTCTGCACTCAGTCAAAATAAAAATGACGAGCCCAGGTAAGTAAATCCAGTATGACATATACACAACATTTCACCAAATCCAAAACAACAGTTCACGATATCCAAAGCAGTCGAATTCATGCTAATAGAACGAAATGAATCAAGAACGCATGAATATAACAGACTGTAAACAATACATCGATGAGTGATGTCAAATAACAAGGAGTCCCGACCAAAAAGTCGTTGAGTCGCGGCAAAAGCCCAGCAGACTCGGGTTTAGGGCGAGCCCCATGCCTCCCAACCCTAACCCCTGCCGACTATGAGATATCTACAGACCCGGATAAGTGTCTCCAACGTACACTCAATTAGGAGATATCTACAACGTCCGGATAAGAGCTCATATCGCAGATAAATAGTAACCATGACTCGCTTGCCAATGGACCCCCTCAATCGACAACAATTTAACGATAGCTATCATCACAAAGCAGAGAACAACAATAAAGCTATCAACACTAAACAACAACAGTCAATGGAAAGACATGAAATATTGTATAAGTCCCTACTGGTTTACTTACCTCGAGAAATCGCGAATCTCAAAATGTCTCGTTCGCGTCTCGATTTGCGCACCGACACCCGACTCCTAGTCCCTGGTGTCCCTTTAAACATTTTAGGCATATTTTACGTAAAATCATGCAAATCACAGCCAAATAAGGTGAATAAACATCACCTCCATCCCCCGTCGTCGCATCCGACCGGTCAATAACGCGCCACCGCGCTATCGGCGCCGCTATCGCGTCGCTGCCGCTGCCTCGCCGGAGCGCCACCGCCGGCCACTCGCCGGCGCCGCCGGTTGCCCCGGAGCCGCCAAAACCGCCGCGCCGCTGCCGACCTTCAAGCCGTCTCACCGCGTTGGGTCGCGTCGCCGCGCTCGCACGCCATCGCAGCCGATCCGACCCGCTGCCGTGCCGGAGTCGCTGCCGAGCGCCGCCCGCCGCGAACCGCCGTCCGCGATTGATCTGCGAGTTGCTCACTGCTGCTGGCCCGCCGCTACGCCAACCTCCGCCGCGCAGCGTCGTCCGCGTCGCGCAGCCGCCAGCCGCGCTCCCGTCCACGCCACCAGTCGTCGTGCTCTGCTGGTCCATCTCCGCCGCTGCCAACCTCCGCGCTGGCCTCCGCGTGGCCGCTGCACCGACGAGCCGACCGAGCCGCCGCCGGCTGGAGCTGGTTCGCCAGGGTCGCGCCGGGAGCCGCCGGTCATCATCGTCCTCCCGATCTCTTTTTTTTTTCTTCTCTCTGTCGTTTTTTTCTCCCTTTTTCAATCATTATCTCCTTCATATATATATATATATATATATATATATATATATATATATATATATATATATATATATATATTGTTGTAAATTGAGTTGGAATCTGTTAACTGTAGAGAAGGAAAATAAAAGACTAAGAACTTCTACTACTACAAACTAATACTACAAAGGAGAAGAGAAGAAATGAGATAGTTGGAATGAGAAGTTTTCATTCAACTTGGTGTGCTCTTACAATGAAGTTAGTATCCTTTATATAGGTCATTTGGTATGATGATGACAAATGTGTCTTAGCAATGTGGGACTAAAACATACACCCCATGTACATTGAAATTGTTACAAAGAACATGACAATACACGCACAGGTGGAAGTACATAACTACACAATATGTTGGTGTACATGCATGGTCATCCACACTTCACAACACTCCCCCTTAGATGACACTTGCTTAGAGATTGTGCCTCGTTAAAACTTCTACTAAGAAAAACCTTGTGGGAAAAAATATAGTAAAAGAAAAAAGAGTACACTATTCTCATAAATATTAAGACGGGTATAATATTGTTAAGATTGCCTCATTAAAAACCTTGCTAGGAAAACCCAGTGGGATAAAACCATAGCGAAAGGAAAAGAGTGCAATACACTAATCAATCTAGATAAAGAGTTTTAATATTGTTAGAATTGCCTCATTAAAAACCTTTGCAAAGAAAACCCAAAGGGATAAAACCATAGCAAAGGGAAAAAGAGTGCAATACACTAACCAATAACTCATTTTGATTCTCCCCCTCATATTCACATGGGTGAGACATCTTGTGCATTTTGCTGCACATGGACATCGTTTTCTATATGAATCATTTAATGCTGAAGCATATGATTGTCACTCTTTTGTGTATAGTACTTGCATCAAGTAATTGATTCATAACTTGTTGCTACTGAATGATCCTTTGAACTTTGAGTTCATATTAATTTATACATGGATCATAATACAACAAATTTAATGCAATTTGATGTGTTTCAAGCAATTTCACGCCATTCCTTTTGAATTGGCTTATATCTCCCCCTAATGGTGGGAAAATTGCTTCATCAAAGTGACAATTAGCAAAACTTGCTATAAATAATTTCCCTATTAGGGATCCAAGGCATCTTATAATATAATTAATGGAGAGTTAAATCAATATACGTCTCCTATTGATTTGCCTTGAGATAATATCCAATGATAAAAAATCAGTTCAATAAAGGATGTCCGTGCGAATTTACGATATTATCGCATTATCGATAATTATGGATAATCAAATAGATCTTTCCATATTATGAATGTCATTTGATTTATGACGACATTCGTTTTAATGTGCCTTATATATTCAGAAGTTAAAGCCGATAATATTATACTCAGATTAAATCATATTCATATAGATAAATTTTCTATTATTCTGAGTAGACTTCTTCTGAACAAGACATTAACAATAAAATTGTTGTACCAGATATTACCTGAACATTAGCCTCTGCTAAGTTCGAATTCGAGAAATACTCATTTTATATTATAATGTACATGCATGTAGCACGATACGCAAGACATAAACTCATCGCCCATATTTAGGTCACGATTTAAACACATATCGATGTGTCTGTTTTATCGAGCCATTTTCAATGATAAAATTCATAATATTTTGCCTTTGATTTTGAAGGCATGGTAAATGTCACAAAAATATTCGGGCATATATATGACAATATTTAGGCAAAATAGTCTTTCATATATGATCAAAAAATGTCACAATTATGAGCGCTCATTGTCAATAATTATTTGCCATTTGTAGTGGTGCACCACTTTTATTCCAATTTTTTGTGGAATTGTCAATACGACATTTACCTGATATTTTCACCTTTTCCACGTCCATAAATTTATTATTGCGATCATGATCATTATATGCAACATATGCTTCTTAATTTGAAGTTGAACTAATTGACTGGAGCGATATTATATTTATAATATCTCATTATTTTACTCTATTACCACCATGAGACAATAAATCAATCCTTAATATTTATTGAATTGACGTGCGCACTCGATATTTGTTGCGAAGAATAAATCGAGGCGGGCCACGTGACCCTTTTATTGTCTCATCATCATATTTCCACATAGCCTCAACATAGAGGTAATTAAAATTGTGGAATTATAATTAATATTTGATCGATTAAATTTTGTAGCATGAGACCCAAATAGCTCATTTTGAGCTTTTTGGAGCATTACCCTTTTGGTATGTATATATATAACTCCATAAGGTGAAAATATATATAAAGTGAAATATTCACTTTTCAAATCTCTAAAGAGAAATTTGTGAATGATTGTGTACAACATACAACCTCGCATGGATACAAGCTTTATTCATAATTTGTAATATTTAATTATCATGACAAGAATTATAATAAGATAACAAATTCAACTATGGTTGATTAATATTTTGAAAGTAAATATAATATAAAATAATTTTCTCTTTTCTTTTATGTAAAAAATAACATATGATTAAGTATATGTTCACAACTTGATTTATTAATAATCAAATGTACTATTCGTATGAGTTGGTGGGACAACCTCCAGGTTGGGTGGCGAGACGTCTCCCTTTCAATGTTTAGCTTTACCGGGGACAAGGCTTACCCACTATCAACTCAAACTTATAGCATTATTTGTATTATAAAATCAAGAATAGAACAATAACTAATCATTTGTAGTTTTAAGAGAAAAATTATATGTCACACATTGACTTTTGATTTCTGATGTAGAAGATCGTACAAGACGCAACTACAGAGCATACTTTCGCAATCGGTGACGTTATAATGCATAGTATATGAATAAAGTATGCATATAGAAGTTATGCATGTAATAAAGGAAGCAACCATGATAATATATAAATAAATTGAACTTATTTAAATAACAAAAGTTATACCTTCCTAGCTTTGTCTCCTTAACAAGCCTTCTTGAACTTCAAGATCTCCTTAATGCTAGAGCAAGCTCGTGCTGATAACGTGTTGTAAATTGAGTTGGAACTTGCTAAGAACTAGAGAAGAAAAATAAAAGACTAAGAACTTCTACTACTACAAACTACTACTACAAAGGAGAAGAGAAGAAATGAGATAGTTGGAGTGAGAAGTTTTCATTCAACTTGGTGTGCTCTTACAATGAAGTTAGTATCCTTTATATAGGTCATTTGGTATGATGACAAATGTGTCTTAGCAATGTGGGACTAAAACATACACCCCATGTACATTGAAATGGTTACAAAGAACATGACAATACACAGACCAGTGGAAGTACATAACTACACAATATGTTGGTGTACATGCATGGTCATCCACACTTCACAACATATATATATATAATATATATACATTTTCTTTTTCTTTTCTTTTTGATTTCAAATCAAAATGTCCTCGAGATTCGTGCAACGCGCGGCTCGAGGCACCAACCCGCCTGAATTCAAAATCTCGATACTCGCGCTACTCGCAACACGAGGCATATCCAATGTACATTTTAAACCCACATAAAATCACTATCTCGGTCCCACGTCGGCACGCGACTCGAGGCGCGTCCTTGTTCGTGTTTCGACTCACCGAATTTCCTCGCATAATTAGCATTTTCATCTCAAATTGGATTCGGACATACGTATTTCGACGAGTGGGGCCCACATACGACCTTGACTTGACACGTGGCACAAGTCAAATTTTCGGGCCGTTACAATTTATACTTTTGGAAATATACAAGGATGCTCTTATTTTATGTGTTTGTTGTTTGGAATGAAACGAAGCTTCTTTACTTACGTTTAAAATTGAATCTATTTGTATTTACTAATATTTTTGAGAGATAGTAGTCTAAGTTAGTGTATCTTTCATAATATAAAAGTAGTCAAGTGACAAAAAAGACCGAAAATTGATGATAAAAACATGTAGTTAAAATTTATTTAGTGGGGCGCCCCGCGGGGTGGGGTGTGGGGGGCAAAGTTCTCCCCACGGGAGAATTTGCGAGGATGAAACCCCGCCACGCGCCCCGCGGGGATGGGGACGGTATCTTTAATCCCCGTCCCGCCCTGCCCCACTTGCAACCCTAATAACCCAGAAACTTAACATATTTGTTTGTGTGTTAGTGTGTCATGTGATGCACCTAGGATTATGTACTCGCCATAATAGACAACACCCAAATAAGTGGGCTAAATTTTTAGTAATTAAGGGAAAATACACTAATACGTTCTTTAAAAAAAAATACATTAATACACATGTAATATACTGTTCAAATTGGAGCCTTATGTTGAGTGGGGCATGAAGCGATCGCCCTTTGGGCCCTATCTCCAGGTCGACCCTGTCTCAAGGCCGATATGGCGATTGTAGGTGCGCTGGAGTTTGAGTTGTTATACAAGTTTGAGGCATGGGTTATGTTAATTATTTTATTTTGATTAATTGAGTTAGAATTAGATTTATACTTAAAGTCATAGTTCTAGAATTACATGGAGTTCAACGTTAGTGCAATGTCTCTGTATTTTGTTATAGTCCTAACAATAAGATAATTACTATATCTTTCCATTTAATTGTGCAAAAAATATTGAGATTATGGACCCAATTATCGATTGGAGCATGTATATATTAATTACGCCCATTTGGCAGACCCACTTATCGACTCAGCCTGTATTAATTATGGGAACGGCTAATCGGACCTCACTTTTTAAAAATAATTGAAATAAATTCTAGTATATTGTAAAAAATTTAAAATGTTTCTTCCATAAAATTGAAATAAAGTGTAGTATTTTGTAGAACTTTTTTATATTTATATTAACATACAAATGAAACAGAAATAATAAACGGGTAGGTTGGTAAAGAAAATATTAATGTAAATGGTTTTGAGTTCAAATCTTGGCTCTATCTTTTTTTTTTTTTTTTTTTTAGAAAATGTGGACATTAACTTGGGGTGCATAGATTGGATCCAGTTCAATGAGGGTTAATCTGTAATCTAATTCAAATATTGCAGATTGAGAAATCGCAATCCAATCCGTTCCATTTATTTTGCTAATCCGACTCGATCCAATTTACTAAATGTGAACCGAACTAAATCAAGTTATACAGATCGAGAATTATAAAATTAATATTAATAAAATATAAAATTGATATTTTAAATTAAAAACTATGTAAATCCTTATAAGTAAAAAAGAAATTTATGGTTGTCAAAACGTCTCTAGTGAAATAGATAAAGTGTTACTTGGCAAAAGATAATTTAGGGAGGCCATTGGTTTGACTCCTACTAAAGTTTTTTTAAAAAATGCTTAGAAAGAAAAATGTTGAATACTAATTTTAATTCAAACATATTGGTTTGAACATTTTCTCTATTTGTTTGACTAGATAGCTTAAATGTGTATTTAAATATAAGATTTAACTAAAGTTGCAAATATTTAAATTTTCAAGTGTATATAAATAAATAGTAGATGAATTAGTAACGTACGAATGCTAACGCCATCTAAATATAATTCAAATTTGTAAGAGCATATGTGTATGTATGATGTAAGGTATATAAAAATTAATTGGACTTAATTACGGATTGGATTTGCGAATTAAGATGTGCAATCTGCAATTTAATCTAATCCGTGCAGATTGCAACTTTTGCAATCCAATCCAATTTAACAAAGTCAAATTACATATGAACCGGTTAGAGCTAAACAAACTGGATCGAATTGGATCTACGGATTTCATGAACACCCCTACATTAACTAAGGGTCGAGCTTAGCCGGGCTTGGGCTTTACATGTAAGCCTAGGCTTAGTCCAAATTAAATCAGACATTGGAGTGATTTCAAATGGAGCTGCGACATACCATTCATCATTTGATGGTTATAAGGGGGAAGGTTCTTGTGATGTGTTGTTCTTATAGGTATAGCTTTAAAGTCAACTGATGCTCTAATTTGATGTAGGAAACTGCATTAAGCATTAAATTAAGCTGAATGAAAGCATTTGATCCATGTAGCCGACCTAATTAATTTTGTTGTTGATGATTATTTTCTCACCGTTATAAACTGATATAGAAGCTTCTCATGATAATGAGAGACGTATTTGACAGGCATTTGAAGTGACTAAGGTATTAAAATTGGACAAACATGCACACTTCCTTTAGTATCATCTTAAAATGAGCTAGAGAAGATGTTCCGTGCAGTCCTTTTTCCATCGAAAATCTCACGTAATCTGCTACAGTAGTTTCTCTGCATTGAAGTTTTTAATTATTATTTGGAATTGGTACATTTCTGCTTGTATATTCAACCCTCAATTAGCTATTTGCAGGACAACGTTCAATACCGCAGTTGGACCCATTTGCATAATCTTCTGCAAGCTATCTGTCGGGCAATAGTCGTAAGGACCATAGAGTTCTGCATAAGGGTTTCTGATTATGGATGATCGATGTGGATCATAGTTATAACCCAAATTGTCACTATCATAATTGGTGCTTTAACCATTGTCTTTCGATGGCTTGCAATACTCCATTATTATGACACATTCTTTTAATGATCAAGCAAATGATGCCTTTAGAGTATATGAAGCTTATCTTTTCAAAGAGGAGATTGAATATGTTATCGAGAACAAGCAAGTTGATTCCGTTGCTGCTTTTTGTGTTCTTCATCTTCATCCCTGTTCCCACATATGCCATTTCCTTCATTATGTCAAGGATCCCAAGAGGAATTAAATTAAAACTTAGATGTTGCATGCACAAACCTAGAGATGATATCTTGTCCTCGCAAACCTCGATCGCCCATTGAACCAATTCATCATCCTTCATTTCTCCGGCATACAACTTTTTTATCCATGGTAAGGAGGACAAGATATCCTCTCTAAGTTTGAGCATAAAACATCTAAGTTTTAATTTAATTCCTCTTAGGATGCTTGATATAATGAAGGAAATAGCATATGTGGGAACATAGATGAAAATGAACACAGAAAGCAACAACAAAATCAACTTACTCATTCTCGATAGCATATTCAATCTCCTCTTTAAAAACATAAGCTTCATATACTCTAAGGCGTCATGTGCGTGATCATTGAAAAAATTTGTGTCATAATAATGGAGTATTGCAAGCCATCGAAAGGCAATGGTTAAAGTACCAATTATGATAGTGACAATTTGGGTTATAACTATGATCCACATCGATCATCCATAATCAGAAACCCTTATGCAAAACTATGTAGTCCCTACGACTATTGCCCGATAGATAGCTTGCAGAAGAACCATGGAACACATTATGCAAATCAGTCCAACTGTGGTACTAAATGTTGTCCAGCAAATAGCTAATTGAGGTGAATATACTTGTGCTGAAAAATGATGCAACAAAAATTCTTGGGCCGGCGTGGTTTGCCAAGACTATGCTCGGAGCTCTTAAATTTATCATTAGAGATAAGCTGCAACGCGAAAATAAAGAACATCATTAGAGTAAGGAAATTGAATCACAGTAGAAATTTTATGGCAGAGAATCGTGCAAAGTTGAGGTTGAAATGCAAAATACATACCTGCAAAAGATCCACAATATTTACTACTAGACCTACATGTAGAGGAGGAACATCAACTCATTCACCTTGACAAAGAACTTGCAGGCCACCAAGTTGATCTTGTAGGAGAACTGTAAAAAAACCGTCATCCGAATGCTTGGTAGTACTCATTGTGAGTTCAGGTTCCGGGCATTCTGGAAAGTAGTGGCCAAGAATGAATAGCCTCTCCGAACATCCAATGTCATTTAGGCGGCTGGGATTGAGCCCAAGTGCCTCGGACAATAACTCAAATAATGCAACCCCTAATTTCATGATTTGTCTTATGTATTCCTTTAATGGATCTCTACAAACCAAAATAACTCAACTAAGAAAATACTAAAACTAAGAGGAAGATAATTAATTGAATTTTAATTTCAAGAACAACATTAACTCATTCATAAAATTCAAATAAGAATCAAAGATATTTTCAACAAAACACCAATATCCAAAATCAACTGAAAACTCATATTAAACAATGAAACCGTTCAGATAAGAATATGGGGGATTGATACAAGCATTCAACATGAACTCTAAAATAATTTCTTATCACTATGAAGCCTTGAGATTCTAATGCTTTCAGCCCAAAAAAGCTACATCCATGTTGAATATACAATTTGTTGTTTCTAATAATTATTAGGACATCGGAGCATCCTTTCCACCTATTCCCTTGGGCCATGTACAGACATTGTCATATGTTAATTAGGCAACCATGTGCGACTCTATTTCCGTCTACACACGCCCAACTAAACACCTTGGTGGCACGAGTTTTGCTCCAAAAGGCTACTGTGTTATTTGGAGAGAAATCTACACTTATATTTTTCATTCTAAAGACATCCTTAGCCATGTGGATTATATTTCATTATACTCATCTGCAACATCATTACATGTCAAGAAACCTAAAGAGGGGGGACTCCACTGGTTGAAAGGGGATTTTAAACAGACTTCTCACATTCTAAGCAGGCTGCATGTTACACTCCACAATCCCTTAGATTCAAAACGGCTAAAGAGGAAACGGTTTGAAAGACTTAAAAGTTAAAATCAATACGAATCGATACCACCCGTTTAAGCCGCTTTTTATAAGGGACACATACGCACGACTAAGCCTTAAGTAAAGCAATAAATAATGTTAATTACGTACAAAACTATCAAAAAGAAAAAAGAAATTGAACAAACTATATATATAAATATAAAATTTAGTATAACTATATAATACTAAGGCATCTCATCAATGACATATAGATTTAATATATAACTTCGAAAATAACCTCTAATAGGATATGAACCACGCATTATAATTACGAAAATGTAAATTTAATAAGCAACTGAATATAAAATTAAAATTAAAATAATATGTATGAGTATGAACAAATTATGTAATATAAAATCTAAATATGCAATGCTAAATAAATTCAGAAGATGACAACGAAAATATCAAATGCCTGCTGCTAAAAATTAGAAGTATTTACTTAAAATTAAAAATAAAAATCACTTTTATATAAATTAGGTTAGAATGAAATATAAATGTGATCTTTCTAGACAATATTTTCTCCACGTGTAATGCGTACAAAGCTTACATAACAAGACAAACGAAACTCCAATTTTTTCTCCCCCATGTTTCATTCCATCACTATAGATGGAAAAAAACACAATGCATATTTTTTTCTATGTATAACATTATCATTAAAATCCTGCACTTATTCTGGGACGGAGGCTTTGTTGTTGTTATAGTTATAATTTTTAGATGATCAAATCAATGCTATAGTGCATAATCCACCTATTCCATCAAGTTTAAAGTAATTATAAATGAAATCTTACCCTCATTAAGTATGGAAGATATGTGCATGCATCTACTTTCTCTATTCTGCTTTGTTTAAGGGCCAAACAACCATAGAGAGACTCAATTACATGTATAATACTATAATGAAGCCGATCCTAATTGATTTGAGATTAATTGAGACTTTATTGTTGTTTTCATTGAAATATATATTTGGATAATTGGATGCGTCCAAATATCCTTGCTTTGTGAAAACTAACAAGCAAAGCAATTCACTAAAGTTTTATCTAGGGCAAGTACCTCACTCACAATTTAATGAAAAACTACTTCCCTACAAGCTCAATTTATTTGAAGAGTACATCTAGACATCAATAAGTAGCAAGTACTGCCTAATTTAACATGATATATGACATTAATCAAACTGTCATAAAAGACCTTTACGAGGATTGTGTAACCCCAATGAGGTTGGATATGAGAATGCAGTCACAAGTTCGTACATCCAAATGTTCAAACCATAATATATATCTTCGCTTCATAGGGGCAAAATGAACATAAGAGAATGAAGTTAAAACAAATGATGGAGATTTCATGGTTTGATTACTATTGTTGGTGCTTGGATGTCAGGTTGAGCAATACTCTTTCCTTTTATGTCCCAAATCCACGCACTCTTTTCATCAAACTTGACATCTCTGCTAACAATGACTGCATTGGTAACCGGATTGTACAATTTGTACGTTCCAATCCTCCCTGGAATATAGCCAATAAATATGACCTTCACGCCTTTGTCATCTAACTTCTTCCTGTTAGCATCAAGAACATGTACATATGCAGTGGATCCAAACACCTTCAAGTGTTTGACACTTGGCTTGTAACCACTCCAAGCCTCTTATGGGGTTATATGGGACACACTTTTTGTGGGAGACATATTCAGTAAATAAACTGAACATGCAACTGCTTCAGCCCAAAAAGAATCAGGTAGACTTTTGGCCTTCAACATACTATGAGCCATGTCTATAATTATACTATTCTTCCTCCCTGAAACACCATTATGTTGCGTTGTCTGTGGTGGCATGATCTCATGTTTAATCCCATGACGATCACAAAACTTTGAAAATGTCGAGGACGTGTACTCACCACCACCATCTGTCCTCAAAGTCTTGATGTAGCGTCCACTCTGTTTCTCCACAGTAGCCTTGAACTTCGAAAGCAACTAAAGGCATCCAGACTTAATCTTTAAAGTATACACCCAAATCATCCTGCTGCAGTCATCAATAAAAGTCATAAAATATTTGCTTCCTCCTAGTGAAGCAGTCTGCGTTGGACCATAAACATCTGAGTGAACCAACTGTAGTAGAGATTTGGCACGCCTTGGAGTGTTGGAAGCAAACGTTCGTCTATGTTGCTCCCCCGAAATACACCCCTCACAAAATTGCTCTGGATGTTGAATCACAGGCAATCCTTTCACTAAATTCTTATGAGTCAGCAACTTCAGACTTTTGAAGTTCAGATGACCATATCTTAGATGTCATAGCCATGACTCATCAGAAACAATGGATTTAAAACACGGATAAGATCCTGTCTTAATCTCAATCTGAAATAACCTATTTTTCAAAAGAGACTTAAAAATGATCATACCTTTAGAGTCAAATACAGTGAGATGACTATCTTTGAAATCCACTTTGTACCCCTTCTCTAGCAATTGCCCCAAACTTAGCAAATTGCATATCAATGTCGGTACATATAACACATCTAAAATATACTAATGATCACCATTCTCCAACTTGATCAGAATTCTTCATTTTCCCTTAACTGGAAGTTTCCTATCATCAGCAAACTTGACCTCTGTCAACACCGACTCATCCAACTCATCAAAAAATTCTCTATTGCCACACATGTGGTTAGAGCATGCACTGTCGAGATACCACATGTTACTCTGAGCATTCTCCCGGGCTGATGAAACCATCATTAGTGTCTGATGACACTCCTCATCTCGATTTGTCTGCTCCTCAGACTCCGACTCTGACTCTGACTCTGATGATTGCTTTATCCTGCATTGTCTAGCTATATGCCCAAATTTGCGACAGTTGTAACACTGAATCCGATTTCTCTGTTGATTGCGACCTTCGTCTCGTCCACGACTTTTATTTATATCCCACCACTGCTGATTATTATTTTGACATCTGCCATTGTTGTTGACTTTATCACGGCCTTTGAACCCATAATTCTTCTTTAGCTTCGGGACAACCGTAGTCTTCAATGCCTGCTCAGTAGACTTGACTTTTCACTCTTTTCATTGATTCGTTGCTCATGTGCTCGTAATGAACCAATGATTTCTTCAACTGACTTGGTCTCATAATCTTTCCCGGACTCCATAATAGCAACTACTACGTAGTCGAACTTCGTGGTCAAGGTGCGCAAAATCTTCTCGTTCACATCGAGATCGGCGACATCTTCGCCATTCATCTTTAACTGATTGACGATCGTCTGAACACGATTGGTGTACTTCTCTATATCTTCGGAGTCGTCCATCTCGATCAACTCGAATTGTCGCCTCAAAGTTTGCAACCGAACTTTCTTGGCTTTCGTACACCCTTGTAGGACGTCTCTAAAGTGTCCCACGCTTCCTTTGATGTCTTCGCCGTTAAGAGAGAAACTTAAGCATAAAACTAAGCATTTAATTAAGTTTCCTTGCGATAGGCAACAACATTTGAACCATTACTCATTTAATAATTAAACAGTAGAGGTGGTTTCCACTTGAGACTAATGAAGATGTTATGTGTCGTAAGCCAATTTAATAAAGGGACATTTCCCATGCTTTTGATTTTAATTCCTAATGATTAGCTAACAATTAATGAATCTAAATTAAGAGATAGATAGGAAAAAAAAATGATTGATAGCTCTATATTAATGCTGAGCTACCAAGATTAATTTCTATGCACGTTCTCAAAAAAAAGATTAGTTTCTATATATGCACATTTTCTACTTATAATGCAGTGCGAGATTAGCTTTCTATGCATCTTTTTCTACTTATATATTATATACTATCAGGTTCATGAGCATATTTCTTTTAATTTTAAATGTGTCAGAAAAGAAAACAGTGTAAGAAACAATCCACTATTAGATACCACTAAGTGTTCAAAAGGTACAAAAATAAAGAAAAATAGACACACTTTAAAGTCCTAAAAACAATAGGAAAAAAAAAAAACTTGAAAGGCTACCATTTTATTTGAAGTAAGACTAACCACCTTACTTTGAGAACCAACAAATTTTTTTTACCCTTGTATGCACATCTCAAGTTGCATTCTAATACTTTGCATTGTGTCTTGCTGCCATTTTTCAGCAATCCTATAACACAATTACTCCTATAACGCAATCATTAGGGCTCTGTTTGGTAAGCACAAACTAGCTAATAAGGTAGTTTATTTGTTAAGCTGTGTTTGGTTTGTAGCTTATTTTAAAAATAATCTAGATGATAAGCTCCCAATTGAAACGCTACTCTTAGTAGCGTTTGAACCGAAAATCCGTCGTTTGGATTTTTTCTCGCGATTATACCCTTATTTTTACGGTATTAATAAATTAATGCCCTTGCAAATTAGAGGAAACAAAATACGCAAATACTTAAACAAATCCCGCGAATATTAGTACCCCGCCATTATACCCTGGTAGAGTTAAATAATACGTTATATAATACGTTATTAAAACTTATTGAATTTAAAATTAACATATAGCTTAATATTGTTAATGAAAAAAATAGTGATTAATAATTAACTAAATATTATAAAACAAAGAATTTCACTAAAATTAAAAATCATTACACATTAATTTCTTAATTATAGATAATCTTGTTAGATATTTATTACATATTAAATAAGTTTTAACAACGTCGAGTATAAAAATATTTTTAGATGTTATAAAAATATTTTTTAATGTAGTGTTTGAGTGGTGGGCTATCCTACATATTTTTAATTTTTTTTTTACTAACCTACTATTTTTTTAAGTTATAGAGAGACTTCTCTAGAAATGAAGAATATTCGCAATAACATTGCTTCTCAATTATGGATGATGCATTAGGTATATGTATAGTTATCCAAGTCGTTTATTGTATTTTATTTACATGTGTTTATTTTTTGCGAATTCTTATAAATTAATATAGAGTTATTTTCATGTAAGCACACACATAATTTAGTTTTCTAAATAATATAAATTATTTTTTACAGTCGAAATGATGGAGAGAGAGTCTAGTTGATGGTAGTTTAATACATTCAAGTTGTTTCCCACATTATTAAAGTTGTTTCCCACATTGATCAACCGGAAAAGCAACAAATTTGATCAAACTACTTGAACAAAGTGTTAAATAATCATATTCAAGATAGAATATTTAAATCATCAAAAATGGGTTTTGTTACAAAAAAAGAAAAAAAAAAAAAAAAAACTACTTGAACATGTGTTCTAAACAATTACAATTTCAAATTAAGCGAAAAAAGAGAGAGAATGTTTATGATTTAATGAAAATTTGACTCAGAGTGAGCAAGATCTAAAAACTTGTATTCTATGGAGGGAAATTTGAATTGGGACAAAAAAAAAAAAAAAGAAAAGAAGCAAGAAAGAGCAAATTGAAAATTGAAAACTAACAAAAGGCATGAAATAGTATAGCAAGAAACCGAAAAATAAATAATGAAGATTACCATATGCCCACGAGCTAGACTGTGTGCATTGTAGTCTTGAAAGAACCGAAGTCTCATATGCCCAAGTTCTTACACTATGTACGAACTTCACGATAATGAAGTAGGACCGTACTCAAGATTGCTCCGTTTAAGATCTCATTTCCTCATAAAACACCGGCCATTGTGACGCACATGTGGGCTTCAAATCTGCATTAGAAAACGAAAAATAATGAGAGCAAACACCTAATAAAGTTAGAATTGAATTGAGTTTCTTCATAAAAAATTTCTCAAATCTTTTTCCATGTAAACAATCGAGTTAACTTGCAAAACCTTAAGGCTCTATATAAGTAATTCAATCAACTTAATTACAAGCTTCCACACAAATTAAAATTGAGAATTTATCCATCTATTATATTAAGCCGAAATTAGAATAAAACGACAGAAAACTTAAATTCAAATAGAGAATTAAGTAAAATATATTAACTTCAATAATAAGAAAAAAATTGAATACGCCAAGTACAAACTATAAAGTCTAATTAGTTATGAATTCTTCCTATCAATTTTTACAAGTACCTTTTTTTATCTTATCAACATTCTCTAATGTGATTGAGATAAGATATGAACGGAAAAACAAGCTAGTTATGCTAGGCCAATACTACCACAAAAAAAGGAAACAAGAAAAAAGAAAAACATAACAAGTGGTTTGACCCATTAATGTGTGAACACTTGCTTGTGGAGATTCCGTACAATTGTACATAGTGTTCAATATTTACCTCAAACTCTATAAAAAGAAAGGATAACTTTGAAATTATGACTGTAAATAATAGAATTAGTTGGTGTAAAAGCTTTAGACACCTTGACCAAAAAAAAAAGAAAAAAAAGAGTAAAAGGGTGGTTGCACTGCCTTCTCTCATGTACCATGTGGAACTCTCAATTCTTTCAACCACATCTTCCACGTAAACGACCTTGCCTTCTCTCATGCACTGCCTCATCAACTCTAGGAATTTTAGGTAGAGGTGAGAATGACGATACACAACAAACCCAATCATGTGGATGCACTTCACTATGACTTGGATCATATAGTGCAGTTCTTCATGAAGCTCTAGGTTGTATTGGGAGATCATCCCGCATGAAATGATTCACCCGTGCATTCTCAAGTTGAGGAGGACTGCATCGAGCATTTTACCCCGGCACATCGAAGTATATGTCAATGCCTCGAAGGCAGAAATTTTTGGAATTAATAAAACTATTTGATTACTCAATCAAAGGCAAGGCGGAATCAAATTGTAATGGATGCTAAAGCCAACAAGTAGTGATTGTATATATTGGGATCATATTACACTTGCCTTTTCAAAGCTGCATCCCAATCATTATGTTCCTTATAGTTAAAGCTCATCAAAACCGAACTTGTCCTTTAGCAAATCGACCTTAATTTGAACGAATTACCAAGATAAGGAGAATGTGGGAATAAGCAGGAATCCAGATATCATTAATTATTAGCTAAAACACGATTTAGCAGTAGCTAGATAGCTACCATCTTCTAGTTATTAACTTCATATGTTAATTTGAAACTGCTCTCTATTAAAATAACAGCACCAATACAAATGTGTTATATCTTAAAGACTATAAATCTCTTGTATCAAAAGATGACAATGGACAAGAGTAAAGAACTACCCTGTTACAACTTTGAACTGAACTTTGCATTGGTATTAATAATTAATGTCTAGATGCCTAGATGGCATCAAAAGAGATTTACAGTATCAAATTCTCCTAAAAATTTCATTGGCGAGTTGGTCGGAGAAGCTGTGATCAAGCTTACATTGTTGCATCACAATTGAAGTATTTAAGGCACTAAAATGTATTCTCTTTTTAAGAAATCACAATAAAATGTAGTTACTTACCTTTTCCTTTGATCCAGCACTTCCAACAACATATCAACCCATTAGCTTGGCTAACTGTCCAATAAGCTGACCAACGGCACCACAAGCTGCTGATACGAACACATAGTGAACTCCTTCCTTGGGAGAGCATATCTCATTAAAACCAACATAAGCAGTCATGACAGGCATGCCTACGAAGCAAATCATGAATAGGCAATTTAGATTGAGCATGAAAATGACAAATCTCATCAAGTTCACTTGAGTGGAAGTATGTTTTTTTAAAGAAACAGATCAATATAAATGTGTTGATTTCTACATATGCTACCCCCCCTGTATCATCATAAACCTTTGAAGATGCAAGGGAGAGAAAACGGACACAGAGATTTGCACAAGAGATTGAGAGATGGTGCAGATAGGGCAAAACGCAAAATTAAAACTGTTAGAGATAGAACTGAGAGAGGAAGTTCAGCTCAACTGAACAATGCTGTGTGTATACACTCTGACTATGGTTAGGATGTAACTGTGGTTAGCCTTACCATAGTTAGTTTAACTACTGTGTAACAGAATTAGTTAGATAGTTGTGTAAACAGTTGTCTAGGTGATCTATATAAGTTGTGATATCGTGATTTTACAAGTTAATGAAGAATGGTTTTCATTTCTGAGAATTTCTATGTGTTCTGCATTTCTTGAACACAGTTGTTCTTCATTGTTTGTGTTGTTGTTCTGTGTTGAGATGTGTTGATTGATCAGCCTTGTTAGGTTTGATCTTAACATGGTATCAGAGCAGGGAGTCATGGCTTAAGCTGATTCAGATTCAGCTGTCTCAGTGAGGAACAAGAAGGTTGTCTTACCAGATGTCACTGCCATTGCAAGAGCTTTGAATTTCAATCTTCCAATGAAGCTTGATGACAGTCCCGCCGTTGAATGCTGATATGACAAGATCCGCTCCGGTTCAACTGTTGGCACCATCGAGTTGGGCATAAAAGGAGGTAAATCCACACTCACCTGAGTTGTGCCCACCTGGCGTTTGAGTTGGGAGACATGAAAAACCGGATGAATATTGGAAGGAGGCAAATCCAACTTATACGCCACCGTCCCCACTTTGCTAAGAATCATATAGGGACCAAAAAACCTTGGGCTAAGCTTGGAGTAGGAGCTACGGGAGAGAGATAACTGACGATACGGTCGCAACTTTAGAAAGACGAAATCACCCACCTCAAACGAGATGTCACGCCTCTGAAGATCAGCCGACTATTTCATCCGAGTTTGGGCTGTGAGGAGCTGGTCGCGCAGCTCTTGCAACACCTGATCCCTAGATTGCAGCAGCAGTCCCACGTCGGACAGTGACGCGGCAGATGAAGTACCCTGGCGAACTAAGGAAGGAGGGTCCCTACCATACACAACTTTGAAAGGAGAGCACTTCAGAGATGTATGGAAGGAAGTATTATACCAATATTCAGCCCAACGAAGCCAGTCGGACCACCCTTTGGGACGTTGAGAAATAAAACAGCGAAGGTAAGTCTCAATACAGCGGTTCACTACTTCGGTCTGTCCGTCACTCTGAGGGTGATATGCGGTGCTGCGATTGAGTTGAGTGTGCTGTAACTTGAACAACTCGCACCATAAATGGCTGAGAAAAACTTTGTCACGGTCCGAAACAATACTCCGAGGAAAGCCATGTAATTTCACCACATCTTTAATGAATAATGCAGCCACCGTTTTTGCAGAAAATGGGTGTTTGAGGGGAAGGAAGTGACCAAATTTGCTAAGCCGATCCACCACGACCGGTATAGCATTAAACCCCCTTGAAGAAGGTAAACCCTCCACGAAATCCATGGAGATATCCTCCCAAATGGCAACTGGAATGGGCAAAGGCTGAAGGAGGCCTCCGGGAGCTGCGGATTCATACTTGTTGCGTTGGCATACCTCGCAGGACGAGATGAATGTCTTGATGTCCTGTTTCATCCCCTGCCAATATAATTCAGCGGCGATACGCTTGTAGGTCTTCAAGAAACCACCATGACCGCCTACGGGACTTGAATGAAACTCTTGGAGAATACGTTGTTTCAAGGAGGAGGAGGAGGAAAGCACCACCCGACCCTTGTAGCGTAACTGCCCTTGGGATAAAGACCACTTTTCTTTGGCATTCGGATCAGCCGAGATGGCGCGAAAAATGGGACCCAAGAATGGATCATCAGCAACCTCATTTGCAAGCAACGAATTATCAGCAAAGCAAACGATGGAAATAGAATGCAACTCAACTGTGGAAGGATACCTAGACAGTGCATCAGCCACCACATTCGAACGACCCAGCCGGTAATGAATATCAAAATGAAAACCCAACAACTTGATCAACCAACGTTGATATTCAGGAGCAATCTCTCGCTGTTCCAACAAGAATTTTAAGCTCTTTTGGACAGTCCGCACCAAGAACCGCCGCCCAAGAAGGTAGTGCCTCCATTTTTGTACAGCTAGCACAATCGCCATCAACTCACGTTCATAGGCTGAGTTGTTGCGAGCTCTAGGGGATAAAGCTTGACTAAAGAAAGCAATTGGCCGCTCTGATTGTGATAGGACAGCGCCCACCCCGACCCCTGAAGCGTCGGTTTCCACCACAAAAGTATCCTCAAAATTAGGAAGGGATAGAGTAGAGACTTCTTTCATGGCTTGCTTGAGTGTGGAGAAGGCCAGATAAGCCTCATCAGTCCATTCAAAGGCATCCTTGCGTAACAGTTGAGTCAGTGGAGCAGCGATTTTGCCGTAGTCGCGGACAAAGCGGCGATAATAGCCCGTAAGCCCCAGAAAACCTCGCAACTCCTTAGGGGAAGTTGGAAGTGGCCAGAACTCCATGGCTCTCACCTTCTCCTCATCAGCCATGACTCCGCGACTGGAAATAATGTGGCCTAAGTAGTTCAACTGAGGCCTAGCAAAACAACATTTTTTCAAGTTAACAAATAAAGAGTTGGACTGGAGGATAGATAGGACCTGCGAGAGATGGGTGCAGTGGTCGCTCAAGGTCTTGCTGTAAACCAAAATATCATCAAAGAAGACCAAAACTGACTTCCGTAAGAGCCCTTTGAAGATTGCATTCATCAACGATTGGAAGGTGGCAGGAGCATTTGATAATCCGAAAGGCATGACTAAAAATTCATAATGTCCCTCGTGGGTGCGAAATGCTGTTTTGTGGATGTCCTCAGCCTTGACCCTGATTTGGTGATAGCCCGAACGCAAGTCGAGTTTGGAGAAGACTGCTGCCCCGTGGAGTTCATCAAGCAGTTCATCAATGTTGGGAATAGGAAAACGATCCGGAATCGTATTTTTGTTAAGAGCCCTATAATCCACGCAAAACCTCCAACTGCCGTCTTTTTTCTTCACCAGTATCATCGGACTAGAGAAAGGGCTATTACTTGGCTGAATTATCCCAGATTCAAGCATTTCGGAGACCATCTTCTCTATTTCTTCTTTCTGAACCTGTGGGTACCGATAAGGCCTTACACGGATGGGATCAGAGCCTTCCTTCAGTGTAATTGAGTGATCACATGAGCGAAAGGGCGGCAGGCAGGAAGGAGGGTTGAACAACTCCGTGAAAGAATTCAAAATGGACTTCACACACGGCTCAACCGCCGTATTATCCTCAGGTGAGACCGGCATCACTACATTGTAACATTCGATGAAGAAACACCCTACCACATTGTCGGATGATCGTTGGATTGCCTTGCACGACACCATTGCCCGATGAAGTGTCGGATCGCCGCGTATCACCACTGGGTTGCCATCCATCTCAAAATACATTGTGAGATTCGGCCAATCGATGGTAGTTACACCCAGCGATTTCAGCCAAGTCATTCCCAAAATCAAATCCGTATTCCTCATGCCTATAGGATAAAGATCAACAGCCAACGACAGACCTTGAAATGTTAAAGCAATGTTACGGCATACCCCAGAGCCGGATAGGCGTGCACCACCTCCCACGAAAACCCCATATTCCTCGGTCGGAGAGACTGGCAGAGAGAGGGAATCCACTAAGGTCGGAGCTATGAAATTGTGTGAGGCTCCACAATCTATTAGAATTACGACATCTCGCCCCTTCAGAACTCCCCGTACCTTGATCGTGCGATGGTCCGGAACTCCATCCAAGGCGTGGGCTGAGAGCTCTAAGACAGCGCACTCCCCTTGTTCCCCCGGGCTCTCTGGAGGTGATTCACTGTACTCATCGCTAGTGTCATCGTTCACCAACATCACGTTCAGCACCTTGGGCCGACAACGATGTGAGGCATGCCATTTCTCATCGCAGCGATAGCAGAGTCCGAGCTTCCGTCGAGCCTGTGCTTCCGTCTCCGTCAGGCGCTTGAACTGCGGCGGAGATACGCGAGGTGTGACGACAACCGACGAACTAGGGCTAGACGAACCAGATGAGGTGGGACTGGTTTTGGCCGTGAACTCACCACAGAACTGGATTTCTGTTGGAGAGCATTTGGGTCTTAGCGGGCCCCGAAATGGTGTGGGACACCCAAGTGGGCGACGCCCATCTGATTTGTTGGGAAGGCCCAAATGGGTAGCGGGCCTGGGCCCAACTCGAAGCCCCCCACTCAACTCGTCTCCTTCGCTGATCTTCTTCTCTATCTGGTCTGCTCTCTCCACCACCGCCTGTAACGTCGCCGGCGGATCCACCAGCATCTCCACCCGAATGCGATCGTTGAGGCCGTTGATGAACACCGCGATCTTGAACTGTTCCGGTAGCCCCTTGGTGTACAGTGATAACAGTTCGAATCTCTTGCGATACTCGGCAACAGTGGACTCCTGCTTGATAGCGAAGAATTGTTGATGAAGGTATAATGGATTTGCCTCTGTGAATCGCCGGCACAACCGAGAGCGCAACTCCGTCCAACTGTCGAACGACGTCTCCAATTCCTCATTCTGCAACCAGATCTGAGCGGCTCCCACGAGACAGATCCGGGCGGCTCGAAGCTTTGACACCTCCATCATCTCGTGCAAGGCGAAATAATGTTCAGCTTGGTTCAGCCAAACCAGTAGATCGTCCCCGTCGCACGTCGGCATCTTGATCTTCCTAACCTCCGGGCCAGATCGGTACGGATTTCCTCGCCGATCCAGTCGCTCGTCCATCAGAGGCTCCGATTGTACCCCTGGATCGGGTGGATCTGGTTCCTCGCACCGCTAGTCTCGCCGAACTGGTGAGATTCGCCTCCACTGGCCAGCTGTTGGTGAAACAGTGCCTCTAACTTCTGGGACAAGGCTTGAAACTGTGATTCCATGGTGGATCGTTGTGCCTCGACAGCCGATCTAAGTTCACCCATGGATACCTCCGTCTTCTTCATCTCCGCCTCCAGGACATCGACTTGGGAGTCTACCTTTGGAGCCATCCGAATCGCGGTGAGATGCTCTGATACCAATTTGATGAGTACCGAAACCCGGAGAGCGAAAGAGGAAGCTTGATGATACAAATTACATTCACTGGAAAGTTCAGATTCGTGCAGCTATTAAAGGACTTGGTCTCAATTTCTTGATCACTGAGAATCCCTCTTCGTTGGACTCAAACAAATCTCCTTCTTCATCAGACATTTCTGTGCAAGAAGATGAGGTACGAAGTCAGTTAGATTCAATCTTGATGGTCTGGTTGTTTTCAAACATTGATAAATCAGTGATTGGTCATGTTACTGACTGTGAATCATCTTATGAGATCTGGAATGTATTGGAGAGATCTTTTGCTCAATCCTCCATGGCTAAAGCACTTCAATTGAAGAATCAATTGAATACTTTAAAGAAAGGTTCCAGTTCTATTTCTGATTTTGTTGTTAAGATCAAGAACATTGGAGCTGAGTTGAAATCCATAGGTCAAGGAATAACTGATTCTGATTTAATTCAATCAGTGTTAAACGGAGTAGGTCAAGAGTTTGATTCTGTGGTTGTTGTGATCTCTTCACAGCAGAAGACCATTAGTCTTCAAGATGCTCAATATTTGTTAATGATGCATGAGCAGAGGATTGCACAGTTTAATATTGTTGCAACTCTTGATCTTTCACCTGCTACATCACATTTTGCTTCTAATTCTGGTGATAAGAAGTCTTCTTTTAACAAGTTTAATGGTGGAAGAACAAATGATGGTCTTCGAGGAGGCTCAACCAGAGGTGGTCATGGAGGTTATAGAGGTGGAAGAAATGGTGCTAATAGAGGTGCAAACAAGATTTTTTGCCAGATTTGTTCTCGAACAGGACATATGGCCTTACAATGTTATCAGAGATTTGATCAAACATATTTTGGTCCAAATCATTCTCAAGCTGGCAGTTCAGGTGGCCAATTCAAGAAGTTCAATCAACCATTCTCAGGTAATCAACAACCTTCAGCACCTCCAAACTCTCAACAGGCTCACTATCATCAGTTTCAAGGGATGATTGCCTCTCCTGAAACTGTCACTGATCCAAACTGGTATATGGATTCAGGAGCATCTAGCCACATGACTTCAGATTCGTCTTCTATGACTCACATAACTGATTACACAGGTACACAACGTGTTACTGTTGGTAATGGTTCTCAGCTTTCCGTTTCTTCTGTTGGTCATAGTGTTCTTCCCACCAGCACTCATTCTTCTCAAAAATTGGATTTAAAACATGTTCTACATATTCCTAATCTTGCAAAGAACCTAATTAGTGTTTCAAAGTTATCTCAGGACAATGATGTCATTACTGAGTTTACTTCTGACTCATTTTTGTCAAGGACAAGGCTTCAAAGAAAGTTTTGGTACAAGGACAGCTTAGAGATGGACTGTATTGTCTTCCTAAGCTACATCAACCCTCTGCTGGTTCTTCATCACATACTGCTGGTTCTCTGAATACATATGCAAATTGTTCTCTTTCTTCGTTGTGTAATAAGCCTACCATTTCAAATTTGACAGTAACTACTGATGTTTCTTTAAATTGGCATGCCAGACTTGGTCATCCCTCTCATGAGATTCTTCAACATGTTTTACATTCTTATAATACTCATGTCAATAAAGTTGTTTTGCCTTTCTGTGACTCTTGTAAAATTGGCAAATTACATAAGCTTCCATATCACAACTATGCCATTACTGCAACTAGGCCTTTGGAGTTGGTTTACTCTCATTTATGGGGCCCTGCACCAATGTCTTCTACCAGTGGTTCTCGCTACTACATCATTTTTGTTGATGCTTTTAGTAGATTCACATGGTTTTATCCATTAAAGCTGAAATCTGATGCATTTGCAGCCTTTCTTCATTTCTTACAGTCTGTTGAACGTCAACTTAATACTAAACTGAGTTGTTTTCAGTCTGACATGGGTTTGGAGTTTAAACCTATTGAATCATATTGTTACAAAGTTGGAATTACTCATCGTTACTCCTGTCCTTACACACATCAACAGAATGGTGTACCAGAGAGGAAACATAGAACTATAGTTGAGATGGGTTTAACACTGCTTGCTCATTCTTCCATGCCACTTCGATACTGGGAAGAAGCCTTTGTTACCTCGGTATTCATCATCAACAGTTTACCCTCTTCTGTTTTGGATTTTCAGGCTTCTTAGTTTGTATGTTTCAAGAGAAAGCCAGACTACCAATACTTCAAGGTGTTTGGGTGCTCTTGTTTTCCCAGTCTCACTGCCTATTCCTCTCACAAGTTTAACTTTCGATCTGCAAAGTTTGTCTTCATTGGCTATAGTCCAAGGCATCATGGTTATAGATGTCTTCATCCTTTTGGTAAAGTTTACATAACCAGGGATGTTGTCTTTCATGAAACAGAGTTTCCTTTTCAATCACTGTTTTCAGGATCCTCTATTTCAAAGACATCCTCTACTAAATTGGTTTTACCAGAGGTTCTTGTTACATTGCCTCTAAGGTCTTCATAGTCTTCTACACCACAGCCACCAATGGATTCATCATCAAGTTCATCAAGTTTTTCATCATCTCTACCTTTGGTGGCTAATTCACTACCCTCTTCCTCAATTGAGTGTTCTCCCAACTTACAACAACATTCTGTTGTTCCCTCTGGTGAGCCTACTTCTCCTACACCTCGTGTCAGTAATCATCATATGATTACTAGGAGCAAAAATGGGATTTTTAAACCCAAGGCCTTAGTTCACACTTCTCCATATGCCTTGGTCACTCAGTTGGAACCTTCTTCAGTTAAAGTGGCTCTCCAAGATCAGAATTGGTACACTGCCATAGTTGATGAAATCTCTGTCCTCCTTCATCTATGAATCATGTTGGCTATAAATGGGTGTTTCAAGTTAAGACAACTCTAACTGGTGCCATTCAACAATACAAAGCTCGTTTGGTAGCTAAGGGTTTTCATCAAACTACTGGTCTTGATTACTGCTCTTCACATTAAGTCCTTCACAGATGCAGATTGGGCTGGTGATTGTGATGACAGAAGATCAACTAGTGGTTCATGTTTATTTCTGGGTGGAAATCTCATTTCCTGGTCCTCCAAGAAGCAAACTGTTGTAGCTAGATCTTCTACTGAAGTTGAATACAAGGCCTTGGCTCATGGTGTTTCTGATATTTTGTGGACTTCTTCTCTGCTGTCTGAACTTGGCATTTGTAGTTCAGTTCGTCCTGCTCTGTGGTGTGATAGCACAGGGGCCAAAGCTCTTGCCCGCAATCCTGTTTTTCATGCTCGCACTAAACATGTTGAAGTTGATGCTCATTTTGTACGAGAAAAGTTGGTTGCTGGGGTGTTTGATCTTCGTTATGTTCCCTCTCTTCATCAGGACTGTTGATTTGTTCACCAAAGTTTTATCTGGTCCTCGTTTCTCTTTTCTATTTGGCAAAGTAAACCTTGTGTCTTCTCCTCGGATTTCTTTGAGGGGGAATGTTAGAGATAGAACTGAGAGAGGAAGTTCAGCTCAGCTGAACAATGCTGTGTGTATGCACTCTTACTATGGTTAGGATGTAACCGTGGTTAGCCTTAGCATAGTTAGTTTAACTACCGTGTAACGTAATTAGTTAGACAACTGTGTAAACGATTGTCTAGGTGATCTATATAAGTTGTGATATCGTGATTTCACAAGTTAATGAAGAATGGGTTTCATTTCTGAGAATTTCTGTGTGTTATGCATTTCTTGAACGCAGTTGTTCTTCATTGTTTGTGTTGTTGTTCTGTGTTGAGTTGTGTTGATTGATCAGCCTTGTTAGGACAGATCGAGTTTGAGTTGTTGACGAAGAGGAGTTCTAGTTGTTGTGAGAGTTGTTGTCGAAGAGGATCAATGGTTGTGGTTGTCGTTGAAGTCAGAGTTGATCGCACTTGGAGAAGAGTTGGGGAGGAGAGTTGGGAACAAAGAAGATTCGCTCTTTTATATATTCGATAGATATATATACATGTATTATCCTTATGCTTAACATAATACATACTCCCCATAATAGTGCCTCCAAGATCAATAACAGGAATTTTTGAAGTGATCACTGTCCTTGTAAGCTATCTTCTCATCAATCCAGTCATGTGGGATGATAAACATCCGAGGAACCTTTGTGACACCATCCTCCACAAGTCCTCTAACACCAGCCTTAGTGTTGTCAAAGACCTCAAGTTCCTGTCTTCTATCATAATGTGAAGGAGTCTCGTCGAACTTTTGGAGGGCATTTGAATCTACCATTTTTCATCAAAAAGTCTCCATTTATGGCAGGCTCTCTATACCGACAACTGAAACTGTATATGGCTGGAAGTTAACCACAGCACTAGTGGTCTTTAAAAATCTCTGGAGAACTCTAGTCTACCCCACACTGTCCAGATAAAGGGGGAAAAAAAAAAAGAACAAACAAACAAAATGAAAATCTTACATCTTTCTTTCCAGTGCTACCATCCTCCAGCTTGAGACCAATTGTTCCAATTTTTTTTTTCCTTGTTAATGCTATTCTAACTAATTTGAACTGGACTCCTTTACAACCACAAAAAAGGGTAAAGAATTCACTTAACTTCAATTAAGTACCGAACTAATAAGGTCAAACAAAGCGCCAAACATCTCTAGCAAGATGAATGAGACATCGCTTGCTAGAAATGCATCACTCCAATTAAAAAAAGGAGCAACTAGATATAAAAGGGTTTTCACTCACTCATACCCCGCTCACCCCACTCAACCGTACCCTAGTCATCCCTCTCTAATCGCATTCTCACCACCAACCCAAATTCGACGAAATCTGAGCAAAACCACATCGATTCGATGTTGTTGGTGCATTCATCTCTTTTAGTGTCGATTTCGAATTTTTTGGGGTTTTTTTTTAACTTTTTTGAGTCGGTATTGTTTGTGGATTGTTGTTGGGTTTAAGGTTTCAATTTGGGGGTTGAATCTTACATTTTGAGTACAAAGTTTCAATGCAATCGAAAATATTAAGCAATTCCGAGCAAAACCCACTATTTTTTTATCATTTTCTTGTATTTTTTCGAGTTTTGAATTTTTTTTGTTCGTTCTTGTTGCCCGTGGGTGTCGGACACACAAAGCCGATACCTCTGAAAAGGTGTCTGACACACAGGCCGACACCTCTAAAGAGGTTTCGGATACACAAGGCCAAGACCTCTAAAGAGGTCTCGGCTAGATCCCTCCGTCGCCCACTGAAACCTAGTTCTCTTCGCAGTCTCGGTCGGAGTCAGTCGTTACCTCTTTAGAGGTCTTCGTCGGAGTCAACCGATATCTCTTTAGAGGTCTCCGTCGGAGTCAACCGATACCTCTTTAGAGGTGTCGGCCCTATTCATCTAAACCCTGCGAGCGACACTTTTTCACTTCTAGGACACGGCGCGGCCACATCCGATCTTGTTCAACGAAAAAAACACTCCAACGACACTCAGTGGCCTAGTACAAGTGTTCTATAATGACTAAAAGTGAGAAAAGGAGAGGAATGAGGGGTGTTGGGGTGAATAAGGGTATTTTTGAGATTTTGAGAAAAAAATGGGGTACGAGAAAGTAAAAATTCAAATATGGGACCTCTAAGCAAAAATGGGGGTTCGTTTAGCTGCTCCAAAAAAAAGGTCAACAAGCTTCAATCAAGAAAATAATGCATTAGCCACAAATAAGATTGGTCAGCGGTAAAACAGTAGACACAATCACCAACGAACACTAGTAGAAGTGTCGATTAGGAAAATTAGCATATCAATTGAAAAACGGAAATCTATGCTAACAACAAAATAATGGCAAATGAAAGTAAACAAACCACAACACCGAATATGTTGACGCAGTTCGGTCCACGACCTACATCTGCGGGGTCACGCCCAGATGTGAAAATCCACTAAGTTGAAAACTCAGGCTTACACAAGACTCTTTTCTAGTGACTCCCTCACCATCTTGAGGCACTCTCTTTCACACTTACAATAGATTTTCACCCAAGTCCCTTTGGTGTGTCGAGCTCCCCTCGACTGGACTACCCAATCCCTGGTGCGGGTCGAGCTCCCCTCGACAAGGGGATACCCAAGACCCCCTTGGTGATAATTGAGAAATACAAAGAAAAATAAATGAACACAAGTTCAGAACCTGTTCTCACAGCATTGCACAATGTGAAATGATGTGAGAACAGTTACAAATGATAACTCAACTCCAGGCTACATTTTTAATCGAATGGGATGCAAAACTCTGATGTGCCTTGATTATTATATAGCATGTCTTCCAGTTGCTCCAGATCATAATAAATCTCATCTTGATAACCTCCAAGATCCAGCCAACCACCTTTAACTGATTTAGTTCTATCTCCAAATGAACTCTGTTGCAACTAAAATGATTTCTCTTCTGTTCCAACAGTCAATATCTGTAGTTCGGTTGCCACAGGAGTCTTCAGCAGAACCAATCCTTCAGATAAGGATGAAGAAATAACTTCCCAGATATGGATTGTGTGTTGTTACCAAAATAATCATGCTCTTTTGTAACATATACGACTTGTGTGTTGTTGCAACAGGATGCGATTTTTGTCTACTGCCACAGCCGACAAAATCAACCAACAAATCTTCATATCAAATATCAAAAAAATTAGTTGGCTTCAGATAACTTTTGTGGCAACTGTTAAGATGTTCATTCAGTTGCCATAATCATCATCGTCGTCTACTGCCACAACATTTACCATTCAAACAACTTTCATATAATGAGTATTTAACCTCCATATCTAGAATCTTCAACAAACAAGAGATAGATACAAATAATGACAATTATGCACTTGTAAAATGTGACTCTAACAATAATAGTTGGTAACGTTGCCGAAAGGAACAATGCAAATAAAACTTCCTAAAATAGCAAAGAAAGACAAGCATGCCACTCTAATTGAAATTTGAACTAAGGTTGTGGCCCTTGAATGAGTGCTATGGATAAAGCAGCTTCATGTAGTTGATCCATATAATTGGGAAAAAGGCTTATGCAGACAAGAGTTAATGTAGTTTTCTCTTGTTTCTGAGAGTATCTTTATCGGTTTATGAAGATAAACACTTACATGCCAACATCATAATCTAAGCTTGAAAACCAAAAATTAAGCATTCAAATGTTCTACTTTCAAGGTATGCATCAAAAGTTCATTTAAGCATTTGTACTCACTTTCACATACGTGGAGGGACCAATATTTTTGCTTCAATCCACTTATAGGTGACAGATCGATAGTACTTTTTTTATAGTAACGAGACTTTATTTTATAATAGCCAAAATTATGTACATGGAGAGAAACAATAAGAAGTATACATAGACGTACCTTAAATATAGCAGTGGTCTCTGATGTATTTATTACTACTCTTTGTTAGCCAATCACTGTCTGGTGATACAACCTAATCATAAACATTCCAGTGTGGCTCTGATAAAGAGTTTGAAGGCCTCCAATGTTTTCTTGAAAGTGAGCTGCAAATAGAAACTGAAGCTGAAGATACATAGATACAAGTATACAAGCTTTACAGTCGTCTCATCGGCAATTATGGTAACTGGGGTCTTGTTCTTTGCATATTCTCATGCTTACCAGAACTAGGAAGCAGGTGGTTTACCTTCATTGTTTTCAAGCAGCTTTGTAAGGAAACAACACAAAGTGGCAAAGTTCAAAAACAACGAAAGCAAGCTTATTTGGTGCTAAATATAATTTTCTTAAATACTCTTAAATATGATGCATACGCAAAATACAATGATACACAGAACTGTTGACAACCACATGAGCTGCTACTGATATAGAAGTTCTAGTGGTATTAAGGGACGCTATTGACCAACGTTTATATGACCAGCATGGTTTGCCATGCCTGAGGAACATCATCCTATGCCCTTGATGAAGATTTACATTTATTCAACTAATATAAACTATGCTTGAAATAGAAAAATGAGTTACCTATAAGAGATCTCCAGCATTTATAACAAGAACCCCATGAACAAGAGGAACATCAATCCAATGCCCTTGATAAAGAACCTGCAGGCCACCAATTCGGTCTCGTAAAACCGCGGTGGCGAAATCTCTATCAGAACTCTCCGTAAGTCCTAATGTTTTTTTTCCAGGTTCTGGGCATGGCGGGTAGTAGTGATCGACGATGAAGAGTCCCTTGGAGCAGACCATGTCTGTAGATGGTTGGAGTTGAGCCCAACCGGTTCTGACAAAATGACTCGAACACAATTTCATAACATGCTTTGAGTACTTCACCACTATATCCCTACAAATCAAGCACATCTTAGTGATGTTTTCTTTTCTATTTTCTTAGGGAACCTATCACTATAACCTGTTACTTGACAAAGGAAAAGGTCTGAACCTTCAACTGTAAGGTCAAAATTTAGTAGGGCTAAATGGATCAAACTCTGCACTCAGCTTAATTGAATGCACTTGATGGCATGCATTCAAAATTCTCACAACTTGAAAAAACAGTAAAAATGGCATAAAAATGAATCGGAAAGTAGTATAAAGACTTGGGGAGCAAACCTAAGCATCATTGGCAAGTCTTCAGGCCTTGGACAATCAGGAGCCATCACATATCTTAGAATATCTCTCCAATTTGCAGCCGCTGCTGTGAAAAGATCAAAATTGCTGTTATACTTCACCAATTTGTAAATAGAATTTGCTCCGCTCCTCCTCTGGCTGCTCACGGAACCTCGTAACTCCTTCAAGGTTCCATCTAGTATCTCAAGTCCACACTAAGTTTCAGATTATTACCCACTGAAGGCACCATGTCTTTTGACTCAAACAAGAGCGGTGTAGGCAAACTTCTACTTCTCCCAATTGTCGTACTCAATAACCTCGATCTTTACCTTATATAAACTCAGATTTCTTACCTGGTGAAAGCAATTCTATCAGTTTCAACTTTCAACTGCAGAAAAACGTAACAACTAACACTCAATCAGAAGCAGGTAATAAAAGCTCATCTTGTGGAAATATAAAACACAAATCACAAAGAACATTGTTTCCTCAGTGAATCAAAGGGTTTACCCATATTCAGCATTTCTCATAATATATATTCCTTTTTTGAATGCTATGTATGTAGCACAGCCTTTACCTTCCAACAACGGTTGCTCTTCAAAAACTACTGCTTCACTGTTCAATACTTCAATCTGAAGTTCTCAACACACAATGATAATCCAAGTCATTGCCCCATTGACTCAGATTGCACTCTGATTTTCCATGGAAAAACAAGCTTTGAATTAGCTTGATTTTCACATCATGCAACACATATTACCACCTCCCCAAGTTCTGTCTTGAACTACTGCCTTTTAGCCTTTCTCCGGAAATCCTTTATCCAGCCATCAAGTAAATTCACCCCAATCCACAATCCAACAACGGCTCTAGTCCTTCCTTAAGTTGCAAAGCTAAACTATCTAACGCAGCAAAAATAAATAAACCTTTTGGATGAGACATATCTTCAACTGTAAAAGTATGGATCTTCCCATTGACTTGAACAAGACTGTGACCTGGAGACTTTCTCACTTTCTTGCTTCTCATCATTGCTCGAAATTTGGCGACACCATCCCATCTCCCTTCTGATGCATAAATGTTGGCCATTGCCACATAAGGAACAGCAGACTGGGGCTCCAACTCAAGAAGACGATAGGTTACATACTCGCCTATCTGTGCATCATTGTGCATTTTGCAAGCACCAAGCAAAGCACCCCATACGCCTGCATCAGGTTTGACTGGCATGGTTTGAATAAATTCCAGAGCTTCCTTCAGTCTTCCTTTTCGGCCAAGCATATCAGCTACGCATGCATAGTGTTCTAGTGTTGGGCTAATTTTATAAACTTCTGTCATCGTTCTGAAAAGCGTCCACCCTTTCTCAACGAAACCTGCATGAGCGCAGGCTTGCAGAACGGCAAGAAATGTCAAGTGATTTGGTCTCAAACCCAAAACCAGCATTTGAGAGAATACATCAAGAGCTAGCTTGAACTCTCCATTCAATGCATACCCCGTAATCATAGTCGTCCAGGTGACAATGGTTCTTTCTGAAATCGAGAGGAATACCTCACGAGCTTCACTCATGCTTCCACATTTCGAATACATGTCCAACAATGCATTGCACACTATCACATTCTTCCCCAGGCCATTTGAAGTGGCATACTCGTGAATCCATCTTCCAAGCTCAAGAGTTCCCGCTTGACCACAAACCGATAATACAGCAACCAGGGTAACTGCATCAGGCTTCTCACCAGTTGCTTCCATGGCACGAAACAATGCAAACCCCTCATCCACATCCCCCTTCTCAGCATATCCACCTATCAACGCTGTCCATGAAACACGAGTTCTTTCATTCATTCCATTGAACAAAAAACGCGCAGAGTCAATATCACCAAGTTTAGAATAAAAGGATATAAGGGTATTTGTCAAAGTAACATCTGAATCAAACCCTGACTGAATGGCATGAGAATGGATCAAATTACCATGTAAAAGAGCTTCCGGACGTACACAAGACGAAAGCAAGCTAACCATAGTGCTCAAATCAGGATAACAACAATCACTGCACATGTTCCGATACAAACTGAAGGCCTCAACAAACTTGCCCTGAAAAGCATACCCAGCAATCATTGAATTCCAAGACACTACAGTTCTAACCACAACCGGAATACCACGAAAAACCATTTGAGCAGACTCCAAATCCATACACTTAGAATACCCTGAAATCCAAGTATTGGCAACACGAACATCTCCATCAATCCCAGTTTGAACTCCAATGCAATGCACACCTCTCACCATATTCAAATTCTGAGAATTAGAACTCGCAATCGACAATGCCATTAGTGTCATTGAATCGGGCCGAAATCCTCCCACCCGCATTTGCCGAAAAAGACCCATTACTTCTCCAACCCCACAGAATTCAACAAACCCCATGATCATGACGTTCCACGACGCGACATCTCTTTCGGGCATTCTCTCAAACACCTGGTGTGCAACATCAACCCGACCACATTTGACATACATGTCCACCAATGCTGTCTGCACGTATACATCGGACATGAACTGGGATTTCAAGACATAGGTATGGATGGACTCCGAGAATCTGAGATTGGAAAGCTTGGCAGAGGCCTTGGCGATGATTGGGAAGGTTAGTTTGTCAGGTTCAATGCTTGATTGCTTCATTTGGCGAAAGAGAAGAAGAGCTTTTTGGGTACAGCCTTGGCTTATACTTGATCTGATCTTCGAATTCCATTCACTAACACTTGGGAATTTTGAGAATCGATTGAGAGTTTTAGTATACGAGGTGGGAATCATATAATCACAAGGTGTTTGATGAAATGCCTCAAAGAAACTCGAGGAGTTCGAACTTGGAACCCAACTAGTTCAAATTACAAAACTTAAGAAGAGACTGAATTTTACTTACGCTTATATTCATTAGCTCCGTCCACGCAACGTTGGTCGAGCTTGAGTTATAAGACTAATGTAAACCCGACTCTATCAAAGAGTGGTTTTATTTTTTTATTTTATGGACTTAAGTAGAGTCAAATTCACGACCTCCTCAAATCTTGCTTTTTTTGGCAAGTGATGTTTCAATCATCTAAACCTTATATCCAAAAGTGTTAAACATCGATAATTTAACAAATAAGTATAAATTTACATTTATCGTTTTTGGTTGCACCCTCGTAGAACTTATAAAATATTTTGGTATTTACATCAAAATGAGTTAGTTTTGGCTTTAAAAAAAAAGTTATCAAAACAAGGTTAAGTTGAGTGTGCCTAGACCCAAATTTCAAGTCATATTAGACTTGGGCAAACCACATAGAATAGTTTTTTATGTCAAATAATTAACTATATTGATAAAAATTCAAAATCAAGTAATAAACTAATTAATAATCATAATGATTTGCAATATAAATTAATAAGATACGAATAAGATCCTATGATAAGGAAGTTAATTTTCTAACTTTTACTTGTTAAATGAAAAAAGTATATTAGATCACTTCTTAATTAGTTTTCTTCCTCCTAAGCTTTCGCTTAATTATTTTATGATTTGAAATAATAAAAAATGAGGTTTGAGAGCTTTTTAAACTTTATTTTTACAGAGATATTTTGTAATTAAATATAAGTTTTATCATCCTTAATTATTTATTTTGGCTATAACTTTCTAATCACAACTCGAAATTGAGTTCCATAAAATTTGGATAAAATTTGGCTTAAATATCTTTACACCAAGTGATTATATATATATGCCCCATTCAGATTTTGTAAAAAAACATGATTTTTACAAGTTTTATTTAACATTGTTCTTAAATATATATATATATATATATCTTATTAACATGATCAATTATTCTATTGATAAATGTTGACAATAAAAATGCGAGAACGGGCTGAAGGCGGAGGCGTGTAAGGTGGAGTGGAAAAAAGGTTCGAGGGGCAGGAGTGTGGGGGGAAGAAAGGGGGCTAGGTGGGGTGCGTATATGGGGTCCCACGGATGTGTGACTCATTTAGTTAAATTAAAGAGTACTCTTAATTAGGAGGGACTGAGGCGCTCAGGGATCCACGGATATATAAAAAGGTAAATCTTCTCGAAAGTACATTACATGCATGTCATATATGTGTTTGTTAAGTTATCCACTTTCCAAAAATTTGAATATCTAAAAATATTATATTTGTTGTAAAATAAGTTAGAACTTGCTAAGAACTAGAGAAGGAAAATAGAAGACTAAGAACTTCTACTACTACAAACTACTACTACAAAGAAGAGAAGAAATGAGATAGTTGGAATGAGAAGTTTTCATTCAACTTGGTGTGCTCTTACAATGAGGTTAGCATCCTTTATATATGCCATTTGGTATGATGACAAATGTGCCTTAGCAATGTGGGACAATTAACATATACACCCCATGTCATACAACACTTTACAAGTAATCAATGTGGGACAATTAACACATACACCCCATGTCATACAACACATTACAAGTAATTGACAATACATGAAAGAGTTTGTGTACATTGGAAATGACAATACAAGTTACATGACTACACAATATGTTGGTGTGCATGCATGGTCATCCACACTTCACAACACTCCCCCTTGGATGACACTTGCTTAGAGATTGTGCCTCGTTAAAACTTTTACTAAGAAAAACCCTGTGGGAAAAAAATATAGTAAAAGAAAAAGAGTACACTATTCTCATAAATATTAAGACGGGCATAATATTGTTAAGATTGCCTCATTAAAAACCTTGCTAGGAAAACCCAATGGGATAAAACCATAGCTAAGGGAAAAAGAGTGCAATACACTAATCAATAACTCCCCTCATGTGAACATGGCGAAACTTGTTCGCTTTCTTTACTTGCAATGTCTTTAAGTTTACGCAAGCCAATACCATATGTAAGCCTTTTAAATGTCGTAGTTGGTAAGGCTTTTGTGAATAGATCAAGATTATCACTCGATCGGATTTGCTTGACATCAATTTCACCATTCTTCCGAAGCTCATGCGCATAAAAGAATTTTGGTGAAATATGTTTTGTTCTGTCCCCTTTTATGAATCCTTCACTTAATCGTGCAATACATGCTGCATTATCTTCATATAATATGGTTGGAGAATCTTTTATTGAAGGCAATCCACATGATTCTTGAATATGTTCAATCATATTTCTCAACCATACACATTCACGACTTGCTTCATGAATTGCAAGTACTTCAGAATGGTTGGAAGAAGTAGCAACCATAGTTTGCTTTACTGACTTCCATGATACAACATTATTACCACATGTGAATACATATCCCGTTTGAGAACTGGCCTCATGTGGGATCGATAAAAATCCAAAGATCGGTATAACCTTGTAGATTCAATTTTACCCTCTCGAGTAGAATAAACCCATGTCACTTGTTCCTCGAAGATATCGGAAAATATGTTTAACATCATTCCAATGTCTTCGAGTTAGTGATGAGTCAGTATCTTGCAAGTAGGTTGACAAAGAAAAGCAATGTCGTCTTGTACAATTTGCAAGATACATAAGTGCACCAATTGCACTTAAATATGGTACCTCCCACCAAGTAGCTCTTCATCACTTTCATGAGGTCGAAATGGATCCTTATCCACTTCAAGTGATCTCGACAACCATTGGAGAGCTCAATGGATGCGCCTTGTCCATATAAAATCTTTTTAATATTTTTTCAATATAATTTGATTGATGGACAAGTACTCCACTTGAAAAATGTTCAATTTGCAAACCAAGACAAAGTCTTGTTTTTCCAAGTTCTTTCATCTCGAATTCCTTTTTCAAGTATTCAGATGTTCTAACGATGTCGTCGTGGTTTCCCACTATATTTAAATCATCAACATATACATCAATAATCACAAATCCTGTTGATGATCTTTTAATGAAGACACATGGGCAAAGCAGATTATTTACATATCCTTCTTTCGGGTAAATAATCACTAAGGCGTTTGAACCACATTCGTCCGATTGTTTCAATCCGTACAAAGACCTTTGTAATTTTATAGAATGCATGTTATGAGGTTTTGATTTTATTTCTTCGGATATTATAAATCCTTCATGGATTTTCATATATATCTCACTGTCTAGAGATCCGTACAGATATGCTGTAACGACATCCATTAAATGCATATCAAGCCCTTCAGAAACTGCAAGGCTTATCAAGAATTGAAATGTGATTGCATCTATAACAGGAGAATATGTTTCCTCATAATCGATGCAAGGTCTTTGTGAGAAACCTTGAGCTACAAGTCTTGCTTTGTACCTTGTAACTTCATTTTTTTCGTTTCTCTTTCGTACAAATACCCATTTATATCCAACAGGTTTTACGCCATCTGGCGTTTGAACAATCGGTCCAAAAACCTCTCGTTTCCTTAACGAGTTTAGCTCTACTTGGATAGCCTCTTGCCATTTTTGTCAATCATGTCTTTTTCGACATTCGTCCACTGATCGTGGTTCTGGATCATCATCATTTTCACATATTTCAAAGGACACATTGAAAACAAATATATCATCAGGAACAATTTTATTTCGATCCCAAATCTTACCAGAGTTTAAATAATTTATTGAGATCTCATTATTTTCATATTTTTCCTCCTTTTCTAGAGGCAGTTGTTCCTCATCAGAATCAACTCGTTCTGACAAATCCTTATCAAAGGATTCTTGTGCTTTCTCAGGAGTATTTTGGTTTGCATTTATTTTTACTCCCGTTTTCCTCTTTCGAGGAATTGTATCCTTTGAACCAACTGGTCTTCCACGCTTTAAGCGTTTAGTTAGTTTTTGTGCATTTTGTTGCACAGAGACATCAATTCTTGCAGGAGCATTGACACCTGGAATATATGATTTTGTCACTTGTTTTGCATCATTAAATGCATCAGGTAATTGATTTGCGATTTGTTGCAAATGAATGATCTTTTGAACTTCAAGTTCACATTGATTTGTGCGTAGATCATAATGTGATAAAGTTGATGCATTCCAAGCAATTTCACGCCATTCCTTTTGAATTGGCTTCTTATCTCCCCATAATGGTGGGAAAATTGCTTCATCAAAGTGACAATTAGCAAAACGTGCAGTAAATAAATCCCCTGTTAAGGGCTCAAGGTATCTTATAATGGACGATGAGTTAAATCCAACATAAATCCCAAGTTTTCGTTGTGGACCCATCTTAGTTCTATTTGGAGGTGGTATAGGAACATACACTGCACAACCAAAAATTCTCAAGTGTGAAATATTTGGTTGTTGACCTAAAATGAGTTGCATGGGGGAATGTTCATGGTATGTCTTGTAAGCCTATAACGAATGATAGATGCTTTGCATGAAGGATCGCATGTCCCCAAACCGAAGTTGATAACTTAGTTCTCATGATTAAAGGTCCGCAATTAGTTGAATGCGTTTGATCGTAGATTCTCGCCAAGCCATTCGGGTATGAACGTGTGGAAATGTAATGTTCAATGATAATTCCTATAGACATGCAATAATTTTTAAATGCTTGAGATTGAAATTTCAAGATTATCAAGACGGATGGTCTTGATTGGGTTGTCGTGGAATTGTGCTCTTAACTTAATGATTTGTGCTAAAAGTCTAGCAAATGCAACATTGCATGGTCGAAAAGCAAACAAACATGTGACCACCTAGTTGATGCATCTATCAAAACCATGAAATATCTAAATGGTCCACAAAGTGAAGATGAATAGGTCCACATATATCTCCCCGAATGCGTTCTAAGAAAGTGGGGATTCCACAACAATTTTACTTGGGGATGGTTTAACTATCAATTTACCTTGAGAACAACTAGCACAATTATAATCACCAAATGAAAATATTTTGTGACTCCTTAAAGGATGTCCATGCGAATTATTAATTATTCTTCGCATCATTGATGATCCTGGATGACCAAGCTTGGTCATGCCATAAAATGAATGTCTTTGGATCATTAATTTTCTTATTTAAGACGACATTCGTTTCGACATGCCTTATATGAGTAAAATATAATCCGTGAGGATAAAGTGAGAATTTTTCTAACACTTTTTTTCCCATTTGAAACCAATGTGACATAGAGAAATTCTCTATTATTTTCGTTCATGGTTTCAATGTGATATCCATTTTGTCGAATGTCTTTAAAGTTCGAGTAAATTTCTTCTCGATTTTTCGTGAGTATAAGGCATTGTCAACATGAATTGTTGTTCCCTCGTGGTAACATAATATTTGCTCTTCCGTGAGCCATTAATCAAATTGGAGATGCCAGATATTGTTTGAACATTAGCCTCACTAAGTTCAAATTGGAGAAATATTCTCTGCTTTTAAGGATTGTATGCGTTGTAGCACAATCAAGAAGGGCATATATCGCTCTTATTTGATTCATGACTTGAACACATGATTTGTTGATCCATCTGGACAAATAATGTTTGGCAAATCAGAAAAAGAATCATATTTCAATGATAAAATTCATAATATTTTGCCTTTGATTTTGAAGGCATGGTAAAGGTCACAAAAATACTTGGGCATATATATAACAATATTTAGGCAAAATAGCCTTTTATATGTGACTAAAAAATGTCACAATTATGAGCGCTCATTGTCAATAATTATTTGCCCTTTGTAGTGGTGCACCACTTTTATTCCAATTTTTGGTGGAATTGTCAATACGACCTTTACCTGATATTTTCACCTTTTCCACGTCCATAAATTTATTATTCGATCATGATCATTATGTGCAACATATGCTTCTTAATTTGAAGTTGAACTAATTGACTTTGAGCGATATTATTTTTATAATATCTCATTATTTTACTCAAATATCATGAGACAAGAAATCAATCCTTAATATTTATTGGATTGACGTACGCACTCGATATTTGTTGCAACAATAAATCGAGGCGGGCCACGTGACCTTCTTTTTATTGTCTCATCACTCATATTTCCACATAGCCTCAACATAGAGGTAATTAAAATTGTGGAATTATAATTAATATTTGATCGATTAAATTTCGTAGCATGAGACCCAAATTACTCATTTTGAGCTTTTTGGAGCATTACCCTTTTGGTATGTATATATATAACTCCATAAGGTGAAAATATATATAAAGTGAAATATTCACTTTTCAAATCTCTAAAGAGAAATTGGCGAATGATTGTGTACAACATACAGCCTTGCATAGATGCAAACTTTATTCATAATTTGTAATATCTAATTATCATGACAAGAATTATAATAAGGTAACAAATTCAAACTATGGTTGATTAATATTTTGAAAGTAAATATAATATAAAATAATTTTCTCTTTTCTTTTATGTAAAAAAAAAACATAACATATGATTAAGTATATGTTCACAACTTGATTCATTAATAATCAAATGTACTATTCGTATGAGTTGGTGGGACAACCTCCAGGTTGGGTGGCGAGACAAAGTCTGCTTAATGCCATGCCTCCTCGAACGGGATAATCCGTCTCCCTTTCAATGTTTAGTTTTACCGGGGACAAAGCTTACCCACTATCAACTCAAACTTATAGCATTATTTGTATTATAAAATCAAGAATAGAACGATAATTAATTGTTTGTAGTTTTAAGAGAAAACTAGTTATGTCACATATTGACTTTTGATTTCTGATGTAGAAGATCGTACAAGACGCAACTACATAGCATACTTTCGCAATCGGTGACGTTATAGTGTATAGTATATGAATAAAGTATGCACATAGAAGTGATGCATGTAATAAAAGGAAGCAATCATGATAATATAGAAATAAATCGAACTTATTTAAATAACAAAAGTTATACCTTCCTAGCTTTGTCTCCTTAACAAGCCTTCTTGAACTTCAAGATCCCCTTAATGCTAGAGCAAGCTCGTGCTAATAACGTGTTGTAAACTAAGTTGGAACTTGCTAAGAACTAGAGAAGGAAAATAGAAGACTAAGAACTTCTACTACTACAAACTACTACTACAAAGAAGAGAAGAAATGAGATAGTTGGAATGAGAAGTTTTCATTCAACTTGGTGTGCTCTTGCAATGAGGTTAGCATCCTTTATATAGGCCATTTGGTATGATGACAAATGTGCCTTAGCAATGTGAGACAATTAACATATACACCCCATGTCATACAACACTTTACAAGTAATCAATGTGAGACAATTAACACATACACCCCATGTCATACAACACATTACAAGTAATTGACAATACATGGAAGAGTTGGTGTACATTGTAAATGACAATACAAGTTACATGACTACACAATATGTTGGTGTGCATGCATGGTCATCCACACTTCACAACACTCCCCCTTGGATGACACTTGCTTAGAGATTGTGCCTCGTTAAAACTTTTACTAAGAAAAACCCTGTGGGAAAAAATATAGTAAAAGAAAAAGAGTACACTATTCTCATAAATATTAAGACGGACATAATATTGTTAAGAATATTCTTGTGCTTTACTGTACTGCATTTTTCTTCAAAAAAAATTAAGTTAAACATGGCATTTGTAAGTGCTCGCATATTCATTACAAACCATGTAGTTTTAAATGTCTTAGGTTTAGACAATAAAACAGACAATTAAAAATAGTCTCATATCGAGGATACAAGTTTGGATTACACCACGTTACCTTGACATCTAATGAACACTCTACTCCAAACTGTAAGCCCTCACTCATATGCACTCTCCCTCACATACTTAGACTTGGCATTCAATGGTATATAAAAATCTAATAAAAACAATAGCACTGCTATTGTAATGACATGGTGATGAATATGAGCCCCCTGGTGCCTTGAAGCTGATATTCTCACAATGCTTACAAAGTTAATTGCTATTTCAAGAGACTCAAAACATGAACTGCAAGTTGTTCATTCTGCTGCAAACTACAAACTAAGTTTTCAGGACATCAAAAGTCACATTCAATCAGACTGCAGAGGCGAAAACTTTAGATTTTTTGAAACGACAATATCTTCACAATCTTCAGAGTCTAAAATGATCTAAAGCAGATGTCCCGTCCAATCCTTTCTTATTGAAATGCAAAGCATACTCTTTTACTGAAGTTTCTCTATATAAGGGAGGATTTTCATCTGACAGTAGCTCCTTAATAGGCCCAAAAATCCTCGTAGACGGTAGAATATTTGTGGTGAAAAACGATGCTGCAGACATTCTGGGGCCAACATGGTTGGCCAACACCCTATGCTCGGAGCTTTTAAACCGATCATTGGAGATAAGCTGCATCGTAGAGAAATCAACGATTAAGTCATCAAGAAATCATCATTTTCATATTCATAGTGGTGATGATTGAATAAAATGTTAATAATCTATACAACCCATGTTGAGGATGAGCAAAACTAATTCTAGCCCTTTCAAAATAATTAACCATCAAAGAACACTGATTCTAAGAAATAAGAAGTTACAAACAGGATGATCGGTTGCGGTTCAACTCAAGTTATTTGTCCACACGGAGAACATCATTTTGGTGAGTTCAGTTCCAATCCTCGGCGTAAATGCAAACTTTCACCCAAGGTTTTGCCATGTTAGTTGCCGAAACAAATAATTTAACAACTGCTACTTGTGATGAATAAAAATAAAATTTGGAATCATATGCATGCTCAATTAATTCAAAAGTACTTGCCTGCAGAAGATCCCCAACATTTATTACTAGACCTCCGCGAACAGGAGGAATATCAATCCATTGGCTTTGATGAAGAACTTGCAGACCACCAATCTGGTCTTGCAGGAGGATAGTAAAAAAATCATTATCAGCATGCTTGCTGGCTCCCAAGGTCAGTTCAGGTTGCGGACATGGCGGATAATAATGAAAAACAAGGAAGAGGCCCTCCAAGCATCCAATTTCTTTAAGATGGTTGCGATCAAGCCCAAGAGCCTCTGATATTAACTCCGACAATTCAATACCCAAGTTCATAATATGCTTTGAGTACTCCATTACCACATCTCTGCAGATCACATATGTGAAGGAACATAATGTTATAAGACTAATCACGTAGACAATTAATAATAGACATTATCACATCTCTAAAGAGGGACAGTTAAAGAGGGACTAGTTTGGAATCTAGATGGATAAATTTTGAGGTACCATGATGGAAAAATCACTTGTAATACCATGGCACGATGATTCTCGCCATGGTTTGATTGGCAAAAGTCAGAACAGGAGAAGTTTTGCATTTTTGGAGTGGCTATCGAGAAAACAATCGCTACTTTGAAGTATGGATGCAAATTACTAGTAATTGATTGGGGATCAAATAGATTGAAAACTCTAATTTGAAATCTGAAATCATGGTTAGATGCTTCTCTCAATGGTTTAATCATCAAATGCTAGAATAGAAGTCTTGTGTTTTTTGGGGGCTTTCGCGGAGAAAATTGACTATTCGTGCCCGCCATGGCTATTCTCCTAGGAGGAAGCAACCACAAGAACATCAATTAAATAAATTGTTAGAGTCACCACCACAACATTATACGATTGGCACAATTCATTCTCTGTCACAGATCTTAGTTGTGCAGAAGACTTAATTAAAACACAAAAAGAAAGAGCATATATGAGCTTGGTAGGCGAACCTGAATGCCGGTGGCAACTCCTCAAGAGTAACAGAATCAGGAGCAATCATAAAAGATAGAGTGTCTCTCCAATTAGCAGATGGTGCTTGAAAGAGATCAAAATTGCAATTGTACACCACCTTTTTAGTAAAGTCGCGCGTATAGAATTTGCTCCTCTCCTCCTTTGGTTCCTCGCTGAATCTACGAACCCGTTCGAAGATTTCATCTATCACGTTTAAAAGTATACCATGATTCACAATCTGAAAGAAACCCCATGTCTCCGCTGCATGTCTGACTTCATCGATAACAATCTTCCTTCTAGCAAAGTTGTTGCCCATGTTAATACCTCCAAGGTCTATTACTGGAATCTTGAAAGCTTTATCATCATCTGATGAGTTCAATATTCGAATGTCAATCCCATCAGGTGGAGTGTAAAACATTCGAGGAATCTTTGTCACTCCAGCCTCCTCGAGCCCTCTAACACCCGCCTTAGTATCATCAAAGGCCTTTAATTCTTGTTTTCGATCATAGTCCGGCGGTATTTCATCGAAAAGTACTTGAATGATGCTTGTATTTGCCATTTGTTTTCCCTTTCTCAGCTCTCAACCAAACATGATATATAATCTAAGATCAAAGATTTTGTAACTTCAATAATATCAAAGCAAACTTATACACAACTTGCAAACTGTAATCACCATAGCAGCCCAAATGAGTAAAAATCCAAAAATATATCAACCCTACAGTTGCATAAGATGACTAAAACACAATGAGTGTATGGTGGATAAGTGAGAAAGCCATATATGATTATCTGATCTGAAAGAGCAATCAAAGCTGTTAATTCAGGAAGTCTACTGCTTGGAGAGAAATCATATGTTTGACATGTCGAGAGGAATTTGCATCATTAATAATTTTCATGGTAATTTATGAAAATGTTGTCATACAACATCAAGGCCTCGATTCCAAATTAGTCGAGCTCGGTTGCAGCCTGCATGGATCGAACTTTTCCACACCACTCGGTTTAATGCAATTGATGACGTGAAAAGAAAATGCTTTAGTGAGTAAACCAAATAGACCCTTTCAGCAAACTAGAAGAGAACTTACTTTCTGAGACAATAAAATCAAGGATTAATTACTGAAGGAAAATTACCAGCTCATGAGTTTTAGAGACTTGAATAAATAAAATCCAGGAACAGAATTACTACAAGGAAAATTCTATTACGACAAGTTATCCGTCATCTTCGTCTTTATCAAAGTAAAAGTCATGACTTTGTGTCAGCAAACACATTATTGATTCATTATTAGCAGCCATTTATTGTATAACAATAAATAAATTATTAATTTATATAAACTCATGAATTTGGACTCACTAGTTATTTTTTTAACTATTTATAAAAAAAAAAAACACTTTCAGATAGAGATAGGGTTATATTAGTCTTATAACTCAATCTCGACCTACATTGAGTGGATCGAGCTAATAAGTATAGGTATAAGTAAAATTAGCATGGCCTACTTAAATTATTTCTAACTTTTTATAAAAAAAATACTTTCAGTTAGGGTCGGGTTTACATTAGTCTTACAACTCAAACTCGACCCACATTGAGTGGACGGAGCCAATGAGTATATGCGTAAGTAAAATCATCTATCTAAATTTTCTGGTTCCGTCCGTCTTTGAGTTACGTAATTTGAACGTGTTAGGTTCCTAGTTCCAACTCCTTGAGTTTCTTTGAGGCATTTCGTCAAACAGCTTCTTGGCAATGCACAAGACCTGTGATAAGCCAAGGTTGTACCCAAAAAGCTCTTCTTCTCTTTCGCCGAATGAAGCAATCAAGCAATGAACCTGACAAACTAACCTTCCCAATCATCGCCAAGGCCTCTGCCAAGCTCTCCAATCTCAGACTCTCCGAGTCCATCCATACCCATGTCTTGAAATCCCAGTTCATGTCCGATGTATACGTGCAGACAGCATTGGTGGACATGTATGTCAAATGTGGTCGGGTTGATGTTGCACACCAGGTGTTTGAGAGAATGCCCGAAAGAGGTGTCGCGTCGTGGAACGTCATGATCATGGGGTTTGTTGAATTCTGTGGGGTTGAAGAAGTAATGGGTCTTTTTCGGCGAATGCGGGTGGGAGGATTTCGGCCTGATACAATGACGGTAAAGGCGTTGTCGATTGCGAGTTCTAATTCTCAGAATTTGAATATGGTAAGAGGTGTGCATTGCATTGGAGTTCAAACTGGGATTGATGGAGATGTTTGTGTTGCCAATACTTGGATTTCAGGGTATTCTAAGAGTATGGATTTGGAGTCTGCTCAAATGGTTTTTCGTGGTATTCCGGTTGTGGTTAGAACTGTAGTGGAATTCAATGATTGCTGGGTATGCTTTTCAGGGCAAGTTTGTTGAGGCCTTCGGTTTGCATCGGAACATGTGCAGTGATTGTTGTAGTCCTGATTTGAGCACTATGGTTAGCTTGCTTTCGTCTTGTGTACGTCCAGAAGCTCTTTTACATGGTAATTTGATCCATTCTCATGCCATTCAGTCAGGGCTTGATTCAAATGTTACTTTGACAAATACCCTAATATCCTTTTATGCCAAACTTGGTGATATTGACTCTGCGCGTTTTTTGTTCAATGGAATGAATGAAAGAACCCGCGTTTCTTAGACAGCGTTGATAGGTGGATATGCTGAGAATGGGGATGTGGATGAGGTGTTTGCATAGTTTCATGCAATGGAAGCAACTGGTGAGAAGCCTGATGCAGTTACATTGGTTGCTCTATTATCAGCTTGTGAGCTTGGTAGATGGATTCATGAGTATGCATGCCTCTTCGAATGGCCTTAGGAAGAATGTGATTGCATGCAATGCATTGGTGAACATAAAAATGTGGAAGCATGGTTGAAGCTTGCAAGGTGTTCCTGTCAATGTTAGAGAGAACCATTGTCACCTGGACAACTATGATTGTGGGGTATGCATTGAATATAGTGTTCAAGCTAGCTGTTGAGGTCTTCTCTCAAATGTTGGATTTGGATTTGAGACCAAACCACTTGACATTTCTCGCTGTTCTGGAAGCTTGTACTCATGCAGGTCTCCTTGAGAAAGGGTGGTGGACGCTTTTCAGAATGATGACATAAGTTTATAAAATTAGCCCAACATTAGAACACTATGCTTGAATAGCTGATCTGCTTGGTCGTAAAGGAAGACTGAAGGAAGCTATGGGATTTATACAAACCATGCCAGTCGAACCTGATGCAGGCGTATGGGTTGCTTTGCCTGGTGCTCGTAAAATGCATAATGATTAAGAGATAAGCGAGTTTGAAACCTGCCAAAACCTGTGTCTTTTTTAGTTAGAGTCCCAGTTTGTTGTTCCTTATGTGGCAATGGCCAACATTCATGCTTTAGAAGGAAGATGGGATGGCATGGCTAAGTTTCGGGCAATTATGAGAACCAAGAAAGTGAGAAAGTCACCACGTCACAGTATTGTTCAAGTCTAAGGGAAGATCCATACTCTTACCACTTAATTGGTTAAAATATCATACCCTTTCATAATTTTTGTTATTATATCCCAACTTTTTGAGTTTTTTATTATATCCTAACCTTAATAGATTGTTTAATTTGTATCGTAAACTACTTCTTAACTCCAAATTTGATGAAGTGACACCATAATTATGAGTTTAATAGGCCACCTCATCACCCATAATCATAAAAAAAGTATTAATTTTTTATTGGAATTTACTATTCAAGTGTCACATCATCAAAATTGGAGTTAATAAGTGGTTTAGGATACAAATTAAACAATCTAAAAAGGTTATGATATAATAACAAAACTCAAAAGGTTAGGATATAATAACAAAAGTTGTAAAAGGATAGAATATTTTAACCTATTACCACTCGGCAAAAGTTGTGGGTCTAGAAGCCGTCGTTCTAGACCCACAACTCAGGCCGGGTAGTAATAGGTGTTGCATGATATGAAAATCAAGCTAGTTCATTCAAATCAGAGCTTACTTTTTGCATGGGAAAGCATAATGCAAGGTGAGAAGTACAATTAGGGGAAGGAGAAGTAGCCTGTGCTGCTCTTGTTTCGAGTTGAAGGACATTGCATTCATCGATGGATGATAATCTGGAACTTAGTGTGGAAGTTAGGCTTGGATCGGGGACTGATGTAGGTGCTTGCAGAGGTGATGCCTTTGAAAGGAGGTAATAGTTATTGGTATTTATTTATTTGTCATATAGCTGGTGTGGAAGAAAAACTATTGCATGATGCACATGTTAGGAGTCAACTTTCCATCTGTAAAACTTAAATATTGTATATGAACAGTTTATTGAAGTATTAACTAATGTCATATTCTAATCTATTCTTTAATGCAATAAGAATTGGGAACACATACTCAAAATGTAATTGAAAACTTGTTTTGAAAAATGAAAGGCACTATAAAAAAAAAGGTTAACATGAGACTTTATCCATTATCTATTGAAGTTTTCTCTTCTTTTGTGTAATTGATCTGGTTTAATATCCTGGGCAGCACATAAAAGGAGAAATGGTGAATCCAAGCACCAACCAAGTTTTCAACAAACTTACATCTTCAGTTTATGACAGAGAAGAGGAATTGAAAGCCTTTGATGGCACAAAAGCTGGTGTTAGAGGTCTTGTGGAGGATGGGGTCTCAAAGGTTCCTCAAATGTTTATTGATCCACCAGATAAGACTGATATGAGCACAACTTCAAAGGGAAAAGAAGATCAATTCAAGATTCCAGTAATAGACCTTGAAGGGATTAACAAGATACATGATGATAGTAGAAGGAAAGAGATCATCAATGAAGTCAAGAGTGCTGTTGAGACATGGGGGTTCTTTCAAGTAGTGAACCATGGGATCCCTGTAGAGATACTAGATGAAATGCTTGAAGGAGTTAAGAGGTTCCATGAGCAGCCAAAGGAGGAGAGGAGCAAATTCTATTCGCGTGATGATTACAAATTGGTGAAGTATAACAGCAATTTTGATCTTTTCACAGCACCAGCCGCAAATTGGAGAGATAGTCTAGGATGTGTCATGGCTCCTGCTTCTCCAAATCCTGAAGACTTGCCAATAGTACTAAGGTTTGCTCACCAAGTCTGTATGCTACTTTTCTGGTACATTTGGTTATGCTATTTTATTCTTACTGTTATTTCGTTGTGAGGATTTTGATTGTGTTAATGTAATAGAATTTGTATTAATCAGGTCAAACTGAATACAATAGGGTGCTCTTATTTATAGAGTTTACCAATGCACAAATAAGCTAAGTAACTAAGACACGAATATATGTTTCCTAACAGATTGCACGCCGTCAAGCGCATTCAATTGTGCTGAGTGGAAGAGTTTTTGCATTTAATTTAGCCGATTTTGAACTATTTCAAGTGGTGAGGTGCCTAGGGAGGGAACCATGCACAAACCTTACAATTGAAGGTTCAAACCTTTTCTTTTGAGAACATCACTAATTAATGTGTTTGATTCATAGGGACGTAGTGATGGAGTACTCAAAGCATGTTATGAAATTGGGGGTTGTGTTGTTTGAGTTATTATCAGAGGCGCTTGGGCTCAATTCAAATCATCTCACAGACATGGGATGCTCCGAGGGACTCTTCCTCATCGGTCACTATTATCCACCATGCCCTGAACCCGAAAAAACATTAGGACTTGCCAAGCACTCTGATAATGATTTCCTCACTGTGGTTCTACAAGACAGAATTGGTGGCCTGCAGGTTCTTCATCAAGGGTTTTGGATTGATGTCCCTCCTATTCATGGAGGCCTTGTTATAAATGCTGGAGATCTCTTACAGGTATGTCATTTTTCAAGTTCATGCATAGTTTATATTGGTTGAATAAATGTAAATGTTAATGTAATTGGAATTGTATTGATTAGGGCAAACTGAATACAATTGGGTGCTCTTATTTATACCAATGCACAAATAAGGAAACTAGCTACGACACGAATATAGTAATACCTAAATACTAAAAACACATAAATATAGCAACTTTATATAGTTAATAGTTGCCTAACTGTAAACATTCTTCTTCCTGAACTAATAAGATGTGTATACTCCTGAAAAACATGATACGATGTAAACTTGTATGTTAAAGTTATTTTACTGCATAAAACCACTTCATGATAGCTTCACTAGATGGAAATGAAATGAAGCAGAATCTGAGAATCCATGTTTCGTGTCTAGATTAATTGTATATGTTATTGTATTTATATATGCTTCTGCAAGTTTCTTTTTCTTAAAAAAAAAAAAAAAAAGAGTACTGCATAGCTGTGTAAGCTTGTTATACTTTAAACCAATCTTCAACGTTCTCACTTTTGCTACAAATTTTTACTGAATTATTCCTTTTTTAGCCAACATTCAAAACTAACTTCGTACGCATAGAACCGTCAATTTGAATCATGAACTCTTCTTTTCAAATGTAACTTATTTTTAACTAATGCATTTCTCTCTTGATTGCAGCTTGTCTCGAATGACAGATTTAAAAGCTCTGAACACAGAGTCTTGGCCAAGAATGTTGGCCCAAGAACATCAGTCGCATGCTTATTCACAGTGCACTCTCAACCAAGCACAAGGGTCTATGGACCCATCAAGGAACTTATATCAGAAGAGAATCCTGCCTTGTATAGAGATACCACATTGACAGAGTACATGGCACATTTCAATGAAAAAGGACTAGATGGGAACTCTGCTCTCACACATTTTAGGCTGTCATAACTGCTTTGGTTGCTCAATTTATGACGTCTACAACAATATCAACAATATTGTGACATGAACAATGATGGTAAAAGTGAAAGTTTGATGGATTTATCATTTATGTGGTTTGCATGGCCAGTGGCATGACATAGTTACTTCTAATGTTGTTGTTGCAGTTCAAGCTTGTTTCGAATGCATGGTATTTGCAATTTATTAGAAGTGCTAGAAGGACAACATCATGTCATACCGCAAGACACATTAGTGAGCCGTCCACGTGTGCTTCGAGATGTAGGCATATGCAAATCTCGACGCATAACACGAGGTCGAGGCCGCATGGACGGATCTTATGAGCTAACGTGTTGCGGTGTGACATTGTTGTTGTCATTCTAGTATTTTCCGCAATTTATTTCCTGGTGATTATATTGGGTTCTTTCCCCTAACATTTTTGCGGCTGTAAATGAGGCCGGTTCAAAATTAGTTAGAACTTAGAACAGCGTGAAAAAATTAAGTTTGAACAATTGGCCCCAAGGACAAGGATGGGAGCACTGAAAAGAAAGATTTGAAAGATTTTCATTTTGTTTGTTTGTTCTTTTTTTTTTTTTTTTTTTTTTACCTGGATAGGGTGGGGGAGACTAGAGTTCTCCAGAAAGTTTGAAAGACCAGAAGTGATGTGGTTAACTTCCAGCCAAGTACAGTTTCATTTGTCAGTATAGAGAGCCTGCCATAAATGGAGACTATGCAGTATAGAAACCCAACTGTGCTTGTCTCCTTTCATGAATTGGTTTCACTGAAAGTTTCAAGGCCTAAGCAACTGATCTGGGTTTCTTCCAAAGCTGAGAAAAACAAAAAGAAGAATGGTGAATCCAAATTCCAGCCAAGTGTTTGATGAAATTCCTTCACATTATGATAGAAGACAGGAACTGGAGGCCTTTGACAGCACAAAGGCTGGTGTTAGAGGACTCGTGGAAGATGGTGTAACGAAGGTTCCCAGAATGTTTATCAACCCACCTGATCGCAATAGCGAGAAGATAGCTTCTAAGGACAGTGATCACTTCAAAATTCCTGTTATTGATCTTGGAGGCACTATCATGGGGAGTATGGATTCTGTTAAGCATGAGGAGATTGTTAGTCAAGTTAGGCGTGCGGCGGAGACGTGGGGTTTCTTTCAAATTGTGAATCATGGAATCCCAGTTGAGATTTTGGATGAAATGCTTGAAGGAGTGAGGAAGTTTCATGAGCTGCCAAAGGAAGAGAGAAGCACATACTATACGTATGACACATCCAAAGGGGTGGTTTACAATAGCAATTTCGATTTGTACAGCACGCCGGCTGCCAATTGGAGAGACACAATAGCTTGCTTCGTGACTCCTGTTTCTCCAAATCCTGATGAGTTGCCCGGAGAAATCAGGTTCGATACCATGCATGTTGAACTTAATTTTTTCATTAGTTTTATATTGTGTAAAATGAATATGAATCTAAGAAATTGGAGAGTAACCATGTTGCTGGCTTAGAAAGTGAGAAATCTAAGTTTAAAATCCCAATTCAACAAGTGGAGTCACCCCTTTTTAGATTCTTTACATGTAATGATGTTGCAGATGCATAGAATGAACTATGGTCCTGCATTGGTTTAGGATGTCTTCTGTATTAAAAATACTAGTGTGAATCTATCTTCCAAATAGTATTGTAGCCTTTTGGAGTAAAACCTAAGACTCATGCTCCCAAGATGTTGAGTTGGGCGTGTGTAGACTTAAATGTAGTCCCACATGGTCGTCTTATAGATGACAAGGTCTATACATGGCCCAAGGGAAATACGTGGATAGGATGCCCCGTTGTCCTAATAATTATTAGAAACAACAAATTGTATTCAATGTGAATGTAGCTTTTTTGGGCTGACAACGTTAGAATCTCAAAGTTTCATAGTGATAAGAAACGATTTTAGAGTTTGTGTTGAGTACCCCTATCAATTTCCCATATATTTTTTTTTGGTAGATTCCATTTCCCATATTCTTATCTGAACAGTTTCTTTGTTTAGTATGAATTTGCAGTTGATTTGGACATTGGTGTTCGTTGAAAGTGTCTTTGATGCTTATATGGATTTTTTAAGTAGTTGTTATTGAAAAATTCAAATTCAAGTAATTATCTTCATCTAAATTTAGTATTTGGTTCGTCGAGTTTCAAATTTTCAAATTCGAATCGTTCGCAAGTTTTAGCTCTATAAATAGAGCATTGCAACTAATAAAGTTTGCTCCTCTTCCATGTTCCTTGTTATCTCTCATTTATCTTTCCTCAAATTCAACCAAGTATTATCAAAGCACTACACCTACAACCAAATGAAGACTTTTTTTTTTTTTTTTTTTTTTTTTTTGACCTTGAGCTTCGTTCAATAGTTTTACACTTTTATGGTATTTTAACACTGACCTTCCTATCACTAAAGATTTTGCATATTATCTCAAGCTATTCCAATGCCAAATATATGCGAGTTCCCCTCTATGATACTTGAGACTTGCAGCCTTTGATGCATCATTGTCAAATTTAAATATCCGAGGGGGAAAACTTACCGAGGGAGTGGAAGCGAACTGTTACTTGATCACCAATCATAGGCAATATAACGTGATGGAAATCGCCTTAAGTTCAATGCCTAAATACTTCCTTTTTGCAAGATCAGTCTTGTTCATAGAAGACAAGAAGACATGATTGATAGGAGTCTCCCACTAGAGAGTACGTAGGCTGTGTGCGCGCGCGCGCACGTTAGGGAGAAATACACGTCTCTCCTAATTTATCACAAACTCAATAAATGTTAAGTAGTTATGACATTGTAAGTTACTAAAATTACTCCTGACAAGACTCATATCCTATTATTAAGTATATAAGTGTCTTCCAACAATCATCTACATTTATTTATTTTGGTTTGCAGAGATATATTGAAGGAGTACTCGAAGCACATAATGAAATTGGGGGTAGCATTGTTTGAATTACTCTCTGAAGCACTTGGGCTTAATCCTAGCCATCTAAATGACATTGAATGTTCAGAGGGGCTATTCATTCTCGGTCACTACTATCCAAAATGCCCGGAACCTGAACTCACGATGGGACTAACCAAGCATTCAGATGACAGTTTCATTACAGTCCTCCTACAAGACCAACTCGGCGGCCTGCAAGTTCTTTGTGAAGGTGAATGGATTGATGTTCCTCCTGTGCATGCAGGTCTAGTAGTAAATATTGGGGATCTTTTGCAGGTATGTCTTTTTACATTTTCAAGCTCACCCAACTTTGCAGTTCTCTAGTCGGTAGTTGTAATTGTTATAGATGCATGGCATGATTCTCTGCCATGCATGAAACTTCTAGTGATGTAGTTCAATTTCCTTACTGTCCTGATGGTTGTTATTTTGTGTTGCAGCTTATCACTAACGATAAGTTTAAAAGCTCTCAACACAGAGTCTTATTGGCAAACCACCCCGGCCCAAGAATTTCTGCTGCATCCTTTTTCAGCACAAGTATGCGGCCGACTTCTAGGATATATGGGCCAATCAAGGAACTGGTGTCAGAAGAAAATCCTCCCATTTACAGAGAAACTACGGTAGCAGATTACGTGAGATTTTCCATGGAAAAAGGACTAAATGGAACATCTTCTCTGACTCATTTTAAGCTGTGAGTTTGACTCTGATCATACTAAAGGGAGTGTTCATGTTTGTCAAATACGGCTCTCATTATCATGAGAGCTTCTATATCAGCATCAGTTTGTTGTTTTCCAATGGTTATTACGTACTGTTGTATTTTGTATGTGCATGAGACTTAATATACATAATTATGTTGAGCAGCAATGCCATCAACTGAGCTCATTCTCTAGATGTTGTTAAACATTATTTGTTGACTACATGTGAGTCATGGAAGTGAGCTACTATGTTCCTTTTTAAAAGAAGTTTAAATTTGAAATTGTGCTTAATTTCCAACCTAATCACTTGTCAGCATAAAAGACCTACCTAATACGTAGATTTTGACTTTGGTTTATATATAGATGGATTGCTATATAATATTGATTTGAGTAGAATTTGAATTTGCATGGACACATTGATTGCTATATAATGTAGATTTCTGATCATTCCCTCATCTTATTTGGTTTCAATGAAAGTTTCAAGTGCTTAGCAGTTGGTTTCTGTTTCCGCCTAAGCTGAGAAGGGCCATGAAGAAAAACGGCGAATCTGAATGCCCACCAAGTGTTTGATGAAATTCCTTCACGTTATGATAGAAGACAGGAACTGGAGGCCTTTACTAACACTGAAAATAACCGAATGCAGTTACAACCGAATACAATGATTGGTTGTAACTGGGAAACATAAAGTAATATCTTAAACTTAACGTAACCAGTAAAACAAATAACAATTAAACTATGACACCAGATGTGTTATCGCAGTTCGGTCCAAGACCTACGTCTGCGGGGCCTCGCCCAGATGTAACCTCTATTAGTATGATGAATCGAACTACCGGACTTTTTGACGTGACTCCCTCACTTGAGCTCTTCCTAGCACACTCTCATACTCTCTCTTGTGGACTTTATATACACAAGATCCCTCTTGTGTTTGAGGCTCCCCCTCACTGGAACACCCAAGTCCCCTTGGATGTTTTACAACTCAATAAAGAGAGTGAACAGAACAGGTTCACCATACAAAGTAAATTGACTCTGCTGGTGTACATGACTCAATTACTTTGACAATATAAATAGACAAATGTAGATTCTACAATCTTAACCGAAGTAGCAAGATCTGAACAATCTTCATCTGTAAAACAACCACGTTTCTCCATATTTAACACGTGGTAATGTGTCTTCTGAATCGCAATCCTCATCCTCTTCGTAATCTTCAATTAACAATCAATCGGTTGGGATAAGATCAAATCTCTAACTGCCTGATCCAGAAATCCTATTGTAACTGCTTCAAGCAACCGCCTATCTTTATCGAAATCACCAACTGTTGCGAATATGATTTTAGGCACATTTCCAATGTGTTGGATTTGGATTACTCATCTAATGTAACAACTATTATGACAAATCTTTAGCTGTCGAGAAGACATCGACACTAACAAACACAAAGGCTGGTGTGTTGAGATGTGTGGACCGAAATAATAGTCCCACATCGGATAATTGAATCTTCATAGTGAAGTATATAAGTGGTGATCTCTTCTTAACTAGAACCGAGGCCTTTTGAGATAAAACCCCACACCTATAAAAATTGAAAGGTGGTCAAGTTGGGGACAATATCGATACTGACGGAGATCATAAACTCAACATGGTATCGGAGATGTGCGCCACGGATAGATTTCGGTCCAAGGTGGATAATGTGTCGCATGCATGAAAAATCAACATGGTGTTATATAGAGGACTTGTGGAGGCCTTTGATCACATCAAAATACATGAAAAATCAACATGTGTTATTGATCTTGAGGCCTTTGATCACATCAAAATACCTGTTATTGATCTTGAGGCCAGCTATGGGCACCCCACCATTTCATGAAGGCACCCATTATTTTTCTCATTTCCCAATCTAAAATGTAAAAGACTATCTTGCCCTTTCATATAAACACACCCAAACCCCACAAACCATTTGCAATTCAAAACTGGGGCACCCCACCACCTTGAGGAAGAAGTGATCCATAAAGCCACAATTATGTTTGTCAAGCGTTTTTCGATTCTTGCGGCTTGACATCATCCGACAACGAGGTAACAATGTTTGACAACCATACGATGCTTCGATGGAACTGTAAATTTGATTAAAACTGTGAAATTGATGATTTGTTGTCAACGTATGGTTTGGTAAATTCGACCAATCCGAAGTTGTTTGCACTATAAAATGGAAGATTGTACTGCATTGGTGCAAGATGAGGTAGAAGAAGAGGTAATTTTTGAAATTTAATGTGTTACATATGCGGTTTCTCAAATTTTCAGTCGAATTTTGCACGGGCGCGAATGTCACGGCCTCGCAGGACCGAGAGTTGTAGAAACGTCTCGCTCTACATCAACCGAGACTTCGTCGTAGTTCACGTCATGATGTGAACCTAACGAAGGCATAATCTCGGTATGGATCGACCAAGACAATGCTGTAGGTCTCGGTTGGACATAACCGACACTATGCATATATTCGCGGATCTGTACAACCGAAAACGTGGTTTTTGGGGTTTTTTGGTGAATTAATTGTGCATTTCGGTTGATCATAATGTTACAATGTTTGTATTGCAGGTAATGCTGGTCTCTACTTTATTTCAAGACTACAAGGATACGTTTACACCTTGTAGGCCATTCCCCTCTGAGAAGCGGCAATTTCATGGCTTCAAATGATAGGCCTAGGAGAACATGTTTGTTTTAGTGACGAAGCACTCGATCTTTGGGGGCATTAAGCGCGAGAGGAAGGGTGAAACTTGCGTGCGAGAGGTCCGTAACTTATAGGGGAGTGTCTCAAAGAGTTGGGAAGGGAAAGCGGCCAAAATTTCTTCGAAACCAAGAAATGAAGAAGAAGAGGAAAAGGGGAGGACTCAAACTGGTACGAAGAAATGTGGATGCCCTTTCCTTATTAACATCAAGGAAAATGCCAACTCTTTGTGGTACGTCACTGTCATATGTGGGAGGCACAATCACGAGCCCGCGACAAACTTGGACGACCACTCATATGTTGGAAGATTGGATAAGGGGGAGCAGGTGGTTGTTGTGCAGATGACAAAGGGTAATGTGAAGCCAAGAGACATCCTCAATACGTTGAAGCAAAGAGATGTTACAAACATATCGACAATGCGGACAATATATAATGCAAGACAGAAAGTCCGAATTGAGGATGCGGGTGGGAGGAAGCAAATGCAACAACTGTTGCACATATTGGAGAAGAATAAGTGGATGTCGTGTCACAGGAAGCATCCCGATACGAATGTCGTCACTGATTTGTTTTGGGCACATCCTGATTCAATCAAGTTGCTAAGGTGTTTTCCTTCGGTAATTTTGATGGATTGCACGTACGAAACAAATAGGTATCGAATGCCGTTATTGGAGATTGTTGGCATCACTTCTACGCATTTGACGTTCTCCGTTGGGTTTGCTTTCATATCATCAGAGAGTCATGCAAATTTTGTTTGGGCATTTGAGAACTTGAGATTTATACTGGATGGGTGGCCTAAACCTGACGTGTTTGTGACGGATCGGGACTTGAGCCTTATTAGTGCCATCAATGTAGTATTCCCATCATCGTCTCACATTTTTTGCTCTTGGCAAATCAACAAAGTAGTATTGGCCATGACTAAGAAGATGTTTGGAGATAACGAAGGCTTCGCTCGTTTCATGGATAGGTGGACGAGTGTCATGTATGCTAAGTCCGAGGCCTTATTTGAAGTTAGGATGAATGACTTGCGTTCTGAGTTCGGGAATGTGAAGGGTCTTCTTGATTACTTGGAGAACACATGGGTAAAGACGTACAAGGAGAAATTCGTACCGGCTTGGACAAATCGAATCATGCATTTTGGGGAAACAACAACACAGAGGGTGGAGTCTGCGCATTCCACTCTAAAGCTACATCTTGGCAACAGTCAGACAAATTTTGAGACTTTGTGGAATGTGGTTGATGGCATCCTTATGATTCAACACAACAACATCAAGGCTTCATTTGAGCTCAGTTTGAATGTGGTCCAACATGAATGTATTGATGAGTTATATCGCCGATTGCGTGGTTATGTCTCTCAATGGGGGCTTAAGTTAATTCGAGAAGAATTGGAACGTGGGGAGGACGTTGGACACGACTCAACTCGTTGTGGTTGCGAGATACGTACCACACACGGCCTTCCTTGTGCCCACGAGCTAAATTTCCATAAATTTGCTGGGACACCCATCCCTCTCGAGGATATTCATGTCTACTGGCGAAAGTTGAGTATGATACCTGAGAATCCTGTGGACTCGTCTGGGTACAATGTGCACGATGAGATTGAAAGAGTCATGCAAAAGTTCCATGCTTGCACTGAAGAGGACGATCGCATCAGGATTATTCAGCAACTCAGGGAGATTAGTCGACTTTCATCCACACCGGGAATTGTGCCACCTACGAAGATAAAGACAAAGGGAAGGACACCGGGGTCTGCAAAGAGAAAAAACGATGAAGCCAAATTTTCCACGACAAGATTGCCTAGCGGATTCGAGTACGTTCTATCAGCAGAAGACGCTTGTAGGTCGAGGAAGAAAAAAAGTAAAGTTGGTCCTAAAATGCATCGTACAAGTCGACGCACCCAAAGTGCATCTAACGTGGCTTACTCTCATTGCATAGAACCGTCTTGGTTGCCATTTGTTGACAGCACTATCGATGTGATAGGCGATGGAAATTGTGGATATCGGTGTGTTGCCTCCGGGCTAGGTCTTCCCGATATAGACGGTTGGAGGAAAGTTCGTACAAGAATGTTTGATGAGTTAATCGGGTATGAAAGCCTTTGGCGGGAACTGCTTGGAACGAGTTACGAAAATGTCAAGACTGCCGTGCATTGTCCAGATAATCATGTTGGTGCCTCATTCGAAGAATGGTTGACACTTCCAGACATGGGATTGCTAATATCAACGACCTTTAATGTCATTCTAGTCAACCTCTCGCATGGCAGTGCCTCGACGTTTCTTCCTCTACGTAGTGCTCCACCGGCGTCGATACATAGCAGACTTATCATTGCCATGGTTAATGAAAGGAATATCCATTGGGTTAGGGTAAGTGTGTAGATTTTTTGTTAATTGGTTTATTCTCATCCTTATCGCCGCATGTATGTGACAGTCTGTGATCTTTTGTTCTTCTAACTTTGACAGGTGAAGTTGACCGTTAATGCATCGCTGCCATCCTTATATCCCGCGTGGGAACGATATGTTGAAGAGTGCGCTAAAGGATGGCGTGCTGGAATTGTCATTCGTGAAATCGTGGCGGTCGTACCTTCTGAAGAAGGAGCTCTATCCGTGGTAGATTTAGATTCTCCATAGTTTGACATTCATGTTTGCCTAACCACCGCATTTTTTGTAAATATTATTAACTCTGACCATGGAAAGTGATGTATAGTTGTGTTGTCTATAATATAAAGTGAGTTTATATGCACTCTTTGTTGTTAATATCGTATGATGCCTAAAATGATGTTGGTACTATGTAATGGTTTGTAAACTGATGTTGTACCTCTGGTTGGATGGTTGTTGCTCCCAAATATACCATCTCGGTAATTACCGGCCGTCAGCAAAGAATACTTCTCAGCCAACATCAACCGAAATAAAACTATAATTCTCGGTAAGACAATACCGCGAATTATATAAACATATCGGTGTGACGAAGCCGAAAGTACGCTATGTTTGGGCCGACAACACTCTCGTCAACTAATCTCGGCAATCTCAGACCGAAAACCATGAGCAGTCTTCTTGATAAGAAGCCGAAATTAGTTTTGGTTTCGGCTTTTACATTAGTAAACTGATGTTGTCGGAGGGACATGGCCTAGACGTGTGAAGATATCTCGGCCCCAACATACCGGGACCCGTATCTTGTTCTTGGTCCTGAACGACCGAATACAATGAAAAAATTTCAGTTTCGGGACATGTTTCTTGTTTTCCACAATTCAAATGCACAAACATTACACACGTAGTTTTAATAACGCAACAGTTCAGTTTCGGGAAAGTTCAATGTCATGGCACATTTTCCACAACTGTTAATGCACATTTTCCACAATGAAAACAATGAATTAATTGTTCATCAATTCCACAACTGTTAACGCTACAAACATAACAATTACAGTTTTACAACACCAATGAAAACAGTGATACAGTGCCAAATATTCCATCATTCTCTCAAGTTTCATGCCACATATAGCAACGGTTCAAGAACCATTCAACGGAACAATGAAAACAGTTCATCAATACAAGGAAAATTGATCCAACAATAACAATGTCGATGTCCATGTGGCTTCATTCCTTTGGCTTCTTGACATTCCTTCGTTGGTATTCCTTGCCATGCAACCTCTTTGGGGTGCGAGCGGCGACCGACCCGGGCGGTACATTAGCCGGGGTGGAGTGTGTAGAAGTGTTATCGTGCTGGGACTGTCTACGGCCTGCTTCGGTAGGAACTGATGTGTCGGTCGCGCCGGTAGCGGTGGTGGGTGTCGTAGTGGAGGTCGTGGGACCGAAACTCCTCCCCGAAAGGAAATTGACAACGTCACTCGCCATTTGCCTTGGAGACTCCAACGTACACAACTCCGGCGGCAATAATTTCCACCTTAACGCCGCGTCCAACGCCCTCCTATTACGCTGATAAAAATAAATTTAAATCCGTTAATAGAATACATATCGGCATTTGAAATGAAGGCTTTGCTAACACTTCTACCTAATACTTATACCACAGTCAATACCTCAAGTATCTCATTGTCAACGATAGTCGTCGCAACCACGTCCTCATCGAAATCCCTCGGGTTGGTGAGCAATGGGTGAGAGACTTTTAGGAACCAAGGTAGATAGTCCGGTGTAGCTAGAAACTCGAACTCTGCCTTCTCGCCGCGCACTTCGGGGGCCAACAAATGGTTGCGCCAACGTTCCCAATTGTTTGCTTGGAAACCATACTTGACCGAGTATTTTAGTGTTGAAGGCCCTCTATGTGCTTCCAATGGCCGGTACGGAGGATCTGGTATAAATTGCACGTGCCCAAACTGCCTCAGAATCCTCTCCGGATGGTAGGGCTCCACCACATCCATGTACTTCAGGGTGCCACTGTAGAAGGCCATTGTGTGCACAACGCCATTCTCCCTGTGATTAACATATGGGTCCCAAGTAACCTAATGAATCGTATACAAACATAATTTATAACCCTTAACGTAAATGTCAGATTCAGTTTCAACAATGGCGTAGAGTCTCACCTCACTTGGGCGCAACCCGTCCAATGTTTGCCTAATGGACCCAACCTTGTCCATCTGCAGACACGAGGTTGCACGTAGTCCATGTATTTTGCATTAGGTGTGGCGAGCCCAAGCTTGAAATGCTCGTACACCCATCCCTGCGAATAGATACAACGCTAGTTAGAGAGCAAATGAATAGTAATCACAAAGGCAATAATTCAGGTCGATTTAGTATAAAACCTCAAGTAATGTGAGGTATCCAACAATTTGAGAAACTTGTACTCTGGTGGCCGAGCCCAAGTGTCGGTATAAGTATGCTAATGCAGCAGCACCCCATACGTACTTTCCCACGTCGTCCAAATCTTCGAGGAGCTTTAACAACGCAATAGACACCCGAGATCCACTCTTATCCGCAAATAGGGTGCAAGATAGTAGGTACAACAAGTACGCTCGGGCAGTGCATTCCACAGGAGGATAATTTGTGTTCCTCGAACCAGCTTTGGGGCACCATCGACTCTTCAACCAACATTTGCGCACTGTGAGCCCCTTGCTGATATTCACCTCCTCATCAGCCTCTTCAATGCACACCCCAAGTAGTTTCGACACCATCTTAATAGCATCCGAGCGAGATTCCTCCGTGTACCTCGCAAAGTTCTCAACTGCCACCACCTTGCCCGTGATAGGAATCTTCAGCAGCATGCTCACATCCTCCAAGGAGATCGACATTTCACCGAATGGTAAGTGAAATGTGTTCGTCTCCGGCTGCCACCGCTCCACAAAGGCAGTGATAACCTCTTTGTTGGCCTTGCGGTATGAGCAGTCTATCAGCGTATTCAGCCCAGAGCGCTGAATAATCCTCTGAAGGCCCGCGGTGTCAGGGTGGCAGGACTGTAAGTCCCATTCTTGGATCTGAGCACCGTGATTGATACACTTGAGTGTCGGCCGATCTTGCAACGACAAAAAACATTCCGTCAAGTAATTGAACACCCCAAATTTTAAACTACACCAATGACCATACACGGAGAAATGTATGTACCTCATTGCTCCATATCGCTAAGGCGACATGATCTTTAAAGCTTTTCAACATCGATCCATCTTCGGGACCACCGGGGAAAGGAGCATACATTTCCCCCTGCCCATGTGACTCTCCCTCATTATGGGCACCTCCACCACTAGTACTCCCACCCACATTACGATCACTACTATGGGTGTCCGCCGATGCTGATGAGTCACTACTGCTAGAGTCAGATGACTCAGAGGCATGCGCCTCGTCTTCGCCTCGGGCAACGACAAGATCTGAGTGTCAATGCGCGTCAATGTTGGAGTGCAATTCTAATTTCTTCTCACGTCCTCCACCAATCTTACCCTTTCCCTTCAAATCCACCTTCTCTTGCTCTTTCTCTTTCCGATAAGATGCCGTCGGGGGGTCTCCGTCCGCCTCGCCCCCGGTTAGCCCTCGACACCTCAACACCAACCTCCTCCCTTGTCAGCGGTGCTTTCGAACGAGCCATACCTGAAAACACTACAACATTTAAGCGCCTGGAACAGAAACAAAAGAACAATTCTAAAAAAAAAGTTCAAAATCATCCATTTCTGTTGTCTCGGTCAAGCAGGTTCGAGAAATACGACATGCTTTCCTTCATTCCTTACTGAAAGTGGAGCGACAGTCTCGACAATGTACAACCGAGAGCAATGCAACGTTCTCGGTCGTACACCACCGACATGGCATAACCTATTCAAGTAGCCTTACTCTCGTGATTTACAGACTGCGTCGACTCTAACCGTCTCGGCATTGTACAACCGAGAGATAGAGTACATTCTCGGTTGTACACCACCGACACAACATTAACTAACACTAAATGTAACTCTCGTGATGTCTCGACCGAGATAACACAATTAAGCTCGGCCATTCGTGCCGAGACTGTGTGAACTCTTCCGGCCTGCCTGGCCGAGAACGACGAGTTCCCAAATATTTACCATCTGTCTCGGCCATGCTTGGCCGAGACAGTAAAAAACTCTCTGGCCTGTGTGGCCGAGAACCACAAATTTCCAATAATGGAACCATTCAAAACACCGCCACACAAACATTACAACTACTCTACCAAATGTAACTTAATTAGACTATCAACGTACCTTCAAACGATCGATTTCACGCCTTGAGTGTGTGTACGACGAACTTCAACGGAGCCCTAATTTGTAGACGAAATCGCCCAACACCCCGAGCCTTCAAACTGGAAAAACCTCCTACAACGGAGGAGAAACACGGAGACGAACGAACACAAACGATTTTCGGGATTCCTCGCAATGGCCGGGTATCAACGATTCGTGGTTGCTCAAGAGTTCGGTGGTGGGGTGCCTCTGTTTTGAACGAGGGGTATTTTGGGAATTTTGGGCCTAATTTCTGGGTGCCCTTGGTAAAATGCTTAGTGCCCTCAACAACAAGGGTGCCTTCATGAAATGGTGGGGTGCCCTTAGCGGCCCTCTTGATCTTTTGGAGGCACTAACGTGGGGAATGTGGATTCTGTTAATCATGAAGAGACGGTCATTCAACTTTGGCATGTAGCCGAGACGTGGGGTTTCTTTCAAATTGTGAATCATGGAATCCCAGTTGAGATTTTGGATGACATGCTTGAAGGAGTGAGGAAGTTTCGTGAGCTGCCAAAAGTAGAGAGAAGCAAGTATTATGTTAAAATATAAAATAAAAATAAAAACAGTAATGATATTAACATATCAAAAAACCATTATGCTTTGATGGATTACATTGCTTTCTTGATTGATTTATGTTTACATTCATCACACACATATTTATAGACAATGTTACACATGTATGGACTTGGTCAACATGACTCATTGACTCCACTACACACATGCATCACTTCACTAACTAGTAACTACTCATTACATGGTAACTTCTCATAACTAACACCAACCCTCTATGCATGCCACATATGCACATACACTTAATTTGATTTAACTATGTAGGCATGTTCTACATGCTCCATACCCATTAAATTCAAATCATAAATTCCAACATATTAGACCCATGATGCATCCAAAGGGATGGTGTACAACAGAAATTTTGATTTGTATAGCGCACCAACGGCCAAATTGGCCAATTGGAGAGACATTATAGCTTGTTTCGTGACTCCTGTTTCTCCAAATCCTGAATCAGGTTTGATTCCATGCACGCTAAACTTTCGTTTTCAACAGTTATATATTGCATAGATTATATATTAAAGAAGTGCTAGAATGACAATAACAAAGTCACACCACAAGATACATTAGGTTACAAGAGTCATTCATGTGTACCTCGAGATGCGTGCATACACAAATCCTGATGCATAATATGCGGGTCGAGGTCACATGGATGGCTCTTATGAGCCAATGTGTTTTGTGGTGTGACTTTGTTGTTGTCATTTTAGTATTTTTCTTATATATTAATCTTAGGGGTCGGAATGTGACCACATGCCTGGCGGCGTAGGATGTGACAAATATAAGTTTTAAATCCCAATTTAGTTAGAGAAGTGGCCTCCCATTGAGTTTATTGACATGTGATAATATTGGGGATTTGTGGGATGAAACAAAGTTCCCCATTGATAATATTGTTGTTGTTGTTGTTGTTGTTGCTACAACTTTCTTAAGCTGAAAGCATTAGATGGCTCAAGCCACTCTAATGTCCTCTAAACATGACAATGATCCCTCTAACTATAATAATTAACAAGTTGATTACAGATTAAAGTTTGGCCTCCCTGCGAAAGAATATTGCTTTACCTTATCTTATGTCACTATCTGTTAGGATCATGACCCAAGATAGAGAGTAACACGAAAGCTTTATTGATGATCGAAAGAGGTTGGTTTACAACGCAGAGAGAAGTAACTAGAACCCCAGAGAAGGAGAAACGTCTCCTCTCACCTAGACAAGAAGTCTACCCTCGAAAGAGAAAGTTGCAACATGCCTATCACATGAATTACAGTCACTACATAAAAATAGTAAATTAGAAACGGAATTAGCAACGAAATAAGTGTCCGTTGCTAATTAGCAATGGAATAGCAACGACATATGGAAGGGAAAATGTTTTACCAATTAGAAACGGATTACCAACGGATTAGCAACGAATTTTAGCAACGGAAATAAATTCCATTGGTAAAAAAACCAGCGAAAATTCCCCGCCTAAAACTCCCTTGCAAATCCATTGCAATTTGGTGTTAGCAACGGATTAGCAACAGATTTTAAATTACCAACGGATTAGCAATGAAATTTGCCTAATCCGTTGCTAATCTTTTGCGAAACCGTTGCAAAATATAACTCGCAATGGATTACCAACGGATTTGCAACGGATTCCATTGTTAAATGCTATCCGTTGGTATTCCGTTGCTAAATTGAAAAGTGAGATAAAAAATCATGTATTGCAAATTAATTAATACACACAAACACAAAACACATATACCTAGCTTGTACTAATTGCTCCCATCCTCATATCTCTCTCTGCACTGACCGCCTCCCCTCCTCCGCCGGATTCGACTCCGTCCTCGCCGCCAGCGCCGACTTGGAGATTTTCTCCATCTTCCTCTCTCTCTCGCATCGACTGCCTCCCCTCCTCTCTCTGCTCCAATCCTCTGCATCGACCTCCTCCCCTCATCTGCCGGTTTCGACTCCCTCCTCACCGCCCTAGCCTCCAAGTCGACTTGGAGATCTTCATTGTCCGTTTCCGTTATCAGGTGCACTATCTTCTCCGTCCTCGTCTCTCTCGGCACCGACCGCTTCCCAACCTTCGCTCTTCACCCCACCGCCGACGCCTTCCCTTTCGCCTTCTTCGCCGAATCTGCCGATGCTCCCTTACATCGCCAAGATCTCAGCCTACGACGAGATCACCATTGTCTGCATTCACCTTGCAACCGTCCGCATTCACCTCAACGAGATCACCGCCGTCAGCTGCGACCATCCTGACGTCGCCGCCGTCTAAGTCTCATTTTCTTTTTCCATTGATTTGAGTGGTGAAGAGAAGATGAGGCAAGTTTTCTTGTAACGACCCATTTTATTAATGCAGTTAATTATCTCGTAATTGCAGACATGGACGCCAACTCAGATCTACGTGGATGTCGCGGGTAGGCTAGGACACACGCGGACCTAGGTACACTGGTTAAATTGTGTGTTGAATGGCGGTGCAATTTATTCAATTATTGGTTAAATACATCGCATGTGTATATGTTGAATCATGAGAGCATGCGAGGTTGTGTGACGAGTAGCTGCCTCGAAGTGCAAGAGGCGAGATACGGGTACACTAGGGAAAACTCAATAAACTTACATAAACATGTCTAGGTTATCAAATTGACATAATTAATGTAACCATAGGCTAATTAAATTAACTTGAACAATAGGCTATGACACACCTCAAAATGCGTGTCAAGACGCAGGGCACCAGGTACGGGTAGCCGAGGGTTAGTGTGATCATGAGTTGGTTTAATTTGCTAAATAAAACACTAGCCATATGGTGGGATAAGGCTTAATGTAATGTAACATTAATAGAATAAATGGAAGCCTATAGTTTACTTTAAATAAAAGGGGCCATGAGATGGACATTTAGATTAACATAGTACTAGATGATGAGTGTGCTATTGGAGTCACCAGGAGGTATGGGACATCATACTTGTGAACCACAATATATGCCTCGGGATACGTATGCACACTGGATTCCAACCCAACATATATATAAACCAAGTTAGTGGAAGGTTTGATTCAACCACTTACCAATTTCTCATACAAAACTAGAGAAAAATCTAAGGAGGGAGAAGAGAATTCTAGCTGGGAATTCAACAACCTAGGCATCAAACCAAGTGATCTAACCTAGGTAATCATCTTCTCCACCTTCTAAGCTGGCAAATGAACCCATTTTTGGGTATGTTTAGTGAAATTCGAGTTGATAATTTAGTCTCTGGTTTGTTGTGTAAATATGATGCATTTCATGTTAATTAGATCGTATATATGGAGAATTTATCACTGGTTTAGTTAGATTTGATGAAATTGGTTGTTAATGGAGATGGTGGTAAATGCATGATTGTGGAAATGGATGTAATTTGAGGTTTCTGGAGTGTTCAAATTTATGGATTGAAGATATTTGATGAGAAGAGGGTGAAAAACCAATTAGAATAGCTAATTGAGAGGGCTAAGACAGAATTCTCGAATTGAGAATTTTGTCCCAGAAGGCAATTAGTGCGCTAACTGTCCTGAGTGTGTAACTGTTCTTCGAAACGAAGAACAATAATGCACTAGTTAAAATTCCTAGCGCGCTAACTCAAAAACTAGCGCGCTAGGTAGACCAAATTAGCGCGCTAATGGCGGATGAACTATGAAGTTAAGAGCTGTTTTGGTTATTTTCAACTTAATACATGTCTAAACACTTATAAACAACCTAAACTTATTAAAATTGGACTTCAGGGACTTAGTGGACTGTAGCTTGGTGTTGGGAGCTTGTCGGGTCGGATCCGTGAGTCCGAGGAGGTCGGAGAGCGGTGTGAGATTTGTAAAACCCAACTAAAAGACTCTGAGTATTTATTCTATTTACATGTTATTTCTATCATTCCTTGCTGTTCATTATTCTATTCGGTTACTTGGACGTGGGTTGAGGTTACTCCCCGATTTCCTTGTTCTGTGTTCATGATGCACTAGACTGTAGCACGTGTGCCTCGACCCTCAGTTAATGGCGACCTGGGCTTGCCTTGGTGCACGTGTCAGTGACTAAGCGGATTTGGCCAGCGCCGCGAGGGACCAAGTGTCGGGCCAATTGGACGCGACCACTGGTGGGAACTTGGTGACCCGAAGTACAGTCTAGTCCATCTGGAGCGAGCACATACATTTGTTAGCTTGTCTGTTGCTTATTCATGCGATGAGCCATTTACAGTTGTCTTTTTTATATTCTGCATGTTTACTTGACAACATTCCTTGTATTTCCTTTACTTTATTACGTGAATGCTCAGAGGAGTTCTTGGGATTTTACTTATTGTACTCGTCATCTATCTTTTTGTGATGATTGAATGCATATCATAGTACCAGTAGGGGCAAGGGGATCCTAGGCGACTACATCTGATTGTCCGTTGTCGATGACCTACTTGTACGTGTTTATTTTTGATATTTTATATATTTTGGGTATTGGGAGACTTGAGATAACACCGTACATGTATATATAATTGTTGTGGTGATGTCGCTTATATACAAAGTACTTTCAAGGGTTTTTCACAGTAGGTTTTGCCTTTGAACAATGTTTATCATGCTAAATTACCTTATTTAAATGGTATTAAGTAAGACTTCCGCTGAATATGTTAACCTTTAAAATACAACCCATTAGTATGGTTAGGATCTCAATAAATTGCCAATTAGGTAACAATTGAAACAGTTAGATTCCCACCGGAAATGGACAAAGAATATAAGGATAATTTACTAATTTATCGAATAATACACTTGTGGACACGATTTACGAGACATAAAGAGGACGGGCAGGTGCCGGACACGTCTAGTTGGGCCAGCCGGCAAGGAGTACATGGAGACACGTCGCCCTGGGCCGGCAGGGGCCGCCATAGTTGGTATCAGAGCCTGAGTTTGAGGAACTTGGAAAAAATTTACAATGAAAGAGTATAAGACGTAATAAATAAACCTTAGTTGTAGAAACCCTATGTTATTGCCTTAGAATTTTAGTTGGGAAGTGATGTGAGGCGGGTAGAGTTAGAGTTTATATTCGTGTTATATTTCCATTATATATATGATATACGTATGTATACTAAGACTGATCCGGAGCACGCTTCTCGATGCCAATCATGGACAGACAGTCGACGACGCCTCAGGATATTGTTAAGCCTAGTGGTACAGCTAGAGATTCCCCAGTTGCACTTAGTATGAAGGATCGACTTTGGCTCAGGAGAGGCAAATGGCCGAGGGTTTCGGTTGCTGCAGGATCAGACTGCTACATTGACAACATTGGCTACAACAGTTGCTACACCTAGAGAGCCGGTAGCAATTACGGCACCTACGGGGATAGTTGTCGTCCCGGTTACACCTCAAACACCAGTTGAGAGAGTAGTAGAGGGTGCACAGATGGAGAGACCCACAGCCGTTGTTGTTCCCTTGGAAACGCCGACTCCTACGGCTACTGGTCAGACGACTACTACCACTACTACTCCTGCTACTACATCAGGATTCGTCTTAGCTCTAGAGGCGAATATGTTGAGGGAATTTCTGAAGTTTCAGTCAAGCTTCTTTTACGGTGGTGGTGACCCCGAGGCTGCGGAGAAGTGGATTGTTTCTCATCTGTGATTCCATAAGCTGATGAGGAATGATGAGAGTGTTCAGGCACGACTGTAAGGAGCATGCTTGAGAGGTCACACCGCAGTATGGTGGACCGCGTAAATGGATATGCATCAAGAGCCGACGACATGGGCTGCGTTTAGAGAGCTATTCTACGACCAATACATACCTATGGAGGTTAGACTTAAACTGAATGAGGAGTTTTTGACCCTGAGACAAAGCAACCGGACCTTGATGCGGTACATGGAGATGTTCTGACATTTACTTCAGTTATCGATGGATGTCGCCGGGACGGAGCACCCGTAGATCTACTATTTCACCAGAGGGGTTGATGACATGATCGCTTCAGCGGTTGTATCATATGGGGCATTTATTATGCAAGACGTTTTTGACCGAACAGTAGAACATGAGACATATCTGATGCAGGGAGATGACATGCGTGTTATTGGTAAGGAGGTACAAACAGGGCAGAGTTCTCGGTCGGATCGGAAGCCGAAAAGATAGATGGATCGTCAGGATAGAGGCCGGAGGGATAATATACGGAATGGGGGCCGTAGGGATGATCATCAAGGCAATCAGTTCCAGTATGAGGAAAGACACCTGGTTCATGCCATCACATCAGGACCAATTGATCAACATAAGCCACAACCGCAGATGCACCTTCAGGGCCGAGATCAAGGGGGACATGATAGGGTCAGAGAGACCGGGGTCAGGTTCCGAGATCTTGGGACGGATAGACTGGAAGGCATGATAACCGCAGATGCCACAGGTATGGTCAGAGGGGACACTTGAGAGTCGATTGCAGGACGCCACCGTCACCATGTCGATAGCCAGAGCAGGACAAAGAGAGCTCATGCGGTAGCACAACCTGATGGCGGAGCGACCAGACAGCTCGTCGAGGGTACGTTGCATATTTTTGGGAGACCTATGCATGCTATGTTTGATTCCGGTAGTACTTTATCATTTATTGTTGGACGTGTTGTTGGATTGTTAGGGTTAGATACACAGACAATAGACACATACATTGTCCTCAGTCCTGCCGCTAGGGATAAGATATACCCTAACCTGATATGTAGAGACGTGAGGATAGAGGTTGAAGGACATTAGTTACCAGCCGATCTTCGAGTATTAGAATACCTAGAGTTTGACGCGCTTCTCGGGATGGATTGGTTGTCATCCTATCATGCACGAATAGATTTTTATGGTAAGAGGATAGAGTTTCGTATTCCTGGGATACCAGAGTTTGCACTGGTTGGATCTGCGATAGACTTACCTATCACTAGAGGCCGACTAGCTACAACGCAAAAAATGTAGGCATTTGCAGCGATAGTTGCCAGAGATTAGGACGGAGGTCAAGATTGAGGATGTACCGGTGGTGAGAGATTTTGTCGATGTATTTCCGGATGACCTACCGGGATTGCCACCGCCACGAGCAGTTGAGTTTATCATTGAATTGATATCAGGTACGTAGCGATTGCCAGTAGACCATATAGGATGCCACCATCGGAGCAGGAGGAGGTTAGACGACAGCTTGATGAATTGTTAGAGAAGAGTTTTATTCACCCTAGTATGTCACCTTGGGGAGCTCCAGTATTGTTTGTGAAGAAGAAGGATGGGTCGATGAGGATGTGCATAGACTATAGGAAGTTGAATCAGGTGACAGTTAGGAACTGTAACCACTTCTTAGGATAGATGATCTGTTCGATCAGTTGGCGGGTGTCAGATTCTTCTCGAAGATTGACCTTTGCTCGGGTTATCATCAGTTGAGGATTCGAGAAGAGGATATCCAGAAGACTGCTTTCAACACGAGATACGGGCTATTTGAGTTTACAGTCATGCCATTTGGGCTGAATAATGCCCTAGCAATTTTCATGGATTTGATGCACAGGATCTTGAGACCATATCTAGACAGATTCGTCATAGTGTTCATTGACGACATCTTGATCTACAACAGGACTCGTGAGGATCACGAGGGACATCTCATGGCAGTTTTAACGACACTAAGAGAGCACAGATTGTACACCAAGTTCAGTAAGTGTGACTTCTAGCTGAATGATGTGAGATTTTTGGGACATGTCATCAGTGACCAGGGTATCTCGGTGGACTCAGAGAAGATTCGGGTTATCATTGACTAGAGAACGCCTGAGTCTGTTGTCGATATACGAAGTTTTCTTGGACTGGCAGGATATTACCGACGATTTAAACAAGATTTTTCTTCGATTGCAACGCCGATGACGAGACTGACCAAGAAAGATGTTAGGTTTGATTGGTCAGAGGAGTGTGAGCAGGCCTTCTGTGAGCTGAAGAAGAGGTTGACTTCCGCACCAGTATTGACATTACCGGAACCGGGCAAGACTTTGACAATTTATACAGATGTGTCGGGCATTGGTTTTGGATGCGTGTTGATGCAGAATGGTATACCAGTTGCCTATCTCTCCAGACGGTTGAGACCCCATGAGGGAAATTAACCTGTGCATGACCTGGAGCTTGCAGCGGTCGTCTTTACACTGAAGGCTTGGATACACTATTTCTACGGGGAGAAGTCCATCGTTTATATAGATCATCAGAGTTTACGTTACATTTTTACTCAGAGAGATTTGAATATGCGCTAGCGGAGACGGCTGAAGTTGCTGAAGGACTACGACTTCGCTATTGAGTATCACCTTGGAAAGGCGAACGTCGTAGTAGACACATTGAGTCGGAGTGGGGTTGACAGTCGGACTGGTTTGCGAGCTATGACACACGAGCATAGTCTGTTACAGGGAACATCAATTATGTGCATTACAGAGGTATCCACTACGGCTGAGCAGCACATTTGTGGTCAGATGAGGGTTCCGACCGTATCGATTGAGAGGGTTGTCGAGTGTCAGATGGATGATGGGATTTATGAGTGGTTCAGTGGTCTGGCTCGAGATCCGGAGTGCACTGATTGGGCATAAACCATAGATCATTATTTGAGACACCGAGGAAGATTGTGGATACCTGCGGATCAGGAGATACGGGACGGGATCCTGGAAGATGCACATCGGTCTCGCTACATAGTTCATCCTGGTTGGACCAAGATGTACCATGATTTGAGACGATTATTCTAGTGGTCAGGGATGAAGGCTGACATAGGTGTATACGTCAAGAGTTGTCACATTTGCCAGCAGGTGAAGGCTGAGCACATGAGACTCGGTGGATTGTTACAGCCATTGCCCATTCCACATTGGAAATGGGAGCACATCACCATGGATTTCGTTATTGGACTACTGCAGACATCGAGGCATCACGATGCAGTTTGGGTACTGATTGATAGACTGACGAAATCGACTCATTTCATTCTGATTTCCATGAGATACATATTTCCTCAACTGAGCATATTGTTTGACTGTGAGATTATTAAATTGCATGGAGTGTCGGTTTCCATCGTATTGGATAGAGATCCCAGGTTGACATCGAAGCTTTGGGAGGATATGCAGGAGCAATTTGGCACCAGGTTGCAGTTTAATACGTCTTATCATCCCCAGACCGACGGACAATCAGAGCGACTGATACAGATCTTATAGGATATGCACAGGGCTTGTATATTGCAGTTTGGGGGTTCGTGGGAGGATTATCTACCTTTGTGTGAGTTTGCATATAATAACAACTATCAAGTGAGCATTGACATGCCACCATTTCAGGCATTGTATGGGAGGCCTTGTAGATTACCAGCCTGTTGGGCGGAGCCGGAATATACAGTGACAGTTGGGCCTGAGATAGTTATTGATCACACAGAGAAGATCACACAGATCTGACAACGGTTACGAGCCGCACATGATAGACAGAAGAAATACGCGGATCATTATCACGAGGGAGTGAGCTATGAGGAGGGCGACATGGTATATTTGAAAGTTTCCCCATGGAAGGGGTCAGCAGAGGTTTGGTATTAAGGGGGAATTGGCGCCGAGGTTCATTGGGCCATACATGATTGCACAGCGAGTGGGCAGTGTTGCGTATCGATTATAGCTACCTGCTGAGTTAGCTGGGGTTCATCTTACATTTCACATTTTGATGTTGAGACTAGTTAGGGCAGGACGGAGACCGACTATTGACTTGGGACAGATTGAGGTTCAGCCTGACGTGATTTACGAGGAGAGGCCGATATAGATCGTTGACCGCAGAGTACAGATTCACAGGAATAGGGAACTCTCTAAGGTTTTAGTTCGTTGGCAGCATCATAGGATATATGGACTCACTTGGGAGCTCGAGTCGACGATGAGAGAGCGATACCCTCAACTATTTTCTGGTATGAGATTTAAGTTACGGTTAAATTTCGGGATGAAATTTTATTTAGTTGGGAAGAACTGTAACGACCCATTTTATTAATGTCGTTAATTATCTCGTAATTGCAAACATGGACGCCAACTCAGATCCACATGGACGCCGCGGGTAGGCTAGGACACATGTGGACCTAGGTACACTGGTTAAATTGTGTGTTGGATGGCTTAATTGCGGTGCAATTTATTCAATTATTGATTAAATACATTGCATGTGTGTATGTTGAATCACGAGAGCGTGCGAGGTTGTGTGATGGGTAGCTGCCTCGAAGTGCATGCTAACGCGGGTATCGAGATGTGAGATACGTGTAAACTAGAGAAAACTCAATAAACTTACATAAACATGTCTAGGTTATCAAATTGACATAATTAATGTAACCATAGACTAATTAAATTAACTTGAACAATAGGCTATGACGCACCTCGAAATGCGTGTCAAGACGCGGGGCACCGGGTACGGGTAGCCGAGGGTTAGTGTGACCATGAGTTGGTTTAATTTGCTAAATAAAACACTAGCCATATGGTGGGATAAGGCTTAATGTAATGTGACATTAATAGAATAAATGGAAGCCAATAGTTTACATTAAATAAAAGGGGCCATGAGATGGACATCTAGATTAACATAGTGAGTGGTACTAGATGATGAGTGTGCTATTGGAGTCACCAGGAGGTATGTGACAACAAACTTGTGAACCACAAGATATGCCTCGGGATACGTACGCACACTGGATTTCAACCTAACATATATATGGACCAAGTTAGTGGAAAGTTTGATTCAACCACTTACCAATTTCTCATGCAAAACCAGAGAAGAATCTAAGGAGGGAGAAGAGAATTCCAACTGGGAATTCAACAACCTAGGCATCAAACCAAGTGATCTAACCTAGGTAATCATCTTCTCCACCTTCTAAGCTTGCAAATGAACCCATTTTTGGGTATGTTTAGTGAAATTCAAGTTGATAATTTAGTCTCTGGTTTGTTGTGTAAATATGATGCATTTCATGTTAATTAGATCGTATATAGGGAGAATTTATCATTGGTTTAGTAAGATTTGATGAAATTGGTTGTTAATGGAGATGGTGGTAAATGCATGATTGTGGAAATGGATGTAATTCGAGGTTTCTGGAGTGTTCAAATTTATGGATTGAAGATATTTTGATGAGAAAAGGGTGAAAAACCAATTAAAATAGCTAATTGAGAGGGCTATGACAGAATTCTCGAATTGAGAATTCTATCCATGAAGGCAATTAGCGTGCTTATTGGAATTATTAGCGCGCTAACTGTCCTGAGTGTGTTACTGTTCTTCGAAACGAAGAATAATAGCGCGCTAGTTAAAATTCCTAGCGCGCTAATTCCATCTAGCGTGCTAACTCAAGAACTAACGCGCTAGGTAGACCAAATTAGCGCGCCAATGACGGATAAACTATGAAGTTAATAGCTGTTTTGATTATTTTCAACTTAATACATGTCTAAACACTTATAAACAACCTAAACTTATTAAGATTTGACTTCAGGGACTTAGTGTACTGTCGCTTGGTGTTGGGGAACTTGTCGGGTTGGATCCGAGAGTTCGGGGAGGTTGGAGAGCGGTGTGAGGTTTGTAAAACCCAACTGAAAGACTCTGAGTATTTATTCTGCTTACATGTTGTTTCTATCATTCCTTGATGTTCATTATTCTATTCGGTTACTTGGACGTGGTTTGAGGTTACTCCCCCGGATTTCCTTGTTGTATGTTCATGATGCACTGGATTGTAGCACGTGTGACCCGACCCTCAGTGAATGACGACATGGGCTTGCCTTGGTGCACGTGTCGGTGACTCAACAGATTTGGCCAGCGCCACGAGGGACCAAGTGTCTGGCCAATTAGACGCGACCACTGGTGGGAACTTGGTGACCCGAAGTACAGTCTATTCCATCTAGAGCGAGCACATACATTTGTTAGCTTGTCTGTTGCTTATTCATGTGATGAGCCATTTACAATTGTCTGCTTTATATTATGCATGTTTACTTGACAACATTCCTTGTATTTCCTTTACTTTATTACGTGAATGCTCAGAGGAGTTCCTTGGAGTTTTACTTACTAGTACTCGTCATCTATCTTTTTGTAATGATTGAGTACAGATCCTAGTACCAGTACGGGCAAGGGGATCCTCGACGACTACATTTGATTGACTGCTGTCGAAAACCTACTTGTACGTGTTTATTTTTGATATTTTGTATATTTTAGGTATTGGGAGACTTGAGATAACACCGTACATGTATATATACATGTTGTGATGATGTCGCTTATATACTGAGTACTTTCCAGGGTTTTCCACAATAGGTTTTGCCTTTGAACAATGTTTATCATGCTAAATTACCTTATTTAAATGGTATTAAGTAAGACTTTCACTGAATATGTTAACCTGTAAAAATACAACTCATTAGTATGGTTAGGATCTCAATAAATTGCCAACTAGGTAACAGTTGAAACAGTTAGATTCCCATCGAAAATGGACAAAGAATATAAGGATAATTTACTAATTTATCGAATAATACATTTGTGGACACTATTTAAGAGACATAAAGAGGACGGGCAGGTGCTGGACACGTGTAGTTGGGCCAGCCGGCATGGAGTACACGGAGACATGTCACCCCGAGGCGGCAGGGGCCGCCACATTTTTTTTGTTTGATTTTGTTAGAATGTCAATTCTTGTGATTTGGATCTATTCATTGGAACCCAATTTGATTTTTGATCTGAGTTTTGTCATTCTTTTGAGAATGAATGATTGAATGTATTGATTTTGTTATAATTGTTTGAATTTCTGAGTTTGTGTTTTTTTTGTGTTGGTCATTTGGTGTTCTTCTCTATAACTTTTCAACCTCTTAATTCTTGGTATTCTTTAAGAGAATATCATGATATTGATTCCAATTGAATCCCCAGTTTGATGGCTCCCTAAGTTAGTCTGCCTCTAAGACTACATACGGATTTATGTTTGTGATATATATAGTGCACCTGATGAGTCCCATTTGTAATCCTCTAATTTAATTGGTGCTAATTAATAATAAATGTATGACGGTGCAATCTATGGTTGTCAACTTGGTACAACAATAAAGAAAGAATAACATATACATAAGATGAATTATTCAATTAGTATTTGAAATGTTTAATAAAGTCACCAATTATACAATTGCATGTGTATGCTTCTGAATCACTATCATGATGTTAAATAAAGATACCTATTTGATAAAAAGAATGTTAAAGCCACATAGTCATTATAGTGTTTGCACCAAAATTGATTGTGTGATCATAGTGATACCATTGCCATCCCTAACTAGTGCAAATTGTGGTTTGGCAATGAAACCCCTCAAATAATCGCCATCAAACTGGGGGTTCGCGTTGATTTTAGAGGCTTAATTAGCCTTCACGGGCTAAGTGCACCAATTAAATCCTTCCAATTGGGAGGCTCATCTCTATGTGTGTTGATTTTGTGATTGAGCAATTGTGGTGTTTATGATCTTTGATTGGACTTTGAAATGTGATGATTTGGTGAATTTAATGGAGCTGAATCACCCCTTTTATGGGTTTTGACTGATATTTTTGAATTAATTCAATTGTGTGCTAGTTTGTGTGATTTAGGTTTAGTTAGTTGAGCATCTTAACATAGTAATATGTTTTTTGTTAGATATGTTACTAGTTTGAGGACAAGCTTATCTGTGATTGTGGAACTTAAATGTTGCTTTTGGTTATGTTGTTTTTCTGTAGATGAGAAGTGGCCAATGTTTTGGTACATGGATTTGAAAGTGTGCATAGGAGTAAAGATCTTTATTTTAGTTGTTCAATTTGGGTGCTTATGTGACCCTTACAAGTTACAATACTTTTGGCCACGTAATGTAATGTTCATTCAATCTTTGTAGTTCATATGTTGTTCCATGTTCTCCAATATTCTATTTCACGTGTGAATTTTATTTTGTCACATCGTAAACATCATTAAATTAGGCGGAGTAGAAGAACTTGATTCATCTAGTTGACCTTAACTAACTCGGGATCAAGGCTTTGGTGGTAATATTGACTAGTTCAGAAAACACCATGTTAGTAGGACATGTTCGTGTAGTGTGCGACTTGATGTCAGTGGCATGCAACATTTTCTATAAATGATATAGGCATGTTATATACGAAGTAAAGTAGTTTATCAAAATCCTTTGTAAAAAAACATATTACTATGTTACTGCTACCCACATTTTCACTAACAACTAAAATAGTAGCGTACAAAGTTAAGAAGGGAAATCCTTTGTTGAATTAAACCGCACAGAAGTGAGATAATTAACCAAAACAAAGACCACTGGAGTATTACGATATGTGCCTTCCCCAATCAGGTGAAAAATGGTCTTCCCATAGGAACTCAATATAATTCTAGGCAACGTACTTTTCAAGAGAATGAATCCATGAATGTTAAAACTTCAAACTATCCATGTGTCACTCCTAAAGACTTGAAAATTGAGACTTTTATAGCCAAATAGCGACACTCATGAAGGAGAAAATGTCCTACTAACTACATTCATTATTTCGAAAAAAAAATAATGATTTTTCAATGAGAAAAGAATTGTGGCACAAAGATGGTGGTGTTAAGAAATCAATTATCAATTCCTAAAAACCAATACATCTTCTACTGTCGTTAGTTTATCACGATCCAAATTTCGCATCTTTTCGATCTCAATCAATACTCTAACAAGATATTTTCTGAATGTTATGGTTCCATCCACATTAGCTATCATAAGTCCATGGATTCCTCATTTAATAAGTTACGGACAAAAATGTTGAGATAATTGAGAGGAGTTTTTTATTTGGCATCGCGAAAACTTTTATTGAGTTTAAGACTACATTTTTAATTCGAATAAAGAGCTCTATCATAGTAACGTTGCTATGCACTATATTTTCAACATATTTATCTTTCTTTTAGTATGATATTGTACTTATCTCAGCCCTCAACAACTTCTGAATGCATTTTTTTTAATTGTCAAAGTCTTAGATGTCAATCTCTTTGACAATGCATAATTCAGTATGAGTCAACTTTGTTCTTATTAATGTCGTTCGTTGCAGTCTTCTAATCTATCCCTATAATTCATGTTTGGTTTTACTGTCAAATTTGCAAAATTGATTTTATGCCAAGTTCATGTATTTTGAAGGTTAAATCCATAAACCCTAAATTTTGTACAAATCTTTGGATTTTAATAATTTGAGGGTTGGTTAGGTTCTGTTTTCAACTTTTGAATTTGTTCTTACAATGAGAACTTTTGTTTTTGGAACTTTTGGGTTTTATTGATTCAATGAATTCTCAACTGTCATTTCTTTCTTTATGACCATCAAAAGTTTAAATGTGCACTGAGTACTACCACTTCTACTGTCATTTCCTAATATACTATAATAATTAAAAAATCCTAATTTACTATGTTTTGTTTCTAACTCGTGGAACTTTGCAATGTGAAACGCCTATGTGCATATATCTATTGTCATGGTTTTTACATCTTGTTTGCAATGATTAAATAGATAGAAATTTGTTATTTATATTTTAACTTGAGGTGCGGTAGAACTGTGACCGAGGGAATAAATCCTTGTATGCTTACTAGTGGTTCCCTTTTACGAGTAAGTAGTTCATCAAGATGGAACTTTTAAATGCTAAAATATGAAAAGATTTTGTTGTGTTAACTCTTGGAATTGCAATTTTACGTTATTGTTTGTTGGTTTGTTTTGTGAATTGCATATTAGTGCACGTTTGTTTTTACATTGTTTTGCCTCTCTTTTGTCTTTGAAGTTAATGCTTTTATATATATGTATACTTCCTTGCTTTTTTATATCTACTATTTACTATTTATTTCTTTATTTGTGGATTCCATTAAATTCTTTGAAATCAACCTCTCGTCTTGTATTGTGTTCTTTTCTTCGTTACTTATAAATGACTTCTCGCAAAAACTGACAACATGTTATTTTTGTTTCCTAATAACTTAGTATTTGAAGTAGAGCACAAAGGAAAGTTTATGAAACTTTAAAATCTTTTCATTTTTTAAAAAAATTAATAAACTTATAAAAAATTGATTTACATATAACTTAGTTTATAGTTTGAGAAGTTAAAATACTTTAGAGAGTTCAAGGAAGTTTAAAGATGTTTCATCCCAAGTTGCTAACTATATACAAGCTAGCACCACTATCTTACAATAATCCGTAGAATTCTCTTTTCATTTGCATGTTTCTATTTTCTAGCTAGTGAAGGTGATCATCTTGACTATTCGAAATCGTTCGTAATTGGGAGTGCCCTATTCAACATCTTAGTTGGACTTAAACCTCGCACCTTCTCTCCCAAATTCCCTATAGTAGGGAAAATTCAGGTAAGTTTTGTAATTATTCAATGCATTCATTTCGATTAGAAATTGTGATTTCAATCATTTTATGAATTTCTTGAAATGTTAATGTATTGGATTTAGCTTTCAATTCATGTTTACATGATATTGTGAAATGTTGGGGAGATGTGAGACCTTCTAGGCATTCTCCCGCTGTTGTTTATTAGGCTTTGAAATTTTTTGGTAGTCTATGTTATAGGGGAAACTCTACCGAAACTTTTGTAGAATATGCAAAACTAGTGGTATGACCTTATTGGGACAAAAAAGAAGTTGAAAAAGAACATAAATGGGATGATAAGGTTTTATAGACTACAAAAAATAGTAAATTAGAAACAGAATTAGCAACAGAATAAGTGTCCGTTGCTAATTAACAATAATGGAGTAGTAACGGAATATGGGAGGTAAAATGTTTTACCAATTAGAAACGGATTACCAACGGATTAGCAACAAAATTTAACAAGTTAGTAAAAATGTCCCGCCTAAAATTCCCTTACTGATCCATTGCAATTAAGTGTTGCAACGGATTCTAAATTACCAACGGATTAGCAACGGAATTCCCAAACCTTTAGGCTTATATGGGGCAAGTTAGCTTGCATTACAAACTTAGTGCACTTAATGGGGCAATTGCGATTCATTTAGTGCACTTAATGGGGGCAAGTTAGCTTGCATTACAAACTTTTAGGATTATATGAAGAATTCCCAAACCTCTCTTACTGTGTTTTGATCTGCAGTTTGATATTATTTTGATTGGGTACTTCCCAACATTAATTGAAATGATTCCTTGTTAAACGAGGATAGATGGTCATAGTTTAGTGAACAGTAAATATGATGGTTAATCAGTAACTAGACCTTTTAAATCACAAAGATTATGACTATTTAGTTTATTTCAACTAGGGATTACTTTAATACTAATAGTCAGTCTTTCAATTGGATTGAAGTAAGTGTCAACTTAATTGGATTAATAACATAGAATCTTTAAGAGATATATACATAAATTTATTTAGTTGGGCTATATATATGTGTTCCTATCGAAAAACTTAGTTGGGCTATGTGGTTATTTGTTCTTATTTTTTATGTCTTCATTAATATTACTATGATGTTCATGTCTCCTAAGTCAATTGGTTGTGCCATTTTTTGTTTGTGGTTTCTCGTATAATTATAATGTTCACTCATAAGCCTTTTAATTCATGTTTACATGATATTGTGAAATGTGGGGGATATGTGAGACCTTTAGGCATTCTCCCAATGATGTTTATTAGGTTCTAATTTTTTTTGGTATTTTATGTTATAAGGGAAACTCAGTCGAAATTTTTGTAGAAATAACATATATTCATGGTCTAGCTAAAGGCATTGCAATAAACCTTACACAAACATTTTATAAATGTATTTTAAGGCATTTATTAGTCCTACAATTACAAAAATTGAATTGTCGACATTTGCATTTAAATTAAGTCATCGTATTTTGAAGGGAATGTCAACAGTGAATAGAGAGTGGATGTACAATCGCCTCGATAACGGGTTTATTCGAAGGGAGTTTGTCGTAAGGGTAAATGAATTCATAGAATTCGCGAAGGACAATTGTACCACTTATCACAATGAGAGTAGGATTAGGTGTCCATGTAATCACAATAAATATCGACTTCTACCCTACTTAGACGTTCAGACTGTTAAGTACCACATATGTAGGTACGAGTTCGTTCCTGGATACTATTATTGGTACGAACACGGTGAGAAAGAAGGTCAGGATACGACATCCACTTTCTACGATTTCGAAAACAATTACGAAGACGAAATCGACATCGATTATGGTCAACCATCGTCGACTTACCAAGAGATGATACATAACGCAGCGGGGCCTAGTTTTAACTAGAATCACATGGAAGAGGAGCCCAACCCCCAAGCACAACAATTATACGACATGATTGATGCTAGTAACGAGAAATTATGGCCGGGTTGTGCGAACATGATGAAATTGTGTGCCATGGCTAGATTGCTTTCTCTGAAATCGACGCACCACGTCTCTGAAAGCTCTTACGATGAGTTCATGCAATTCATTAAAGAAGCGTTGCCTAACAATAACACATTAGTCGACAGTTTTTACTCAACAAAACGACTTATGCGAGGATTGGGTCTACCTGTCGAGAAGATAGATTGTTGTAAAAATTAGTGTTTGATTTATTGGGGAGATGACTATGAGTTAACATTGTGTAAAATTTGTGGGAATTCTCGGTACATGACACAATGACGTAGTCGCAGCAGGAACACAAAAACAAGGCCTTGCAAACAAATGTATTACTTTCCCTTGGGCCCTTGATTGCAACGTTTGTTTGCTTCCGAATTAACAGCTAGACATATGCGTTGGCACGGGGAACACGTGTCCCCAAGCGATGTTATGCAACATTGTTCGAATTCGATGGCATGACATCATTTTAACGAAGTGAATAAAGAGTTCAGCACAGAGATTCAAAATGTTTGTTTGGGGCTCTGCACGGATGGTTTTCAACCATTTGGGTTAAATGGGAGGCCTTACTCTTCGTGGCCCGTGATTTTGACTCTATGCAACCTTCCACCATCGATGTGCATGAAAGAAGAATTTATGTTCTTGACGATTATCATTCCCGGATCGACCAACCCTAGCCAGAAAATAAATGCATTCTTGCAACCGCTCGGGAGATAACTACTATATCTGCTCCACCTTCCACTACATCACACGCACCATCTGGTGGGTCCCACGAGGTCGTGGGAGCCCCCGATCGAGCACCTCTAAGGCGTAATGGAGCTCCCCCACGGCCTCCTCATCAGCTCCCCCTTCTGCCAACTCCCTCAGCATCACCTCAGGAGGGAGGAGGAACAACGCCCCATATTGTTAGATTTTCCATTATTATTGAGTCTGTCGGGTAAGTTATAATTCCATTACAAATGACTAATTAATTATATGTACCTTAATTAGAAGTAGAGCAAGATGAACATTTGCCTAACTTCATCAAGTTGAAAATGAACAGGGAAAACCGTTGGGTTTTACATCCTTCATAAGTCTGTGCTCGGAGGATGACCAAAATCTTCAAGCGGGGGATGATTACTGAGGGGTACTATTCGAATTCACTACCCGATCATCAAAAGGATATATATTGGGAGAGATGTAAAGTAAGTAAATGACACTAAACGATTGAATAAATGATTAAATATATTTTTTGTATGAAAAATTAATAATTAACTATATTCATCTTTTTCAACCATACTTCCGATGGGACCCATCGATTGATGAGGTAATCGTGAGAGCTATCTATGATTCAAATGTGTGTGTTAGGTATGACGCGTTGATGCACGAGCTCTACGCCTTTGACGTGAGGCCGAACTTTGTCACTAATGAAGCATGGAATATATATCGTGAGTATTGGGCGTCCACAAATTTTAAGGCTAGGTCTGAGAAGGCTTCACATGACAGAAAAAATGAAAAGGGAGGCCCTGGTACAGGCCTTTTGAAGCACATTGGTGGCACACGGTCTTTTCGGACTTATGAAGATGTATTAGTAAGTGTCATTGTTATTTGACGTTTCCTTAAAACTTATAAGTTTGTCGCGACTAATATGTTGTAAACTTTGATCTTTTGTGTGTATGTGTAGGCTCTGGATAGGGATGAGGATGATGAGGTTACTCCTAATGATGTCTTCCTTCATCTTCATACGAAAGATCATGATGGAGTGACATTCATTGATAACAAATCAGCACGGTTTCATGTAAGTGTCTTATTAATATAAAATTTATAATTGCTTATAAATAAATGTTATGATTATACTTGTTTCTTAATTAGCTATTAATTACTTGCTTCTTCTTTTACATGAATTTTGTTATGGACCATGTTCTTGTCTAATGTTCCTATCACACCTTTATGGACCATGCATGTTCTTGGTAATTTTTTTAAAGATATTTAAAGTATCTTGATATAGTGCTTTTGTTTCCTAGGATTAGAGCGAAGTGAAGCAAAATTTAACAAAATCATCAACATTAAGTGGGGATCAAGAAAATCTCATACATAGCTAAATATGTGTGTTTGATTGTATGTTTTTGTCGCATATGATTAAAACAACGGATTTGTAAACATTAGATTATAGTAAACAAACAGATTTGTCGCATAAGACACTTAATCTTTATTTTTTCATTGTAGTAAACAAACACGACCAACTTAAGCTTAATATAATTCATGCAAATCCTATCTTCTACATAGGCTTGTGTTCTATCTCTTCCACATATATCATATTTGTAGGTGCAACATTAGTTTAGAGTACTACTTATGAGAAGCTCATCTCTTTGCTTATATATGAGGGTCATATAATGAGATTTATATATGCATGTAAATTATTCAATTGCCATAACTTCTAATGAGAATCATTTTCATGTACTCTATTAAATGAAGCTATCTACTACATTTTTCCATATCACACCCTCTTGTGCATCAAAAATGCTTTCAAAGGTCTTCACTTCATGATGATCTTCAAATGTTGAAAAATTCCCAAACTTTCTTCCATTTGCATTCTCACTGTCCACTATAGTAAGAGAAAAATACCCTTTGTAAGTCCTTTTTGGCATTCTCAATTTCAAATATCTTAATGTACACATGATTGAAGGGAATATATCCAGTAATTACTTGCTTCTTAATTATCTATTAGTTACTTGCTTCTTTTCTTATATTGACTTTTGCTATTTTTAAGCATTATAAATGATTTGGGGCTATTTAATTTTTTTTTTCATTTTCTCAATGATTTATTTTCATTTTTTTTCTTTGACGACTTTGTTTTCGTGTAGGCGGAGCTCGTGAGGAGGCGTGAGGAGCACACTCAGGCTACACCGGACCGGCCGATTGATGAGAAGCAACTCTACTACGATGCGGCAGGAGAGTGCTCAAAGGGGCGTGTTTATGGGCTCGGGTCACTTGCCAAGAGGAAGAGGAGATATGAAGATCTCGGTGCCAGTACGTCCCGAGAGCCGATGGTGCGGCGTTCAAAGCTTGATGCAGTTGTTCAAAGGCTTCCACAGTTCGAGGCATTCATGCAGAGCCAGTTGGGAATGCACATAGACTTCGGAGCAAGCACCTTTCAGGCACCACCACCGCCACCACCGTCGCTACCACCTCAGGAGCAGCATCATCAGGTTAGGATGGATCCGACTCGTTCACCACAACGCAGCAGCACGGCGATGATGATGAGGACAACCATGATTAGCTGGACGAGGAGCACCTTGGTGACGAAAGTTAGGTATTTTAGTTGGTAAATACAGTTTTTGGGTTTGTAAATAAAATTCAAACAACTTTTTGTGCATATTGAGATATAATTCTCTTTTATGGGTTTAATTTAGTATATAATATTTGATATTTTGTGTGAATGAATGGTATGAAATTTGGTTTTGAAGGATGTTGTAGCACCCATAAGGAGTCATTGAAAGAGGTGTAGGGCGTTGGAAAAGGCCATATGCAGGTTTTGTTATTTAGAAGAACCTTGTTGTAACAAAATACAATGAAAAAAGAACTATGCGCATACAAATGGAATAGCAAAGGAATAGCAATGGACATCAAGCATTTGTTATGGGTTTATGACTTGCGTTACGATGCTATTCCGTTGCTAATTAGCAACGGAATAGCAATGGAACACTTGAACACCGTTGTTATTTCGTTGCTAATTAGCAACGAAATAGCAACTGAACCCTTAAATTTTGTTGCTATTTCATTTCTAATTAGCAACGGAATAGCAACGGATTAGCAACAGAATGCAAGTTTAAAACGATTTTTTCAGAGCTATTTTCAACTCTAAACCGTCTCTATTTAGAGACGAAAAACAATTTCCGTTGCTAAATATTTAGCAATGACGATTTTACAAACGAAATTAATTCTGTTGCTAATTCGTCTCTAACTGGCTTTCTGTTGCTATTCCCTTTCTAATCCGTATCTAAATCACTATTTTTTGTAGTGAGTGATGGCTATTAGTACTCCCTGCCCACCTATTCTTAAGTTTTTGCACCATGACATACACTGACACAGACTACACATACACATACACACACACTCTACTTACAGCTCACCTACTCCAGTGGGACCCCCAGGCGTGGTGGTTGCAATAGACTTGCCTTGAAAGCAAGGTGTACAACTCACCTTATTAATTGGGTATGGACCAAGGTGCCTAACATTACTCCCCCCTGGACAGCCACCTTGTCCTCAAGGTGGAAAGAAGGAAAAGATTTTCGAAAATGGCAGACAAGCTCCCATGACGCATCAGCCTCGGGCAACGAAAACTTCAGGACCCGCTGAAAGAGAACGGTAGGCAAGGACAGCCTCAGGCTCGACAACAACCATGACGACATCATGATCAAAAGGGGGAAGCTCTGGAGATGTAACGACCCTAAAAATCTAACTCTTGTCACGTGCCATTTCAAGGTCGTATGTGGGACTCACTTGTCGTAATCCGTATGTCCAAATCTCCGGTGTAGACACCGAGGTATGCTATTTTTGTGTGATGCTTGTATTATTTATTATACAAAAGATTGAACAATTTAAAATAATTAATTTTGAAAATGTGTAGGTAAAATCTTACCTCGAGTTTCGTGTCTGTTAGCAGTAGTCGAGGTTGAGATAGGGTTTAATTTGGTGTAAGCTTGGTTAAATATGGCAAGAGAATTCGTTTGTGAGAGTTGGGTATGTCATGGATGAAGTTAAGATTTTTGGGGTTTTGGCGAGACCAAAACCAGTATTTTGGACATTTTATGAAGATGGACTATTTTGCTGAGAGTTTGTTCAATTCGGTGGGAAACAGGATTGAAAACGAGCACCGGAAGTCAAAACACGTCAAAATAGGAATTTCAGGAATTAATAAATAAAAAGAAATTAAGTTTTTATATATATATATATATATATATATATATATATAACATGAAATGAAAATCAAAATCATTTGTTTCCAACAGAACGTTCAATCGAACGTTATTCCCTAAACCCCTCGATTTGGGTTTTCACTCGCGGAGCTCTCGACATCCGATTTTTGCCCGATTTCATTATGCAAAATCGCAGAGGATCACAAGACGATCAATTCGAGCTAAGTTTCTGCGGCAAAAACGAGGTATTCAACCCGTAATTTGGTAAATTCTCAATGTCAGACATTTTTTCTTCAATTCAATTTGAATTCTCGGGATTTTCAATTTCTTTCGCGGGGTTTCGATAGAATTGGTATAAATTATCGTGAATTGGTGTATTGGATGGATTTGCCTCAATTTGGGATAAATTTCACCAACGTGGGTTAGGGTTTTGATGATTCGAATCAATGCAATTCAGTTGATAACTATTTTGGAGATGTTTTTATACTTGATCTTTGACTCCACGAGCCGTGGGAATATTTTGGTGTTGGTATCGAGTGGTTTCGTGGCATTTATTATTGAGTTTTGAGGATTTAATTGCGAAAATATTGATTTAGAGACATTTTCTAGTTGAAAATAAATAATGTTTGTCAAGTTGACATGCTATATTAGAAAGTTCGTAACTTCTCAATTTGTGATCCCATTTGAGTATTCTTGGAGTCTATGGAAAGTATGTCAAGAGTACTACAAGTTCCTTCTTGGTTGTCATAACAAATTATGAGGTTTTCAGAGTTAAAATCGTAACTTTATTGGGCTAGTTGCAAAGACTTTGAAATTATTATAAAGTGTTATTTTTAGAAATAGCTCTCGAGCGTACTTTGGTCGCAGTATTTATATGCTTTAAGAGTTCTAAACCAAGGATATTGGACCTGAATTGATACTAAATGATATCAGGAAATCTAAGGAAAAGATACGGAGGTTCGAGAACGCGTTTTGGAGTGTTGGGAGGCCGAATAGGTTAGGAATAAGCGTGTGGATCGAGGTAAGTAAACCAGCTAGGAAATTGTACGGTAATTTCATTTTAAGCTATTGAATATTGTTGTTCATTGCTTTGATATCTATCCTTGGAATCTCATTCTAATTGAGTTGTCCGAGGGCAAGTGAGTCAACGGTGGTCCTTGGAAGGAGTGGTGGGCTGAGGTAACATACCAGCGTCATGACCTCGGGATTCACTGCACAGGTTACTGATTTGACGGGGTGTGAGTTCTTAGCATGGCTGTTCCAGGAAGTCTCACTATCTCGTGGGTTTAGGGCTTGTGAGTGTACCAAGTCCTAGAACCCGAGTCTTAATGTTTTGCCAAGACTCAACGACCTATTGGTCGGGACTACTTGCGCCTCTCTATTTGCATATTTGGACACTCATGTATCGATTGCTTTTTAATTTATTTACAGTCTTTTATTTATTCATGCGTCCTTATATCTTTCTTGTTATCTACATGAATATGGACTGATTTATTTATTTCGAAATGTTGTTTAGTGTCCTACTGGCGTTACTTACCTGGGCTAGTCATTCTTGTGTTTAACCGAGTACATATCCGCAATCGAGTAAGGGAAAAGGGCCAGTACTGGAGATCTACTTTGAGGACTTTGGAGCGGCCTTGCCCCTCGCATTTTTGTAGGTTTTGTATTACTTATGTATATTGATTTTTTTTGACACATGGGATATATGGGTTTTGTAAGATATTTACATGGAGTATATACGGGGTTTCCACACTCTAGGTTGTCCTCACTGATTTGTGTAGAGTTGGTTAGATTTGTTTAAGTTGAAATCGCTTCCGCATAAACTTTGATAACTTACGAATTTGAATAACTCACTAAAAATGTAATGATAAATGGTTAGGAAGGCTGACTGGCTTGCGTTGATGTCGCGAGGATTGATTTGGGGTCCACGTAAGTCTAGGCCGGGCGGGGCTCAGTTTAGGTTGTAGAACTGAGGCAGTCACAGTTGGTATTAGAGACTAGGTTTAGAAACCTAGATGGTTTAAGGCAATATGATACCAACACAATTGGTATCAGAGCCGAAGTTTTAAATACTCGACTCTTGATTTAAATCACAATCCATTAAGACACAAACCAGCGAAAGTTAGGAATTGTTGGAACTTAGAGTGAAACCCTATGATCCTGACTTAAGTCTTAGTTGGGAAGTGAGGAAAGTTGGGGAAATTAAAATTTGGACTATATGAGCTATTTGATGTATTGTATATTATTACTATCGATAGCTATATCATGATCGAGAAATCGGATTCTTTGCAGATTGCGATGGCCGATCAGCCCGAGATCAGCGATATTGGTCCGAGTGACATTCAGGAGAGGTTAGATGCGATGTCCCAGTTGGTTCCCGCACATGGCCAACAACTTCGGGAGATTATCCGACTTTTGAGAGCACATGCTACAACATCGCCTTCTACATCTGCAGTAGCAGCAGCACCAGGTACTCAGGGCGGGAATGCGCCGACAGTACAGGCCGCTGTTACGACTCCTACAGCGCCGACCAGACCTGAGGGAGTACAAGTTTAGGTTGAGAGAATATCATCTACTCTTGATACACCGGTGGACGATACACTGAGCACGCCCACTGATGGGAGCACTCGAGCGACAACTGAGGCGAGGCAGTCTCGCGAGCTTCAGCGACATCACCCGGAAAAGTTTCATGGTGGTACGGATTTCGGAGCAGCAGAGAAGTTTATGAGGAGTCACGAGAAGATTCATGACGTCTTGGCCACACCAAAGCAAATGAGGCCAAGCATCTCATCAGCTTCGTTGTTCGGAGAGGCTGATGTGTGGTGGCGTAGCATGGTGGCTACGAAGTGGAAGCCCAAGGACTGGGCTGAATTCAAGAATAGGTTCAATCAGAAGTATTTCCTTCCCTCGGTCAAGAATATGAAGATGACCGAGTTTGAGAACATCGACAGGCGGCTGACGAGGCAGTGACGCAGTATATGGGCCGATATTTGCGGTTGATGGACTATGCCAGAGGCATAGCTGATACGGATGCTGACCAGGCCTACTACTTCATGAATGACCTGTTAGGTGAGATCGGGTCTATGGTGGTTACCACAGATCCATGGACTTTACAAGAGGCGTATGAGAGGAGTTTGGCCAGTGAGACATTTCTGAGCACGCGCATTGGTACAGTAGTCGCAGCTCCACCACCAGTACAGCCATATATCAGACCCGGAGGTGACGGGATGAGGAAGAGACCTAGACAGTGGATGTCAAGGGATCGAGCTCAGAGTGTGGGGTCTGTTGCATCTCCACCTTCTATTGCGCGTATTGCGCCAATACCATATGCTCCAGTACAGAGTTATATTAGCACACCACAGCTGCCGGCACCGTCAGGTTCTCAACGACAGCAGTATCAGAGGACTGAGGGTAGTGACAGTGGCAGTGGCAGGGGCAAAGGCAGTGGTCAGAGGCAGAGGTATGGACGGGGACAGAGTGTTCCATTTGGATTGAGATCTTAGCGTACTTGTTGGGAGTGTGGACAGCCAGGTCACTTCGCCAGTACGTGTCCACGATTGGGCAGAGGGCAGCTACAGCAGAGCCGAGAATAGGTTCATGTTGTTGTCGAGCCAGATTTGACTGCTACCCGTAACCTGATTGAGGGTATGCTTTATATTTGCAGTCGTTTTATGCACACTATGTCAGATTTTGGTGCTACGATATCTTTTATTTCCGGTCGCTTGGTCGATGAGTTGGGTCTGAAACCCACTAGACTATAGAAACTGACGGATAGTCAAAGAGACTAATTCACATTCTCGCGGATATACTGAGAATGTGTGTGTTAGAGACAGTAGACTAGGTCAATGGTACCAAACTCGCCAAACATGCGTGCTTAAACCCCCAGGGCGTGTGTTCTAGTCTAGAGAGGCGAAAGACTATTCCCAATATATGTTTCGAGGATGTTGCCCTGACATATATTGGGGGGAGGACATAGATGGTGTGGGAAGTTGAGTCCCACACTACCTGGAGGTCTCAGAGGAGCCCAGCTCGTCTCGGAGGAGCCCAGCCCAGAGTCGGGTATGGCCTTGGGCCTTAAATTCTTCCTTTGTGAATTGCTTCAATTTCGAAGACGAAATTCTAATTAGTTGGGAAGACAATAACGACCTAAAAATCTAACTCGTGTCACGTGTCATTTCAGGGTCATATGTGGGACCCACTTGTCATGATCCGTATGTCCAAATCTCGGCTGTAGACACCGAGGTATGCTATTTTTGTATGATGCTTGTATTATTTATTATACAAAAGATTGAACAATTTAAAATAATTAATTTCAAAAATGTGTAGGTAAGATCTTACCTCGAGTTTCGTGTCCGTTGCAGTAGTCGAGGTAGGGTTTAATTTGGTGTAAGCTTGGTTAAATATGGCAAGAGAATTGGTTTGTGAGAGTTGGGTATGTCATGGATGAAGTTAAGATTTTTGGGGTTTTGGCGTGACCGAAACCAGTATTTGGGACATTTTATGAAGATGGACTATTTTGTCGAGAGTTTGGTTCAATTTGGTGGAAAACGGGATCGAAAACGAGCACCTGAAGTCAAAACACGTCAAAATAGGAATTTCAGGAATTAATAAATAAAAAGAAATTAAGTTTATATATAAATATATATATATATATATATATATATAAAAACCATGAAATGAAAATCAAAATCATTTGTTTCCAACAAAACGTTCAATCGAACGTTATTCCCTAAACCCCTCGATTTGGGTTTTCGCTCGCGGAGCTCCCGACATCTGATTTTTGCCAGGTTTCTTTCTATAAAATCGTAGAGGATCGCAAGACGATCAATTGGAGCTAAGTTTCCGCGATAGAAATGAGGTATTCAGCTCGTAATTTGGTAAATTTTCAATGTCAAACATTTTTTCTTCAATTCAATTTAAATTCTCGCGATTTTTCAATTTCTTTCGCGGGGTTTCGATAGAATTGGTATAAATTATCGTGAATTGGTGTATTGGATTGATTTGCGTCAATTTGAGATAAATTTCACCGACGCGGGTTAGGGTTTTGATGATTCGAATCAATGCAATTCAGTTGATAACTGTTTTGGAGATGTTTTTATACTTGATCTTTGACTCCACGAGCCGTGAGAATATTTTGGTGTTGGTATCGAGTGGTTTCGTGGCATTTATTATTGAGTTTGAGGATTTAATTGCGAAAATATTGATTTGGAGACATTTTCTAGTTGAAAATAAATAATGTTTGTCCAGTTGACATGCTATATTAGAAAATTCGTAACTTCTCAATTTGTGATCCGATTTGAGTATTCTTGGAGTCTATGGAAAGTATGTCAAGAGTACTACAAGTCCCTTCTTGGTTGTTATAACAAATTATGAGGTTTTTTCAGAGTTAAAACCGTAACTCTAGTTGGCTCGTTGCGAAGACTTTGAAATTATTATAAAGTGTTATTTTTAGAAATAACTCTTGAGCGTACTTTGGTCGCATTATTTGTATGATTTAAGAGTTCTAAACCAAGGATATTGGACCGGAATTGATACTAAATGATATCAAGAAATCTAAGGAAGAGATACGGAGGTTCGAGAATGCGTTTTGGAGTGTTGGGAGGCCGGATAGGTTAGGAATAAGCGTGTGGATCGAGGTAAGTAAACCAGCTAGGAAATTGTACGGTAATTTCATTTTAAGCTATTGAATATTATTGTTCATTGCTTTGATATCTATTCTTGGAATTCCATTTTAATTGAGTTGTCCGAGGGCAAGTGAGTCAACGGTGGTCCTTGGAAGGAATGGCGGGCTGAGGTAACATACCAGCGTCATGACCTCGGGATGCACTGCACTGGTTACTGATTTTGACGGGGTGTGAGTTCTTAGCGTGGCTGTTCCAAGAAGTCTCACTATCTCGTGGGTTTAGGGCTTGTGAGTGTACCAAGTCCTAGAACTCGAGTCTTAATGTTTTGCCAAGACTCAACGACCTATTAGTCGAGACTAATTGCGCCTCTCTATTTGCATCCACTACAAGAAATTATATTTTTTGTCACGGCTTCGATTTTGTAGGGACAAGTTGTTTTTTCGTCACCTATAGTTTTTGTCACGGTATTGTCACGGAAAAACTAAAGTTGCGTATACTCCGTTGCAAAAACGTTTTTGTCATGGAAATTAGCGTGACAAATACCTTTTATGACGGATCTCTGACATATTTATTACGAGATTATTGCACGTCATAAAAAACACATTTTTGTTACGACTGTATTTGCGTCACAAACGTTTCATTAAACAACGAAGAAAAATGTTTTACGTCACAAGACTTTGTCCGTACAAATACATGTAGTTACGACTTTCTACTGGTGACAAAAAATAATAATATTTTATATGTACATTGCTTCGTCACAAAAAAAAAAGTTTTTATATAAAAGTTGTTGTAACTATCTTGCATCTGTCAATATAAAAATATTGCATCTATTAAAATTTTAAGAATTTACTTTACTTGCATTACAAGGCCAACATTATCAATCTATTCAAAGTTTGATTTTTGTGATTTTGAATCCAAAGTACCAAAAAAATGATAATACTTAATTTAGAAGTCTAACATAGCAAAATAAAATTAAACTTTGACAGGTTTCTTCATGGCTTAAGTCTAACATAGTAAAATAAAATAAATCCATGTTTTCTTAAATGTTTTCACTCCATGCTTCTTCAATTTCTTCTTCAAGTGAAGCTTTCTTCCAGTTCATCATCTTTACCCTTTGAAGTCTCATCCAATTGCGCATCTAAAATTTCAAAGTTATAAATATAAGTAATTGCACTTAAACACTTACATAAATAAAAAAATCTTTAATAAATCATAACGTAGTAATAAAATTTCAACAGAACCTTCACTTAAATTAAAGATTAGCAAAAAATTTTAAACATTTTGCAAACTTCCGCACGCATCAAATAATTCTACGAGTCAAATATAATCACCTTCATGAATCATAATGTATTACAGAAATTCCGGCAAAACCTCCCTTTAAATTTAAGATTCTTAAAAATTCCACTTGCATCAAATAATTCTACAAGTCAAATACATTCTTCTTTAGTGAACCATAATGTATTACCAAAGTTTTAGCAGAACATGCCATTAAATTAAAGATTCGCAAAAAATTTTAAACATTGTGCAAACTTCGACATGCATCAAATAATCATCTAACTCAAATATATTCAAACATGCATAGTGCTTAAATTATTGGTGCAAATTTATGAGTTTCATTTATATAGAACATAAAATAGTAAAAAGCTCAAAAAATCATCAAAAGTTAGAGGGTCAACATATACTAAAAGCATTAACAATTCTTGAAATAGCAGTTTAGCTAGCAAATGTCATTCAACTCAATGATAGAATAAATTGTCAAGTTTAGGAGATGAGTAAATGTTCAAAATAACAATCATGAAGGTGGATGCTCTTAAGTTGGTCACGTGGAGGTAACTTAAGATATTCTAGCAAAACTTAAATTATTACCTTTTTGATCGTTCACTTTTGAATAATCAACGAGCAGGAGAACATCCATCATGAGAAGATGTTTGAACATGAGGCCTATGTGAGCTTCCAACATCTGAACTCTGACATGTAATAAAAAAATCAATTAATTGTCTCATTTGTAATTTGAACATAATTAATAAACTTCAAGTATCAACAATAATGTCGATGAATTACTTGATTGACGTTGATAGGCAGTTGAATTCCAGCTTTCTCCAAACATGCATATATGTTATCTATTTGTGACTGCATGTTTGTCTATAAACAATAAATTTGTAATAGATTGTCGTATTAGATTCATGAAAGAAATGATAAAAAAACAACCGAAATTGATGAAATATTTACTTTCGTCGCAGCAAGTTCCTCGCGAAGGAGCTCATTGTAGCATTTGCCTTTTCTTGTGCTCTCCGTATTGCAATATATGTCGGACATTCGGAATCTTTCCCAAACACATCTTTAAATGAGTCCATGATCATAAGTTAGCACACGCCAGCATTTTTCATCACCTATTACCTTTTTAAAAATTTTCTCTCGAACTTCCGCCGTTTGCTCTGACTCGGGAATTTGTGAAAGTTCATTTTGCAATTGCAACTAAACATAAAATTTGATATTAACATAAAAATGAATTGTTATGATGTAAACTAAATATGTATTACTAGTTACGAAGAAATAAATCTTTTCTTACCGCGAATTCTTCGTATCTTCATTCGATCTAGCTCCCGCCCTTTTATAATAAGCTTGTCAACCATATTGAAGCACGGTCTGTGGGTAGACCCTTATTTTCTCTCTTAAAGGTAAAATTGTCAAGTAAGAAATGATTATCTTTAAAAAATAGAGAACACTCAAAATTTTTGTAAGAACCTACTCGATTACCTTATGACGTACGTTTGCGAAAGACTTGCGACCTGTTCGATGGCAAAAAATGATTCATATTATTTGAGTAGCAAAAAATGAATAAATATTACTTACATGATTCATAAGCCATGGAATGTTTCATTGTGTCTTTTTCTAATAGTGCGTTCTGATGCACTTGACATTTCTCTTGCAAGCTCCTCAAGGTGCATACTGAACATAATAATAGATAAAATTAGTTATTATAGTACCTATAATAATATTAAAAAAAACTTAAGATATTTCTTTACCTTTGAAATGGTAAAACCTCATCAGTATTAACAAGCACACATCTATGGACTTGGACCCATGTGATATTGTCGAGCAATACTACTTCTTCTTTTCCAAATGGTTGTCCACCGTCATTTCCACCATCATAATTTCGAAGTGCTTTATTCATTTTTGTCTCCACATTTTCGTCAATGTATCTTGAGCAAAAATTCATACACTCATCCATCAAATAACCTTTTGCAATAGAACCTTCTGGATGAGCTCTATTCCGCACATATTTTTTAAGTGTGAGTAAAAACCTCTCAATCGGATACATTGATCGAAATTGAACATTTCCTGCAACCATTGCTTCTTGAGCTAAATGCACTGGCAAATGTTCCATGACATCAAAAAAAGATGGGGGAAATATTTTTTCTAAATGACATAACGTAAGTGATATACGTTCATCAATAACCTTTAAATCAGAAAGTCTATTAACTTTAGACCACATCTGCTTGAAGAAATGACTTAACTCAATAATTGGTGCAACAACATCGTTTGGCAACACTCCTCGAATAGCCAAATGAAGTAATTGTTGTAAGAGAATATGATTGTCATGGCTTTTAAGACCTCGAATAACACGTTCTTTAACATTGACGCATCGTGAAATATTTGAAGAATACCCATCTGGCACTTTCACACTCTTCAATCTCTCTAAAAAGATAGTTATTTCTTTCTTATTCATTGAAAATCGTGCTGGAGGTATATAAAATTTATTAGAACCTTTTTTTGGAACATGTAAAGGTTTTCTAATACCCATTTCCTGCAAATCACATCTTGCATTCAAACCGTCCTTAGATTTTCCATCCACACCTAATAATGTAAAAAGCACATTGTCGCAAACATTCTTCTCAATATGCATCACATCCAGATTGTGGCGCATCAAATTATACTCCCAATACGGAAGTTCGAAAAATATACTTTTTTTTTCCAACTATGCACCTTATTCTTGACAATGACAGGCTCCTCATCTTCTTCTCTTCGTCTTTTAACACTGCTTACTTTAATTTTTTTCATAAGATCTTATTTTCTATACTCAGTAAGTATCTCATACTTATCTAGCTGATGTAACACCCCACTACCTGTAAAATAGTTAGGCACGTTATCCCACTCCCACTTCCCATCAAAAAATTTATCCCTCCGAAACTTATGATCCATAGGTAAAAATCTTTCGTGTCCTTTAAAGCAATATTTACCACCATACTTCAACCATTGAGATTTTGTTTCTATATTGCAACAAGGACATGCAAACTTTCCTTTGGTGCTCCATCCTGAGAGATAAGCATAAGCGGGGAAATCACTAATGGTCCACAACAATGCAGCAAGAAGTTTGAACATTTCATTTGTGGATGCATCATATGTGAGTACGCATTCGTTCCATAGTTCTTTCAACTCTTCAATAAGTGGTTGCATGAATACATCTAGCTTATCCCCTGGTCCATATTTCCCATCAATGAGTGTTGATAAAATCAAAAATGGTTGTTTCATGCACAACCAAGGTGGCAAATTGTAACACATCAATACAACAGGCCAAGTGCTATGAACTAACGACATATTCCTAAATGGGTTAAATCCATCTGTTGCTAGTCCAAGTCTTACATTTCATATTTCACTAGCAAATGAAGAATTTTTTGTATCAAAAGCCTTCCAAGCTTGAGAATCTGCAGGATGCCTCAATACACCATCATTAATTCGCTCTTTTGCATGCCATGTCATGAGTGAAGATGTTTTCGATGACATAAATAATCTTTTCAATCTAACTTTCAATGGAAAATATCTCACTTGTTTAGCTGCAACTCGCTTTCCCCCATTTTTATTTGCAATTGTATTTTTACTTGTATTTGGGTCATTAGAATCATCTTCCTTATACCTTGATGCATGACAAATAACACATTCACCAATATCCTTATTTTCATCTTTGAACAACATACAATGATTAGGACATGCATCCCATGTTTTATAAGTAAAATCCAAATCTGTGGTCATTTTGTTTGCTTTGTAATATGAATTAGGTAATCGGACACCTTCAGGAAATGCTTCTATCAACAACTCAAGCAACAAATTAAACGACTTATCTGTCCAACCACTCATTACTTTCAAGCTCAACATCTGTACAATGAATGAAAGTTGAGTGAATTTCTCACATCCTGGATATAATGGTTGTTCTGCATCTTTTATAAGGTTAAAAAAGGATTTGGTTTCTTCATTAGGTCCAAACACTTGTGTAGATTCACTCGAGTTTCCAGCCTCCGCATCATCAATATTAGGAATCCCAAATGCATCATGTACCATTCCAACCATATCATCATGAAACGATTTATGTCTTTCTTCATTATCTTCATAACAATTTGAAGGAGTATTAGATTCTCCATGATAAATCCAATTTTTGTAATGATTTAAGAACCCATTTAAAATAAGATGTCCTTTAACCTTTTCTCTTGACTTTAAAAATCTATTGCAACACTCCTTGCATGGGCAATAAATTTTTTCCTTTGTCCCGTTATTGGCATAAGCGAAATCTAAAAATTGTTCATACCCATCCATACATTCTTGAGAATTTCGATCAACTAAAGATATCCAACTCTTATCCATTATTTCTGCACTGGGATTATCAAACATGACATTAACACAAATAAATTAAGATTATTACAATAGAATATATTAATCATCCCTAGCAAGTGTACGAACATGAAATTACAAACAACTATAACATCAAAGATTAAGCAATTACCTCAATACATGATTCTAATGCATTATAATGTTGATCATGACATGCTTTACTGGTAAAATAAATATGAAATATCCTACCAAATACACACATTGTAGGAATGTAAGAAAATTCACAACCTTGTATCAGAAGCCATCTGCCATTTGACAGTATTCACTTTTTTCTATATTGTTCATAAAGGATTATAAAATTCGATAAATAGATTTAAAGTAGTTGTAGTGCTTATGCTACAGCTTCTATTGTAAGTGATATATGTGAACTGTGAGAAATAGATTTAAAGTAGTTAGACCTGTTTTCATCAATTTAAAAAGGGAGAGTTGGGATCTGCCATTTAAAAAGGGAGAATAATTTTTATATTCTTGTGCTTCTTATAATTACAATAGTTCCTTGTTTTATATTGCAAACCGCATGCATCAAACAATATGTCACACCTTTGGTATATAAATTTGAATCAGTTTCTTCTTTTTTCCTCGTCTAAACATGCATTATATGTATAAACTTGTAAAAAACCCACTCTTTCTATGAAGGTCTTAGGTAAAGCTCAAAGCAGATTAAAGAAAATCTATTTAGCATGCTAACCTGTGGCTTTAAACCTGTTTCGTTTGATTTCCATTTTTTTTTTGGAAGAAAACCTATTTAGTTTTCACTCTGATGGCTTTTTTGTTTTGCAAAGGTTTGCTTACCTTTTTAAAAGAAAGAAGTTTTGATTCATTTTTAAGGAGTTTGTTTGAATGGAATTCACGTAGCTTTAGTTTGCTTCAATTAATTGTGCTTAAAGTTTTGGATGAATGTTGCTGCGGGTTTTTCTTATCTTTCATTATGATTGGGAGAGGATGGTAGTGTAGTTGTACTGTTGTAACTAGAGAATACTAAGGGATCATAGGTGGGTCGCGTGTTAGTTTTGTTCTTTACTTGTTTCATTCATTTATTTTTACGATGCATATAACATGCTTTGATGCATTTCCTTGGATTAGGAGGGGATTAGAAAATGCCGCTTTGGAAAGATGTTGTCTCGCTTAATTGATTTCATTTTTTTGTATGCCCAAATAAAATCAAAGCATGATCTCGGCATACATTTCACTTGTTGCCAAGTAAGAGGCCATTGTTTATGTGTAATTTTGTCATTTTACGAGATCTAAAAATCATGATTTCGGTTGGATTGGCTACAATAGCATCAAGCACTTGTGATTTCGAAAGGTTGTTTATGGAGAGAAGACATTGCGAGTTTTATGCATCGGCCATGGAGGTGGAAGTCTACCTTTATTTTTGTCGACTGGGAGCGCAGAGGCGCCGACCACGAGCGAGGCACCGCCGCCACTGGGAGCAGAGGCGCCGACCCGGGACCGAGGCACCGAGGCAGCGCAGGCGCCGACCGGGGAGCGAGGCACCGACCAGCGAGGTGAGCGGCGGCGCCGGGAGGCCGGAGCGAGGCAGCTCACGGGGAGCAGAGGCGCGAGGGTGAGGCGTCGCCCAACGGACGACCAGGGAGCAGAGGCGCGAGGGTGAGGCTTCGGTGAGATGCAGGACGACCAGGGAGGAGGCGCGAGGATGACGACCAGGGAAGAGGACGACAATGGATCAGAGAGGACGACGAAGTAGAGGCAGGAGGAGTGCGAGGACGACGACGACGAAGTGGAGGCGGATCGGAGGCTTGAGGAGGATGATTGGTGTGAGTAGTAGGGCGGATGAAGGAGGTGGAGGAGTGGGACGAGAAGGGCGGAAACAATTGCGGGGGTTTCGCGCAAAAAAATGGAAACAAAAAATGGGAAGGAGGTTGCGGGGGGTTTCGCGCGTGCGTAAAAAATTGTGTTTTCTTTTGTTACGGAATAATGATTGTGAGCAAACACACTTTACGTGACGAAATTTTTTTACCTTTTTGTGATGGAAACATGTTCGTCTCTAAAGCTTCTTTTCATCACGCAAAATCTAAATCGTGACAAAAATAAGTGTTAATGTATAAAATCTTTGTTTATGATTAATGTACCGTCACTAAAACGCCTATTGGATACGCTTATTTTAAACCGTGACAAATGATTCGTCAAATTTGTAGTAAAAGTTCAAATTTCTTGTAGTGATCTTTGGACGCTCATGTATCGATTGCTTTTAAATTTATTTACAATCTTTTATTTATTTATGCGTCCTTGTATCTTTCTTGTTATCTGCATGAATATGGACTGATTTATTTATTTCGGAATTCAGTTTAGTTTCCTACTGGCGTTACTTACCTGGGCTCGTCATTCTTGTGTTTAACTGAGTACAGATCCGCAATCGAGTAAGGGAAAGGGGCCAGCACTGGGAGATCTACTTTGAGGACTTTAGAGCGGCCTTGCCCCTCGCATTTTTGTAGGTTTCATATTACTTACGTATATTGATTTTTTTTGACACATGGGATACATGGGTTTTGTGAGATATTTACATGGAGTATATATAGGGTTTCCACACTCTAGGTTGTCCTGACTGATTCGTGTAGAGTTGTTTAGATCTGTTTAAGTTGAAATCGCTCCCGCATAAACTTTGATAACTTACAAATTTGAATAACTCACTAAAAATGTAATGATAAATGGTTAGGAAGGCTGACTAGGCTTGCATTGATGTCGCAAGGATTGACTCAGGGTCTACGTAAGTCTAGGCCGGGCGGGGCTCGGTTTAGGTTGTGGAACTAGGACCGTCACAGGAGAGCCCTGAACCGAGCCCACAACTCGCCTTAGCAAAGAGACATGAAAGACGGGATGGATCGACGAAGAGGCAAAGACTTCCAAGCGATAAGCTACGGGTCCGATGCGTTCTAGTACTTTATAAGGGCCAAAGAAATGCGGGCTTAACTTCATATTGGCGCGCCTAGCCAAGGTTTGTCGTCGATAAGGTCGTAACTTCAGATAGACTGATTCATCAATTGCGAAAGAAAGCTCCTTGCGATACTTATCGGCTTGCTACTTCATTAGGTCTTGGGCTACTAAGAGCTGACCCCATATATAAGCAATGGAGAGATCCCGAGCTCGCAACAACTCATCCAGCTCTGGGTGGACCATTACTGGAGTCGACGCGTGATGTTCCAAGGGAGGAGGTTCGCGCCCATAAACCACCTTGGAAGGATAGCAAAGCAAAGATGAATGGAAAGAAGTAATGTTCCAGTATTCAGCCCAATGCAACCAATCGGACCACTCCTTAGGCTGTTGTGAGATGAAGCAACAAAAGTAGGTTTCAACACACTGATTGACCACCTTAATTTGGTGATCACTTTGGGGATGATAGGCTTAACTGCAATTCAGGGAAATCTACTGGCAGCAAAACGGTTCACTCTAAAAATGACTCAAGAAAACTTTATTTCTGTCAGAAACAATGCTGTTAGGGAACCCATGGAGGCGTACTACATTTTTGATGAATAAATCAGCAACAACTTTGGCGGAGAATGGGTGTCAAAGCGGCAAGAAGTGTCCGTACTTGCTGAAGCATTCGACGACAATCAAGATAGAATTAAACCCCAACGAAGACGACAGACCATCAATAAAATCCATGGAGATATCCTCCCATTCACCCTCGGCACATACGAAGGTTGCAAAAGACGACGGCAAACAATGTTGAATTCCTTAATGTCCCGACGCATACCCTTCCGAAAAATCCAGCCATCACCCTTTCATAGGTTTTGAGGAACCACTTATGGCCTCCAATAGGGGAAGAATGAAACTCGGCAAGCATGTGAGGTTTCAAACTTGAAGAAGTAGACATAACATGACGACCATTGAACAAGATTTAGACATTGCAGATGGACCAGCGTAGGCGTACCACCCGGTTCACCTCCAAATCAGCCAATATAGGAGCTAGAAATGGGTCAGCCCGAACCTCAGAAATGAGCACATTTGCGTCAACAAAAGTAAGGATCATCAAGGCCGATAACTCAGCTTTAAAGGGGAAGCGACACAAGGCATCCACAACTTGATTGGTCGAGCCTGGTTTGTAATGGATTTCAAATTCATTACATAAGCATCACAAGCATCCGCAGCTCAATTATTATATTTATTATTTAGATCCATTACATAAGTGTCACATCATCAAATTTAAACATAAAAAATCCCAATCACATCTTCAATACGCAAATTGATGCTACCATCTCTGCTTCTCGATTGATCGTAATGTAGAACACCACCGTAATGACCCAAATTAATTAAACTAGGATTAACGTTAATTTCAGGGATTAACGGTCGTAATTCAGGCATTACGTAGACAACTCAGTTGACTCGGACACGAGAACCGATGGAATATATTATTTATGGATGATGGTTGTATATATGTGGTGTTTAAAATTATTATTGTTATATTGCATTGCATGTGTGTATGTTGTTATCGGGCGAGTTTGTGTGACGGGTGTTCGCCTTGAAAGGCATGTCAACGCGCGTAGTGAGTAGGCGAACTACGGGTACGCTAGAAAACTCGACTAATTCACGATAAGATGGCTAGTTAATCGACTAAAATAGGTAATGTAACTATAGGCTAAATTGATTAAATTAAAACAATAGGCTATGACGTGCCTCGAAATGCATGTCGAGACGCGGGGCACCGTGTACCGGGTAGTCGAAGGTTAGTGGGACCATAAGTTGATTAATTTTGATAAGTAAAACATTAACCATATGTATTAAAACGGGCCTAAGTTAGAGTAATTAAATCAAATAAATCAAGACCTATAGTTGGTTGTTAAATTAGAAACTATAGGACCTTCCTAAAGATTTGTATTGGCACATCTAGGAGTCATGTGAATAGCTATTAATGTCGCATAGATTTGAGTTAGTGGGAGTTAGTGGGCTAAGTGGCTATAGGTTAACCACTAGATAAACCTCGGGATACATAAATATATTAGGATCAATGGCTAGGAAACAATCTCACATTAGTATATAAGATTGAGTTGGTGAATTCATGCAAAATAAACCATTTTGATTTCATTTACAAAGCTAGAGAACCAGAGAGAGGGGGAAGATTTGGAGATGAAGATCATTAAATGAAGGTCAGTTTGGGTGATCAAACAACAAGGCAATTATCTTCTTCTTCTTCTATACATGGAAATCTAGTTAAAATTTGTGTTTTGATGTAAAATTTGAACCTGAGAGTTTGATCATTGGTTTTAATGAAATCTTGATGAAATACAAGTATTATTAACATTTCAAGTGAGGAATTACTACTGATTTTGATGAATTTGGGTTTTAGGTGAATTCGGGAAAAACTAATGGATTTCATGGAATTGGTTAATTTGATCGAATCGTTGTTACGAGGTTGTTTTAGTTGCTGTTTTGGAGTTAAATGTGTATGGAGAGGGTGTTAAATGGGTCTAGCTAGGTAATTGGGGAGGTTGGGACATTATTGAGTTGAGAATTCTGCACAAAAGGTAATTAGCACGCTAACTAGACTGATTAGCGCGCTAATGATTATGAGTACTTAACTGTTTTTTTTTAAATGAAGAACAGTAGCGCGGTAGACAGATCCCCTAACGCGCTAACTTCACCTAACGCGCTAGGAAGACCCATTAACACGCTAATGACAGATAAAAACTAAATTTAAAGGGCTATTTTGGGATTTTTGACTTAAATACATACCCAAACACCTATAATCATACTAAATATGTAAAATTGGACTTCAGGGACTTAGGGGACCGTAGCTCAAGTATCAGGGAGCTAGTCGGGTCGAATTTTGGGAGTCTAGAGAAGTCGGAGCGCGGATTGAGGTGAGTAAATCCATTGGAATGCTTTAAAGAATTCATGGTTTGTTTTATCGATGACGGATTACATGTGTGGCTACTGGTGGACACACATGGGGTTTCACTCCTATTTTGATTTGCGTATATATTGGTAGTGGCTAAATCACTTGCACGGGTTACTTGTGTTTAGTGCTCGTGTCAACGGCAGTAGGATATACTTATGACCATCGGGAGGTATTTAGGGTGTTCCATTGACTTAAAATAGCGTCTGGAGGGGTTTATCCGGTAACTGAAGTTGGGATTAGTCACTATAAGCCTGTAAGTATATACGTGGTTCTTATTCGATTTTATTGATTACTAGCTGATTTAGGTCAGGGTTTTCTCATGATTATACAATTGTGTACTTATTAATGCTTTATTTCCGAGCATGTTTAGTTGTTATGTGCTGTTTATTTATTTCATGTTACTGATTTTGCTTGTCGTGTGCTGCCAACTTTCATGGGCATATGACGTACTATTGCAAGGTGTTATATTCGCATGTCTTGTAGATTATCAGTCTTATTTCATGAATATTATGTGGACTTCTCTTATGATTTTACTCACTGGACTCGTCACTGTATTTGTTGGGTGACCGAGTGCAGATCATTCGATAAGCAAGGGCAAGGAGGTATTGTGACGGCCCCTACTACGAAACAGGGCACCGCCCGTCCTAATCCCGTAATCAAGCCTTAATCCAACTCACCTAAGACTTAAGTACGTATTAGTCAGCCTTTCGTTTCTATATTAGCATTTTCTTATAGTTTACAGATTATGAGGAAGCCATGATAATTCAAAATTCCTAAGTGTGGAAAACCAAGAAAAGACAGTGGCACATGCATGTATATATATGAAACTATTCACTCAACCCAATGTACAACCCAAAAAGACATAAACAAGAATAATACATCGAAAGTCGAGACATACAAATGAGTGAGGAGAGTAGCCGAACTGCTCAGAGGAAGTCGTCGATCTTCTCCTTCCCCGGTCTGTTGCTGCTCGACGGACCTACACCCATCGTCACAAACTAGACGATGAGTATAGTGATATTTAAGTACTAACTGGAGAATTGCATGCCACATTTCCAAAACAAATGAATGATATTTAAAAGCATAAAATAGTGAAATAAATTGCTGAAACAAGAAATGCAAGTAAATACCATAGTTAAAGATGTAGAGACAGACAGAGGCTAGGTCGAGATGATCTACGTCCGGTCGGCGGTGAGACCTATCACTTACCCTTTCTCACTACTATATGGAGTTGCGCCCAACATATCTCACATACATAGCGGAGCTACGCTCTACGCTTTCCAACATAAATCTCATGCTTGCCGACCACCCCGAGTCCCATACCTCGTGTGCCGCGCAAGTGTAGTGGTGAGTGCCGGAACCCCGATAGACCCATGTCCCCGTGAACCACTCATCTCTCGTTCAATGGACACTAGATAATCCCTTCTTTATTTTCAAAGATAAATAAATTTCAAAATTCTAGGATACCAAGATAAATTCGACTACAAGGCCCAAAGGAAATTGAATACAAGTCTACTTAAATCCACATTATTCCATGAGCATGCTTTTTATCAATTTTTTCAAGAATGACATCAAGTGTAGGAATAATAGTCAATGAAACAAGTCGCAAGGCATCATGTCACAATATTCACTCATGAATAGATACAAGAACAACATGATGTGTGAGTTCAAGTAGCAATGTCTACCAATAAACCAATAAAGAAATAAGAGAATGAAATGAAATATAAAATTCTCACAGTTGTACTTACAATTTACACGCTTGTCCTAGTTTATCCGATCCCTCGACAATTTTGAAATGTGTGCCCAAACGCCTGAGTTCTCCCCTTAGTTCCTTAACATTCAATATTGTCTCAATTAGGCCAATTCGAAGTCACGACAAATATTTTCTTTTTATTTTTAGTCATTTGGTCCATTTCGCATTTTTCGAGGTAAAACCCCCGAAAAATGCTCGTCTAAAATTCCAAATATTTTATTTTTCCTAGAAATTCATTATTTTCTATTTATTTTGTTGAAATATAATTTTTTGGAATTTTTCCTAATTTTTTTGGAATTTTTCCCAATTTTCCTACATTTCTTTTCTATTTTCTGTTTGTTTTTTTATTTTTTTTTTTTTTAGGGTTTGGGTTAAACCGGGCCGAATCTGGTTTCGAACCGGCCTGTTCACCCAACCCAGTGTCTCTTCCTCTCTTTTTTTTTTTTTTTCCCTGGTTCAGGGCGAACCGGCGAACCGGTTCGGCTTCACCCGAGCCGAACCGGCCCGATTTACCCCCTTCTCTTCTTTCTCTTTTTTTTCTCATTGGGCCTAAATCGGGCCGAACCGACCCAGTTCAGGCTCATCTTCTTCCTCGCGCGAACAGAGCACGACTGCCTTGTTATTTTTTTTTGTTTCATTGAGTCGCTGGGGTTGGGTTCGGTCCCAACCCCAGATAACCCTTGGGAGGGAGATGACCTCACATTCATCTCCTTCCTCAACGAAGCCGAGCCATGGTGGCTCACCATGACCGACCAACACAACAACATCAAACGATTTCAACAACAACAAACTCACATTGCTTCACCTTCGAGCTCGGTCTCGGTCTCTCCCGCTCTCTTTCTCTATTATTTCTCTCATTCCTCTCGATTCTCTTCCTCTCTCTTTGTTTCGTTTTTTTTTCCTCTCCACCGCCACTTTTTTTTTGAATGAGATAAGGAGATAACGATGGGGATTCAATTTGACCAACTTTATATATATGGTGGGGTGGCTTGAATGAGCCACACATCTCAAAACACACAGGTATCTCGAGGCGTATCGTGTGGCCTTCAACACCACACTTGCCCCCCAAGTCACTTGTGAGTGACTCAAATGTGTGACACTCTTTCTCGAGATGTGTGCGAGTGACTTTCCATGCCTATCTAGTGTTGTATATTTTAATTTCTTAACTTAGGCCCTTTTAATTTTTGTATGCTTTGTGATGTTTAGGTGGCCACATTAACACCACACATTCTCACAACTTTCACATTTGATGTAAATAATGAAAGCTTACCCCAATGTGTCGCTACATCGGTCCCAAGTTGACACGCGACTCGAGGCGAGTCCCCGCTCGTCTCGGTACCTGCGTACCCATAAATGACTTAGTAGTCTACACATATACAGTACACTAGGCATACATCACACAAATATAAAATGTACCTCGACCCTTGCCTCGGTAAACGAACATATTACGGTGTGGGTCCCACAGTACGGGTCGTTGAGCCTGTGTAAAGACAATAACATAGTTAAAAATTTTGGGCCGTGACAACTCTTCCCAACTAATGAAAATTTCGTCCTCGAAATTTAAACGTCGAACCAACATGTATACCTTACTCGAAGAGGTACGAAAATATATCTCGCATGTAGCCCTCCCGTTCCCAAGTGAGTTCTGTATCATCGTAAAACTGCCACTTGATGAGTACCTTTGGGACAGACTTGTTCCTCAACTGTTGTACCCTTCGATTTAGGATCTGAACAGGCTGCTCCTCGTATGACATATCCTCAGTCAAGTCTATCTGGCTCAAATCTACAGTCGGACGATCACTGCTCTCGACTCAGCTAATCAAAGCATGGATATATGAAACACTAATGAACTCCTAACATCTGTGGAGGTAGCTCAAGCTCATACGCAACCTTTCTGACCCGTTTCTTAATTCTGAAAGGTTTGATAAATCTCGGTGCAAGTTTACCTTTCACTCCAAAATTCTGAAGACCCTTCCGAGGGGAAACCTTTAGATAAACAAATGATCCCTCGGTGTACGTGAGATCACCGCGATATCTGTCCGCATACTTCTTCTGTCGATCCTGGGCTCCCTTGAGTCTCTAACTAATCAGTCGTACCTTCTCCGTATGATCGACAACAATCTCAGGCTCCACGGTCTCTCGGTCATCTGGCTCAGCCCAACACAATGGCGAGCGACACGGTCTACCATACAAAGCCTCAAAAGGCGCCATCTCAATAATGGCCTGATAACTGTTATTATATGCAAACTCACATAACGGTAGGTAGTCCCCCATGACCCGCCAAACTCCAAGACGCACGCCCGTAACATATCCTCGAGAACATGTATCAATCTCTCGTCTGCCCGTCAGTCTGAGGATGGAAAGCCGTACTAAACTGTAGGTGCGTACCATATTGCTCCTGTATACTCCGCCACATCCTGTACGTATACATAACATCTATGTCTGACGTAATAGTCACTGGTGCCCCATGCAGTCTAATAATCTCCCGCTCAAACAGTATACTCAACTGATCAAACGTATAATGTGCGGCCACTGGTAGAAAATGAGCAGACTTTGTCAGTCGATCAACAATAACCCAGATGGAATCATGTCTCCAGGCGGTTCTCAGTAATCCTCTCACAAAATCCATAACAATGTCTTCCCACTTCCACCGTGGGATGTGAAGAGACTGTAGTAATCCTCCAGGTGTGCGATGTTCAACCTTTACTTGCTGACAGATCCCACAGTTCCGAATAAACGTTGACACATACGCTTTCATCTTAGGCCACCAAAAGTGACTCTTCATGTTGTGATACATTTTGGTTCTACCTGGATGAATAGCGAATCGGGAACGCTGTGACTCCTGAAGAATCTCCTCTCTTAGCTATGGTAATGACGGTATCCACAGTCTTCCCAAGCGCAAGCACTGGTCAGACGTCTCCGTCCAATCAACACAATTTGCACTCTACGCTAACTCACTAAACCTAGAGTACAACCTGTCGGTCCTCTGCCACTCTCTATGTAGATACGTTCTGTACTCTCATCTGCGCGCAAATCTTAACTCGAGTTTTAGTAGGAAACTCCGCATCTCCAACAGGTATCCTACTCAGTGCATCCGTGACTACATTCGCTTGTCCCGGATGATATTCCAAGGAAAAGTCGTAATTTTTCAGAAACTCCAACCATCTGCGCTGTCGCATATTCAGATCCTTCCGTGTGAAGAGATACTTCAAACTCTTATGATCAGTAAAGAGTGTAAACGTCTCTCCATACAGATAATGTCTCCATATCTTCAATGCAAACACTACTGCTGTCAGCTCTAAGTCATAAGTAGGATAATTTTTCTCATGTACCTTCAACTGTCTGGATGCATATACTACTGTACCAGTACCTTGCATCAACACACATCCCAGACCTCTATGATAAGAATCAGTATAGACGGAGAATCCACTGTCCAACCTCTGGTAACACTAACACTGGCGCAGTAGTCAATAACCTCTTCAGCTGAGCGAATGCCTCCTCACATTCCTCAAACTAATGAAATCTCATATCTTTCTGAGTCAATTTAGTAATCGATTAAGCGATTTTCAAAAAATCCTTCACGAATCGGCGATAGTACCCCGCCAAACCCAGAAAACTTCTGATCTCAGTCATTAAAGTCGGTGCTGGCCAATCAATAATTGCCTGAATCTTGGCTGGATCTACTGATATCCCTGATGCTCCGACAACATGCCCTAGAAATTTGACCTATGACAGCCAGAATTCACATTTATTGAATTTGGCGTATAGTTTATGCTCCCTCAAAGTCTACAACGTCTCTCTGAGGTGTTGTTTGTGGTCCTCCTTCGTCTTCGAGTATACCAGTATATCATCGATGAAGACTATCACGAATCGATCAAGAAACGGTCTGAAAACATGATGCATCAGATCCATGAACATTGCTGGAGCATTAGTCAGCCCAAACGGCATGACTGTGAACTGAAAATGTCCATATCTGGTGCTGAAAGTTGTAATGGACCTATCCTCGTCCCTGATCCTAAGCTGATGATACCCTGAGTGCAGGTCTATCTTAGAGAAATATTGTGCTTCTCTCAGCTGATCAAATAAATCATCTATCATCGGGAGTGGATATTTGTTCCTAATTGTGACTTTGTTCAACTGTCGATAGTCGATACGGAGTCTCAACGTACCATCCTTTTTCTTCACAAAAAGGACGGGTGCTCCCCATGGAGACATGGAAGGTTTAATAAATCCCTTCTATACCGAATCCTGAAGCTGAGTCTTCAACTCTTCTAGCTCTCGTGGTGTCATCCGGTACGGTGGTATGGAAATCGGTTTCGTACCTGGTACAAACTCAATAATGAAATCGATCTCTCGCGGCGGAGGTAAACCAGGTAAATCCTCTGGAAAAACATCAGGAAATTCTCTAACAACCGATATATCTTCCACCCTAGGTCATTGACTCTCTGGTATAGTGTACAGTGAAATCAACGATTCCATCTCCTCACTAGTCGCAGGTCGACCTCTCGTACCTACAGTCCTCGCTGCACTACCTTTATATGTGAATGACGGACGCCCTGGGATCTCAAATATCACTATCTTGTTGAAATAGTCGATATGGGCGTGGTATGCCGCTAACCAGTCCAGTCCTAAAATCGCGTCGAATGCCAAACATTCGAGGACTCTAAAATCAGCAGGTAGCTATATTCCATCTATCGCGAAGAGACATTTCTCAACAATACTATGAGGGTACACTATATCCCCGGCCGCGGTACTCAAGATCAAATGTACGCTAAGCCTAACAGGTTTCAACCCTAGAATGTCTATCATACGACCAGCAATAAACGATACGGTAGAGCCATAATCAAATAAAACATATAACTCGTGATCGCAAATAGAAATCGTACCCTCAATAAGACCTCGTGTAGTGTCGGCTTATGGCTCGGCTACCATGTGAACCTCCTCTCGGCCTGCTGTGAGTACACTGCTGCAGGATGCAGGCACTCTCTCACGATATGTCCAACCTGTCCACATCTGCAGCATGTCAACTGTATGCGCTGACCCTGAGTCTGAGACTGGCCCTGTGCTTGATATTGACCATGTCTCTACACCTGTTCCGGTCTCTATCTCGTATCTCGGCCTCTGCCTCGACCTCTGCCACCCGCGGTTGTTGCCGTGAAGCCTGTGGGGTGGGAAGTGTAGGAACAACAGGAGCTGGTAAGGCTGGTCTGATGGGAGGTGGCAAGGGAAGTCTGCCCACTGCGCTCTGTACTGGAGCAATGGATGATACAGGAGGCACAGCCAATGGGTGCGTAGCTGTCCCTGAACCTTGAGATCCTCGGTTCTATCTCCTTGCTCCCTTACCCCTCTGTCTCCTCCTCTCATACTCTAAGGCATGCTTCGCAGACAAAACTAGACCCGGTGCTCTACCATCAGCAACTCTGCCCAGATAATATGTCTCATGCGCTAGGGCTCGCTCATAGATCTCGGTGAGTGTCCTCGCACCTGAACTGACGACGTAATACCCAATATCGGGTCTGAGTCCATCACCAAAGTGATACACATCCTCAGACTCATCTCTCACCAAGTCCCCGGCAAACTGGCGCAGATAATCGTATCGGTCCATGTACTGCATCACGGGCTCCTCTGGCCCCTGTCTCAAATCCATAAACTCTCTCCTCAATCGCTTCATGACTGAAGGTGGAAAATACTATCGATAGAACTTCTGCTTGAAAGCATCACATGTCTCGAACTCTCCGTGAGTGGCCACTGTCATACGCCACCACACGTCAGCATCTCGCTCAAGTGTATATGATGAGATCTCTGCCCAAAGTCTATCCTCAATCCTTAGTACCCGATGAAGCTTCTCCTGAGACAGGATCCATTTCTCAATCTTTTGAAATCCCTGACTCCATCACAATACGCTGGTTTGAGTCTGATGAAGTCCTTCACTAGCTGAACTTCCACTGAAGTGCTAGAAGATGCGGGCGTGGGAGACGGTACTGCGTCAACTGTCACCACCACTGGTGAGGTCGCGGCTATCGGCGCTGCTAAAGCTGCGGTAGGAAGTACCGGCTACTGGACAGGCGCCTGGACAGTCGGTGTAGCAGTCGTAGGAGTTGATGTCGATGTCGGTGCAGCAAAACGTGCAGTCATCATCGTGATGAAATCAGTCAACTGCTGGCCCTGAGCTGTCACTCGATCAGATAGTAGCTGTAAATCCTCTGCTACAGTAGGAGGTGAACTGCCGCTAGGCTCTGCATCTCCTCCCCCGCTTGTATCAGCCATCGGGGTCTCCAATGGATAGCGAACGCGAATCAGTTTCTACTTGACATAACGCATAAGTATATATATATATACATATAGCAATTAACAAGTACATAGACGAAATCCCCCATCTCACTGTAACTCACTTCCCAACTAACGGTGTCTAGGCCATGAGTATCTCGTTTCCACAACTAAGGTTTGTATTTTATGCATTGTGGTCTCTAACCCTATGCTCTGATACCAACTGTGACGACCCCTACTACGAAACAGGGCACCGCCCGGCCTAATCTCATAATCAAGCCTTAATCCAACTCACCTAAGACTTAAATACGTATTAGTCAGCCTTTCGTTCCTATATTAGCATTTTCATATAGTTTACAGATTATGCGGAAGCCATGATAATTCAAAATTCTTAATTGTGGAAAACCAAGAAAATACAGTGGCACATGCATGTATATATATGAAACTACTCACTCAACCCAATGTACAACCCAAAAAGACATAAACAAGAATAATACATCGAAAGTCGAGACATACAAATGAGTGAGGAGAGTCGTCGAACTGCTCAGAGGAAGTCGTCGATCTTCTCCTTCCCCGGTCTCTGCTGCTCGACGGACCTAAACCCACCGTCACAAACTAGACGGTGAGTATAGTGATATTTAAGTACTAACTGGAGAATTTCATGCTACATTTCCAAAATAAACGAATGGTATTTAAAAGCATATTGCTGAAACAAGAAAGCAAGTAAATACCATAGTTAAAAATGTAGAGACAGACACATGCTAAGTCGAGATGATCTACGTCTGGTCGGCGGTGAGACCTATCACCTACCCTTTCCCACTACTATATGGAGTTGCGCTCAACATATCTCACATACATAGCGGAGCTACGCTCTACGCTTTCCAACATAAATCTCATGCTTGCCGACCACCCCGAGTCCCATACCTCGTGTGCCGCGCAAGTGTAGTGGTGAGTGCCGGAACCCCGGTAAACCCATGTCCCTGTGAACCGCACATCTCTCATGCAATGGACACTAGATAATCCTTACTTTATTTTCAAAGATAAATAAATTCCAAAATTCTAGGATACCAAGATAAATTCGGCTACAAGGCCCAAAGGAAATTGAATACAAGTCTACTTAAATCCACATTATTTCATGAGCATGATTTTTATCAATTTCGATCAAGAATGACATCAAGTATAGGAATCAGAGTCAATGAAACAAGTCGCAAGGCATCATGTCACAATATTCACTCATGAATAGATACAAGAACAACATGATGTGCGAGTTCAAGTAGCAATGTCTACCAATGGACCAATAAAGCAATAAGAGAATGAAATGAAATATAAAATTCTCATAGTTGTACTTATCATTCCAAAACTCTCGGACAACCCGTCTTGGCATGCATTTCGAGACGTGGGGCTCACGTCACCTCGTTAAATCCAATAAATGTCTAAAACTCTAATTTTAAAATTTAAATTCAACTTTTCATCGTGAAATTTGACACAAATATTCAACTCAACATTTTGAGTATCTCGGCACCCGTCTCGACACGTATTTTGAGACAAAACTCACGAAACACCGAATTCACTCAACCGACTTGAATTTCACAAAATAACATAATATATAATACGCAACACTAGACAAACACCACAAAATAATAAAATTAATTATAAATTTCTAATTCACCGATATTTTAACTCCCAACTCGAGGTAAAAACCATAATTAGGCTCCCTTAATCCCGGATTAGCCGTAATTTCCAGTTTAAAATTTTCGAGATTTGACAGATTTCATGGGAGGATGGAATTTTTTGCAGGTTCATACACCCTTTTTGCGTGTGTGCATCATGTTCTTTGGTACACTTTGATTTTTTGGGACATATACATATGTTGATGTTATTTTGTTGTTCTCGGGCTGGATTTTTAGTGGTTCTTTGTAAATAATGCTTTAAATTTGGTATCTAAATGTTGAACATGTTTGGTAGAAATTTTTTAGTTGAAGTTCTTATTTTTTTACATAGTTGAAAGGATTGTTGCAGGATTTTTGCAGGTTCTGAGTGCTCTTGGTCTGACAGGTCCGAAAGTTATTCTCATATTTCAGTGAGCCTTGTGTGAAACGAAAATATGAGTAACGGTCACCAGTTTCCGTTTATCTGGTCATACCCCATATTTGGGAAGTTAAAAGAAACACATAATACTTCGGAGCTTCATAGTCCGTGACTCAGTGTACAATATTAGTTAATGAAAATCGAAACTCATCAATGCGTTTCGGTCACATGTGTCTATTTATCTGGTCATACCCCTTTATACTACTAAGCGTACCCTATATTCGGGAAGTTAAAAGAAACACATAATACTTTGGAGCTTCATAGTCCGTGACTCCATGTACAATATCAGTTAATGAAAACCAAAACTGATCAATGTATTTCAGTCACATGTGTATGTTTATCTGGTCATACCCCATTATACTACTAAGTGTTTGAATGATTTTTGCAGGTGCTAAGTGCTCTCGGTCTGACAGATCCAAAAGTTGTTCTCATATCTCGTTGAGCCCTGCTCGAAACGGAAATACCAGTTTCAATCACTAGTTTCCATTTATCTGGTCTTAATCCATTATAATACTAAACGTACCCTATGTTTGGGAAGTTAAAAAAAAACACATAATACTTCAGAGCTTGATTGTCCATGACTCCGTGTCGAATATCAGTTAATGGAAATTGAAACTGAACAATGACTTTCGGTAACCTGTGTCCATTATCTGAACAATGACTTTTAGCCAACTGTGGCCGTTACCTGTACAATGACTTTCGGCCAACTGTGGCCGTTACCTTACATACTTCTCGGCCCTATATGTCCACTGGACGGTAGTATATAGCAATGAAAAGAACATGGCTACCAAGAACATACATTTGATAACAGCAGTAAGGTAAAACCATTCCCAAATTATGTAAAATAGTTAAAAGAAGGTTCATAAAGTTTAAAAGGAAGACCAGCAATTCACAATTCAAATTCGTCCAAAATTTTAAAAGGATGACTAACACCTAAATCTAGCCCCTAACTTATAAGGCATGTTCAACGCTTGTCTGAGGAGCCATAGCTGCAGCAGTGGATGTTGTAGCCCCATCGCTGTGGGTAGTTGTGCCAGTCACCATGTCTTCCTCTTCCTCTTCAACTCCAAATAAGAAGGCGATCACCGCATCCGTCATTGCAATTTCATTTTCAGCCGTAACATTGGTCTTAAGCATCGTTCTGAACCGCAATGCAACGTCAAGTGCTCGATGATTACGATGTCAATGAAATAATGTGAGTAAATAAATGCCAAAACAAACACCAAAGTTGAATTTATAAGAAAATAGAATTTATAACAAAGTAGGCTCGTCTTCATCAACCACCCCGGTGACGTGTTCAGGATTTTCAGAAAATTGATGGCTCACTAATGCAAACCATTGAAGGTATCCTGGTGCAGCTTTTCATGGAAATACAGTCTTCTTACAACGTCGTTCTCTAGCAATGAGATGGTCCTCCCACTCCTCCCAAACTTGGGGGTTGTAACTATACTTCATTGAGTTTGTATGGGCTAAGTTGCTTCATCTGCATAAATGGGTTTGTATGGTTTTTTGGGAATGCCTTGAAAATACCCCATTTGCCTCAACACTCTTGCAGAATTGTGCGGTTTAATGACATCCACAAACCTCATCGAACCTAAATAGAAGGCCATTTCGTGGATTGGAGGTGCATTCTTCTTAGTTGTATGTCAAAACACCTAGGGAAAAATAAAAATTAGTCGCAAATGTAAAATATATTTAAAAGTGTAGGTAATTGTAGTGTAGGTGCATCACATCTTCGAGTCGTATCCTATCCAATCGCCTCCTAAAGTCTATGAGAAGCTCCAACGTTAGCCTCGACTCAATCTTATTGTGCCACCTCATCACTCGTGGCATTCCCACTTTGTAGTCGGTACGGAGACGCGGTTTGATAAATGGTAGGCGATAGTACATCCAACCCTGCATAAAAGAAATGTTACAAACAAAGTAATTTAAAATAAAATTTAAATGACTTGTTCAATACTTTACCTCTAACAAGATCATATATCCGCAAATTTGTGTGACCCCGGCGTGACTTGCAATGCCCAGTTGACGGTACAAGTAAGCAAGTGTCGCTCCACCCCATCCATACTGCCCAATGTTATCTACATCGTCCAAAAGCTGAATGATAGTGAGGGGGACTCTCGCACCAGATTTTTTCGCAAAAATGGTGGCTCCAAGCAGGTATAAAATATAGGCTCTAACCAAGCACTCAACAGGGGGATACACGTAAAGCCCTTTCTACCCCTCGTACCCTTCCTCTTCATCTTCGTCTTCCTCTTCATTTTCATTATCCTCATCATCTAAAAGTCTTTTAGTTGGGACTGCAAATCGGTCCTTCAACCATGCCAACCTCACAGTCAAGTCAAACATAGTCCTAATCTCTTGATCAACTTCACCAACAAGAATCCCTAATTAATAAACGGCTTACCATAGCCGTTACCTCAACTCGCTCCTTCGACTTGACAACTATTGTCTTTCCAGTGACCTGAATTCCAAGAAAGACCCGCACATCATCTAATGTGAATGTCATCTCTCCAAATGGCATGTGGAACGTGTTGGTCTCGGGCTGCCATCTCTCAACAATGCCAGAGATTAACACTCGGTTGCTTCCTTCATACGAGATATAACCTAAAGGTCATAAGCCACTGTCTGGAATCAACTTCTCACCCTTTCCTTCTTCGGGTGTGTCTAGATAGTCTGCCAAATTGAAACTTGAGAACCACGATTGATGTAACAACCCAAATTTTAATTACGCCATTATTATTGATTATTTTCAGACTTAGACGCTAGCTCATATCCGCGTGGATGCCGCAGATAGGTCAGGGCACTCCTGACTAGGTAAATAGTGATTTTGCGTGATTGTTTGCCTATTTGCGATGTTGTATATCAAGTTATTTACCTAGCATCGCATGTGTGTATTTATATCATTGAATCGAGCGAGATAGTGTAATGGGTGTTCGCCTCGAGAAACGTGTCAATACGGGTACTGAGCGAGCGAACTGTGGGTACACTAGGTCGGGAAAATAAATTGGATAATCAAATTAATTAAATGTGACAAATATTAATGATAAACACAGTCCTGGCTAATTGATCGAAATTGATGACTATGGCGCGCCTCGTTATGCGTGCTAAGGTGCGGGACACCGGGTAACCAAAGGTAATTGAACATGACTAAAAATTTGGTGTCTAATGAGGAGCAAGTGGGAACATGTCACATACACACCTAATACCCTCAAAATGAGGATCATCACTCATTCCTCACCTTACTCCACGTTTTCTTCCTCTCCACCCCTCTTCAACATATAAAAAGCGTGTAACTAGGTGAATAACAAAAAAAATTATTGGAGGAGTTGGTTGATTGAAGGTGAGAGATTTCATGAGTCTCTTGGAGTTTTGAAAGGAGTTGATCAAACAAACAAGCAATCCAGGCGAGCAACTTTAACTTCTTTCAAATTTTCATTAAAATGAAGCTTAAATGGGTTTTAATGGTGATGGTTGATTGTTATGATGATGTTGTTGTTGAAGTAGTTATTGTTGTTGGTTGATTTGTTTTGAAAAAAAAAACAAAACAAAACAAAAAATAGTGGTTGCTGTTGCTGTTGATGTTGGAAGGATGGGGAGGGAGGACGCACGCACGCTTGTGCGTGCGTGCATCCCCTAGACCGGGCTGGGCCGAGGCCGAGGCCCGACCCAGTTGGGCCGGACCGGACCCGGGTGGACCTGAACCGGCTCAGGGCAACCCGGTCCAGGGACCCACCCATTTATTTAACTAATATAATATTAAAAATTAAAAAATAGTTTTAAATTAAATAAATTACAGAAAAAATAAGAAGAATAGGTAGAAAATTATGGAAAAATTCAGAAAATCAGGAAAAATATAAAAAAATGAGAAAAGATAGAAAAATAGTATTCGAGAATTTTTCGGGCGTTTGACACCCCGGTATAACTTGAAAAGTGTGCCAAACCAAACTTTTTGGAATAAAATTTCTATATTTTTGGCCACATATTATAAATTCACTTAATTTGACTCTAAACTAGTTAAAATGGTTTAATTGGACACCAGGAACTTAGGAGACCACAGTCGGGAGTCGGGCGCGTATCTCGAGATGTGAGTGGAACTTCAGAGTACGTTTTTTACGTACGTAAGAATCTATATGAAAGTCACTGAGGGTTTATTTTTCCATCGTTGATTTCCTATTCCTTGCTATTGTACTCTATTTTGTTATACATTTGGGTTGGTGGCCGAGTTACTCCACTTGATATTCGTAGTGTACTTATGGCACACTAGGTTGTAGCACGTGTGATCAGGCACTCGGTGAATTGCAACGCGAGTTGCATTAAGGGTGCACGTGTCGGACACGCATCGCGAGGAACCAGGTGAAAGGAAGTGGGGGCACCCACCGAAAGGATCCTGGGGGTCCGAAGTACAGTTTAGTCTGATCGGGACGAGTACACATTTTTTTCTCTCGTGTTATTTATTCTTGTGATGATCGTAGCACAGTCGTTTGTTTAGTTTCCGCATGTTTAGTTAATGCTCGGTGTACTTCGTTTGGAATCTTACTAACTATACTCTCCATCTGGCTTTTTGTGATGGTCGAGTGCAGATCCCAGTACTAGTAAGGGCAAGGGGATTCTTGGCGACTTCATATGATTGCCCGCGGTCGATGACCCACTAGTACGTGTTATTTTGATATTTTACTTTACTTTTGGGTATTGGGAGACTGGATATACACTGTACTTGTATATATTACTACTTAGTATTGTCACCTATATACAGAGTACTTTCCCGGGTTTTCCACAATAGGAGTTGCTCTTATAAATGATGTTTTATATGATGATGAATTCAATTGTTTTACTTGCTTTAAATTTAACACTTTCGCTGTTTTAATGCTAAAAGTGATTCAACTGTCTAACTAAACTGATTAACGAAATGAGTTAACACGCATATCGAGTAGTCGTGATGTAGCAAATGACGTTAGTGGCACGTGGGACCCAGTGGGTCAATGATCCGACAAGACTGCGGGGCCGCGACATTCCACGTGGCGACCTCAGGATTGGGTCGCCACAATTGATGCATTTGAGGAATCCCCGAGCCTACAAAAGAAGTTGTACCAATAGTAGATAAGAAAGAACCTCAAACATTTCATAACTTAACCAAGGGATAGAGATATGTACCTTGTTCCTCCAAATGTCTAGCAATACATTATGGCAAAATGATGGTAAGAGGTCTAAAGTGGTCGGGTCACTAGGAAATAAAGTGGTCGTTTCGTCTTTCGCATGTGATGATGTACTGGGGGATTTTGCACCCTCAATATCAACAACATTATCCTCGAAACCTACACCATCCGTTGGTGTACGACTAAGCTCAATACCTTCCCCACTTTCGACCCCAGGTGCGAGACCATCTTTATCCCTAACAGAAGAAGTTGCACCCCCATGCTCTATTCCAGTCTCACCCGGTTGCACGTCACTCTCATTGGCTTGCTTGGCCCAATTGCCTTTGGGTTGTGGATTATTACGATCCACTTTTTTCTTACGGTTTGATGAAGTTGGACGCTTTCGTTTAGGAGGAGCAGCCTCCACTCGGGATGCTACAGTACTACCTTCTCCAGCCTTGTCTCCCCTCCCACCCCGCCCTATAGTCGAGACCTCCCTGATTGACATTTTGTTCTCCCCATGCCTCGAAACGATACAAATTGTGCTCAATGTAGTACTGCTACAACAGTAATATATGCAGGCATAAGAAATTAAACAAAAAACTTAGATTTTAAGAGGTTCGGATATCTATGATCGAAAATCAATACAATAGTTATCGGACGAGTTAAAGCGCAATGTATGTATAGCTTACGGTTATGGGTGGTCGTAAACCATGTACGGGTATCGACTATATGTGACTGAAGTTCAAGTTAAACACTCGGTTTAACGGTTTCGAACTTAATAGCCCCAACTCGGTTTGACACAGTCGTGTCATATGCACACCTTTCGGCCTTGTAAAGCTGATTGTCTCGGGAAACAGTTTTTAAACCCTAAAAAACCCACACATGAATCGCACCGGCCAAAATCGAGAAAAAGACAACCAAAATACGTTGATTCTCTTCACGATCAAAACTGCTAACATTGTAATGAAAAAAACTTACCCAATCGAGCGACAAAGTGCAAAGACCTCGCCGGTGGTTCCCCCAGCTCGCTGACCTCTGCCAACCACAAATCTAAGCCTACCTCGTGCATCCTCAACCTCAATGCAGCAATCACAGTGACCCAAACTAGCGCGAAAAATGAATATAGGGGGATCGAACACTAGGATTCTAAAAAACGGATGAGATAGATGGATGTGTTTTGTTTGGTTGAAGACAAGGGCAATGTTGGAGTTTTTTCAAAAAAGTGGGGTATGTTTAGTAAAATGTAATGGCCTGAATTTAATTCACCGTTTTAATGACGTGGTTGCAGACGTGACCGACAGCTCAGACGCTCGTGGGACCCGCAGTTAGGCTTGTGTGCGCCTGGAGCTAGGTAATTAGTTATTTCGTGTGTTGAATTGTTTTAATTTGCGATGTTTATATTGAAATAGAGTAAATGGCATCGCAATGTGTGTACTTATATGACATTTAACGTGCGAGATTGTGTGTTAAGTATTCATCTCAATATGCGTGTCGACGCGGGTACCGGGTAGTCTAACCGACTTAACACTAGGCCAGGGGAAATATTACCCACATAAATGAATAAAATGGGTTAAATAATAATATGGAATATATATTTGGTGGTTAGGGACATGGTAGTACGCGTATGTCGCGGTTCGGGAAGCGAAACTAGGCGTTGGAGCACCCGAAACACCACTTTTTGAGTTCAGTACAAGGGTGAGTGTGCCATCAGTGTCACAATTGGAGTCATGAGAGGTTGGAAATGAATCAAATAAGGTTCATTTGATTTCCTAGAGATGTGTAAGTGAGATGTGATGCATAGTCATCTATAAAAGTAAAAAATTGACTCATTTTCCACCACATTTTCTCTCTCTTATCTCATAATACAAAATTGGAGACAAAGAAAACAAGGGTTTGAGTTATCAAACTTGGTGGTTCAAGGAGCTTAGAGAGGTGAAATCAGATGCACGTTCTTCGATGTAAATATCAATGGACGGATAACCATCAGATACCATTCAGCCTGAGGTCGGAGATACTAATGATCCGACTAGGCCGCCTTTGACATCAGAGTCATTAGCACGGACTATGGATGATAGGTTTGCGATGTTGATAGAGATAATGAGAGTTCGAGATACTCGGGAGACTACGACAGCTCCGACTACTGCTTTGGCTGCACCGATGACGACTACACATGCAGTTGTGGCCCTACTTCAGCAGAGGCTCAGGTGCAGGCAGCAGTATCTGAGACATTGGTAGAGAGGACTACACTAGCAGCAGTACCAGTGGAGGCTGTAGTAGTGCTTACACCTGCTACTACCGAATAGCCAGAATGGCATCGACTTCTGGGAGCCAGATGACATTAGAGGCTAAGAAGATGAGGGATTTTATTAAGTTCTCGCCAAGATATTTTTATGGAGTCGGAGATCCAGAGGTAGCCGGGAGGTGGTTGTTATCTCACGAGCCGCTACAAGATTTGCTTCGGGTCGAGGAGATTGATCGGGCGAGGTTATCGAGTTTCTTTTTTAAAGCCGAGGCTGCGATATGGTGGACTACCTACACTGCGACTCATCTTGCCGTTACTACTTGGGCAGAGTTCCAAGCATTATTTATGGATGAGTACATATTGATGGAGGTCAGGGTCCGCTTAAGGGAAGAGTTTTTATCCTTGGTGTAGGGTGATATGTCGCTCACCGTATACATGGAGAGGTATTGATATCTATTATCATACTCCATGGATATAGCTAGTACCGATCAACTGCAGATATATTACTTTGTCCGGGGTCTGGATGAGAGGATTGCAAGTACAGTGGTATCTAGTGGAGCTCGTACATTGGCTGAGATCTACGACAGGTGCCTCGCACACGAGACATACCTGGTTCAAAGGGCCAGTCGATTAGCAATTCAGTCTGCGCTACAGAGTCAGCAGAGTCAGCCAGCATCTGGTTCTCGGTCTGATCAGAGGCCGAAGAGACATAGAGAGACCAGGACCGGTAGAAACAGGGTCGGAGACCTCGCCGAGGTGATTGGCAGTCTGATCGGGCGCAGAGGCGATAGAGATCGACATGATGATTGTCAGTTGGCATATTCTATGTCTTCAGTACCCGTTAATAAGCCTAGACAGCAGAGGCAAGACAGAATTTCGAGAGGCCAGAGTCGAGGCTAGATTCAGACGCTGATTAGAGACTCGCACATGTTACCGATGCGGTCAGGTGGGGAATTGTAATGGCCCAAAATCACTAACCAAGTTTATGTCTTTAAATAGGCTCAACAACCCGTACTGTGGGACCCACACCGTGATATGTTCGTTTACCGAGGCAAGGGCCGATGTACATTTTATATTTGTTGTGATGTATGCCTAGTGTATTGTATATGGTAGACTATTAAGTTAATTTTCTACAGGTGTGTAGGTATCGAGACGAACGTGGACGTAACTCGAGTCGCGTGTCGACGTGGGACCGAGGGAGCATCATATTGGGGTAAGTTTAATTTATTTGAATAAAATGTGAATTTATTGGGTAATGTGTGGTTTTAATGTGGCCACATGGAAACTAAATGGGCAAATGACCTATAATTAAGAAAATAAGTACGTCATAAGGCATAGGATGTGCATCGAGACGCGTTAACCCATCATGAAGCAAGGTGTCACATTGTTGAGTCACTCACAAGTGACTTGGGGAACAAGTGGGACAATGTGCTCCATGCGATGAGCCTCGGGATACGTGTGCACACCAAGATCTAAGGCTAAAGTTTAAATTCACATTATATAAATACTTAAGTCAAGATGATTATCTTCTTATCCTCACCACCTCACCAAAACAACAAAGTGAAAATCGGGAGAGAAGAGAGGAAGAAGAAGAATCGCTGGAGGAGGAGAAGGAGAGAACCCGAGACGAATCAAGGTGAGTTTGTTGTTCCATTGATGGGGTGGAGTGGTGTCGATGGGCTGTTTGGAGGGAGCTCGAGAGCTCATGTGCTCCCGAGGAAGGAGACGAATCGGGAGAGTCGTCTCCCCTCCCTACACGAGTTGGGGCGGATTTCTAACCCGAGCTCGTGACCAAAAGAAAAAAAAAACATAGAAAAAAAAAAAAAAAAAGAAAAAAAATTGGAAAGAAATTCCAGAAAATAGGGAAAATTTTCAAAAAAATTAAATTACGACAACATAAATAGAAAATAGTGAATTTCTATAAAAAAAATAAAATATTTGGAATTTCGGACGAGCATTTTACGAGGATTTTACCTCGAAAAGCGTGAAATGGGCCGATTTGGCCGAAAATAAATAAACAATTTTAGAAATTTGTCTCGACTTCGATTTAGCATAACGTGCAACATTATTAAATGTTAGGGAACTAAGGGGAGAACTCAGGTGTTTGGGCACGCATTTCAAATTTTCGAGAGATCGGATAAACTAGGACATACGTGTGAATTGTAAGTACAACTGTGAGAATTTTATATTTCATTTCATTCATCTTTATTGATTTATTGGTATATTGGTAGACAATACTACTTGAACTCGCACATCATGTTGTTCTTGTATCTATTCATGGATGAATATTGTGACATGATGCCTTGTGAATTGTTTCGTTGCCTCTGATTCCTACACTTGATGTCATTCTTTAAAAGATTGATGAAAAGCATGCTAATGGACTAATTTGGATTTAATTGGACTTGTATTCGATTTCCTTTGGGCTTTGTAGCCTAACTTGTTTTGGCATCCTAGAATTTTGGAATTATTTGTCTTTGAAAGTAAAGTATGGATTATCTAGTGTCCATTGCACGAGAGATGAGCGGTTCACGGGGACATGGGTCTATCGGGGTTTCGGCACTCACCACTACACTTGCGCGACACACGAGTTGTGGGACTCGGGGTGGTCGGTAAGTATGAGATTTATGTTGTAAAGCGTAGAGCGCAGCTCCGCTATTTGTGTGAAATATGTTGAGCGCATCTCCATACAGTAGTGGGAAAGGTTAGGTGATAGTTCTCACCGCCGACCGGACGTAGATCATCTCGACTTAGCCTGTGTCTATTTCTACATCTTTACCTGTGGTATTTACTTGCATTACTTGTTTTAGTAATTTATCTCATGCTTTTAAATACCATTCGTTTATTTTGGAAATGTGACATAGAATTCTCTAGTTAGTACTTAAATATCACTATACTCACCGTCTAGTTTGTGACGGTGGGCATAGGTTCGTCGAGCAGCAGCAGACCGGGGAAGGAGAAGATTGGCGACTTCCTTTGAGCAGTTCGGTGACTCTCCTCTCTCATTTGTATGTCTCGACTTTTGTTTTATTATTATTATGTCTTTTTGGGTTGTACATTGGGTTGAGTGAATAGTGTCCTATACATACATGCTTGTGATGCTGTCTTTTCTTAGTTTTCCACACTTAGGAATTTTTGGAGAATGAATGCTTTCACTTAATGATAATGGAATTGGAATTACCTTTAAATTGGATAATATATCAATACATGGATTTGGAGGAATATAGGGACGAAAAGCTGACTAATATGTAATTAAGTCTTAAGTGATTTGGATTAAGGCTTGATTATGGGATTAGGCCAGGCGGTGCCCTGTTTAGTAGTTAGGGCCGTCACAGTCATATTGTGGCAAATTGTACCAGACCAGCACCACTACCACCACAAACGGAGCAGGCCAGAGATAGGGCCCAAACTGCAACTTTTGGGGTCGCGCAGCCGGACAGAGAGGCGACCAGACAACTTGTTGAGGGTTCGTTATATGTCTGTGGTCTTCCTATGCATGTTATGATGGATTTTGGTAGTACATTGTCTTTTATTTTTGGACGCATGGTAGGAGAGTTAGGGTTACTTGCACAGACTTTAGATACAAATCTTGTTCTCAGCACGGCAGCTAGGGATAAGATCTACCTTAACCGGATATGCCAAAATTGTGTTGTGGAGATTGAGGGACATCAGCTACCGGCTAATTTGAGAGTGTTAGAGTACTTGGAGTTTGACATGATGTTCGCTATGAATCGGTTATCGTCTTATCATGCACAGATTGACTGTTTCAGCAAGACGTGACGTTTCACATCGAGGGGATTCCAAGGTTTACATTCGCCGAAGTTGCGGCTGCATTACCTATCATTCGAGGCAGATTAGCGACGTCAAAGGATATGGAGGCGTACGCTGCTATGGTTTAGCCGGATTGTAAGACGGTGCTTGAGGCTAAAGATGTCCCTATCGTTTGTGAGTTTCCAAACGTGTTTCCAAAAGATTTTCTAGGATTGCCACTTTCGAGAGCTATTGAGTTTATCATTGAGCTGATTCTGAAGACTCAGTCAATCTACAGCAGACCGTATAGGATGTCAGCATCGGAGCACGAGGAGTAGAGGATCTAGTTAGAGGATTTATAGCAAAAGGGTTTCATTTACCCTAGCATGTCACCTTGGGGAGCTCCAGTTCTTTTTGTGAAGAAGGATGACGGCTGGATGCGGATGTGTGTGGACTATCGAAAGTTGAATCAGGTGACGATTCGGAATCGTTACCCACTTTCGACAATTGATGATTTATTCGATCAGTTGGCTGGGGGTCAAGTTCTTCTCGAAGATCGACTTACGATCAGGATACCATCAGTTAAGGATTCGAGATGAGGATGTGGAGAAAACCGTGTTTAGTACGCGTTACGGCCTATTCGAGTTCACAGTCATGTCGTTTGGGCTGACTAACGCACCGGCGATCTTTATGGATTTGATGCGCAGGGTGTTGAGGCCATTTCTAGATCGATACGTCATTATGTTTATCGATGACATTCTGATACACAGTAAGAATTGTGTGGAGCATGAGAGGCATCTCAGAGATATGTTGGCGACGCTGAGAGAGCACAGACTTTATGCCAATTTCAGCAAATGCGCATTCTGGCTGAGTAAGGTAAAGTTCTTAGGCCATGTCATCAGTGATCAGGGCATATCTGTTGATGCTGACAAGATTCAGGTGATTATTGACTGGAAGACACCTGAGTCTGTATCTGACATTCGAAGTTTCCTGGGTTTGGCAGGATATTACAGACATTTTGTGCAGGATTTCTCGATGATCGTTGCGCTGTTGACGAGGCTCATTAAGAATGATGTTAGATTTGAATGGTCACATGAGTGTAAGGATGCTTTCTGGGAGCTGAATATGACATTGAATTTAGAGCCAGTTTAGGCTTTACTGGTAGCAGGTTAAGGTTTTTCTGTCTATAATGATGCATCAGGCACTGGGTTGGGTGGTGTATTGATGCAGGATGGACACCCAGTGGCCTATTTATCTCGACAATGGAGACTTCACGAGATGAACTATCTAATGCAGGACTTGGAGCTTGCGGCGATCGTGTTTGCATTGATGGTCTAGAGGCACTACCTGTATGGTGAGAGGTTTGTGTTGTTCACATACCACTAAAGTTTGAGATATCTGTTCTCTCAGAGGGAGTTGAACATGTGACAGTGGCGATGGCTCGAGTTACTGAATGACTATGATTTCGCCATTGAATATCATCCAGGTAAGGTGAATGTTGTAGCTAATGCACTGAGTAGGAGCGGCATTGACAGCCAGACAGTACTGCGGTATATGACACATGATTAAAGGTTGCTTGAGGCAGTGTAGGTGTTGTGTTTGACAGAGGCTATTATTGAGCTACATATTTGTTGTCAGATGCGAGTTTCTACGGTGTCTCTAGAGCGGGTTGCTGAGTTGTAGAGAGCTGATGACCGATATTTGCGGTTCAGTGGCCTGGCTCAAGATCCAGGGTGCACTGAGTGGTCTGAGGGGTTATACGGGTGCTTGAGACATAAGGGTCGGTTGAGGATACTAGGGTTATCGGAGCTCAGGGACAGCATTCTCGAGGACGCACACCGGTCGCGATATACAGTTCATCCCGGTCGAATTAAGATGTATCACGATCTGTGAAGATTATTTTGGTGGCCAGAGATGAAGGCTAACGTGGTAGATACGTCTGGAGTTGTCATATATGCCAGCAGGTGAAGGTTGAGTACAGGAGACCGACTGGGTTACTACAGCCAATGCCATTCTTCAGTAGAAGTGGGAACACGTGACTATGGACTTCGTCAGTGGCCTACCTCAGATGACGAGGAAACACGGTACGATTAGGGTGATTATCAATAGGTTGACGAAGTCGACACATTTTATACCGATCGCCATGAGGTACTTTGTTACACAGTTGAGTACTATCTTCGAGAGAGAGATTTTCATATTGCACAGTGTACCGGTCTCCATTGCTTCTGACAAAGATCTGTGATTTACTTCGAGGTTATGGGAAAGTATGCAGGAGCAGTTTGGCACTCGGTTACAGTTTAGCAATGCATATTATCCTCAGACTGACAGACAGTTAGAGCGATTGATTCAGATTCTCGAGGATATGCTCAGGGCGTGTATACTACAGTTTTGTGGATCGTGGGAAGATTATCTGTCTTTATGTGAGTTTGCGTACAACAACAGCTATCAGGCGAGTATCGTGATGCCACAGTTTAAGGTACTTTATGGTAGGCCCTGCATGTCACCAGCATGTTGGGCGGCACCAGAAGATACAACGGATATAGGACCTGAGGTTGTTGTGGACCATACCGAGAAGGTAAGGCAAGATCAGGCAGAGACTTCAGGTGGCGCATGATAGGCAAAAGAAATATGCGGACAAATATCTTGAGGGTATGAGCTAAGAAGTTGGAGACTTGGTGTATTTGAAAGTTTCGCCCTAGAAAGGTCATCAGAGGTTTGACATTAAAGGGAAGCTTGCACCAAGGTTCATTAGGTCGTTCAGAGTTGAGGAACGCGTCGGCAGAGTGGCATACCGTCTGGAGTTACCACCGCAGTTAGCAGGTTACCCAGTGTTTCATATTTTCATGTTGAGGCTGGCTAAGTCGGGACCAAGGCCTATTGTTGATATACGTCAGATAGAGGTGCGACCAAGCGTGTCATACGAGGAACATCCTGTAGACATCATCGATAGGAGGACTCAGATTTTGAGGAATAGGGAGATCTCGAAGGTTTTGGTATGATGGCGGTACACGGAACCGAAGGACTCACCTGGGAGCTTGAGTTTACTATGCGACGACGGTATCCCTACTTATTTGTCTGTAAGTATTTTCAATTTAATTTAAATTTCAGGACGAAATTTCACCTAGTTGGGAAGAACTGTAATGGCCTGAATTTAATTCATTGTTATTAATGACGTGGTTGCAGACGTGGCCGACAGCTCAGACGCTCGTGAGACCCGCAGTTAGGCTTGTGTGCGCCTGGAGCTAGGTAAATAGTTATTTTGTGTGTTGAATTGGTTGATTTGCGATGTTTATATTGAAATAGAGTAAATGGCATCACAATGTGTGTACTTATACGACATTTGACGTGCGAGATTACGTGTTAAGTATTCGCCTTGATATGCGTGTCGACGCGGGTACCGGGTAGTCTAACCGACTTAACACTAGGTCGGGGGAAATAATACACATATAAATAAATAAAATGGGTTAAATAATAATATGAAATATATATTTGGTGGTTAGGGACATGGTAGTACGCGTATGTCACGGTTCGGGACGCGAAACCGGGCGTCGAAACACCCGAAACACCACTTTTTGAGTTCAATACAAGGGTGAGTGTGCCATCAGTGTCACAATTGGAGTCATGGGAGCTTGGAAATGAAGCAAATAAGGTTCGTTTGATTTCCTAGAGATGTGTAAGTGAGATGTGATGCAAAATCATTTATAAAAGTCAAAAATTGGCTCATTTCCCACCACATTTTCTCTCTTTTATCTCATAATATGAAATTGGAGACAAGGAAAGCAAGGGTTTGAGTGATCAAACTTGGTGATTCAAGGAGCTTGAAGGGGTGAAATCATCAAAAGCAAGGTGAGAATCACATACACCTCAACTTTTTATATCTTTAGATATCAATTTTAGAGGTGTTGGTGAATGTTTGGTAGTTGTTGGGTTGTTGTTTTGATTGGGTTTGTCGTGCTTTAAAGTTTTGTTGTTGGTGTTGTGGTTGTTGTTGGTTTGGTGGGGTTGTTTAAAAACCCAGAATTTTCATCAGATTTGTTGTCCAAAATGCGATTAGCGCGTTAATGACCACCTAGCACGCTAATGTTCTTCCTGGTGAAGAACGTATAACTGCCTGGGAATTAGCGCGTTAATTCCCAGACCCGGTACGCTAGATTCTGTTGTTTAGACATTATGTTTGTTAAGTGACTTAAAACACATCCAAATGACTAATACTCAACTATAAATGGAAATAGGTCATTTCGGGCGGTAATTTGGAATATATGGGATTAGGCGGAGTCGGACCGGGGGTTATTGACGGGACACAAAGTGCGAATTAAGGTGTGTGGTATCCCAACTGAAATTTCATGAGCAGTACTTTATTTTGCTGTTGAATTCACATTCAGTCTTTCATTACTTTATTCTTGGTGTGATATAATGGATGGGCGTTGAGGCTCTCCCTCCGTGCCATTTTTGTGTGTACGTCCACTAGGCCATGGCACGTGTGCCATCTCGGTGAATAGGGTAACCCGAGAGTCGTGTCGGGCACGTGTGGGTGCGTCGTAGGTTCCACGCCAACCACCTCGCGGATCCAGATAGTGGCCTTGATTGAGTGCTACTTGCCGGCAGTAGTCTATTGGGAGTCTGAAGTATGACGCTAGTCTGACCCTAGGCTCTAAGAACACACACTTTGAGCTTCCACTATTACATATGCATGCGATGAGCACAGTTGCCTGTTTTTATTTCCGCATGTTTATTTTATAGTTTTGTTTAAATTTCAGTATTTACTTTCCATATTGCTCACTTAATTTCCTTGGGAATACTCACTCTGACTCGTCATCTGTCTTTTCGTGATGGCTTGAGTGTAGATTCTAGTACAAGTCGAGGCAAATGCAAACTTCCAAATTTTTTGTGATACAAAGACATATAGCCAGGCTTGTTCATTTATGTATACATATTTTGTTTTATTTTGGGATTTGGGATTATGAGATAGCTAAGGACTCCATATTTTTGATATTTTGATACATTGACGTATATGATTGTTATATGAGGGTATATGAGTTTTCCACTTTAGGTATCAGAGTTAATTGCATGACTTTAATGTTTTATATTTTTTTGTCATGTTAAAAGACTTCCGCTGTGATTTATTTGGGTTTAAAATGATCTTAGTAAATGACTTGAGTTCAATAACAATTTAAATAGTAAATCGTTGTAATTTAAGGTTAATAATGATTAATTGTGGATGAGTTGGCATGTGGGACACAACTGGTAGTATGCTAGGTTGTGGGCTCGCATCGGCCCCCTTGGCAGTCCATTTTAAAAATGGGCAGTTACATAAAATATTTTCATATTTTGGCTACACATAAGCAATGGGGTCCGTTTAATAATTTATGGGGTCCGTTTAGCCGCTGCCTTACAAAAATTAGGGTCATCTACGCAAATGAAAACCATCCCTCGTTCATTCACTGCATAAAGCTTTCCCTGATGGAATATCATATCTTTGAGAACCGATTTATGTCCAAACAACCTCCTTATACTGAATGAAAAATCTATTTTTGTCCATGCATTTTCACCCAGCCTAATAAAAGCCAATTCACTGGCATTGTAAATAATTCCAAACATTACATTGTTACCATTATTCTTGATCAGCGAACCTCTACAGGACACAAATATTCGGTAGAAATGATAAGGAATCAGCAGTTCCTTGGGCAAAAGAATAGCAATCAAAGACAATGGATTCCACTTTCAAATCATACTTGAAAATATGATCTCTGTTTGCACAAATGTTTTTGTGGGCACGGACAGAAGCTCTGTATATATGAGTGTTGTGAGCACAAATATAGGTTGTTGTCTTTGTATAATTAATATAACAGTAGATAAAGAGACAGTTTTGTAGTAAAATAAATAACACACACAAATTGTTTACGCAGTTCGAACCTTCCGTCCTACGTCTACGGGGACATGCCCAGGTGTAAGATCCACTAAGTAAGAAAGATGATTACAAGTTTTGCGTAGAACTCCTTACTTGTTTTCACTCAAGTTGGTGATCCCTCACTAAGTCCTATTATGCTAATTACTCCCTCTATCCTTTAGCACTTACACAAGTATTTCCAAGTCCCCTTGGTGTACGAGATCCCCTCGAAGTTTTAGGCTAAGTTGTCTTAGCCTAGTGTGTGTAAACAAATTGGTGAGAATAGTGTTCTCGTGCTCATTTGAATACAAGTAATACTACATGTCTCTAAATCGATACGTTGCATTAGTGAGTACACATGAATTTATAGAGAAGGCTGAGATGTATTTGAATTGGAGTTCCTTCAATTTATTGAATCTGCCCACTGCCTTTGTTTCCTTTTGTGCATTTAGGAAAGATCTTGATTGACAATCTTAAGTTTCCTTTTTCTCGTCTTGATTGCAATACACAATAACGGCATGGGCTTGCATTCCTTATTTCGTAGATACTTGCCATTCAATGAGGATTCACAAGATACTCTTCATAATTTTCAGCGATCTTGCATATATTCTTTGTGCTTATATGGTGGTATCGTGCGCGATGCTACACAAGGAATAACTAAATGGATTGTTAGTAGTATAATGTATTTCATTGATACGCGACACTTGAGGCGTGACACATAATGACAACATTTAGGACTTTATTTTTTAACAATCTCTCCCTTTGTTATTTATGTGTCACAACTTAGTATATAGATTAGATATGCAATAAGTATGCAAAAGTAATGTTATGTAAAATACAGTCATGCTAAGCACTTAGTGTAAAGATCAAACATAAATCCTGAATTTCAAAAATATCAATAAAGTTCAACCAGGAAAACATGAATCCTGAATTTCAAAAATATCAGTGACGTTCAACTAGGGAAGATTAAGTAGTAATGCAAAAGTAATGTTTTGTAAACACAGTCGGTGCAAATGGAAGAGCAAAAACTAACTAAGAATTCGAAACGAGAAAAACAATTGACTCATCAATCGGTACAACCGAACAAGTAAAAACCAACCTATATGTTGGACAATTATCATATCCAAAGCTACAAACTTCACATTAATAGTAAGAGCAGCGAAAATATTAATGCTATAAAATAGTTGTAGCATGATATAGTTTCGAAGCATTGAAGGATGCACATAGAACCTTATACTTACATTAACTCCCCCTAAGTTTATTATTACTTTCAAGGAAATCAATTGTGGGCACAGACAGTGGCTCTGAAATTGACAAATGTAGACAAAAGTCTGTGAGAACATATGCAGAAGGAAGTCTCTGCATATGCGAGCAGACTGTCAGAGGACACAGAGGTTGTGGCATTCTAAAAAGTTTCATTTTCATTTTTATCCAACCTTTTCAACTTGTTCACAAAACAAAACAAAACGAATTGCAAAGATAAAGAAAGTAATAGATTTATAACGTAATACCTTTCCATAGTGCATATGGTGTCGCCTTAAAATGTGGCACATGAATTCAATGGAGGATTTGTGTCACTGGATTGATGTTATGCCTTAGGAACCCACTTTTGTTGATGATATGATCTTGTATCAACTTTTCTTAGAACATCACTCCTCTTAGTGATTGACCTTTGTCATCTTGCCATATCCCGGTGCATTTTGAAGCACCGTAGTCGATATGCCCTTTTACTCACAATAATAGCATGTTGACATGAATCGACGTGGACGATTTTCATCCCTTTCTCTGATGTCGTTTCCTTTTGTTAAAGGAATTGCTTCTTTTCGTTGTGTGGAGGTAGATGCTTCATTTTTTAATCCGAGCCCTCTGTGGTCACATTAGCCTTTTCTCATATTGAGTATGTCATCTAATTTGGCTTTTCCTCTATTAAGTTGCTTGAGAGTATCTTCTGAATTTTTGAGAGTCTTTTGTACACTTTCCAACTCTTTTTCAGCGGCTTCAAGTTGTTGCTGGAGATTTGTAACTTCTTTGGACAAAAGAATGTTTTTGTCAATCGCATCGGACCATCTTTTAAAAATCTATGCATATGTTAGTTGTAGATCTACAACATTAACGGAGTGAGTAGAATCTAAATTTGAATCAGTCATAGGAAATTGCCTGAAGTGTTGGATCAAAGGTTGTGGACACAAATTTAGGAGCTGTAGGCACAGAATCAGACTGTATGTGTGTGGGCACAATTGCAAACTGTCTATGAGCACAGGCTGGCTGGTTGTGGCCATAGCAGCAAGATCACATGGATTATTCGAGACAACTGAGGTGAAAGTTACATAATTTCTGACTTTTTCTCCATCACATTCATCATCAGTGTCAAATTTCAAGTCACTCCTAGCAAGTAGTGGATGATTTCCCTTTCTTTCTCCAAAAATTCGGATATTCGGCATGGAAGTGTCCAAATCCATAACATTCTCTATATTGCGATTTTTCACTTTTCCTTTGATTGGCTTGCCATCTCTTGCTCTCATCTTTGAAGTGTCAAATTTGTTAACTTCTCTACTGCCATGAATTTTGTTGTACAATTTGTTGCAACGATTTGTGAGCATAGCAACATTAATACCTTCAGCTTTTTCATCTTTTAAATATTGAGCAGCGGTCTTGAAAGCTATTTCCCTCTACTTTTTATTTTGATTGAGATGCATTTCATATGTTGTAAGGGATCCCATCAGCTCATCGAATTGCATATTCTTTAGCCCCTTGGTTTCTTGAATTGCTGAGTCTTTCACATCAAACTTGGAAGGAAGATATCTAATGGCTTTCTCAACCATCTTTCAATTTTGTTAAGTCTTACCAAATTGTTCAGCCTGATTTGCGATGTCTTTCAGTTTTTCCTTGTATTCGGCGATAGTCTCATTGTCCCCCATTCGTAATGCTTCAGATTTTGAGGACCACAACACCTTCTTTAAGTCTCGCACATCATCGTTTTCATCAAATACATATTTAAGGATTAGCCAGGCGTCTCGTGCGACTTTGCATGATGATATCAACTTGAAGTGTTCTTGATTCACTCCGCTGAATATGGCACTCAATGCTTTAACATTTGCAAGCAACAATCTTTCTTCGGCCTCTCTCCATAGGTCTGTGTTTTTTGGCTTCCCATCAAGCGAAAGAGCAGAGTATCCTTTTTCAATGGCCTTCCATGCCTTTACATTGATAGATAAAATGAACCTTTCCATGCGAGAATTCCAATATGTGTAGTTGGTGCTGGTAAGTGGTGGTGGCTTTGTTGTGAGACTCATTCAGGTTGATCAGATTGGAGAGGATGAGACATTGCTTGTGTTTAGGATCTGCCTTCTTTAACGCAACAAAGAGTATAAGCATTAGGCTCTAATACCAAATGAAAATATGTTATCTCTGTTTGCACAAAATGTTTTTGTGGGCACAGACATAAGCTCTGTATAAGTGAGTACTTGTGAGCACAGATACAGGCAGTTGTCTTTGCAAAATATATATAATAGTAAATAAAGAGACAGTTTTGCAATAAAATAAATAACACACACAAATTGTTCACGCAATTCGGACCTCCCGTCCTACGTCTACGGGGCCACGCTCAGGTGTAAGATCCTTTAGTAAGAAAGATGATTACAAGTTTTACATAGGACTCCTAACTTGTTTTCACTCAAGTTGGTGATCCCTCACCAAGTCCTATTATGCTAATCACTCCCCTTATCCCTTAGCACTTACATAAGTATTCTTAAATTCCCTTGGTGTCCGAGATCCCTTTGGAGTTTTAGGCTAAGTTGCCTTAGCCTAGTGTGTGTAAAGAAACTGGTGAGAATAGTGCTCTCATGCTCACTTGAATACAAGTAATACTACATGTCTCTAAATCGATACGTTGCATCAGTTAGTACACGTGACTATATAGAGAAGGCTGAGATGTATTTGAATTGGAGTTCCTTCAATTTGTTGAATTTGCCCACGCCTTTGTTTCCTTTTGTGCATTTAGGAAAGATCTCGATTGATAATCTTAAGTTTCCTTTTTATCATCTTGATTGCAATACACAATAACGACATGGGCTTGCATTCCTTATTTCGTAGATCCTTGCCATTCAATGAGGATTCACAAGATACTCTTCATGATTTTTCAGCGATCTTGCATATATTATTTGTGCTTATGTGGCGGTATCCTGGACAATGCTACACAAGGAATAACTAAATGGATTGTTAGTAGTATAATGTATTTCATTGACATGCAATGCTTAAAGTGTGACACACAATGACAACATTTAAGGACTTTATATTTTAACAATACCCACTTTTTTGTTTGTGAAAAACAACCAAGTTCCTGAACACCTGTCATATGAACGATCAGGAATTTCAAATTGGAAAAACTTATATCCGCCATCAAAACTGTGTAGGGCGTAGTCGTTTGAAGGCGAATCCATTGAACAGGGAAGCATGAGCCACAGAGGGCTTAGAGGCACAAGATGGGAGTAGTGTCACCGTGAAAACCATCTTCATGATTGACACACTGATCTGAATGCTGCATGACAGACCAAAGAACTCAGCTTGGAAAGATAAGATGCCAGATATCATCTGGAAGCTCGGGTGTGTAATCTTGATTTCGATCCATTGCCATGTTAAACTTTTTTTAAGAAAATGATTAAGCAGTTAGTTACCTTTCCAATCGCTATTAAACAGCTGAAGAATCGAAAAAACACAAAACAAGGAGTTCAATTAGATTACGATTGATCAATTTAAAACTAAAACATCACTTGAAAAAAAAAACCCATTCTTCTCCTCAACATCTCCTCAAAAGTGGTGTTTTTCTTCATATTCTCTCTTCTATTGCCCTCAACAATCAAAACCCATCTCAGTAACACAGATTCTGAAGCTGGGTTCTCTTCTTTCAATGTCATAGTTTTAGAATAACAAGTTGTGGTTGGTTAAGATAACAGGGGTTTTTTTGTGTTTTTCTTGTTTTTTAATCTTGATTTTGTCTTTATTTTTGTTGAAATCAAGCTTTTTGTTGAATACCCATTTGGAAAGATCCCATTTTTTTCATCTCTATTGTTGGATTTTAATCTTTTGCTTCACGGGTAGTTTTCAATCCATTGATTTTATTCATCATTGTTGTTCAATCTTCAGTTTTACAAGTACCATTTTAAAGGAACCCCTTTTGTGATAGCCCCAGTTCCACAATCTAAACTGGGCCCCTCTCGGCCTAGACTTACGTGGACCCCGAGTCAATCCTCGCGACGTCAACGCAAGCCTAGTCAGCCTTCCTAACCATTTAAACAATGTGGGATTGTTTAAATGTGGGTTTTTATTCCTTAGAGGGTTCAACAATCCAATTCGGGAGATACTGTGTGACGGCTCCAAATTTAGATGCGACCGGGCACCGCCACGTTGCCGGACACGTTACTAGGTCATGTCACGTCACTTACATGCATGTCCATGACGAACCGCGAACTAACCATATAATAATTCAACTTAGTTAATTTTGATGTTTAAATGATTATTTTGTCAAAATATACTAAATTATAGAGTTTTACAACTTAATCTGTTTATTTTGATTCATTTATGTAATTAAATAGCGAAAGTTTTAATAATATACAAATAAGTAATGTAAATGAATTTTGCATTAATTAACAAACATAAGGGGTGGAAATCCGTCGAAAAATACCATGTATATCAATAAAGGCGACAAAAGTTATAATAAGTGTCAATATACATGTATCAGGTTATAAGTCTCCTAAAATGATCCCAAAAGTATTACATACATAAATACAAACACCTACAAGTAAAGGTATTGTGGTTTTTTAGATTCAGCTCATCGTACGATCAACAACTTGCCACCAAAAATAATGACAAGTTCATTTGAGTAAATCTCAGAGAAAATCAGTTAGTATTCACAGGAACTCCAAGAAGAACGGCTACAATTCATGTAGATAAAGTAAATAATGAAAATGTAACGATGAATATAAGTCGCTAAGGTAATCAAGATTATGGAACGCGAGTGTAGTGTATAGCTATCGTGCCCTATGACACAAATACTAAACTGAGAAAGCCCTGGAGGCAATGTAATCCCTACCTCATCTTTAAGGTCGAAATGAGGAACTCTATTGGTCGAAAGGTAGACTTCTGCTCAACGCCTCAAATTAGAGGAACTCTGTGATGAATGCGAGACTCACGTCAACCCACTCTCGATATCATTAACTCGCGAAGAAAAATCTCACGCATAGTCTAAGATATGACCAACACCGTAGCAACAATCGGATCGTCATCTACGAGAGAGCTAGAAAGTCATATCGTCCCTTCGACCATACACAGACACACGCGAGAATAGAGTAAACATGCAAAACAAACTGGCAAAAAGTAATGTGAAATAAATAAATTTACGAAGTAAATAAATAAATTCTAAGTTGATTTTCTCGTGGGTTTACTTACCCTAAGCAATCGCAATTAACCCTCAAAACGTTCCACTCAAGCTTCGATATGCACACCCGACACCCAACTAGTCTCCTAATTCCCTAGTGTCGAATTTTATCATTTTAAAATATTTTAGTGTTGCATTTAATGATTTAATAATGTAAAACAAAAAATTAGAAATTTATTTCAAAATTTTAGTTGTAATACATTTTTCGAGTTACACCAGGGTGACAAACGCCCGAAAAACTCTTGAAATCTATTTTCTATCTATTTTCTAATTTTTCATATTTATTTTTGATTTTTTCAAAATGTTCTACCTATTTTTCCTATTTTTCTGTAATTTATTTTGTTTAAACTTATATTTAATTTAATTTTTTTAAAAAATTACCTCGGACTAAAAGGATCGACAACGCGATAGGTGGTGACGCAGGAGCGAGAGAGGCTGAAAGTGTCGTGAGAGGAGAGGTTGGTGTGGATGGGGCCAAATGAGATGATGAAGTGAAGTTGGAGAAGAAAAAGAAAAATGAGAGAAGGGAATGAAAAATCGGTTAGAGAGAAAAGTGAATGAGAGGTTTTTTTTATTATTATTACTATTATTTGTAGATGAGAGAGGAAGTGATGTGATATTGATGTGATATGTAATGTAAAGGGTGATGTGATTGTTGATGTGATTTCTAAACCCTTAACTACCCATACACCCGCGTCACGCGCATCTAGTAGCGTCCTACGCTCTCGTTACTACACGTGCACAACGCGGCCAAATGAAAATCTTAACACTAGTTCGACCCAAATATTTAATAATAATACAATAAATTAACACGCGTCTTACCAAAATAACCAAAATTATCTCGTTAAGCCTACCCTAGACTTTGCCACGGTGTCCACGTGGGTCCGAGCTTAGGGTCACAATTTGTAATAAATAAATTAATTAGGATTAATTAGGGCGGGTTGTTACAATCTTCCCAACTAAAAGGAATTTTGTTCCGAAATCCGAACTTAAGTTAAACCTTTACATTATAACAACTAGCTAGGGGTATCATTCCTGCATGGTACTCTACCTCTCTAGGTGACACCCTCGTTCTTATGGCACTACCACCGAACGAGTACTAGCAGTATTTTCTTTCTCCTCATATTTTGTACCTTATGATCCATTATTTCAATGGAGTGTTCCTCATACGTCACATCTGGTATGACCTCGATCTTAGTCATATCAATCATCGGTCTTAGTATTGATCTGGCCAACCTTAAATTAAAAATGTGGAAAACGTCATAAACCCCTGCTAACTGGCTCAACAATCTCAATTGAAAAACGACATTCCCAACTCGATGGACTATCTAAAATGACCATATGAATCTCAGTGTATGTTTTCCCTTTATCCCAAATCTCGTGTAACCATTCAAGAGAGAAACCTTCAAGTAGACTAGTGGTCTACCTCATAGCTCAGCCCATCGCGGTACTTATTCTCGTGTTTTTTCCTGCTTTCTCAACAGTTTAGAATGTCTTCGTATGTGTTTGATCCTACCTGTGTGACCCTGCACATCTCGAGGCACCATCCCGACTCAACTTGTCAGTATTATCTGATATCGTATAAGACCTCAATCTGGTCTTTACTTCAAAGCCTTAAAATTTTTTGACCAATCAGCGACTGGTAAATCTCATTTTAAGCACTCACACAAATCATATTCTTTTCACATGTCACGTGACTACAATTGGGCGCCCTGGACATCTATACTGACCCTTGTATCTAAATCTGGAGGAAATCGTGTTTTATCGAGATAAAGGTGCTTGCCAAACTTACAGGGAATAAAACTTTCATGGTGATACCTTCTCTTTTCTGTCATCTCTGTTGGCAACCCTGCAACCTAAAATCTCGAATCATGTCCTATCCAAAAACTTGTCAAGTTACTCGATCGTAATAAAAATATTATCGGATACTACTTCGTCATTTTGCTTTTTTTATTACTTTTAAGGTATCCAAAATTCTTCTGTGGTGCTAAATAAGTATGATTAACTGGTGAACTACACTCGAAACTCATATGTTTAACCTCATATGAAAGCGAGTTCTAGAATCTCGAACATGGTTAAAAACGTGCGTCCTTGTGCCTTGCTTGTAGCATCGACTTTTCTAGCTGTACTTTCAAAACTTTTATCTGAGTCCATAGCACAATATGACCATGTTGTTCCTAAAGTGTTTCATTACATACATAGTCTCAAATGAGATTAGTACTTGACACCAAATTAAACCTAACTTTGTATTCAAATTCTTATGATATGAATCCCGAGTCAACTAACTGCATCGCATTAAAGTGTTCGTCACAGACTCCAACTTATGCATCGGATAGAAAAAAAAATTGTGTTGTTCTCTGGGCGCATTCGTACGCTAGGCAATAACAATGTCTTAACAATTTTGCGACTACGTTCGTCATGAGTACCATACTCTCATTTATAATTCACATATTGTCTCATCATGCCTTTATGCTTATAACAGGACCTAAAGAGAGTAACTACTCATATGATAAGGTCGATCCTTTCTTCTGAAGAGTCTTGCATATATAGACTCTCGATTTGTAGGCAACACGCCTCTTATGTTTCCTATCAGGACGCCAGACCTAGCTAATACTTACAACAAAAGTCATCCTGCCAACTCCAATTTCATCTCTTAACGTCTTCTTCTAGACTTCTTGAGTTAAAACCCTACTCTTCACCTTTAACGTGTACTTAGAGTCTTCAACTTATCAGCGGAATGATTAAATCTTTATTTTTTAACCGCGATAAATTTTTTGGAGTTAAGTTTTGCATTATTTCCCTAATGTAGACATTCCTTTATCCAATTGGACTTAACAAAGTCCAACTTTTTCTTAGTTGGCTCCATGGATCTTGCTCAAATATTCCAAGCTTCTCCTCTAGACTAGTCGGAAAAACATAACCGACTGAAAACTCAAAGAACCATTTGTTGTCGTGGTGAGTCTAAATGAATTGTTCAAGACTCGAATCATTATACATCACCTAGAACTTTTCCTGCTTTGCCACACAACTTAAACCTTCTGACTCTTGGAACTAGTGACTCGCACGCACTTAGTTCGGTCCTAATCTCTAAGTTCTTAAGGCTTTCCACGTCCCTTTGAGACATTGTCTCAAACATTCTGCGAGTTCTCATGTGGGTCGGACTAATCTCAAGTGCAAGATTTCTTGCGACTGAGTCAATTATAGATTCGTGAGAAATTCGGAACAACTTGTTCCTTAGGTTGGCTTTAGGTCATTTTCGACCTTAGATATATTTGTAAACTCTATCTCAACTCACACTCCTTATTTGTTCCATGATCAAAAGGTGGCAGTGGGGCCCCTACCGACCTCATAAACCGTAAACAAGTCTTAGTACGATTGTGGAGTTACTCGAGCTGCTATTCTTGAATGACTACTCCAATGCTCTGGCTAGAGATAAAGGAATTCGTACTTGCTTTCCTGCAATTCCGAGTCATCTCAACATTATGCGCTTCCATAGAGTCCACTGAAAATCTATTTGTCTCACGTCCTTTACATGATTGATCGTCGACTTAACGATCTCTGGAATCTACAGTATTATCTCAGTTAGATTTTTATTTTTTAACTATCATGTATAATTTTTTATAAACTAGACAATATGCTAATGAGAGAAACAACAATATCAGAGAATCAATTTGGCTTCATGCCTGGGAAATCAACTATAGAGGCGATTTTTCTTGTAAGATGATTATTAGAAAAATATAGAGAAAAGACAAAAGATCCTCATATGGTAATCGTAGATTTAGAAAAAGCATATGATAGGGTCCCTAGAGATGTTCTTTGGTGGGTTCTAGAAAGAAAAAGAGTGCATGCTTGATACATAGACACTATTAAGGATATATATGATGGAGTAGTAACGAGTATAAAGACATTTGGAGGAGCTACAAAAGAATTCCCCATTATGATAGGACTACATCAAGGATCGACTTTAACTCCATATCTATTTACTTTAGTTATGGATGAACTCACTAGGCATATTCAAGAGGATATACCATGGTGTATGCTATTTGCATATAATATTGTCTTAGTGGATGAAACAAAAGATGGAGTGAATAGGAAACTTGAACTCTGGAAGAATACATTAGAATCTAAAGGCTTTAAGTTGAGTAGGACGAAAACTGAATACATGCGATGTGAGTTTAGAAACACTAGACATCGAGATGATGAAGTAGTAAAATTAAGGGAAGTAGAAGTTCCTAAGGTGAACCACTTTAGATACCTAGGATCAATCATACAAAATGATGGTGATATTGAGAATGATGTCACACATAGAATTCAAGCTGGATGAAAGAAATGGGGGAGTGCAACAGGGGTGATTTGTGATCGAAATGTTTCTACTAAGTTAAAAGGAAAATTTTATAGGACCGCAATTAGGCCAGCTATGCTCTATGGTAGTGAATGTTGGGCAGCAAAGCAACAACAATTACATAAAATGAACATAGCAGAAATGAGGATGCTTAGGTGGATGTGTGGTAAAACTCATAAAGATAGAATAAGAAATATAGAAATTCAAAGACAAGTAGGAATATCACCAATTGATATAAAGATTAGGGCAGGGCGGTTGCGGTGGTTTGGTCACTTGCAAAGACGGCCTACAAATGCCCCCACTAGAAAACTTGACTCAATAGAAACTGTATAAATTCGACGAGGTAGGGGTAGACCAAATTTAACATGAGATACATTAATTAGGAGAGATTTAAATGGTTTGGAAAGCTCACCATCAATTGCACTTAATCGAACACAATGGAAAAGTTTGGTCCATGTAGCCGACCCCAATTAATTTGGGACTGAGACTATGTTGTTGTTGTAGATCTCGCTCACAAATGTCAGATGTCGTACTACACATCCTGTACGTGTCAGCTTAGGCAAAGGTCTTTACTGTTTTGCGTATGTGTTTTCCCAAAGGGCTTTCAAGCCAATAGAATCTCTCGAATCACCACCGCGACATGCATGAAATAATCTTCGTACATCTTAGTCTCGACGAAATCTTGAGGTGTTATTTTATTTAATTATTTATTTTGACTATCCTTCCTTACTTTTAGCAGTAACCAACCTAGTGGTGCATAGAGGTCGGATGTTCTACCTTACGAAGACCTTGATAATTATCATTTGCAAACCTAAAATAGGCATCATACACAAAAAATTAGTTATAGTAACACCTGAACTTCGATTTTCGTGCTGAGAATAAGGTATGTGTTGACTCTAAATGTGGTCGAGTCATAACTTAACTATCACGCAGCTAGGTATAAGACGAGATAACGTCACCATCTCTTAACATGTAGGAACCGAACTAGTAGTTAAATCTTGCTCTTAGCATACTATTCAGACACCTCCCGTGTTGGTGGCTTCAGCCTATAACGACAACGCTAATATCGATGATGTTGCAATTGACACCATTGAGCTCCTGCAAACATTTAATCTTGTAATTTCATAGTTGCTCGCATCTGAAGCAAATAACTGGTTGTTTCTCCTCTGGTGACATCGTATGACTATTTAATGATGGTGTTGATGTCAAAGTCGTTGTCCTTTACTAACACTTTTTCTTTTTTTTTATGTCCCTCTTGTCCGTATTGAGAACAATTAAGTATTTGTCATGACAGTGGCTAACTATTCCCTAACCTTTAGCGTCATCTCCACTTACCCCTCTTCACTGACTTAGTACTTCGCTCAGTCGATATTGTCTCTAACGGAGGTGTGGGTATCGATGTATGAGTCCCCACCTTATCGCATTTGCGTCAATCACCATGCCAACTCTAGTCGCATCAACTAGTCGTCTAGGTCCTAATGAGTGCATATCTCTGCTAATAGTCAATCACTTGCAATAACATCTCACGAAGAGTATGATTAAGAATAACTGATGGCGTAGTATCACTCATCATGCCACCAATGCAGCTGCAATCGATTGTCGTCCGTTAATGTATGTAATGATATTTGCCTATCGAACCAAACTCATGCGTGTATATATAATACAACTAAGACATAACATGTATATAATCTCTGACATTTCACTTCCCAACTAATGGTTTTAGGTCAGTTTCTTCGACTTTCCATATCTAGTGTTTGTTTATTAAGTTTTATTCAGTTATATTATATTTTTCCCTAGGTTCGCCTGAACCTAGGCTCAGAAACCAACTGTAACGACCCCAAGTTCCTAGGAAAATTGGGCACTACCACGTTGCTAGACATGTCATCAGGTCATGCCACGTCACTTGCACGCATGTCCATGAAGGCCCGCGAACTAATCATATAATAACCCAACTTAGTCAATTTCGATGTTTAAATGATTATTTTGTCAAAATATATTAAATTATAGAGTTTCACAATTTAATTTGTTTATTTTGATTCATTTATGTTATTTAAATAGTGGAAGTCTTAATAATATGCAAATAAGTAATGTAAATAAATTTTTCATTAATTAACAAACCTATGGGGTGGAAACTCGACGAAAGATACCATGTATATCAATAAAGGCGACAAAATGTATAATAAGTGTCAATGTACATGTATCAGGTAATAAGTCTCCTAAAATAATCCTAAAAGTATTATATACATAAATACAAACACCTACAAGTGAAGGTATTATGGTTTTTTAGATTCGGCTAGTTGTACGATCAACAACTTGCCACCAAAAATAATGACAAGTTTCATTAAGTAAATCTCAGAGAAATTCAGTTAGTATTCACAGGAAATCCAAGAAAAACAACTACAATTCATGCAGATAAAGTAAATAAATGAAAATGTAACGTATGAATATAAGTCGCTGAGATAATCAAGAATATGGAACGCGAGTGTGGTGTATAGCTGTCGAGCCCTGGACGCAAATACTAAACCGAGAAGGCCCTGGAGGCAAGGTAATCCCCGCCTCCTCTTCACGGTCGATATAAAGAACTTAATAAGTCAGAAGGTAAACTTCTGCCCAACGCCTTAAAGGAAAGGAACTCTATGACGGAGGCGAGCCTCATGTCAACCCACTCTCGAGATCATCGACTCGTGGAGAGAAATCTCACGCGTAGTCTTAGCTATGACCAACACCGTAGCAACAATTGGATCGTCATCTACAAGAGAGGTGAAAAAGGGTCATACTGTCCCTTCGACCATACACAAACACACTCGGGAATATAGTAAACATGTAAGCCAAATTGGCGAAAAGTAATGTGAAATAAATAAATTTACGAAGTAAATAAGTAAATTCTAAGCTGATTTTCTCGTGAGTTTACTTACCTCAAGCAATCGCAATTAACCCTCCAAAATGTCTCGCTCACACCTCAAGATGCGCACCGACACACGACTAGTCTCCTAATTCTCTAGTGTCTAATTTTATCATTTTAAAATATTTTATAGTCACATTTAATGATTTAATAATGTAAAACTAAAAAATAGAATTTTATTCCAAGATTTTACCTGTGGCATGTTTTTCGAGTTACACCGGGGTACCAAATGCCCGAAAAAGTCTCAAATCTATTTTCTATCTTTTCCAATTTTTCATATTTTTTATATTCTGGATTTTTCCAAAATCTTCTACCTATTTTTTGTAACTTATTTTATTTTTTAATGTAGGGGTTGGGCCTCAACCGGGTTCGGTTCGGCCCAACCGGGTCGTTGGGTCCGGGCCTCTGCCCAACCCATATGGGTTTGGGTCGGCTCGGCCCGACCTGCCAGGGCCTAGGCATCCAGGCTCAGCCCTTTAATTGGTTCCCCTCCCCCCAACCCAACAATCCGTCTTCTCCAGCAGACGATTTTTTTTCATTAATTTTTCTTTTGTTTCCTAAACATTAAAAACATCAACAATAACATTAACTTAAACAAAAACTTCATTTACATCTCCATTAAAATCAAATAAAATCACCATTTAAAAGCTTATAAATTTCTCCAAACTTTAACAATAAGAACCACCACTTACCTCGGACTAGAAGGATCGCCAGTGCGAGAGGTGGTGACGCCAGATCGAGAGAGGCTGAAAGTGTCGTGAGTGGAGATATTGGTGTGAGGCCAAATGAGATGATGAAGTGAAATTGGAGAAGAAGAAGAAAAATGAGAGAGGGAAATGAAAAATCGATTAAAGAGAAAAAGTGAGGGAGATATTTTTTATTATTATTATTATTATTATTATTATTATTATTATTATTATTATTATTATTATTATTATTATTAGTATTATTATTATTATTTGTAGATGAGAGAGGAAGTGATGTGATATTGATGTGATATGTGATGTAAAGGGTGATGTAAAGGGTGATGTGATTGTTGATGTGATTTCTAAACTCCTGACTATCCATACACCCGTGTCATGCGCATCTCACAACATCCTATGCTCTCGTCACTACACACGCACAATGCGACCAAATGAAAATCTTAACATTAGTGCGGCGAAAATATTTAATAATAATACAATAAATTAACTCGCGTCATACAAAAATAACCAAAATTACCTCGTCGAGTGTGCCCTAGACTTTGTCGTGGAGTTCACATGGGTTCAAGCTTAGAGTCATAATTTGTAATTAATCAATTAATTATGATTAATTAGGGCGGGTCGTTACATACCCATATCAAGATTTTTACACATTTGAAGAAATGTTTGGAACACAAGCTAGGGGAGAGGTCTTTTGGAGATACCCATAGTTCCAAAATCTTGATTTGGGCCATTTTTTATCACCTTGAAGAGCAATTGGGTCATGGGTTATGAAAACAAGTATATATATATATATATATAGGTGATTCTAATATGGTGATGAGAAAAAATCACCATACATGGTGATTTTTATTTTTGACCATTAGATTTCAATCCAATGAATAATATAACTTCTTAGTACTTGTGCACACAATTAAGTGTCATTAATGTAGCTATCAAATTGACCATTGTCAAGAATAAAAATCACCATAGAATTTAAAAAGATCACCATAGAATAAAAACCACCATATATTCACATGTCATGGGTACACTATTTACAACCATTGTATTCTAATCCAATACATTAATCGATGCGTCATAAATGCATAAATCATTTAATGCACAACACATTTTGAGAGGATTCCATGGCATGGGTATATATTTGAGCTCGATTGTAGAATATATATATATATATATATATATATATATATATATATATATATATATATATATGGGAGTTCTACCATGGTGATTGGAAAAATCACCATGGATGGTGATATTTAATTATAGCCATTAGATCTTCATCTAACTTTTCAATTTAGACATTGTGCTAGATTTGTGAAATGGGTAACCTATATGTCAAGTTACTGCATTTAATATTCTGCTACATTTAATATTCTGCATTTAATAGACCGCATTTAATGTTCTACAAATGATTATATGATTATGAGAGTTACTACCTTTAATTATTAATTACTCCGTACATTATGCTTAATTTCTAAAAGTATTGTTGTACTTTATATTATTTGGAATAGTATAATGCAATTTGATTAGTCTTAAAAGTCTTATTTTTCTATAAACTTTTTAAATAACTTTTTGTTTTGCTAAATAATAAAGTATGTAACATGAAGAAATTTTTAGATATTTAAAACATCAAGAATAAAAATAATATATATTTATGATCTAGTCTTGTGATTTTTAGAAGAATCAAAATTATGAACAACTATATTCATTTTTAAAACATCGACAATATATACTATATTCATTTTAATATTATGAACAAGTTTTTTAAAAATATATGTCATGCACAAAATTATGTATGTTGCATACTTTTTAAAGAGAAAAATCATTAAATTAAATAGATAAAATATATAATATAATTTGAAAATAAATTTTATTATTATTTAGAACTAAAAATATTTTTTCAATAAATTTAAAATTTCAATTTTTTTTTACTATCTAAAAAGTTGGGTGTTTACTTCTAAAAAAACAAGCCGAGAATTTAATTGATTTTTTTTTATATTTTCTTCAAAAAATAAGAGGGTCGATATGGGCACCCCACTAATTAATGAAGGCACCCTCTTGTTGATGGCACAAAGGCATTTACCAATGGCACCCAAAATAGAGGCCCGAAATCCCCAAAATACCCCTCATTCAAAATAGAGGCACCCCACCACCTCCACCACCGTGCTCTTGTTGAATTGAAGATCGTCCTTGAACCCACTATTTTTGCTCGATCCATTGCAAGCAACCTACGAACCCCGGATTTGTCTTCGTTCATCTCCGTCTCTCTCCTCTGTCGTAGGCGGTTGTTGTTGTGTCGTTCGAGTTTGGAGGCTCACCGATTTGTTGGATTTCGTCTCCACATTAGGGCTCGGTTTTAGGTTTTTGATCTCGCGCTCAAGTCGTTAAATCGATCGATTGAAGGTACGTTGATAGTCTAATTAAGTTGCATTTGGTAGAGTATTTGTTATGTTTGTGTAGCGGTGCATTCAATGGATTGATATTTTCAAACTCGTAGTTCTCGACCACACGGGCCAGAAATAATTTGTACAGTTTCGGCCAAGCATGGCCGAGACAAAGGGGAAGTGTTTGGGAACTCGTGGTTCTCATCCAGACAGGCCAGAATAGTTTATACAGTCTCGGCAAAGCATGGCCGAGACTAATTGTGTTATCTCGGTCACGCGTCACCGAGATTCTAATTGTGTTATTGTTTTAGGTAGCGTAACGATGTGATTGCTCTCGGTCACCACATCACGAGAGTAATTCAAAGTGTATAGTTGATATCATGTCGGTGATGTACAACTGAGAATGAAGTAGTTTTCTCGATTGTCCATTACCGAGACTAATTGTGTTATCTCGGTTACGCGTCACCGATAGTCTAATTGTTTTCTCAGACCTGCTTGACCGTGACTATAGAAATGGAAGATTTTGTTCTTATTTTTTTGAATTGTACTTCTGTTTCTGCTCCAGGCGCTTACATGTTGTAGTCTTATCAGGTATGGCTCGTTCGAAAACCCCGGTGACTAGGGAGGAGGTTGGTGTTGAGGTGTCGAGGGGTAACCGTGGGCGAGGCGGCCGGAGACCCCCGACTGCATCTTATCGGAAAGAGAAAGAGAAAGAGAAGGTAGATGTGAAGGGAAAAAGTAAGATTGCTGGAAATCGTGCAAAGAATTTACAATTGCACGATGAGGGTTCCAACATTGACACGCGGCGACAAAAAGATCTTGTAGTTGCCCGAGGCGAAGATGAGGCTCATGCATCAGAGTCTAGTAGTAGTGACTCATTAGCACCGGCGGACACCACAAGTACTGATCGTAATGTGTGTGGGAGTACAAGTTTGTGGAGGTGGCCATAATGAAGGAGAGTCACAAGGGCATTTGGAAATGTGTGCTCCTTTCCCCGGTGGTCCTTTAGATGGATCATTATTGAAGAGCTTTAAAGATCATGTCGCATTAGCGATTTGGAGCAATGAGGTATATAAAGTTTCATTGAATGGAGTACTTAAAAACTTGGGGTTTTCATTAAGCTGATGAAATGTTTTTTGTTGTTGCAGGATCGTCCGATACTCAAGTGTATCAATCACTGTGCTCAGATCCAAGAATAGTACTTACAGTCGTGCCACCCTGACACCGAGGGCCTTCAGAGGATTATTCAGCGCTCCGGGTTGAATACGCTAATAGACCGCTCATACCGCAAGGCTAACAAGGAGGTTATATCTGCCTTTGTGGAGCGGTGGCAACCGGAGACGAACACGTTTCACTTACCATTCGGTGAAATGTCGATCTCCTTGGAGGATGTGAGCATTCTCCTGAAGATTCCTGTGACGGGCAAAGTGGTGGCAGTTGAGAACTTTGCGAGGTACACCGATGAATCTCGCTCGGATGCGATTAAGTTGGTGTCCAAACTACTTGGGGTTAGCATTGAAGATGCTTAGGATGAAGTGAACATCAGCAAGGGGCTCACAGTGTGAAAATGTTGGTTAAAGAGTCGATGGTGCCCCAAAGCTGGTTCGAGGAACACAACTTATCCTCCTGTAGAATGCACAGCCCGGGCGTACTTGTTGTACCTACTTTCTTGCACCCTTTTTGCGGATAAGAGTGGATCTCGGGTATCTATTGCGTTGTTGAAGCTTCTAAGAATGGTGGATTATGGAACTTGTTGTTTTTTCATTTAATATTTGAATGTTTCGAAAGTTTTGGTGCTATTGTTGGTATTGAGATATGTTTTCATTAATTATCGTTTACATACATGTTCATTTTTTGATATGGAAAAGAGTCTCGGTTCTTCAGAGCCGAGACCGTGAGGAAATTATCGGAGCCACACAACCGAAACATTCCAAAACCTCTCGGATATGTCCCTCCGAGAGCTTCCAATGAGCCTCGTTGGCTTCTAACCGAGACTTGTGTAGACCCCGAACTTAGGTAATGTTTCGGTTAGATGCGAACAAAAATATCCATCACAGATCGATTGTTTGCTAACGAAAATAATGTCATAATATCGGTTCCAACGATACCGTGACGAGACCTAATTGCATGAATTATTATATTCTCGGTATGTGGTTACCGACACCATGGTGAAGTTCTCGGCTGTGTCATGCTGGACCTAGTAGACTCAAAAAGGTATCGACCATAACTCACAGCAAGTAGGCTAATAAACTTGAAAGTGTCTCTGTCATTCATGAACGAAACTAAACGTTTACTTTCGGTTTCGATGAACCGAGAATGGTCCAGTTGGGTCGTGCACGGGTCAACGCGTCGTTTCTATAAAGTAACAGATTACATAACGAAACACTTCTCTCGGTATTGTCATACCGAGAAGTCACGATAGTTTTCGGTTGGTAAATGTCGAAACTTATGCGTGGGTGACAGACAGGCTTTGTCGAGAGGTAATTTTTGCACAATTAGAAACCATAACATATCAATTAAACTATTTTACATTGTTTATAGTAAAAAACATTTATAACAATTACGTTTGATACATGTTTATAACTACGGAGAATCTAAATCTACCACGAAAAGCGTGTCTTCTTCAGAAGTTACAACTGGCACGATTTCTCGAATTACGAATCCATCACGCCAACCTTTAGCGCACTCCTCACCATACCTTTCCCACGATGGATATAATGATGGCAGCGGTGCATTCACAATCAACTTCACATGTCAAATTCAAAGTAGAACAACAAATCTATTATCATATGATCAGAAGGTGAAAAAACACAATTCACTAAAATTGTACAAACTTACCCTAACCCAATAGATATTCCTTTCATTAGTCATGGCAATGATAAGTCGACTATGTAACGATGACGGTGGGACATTATGTAGAGGAAGAAATGTCGAGCAACTACCATGCGAGAGGTTTACTAGAATGACATTAAAGGCCGTTGATATTAACAATCCCATGTCTGGAAGTGTCAACCATTTGTCAAAAAAGGCACCAACATGATTATCTGGACAATGCACAGCAGTCTTGACCTTCTCGTAACTCGTTCCAAGCACTTCCCGCCAAAGGTTTTCATACCCGATTATCTCATCAAACATCCTTCTACGTACTATCTTCCAACCATCGACATCGGGAAGTCCTAGCCTGGAGGCAACACACCGATATCCACAATTACCATCGCCTAGCACATCAATAGTGCTCTCAACATATGGAAACCAATCCGGTTCTATGCAATGAGAATAACCAATCTTAGATGCACTTTGGGTCTGTCGACATGTACGACGTATTTTAGGCCCCACTTTAATTTTCTTTTTTCTCGAACTAGAAGCCTCTTCTGTCGATAGTACGTACTCAAACCCGCTATGCAATCTTGTCGTCGAAGTATCGTCTTCATCGTGTGTCCTCTTTGATCCTATCTTCTTTCCTCTATTCGACAAACTTCCAATTGAAGACCCCGGTGTCCTTCCTTTTGTCTTTATTTTTGTAAGTGGCACAACTCCCGGTGTAGATGAAGGTCGACTAATCTCCCTAAGCTGCCGAATAATCCTGATGCGATCGTCCCATCAGTGCAAGCATGAAACTTTTGCAACACACTTTCAATCTCATCGTTCACATTGTACCCAGACCGATCCACAGGAATCTCTAGTATCATACTCAACTTTCGCCAGTACACATGAATGTCCTCGAGAGGGATGGGTGAACCAGTAAATTTATGAAAGTTTAGCTCGTGTGCACAAGGAAGACCATGCGTGGTACGTATCTCACAACCACAACGAGTAGAGTCGTGTCCAACATCCTCTCCACGTTCCAATTCATCTCTAATTAACTTAAGCGCCCTTTGAGAGACATAACCAAGCAATCGGCGATAAAACCCATCAAAATATTCATGTTGCACCACATTCATACTGAGCTCAAATGATGCCTTGATGTTGTTATGTTGGATCCTAAGAAGACCATCAACCACTCTCCACAAAGTCTCAAAATTTGTCTGACTGTTGCCAAGATGTAGCTTCAAAGTGGAATGCGCGGACTCAACCCTCTGTGTTGTTGTTTCCCCAAAGTGCATAATTCGATTTGTCCATGCCGATACAAATTTCTCCTTGTAGATCTTCACCCATGTGTTATTCAAGTAATCAGTAACACCCTTCACATGACCGAACTCACAACGCAAGTCATTCATCATAAGTTCTAATAAGGCCTCTGACTTAGCATACAACACACTCGTCCACCTATCCATGAAACGAGCGAAGCCTTCGCTATCCCCAAACATCTTTTTAGTCTTGGCCAATACTACTTTGTTGATGTGCCAAGAGCAAAGAAGGTGAGACGATGATGGAAATACTTCTCCGATGGCACTAATAAGGTCTAAGTCCCGATCCGTAACAAACACGTCAAGTTTAGGCCACCCATCTAATATGGATCTCAAGTTCTCAAGTGCCCAAACATAATTTTCATGAGTCTCTGATGATATGAAAGCAAACCCAACAGAGAACGTCAAATGCTTTGAAGTGATGTCAACAATCTCCAATAACGGCATTCGATACATATTTGTTTTGTAAGTGCAATCCATCAAAATTACCGATGAGAAACACCTTAGCAACTTGATTGAATCAGGATGTGACCAAAATAAATCAGTGAAGATATTCGTATCGGGATGCTTCCTATGCCACGACATCCACTTATTATTCTCCAACATGTGCAATAGTTGTTGCATTTGAGTCCTCCCACCCGCATCCTCAATTCGGAATTTTTGTCATGCATTATATATTGTCCGCATTGTCGATACATTTTTAACATCTCTTTGCTTCAACGTATTGAGGATATCTCTTGGCTTCACATTACCCTTAGTCATCTGCACCACAACCACCTGCTCACCCTTATCCAATCTTCCTGCAAATGAGTGGACGTCCAAGTTTTTGGCGGGTCGTGATTGTGCCTCCCACATATGACAGTGACATACCACAAAGAATCAACATTTTCCTTGATGTTAATAAGGAAATGGCATCCACATTTCTTTGTACCAGTTTGAGTCCTCCCCGTTTCCTCTTCTTCTTCGGTTCTTGGTTTCAAAGCAATTTTTGCCGCTTTACCCTTCCCTACTCTTTGTGACATTCCCCTATATGTGTCGGACCTCTCATACGCAAGTTTGACCCTTCCCCTGCGCTTAATCCCTCCGGCATCAGAGTGTTTCGTTACTAACACAAACTTGTTCTCACGACCAATCATTTGAAGCCATTAAATAGCCGATTCTCTAGATGGGAATGGCCTACAAGGAGTAAACACATCCTTGTAGTCTTGAAATAAAGTTGAAACCGGCATTACCAGCAATACATACATTGTAACATTACGACTCAACCAAAATGCACAGTAAATTCACCAAAAAACCCAAAAAACCAATTTTTCGGTTGTACAGGTCCGAGACTATAAGCAAATTTTTGTTCATTGTCAACCGAGACCTACGAAACAGTCTCAGTCGTTTTATACCGAGACTATAATTTTGTTTCGGTCACAGCATGACCGTGAACTACAAATAAGTTTTGGTGGCTTTCGACCGAGACTTATCAATAAGTCTCGATCCTGCGAGGCCGAAACAATCGCCCCCGTGAAAAATCGACTGAAAATATGAGAAACCAGAAAAAAAAAAAAAAAAAAAAAAAAAAAACACACACACACACAATTAATTTCAACAATACCTCTTCTTGTACCTCATCTTGCACCATTGCAGTACATTCGTCCATTTTATAGTGGAAACAAGTTCGGAATGGTCGAATTTACCAAACCCTACATTGACAAACCAAATCATCAATTTCACTATTTTGATCAAAAAAACAGTTCGTTCAAAGCTTCATATGGTTGTAAAATAGTGTTACCTCGCTATCGGATGATGTGAAGACGCAAGAATCGATACACGCCCGGCAAACAAATATGTGGCTTTAGGTTAGAGATGGGAGACAAATGTAGTGGGGTGCCCCAAAATTGGTTTAAAAATGGGTTGTGAGGTTGGAGTGAGTTTATATGAAGGGGCAATAGAGTCATTTACATCAAAGTGTAATTTAGAGGGAGAATGACAAAAAATGGGTGCCTTCATTAATTGGTGGGGTGCCCATAGCGGCCCTAAAAAATAATTAGCAAGTTATTAATGAACTCTCTTAAGAAATAATCACGCAATATGATAAATTATCTTATTTAATAAAATTAACTTAAGAAAAGTATGATTGGAACATGTTTTGTTAAAAAAATCTAAATTAAAAAATAAGACTAATGTAAAATTTACCGCATTTCCTACTTAATCATAAAATGTCACATTTTTCTTTATAAAATTATAAAATGTCACTTATACATACTAATACAAACACACATATTTACCTTCAAAAAAAAAAAAAAAATTAACAAAAATAAAAAGTAAATTGACCTTTGAAAAAAAACTTTAAAACTAAATTAATACGTAATAACTACTATCAAGAAAAATAAAAAATTATATGAAAAATTGTAGAATTTAAATAAGATATTACAATATTATTTTTAAAAGTTACTATTAACTTTAATTTCTTATATCAAGAATTATATTATATTTTTTTCAAAAGGTAAAGTCTTTCTTTTATAATTTCTACTAGTTGCAATTTTGCGCTTCGCGCATGAGCAAGACCCTATTATCAATATAAAATAAAAATAACTTTAACGTAAACCAAAAGTAAAAAAAAAAAAAAAAAAAAAACTTATGATGTAATCTTTAGTTGTTTGAAGCAAGGAACAATATCACTGGACAAACTGAGTTTATTCTCACTACGTATATGGTCATATTTATTTAAAAGGGTTAATTAAGCAAATATATCATGTTAATTTCTTATTTTGTAAATTTTTAACCTTACTAGCTTTTTTTGGCGAAGAATGTCACATTGATAATTATTGGGAGAGCGAGCATAAAAGCAAAACATAATCAACAAAAAAAAAGTTTGCAAGTTTTCTTTAAAATAAAAAAGACCTTATGCATGTCTTAATAATTATTGAAGATTTAAGAAAAAATAATTATTATTGGAGAAATAAATTTGTATATGTATCTCAATATGACTATATATCAATTAATAATCAATAATGTCTACAATTAATAATTGATTAGGAATATACTATTAATTATAATGATGAATTAATGTTTTGTACCAACAACTTTTTAACAAAATTTAATTTGCTTATTTATGATAGTTTGGTTTTCAACATGAAATGAATTAGATATGCATTTAATTCTCTTTTTAACAAACCTATGGGGTGGAAACTCGACGAAAGATACCATGTATATCAATAAAGGCGACAAAAGGTATAATAAGTGTCAATATACATGTATCAGGTAATAAGTCTCCTAAAATAATCCTAAAAGTATTATATACATAAATACAAACACCTACAAGTGAAGGTATTGTGGTTCTTTAGATTCGGCTCGTTGTACGATCAACAACTTGCCACCAAAAACAATGACAAGTTTCATTAAGTAAATCTCATAGAAATTCAGTTAGTATTCATAGGAAATCCAAGAAAAACGGCTATAATTCATGCAGATAAAGTAAATAAATGAAAATGTAACGTATGAATATAAGTCGCTGAGATAATCAAGAATATGGAACGCGAGTATGGTGTATAGCTGTCGAGCCCTGGGACGCAAATACTAAACCGAGAAGGCCCTGGAGGCAAGGTAATCCCCGCCTCCTCTTAACGGTCGAAATTATGGAACTCTATAAGTCAGAAGGTAGACTTCTGCCCAGCGCCTCAAAGGAAATGAACTCTATGACGGAGGCGAGCCTCACGTCAACCCATTCTCGAGATCATCGACTCGCGGAGAGAAATCTCACGCGTAGTCTTAGCTATGACCAACACCGTAGCAACAATTGGGTCGTCATCTACAAGAGAGCCGAAAAGGGGTCATATTGTCCATTCGACCATACACAAACACACACGGGAATATAGTAAACATGTAAGCCAAATTGGCGAAAAGTAATGTGAAATAAATAAATTTACGAAGTAAATAAGTAAATTCTAAGCTGATTTTCTCGTGAGTTTACTTACCTCAAGCAATCGCAATTAACCCTCCAAAATGTCTCGCTCACACCTCAAGATGCGCACCGACACACGACTAGTCTCCTAATTCTTTGGTGTCTAATTTAATCATTTTAAAATGTTTTAGTGTCGTATTTAATGATTTAATAATGTAAAACTAAAAATTAGAATTTTATTCCAAAATTTTAGTTGTGGCATGTTTTTCGAGTTACACCGGGGTGTCAAATGCCCGAAAAAGTCTCGAAATCTATTTTCTATCTTTTCCAATTTTTCATATTTTTTATTTTTCTGGATTTTTCCAAAATCTTTTGCCTATTTTTTGTAACTTATTTTATTTAAACTTATATTTAATTTATTTTAAAAAAAAATATTTAATTTTTTTATGTAGGGGTTGGGCCTGAACCGGGCTCGGTTCGGCCCAACCGGGTCGTTGGGTCTGGGCCGTCTCGGCACAACCCATATGGGTTTGGATCGGCCCGACCTGCCAAGGCCTAGGCATCTAGGCTCAGCCTGTTAGTTGGTTCCCCTTCCCCCTAACCCAACAATCCGTCTTCTCCAGCAGACGATTTTTTTTTTCATTAATTTTTCTTTTGTTTCCTAAACATTAAAAACATCAACAGTAACATTAACTTCAACAAAAACTTCATTTACATCTTCATTAAAATCAAATAAAATCATCATTTAAAAGCTTATAAATTTCTCCAAACTTTAACAACAAGAACCACCACTTACCTCGGACTATAAGGATCGCCGATGCGAGAGGTGGTGACGCCGGAGCCGGAGCGAGAGAGGCTGAAAGTGTCGTGAGTGGAGAGATTGGTGTGAGGCCAAATGAAATGATGAAGTGAAGTTGGAGAAGAAGAAGAAAAATGAGAGGGAAATGAAAAATTAGTTAGAGAGAAAAAGTGAGGGAGATATTTATTATTATTATTATTAGTATTATTATTATTATTATTATTATTATTATTATTATTATTATTATTATTATTTGTAGATGAGAGAGGAAGTGATGTGATATTGATGTGATATGTGATGTAAGGGGTGATGTAAGGGGTGATGTGATTGTTGATGTGATTTCTAAACCTGACTATCCATACACCAGCGTCACGCGCATCTCACAACATCATATGCTCTCGTCACTACATACGCACAATGCGACCAAATGAAAATCTTAACATTAGTGCAACGATAATATTTAATAATAATACAATAAATTAACACGCGTCATACAAAAATAACCAAAATTACCTCGTCAAGCGTGCCCTAGACTTTGTCGTGGCGTTCACATGGGTTCGAGCTTAGAGTCATAATTTGCAATTAATCAATTAATTATGATTAATTAGGGCGGGTCGTTACATACCCATATCAGGATTTTTACAAATTTGAAGAAATGTTTGGAACACAAGCTAGAGGAGAGGTCTTTTGGTGATACCCATAGTTCCAAAATCTTGATTTGGACCATTTTTTATCACCTTGAGGAGCAATTGGGTCATGGGTTATGAAAACTAGTAGTATATATAGGTGATTCTAATATGGTGATGAGAAAAAATCACCATACATGGTGATTTTTTTTTTACCATTAGATTTCAATCCAATGAATAATATAACTTCTTGGTACTTGTGCACAAATTGAAGTGTCATTAATGTAGCTATCAAATTGACCATTGTCAAGAATAAAAATCACTATAGATGGTGATTTAAAAAGATCACCATAGAATAAAAAATCACCATATATATATATATATATGGGTGTTTCTACAATGGAGTGTATATATATATATATGGGTACTACTACCATGAGAATCAAATATATACTCATGTCATGGATACACTATTTACAACCATTGGATTCTAATCCAATACATTAATCGAGACGTCATAAATGCACAAATCATTTAATGCACAACACATTTTGAGAGGGTTCCATGACATGAATATATATTTGAGCTCGATTGTAGAATATTCATATATATATATATATATAAGGGAGTTCTACCATGGTGATTGGAAAAATCACCGTGGATTGTGATATTTAATTATAGTCATTAGATCTTCATCTAACTTTTCAATTTAGACATTGTGCTAGATTTGTGAAATGGGTAACCTATAGGTCAAGTTACTACATTTAATATTCTGCTACATTTAATATTTTGCATTTAATAGACTGCATTTAATGTTCTACACATGATTATATGATTATGAAAGTTACTACCTTTAATTATTAATTACTCTATACATTATGCTTAATTTCTAAAAGTATTGTTGAACTTTATATTATTTGGAATAGTATAATGCAATTTGATTAGTCTTAAAAGTCTTATTTTTCTATAAACTTTTTAAATAAATTTTTGTTTTGCTAAATAAGTAATAAAGTATGTAACATGAAGAAATTTTTAGATATTTAAAACATCAAGAATAAAAATAATATATATTTATGATCTAGTCTTGTGATTTTGAGAAGAAGCAAAATTATGAACTACTATATTCATTTTTAAAACATCATCAATATATATTATATTCATTTTAATATTATGAACAAGTTTTTTAAAAATATATGTCATGCACAAAATTATGTATGTTGCGTACTTTTTAAAGAGAAAAATCATTAAATTAAATAGATAAAATATATAATATAATTTTAAAATAAATTTTATTATTATTTACAACTAAAAATATTTTTTCAATAAATTTAAAATTTCAATTTTTTTTACTATCTAAAAAGTTCGGTGTTTTACTTCTAAAAAAATAAGTTGGGAATTTAATTGATTTTTTTTATATTTTCTTCAAAAAATAATTAGCAAGTTATTAATGAACTCTCTTAAAAAATAATCACGCAATATGATAAATTATCTTATTTAATAAAATTAACTTAAGAAAAATATGATTGGAACATGTTTTGTTAAAAAAATCTAAATTAAAAATTAAGACTAATGTAAAATTTACCGCATTTCCTACTTAATCATAAAATGTCACATTTTTCTTTATAAAAATTATAAAATGTCACTTAAACATACTAATACAAACACACATATTTGCCTTCAAAAAAAGAAAAAAATATCAAAAATAAAAATTAAATTGACCTTTGAAAAAAAAACTTAAAAACTAAATTAAAACATAAATAACTACTATCAAGAAAAATAAAAAAATTATATGAAAAAGTGTAGAATTTAAATAAGATATTACAATATTATTTTTAAAAGTTACTATTAACTTTAATTTCTTATATCAAGAATTTTATTATATTTTTTTTCAAAAGGTAAAGTCTTTCTTACTACTTGCAATTTTGCGCTTCGCACATGAGCAAGACCCTATTATCAATATAAAATAAAAATAACTTTAACGTAAACCAAAAGTTAAAAAAAAAAAAAAAAAATTATGATGTAATCTTTAGTTGATTGAAGCAATGAACAATATCACTGGACAAACTGAGTTTATTCTCACTAGGTATATGGTCATATCTATTTAAAAGGGTTAATTAAGCAAATATATCATGTTAATTTCTTATTTTTGTAAATTTTTAATGTCACTAGCTTTTTTTGGCAAAGAACGTCACATTGATAATTATTGGAAGAGCGAGCATAAAAGCAAAACATAATCAACAAAAAAAGTTTGCAAGTTTTCTTAAAAATAAAAAAGACCTTATGCATGTCTTAATAATTATTGAAGATTTAAGAAAAAATAATAATTATTAGAGAAATAAATTTGTATATGTATCTCAAGATGACTATATATCAATTAATAGTCAATAATGTATATAATTAATAATTGATTAAGAATATACTATTAATAATAATGATGAATTAATGTTTTGCACCAACAACTTTTTAACAAAATTTAATTTACTTATTTATGATAGTTTGGTTTTCAACATGAAATGAATTAAATACGCATTTAATTTTCTTTATGACAATTTGAGTTACCTACCTATGATAGGTTGCAATGAAGATCATCATTAATGGTGATTTTCTTCAAACACCGTGGTAGAACTCCATATATCTATATATATTTGTGTTTGTGTGTCCTTATCTGAATAGGGTTCCCTGATAGTATCAAAGCTTAATCAACTGATTTGTGTTTCCTCCAAAGCTGATAAGGGCACAAAGAAAAATGGTGAAACCAAACGCCCACCAACTGTTTGATGAAGTTCCTTCACATTATGATAGAAGACAGGAACTGGAGGCCTTTGACAGCACAAAAGCTGGAGTTAGAGGACTTGTGGAGGATGGTGTCACAAAGGTTCCCAGAATATTTATCAGTCCCCCTGATTGGATTAATGAGAAGATAGCTGCTAATGAAAGTGATCACTTCAAAATCCCCGTTATTGATCTGGGAGGCACTAACATGGGGAGTATGGATTCTGTTAAGCATAAGGAGATTGTTGGCCTAGTTAAGCGTGCGGCGGAGACATGGGGTTTCTTTCAAATTGTGAATCATGGAATCCCAGTTGAGATTTTGGATGAAATGGTTGAAGGGGTGAGGAAGTTTCATGAGCTGCCCAAGGAAGAGAGAAGCAAGTATTACACGCGCGACACGTCCAAAATGGTGAGGTACAATAGCAATTTTGATTTGTACAGCGCACCAGCTGCCAATTGGAGAGACTCTATAACTTGCTTTGTGGCTCCTGTTTCTCCAAATCCTGATGACTTGCCCCTAGAAATCAGGTTTGATACATTGCATGCTAAACTTTCATTTCTTTACCAGTTGTATATTGTGTTTGATATAATTTAGCTGGCTTAGAATGTGAGAAATATGAGTTCAAAATCCAATTCAACAAGTGAGTCACTCGTCTCAGAGTTTCTCGAACTGTAGTGAGTGATGTTGCGGATTCGTTGAATGAAATATAAGTCCACATTTGTTATGGAAGATCTGAAAGAAAAATATTAGTGTGATTCTCTCTTCTAATAGTGCTGAGGCCTTTTGTTGTTAAACTTAAGACTCGTGCCATCAAGGTGGATGGTTGAGGGTATGTAGACTTATAGCCCCATATGGTTCCTGAACAGATGACAAGGACTGGACATGGCCCAAGGAAATAGGTGGAGATGTTGCCCCAATGACGTTATTATTATTAGAAATGGCTAATTTTATTAACAAGAATATAGCTTTTGGGGGCTGAAAGTGTAAGAATGGCTCAAAGCTTCAAGTGATAAGAAATGATTTAGAGTTCATTTGAGTACCCATGTCATTCCCCCGCAAAATTCAAATAATTATCTGCACGAAAGTTTTAGGATTTGGTTAGTTGAGTTTTCAATTTTCAAATTTTAATTGTTAGCAAGTTTTAGCATTAGTTAATAGAGCCGAAAAAAAGTAGCATTAGAATTAGAAGTTTGCTCCTCTTCTATGTTCCTACTTATCTTACTTGTCCTTCCTCAAACCTAACTGTTATTTGAGAACCATACACCTACAAACAGAGCTCCAAATGTAACCATAACTATACTGCATTTATAGTTCTACAACTATGGCCAAAAGGAGTCTGATAAAGTATTTCCAACGCAATCACTGTCATTTCCTTAAGACAATTATCAAGTAAGGGCTGCCAGAATGGCGTTTTATTTTAATGTTTTGGATCCTTAGGAAGCTGCTGAAGATGGAGTGGGAGTTGCCGGACAATCCAACAGTTTTACAACTCAAAAGCTCTAAAAAATGTCAAACAAGCAAAGCACAAGTCTTGCCTAGATTCTGTAGTTTGAAGCAGCATCTTGACAAATTTAGTCTTCTTATAGGCACCAATTATAAGCAATATCACGAGATGGAAATTGCCTGAAGATCGTAGTCTACATTCTATAGTTGGAAGCCAACCATTACTAGGTCACCATTTATAGGCAATGCCACGAGATTAAAATTGCCTTTACTTTGTAGCATGAATACTTCCTTTATACAAAGATTAGTCTTCTTCTTCAAAGAAAACAAGATTGAGAGGAGTCTCACACTGGAGACAAGATTGAGAGAAATCTCCCACTGGAGAGTATGTTGGTTGTGTATGGGTGTGTTAAGGAGAATTACACATCTCTCCCAATTTATTTCAAACTCAATAACTTCCAGGTAACTATGCATGTGTCTTCCAACAATAATCACCATTTATTTCTTTTGGTTTGTAGAGATTCATTAAAGGAGTACTCAACGCATATCATGAAACTGGGGGTAGTATTGTTCGAGTTACTGTCTGCGGCCCTTGGGCTCAATCCCAGCTATCTAAATGACATTGGATGTTTGGAGGGACTAGTCATTCTTGGTCACTACTATCCAGAATGCCCAGAACCGAAACTCACGATGGGGACTACCAAGCATTCAGATCCCGGTTTCCTTACAATCCTCCTACAAGACCAACTTGGCGGCCTGCAAGTTCTTTGCCAAGGCGAATGGGTCAATGTTCCCCCAATGCATGGAGGTTTAGTAGTAAATATTGGGGATCTTTTGCAGGTATGTCTTTGTTAAAATTAGTGCTTTAGTATACCCAATAATTTACATTTTCGTTATTTAGTTTTATTAAGTGCACATTCCTATTTCTAGTCCTAGATTTTAGGAGTTCTATTTATGTGCGCAAGAGTTTTTTTAGTTGTCCTATTCTATAGGAAGTTGCTAATTTTTGGTGTGTAGACTAAAATTAGAAGTAGAGTTATTTAGGACTTTCTATAATTCACTTTTATCAATTGCACTTAATCGAGCACAAAGGAAAAGTTTGATCCATGTAGCCGACCCCATTTAATTTGGGACTAAGGCTATGTTGTTGTTGTTGTATAATTCACTTTTACTTATTTTTAACTATATATGATGCACCACTCTTTTTGTGAAATTAAGAGAATCAAATTCAGTTTTTGTCTACTGTTTTGTGTGTGCTGAGTTTTTGAGGTGAACCAAAAAAAGATTTTTGGCCTCCATTGTTGATTTCTCTCATTTGCATAATTTTTCAATTGTTCTTCCTATCTTTTATTGGTCTTCAAAACCAAGTCTTTTTGCATTTTTGGAGTTCAGCCAACTTTGCAGTTCTCTTGTTGGTAGTAGTAATTGCAATAGATTCATTGCGTGATTCTCTGCCACGAAATTTCTAGTGTAATTTAATTTCCTTACTCTACTGATGGTTTTTATTTTTGCATTGCAGCTTATCTCTAATGATAAGTTTAAAAGCTCCGAACACAGAGTCTTGGCAAACCAAGCTGACCCAAGAATGTCCATCGCATCTTTTTTCAGCACAAGTATATGGCCAAGTACTAGGACATATGGGCCTATCAAGGAACTGCTATCAGAAGAAAATCCTCCCTTATACAGAGAAACAACTGTGGCAGATTACGTGAGACTTACCATTGGAAAAGGACTAGACGGAACATCTGCTCTGAGTCATTTGAAGCTGTGAGTTTGATTCTCTTGCTAAAGGGAGTGTACATGTTTGTCTAATCTTAATACCTTAGCCAGTCCCAGTGTTTGTGAAATACATCTCTCAATATATCATTAGAGCTTCTATATCAGCAGCAGTTAATTGTTTTTCAATAGTTCACGTACTATTGTATTTTGTATGTGCAATGGAGTTATGAGCTCATTCTCTAGATGTTTTTAAATATTATTTGTTAACTACATGTCAGGCATGGAAGCGTGCTGTTATATTCCTTTTTAAATGAAGTTCAAATTTGAAAGTTGTGCTTAATTTCCAACCTAATCACTTGTCCGCATAAAACACCTACCTAATACGTAGACTTCGACTTGGAATGGATACATATATATAGTATTGATTTGAGTATACTTTGTCTTGGTATTGATACATTGATTGCTACATAATTTTGATTTGCTTAGAACATAGATTGTTATTGGTTTGTGGTCGTTCTCTCTGTCTTATTTGGTTTCACTGAAAGTTTCAAGTCCTAAGCCGTTGATTTTTGTTTCTTCCTAAGCTGAGAAGGGCCATAAAGAAAAATGGCGAATCCGAATGCCCACCAAGAGCTTGACGAAAGTCCTTCACATTATGATAGAAGACAGGAATTGAATGCCTTTACATATACTTCTTGTTGTCTCCAAAACATTTTCGTTACGGTTATGTATCGAGCTTTCACCTATGAGGGGATGCAAGCAAAAAAGTCTGCCAGTCCTCGATGCGAAAGTGAGTACATATACTCCTATCAACTTTTGATGCGTTTATTTTTCAATCACATCCTTTGAGAACTCAGCAAGCCTTGAAACTATAACATCTGAATGGCTCAACAGGTTACGAGTTTTTCACTTTCAAGCTCAGTTTATAACTTTATGATAGTTAATTGTAATTGTTTGTCTTCCTGAACCAACCAAGATACTTACTATTAGAAAAATGAGTAAAAGATTCTTTGCAGAACGTACTATATTACCTCTAGCCTTTCCCAATTTTATAGATCAGCTGCACGAATCTGCTTTCTCCATTCCACTCACTCGAGAGCCACATTCCTTGGAGAAAATTATTGGCATGCGTGTCTTTCTTTGCTATTTTCATCAACTATATTTTAGGTCTCCTTTTTCTGTAGCAGTACTAAATATTATTGATACGCAAGTTTGCCTAGAGTTCAATAACTGGTCATTGTTTTTTTATCCATAAGTGGTTCAAGTACTTGTACCATTCTCATAAATCCTGTTCATTACTGATTGTATCTTTTAATGTTTTACCACCACAGACCAATCTCAATATTCTCATTTGATACACTAATTTTTAGCATGTTGTTTCGTTGTTACCAAACAAGTGTCAAATATAGTTGTCAAAGATATCTTTGACAGCTATATTGTTAATATTGTCAAAGGTATTGTAAATATATACTTTCCTAATAATAGATTGATGTATTTTAGAATGTAATTAGATACTTCCCTTGTGTTATTAGATAATTTCCTTTGTTGAATTTTAGGTTGTGATTAGAGAGTTGATTAGGGAGTTGGTTTGTTGTAATTAAGGGATATATTATGTTGTACCATTGCTATATAATGGGGATGATAACTCAATGAAAGACATAATTTTATATAAGAATACTCTTGTTTTGTTATGGTATTAGAGCCCTTAAGGCTTCTTGTTCTTTCCTCTTGTTTTGTGGGTTCCTTTTTTTGGTTCATTATCTGTTAAGCAAAAAATTTTTAGTTCTCTTGATATTGTATTCATGGAGAAATCTGAGATATTTTGTGTCAAGTTTTCAGGAAAGAATTATTTTGCTTAGGAATTTCAATTCCAAATTTATGTTCAGGGAAAAGAATTATGGGGGATCATTGATGGCACGGATAACAAGCATGCTGATCCGATCAAAGCCGCCAAGTGGACAACAAAGGATGCTCGTGTCGAGAGCTGGTTGTTACAGACCATGGATTCTTCTCTTCTCATCAATTTAAGACCTTACAAGACAACGAAAGCTATGCGGAATTATCTCAAGAAAGTTTACGTCCAAAACAGCTCAACTCGACGGTTTCAATTGGAATATGAAATGTCCAATTATGCCCAAGGAAACATGTCTGTTCAGGATTATTATTCTGGTTTTGTGACATTGTGGATTGAATATACAAACAATTTTTATGCTTCAGTGCAGGAAACATCATTAAAAGTTGTTATCACTCTTTTTCAAACCAGTCAAAGAGATCAATTTTTAATGAAACTCCGACCGGAGTTTGAAGTTGTAAGATCAAATTTATTGCTCAGAACACCTCCTCCATCGGTGGATGATTGTCTGAATGAACTACTTCGAGAATAGCAACGTCTTATGGCACAAACTACTTTAGAGCAACAAGGGAACTCTGCCAATGTTCTCAATGTTGCATATGCTGCACAAGGTAAACCGCGAGCTCGAGACATGAACAACATCCAGTGTTACAGCTGTAAGGAATTTGGACACATTGCGAATCGATGTTCCAAAAAGTTTTGCAATTATTGCAAAGTGAAGGACATATTATTTCTAAATGTAGGAAGCGTCCACAAAATCATAAACCAAGTGTTTTTCACGATTCAACTACCAACAAAGTGACTAAAACAACTTCAGAATTTGCTCCTCTTCAACAATCATCATCTCTTACACAAGAGAAAATGGTTGTTTCAGCTCTCTCTGCTTTTGGACTAAATGGTAAAAACAAATCCTTATCGAAACTCTGGTTTTTTGACTCGGCTGCTTCATACCATATGACTTCATCATCTACTAATTTGCTTAATGTCAAAAAATATGATGGCCCCTTGAAAATTGAGAATGCTAGCGGGAATCATATTCCTATTGTTGCTACTGGTGATATTTCTTCCTCTCCGTCTATGCAAAATGTTTTTATTGCTCCTAATTTATCTGCTAATTTGCTTTCAATTAGACAACTGGTAAAGAATAATTGCAAAGTTATCTTTTCTTCTTTTGGTTGTGTTGTGTGGGAGATGGCGTCAGGGAAGACATTAGCTGAGGGACCTAAATGGGGCCGACTTTTTCCACTCTATTTTTATGAATCAGTCAAACCTTTGAATGTGTTTTCCTTTATTTCTTGTTCAGTCCAACCTGAGCATAAATTTTGGCATTTGAAGTTAGGTCATCCAAATGATAGGACTCTTTCTTTTTTGTTAAAATATGGTGTATTAGGAAATAAAATGTCATCCACAGATGTTACTTTTGATTGTTCTACCTGCAAATTAGCTAAAAGTAAAACTCATCCTTTTCCCTCTCATGACACACATGTCTCTCATTGTTTTGATTTAATTCATAGTGATGTTTGGGAAATTTCACTCGTCATTTCTCATTATCAGTATAAATACTTTGTAACATTTATCAACGAATATAGCCATTTTACTTAGGTTTGTTTTTTGCGATGCAAGTATGAAATTTTTGAGTCTTTTCAAAAATTCCTAGCCATGATCAAAAATCAATTTTCCAAAAATATTAAATTTTATGGTCCGGCTCGGGTGGGGAATATATTTCTCGACATTTTCAATATTTTCTTCAACAAAATGGCATTATTTCTCAAAGAAGTTGTCCGTATACACCCCCAACAAAATGGCGTTACCGAATGAAAAAATCGACATATTCTTGATGTGGTCCGTTCCTCACTCATTGAGTCTTGTGTTCCATCAAAATTCTGGGTTGAAGCTTTGTCTACGGCTGTCCATTTAATAAATCTTCTTCCTACACCTATACTTCAAAATAAAACGTCATATTTCCTTCTTTATTAAGATCAGCCTACATATCATCATCTTCACCCATTTGGGTGTGTTTGCTTTGTTCTTCTTCCCTCTAATGAATGTACTAAACTTTCTCCTCAATCAGTCAAATGTGCATTTCTTGGCTATGCCACACATCAAAAAGGTTATATGTGCTATGATCTTATCGCTCGGCCGATTCGTGTTTCTCGTAATGTTATTTTCTTTGACCAAGAGTATCTTTATCCTTTAACTGATGTTCATTTTAGTGATTCCACTCATTTTCTTTTTCCTGCTTTTGAAAATGTCTTGTGAACCTCATTCCCATTCTCCTCTTCCTATCAATCAATTTCAACCCCTTCTTGTTTACACACGTCGAAATAAGGATAATGTCCATCACATAGACTCGGCTCCTGAACTCTCACATCAACAAGTCCTTGAAACTAGTTTAACACAGTCACCATCGATGTCTTCCCTGCCACCAGCCCCTATTGATCCGCCTCCACTTAAAAAATCCACTCACATCTCACATCCGCCAAACAGGTATGGTCATTGTCCTAAAAGATTTGGTCATCATAATCTATGATCGCTACACTTTCCTCCATTAAAACACCAGGATCATACTTAGAAGCAATACAACATGATCGTTGGCGACATGCTATTCAAGAGGAGCTTGATGCTTTGCACCATAATCAGACGTGGGATGTTGTTACTTGTCCTTCTAATGTTACTCCTATTGGTTGTAAATGGGTCTTCTCGGTCAAACTAAAATCTGATGGATCACTTGACCGATGTAAGGCTCGCTTGGTGGCTTTTAGAAATAGACAAGAATATAGGATCGATTATGAAGAAAAATTTGCCCCAGTTGTTAAAATGACTACCGTCTGTACAATCTTGGCTTTAGCAGCTTCTCAAGACTGGTCTATTAATCAGATGGATGTGAAAAATGCATTCCTTCATGGAGATTTAACGGAGAATATTTATATGCATTCTCTACCTGGTTTAACAATTGTTGCACATGAGGTATGTCACTTGAAATGTTCCTTATATGGGCTTAAACAAGCTCCTCGTGCAGGTTTGCAAAATTCAGAAAAACTCTACTTGATTTGTCATTCGTACAAAGCCGGTATGATTATTCATTTTTTTTTATGCAAGACTCCTTATGGGGTTGTTCTATTGCTTGTATACGTAGATGGCATTTTAATTATTGGTTCTGACATTGATAAAATTCAAGAACTAAAACTATCTCTACATGCTTCTTTTCACATGAAAGATCTTGGTTCTCTTACTTATTTTTTAGGTTTAGAAATCCACATAAACAATAAAGGTATTTTTGTTAACCAACATAAGTATCTCAAGGATATAATTCAATTAGTCGGATTAGAAAATACAACTTCAGTAGATACCCCTATGGAATTGAATGTTGAATATCGTAAAGATGAAGGTGCTCTCATCCAGGACCCAACATTGTATAGGCGTCTAGTTGGCAGTCTAGTTTATTTGACAATCACTAGACCAAATATATCCTTTGTTGTTAACTTGATGAGTCAATTTATGGGTTCCCCACGACATTTACATATGGATGCAGTGAAACAAATTATTCGCTATATGTATGGCACCCCTCATCGTGGTCTTTTTTTATCTAGCTCATGCTTCTCTTAATCTAGTTGCTTATAGTGATGTTGATTGGGCAAGGTGTCCTGATACGCGCTGCTCTACAACAGGACGGTGTGTATACTTGGGTGATGCTTTAATTTCCTGGAAGTGCAAGAAACAAGATAGAGTCTCCAAATCCTCAACTGAAGAGGAGTTTCGTGCCATGTCTGCCACATGCTCGGAAATTACTTGGTTACATGGTTTGCTCTCCATGCTGATAATACTAGTGCAATTCAGATTGCATCAAATCTCGTTTTCCATGAGCGTACCAAACATATTGAAGTCGATTGTCATTCCATTCAGAAATCATTAGATAATAGCCTTATTACATTTCCTCATATTTCTACTGATCAACAGATTGCCGATGTCCTCACCAAGCCTCTTCCTTGCGCTCGACATAATTTCTTCGTACACAAATTGATGTTGCTTGATTCATCGGCATCAATTTAAGGGGGGATGTCAAATATAGTTGTCAAAGATATCTTTGACATCTATATTGTCAATATTGTCAAAGGTATTGTAAATATATACTTTCTTAATAATAGGTTGATGTATTTTAGAATATAATTAGATACTTCCCTTATGTAATTAGATAGTTTCCTTTGTTGTATTTTAGGAGTTGATTTGATGTAATTAAGGGATATATTATGTTGTACTATTGGTATATAATAGGGAGAATAACTCAATGAAAGACACAATTTTATACAAGAATACTTTTGTTTTGTTAACAAGTTTAACTTCCAACTATAGAACGGTTTATTTTGAATCATTATTTGTAATCTCGTAAGTGCGAGTTATTTGTAACTAATGCATTACTTCCTTGATTGCAGCTTGTCTCTATGATTGGTTTCAAAGCTCTGAACACGGAGTGTTGGCCCGAGAACATCTGCCGCATACTTATTCTTTTTTTTTTTTTTTGTTACAGCATACTTATTCATCATACAATATTGTGACATAAGGAGAAAACTGAGGGGATTGGAAACTTCTCTAAAAATAGTTATTTGCTATTAAACAGCAAAAGATTCAGTTATTCAGTTAAAAGCAATGTTATCCTAAGAAAAAAAAATCATTTTCTACACTATGAAACTTGCCTGTATAATTTTTTATTATAATTAAGGATAATACTTAGGTGACCCACTACGAACACTCACTACGAACACACACATTGATTTTTTTTTAATTTTTTTTTTTTACAATTTTATGATTGAGGAGAGTGATGGTGTCTGTAGACAAGGAGGAAATGGTGCGTGGGAGGTGAAAAAATTGTAAAAAAAATTAAAAAAATGAAGGTGCGTGGTTCGTGTCCCTAGTGGGTCACCTCAGCTATATCCTATAATTGAATAGAGTTATTTTTCTTAACTTTTTACGGCGGGAACCACTGGAAAAGAAAGATTTTTTTTATTTTGTCTGTTTGTTCTTTTTTCTTTTTGTCAATATAGATACCGTGGGGGGACCGTCACTAGAGTTCTTTTTTTTCTCTCTCTTTTTCTTGGATATTTCTCATTCTCATAGCTAATATTTTAGCTATAATTTTATAAAGGCTTGTGACTAAGCTTGATAGGGGACACTTGAAAAGAATTGGCTTTTTTCGGAATCAAACAAATGTATGTCTCGTCAACATTGGCATTAATAATCCCATTATGAAAAAACCTTCCATGATTTCCATCTTCTCATTCTTGATTGTGGTCTAGGTGCTTTGTTTCCATCACAATCAAAACTCTATCATTATAGTTCTGCAGAAAATTTAAATAGCATTCCAGCCACCTGTCAGTACCAAGAACCTGCGTAAGCCAAACGTGCTTTGTATTCTTTTCTGAATTGGTTTCACTCAAAGTTTCAAGGCCTATCAACTGATCTGGGTTTCTTCCAAATCTAAAAAAGTCACAAAGAAAAATGGTGAATCCAAATGCCCAGAATGATAGAAGACAGGAACTTGAGGCCTTTGACAACACTAAAGCTGGTGTTAGAGGACTTGTGGAGAATGGTGTCACAAAGGTTCCTAGAATGTTTATCATCCCACCTGATTGGATTGATGAGAAGATAGCTTCAAATGAAAGTGATCACTTCAAAATAACTGTTATTGATCTTGGAGGTGCAGACATCAAGAACATGGATTCTATTAAACGTAAGGAGATTGCCAGTCAAGTTAGGTGTGAAGCCGAGACGTGGGGTTTCTTTCAAATTATGAATCATGGCATCCCAGTTGAGATTTTGGACAAAATGCTTGAAGGAGTAAGGAGGTTTTGTGAGCTGCCAAAGGAAGAGAGAAGCAAATTCTATACGCGTGACATGTCGAAGAAGGTGTATTACAATAGCAATTTTGATTTGTATAGGGCGACAACTGCTAATTGGAGAGATACCATAGCTTGCTTCATGTCTCCCGTTTCTCCAAATCCTGATGACTTGCCTGCCGAAATCAGGTTCGCTTTCACTCATGCTCAAGGTTTTTTTTTTTTTTTTTTTTTTTTTTTATCAGTACTATATATCGTATAAAACGTGATTTTAAGAGGTTGAAGTGTTAGTTGTAACCACACAGTTAGTGCAGTGGATTGGAGGGTATGGAATTCTATGCCCTTTTAACTAAAATTCTTTGCGTTCGAGCCTTCGGAATGGAGAAAATCACCTTAAGAAACCTCACCCTTTTAGGGTCCTATCCTATAGGAGGTTGGTCTAGACTACTCAAAGCCTTTGCCCGAATGTCAGGCGGGAAGGACAACTAACAAGTAGAAAAAGATCATTGTATTGGCCTTGGGCTCCCTACAAAAGAATTGTTATGTTGAATTTTTAAAACTGTCCTGAATTCTATATAGGAGAGCTACGTCTTTGGCTTCAAAACCATTAATTACTTTACCATCGTGCTAATTATCTCAAATAGCCCAATGCAATTATCTATGGTATCCTCTTTTTGGTATTGATCAGTATTAATCATCTCATCTCTACCCATATATTGTTGTAACAGTTTGTTTATCTGCTAAAAACTTTTTAATCTACTTTGATTTGTAGGGACATATCATTGGAATACTCAAAGCATGTTGTGAAGTTGGGGACGGTGTTGTTTGAGTTACTATCAGAGGCACTTGGGCTCGAACCCAACCATCTAAATGACATAGGATGCTCCGAGGGGTTATTATTTCTTTGTCACTACTATCCAGAGTGCCCGGAGCCTGAACTCGCAATTGGAACTACCAAGCATTCGGATAATGATTTCCTCACAGTCCTCCTACAAGATCAACTTGGTGGCTTGCAAGTTCTTTGCCAAGGAGAATGGGTCGACGTTCCTCCAGTGCATGGAGGTCTAGTAGTAAATATTGGGGATCTTTTGCAGGTACTGTCTTTTTTTTATTACCAAGCTCAACTTCACCTTGTTATTGCAAATCAATAGAAGCATTTGATCCTATAGAAAATACATAACAATGAGTAGGATTATTGCCTGCGACATGGTATTGCTTGCTGACTTCGGTGTTCTTTGTTGGTAACTAGCTAATTGCTATAAATCAAAGCATGATTTCGGCCATGAAGTTTTTGTTGATCGTTGTGATTTTTGATTTGCAGCTTGTCTCAAACGATAAGTTTAAAAGCTCTGAACACAGAGTCTTGGCAAACCATGCTGGCCCCAGAATGTCGGTGGCATCATTTTTCAGCACAAGTATATGGCCAACTGCAAGGACATATGGGCCTATCAAGGAACTGCTATCAGAAGAAAAACCTCCCTTGTACAGAGAAACTTCAGTTGCAGAGTATGTGAAATTTTATACTGAAAAAGGACTAGATGGAACATCTTCTCTGACACATTTTAAGCTGTGAATTGGACTCTCAAAGTTAAGGTAGTGCAATGCTTGTCCGATCTTAATTTTTTAGTCGAGGCAAACTTGATCAAATGTGTCTCTTAATTATTATTGCATGAGCTTCTATATCAGGAATCAGTCAATGTGCATTTTTGTCAGCATTTGGCATCTTTACTAGTGTAATTTGTTCATGCATCCTATTTAATGAAGTTGATAATTTTTAGTACCAGTTATGCTCTCTTCATGATGTTCTTCAACTTTGTTGAGACACATTGCTTTCTTAATGTCCAATGAACCTTATCAGAAGCTGCACAATAAACTCCTCGGTGTCCATAATTGCCAATGAGACCTAGCGAAACTGCTCTTTTTATAGACTTTACAGTGTCCTTTCCACTGCCCAAGTGATAGCAGCCATTTTCCATTGGAGGGGTAGTTAGACTTCATGAAACCAGGATAGAAGCTTCCATTAGTCATTTTTTGTTTGAGTTTTTCATGGAACATCCGCAGGTCTCTTCAAATATGTTTAATTGGAGACGTAGTTATACTATTAAGGGTATGGATGTGCCTAGCATTGCCAAAGGTACTTCAGTAAATTAAAAGAAGCAAAGGCAATGGAGAAATGCAGGTGAACATGTTAGAATATGTGATTCAAATATGTTAAAATGTTTTAATTAGTCAACTTCCATGTTGTTAATGCGTAATGGGTAGTTACGATATGTGTACATGGGTAGTTACAAAGAGTGCACTAATGTAGTGGAGGTGGAGCTATCAAGTCATGGGTAGTTATTAGTTAGTTAAGGAGAAGGCCTGTATATATGTGTAGTACAATTAAAGAACATACTCACAAAAATGTAAGCAATGAAAGTATTTTGCAGATGAATGTATGGTGGCAGTTTGTGAGTTAATTTAGTGATGTTATATTTTTAATTTTTTCTTTGAAACAATTCAACAGAACAACCAACAAATGTACATACATGGAAGCATGTTCAGAGTTTGTTGAAGATGTACTTAAAGCAATCCCAAAACAAGTTATACTGTTTTAGTTCCATCATATCGTTAACAACACAACAAGCATGGAAGTATGCTAGTATATATTTTCATTCTCAAAAGAGTACCTTTATTACCTGTTAATATGTTGAAATAAGTGCTAATCACCTAAAGTTTTAAGGTACTATGGTCATAACTTTCTTTTCATGAAATAATATGATCATGATTCATGACCTACAAACTATAAATTGAAAGAATGAAAAATCCAAAGCTTGAAGTGACTTCTTTTATGACAGTAAAGACCATAAAATCTCACAAATTAAGAATAGTACAAAACTTATAGGAGATCTTCAAAATATTGCATAGGAAGATCTTCAACCTTTCGCGTAGACTTTATGGGTGTATAGTTCAACGGCAACTATTTCATATACTCTCGCGAAAGGTTGGGACTGTTCCAAGAATGTAAAAGGGTGTCTTCAACGGTTCCATCAACCGCAAAAACCCAACTTTTAATTAAAAACTAAAATACCCTTAATATTATCTTAGGTGATGAGTACTAACATATTAATTAAATAAAACCACATCCAACATTACTTTCTTTTGTTTCTTTTTGAAATGGGGTTCCCATATGGTGTGGCTAGAGTTCATCATAACTTGTAAACATCTCAACCATTAGTCTCGCGGTTACATTCTGGCCACATTTATCAGTATGTACACTTTGACATATTGTTCAAATATAGAATGTCATATGTATATAATATTGACTTGTGGTTGCTATATATTATGATTTCAAAAAAAAAAAAATTAAAAGATTCCATATAAGTTCTTGTCTTCTATTCTACATTGAGTTCCCTGAAAGTATCAAGGCCTAAGTAATTGGTTAGCGTTTCCTCCAAAGCTTAGAAAGAAAAATGGTGAACCCAAATGCCCACCAAGTGTCTGAGGAAGTTCCTTCTTATTATGATAGAATACAGGAACTTGAGGCCTTTGACAGCACTAAAGCTGGTGTTAGAGGACTTGTGGAGGATGGTGTAACAAAAGTTCCCAGAATGTTTATCAGTCCACTTGATTGGATTAATGAAAAGGTGGCTTCAAATGACAATGATCACTTCAAAATCCCTGTTATTGATCTTGGAGGCACTAACATGGGGAGTATGGATTCTGTTAAGCATAAGGAGATTGTTGGCCTAGTTAGGCATGCCGCGGAGACGTGGGGTTTCTTTCAAATTGTGAATCATGGAATCCCAGTTGAGATTTTGGATGAAATGGTTGAAGGAGTGAGGAAGTTTCATGAGCTGCCCAAGGAAGAGAGAAGCAAGTATTACACACGCGACACGTCCAAAATGGTGAGGTACAATAGCAATTTTGATTTGTATGGTGCTCCAACTGCGAATTGGAGAGATACCATAGCTTGCCTCATGGCTCCTGTAACTCCAAATCCCGAAGAATTGCCCGGAGAAATCAGGTTTGCTAGTCATGTTTGCTTACTTTTTTTTAATCAGTAATACTGTATTTTGTATTAAATATGATTCTAAGGGGTTGTAGTGTAAGGACATACCGAGTGCAGTTGGTTTGAGTGGATGAATCCAATGCTCTTTCAGCTCAAGTTCTTGAGTTCCAGCCTCGGAATGGATAAAAATGTGTTAGAATGCCTCTCCCTTTGAGAGCCTTACAGAAATTCGTTTTGGACTAGTTGATGCTTTGACCCCATATGTCGGGAACTTAGGACCGAAAGGCATCTAGTGGAATAGGTGCATTGATAAAGTTACTAAGATGTGATTGGGGATCAAATCCGGTCAACCAGCTTCAAATATATTGGTTTCTCCTCGATCATGGGGTTAGGGTGCCTGACTAACTCTCATGGGATTATTCAATCCTTAATAGGGAGAGGTTGAAAAAAGTTTCGGACACCCACAATTATTAAAAATAAAAAATTTGAGCAACACCTATTCGAATGTGATTGTAAGGAGGTTTGTAAATGGCCCAAGGGATAGATGAGTGACTGCCCAGTTATCCTTTATCATCAGAAGTAAACTGTATTCAAAGTGAACCGAGCTTTTGTGATGAAAGCATTAGGAAAGTCTTATAGGTTTACAATTACAAGAAATGATTTTAGAGTTCTGTTTTTTTAATTTCAACATCAATTCTCTCATGTTCTTATATGAACTGAACAGTTGCTTTTATTAGCATAAATTTGCAGTTGATTCTGGACATCGGTTTTCTAATGTCTCCTGAACACGACAATGTTCGTTGTGATTATGCCAAATTGCCAACTAACTAGTAGATAAACATTTTACTTTTGGCCTTGGATCCCTGCAAAAGTATCACTTAACTGCATTTTTATAAATGTCCTTCCTTTTTTTTTTTTTTTCCTTCTTTTGATAAGGAACCAACTTAATTGCGACACCCTTAACTCTAACATGAGTCTAACCCCCCAACCTTGCCTTTGGCAAATGACGCCTGATCCATCTCACTAGAGGTGTTTTGGCGTCCTTCCAAATTTGTATGAGAGAGTTAAATCCTTGGCTTCAGAACCATTACATTACCATTTTGTTAACTATCTCAAGCTGCTTCAATGCTAATTGTATATGGGAATCCCTCTGAAGTAATTGAAAGCTGAAGCAGCTGATGCATAGTCACATAATGATATCTTTATTTTTAAATTCTTTGCATCTCTTTATTTGTAGAGGTATGTTAATGGAGTATTCGAAGCATGTTATGAAATTGGGGGTGGCGTTGTTTGAGTTACTATCAGAGGCGCTTGGGCTCAATCCCAGCTATCTAAATGATATTGGATGTTCAGAAGGGCTATTCTTTCTTTGTCACTACTATCCAGAGTGCCCGGAACCTGAACTCACAATGGGAACTTCCAAGCATTCAGATAATGATTTCCTAACGATCCTCCTACAAGACCAAATTGGTGGCCTGCAAGTTCTTTGTCAAGGCAAATGGGTTGATGTCCCTCCAGTGCATGGAGGTATAGTTGTAAACATTGGGGATCTTTTGCAGGTACGTATTTTCGCATTAATACTCTCAAGTGCGTCTTTTTAGATGTAAAATGTTATTGCATATCGATAAGCACTTGACTTGATAGAATAGACAATAACATACTGTCAGATAATTGCCTCCGAAATGAAATTACTTGCACTATAAATTCATAGCATGCTTTCAGCCATATTTTTATCGATCATTGTAATTTTTTATTTGCAGCTTATCTCAAACGATAAGTTTAAAAGCTCTGAACATAGAGTCTTGGCAAACCATGCTGGTCCAAGAATATCAGTAGCGTCCTTTTTCAACACAGGTATGTGGGAGACGACAAGAACATATGGGCCTATCAAGGAACTGCTATCAGAAGAAAATCCTCCTTTATACAGAGAAACTACTGTGGCGGAGTACGTGAGATTTTTCTATGAAAAAGGACTAGATGGAACTCCTACTCTATCACATTTTAAACTGACAATTTGATTTTCATACATAAAGGTATTGAATGTTCAATTTAATTTCTTCGTCAACAATCAAATGCATCTTCTGTCAATAAAACATTTTGCTTATAATTAATATCGATTTGTCATTTCGAGCTGCTATTTGTCTCCAATGTCTGCAAGTGACTATCTATGCTTAAATGACACTTTTGATGCACTTCTTTTTCATCACTTTGCGAACTGTTTGTGGTTGAATGTTAAATCTTTTGTGCATAGCATGCAAAAACACCTTTGTTTGATAACGAGTTCTCACGAGATTTTTTTGGAAATCATTTGAATGCAATTTTTTTTTTTTTTATCTTAGTTGCCAGCCAAACTTTATAGTGAAGTGTCTGAAATTTTCACTTAGCTCCTATTAATCATCCAAAAATGTAGACTGCAAAAGAATCATCAGGAGTGAGATATTGGGCACTAAACATAACTTTAGTCCATTTGTTCTGCTGTGCACATAAACAAATAGGTAAATTAATAGAGTATGTTCTATGACACCACTTCTAGCACATAGACGATGAACGACACATATCTAGCTCTAACATATGACATTAGGAGCAACATTTGATCTAGATTTGCGCTTAAGACAGCAACATTGAACAAAGAAATTCTCAAAACATTGGTTTAGATTCACAATCTTAAATATGCAAGAGAAGAGACCGCAGTGGCTCCTTTTGCGTGGAAGGCCATGACAAAATCCTTAACAGTTGTGGCTCTATATAATGGAGGATTCTGGTCTGTGACGAGCTCTTTGATTGGTCCAAACACCCTTGTTGATGGCTGAAGATGTGTGCTGAAGAAACCAGCCACAGTCACTCTTGGGCCTTCCTTGTTTGCAAGAACTCTGTGTTCTGCACTTTTCATCCTATCATTCGATATAAGCTGCAAGTATACACACAGACTTCTTTATGCTATATGGAATCAAAACAACAAACGAAATAGGTCTAACAAGTGTGAAATCCCAAACCTTTCAACTCGAACTATTAAATACGAAACTTTCAATTTTGTATTATTATGTATCTTATGTAAGTCGTATGCGGAAAAGTTCAATCAGCAAAACTTGCCATGCCATTTTTTTCTGCAAAATTTAACCAGTATATGCCGTGGCAAACGACGAACGTGTCAAATTTTGTTGATTGGATTTTGCTACATACGCGCAAGTGTAAATGCCTAGATCCTTTTAGGATACATACTATGGATACAAAATAGAAAGGTTCGTAATTAATAGATCAAATCGGAAGGTTGATGTTAAGATTTTTTTTCACCTGTTAGACCATGAAAATATAGACTTGCCTGAAGAAGATCTCCTATGTTTATTAGTAGAGCTCCAGGAACAGGAGGGACATCAAACCAGTGGTTTTGATGGAGGACTTGCAAGCCACTGATATAGTCATCTTGTCTGAGAACAGTTAGGAAATCATTATCACAATGCCTTGCAATTCCTAGTGTCAGTTCAGGCTCTGGGCATGGTGGGTAGTAGTTGCCAATAATAGTGAGCCCTTCACAGCACCCAATTTCATTCAAGTAAGAAGGTTTGAGACCAAGAGCCTCTGACAGTAATTCAAACAGTAGACTCCCCAGCTTCATCACATGCTTTGAGTATTCAATCTGTATTTCTCTGCAAATGAAATTATGTTAGGAGCATTAATTGCTCAAGTGGTTGGGATCAGTGGTAAGGAAGTGGTAAGGAACCGGATGCCACTTGAGCACGACCTAGTAATTAAAGATATAAACATAGCCAATAAATATTGAGATCATTAGTAAGGAACTGGATGCCCCTTAAGCACAATCAGGATTCAAATCTTGCGTGTGCATGGAGCGACCGTCAATGGGAGGCTCCCTTATTATATGTGTCTGACAGTGCCTAAACCCAGAATAGCCAGAGTAATTCGAATACCGAAGGTCGTAAGACCAAAACATAAGACAACAATAGGACTATATGAGATCTAGGAAGTGCAAACGAAACCTTAACATCTCTGGGAAATCTTGAGGATTTGGAGGATTAGGAGCCATCATGCAAATCAAAGTGTCCCTCCAATTAGTAAATGGTGCTTGGAATAGATCAAAATTGCTGTAGTACACAAATCTCCTTGTTTTCTCACGTGTGTAGTATTTCTTCCTCTCTTCCCCTTCTTGGGCATGAAACTTTCTAACTCCCTCCACTATTTCATCCATGACTTCACTAGGAATGCCATGGTTCACAACTTGAAAGAATCCTATTGTCTCTGACGCCTGCCTAACTCGATCAATGATCACCTTTCGCTTAACATCATCGATAACGTCCGCAAGATCTATGACCGGAATATCTAACCGCTTGTCATCATTTGTATCAGAGTTGTCTATACGTTGCTCGAGGGGCCTAATGAACATCTGCGGAACCTTTGTTATGCCGGCGTCGATGAGGCCTTTTACACCCGTCTTGGTGTCATCAAAGGCTTGTAATTCAGCTCTCCTATCATCATACTTCATTGTAGTAGTCTCTGCAGATATTGATGTGGTATTATTGGTGTTGAAATCCACCATTGTTTTAGTAATTGTTACTAAACACAGACTATATTATTGATGTGGTATTATTGGTGTTATATTATATACGTAACACGGACTTTGGTCTCATAGTTAACATTTTTAGGCTTATTTTTATGGAAAGTTTTGGAGTGACATACTTTTGATACATGCATAATTTACGCAATGCACAAATGGAGGAACATGAAAAGAGTGCTACCCTCACCCACGCTATATGTAACAAATATATATATATACAACTCAACGTTGTATTCTTACATATAATAATAATTATGGGCCTTACAAGGAATATGACATTCACAGAATCCGTGTGTACGTGTTTTGTCGTGAGAGCAAAGAATAATTGCGTGCCTCATCTTATATATATGAACGGATACATAATTGAAATAATGTTACAATGACACCCCAAAGACATTTTTATGATGATGTGGAGTGTGACCCCATATAAAAATTGAGGGCTGCTAAGGGCACCCCACCATTTAATGAGGGCACCCAGTTAATGTGGGCACAAATCGATTTACCTGGGGCACCCAAAAATTAAACCCAAAATACCGAAAATGCCCCTCGTGCAAAAAACCCTCGTGCAAACCCTTGGGCACCCCACCACCCCCCCACCCCCACCACCGTCCTCTTGCTTGACTTTCTCCATTTCTCGTGAACGAACCACCTAGCAATCCCGAATCTAAGTTGTATTCGTTCCTCTATGTCTCTCTGTTGTAGGACGTTTTTCGAGTTTGAAGACTCGAGTTTTGGTCGATTTCATATCCAAATTAGGGCTCGGTTCAAGTTTTTCGTTCACACATCGATAGTGTTGAAATCGATCGTTTGAATGTGCGTTGGTAGTCTAATTAAGTTGCATTTGATAGAGTAGTTGTTATGTTTGTGTGGCGGTGCATTCAATGGTTCATTTATTGGGCGTTCGTGGTTCTCGCCACACAGCCGAGATTTTGTTTGCGGTCTCGGCCACGCAGCCGTAGATTTTGTTTACGATCTCGCCAAGCATGACCGAGAATGTAGAATAGCTCTCGGTTGTCCATAACCGAGACTTTTATTGTCGTCTCGGTCACCACTTCACGAGAGTAAGTCGAAGTGTATAGTTTGTCTGTCGGTGATGTCCAACCGAGAATGTAGAATAGCTCTCGGTTGTCCATTACCGAGACCGTTATTCGCCTCGGTGGATGGTGACCGAGAAGTGTGCATAACTCTCGGTCTGCGAGGCCGAATCAATCGCGTCCGTGAAAAAACATCGAAAATTTGAGAAACCCTACCTTGACAAAAAACAGGTTCCTTCAAACCATCATATGGTTATCAAACATTGTTACCTCGCTGTCGGATGATGACAATCCGCAATAATCGATCAACGCTCGCCAAATGCAATGTGGCTTTGGGGTTCAACCTTGTGGTGGGGTGCCTTTTTTTCTTTGTCAAAATGATTTGTAGGGTTTGAATCACTATATATACAAGGGCAAAATAGTCTTTTCCACTTTTGCAGAATTTTTTACAAAAACTTTGGGTGCCTTCATTAAATGGTGGGGTGCCCTTAGCGGGCCTCTAAAAATTAGTGTGTATGTTGTTCTCAGTGCATAACATACGAAGTGTGTTTCTCGAGACATGCATAGATGGCTTCTATAAAGATGCGGGGTCGCATCCAAATTCTTTTAATTGATTTCGACAAGTTGAAAAAAAATTTATGGCCCATAAAATTATAGAATTATCGAAGCACCGCTATGGGCACCCCACCAATTAATGAAGGCACCCATTTTTTGTCATTATCCCCGCTAAATTACACTTCGATGCAAATGACACTATTTGCCCCTTCATATAAACTCTCTCCAATCTTACAATTCATTTTTAAACAAATTTTTGGGCATCCCACTACATTGGTCTATCATCTCTAACCTAAAGCCATGTATTTGTTTGTCGAGTGTGTGTTGATTCTTGCGTTTTCACATCATCCGATAGCGATGCAACACTGTTTTACAACCATATCAAGATTCGAATGAACTGTTTTTTTGTTCAAAATAGTGACATTGATGATTTGGTTTTTTATTGTAGGGTTTGGTAAATTCGACCATTCAGAAGTTGTTTTCAGCTTAAAATGGACGAATGTACTGCAATGGTGCAAAAAGAGGTATTTGTTGATATTTATTGTGTTTTTTTTTTCTGGTTTTTCATGTTTTCAGTTGAAGTTGCATGGGTGCGATTGTTTCGGACTCGCAGTACCGAGACTTATAGATAAGTGTCGGTAAAAAAACATCGAGACTTATCCGTAAGTCACGGTCATGCTGTAATCGAGACACATGGAAGAGCCTCGGTTTTTTCATACCGAGACTCTTCCATAACTTTCTGTTCCCAGTAAACGAAAGTTGGTTTCAAGTCGCGGACCTGTACTACTGAGAATGTGGATTTTTGGGGTTTTTTGGTGAATTTGTTGTGCATTGGTGTTGAGTCCTAATGTTACATTGTATGTATTGCAGGTAATGCCGGTTTCAACTTTATTTCCAGACTACAAGGATGCGTTTACTCCTTGTAGGTCATTCACATCTAGAGAATCGGCTATTTCATGGCTTCAAACGATTGGTCGTGAGAACAAGTTTGTATTAGTAACGAAGCACTCTGATGCCGGAGGGATTAAACGCAGGGGAAGTGTCAAACTTGCATGTGAGAGGTCCGGTACATTTAGGGGAATGTCAGAAAGAGTAAGGAAAGGCAAAGCGGCAAAACTTGTTTTGACACCAAGAACTGAAGAGGAAGAGGAAACGATGAGGACTCAAATTGGTACAAAGAAATGTGGATGCTCTTTCCTTATTAACATCAAGGAAAATGTTGATTCCTTAACTGTAATAAATATGTATCAAAGTTAATTGTTTTATAAGTTTTTATGTGTATGCTTCTCGGTTAGCTAATTTTGATTTGTTATGGTTTGTAATTGTGAACTTTATGTAGTCAAAAATTACATAATTCTTTAAAAATATTAATTCTCGACCAAGCAAGTCCGTGACTCACGCATATGTTTCGACATGCTATAACCGACAATTGGCCAAACTTCTCGGTATGACACTCCCGAGAGAAGTGTTTCACTATGTAATATGATGGTTTACAGAGACGACTTGTTGACCCGTGCACGACCCAACTGGAGAACTCTCGGTTCCTTCTATGCGAAACTAAACGTGTAGTTTCGGTCATGCATAATCGAGACACTTTAACGAATCATTTAACCAATGTTCATGGTAAACGGCTATCGAGTTTATTAGCGTAGTTACGGTGGGTTATGGTCGATACCTTAGACTACTAGGTTACGGCATGACATATCCGAGAATGTCGCCATGGTCTCAGTTAGTAGTCAACGAGACTCATGTAAAGCTATCGGAGATACATACCCGAGAGTTATGTGAATGTTTCGAACACGTCCAACCGAAACCTTGCCAAACTGGCACATTGCACATACAACTCGGTGACATATGTGCGTAAGTACAACAACAATTTCGGTCCTGAGGCATCGATATTGTCATACCGGTCTCGGCCCTTAAGGATCGAGACTATTTCTGATCATAAAATGAACATGTTTATCAACCAGAATTATTACAATACAAACCTCAATACAAACCATAGCACCAAAACATAGACAACAGTAAAATATTTAACAAATTCACATCATGCAACCCTTACATTCAAGCAAGTCCCACATTCAAACAACATTCAACAAGTTCCATAATTCAACATTCAACAAGTCCCTCATTGCTTTGGCTTCTTCAAATTCTTTCTACTGTATTCTTTGCCATGCATTCTCTTTGGGGGGCGAGCATCGACCGGTGGCTGTGGAGCATTAGCCGGGGTAGAATGTGTAGAAGTGTTATCGTGCTGGGACTGCCTAGGGCCTGCTTCGGTAGGGGCTGATGTGTCGGTGGCGGTGGTGGTGGTGTCGGCTGCGGTGGTGGTAGTAGTGGTGGTGATAAGACCGAGACTCCTCCCCGTAAAGAAATTGACGACGTCACTCGCCATTTTCCTCGCAGACTCGAACGTACACAACTCCGGCGGGGAGTCCATCCATCGTAGTGTCACGTCCAACGCACGCCTATTACGCTGATGAAAACAAAAAGAAATATGTTAATGTTAAAATTACGGGTTTTCAAGAAATGTCAAACACTCTTACATAACACTTAAAACACATCAAATAGCTCATTGTCAGCGATGGTTGTGGCAACCATGTCTCCATCTTCATGGCTCGAGTTGGCGATCACTGGGTGAGACACTTTAAGGAACCAAGGTAGATAGTTCGGTGTAGCCAAAAACTCGAACTGTGCCTTCTCACTACGAACTTTAGGGGCCAACAAATGGTTACGCCAACGTTCTCAATTGTCTTATTAGAACCCATACTTGGTAGAGTGTTTGAGTGCAAATGGGCCTTGATGTGCTTCCAATGGGCGGTATGGAGGATCTGGTATAGATTGCACGTGGCCAAATTGTCTCAGAATCCTTTCCGGATGGTAGGGCTTCACCACATTCATGTACTTCAATGTGCCAATAGAAGGCCATCGCATGCACAACTCCATTATCCCTGTAATTAACATAAGGGTCCCAAGTGACCTAATCAAACATAAACAACCATAATTAGTAAACATAAACTAATTTTAACATTTACCAACAAGATTGGCTAAGTAACTTACCTCGCTTGGCCGCAACCTGTCCAACATTCTCCTTATGGACCCAACCTTGCCAATATTCATCACGGTATCGTGCTTTTGAATCCATCCACAGACACGAGGTTGCACGTAGTCCATGTACTTTGCATTGGGTGTGGCGAGCCCGAGTTTGAAATGGTCGTACACCCATCCCTGCAAATACATACAACGTTAGTTAGTGGGAAAATGCAAAACCTAATTCTAATTATTTGAAAAACAATGTAAGTTGATTTAAAAATATACCTCAAGTAATGTGAGGCAGCCGACAATCTAAGAAACTTGTACTCTGGTGGCAGATTCAAAGTGTCGGTACAAGTACGCTAATGCAGCTGCACCCTATGCATACTTTCCCACGTCATCCAAATCTTCTAGAAGCTTCAACAACGCAATAGATACCTGAGATCCACTCTTATCAGCAAAAAGGGTGCAAGAAAGTAGGTACAACAAGTACGCCTGGGTTGTGCATTCCACGGGGGGATAAGTAGTGTCACTCGAACTAGCTTTGGGGCACCATCGACTCTTCAACCAACATTTTCGCACTATGAGCCCTTTGTTGATGTTCACTTCATCCTCAACATCTTTAATGCTAACCCCAATTAGTTTGGACACCAGCTTAATCGCATCTGAATGAGATTCCTCGGTATACCTCGCAAAGTTCTCAATTGCAACCACTTTGCCCGTCACAGGAATCTTCAGGAGAATGCTCACATCCTCCAAGGTGACCAACATTTCACCAAATGGTAAGTGAAATGTGTTCGTCTCCGGCTGCCACCGCTCCACAAAGGCAGATATAACCTCCTTGTTAGTCTTGCGGTATGAGCAGTCTATTAACGTATTCAACCCATACCACTGGATAATCCTCTGAAGGCCCTCGGCGTTAGAGTGGCACGACTGTAAGTCCCATTTTTGGATCTGAGCACCGTGATCGATACACTTGAGTATCAGGCGATCCTACAACAACAAAAAACATTTCATCAGCTATATGAAAACCATAACTTTTTAAGTACTCCATTCAATGAGACTTTATATACCTCATTGCTCCAAATCGCTAATGCAACATGATCTTTAAAGCTCTTCAGCAATGATCCATTTGAAGGACCACCGGGGAAATGAGCACACATTTCCAATTGCTCTTGTGACTCCCCTTCATTATGGCCACCTCCACCACTAATACTCCCACTCACATTACGATCGATACTAGTGGTGTCTGATGGTGCTGATGAGTCACTACTACTAGACTCTGATGCACGAGCCTCATCTTCACCTCGGGCAACTAGAAGATCTTTTCGTCGACGCATGTCAATGTTGGCTTCGTGTAATTGAACATTTTTTGCACGATTCCCAGCAATTTTTCCCTTTCCTTTCACATCTACCCTCTCTTTCTCTTTCCGATAAGATGCAGTCGGGGGTCTCTGGCCGCCTCGCCCACGGTTACCCATCGACACCTCAACACCAACCTCCTCCCTAGTCACCGGGGTTTTCGAACGAGCCATACTTGATAAGACTACAACATGTAAGCACCTGGAGTAGAAACAGAAGTAACATTAAAAAAAAATAAGAACAAAGTCTTCCATTTCTATAGTCTCGGTCAAGCAGGTTTGAGAAAACAATTACAATCTCAGTGACGCATGACCGAGATAAAACAAGTCTCGGTAATGGACAACCGCGACAATTGGTTCATTATTGGTTGTACATCACCGAGACTAACGCAACTATACACTCTGAATTATTCTCGGTATGTGGTGACTGAGAGCAATTGTAGCGTTACGCTACCTAAAACAATAATACATAAGCATAATCTCGGTTATGGATAACCAAGACAACAATGTGTCTCTCGTTACTATGTAATCGAGAGTTTACGTGCAACTAACCTTAAACTTAAATCTCAGCCATGGTTAGCCGAGATTGTTAGCATCTTCTCTGACTTGTGTAGCCGAGAAAAACGGGTTCGCAAATTTGCCTAACCTAGCAGACGAACCACACAAAACAAACAAAAATCGAACTATAATCTATCAAAATAGAGTTCAAACATACCTATAAGCTGCTGAATAAACACCTCATGTGATATTGGTACCTTAAGACTGAGCCCTACAACGTACCCAATGCAAACAACTCGAGATCTCTGAATATGGAAGAAAACCCCTACTTTAATGAGCGACAAAACAGAGGAGATGCTCAAACTGGTTAACAGAGATCGATGAACCAACACCTCCTGTGAGATCTCTAAAACATATCGAAATCGGAATTTGGTGGTGGGGTGCACTTGGGGGCAATTTCGAGATTTCATTTAAATGTTTTTAGTGCCTTTGGTAAACAACTTGGTGCCTTCAACAATGGTGTGCCTTCATTAATTGGTGGGGTGCCCATAGCGGTGCTCAATTATTGTTAGGCAGGTAGCCCCACACATTATTATAATTTTGTCAAGGTCCAAAGGACAATTGTCTAGTCCATATTGATTGGAAGGCGTGTGGATCCAGACGATTTTGTAGTTTTTTGAGTCGCTCGTTTGGTACAACAAGATCGAGATCTTAATGGTAGATCTCAGACCTAACCAATCAAAACCATTACAAGATCAACACATAAAGTGGGGGTCTCGTTCACTCAAGTTTGAACTAATGTTATCAATTTCGGACTTATGCGATCGAGATCCACTCTTAAAAGTTTTGGTCTTATGGTATCGAACAACACCATTGATAAAAAGGAGAAAAAAAAACTATGAAATCACGTAAAACCTATTCCATTGTGCTTAGAATAACTTGTTTTTCTAAAATTTTTATTTCACACCAACAACCTCATTCAAATTATAAATCGATGCCCATAACAAACGAATAAAAAAAGGGTAGTGCTAGACGGACTTAACGAGTTCGAACTCGAACAACCACAAAGACTTAAATACCTTTCATACAAATCCATAATCTTCTTTTTCAATCCACCGTCCACACTTACCGCCGTCGCCGTCAATGCCAATGTGACCACCAGTCATCGACAACGTTGTCGTCAACGACGATGTGACCATCGGTTGCCAACAACGTTGTCGTCAACGCCGATGTGACCACCGACCACCTGCAACGTTGTCGTTATCATCCACCATCGCTTGCGACCATCCTTCCCTTCTTTCCATCTCTTTTTGGCATGGAGGAGTGGATGACCTTCAAATCACAAATGCGAGATGACGACGGCGGCGGTGAAAGTGGAGAAGGGGGTCTCCATGCTTGGGAGAGAAATGGTTGTCGACGGCTATGGAAAATGGCGGCGGCGGCGGTGGTGGTGAGCAACAACCGTGGTGGTAGAAATGGCGAAGGAAGTGAATGTATCCATGCGTATTGGTGTTAAGGATGAGAGTATTTGTATTTTTTTTTTTTTTTTTTTTTTTGTTTAGTTGTGTATCTTAAATTACCTACTAAAGAGCACTTTGAGTCTAGACTCTAAACATATTTTTTTGTAAAGAGTAGCAAAACACATATTTATATTGGAGGGCAGTTCGGTCATTTCAGGACCAAATTATTTTCCCTAGAAAAATCTCGAGATGTAGAAGTAAAAAATAAAAATAAAACCTACCTCGAGATCCACATTTTGTTGTCCCTATGTTTCCAACTTTCAATCTCTCTCGCTCTCTCGTTTCCCTCTCTCGCAAGCATCGGCGGCTACTGCCCCTGTTAGGGTTCTTGGTTTTCTCAGTGATCACATAAACTTTGTGGCTTGATTTCAATCCATACAAGGTTCGTACTCTGCCCTTTCAATTTCCTCATCATCGAAGACTCAATCTTTTCTGTGATTTCTCATGATATCATTAATGGAATCTCTATTTGCGCTCTTGTTTGTTTGTTGATGAATAAAGGTGTAACCTTTTCTGAAGAAGTTTGATGATGCCCAACCTTGTGAAAAAATTGAACCTAGAGATACTATTTTGGTCATTGATTACAAATTTGGGAGATTTAGGGTTTTAGCCTTTTAGCCTTTTAGGGATTTAGGGTTTTAGGGTAGGCAATCATGGGGGGTGATGTAGGGATTCGGCAGCTTGGTCTATCTACTTTCGATTTGGTTGAAACTGAATAGTTCGATTCTTTGGTTCCCTTTTGATGGTTTTTTTTTTAATTTTTATTTCAGGGAATTGAAAGTTGTTGAAACTGAAAAGTTCGATTCTTTGGTCTTAAGAATGTCGTCGCTAAGGAATGCTATCCATAGAAGGGCTCATAAAGAGCGTGCTCAGCCGTGAGTTACTGCGTCCCTTCTCTTATCGACTCTTGTTCCCTTGTTACATTATAAGCTTCTTACTTTCTAGCGTGGATTTGTTTCAGGCAAGCGAGGAAAAAGTTTGGGCTCCTTGAGAAACACAAGGACTATGTCCTTCGAGCAAAAGCTTTTCAAAAGAAGGAAGAAGCTATACAGGTACGATTTATTACTTTGAGACGATTCCCAGATTATGCTTTGTTATTGTTGGCTATGGGAAATAGAAATGCATGTAATGGGATTTTTTGTTCAACTGACTCAGAAATGTTTTCATCATTTATTGTATTTTCTGGGGTTGTAGAAACTACGGGAGAAGGCCGCTTTCAGGAATCCCGATGAGTTTTACTTTAAGATGATGAAAACGAGAACTATAGACGGAGTGCATAGACCAGAGTATCTTCCCTCTCTTACTTCTTTGTGGCGATTTATTGTTAGTCATGATATTAAGGACACAAAATTTATATCTTCTGTTTGAATTTATTTGATCCTTTTTTCAGGAGTCAGGCTCGCCAGTACTCCCAAGAGGAACTCATGCTGATGAAAACCCAAGACATTGGATATATCCTCCAGAAACTGCAAAGTGAAAAAAATGTATTTTACTTTAACACTAGCTATAAAGATGCTTTTAAGTTGCAGCCCCTTTGACCCTGTTTATTTACTGTATTTCAGAAAATCGCGAAGCTAAATTCTGCGTTGCATGCTCTTGATGGTCAATTACCAAGCAAACATGTATACTATGCTGAAGACAGGTTTGTTCCTCATGGCCTTGTGTACTAATTTACTCAGAAATTTGTTTTTTTAAGTGACAATGAGAAAAATCTATGGAAGCATCACACGCAACACAAAAAAGATAAATCATGGGTTAGTATATAACTTTCACATGGAGGATAGATTCTCTCTAACATGGATCCATAGGTCAAAAGGAAAAAATGCTATCTCATGTGATTTATAGATTTGCTAACGTCTCTTTGGAGGCTTCTCCATCTATATTCTTCACGTCCTTCCGACTTCATATAATTTTTTTAATGCTTGTTACTTGATATCTGTTTATAATTGAATAAAGCTGAAATTACTTTTGAAAAAATATGATAAATTGAATGGTAAATTATGATTAATATCATGTGGACTTTTTTCTGAATGATGCTTTTGATTCATGATTTGGGCTTTAGATGTTTAGGTTCTTTCTGGTGAAAAATCTTATAAATTGCTTTAGTCATGGTACATGAGTTGTGAATCATATGAATGTGTGTGTTCTTTCTCGTGTTAACTTTTTTTGAGGTTCAGTCTGGGGTTCAAAAGCCTTATAATTCATGTTAAAAGGTTTCGATCAATTTCTATTGGATAATATTGTGAATTGCATGTAGTTTAATGGGGCTCTGTTTACTATAGAAGAAATTCTGGTTGATCTATTCCTTCATAGTTCATTAGCTAGTGTTATTTAGGCAAAAAACTGGTGTACCCTTGGTTGGAATTGTGGCACCAACATTTAGGAAGGATCTTATGGAGGTTATACTTGGATATAGCAAAATGAGGTTGTTCTTACTAATACGGTGTGTATCACTACTACTATTTGTGCATTTAGTTGGAGAAAAAAACATAGAATTTTTAACGAGGTGAAGGAAGGATGTGAGTTCTCTTTGGGATAGATGTCATTGAACATGATTTTTCAATGACAGCTTTCATCCATTTCATTGCCTCCTCATCATTATCTACCTTGTTCTTATTAAAAAAAATTGTGGATTTAGAAAGTAGCTAGCGGCATGAAATGGCTGATGGAGTTGCTTGTGCCATCTAGTATCAATGATTTCCCAAATTGGCAAATACCTATTGTTGCAAAATGCAAAATACACATTATGACTAGGTTATTAAGTAATTTACATGATAGGATGAAACTAAATCTTCAATTTAATCTAATAACTTACTCTCTCTCTCTCTCATTCTCTTCCAAAGCAATTTTAATAGCTTCCTTTGCCCTATCCATTGCCTCGTAAATGTAGCCCATAGCAGGTTTTTTTCTCTGGGTTGACGAGTCTTAAAACACGAAGCAAAGGAGCTGATATTTTAAATGCATAAATAACATCATCCTAAAATGATTTTGAATGTACTAAATTTTCTGCTTGCGCTCCCTTAGTGCCATTTAGAAGATGATCACTCATCACTAATGAAAAGTTTCCTCAATGCATCTTTTTTCTGGTAAAGACTTTGCAACGTGAGAAATGGTGTTGCAAATGTCATGACATACATTTATAATTAGAGAGAATGCTTTAGTAATGCAATTTTGAATAGCATTCCTATCATACTCATTTGGGGTCTGATAGATCTACTTCTAGTGCATGTTAAATATCTTTAAATGCATCGGACGCAATTTTGAATAGCATTTCTATTATTTGTATATGTAGATTGTAGACGCAGAATGGTGTACTTAGGTGCAAGAGGCGGGGTGGGTAGTAAAATGCCTGATACTTTTGTATCTCAAGTTGTTTTTATAGAACTTTGCAATTTACATATTTTTGCTGGTAAGTGTCTTGGAGCATAAAATGCTTATGGACGGTCCAGTGCTGATCAGATAGGTCACTATCAGCACTTAACGTAATACATAAGCTATAGTTACTTGTGTCGCCTTGTATGACCGTCTTTATTTTAGTCTTGTAGGAGGAGATGATACATGTTGCTGCTCATATTGCTTAAGGATTCTTACTAGTTTGTGTGGGCCTAGATTTGTATATTTTGTGTTTAGTAATTGTGGAATTGACTGATGTGGTGGTTCTTGTGGGCTACAAGGCTTTTCAAAATTGTTGGTATTGGATAGTGCAGATAAATTTTTGTCGTGCAAATCTCAACGCACCATTTTGGTTTGTGTTTGAGTTTAGTTTGGTATATTTGAAGCTTGGTTTTCATTCATATACTAGAATGCCATCATCCATTTTGTTTCACTTTAGTAGGTTAGGCTACTTTTTCATCATCATATTTGAACGTCTCATCCCTATGATAGGCTTACTGGTACTTTCACGTATATGTTATTTCCACCAGCTCCTTTTATTCTGTTCATAAATTCTCCATGAGACGTGTCTAGTTTAATGATTTGCTGTAATGATTTTCTAATAATCTTAACGGCATTCACTTATGTCAAAAACCTTAGGATATGTCTCCTCTCTACTTCATGCACTCCACTCCATTGTACGAGCCGCTTCTTGCTAAGTCCCTTGGCTATGATGAATTAATCTAAATATTAATGGTGATTCATTTTGAAAATTTGGTTTTTTTTTTTTTTTTAGATGTTGGACTGTTTAGTATATGCAGGTTGGATATGATATTATTGTCCCAGTTTTAGTAGGAGTCTTTTTAGTTATTTCGAATTTTTATAAATACTAGTTTTATGGAAGTGCTTCGCACGTGGGAGCCCTCTTGCTACGCTTGCGGGAAGTCAATTCTACGAATTTGAGTTTACGGTATATCAGAAAAGTGAAAATAAATTACAAATTTAATTTCTAAAATAAATATCTACACCATTTGTTTATGATTCACTCTATATGTCACCCAAGTATTTTGTCAATATATATTGATGAAAAATAATAAGAATTAAATAAATATACTAATGCATATGTATTAAATACTTAAGATTTAAGAAAATTCTTAGGTATTAAAATCGATACTAACGTGTGCAACCAAAATTCTCCATTCTTGAATTTAAAAAAAAAAAATATTGTCCATGCTTCATGATCCATAGCGCATCATTGAGGTTGACTTAAATCTTAAATTTAGTCCTTGAAAATAAATAAATACCGAGAACCTTAATATATAACCGATGGTATTTTAAGTTCTCACCGCTTCAATTATAATTATTTTTTCTTTTCTTTTTTTTGATAAGAAAAAACCGAATTTACCTTAATGATAGTTCATCCATAAAAGATAGTTCATTAGTCCACACAAAAATGCAAGGTTTATAGATGCTTCAATTACGGAATCCAATTTAACCTTTACGTGGTCTCAAATACAAAGCAAATATGCTCATATTCAAAGTATATCAGCCAATTGCTTCGATAACCATTGATTTGAATGTAAACTAAATAATCTTCATGTGTTGTAAACTTGTACATTACACTCAATATTAAAATTAGGCAAGAGGATTACTGAAATCAAGATCATTTTGTTGCAACCAAAACATAAACCACTGAATAAAATAAGAATTATTAACAAAACAAAAATCTTAAAGGAACCTACACGCCCTTTTTGTGATTGCAACACATGCGTAAAACACCAAAGCTCCAAAGTTTGGTCGATTATTATGCGATAAATGCAACAATTAGAACTCTATGAAAGTAATGCTCGAATTGGGGTTTATCTATTTGTATAGATTTCATGAAGATTGTGAGAGAAGCTAATTGATTAATAGCGACTATCCTGATTTTTTAAAAGTTCTAGTTATCTAACATGCTAAGATTGTTGTCATTGGAACTGACAAATAATCAAGGATTACAACAACAACAACAACAACAACAACAACAACAACAACATAGCCTCAGTCCCAAAATTAATTGGGGGGACAAATAATGAAGGATTATGAAGCAAAAATCCCCACCACAAGGAGAGGACGAATTAAGAAAGGGTAGAAAAGGTAGAGAGATGGAAATATGGAATAAATGGATGCCAACAATAGCTTGCAAGACAACAAGCATACAATAGAGATACTTGAGCAACAAGAAAGAATTAAGAAAAATGATTAGCTCCATTGGATTTTCCTTGAGATATGACTCGTGAATTGGATGTGAGTTTTTTATGATGAAACTTGAGGAAGGGTAAATGTGTCCAACACTCAACAAATAACTGTTCTTGGAACAGTGTCAAACTCTATCACACTTTTTAATATGTTTATAGATTATAGATAATTTTGTCATTGAAGTTGGTTGATCAATAACAAACCGAAATTTGGTTTGAGAGAATTGATGGATCTTTTAGGACAAAATGATGGTTTTATGAAATTTGGGACGGTGTTCTTTTTTATGAAAGGAGGAGAAATAGAGAGAGTACTACTGTACTATAGTTTCCTAAGTTTGATGTTCTGGAGTTGGCTATGATGCTTCGTCGCTGTGTTGGTTCTGTTTGTTATCATTTTTGCCTTTTTTCCTTGAGTTCATTTTCTTATTTCCTTGAGTTCATTTTCTTATTTGTGTTTTTAATATTTGTAAAATATCTTTACTAATATTAAAGCTAGTTTAAAAAATAAAAAATAAAAAAATGCAATAACTATGGATTACTTTGTTGAATTTCCACTTCATCTTCAGTTTTGCTTGTTCCACAGCCTGCCATTGGCCAAGAGGTGTATATATATATGTGCAATGTAGTTATTTAACTGCCTCAATCTTTAGCCCTTGGGCCAGATCTAGGGAAAATTTGTGTTGCTCATACCAGGTTCATAACGTAGAGCTTGTATGTAGCAATATATTTTACGATGCTCATTTCCCTAAGCAATTATTAGCTTTTCTTGGTATGAAAGTGCGTTGAGGCCTTTTTTTTTTTTTTTTTTTTTTTTTTTTTTTTTTTTCCTGTTGTGCTTGTTGGAAAGGTCAACTTGTTTTTCTTCTTCGCAATAGTTTATTCACATTGAGGATTCTGTATTTCTCAATGTGAGTTGTCAAATCTTGCAAGCCCCAACTTTTCAATATATAAATTCATGCTATTTGTCGGATTCTTTCGGATTCTTTTTACAGAGAAGAAGCTAGAGAAATTCGATCACAATGTTCAAAGAGAGGGAAACCATCACCCGCTGAGGATGTTCCTGACCACATTAAACGGTTAGAGGAATTGACTTGTCTGCCTTATTTATCCTGTGATTTTTCGCTCTCTAGTACAACAACAACAACAACAACATAGCCTCAGTCCCAAATTAACTGGGGTCGGCTACATGGATCAAACTTTTCCATTGTGCTCGATTAAGTGCAATTGATGGTGAGCTTTGCAAACCATTCAAATCCCTTTTAATTAATGCATCCCATGTTAACTTTGGTGAGCTTTGTCACTTTTCATGAAATGGATCAAACATATATTTTTCGCTCTCTAGTAAAGTTCAAATTTTGTGATTTTCTATTTTTAATGATTAATTAGCTCTGTCCGATTCTGCTGGTGCAGTAAACTTCATTCTTCTTACAAAGAGCTGGAGGCGAGGAAGAATAGAGTCCAAGAGCTGGAGAAACTGCACGGAGAAATGAGTTTGCAGAAGGAACTAAAGGTAACTGCTATTTAATGCCCTCTTGCAACCTTGCGGCATTTGCCCTATAATCTTGTTTGTGATTTGGGTCATTTGTTGAAGCAGAAAAAGGGTCGTAAACGCAAACTCCGGGAAGATGAGTTAGTTAATCCCACCAGTGGGCCTGTATATAAATGGAGAGCCGAGCGAAAGCGATAAACACTGTTCAGTCATTCGAGAGTTCAAGCGTTTTTACAAGGAAAAGAAAAAACTCGCATTTTTGTTCTTGTGCTGTTATAATTGAGCTTATATCTTTGTAGGTCAAACTTCTTGATATATATGAATGCAGATCACTTACCCAATGGCCTATTCATTTTTCATGACTATGTTCTGGCCCCTTTTGATGTGCTATGTATGTTACACTTCAATTTTATGGATATTTTTTCTGTTGCCTGATAGTCTGACACAGAATATATGCAATGGATTAAGTTTATTGTTTTTCCTTATGAGAACGTTAGAATACTTTAATTTTGTTGTCTGAAAATACAGAAATTAACAACAGTACTCATGGAGAACCAGATGAATGGGATCTAACTCTCTCTATATGATAAGGTATGTATGTAACTGCTAGCAAATATCAAAGTAGCAAAACTTCTTTTTCTTTTTGGTGAAACTAGTATAACTTCTTATGTACAGAGGACTTGACATAAAAATAGATATCCACCTTTTTTATGTGAAGAGGTTGCACATAATTCCAACTGCATGAAATAAAGTCACGATCTTTGTGATTGGGACACTTTTTTGAGTTATTAAGATGAGGATGACGACTTCCACGTTTCAAGTTAGCTTCCTACAATATCAAATTTCTTTAGTACTATTAAATCAAGTTTTCTAACATGGAGTAAGCTGTCTTTGGAGGTCTTCAAACCACCCGCGACTGTCATTCTTTAATTTTTGTGTTAATTGGTGCTACTTTTTTTTTTCAAATTATGTATTTTGTATTCTATCTTTAATTATGAGTTTACCAGACATCCACCTAAAGATCTTCATTTAAAAGATCATAGCAAGCCTAATTGCGTTCTATATAATCTTCCTTTTTAACTTGGTAAGATAGGGGTGGCCTCAAAGTGTGTATGTATCAATGCATATATGAGTCACTATGCCTATTTCAGCCCCCTCCCCCTCATTTCAAAATTTAATTTAGGCAAACACTTTGATAATTATTTCATAATGTATAACAAAATTTTTCATACTAATAAAGAGATTTTCGTTGCAATAAGTTGTTCCAAGTATGTATTGAAAAATCCAAATGTCTCAGTAACTCAGTTGCATCCATTGCTTGATGAGGGCCGCTAAGGGCACCCCACCATTTAATGAAGGCACCCAGTTAATGTGGGCACAAACCGATTTACCTGGGGCACCCAAAAATTAGACCCGAAATACCTAAACTACCCCTCGCGGAAATCCATCTGCACCCCACCACCCCCAGCACCATCTTCACCTCCTGGACTCCAAGAACCCGTTTTGTGTGAACCGACCAGTGAGAGGAATCTCCAAAATCGTGTCTCCCGTGTCTCGCCTTGTGTTTCTCCTTCGATTTACGAATTTTTGCGCTTCGTAGGGTCGTGGTGTGAGCCGATTTCGTCTCCAAGTTAGGGTTCGGTTGAACATCGTCGAACACACAGATTTTGCGCGAAATCGATCGTTTGAAGTTACGTTTATAGTATAATTAAGTTACATTTGGTATAGTAGTTGTAATGTGTGTGTGGCGGTTTGTAGAATGGTAAAAAAATTGGGAAATCGCGGTTCTCGGCCACACAAAGCCGATATTTGGGTTAATCTGTCTCGCCAAGCATGGCGGAGACGAGCTAAATTTTTGGGAACTCGCAGCTCGGCCACGAAGGCGGAAGAGTTCACGGTGTCTCGATTACGCATGGCGAGAATACTTCGATTATCTCGCCGAGACATGACGAGAGCTACAATTAGTGATAGGTAATGTGGCGTCGGTGGTGTACAACCGAGAATTTTTTCCTACTCTCGGTTGTACACTGGCGAGAGGGTTAGAGTAGGCTCGGTCCTCTATGACCGAGACATTTCAATATATCTCGGTCTTGCGAGGCCGAAACAATCGCACACATCGACAGAAACTTCGGATAACCTCATAAAAAACACAATAAATTCGCAAAATTACCTCAAGTTCAACCTCCTCTTGCACCGTAGCAGTACAATCCTCCATTATATAGTGGAAACAAGTTCGGATTTGAGGAAATTATCAAACCCTACGTTGACAAACAAATCATCATTTTCACAGTTTTACCCAACTAAACAGTTCTAAGAAACCATCATATGGTTGTCAAACATTGTTACATCGCTGTCGGATGATGTCAATCCGCAAGAATCGATAAACGCTCGCCAAACGCAATGTGGCTTTGTGGTTCAAGCTTGGTGGTGGGGTGCCCTTTTTCTTTGTCAAAATGATTTGTGGGGTTTGAATCAATATATATACAAGGGCAAAATGGTCTTTTCCACTTTTGCTGAAATTTTTACAAAAACTTTGGGTGCCTTCATTAAATGGTGTGGTGCCCTTAGCGGCCCTCTTACTTGATTAGCATCTCAGTCACCTGAACTCGTCCTTTCATTAAGTCAGGCCAATCAGGTGAAGTAACAAATATATGAGGCACCTTGTAACACCGGCCTCTACAAATTAATCATTTAACATCAACTTTTATATCGCAAGAGTGTTGTGATTAGTTTATGTATAAGCTTAAGTGTGAAAATAGGTTCACTTCAAAATGTCAAGGTAAGATAGAGTGTCCACTGCACATTAGGGATTAGCAGCGGTCTCTGCAAAACATACCAATGTTGTTGTTGTTAAGGGCAGACCTAAGATTTTGAGGAGCTCTAACTAACATGTATTTTTTTTCTTATGTCAAATTAAAAAATTAAGTATAATTGGTCTATACATATTCCTTTAAATTAATTCGAAATTGTGTTTTTTGAATAATAAAGTATATTATTGTATTTTAATTAATTCCTCACAAACATCGTCAATGCAGCCACAAAGTCTTTCAATTTTCACTTAAATTGTGTGTTTTGAACTTATTTGTTCGTTAATTAAGGGCATAATCAATTTTTCAACCGTAACTTGTATTTATTATTTTACTCTTTATTAAGTCTTTCAACTTTCACTTAAATTTATTATTCTACGTTTAATTAATGGTCTTCCCGCTATTAAATCTAAATAGTTATAATTAATTGTCAAAAAAGCGAGAATAAAATGAAGTAGTATACTTTTTGAAATATACAAATAAATTATTAGATTAATTAAATTTTGGCAAGCGTAGTGAGCGGGTATATATATATTCATGTCATTTGCCTTGTGGATTAGGATTTTGTTAAGATTAGTTGGAGCTATGTCTGTGGATAATAAAAAAAAAAAAAAAAAGGAAAGAAAAGAAAAGACTTCATTAGTGTAGAAGCTTCCGAGATATTCCTAGTGATGAGCGTTGGGTTTGGATGATCACACATGGTCGCACAGACCGTTAGGTGGCGGAGCCATTTCAATTCTCGTCGCCACTTCTAGGGTTCAATTAGGGCTCCAATTTCTGCTCATCAGATCCCAATCCGTCTCTTCGCATGTGAAGGTAATCTCCGACCGATCTCTGTGTTCTAACGAAACAACAGAAACCCTAATCGGACTCGAATTAGGGCTTCTTCGATTCCTGCAATTGCGATTACATTTCAGTTGATTTTATTGTAATTTGCGGTAATCACGTTCATCGAGTGTGTATAGATTAAGCTTCCTCAGTTGATTTCGTGATTGCGAATCAGTTTGTCATCTGAATTGAAATCGCCACCTCGAAATTGCATAAACTGATTAGACATGATCGATGTACTAGCATTGCAGTTTTGGGGTCTGAATGAATTTCTAGGTCAGGGTCAATGGTACTTTAAATTGTTTTTTTTTTTTTTTGGGTCTAAACCACTGGTATCCGGAATATCCGACCACTTCAGGTTCGCCCCAAGTCGCCCAAATGTTGGTGCTTCTAGTTGTGCCAACCAACCATTGGTCTTTAAAGTGTTTATATGTAACTAATCCTTGTATTCGAGTTTTCGTTCTAATTTACTTATGAGGAGTGGGAAGATGTGTCATAGACTCGTAGTTGAGCAAGTTGTGGATCCCGTTTATTTATGGATATTGTGGGTTGATTGTCGGTTGTTCTTACGATTGATAAGCTTTTATACTCGTTTGTTCTTTGTTGGAAATTTATCTTTTTTTAGGTCTTTTGTGTTTGTGTTTGGTGTTAATTTGGGACTGAGGCTATGTTGTTGTTGTTGTTGTGTTTGGTGTTACTATCACATATAATAAAGCTCAGACTTTGTGGCATTCTAGTGCAAACCAAGCACGGACTTTGATTTTTGCCAATCATATAAGAGATTCACAAATGTAATTCTAGCGTAGTGCCCAATACCGAGTCTAACTATACGACATGGCCTTGTTATTTTGGTAAGTGATTGCCACATCGGATAAGTGGAGACACATCAGATTCTCTTCCAAGAAGTAAAGCGCGAACCAGTTTTTGGTGTTTAGGTATTCTTGCACACATGAAGACAAAAAAAAAACACTTGTTTTGGGGGACCAAGATGCTGCGAGTTTGAGAGAGTTCCAAGGGGATCTTTCAGTTGTCTTCGTACCTTCTTTAGATGCACCATTTGATATTTTGCAAGGAACCTGATTTCTCTCAAACTCGAGCACAGAGGAGCCCAGTGTGTAGTGTTTCGTTTTTCGGTTTAGGTGATGTTTGGTTTTGGTTCATTCCCTACATCTTATAACAAGTGTTGACACAGACTTCCTTAAGGCCACATTAGGCCGTAAACGTCAAAACTGAATGCTGTGCTGGATTCGCTGACATTCATAAGTTCATGGTGTAATTAGCAAAAAATAATTTCACCTTATATTTGCCAAAAAAAATAAACTCAACGTTTGTGCATTTATTGAGTATTAGCCCATATTTTTGGTATCCACACGTGTTTACCCTCATCTCACTCACAAACATGCAATGTTGGAACACTAAATGCTTTTGAAGTGCCAAAATTATATTGCTCGAAATTCTGGTTTTGATTTTCAGTTTCCTTGTAAACATTCAAAGAATATTCACATTCTTGTTATCATGGATTTGTTGTGTTTCAGCTTTTTGAAAATGAGAGAGAGGAACACTACTTCCACGCTAAAGCGCATTTTGGCAACTTGTGCATCCCAGGTCTGTCCATGAACTTAAACTCAATCAAGTTATGTCCTGGCTCCATGTTGTATTGACACCGTTTGTTGTTTGTTCTCACCTTTGTGTTTCAATTGAATTTTAGGAATGGTTTTGGAAGTTTTCTGAAATATCTACTAAAGCTTTCAATGTGAAAAATCAGAACTGTTAAAAGTACTATCAAACCTTAGTCTTGACAAAATTAAGCTGAGAATTTCAGTTTCTCTCTAAACGATCTACTAGTAAGAACCTTCTATTTTATCCTCGACAGGAAGTGTGGAGCTTGGTCTATTATTTTACTTACCAGTACGATTGTTGATTGCTCGTGTTCAAGTGGGAAGTCAAAGCAAGCCAATAATATTATAATATATTCGAACTCCTTTGTGAAACAATGATCACCCTGCAATTTGTTTATGGAAGTGCAATTATAGAAAGTGTTTTTTATAGCAATGTAGTTCCAAAGATCATTAGTCTTTGAAAGCAAAAGACAGGATAGTCACATACATTGAATCGCGGTATAAGCTGTGGGAGTTTGGCTGAAATGTGACTTGACTGGTTAAATATTAGCTTGAAAAGAATATTTGATAATTTAATTACCAGTTCATTTTTATTGTTTTCTTTCGGTTTGTTCACTTGTTTTCATTTTTTGGTTCCTATATGTCATAAAACTAGTGAACGAATAAAGAAAAAAAAAAGTTCTAATAGGGAAAAGAGTCTTGGTGTAGGATGAAGGAAGAAATGTCAAAATGCATCGAGATGGCTTGATTTTCCGGGATAACCAACCAATGCCTAATGTGTACTATTAGGGGAATCATGTTTGTCTGGATGGAGTTATTGTTGGGCCCTCCCGCACTTGTATCCACTGGTCTGTGAGTCACACTAGTATTGATAATGTCCTCAATTTAACCACCTTGCACTCACATGTTAGGGGGTTTTACTCTAAAAGGTCTCATCACTATTTGAGGAGAGATCCACACTTATAAGTTTATAACATTCTTTACGAAGTTTTACTTAACCAATGTGGGACTATTCCGGTCCACACATCCCCAACAATCTCCACCTTTGACCGAAATCCCTCCTAGGTACCTTTCGTAGCCGAACCAACAGGCTCTACCTTAGAACGAAATCCCTCCAAAATGCCTTGCCTTGTCGAACCATCGCCTCTTATACCACTTATTGGGCTCGTTTGTGCTTGTATCCGCGGGTATGTGGATCTCACTAGTACAAATATTGTCCTTAACTTAACCACCTTTGGCTACCTGTGGATACAGGCGCGGTGGGCCCAATAGTTATGACCAAAGTTGTCAAATCGGAATCGAATCGTAAAATCAATAGGTGTGGGTTGTGAATCTAATCGTAAATCGTAAGATTTTTTTTGATTCTTTTAAAATGCTTCTAAATGCTTTTAATTTGTGTGTTCATTTATTGTTTTTCAATTTCTAATAATATAAAACAATTTTAATAAAGGTTAAGTAAGAAAAACTGTTTTTTTTTTTTTTTTTTTTTTTTTTTTAAGAAACACAATTTTTTCTTGTAAGAAAAGTTGTTTTCGGTGCCTAGGCGCCGCCTTAGGCCCTTGGGGGTTTCCACCACCTAGCCCTTAACAAGGCAGGCGGTGGGCCTGAAAATAATTATTGAATTTTTTTTTTATTGAAAATATTATTTTTTTATTTTCTTGAAAATATTTTTTTTGAAAATATTTTTTATTTCAAAATGTATGGAAAAGTGTGGAGTTGAAAATATGGTCTATAAATAAATTAAAATATTTCTTAGGGAGGACTAAGTTAATATTTTTTTTCACTTGCATAGGCGCTGGCTAAACGCTTAACACTGCCTCGCCGCATTGAAAACATTGGTTTTTCACTAAGTTGCCAAACACATCCTATTTCTATTTTGTGTACAAATCAGTGTTTTCAAGGCGTCGCCTAGGCACGGCCTTAGGCGTTTTGGGATGCCCACCGCCTAGTCCTTAATTAGGCAGGCGGTGGGTCTGAAAATAATTTTTAAAACTTTTCAGGGAGGTCTCTGTAATTTTCAAAAAATTTAAATTATTTTATTTTTTTTTATTTCTTCGAAAATATTTTATTATTTCAAAATTTGTGGAAAAGTGTGGAGGTGAGTATATGTTGATGACAATGTGTAGGTGAAAAAATGTGTCCCTTACTGTTGAGGGGTCTCTAAATAAATTAAATTATTTCTTAGGGAGGTCTAAGTAAATATTTTTTTGTCCGCCTATGCGCCGACTAGGCACCGCCTAGGCGAGGCTAAAACGCCTAACACCGACTTGCCGCCTTGAAAAACATTGGTACAAATATGTGTAATATGTTTGGGAAAGGTGTTTAATGAGTCGGCAAAGAAGAGGCATCGGTCTTCTACTAGATCTCTCTCTCGCATTGGACTTCCTTTTTTTGTGATTGAATCGTATGATTCAATTAAGAATCAGCCGATTCTTTTAAGGGTCCGAGTTGAGGCCACCCTCAACCTAATTTTGAGTCAACTCGTACGAGTGAACTCGTAATTCATACGAGTTTGACAATAAAGGGTATGACCTTAGAATTTAGAGTTTGGTTGCCAAATAAGACAAGCTGTTCATTCGTGATGCCATGATTCTAGAGGCTATAACAAGTGATTGGAAAATGAATGAATTTTGTAGATCTTAGCTAATATCTTTTATATATATCTAATGGTTGGCGCCAATTATATGTTAGAATAGTCAAAAGTAATCTGTTAAAAACTTGGAAACTTATTATAATTTTACAAAAAATCCGTCAGCTATAATATGGATATATAGAGTGAAGACTGAAGACATGTTGTCAATTCATGAGTTAATGTGTAATTGATGGTCATTTCATCTGCCACGGTCGTGAGATTGCAGATTCTCATCTCATATGCATGCAGTAGTTAGTATGAAGTTTATGCTCACATTGGCTTGGTCTCTGTAAAGGAGGGAAATACCCCAGTGATAACTTGTAGGGTTTAATCAACTTTTATTTGATGGGAAGTTCCACGCTGGTGGCAAAACTGATTTATATACTTTGTTATCAATTACTTAAAATTTGCAGGCAAAAGAATATGGTGCATGTGTTGCGGCAAAAGTTCCTGAGGTTGAACGAGACATGTGTCTGAAGGAGTTTCTTGCATTAAGCGCATGCATGCAGAATATGGTATATTATAGATACAAAAATATCAGAAATATTGTGTTCATGTTGACAAAACTGCTCTAATTTTATTTTTTGATCAAGATCATTGATTACAGTTTTCTCTGTGTAATAGCTGAGAGGGAAGGCATAAACTGAATCTTCTTATTCAATCTCTTCAGGTATTTACTTAACTCGACAAGGCTTATACTGATGTCCTAATGGTTATGGGAGTGTAAAATATAATATACGTATGGGGTGAGAAATTACATTTTCTCTGCAAACCTAATTCTCTTGAAACCCTTGGGAATTTCTTGCTGTTGCAGTCAAGTATTGCTGCTGTTCCTAACATTTACAAGCACTTGATAAGACTGGAATCAATAGCGTCTTTCTTTGGAGCTAAACAGTGACGACTTGGAAAATAAATAAACAGGGATGTTGGGGAAGGCATCGAGCTCTCATGCTGCAGGTGGTTTATGCGGTTCTGGTGCTTTATCACATGTTTATATCCAGCATCCTCCCCTTAGATGCAGTGTCCCGGGAGCAAGAGGTTTGTACTATGATGATGGAAACAAGTTAGTTCTGTCGCCAACGGTTGATCAGGTAATATGATAGATGAGTAGTGCATATATCAGCATTATGTTCTTGTGTGACCCGATGATTCTACGAATGTGGTTCACAGGTTTATGCATGGAAAACTGCTCCTTATTCTCCATACACCAATCCAAGTGTTGATAGTATAGGCGAAGGGCCTGTTCTTTCAATTCACTATTCTCTTGATGGAAAGGTTATTGGAATCCAAAGGTCAAATCATGAGATTCAATTTGTGAATAGAGAAACTGGGGATATGTTTATGCAAAGGTGTGGATCGGAATCTGAAAGTATTCTGGGATTTTTCTGGACAGATTGTCCATCCTGTGATGTGGTGTTCATCAAAACTAGGTATGTGCTGGACAAGTTCCAACTCTCAAAACTCCAATTATGTGAAGCTTTTGCTGCGTATACATGCTTTTCTGATAACTACATTGTGAATATGTTAAGCAAAATTGCACGTCATGACCTGCGCCATGAATTACATGTTTCTGTAATCTTGGTTATTAGTTGTTACTTCATTTTTTTTTTTTCCTTTCATAGCATTCGTGTTTGCTGCATTTTTATTGTCTCTTGGAATCGTAAATTATGGTGGACATTTTTCCTCTTGTTTTTTTTTTTTTTTTTTTTTTTTTTTTTTTTTTTTTCAATGGGATGATTGCAAGACGAAGTGGCTACCGTTAATCTTTTGTATTTTTGTCAAAGTATTGTCATATGACCTAGTTGATTCGTTCGTCATGTTTAAATTCAGTTAATCTTGACAACACAACTTAGACCTAGTTGATTCGTTCGTCATGTTTATTTCTTTAAACATGTTGATATTGCGTTTGCAGCTTCAATAGCAGTGCATTACCGTGCTTTTTTTTTTTAGGCCACCAAAACAAAACAAATGAAATAAAATAAAAGTTCATTTGGTCTGAGTTTTCAGTTCGTGAACCATAAGGGAGCTGATCAAGTATGAAAAAGCAACAGATTCTGAATACCGCGTAGAATGAAGATACCCGATTTCCTTTTATACTACCTCTTAGTTGTTTCCCATTTCCAGCGGATTGATAATTTTGCATTGAGAATTTTTTTAGCAATTGCTCTGTAACAATATCTAACAAAGGAATTTGGCGTGTAATCTTGTATAAGCTATAATTTTAATACTTTCAGAATAGTTTTTTTAGGTTTCAGCAGGAGAGTGTAATATTAAGTTGAAATTGCAGTGGGCTGGAATTATATGCTTATGAACCTGCATTGAGAGCACTTCGTATGGTCGAGACAAAGAGATTAAACATTAGTTGGTACATTTACACACATGAAAGTCGGTTGCTTTTGCTTGCTTCTGGAATGCAGTGTAGAACTTTCACAGGCTTTCAGGTAAAAAGTCTTAGTTTTGCATGGAGTCAAGGCTGCTGATGTTAGATTGATGTTTACTGAATTTAGGTTATACTTATGGTTTCAGTCCTCACTATTTCTCTCTGCTCACATGTGAGATGATTATTCATTCTCATGGTTACTTAATTTTTAACTGAGCTGAGGCCAACATAAGCTTGAATGTATGAAATATGTGATTTTGCTAAGCTTTGTTTTGTTCTATTTATTTATTTATTTATTTATCGTGTTGGTTGTGTGACCAGCAACTTGTCAAAGTTGATTTCCAATGTTGATACGTTTTGTGTTTGGTAGGGAAGTAGGTTCTGTAAATGGTCCTTTTTGACCATAGTCAAACTTAAGTATAGCCCATTTGCATGGTCCAGTCTGGTCAAGCTCAATTTGCCAATGTTGATGTCTCAGGTCACAATTGTCTATTGCTTAAACTTGATTTAGTGTGCTTTTTGTTTTAGTTCTCGTTTGGAGGACTCATTCGCTTGCCACGGTTTGAGATGGCAATGACCAAAGCTGAGGCAAACAAGAAACCTGTCTTAGATGCAGAGGATGTGCATATTATCACTGTGTAAGTCTTCCAAGTATTTTGACATCATTATTACCGCAGTTTCAGCTATGAAAATTTCATTTAACTGTAGTTTAGCTCCAGCTTCTTGCATGGGAGTGTTAAAAATCATGCTTTGGTCAATATTTGCAGCTATGGTAGAATCTATTGCCTGCAAGTCGATAGAGTTGCAATGCTGCTCCATTTGTATCGGTTTTATCGTGATGCTGTTGTTCCTCAGGTACTACTCAAAGCCTGTAAAAGCCTGCACACATGATTATATTGAGAAGATGTTTTTTTGTATCAGTTCAAATTTAATAGGTCGAACTTTATTAATGGTCAACAGTAGTATTACGAACTGCTGGTGTATAAACCAACAGATTGGTGTTTCAATGTGTAGAATAGTCCTGTGAAATGTCAGGGTTTATCCTATACACCTCAATATAAAAAAAGGTGTTCCAGTACCCAGTGAAGTTGGTCGGCAAATTGTAATTTCTTCTTTTTTGTTCGATTTCCAACAACCAAACACATGCTTGATGATGTGGGGGTGTTGTAATTCCACCTACACCTGTGATTAAGTCGTGTGTTTACCAATAGAAACTCGTGAGTTTGCACTCACGTAAAGGCGTGGGGCCCATTTGAACAACTCACCTGGTGAGTGACCTAACGTTGGGCATCCCCTGCCCGCTTGTGCATGCTTAATATAAAACGATAGAAATTGTTGGAGTCAACCAATGTGAGACTATTCCCCGTACATTAGTTCGTTAGTCCCTTGTATGGGATTGGTTTATTGTGAAGTAATCGATTTATTGGAACAAAAAGAAGAGAAAAGACCTTGAACTGAATGAAATCTTTGGTTTGTTTCGTACGTTTGACAAATAAAATCAAGTGAAATTGAATCAGAATTTGTTTGGTGATGTTAATGTTGTTGCTTCTCAATAGGAATGCTGCCAAAGCGTATAAATCTGTGGTAAAAAGTCATGTAATATAGTTTACCTTAAACTTCTTTTTCTGTCAATTGCAGCTTGCGTCAGAAAAGTGTTTGCTTATTTAATAGCTTATTGTTCTGTGTAGTTGTTGCTTAGTGAGATGCTTGTTTATTCCATATATATAGTTCAGCGAATGAATCTTCAGTAAGAGTATATTTTGCTTCATGGTGTGATTTTCTTATTTCCATTGCAGGGTTATTTACCCATTTATTCAAGCAAGATTGCCGTCAGCGTGATTGATAATGTGCTTCTCATTCATCAAGTTGATGCAAAAGTTATTATCGTGTACGACATATTTTCAGATTGCCAAGCACCAATATCAGCTCCTCTTCCTCTTCTCTTGAGGGGTTTTCCCAGAATTAACGCTTCATCATCTCAGTCCACGGGGAAAGATACGACACACATTATAGCCAATGAGTTGAGTGATCTTGAAGGAACTACCTATGGAGATGGTTGGATGTTTCTTGTTCCTGATTTTGTATGTGACACTGTTCATTGTAATTTGTGGAGAATCCATTTGGATCTAGAGGTAAGTTTGGTAATGGATTTTTATTTGCTGCAAGTTTCTTGTAGTTGATGATTCTTGTGAGGGCTCACATGTTCGCTTGGTTACAGGCCATTGCTGCCAGCAGTTCAGAAGTGCCTTCAGTTCTAGAATTCTTGCAGCGCAGAAAGTTGGAACCCGATAAAGTATTATTATTAACTTTTTGGTTGTTTTAAAGTATTATTATTGCTCTTCAAATATTGTTTGCATATTTGCATAAATCTAGTCAAGTGATAATATGTGTGCTAAGTTTGAATAATAGAATCAAGAGGCATGTCTTAACTAACAAGCCTATCTGCATTGGAAGTCACATAATCATCATTCATAATTATTACTTATTAGTTCTGCCATTCAACATGCTTTTTGATTTGTCTTTTCAGGTCAAGCAATTGTGTTTGGCTTTAACTCGCACTTTAATTTTGGAAAGGCGACCAGTGCCTGTGGTTTCTAGAGCTTTGGATGTGCTTGTTGCTTCTTTCTCCCACTCATTGAAAATTGGAAGCAATGTCCAGAGAAGATCCATTGAAGGTGATCAGTCAAATTCTGGAAATCAACGTGCTGGTGGCTCAAGAGCTATAGTTAATGAATCTATAAGTAGGGATGAACATGGCAAATCTGTTTATGGACCTACCAGAGGACTGGATAATGAATCTCAGAAATCCAAAAGTGTGCCTGTGGATAATGAATCAATTAATCGGACAACTGGTTCTGCGATGAACAGACCATCAACTTGTTCTGATTCTGAAGACAGTTCTAATCAAGATGTTACCACCCAGATCTCTGGTGCTGGTGTCGGACAGTTGTCTTCACATTCTCAAACTCTTGCAATTGGGTTAGATGCATTCAACTCTTCTGTTTCTGGTCAGCGGGAGTCTCGAGTAGTTTCCCCAGTGATTTCACCTGATGAGATGTACGCCTCTGTGTTTTCTCTTGTTGAGGAGGAGATGACTGGCGACCCTGCTTATTTAATTGCAATCATTGTCGAGTACTTCCGCAGGTATAAAATTTTAATATTTCTTTCGTCAATTTATGCCAGATATATACCTAGAAGACCTGGACAGATTCTTTGGATGTTTCCCTCCTAATTCATTTCCACGATCACAGTGCTGCTTCGGAGAAGCTTAAAGTAAATCCAAACCTAAATGTGATGATTATACAACTGTTAGCCCGCAGCGAACGCTTTGAAGAAGTGGATCTGTTTGTGGTGAATAAGGTCTGTGTACAATCTTAACTTTTTCTGAGTTTTATTTCTTATACGCTTGATACTTGGTGAATGATGAAAATTAGCCATCTGATATTGTTTTTTTTTTTTTTTTTTTTTTTTTTTTCTTTTCTAAACTCGTTGATCTATAATAGTGAAGTCCCTTCTCTTCCTAGCAGGCCTTCCTAATCTGTAGTATTCTCACATTCCGTGTGTCAAATAGTTACAGTTCTCATTTGACAAGCGACGAAGTGACATCTTACACTTGCATCCTATGTCACTTTAAACGAGTTGCTTGTGAGATAAAAGTGGATGACCTTTTGATGTATTCTTTATGTTAGTTGCTGATCGTGTTTGCCTGCTTGGTTTCCTTGGTTTTTATTTCTTTAGTTCCTTGTCAAAAGAGTTGTTTTATTTTGTCTATACAGATAGTCGAACCCTCTAAGGAAGTGGCTTTGCAACTCATAGAGTCTGGTCGTCAAAATTATCTTACAAGGAAATTGGGCATGGACATGTTACGGCTTCTTCGGCTGCACCACGATTATGTATTGCTACTAGTACAAGATGGTTACTTTCTTGAAGGCCTTACGTTTATGTTTACAGATTCAAAGATATGTGTAGGTTTCGACATGGCAGCTAGATGTAAATATCAAATATGTCAAATTATCATTTTTTGGCTTTTTTACAGATTCAAATGATATAGATGTAGGTTTTGAGGGAAACTGATTTTTTTTTTTTCATGGCAGCTAGATGTAAGCTTATCTGAATTACCAGAGACATCGTAGATTTTAGACATTGCTCTAATTAAGAACATGAATGGACGATAAAAAGCTGAATGGTTACAAAGTCTTCTTTACATTGCAGGTTAACACTGTTCGGCCTTCGTTATTTCTTGAAGCGGCTTTTACTTCTAATAATTCACAACATCTTGCAGCAGTTTTGAGGTTCTTCGCTGACTTTATCCCTGGTTTCAAGAACACATCGGATCACAACACTTATTGCCGAATTCTGAGCGAGATGAACCCGAGCTTAGCTGCTTGAGGTACGTTTATCTGAAGGTCGTTTACGTAAGAAATTTCAATCCTGTAAACCCTTCTATAATGCTTAATTTAGTAGATAAAAAACAAGAGAAATTGATTTGGCTGTGTCAACTAGGAACACGTCTGCTACTCTGCATCAAGATTTAATCGAGAGCTTCATTGTGTTAGCAATACCTCAAGAGTCCAGCAACCTCTGACCACCAAAGTTTATTATTGGACATTCTTTTTATAGGACTTTATTTTATTTCTGGTTACTGAAAGGGAGGAAAATCCAGTAAGTGGAGAGTTAGTGGAAATTGTGTCAATATGTAGGCCATTAGATTAGTCTTGTGATACGTGTGTATATAAAGTTCAATGGCTAATAATCAATTTTTTCTATATTTATATAAGATTGAATTGATCAACTCACGTAACCATTTCAATCTCATTTCTAAAACTTAGAGAAGAAGTAAAGTGCTGGAGAAACAAAGTTAGAGAAGAAGATCAAGAAATCAGCAAGGGAGTTGAAGTAGAGTTGATGTTTTAGAGTTGTTGTTCATCAAATAGGTAATTTTATTTACACTAGTAACTTAGTTTAATTTGGTGAATTCATGAAAAATATGAAGTATGGGCTGTTCTTATGTTGTGATGGGTGTCTTGAGTCTCTGGAGGTGTGGTACAAGAGAGTCCAAGGTGTTGGAGTTAGCCACGTGTGGAGAAAACTCAGAACTCAAAGTGCAGAATTTTGAGTTTTCATGTACGTAGCGCGCTAGATGTGTTAGCTAGCGCGCTGCGTGCGTGTAGCGTGCTAATCAAATTTACTAGTGCGCACATTAGGTAATTAGCTCGCTTGGTGCTCTGGCAGAACAAAATCTGTAATTTACTAAGTTAAAATTAAACACTTTAAACAAGTCCAAAACTCTAGTTTATGGTCTAAACGCACTCTAAAATCATTAACAATAGAAGCAAATGATTTGTCGGAACATTTTCCATCTTTGGTGGTTTAGATATAATCCTAGTAATTGGTCATCAAATTGTAGGTAGACTTAGGAGGGTACTTGATCAAAACATGAGTTAGTACTGGCTTTTCTTCGGTTAACTTCCTTAGGTTTGCAAGCCCCATCTGTATTAGGGAAAATTGTATTCTATATCTAGTCTGTAAAGTTGAAAAGATATAAAAATAATGCAGTTCTAGCCGAAGACACATTGCCCATGGCACCCAATGCAATTGAATCACCAGGTTTATTTATGAATGCTTTTCTTTCTCTTGGGATAAAATTACTTGTGAAGGTTTGTAAAGATACTGAGAAGAAGAGTCCCACATTTCATTTTCTTCTCCTAAACTATTGTCAGCACTGATACATCTACATACAATGACTTTGCAGGGCTTGACAAAGAAATATCTCTTTATTCAAGTCTTGTGAGGTATGTGTCCAAATTCAAATGGGACCAAAAACGAGTGTCAAAGAAGACGCTAGGGAGTAACTGGACCAGCAAAATATTTCTACAGCTCCACCACCATGTCATGATGATGGTACACTAACATAGAACACTTTTTGTTTTTACTTATGTTGTGTGAACTTTTTTCTTCTTTGAAGAAATGGAGCTAGTCCTCACTAGTTATAAATCTAACTGAGAATCATATAGTATGCTTAGAAGTTGCTTCTTTTGAGTGAAAGGGTTGATGGCTTTTACTTTTGGAAAATGATTTTTAACATCCTTTTCATACACCCATTTTATACAATGCTGATGTGGATAAAGAATTTGCTGATGTAGACAGGTTGTGGGATCCACTAATAAAAAGAATCTTCCACATTCCACGTCACCCTTTTCTCTTATTTTTGTTTTATTAAAACAAAGAAAATGATTAATTTACCCCCACACCCACTGCCCCCACCATATTCCTCCCCTAGCCACCATCACCACCACCTCACCTCTACCGACCTCCCCTTACCACAACCATCCTCCTCCAGCACCCCCTTCCCCTCCTCCTTCCTTCACTTACCATTGTCGACTCCCCTACCCAAGGTGACGGCTCCTACACCGTTGACGACTACGATGATTAGTGGTGATCGGCAGCGGGCGGCTGACCGGGGGGGAGGGCGGTGGTGGCAATGGGTGTGGGTGTGGGGATGTGGGGGTAAATTAGTCATTTTTTATTTTAATAAAACAAAAAGAAAGACAAAAAAAAGTAAATTTAGAAGAGTTTTTTTGTTTGTGAGTCCCACACCTTGTTCACATTAGCTGTATCAAAAGGCTTTTAGATTATTAGCCTTCCTTTACTTTGGCCACTATTCAGACATCAGGTTTTGCTCTCTTTACCCCATTACTTCGTTGTACCTCATTTTTGAATTTTTTTATTGCTTTTACTCCAACTTTTTGTAAATTATTCAGAAATTACCTCTCACCCTCAACGAATGTTTACCACATTTCTTACTTTCATCCCAACACCTTTTAATCATCTCTATTATTGGTTTTAGTCATTGTAAAACACTTGTACCAGGACACCAAGTTTCGTAGGACGGTAGGAGTGTTTTTTTCGTTGAACAAGGTCGGATGTTGCGGTGTCGAATCCAAAAAACGAAGAAGTGTCGCGTGCAGGGTTCGGCCGACTCCGACTCCGATCGGTCGACTCCGATCGATAATGCGAAGTGAACTCAATTTTAATTGATCACAGATGGATCCAGTCGAGACTTCTAAAGAGGTGTCGGACATAGAGGTGTCAGCCTCGTGTGTCCGACACCTCTTCAAAGCTGTCGGCCCTGAGTGGCCGACACCTGCGGGTAACAAGAACGAATGAAAAAATTTCAAAACTCCTAAAAATTACATGATAATGATAAAAAATAGTGGGTTTTGCTCGGAATCGCTCGATACTTTCGATTTCATCGAGACTATGTACTCAAAATGCAAGATTTAACCCCCAAATCGAAACTTTAAAATCAACAACAAAAATCACATACAATGCCGCCTCAAAAAAAAAAAAAAACTTCAAAAATCCTCGAAATCGTCACTAAAATGGGGTCAAACCGATGCGGTTTCGCTCGGATTTCGTCGGATTTGGTCGGTGGTGAGAATGCGATTTGAGAGATGGATGACTGAGATATGCACGGGTGGGGTGAGTGAGGTGTGGGTGAGTAAAAACTCTTTTATATAGAGGGGTAGTTGGGTCATTTCACTAAGAGTTGAAAAAGAAAATTAAAAAACAGGATAAAATGAGTAAAAAATAGGGTCCGAATAGCCTGGGCCTCTACTTTTTAGCATAAATTTCTCCTCACAGGATGAGCACTTATGTGCAAGAATGCCTTGCACTGTGAGAATTATGGTTTGAAAGATGGGGGATCCAATGTAATTGAGAAGGCAAAAGGAGGAAGTAGGTCCCATGCAAAAGTTAGATAATGTATTACACCTCATTTTCTTGATTGGTTGCCCCTCTAATTTCATGTTAGAAATGCTTTGACTGTTTTAAGAATTTAGTTTTCATAGTATCTGGTAAGGAAAGTGGGCGTTTGAATTATAGTTCACTTAACGAGGAGGGATTTAAATGATTTGGAAAATACGTCATTAGTTGCACTAAATCAAGCGTAATAGAAGAGTTTGATTTATTTATTCAACCCCAACTATTTTGAGATTGAGGCTATGTTGTAGTTGTTGGTCATCAAACATAGGATTTGAAGATTGTGACCGAAAGGAAAATTCGCTTTTTAAAGGATTTTCAGTTTTTTTACTTGAGTAGAAATCGAACCCACAAGGCCACAACCTCTTTAAACTTTTTTTTTTTTTTCAAGTGATGCTTTAATGTCTATCTCACCAAAGATACTTTGAGTGATAGAAGTACGAAAACCCAACCAACTACGTTTTAGTTGATTAATCAAACTTAATGCCCTTCAATCGTAGGTATTGCATTTGAGCTTCAGATTTCATTTATGTACAGACCTTATAAAAAGTTGGTTCGAGCTATATTAGCTCATCGGGAGCACCAATAGAAGTGCGGATATGTCATGGTATAGAAGTGTGTAAATGTGTAAAAACCAACTCCCAAAGTGTATGTTACTTGAGTTGGGCCCGGAAGACACCATTGTATATTATATGAGAGACCAACAATAATTAATTGGATGAGAAAGATATTAAAATAGTTTCACCAACTTCTTAACTTTTATATGCATAGTTATATAATTTCCCACCAACCAGCATAATGAGGAGAGACCCACAACATAATTAACTACTAAATTTTACAAATATATATAATAAGATTTTATAAAGGAGAGGAAGAGTATATATATGATCCGCTGTTATCTTTGTCGAAGTGTTGAAAGGCTTTAAACAAGTTTTCTTCTTTCTGCAGTGTATGTCTATTTATCGTGGCAGCGATGAATTTAATGCAGTAGATTTGTCCATGCTTGTCAATATCAGCCTGAAAATAATTGAGCGGAAGAGTTCAAGATGTTGAAAAAAATAAACCTTGACACTTAACGGCAGCATTTTCTCTAACAAAAAATATCTCTAACTGAATCTATTAGCTGTTGGATTTCAGATTCAGACAGTTTTCATCCCAATCTTTGAAGATCAGTCCTTGGTTCTTTAAAAGTAATGGTACCGCTTCCATCAGTGTCCATGTTGTTGAGCATTTGCCGTAAGCCTTTGATTTCTTCCTCGGTAAGATATTCTGTCATGAACTTATAATTAAAACATTCAAAATAAAATGAAAATGCGATGTACCTTCATTTGCGATTTTCATATTTCAAGTTTACGCCTTTAATCCTGATAGATGGAGACTGGATGATTTCACACAAGCAAAAGGCTAAACTTTGATCCCTTTAAATAGCTCATCCATCAAGAGCAAGATTGTTGGTATTCCATATTCATTAGCAATTAAATCAATAGCAATTAAATCTGTAACAGTTTGGAGATGAATAGACATTTGTAACCGATGTAACTTATGTGAGCCACATCATTCAAAATTAAGTCTAACAATCTCCCACTTGGCTCACTAATGAATAATTAACTTTTACTTTATATGGCAATAAGTTAACCAACTTTCACATTTATTTAAAAAATTGAATCATGGCGGCTCTTTGGACAAACATTTATTTCCAAGTATTAGAATTTTAATAATTTAAAATTAAATGTATTCCATATGAATAAACTTTTGATAAGTCATTCAGGGTCTTTCTTTCAAAAATCCCAATGGACTTTAATAATGGAATTTATGTGCACACAATAACTTTATTTCACCAACTGAAATAAAAGTAACTATCGAAAAAAGCCAAAATTTAAGAAAATCAACCAACTTATTTTTGAATACCAATGTTAGAAACATGATCCTTGTACAGAGTGGTCGGCAATCCGTTAGACATTGGATCTGCTAACATAAGATGAGTCCTGATGTGTTCAATAACGACTTCATCTTTCTTAATGTGATCTCGAACAACGAAAAACTTGATGTTGATATGTTTGCTACGACTGCCACTTTTGTTATTCTTAGAAAAGAAAACTGCGGCAGAATTATTACAATAAATCCGTAATGGCCTTTGTATGGTATCAACAATACGTAGATTTGAGACAAAATTTCTCTACAATAAATCCGTAATGGCCTTTGTATGGTATCAACAATACGTAGATTTGAGACAAAATTTCTCAACATAAGGCTTGCGCAGTAGCTTCATAACATCCAATAAATTCTGCTTCATAATGGATGAAGCAACTTTGTTTAGTGCTTACACTACCAGCAAGTACAAAGATATAACCCAAAGTAGACTTTCTAGTATCAGCGCATCCAACAAAATTAGAGTCAGAATATCCAACCACCTCCAAATGATTAGAATATCTATATGTCAGCATAAAATCTTTCGTTCCTTGAAGATACCTCATCACCTTTTGGTTGCCTTCCAATGCTTCATTCCTGCATTACTTTGATGTTTTGCATTTGTTCTCGCTCCAAATCATTTCGAGGACATTGATCCTGACTTAATTTGTCCCCTTTAATAATGGGTGCTGGTGTAGAGGCACAATGTTCCATGTTGAATCTTTTTAAGACTTTTTCAATGTAGGTTTTTTGAGAAAGTCCTAAGAACTTGTTGGACCTATCTATATGAATCTTTATGCTAATGACATAAGATGCTTCTCCCATATCCTTCATTTCAAAGTTTTGTTTCAGGAACTCTTTTGTCTCATTCAACATTCCCAAATCACTACTAGCAAGTAGAATGTTATCTACATAAAGGACTAAGAAAATGAATTTGCTCCAACTGACCTTGAGGTATATACATTGATCAACAATATTGTCCTCAAAACTGTATAAGGATATAACATTGTGAAACTTGGAATATCATTGTCGCATGCTTGTTTTAGTCCATATATAGATTTATTTAATCTACAAACTAGATGGCTATTACGTTCATCACTGAAACCTTGAGGTTGTTTCATGTATACTTCCTCATCCAATTCTCCGTTAAGAAAGGTTGTTTTCACATCTATTTGATGCAGCTCTAAATCAAAATGAGCTACTAAAGCCATGATTATCCGAAATGAATCTTTTTTTTCGAAACCGGAGAAAATGTTTCATGATAATCAATGCCTTTTTTTATATATAGCCTTTTGCCACAAGTCTGGCTTTGTATCGTTCAATGTTACCAGATGCAGTTCTTTTGGTCTTGCACACCCATTTACAACAAATGTTTGTTTTACCTGATGGTACCTTAACGAGATCCCAAACTTGATTAGAAGCCATATAAGCTATTTCTTCCTCCATGACATTGTACCATGCCGTAGAATTTCCCCTTTCATGGCTTGTGAAAACGAAATTGGATCGTAATCAAGTCCAACATTAATGTTAGATTCTTGAAGATATACAAGAAAGTCACTAGAAATTACAGGCTTTTTTACCCTTGAGGATCTCTTTAAAACTTTGGCATTTTCTTGATTTTGCAAAATAGAAGTTTTTGCTTGATCAATGATAAGTGGAGAATCTGAAATTGGTTCGTCTTCAATTGAGTTTATTCCTTGTAAGGATGTAGAAGAGGAACCAATAATATCTTGAGTTTCCTAAAACTGAAGGTTTCTAGGAAAATCACTCCCACTAAGTTCAAGATCCTCTAGAAATTTAGCATTTCTAGCTTCAACAACCTTGATAGTATGTGAGGGGCGGTAAAATGTGTAGCCCTTGGAGTTAACTGGATAGCCGATGAAAAAACCACTAATTGTTCTAGGATCCAACTTCTTTATTTGAGGATTATAAACTTTAACCTCAACTTAGCATCCCCAAACATGTAAATGTCTTAAACTGGTTTCCATCTGTTCCAAATCTCAAAAGGAGTTTTAGGAATAACTTTAGATGGAACCCTATTTAAAATATAGACAGTGGTTTTCAATGCTTCACTCCATAAAAATAAGGGAAGACTTGAATTACTGATCATGCTTCTTACCATGTCCATTAAAGTTATATTTCTCCGTTTTGCTACACCATTTTGTTGTGGTGTACTAGGCATTGTATATTGAGCTACTATGCCTTCTTCTTAGAGAAATTTAACAAATGGACCAGGCATTTGACCTTTTTGTGTACCTTTCATAATATTCTACACCCCTATCGGATCTTACAATTTTACTATTTTTGTCCTTTTGTTTCTCAATCTCTACTTTATAAATCTTAAAAGCATTTAATGCTTATTCCTTATGATTAATTAGGTAGAGATACATATATCTGCTATGGTCATCAATGAATGAGATAAAATATCTCTGACCATTCAGGTAAGGGGTGGAAAATGGTCAACAAATATCTGTGTGTACAATCTCAAGAATGTCAGAATTCCTTTTAGCACCTTTAGTGAACTTGTTTGTCTGCTTACCCTTGATGTAGTCAATACAAGTTTGAAAATCAGAAAAGTCGAGAGTTGGTAAAACTCCTCCGTTTACTAATATTTTCATTCTTGTATGGAGATATGACCTAATCTCCTATGATACAACATAGATGAGTTCTTATTAACAATACTTCTTTTTGTGCCACTAATATCATGCAAGAATAATAGATTGCATTCATAGTTAGGAGATAAAAGCAATTTGAACAAACCATCCACAATTAATGACTCCATTACCAAGTAAAATATTGTGCTGGAACAACTTAAAATAGGAGTTCTCAAATAGAAAAGTAAAGCCCAAAGGCAACAACTTTGAAATTGAAATAAGGTTCCTACTAAAAGATGGGACATAAAAGGTACTGTCAAGAGACAACTCAAAACCAGACTCTAAAACTAATTTAAAAGTTCCAACACCATCGACTTGCGAACATATCTTGTTGCCAGAATATATATTGCATTCATTTGGCTTCAGCATCCTTAGGTTTTGGAAGCCCTGCATGACATTAGCAACATGGATTGTAGTGCCTGAATCAATCCACCATGTATTGTTTGGTACATCAATTACATGAGATTGAAAACTCACAAAAGAGAAAGACATACCTTTCTTCTCAAGCCAGTTCTTATACTTCAGACGTGCTTTCTTAAGGTGTCCCTTTTTCTTACATAAGAAACAAGTGATAGGATGCCCTTCTTTCTTCATGGGCATCTTGTTCTTCTTAAAAGTTCCACCTTTTACTTTCTTTGCATTTCCTTTAGTATGAATTGTAAAGTGACCACTCTCAACCTTCTCATTTTTCAGCCTCTCTTCCTCTTGAACACACAAAGTGAGCAACTAATTGACACTCTACTATTCCTTATGTATGTTATATGATTTTTTAAAGGGCCGAATTGTATGGGAAGGGAATTCAGTATGAAATGCACAAGAAATTGCTCAGTCATGTCAATCTCCAATCGCTTCATTTGAGCATCAAGATCCCTCATTTCCATAATGTGTGACCTCACATTTTTGGAATCATCAATAGTCATTCCAAAGGACTTCTTAATAAGTGTGTTGGCTAAGGCCTTATCTGAGGTTGCAAATTGCTCCTCAATAGCCTTAAGATAGTCATTGACCTTGGGACAATCAGGAATAGACCCCTTTATACTTTTCGAGATGTATGACTTAAGCATCATAAGACTTAAACGATTAGATCATTTCCATTTGTCATATGCTACCACTAGAACATTTTTGGCCTTTAATAGAGGTTTTAAAACCTCTATTAAATAGAGTGTTATTAAATATCATGTGAAAATGTGTTACGTTTTAATTTTTAATACATGTATTACATAGAGGTTTTTTAAAACTCCTATCAATTAGGTGTTATTTAATAACACCCCCTTTAATAGGGGTTTTAAAACCTCTATTAATTAAATACCGAAACTGTTCTAGTAGATGATAGCAACAACAACAAAACAAGACCTCAATCCAAATTTAGTAATTCGAATCAGCTGCATTGATTAAACGCTTCATCTTTCGTGTTAGATTTTTCAATTAACAACATGGCAAAGATGGGCAGCAGAGCTTAGGGTAGAGCAAACCTTGAAGATATGCTTATGCTCAAGCTTGCATATACAAGCATACGTTTAGCTTCATAAACCCATGACTCACTCTGAACTAGTAAGTGCACTTCAAATCCCTCGAGCAAGATCCACTCACTTGTACCGCCTAATGCGCCTATTGGTACACAATGGCTTCTTTGCACTGCAAAAGGTTCATGTTCATGAATATTTACAAGAACAACAAGAAGGAGAAGGATATGTGCTCACGAAAATTCTACTCTCCTACTAAAGAATCACTGGCTGTTTTCAAAAGTACTCCTAGGCCCTGAGCTTTTTCAGCCATGGCAGTCTTTGAGTGGTTGGTACAAGGGAGGCAATGGCGCCAACTCGTCGTTTGAGGCTGCACATGGGAAGAGTCTTTGGGAATTTGGACTTGAAAACCTTGATGTTTGCAACATGTTCAATGAGGCCATGGCTGCAGACTCTACAGTTATATCAAGTGTCCTTGTCACAAAGTGCAAGGACATTTTCCATGGGCTGACAACTTTAGTTGATGTTGGTGGTGGGATTGGAGTCATGGGCAGGGCCATTGCGGAAGCCTTCCCACATATTAACTGCTCAATTCTTGACCTCCCTCATGTTATGGCTGCCTGCGAAGGAAGCGAGAACTTAGAGTTCGTAGCGGGAGAAATGTTTCAGGCCATCCCTTCTGCTGATGCAGTTCTTCTCAAGGTATATATGGATAGATTGTTTCATCTCTTTAAATGAACTAGTTGTTCTTTAGAGAGAATAAGCTCTTTTTCACTTTAAAACATTTTCATTTTTGAGTTAGATTTAACACTTGTGCTTATGACTAATACTTATTTGAGCAATGGAAATAGTGGGTTTTGCATGATTGGAGCAACGAGGATTGCTCGAAGATATTTAACCGATGTAGAGAAGGTATTGCTTCGAAAGAGAAGCTAAGGGAGGAAAGGTGATAATTATAGACATGGTACTGGATCCCAATGGAGGCACGCGTGAATCAGTTGAGTTGCAGCTCTTTCTTGATTTGCAGTTGATGGTAAACAAAGAACTGAGAGCGAATGGAAGAAGTTGTTCGTGGAATCTGGCTTTGCTTCCTACAAGATAACTCCCGTTCTAGGTTTCAAATCCATCATTGAAGTATTTCCTTGAGCACACCCTTTCTTGTTCTTGATTTGTAACTACAATTACTCTTTTCGTTATGTTGGTGTAATGTTTTAAATTCTTCATCTGCTATTTCAATCCTACATTGAAATTTTTTATTTGAACTCTTATGCCTAGAATAAGGAAGCATGTTTTGAGAATGAGATATTTAGCATTTTAGGACATAAAGGAAACAAACCATCCATAAGAAGAAACATAAGCTACAAATTTTCTTGACAAAAAGATGCATTACAAAGAGAATCAACTGTGCAGATTAATTGACAAACTGATGTTTTCAGTGTGTTTACAACAGTTATACAAACTAATTGACAAAAAACATAAAATCAATCAACATTATAATCAAATAACTACCCACATTGTAATTTCGAGAATGGTAAAAAATAATGGTAAAAAGTTTTACCCATGGTTAGCTCGCACATATATACACACACGCGCACGTGCCTCGTGCTAAGTGTGCCTATAAAAGCGCCTAAAATGCGTCATGTGCGCCCCGCGCGCGTGTGGCTCCCTCTTTGCATAACACTTGTGTTTTTCTTTTACACACACTGTAGTGCAAGAGTATATATATACTCTTTAAACTTGAAGTTTCTAACCAATGCGAGACTAAACATTTCTTTTGAAAATGTCCAACATTCACTTGGTATTCTAAGAAGCAAGATATTGTTGCACAATCCACCGCAGAAGCTGAATTTATTGCTGCTACAGCTGCTGCGAATCAAGCATTGTGGCTTAGGAAAGTGTTGATTGATCTAAATTTGAAGCAAGAAGGAAGTACAGAGGTGTTTGTGGACAATCAAGCAGCAATCGCTATCTCAAACACTTCAACATCAAATTATTTTTTCTCGCACCCCACCTATTAATGAAGGCACCCAGATTAGACAAATTGATGTACTGGGCACCCGAAAATTAAACCCAAAATACCAAAAATACCCCTAGAAGGAGGATCAATTAAGTTGAAGTACTCTCCAAAATCGTGTTTTCGTGTCTCGCAGTAGAGGTCGATTATCAACTCGCCTCGCATGCGAGACATCTTCACCAAAGCCTTACCGACAAGCAAGTTTGAATTCATGAGAGAAAAGCTTGGAGTGTGCAGCGCACCCGAGACAAAAACTTCTCCCAACCATAAAAACACAAAAAATCTGCAAAATTACCTCAAGCAAGGAGGAGTGTTGAATTTTGCCTCAGCTACTCCCGATTTGTGATTTATTTGTCTAACTTAGTCTAATGTTACAGATGTGCTGAAGGGAGGATTTAAGTTACTTCCTTGTTTTTAGCTTAGTTTCTTTGACTAACTTAGATCGTTGTGTTTTTAGTTATCAGGTTGTAGTGGCATTATTTTAGGAGTAGTTTCCTTATTTTCTGATTTTCAGTTAGTATTTTTTGTGTATTTAAGCTATTCAACTTAAATAAAATTAGTAGACTAGTATTTCTTCAGTTTTGCATGATTGGAGCAACGAGGATTGCTCGAAGACATTTAACCGATGTAGAGAAGGTATTGCTTATAAAGAGGAGGGAGGAAAGGTGATAATTATAGACATGGTACTGGATCCCAATAGAGGCACGCATGAATAAGTTGAGTTGCAGGTCTTTCTTGATTTGCAGTTGATGGTAGAGGTGGATGGGAAACAAAGAACTGAGAGTGAATGGAAGAAGTTGTTCACGGAATCTGGCTTTGCTTCTTACAAGATAACTCCCGTTCTAGGTTTCGGATCCATCATTGAAGTGTTTCCTTGAGCAAACCCTTTCTTGTTCTTGATTTGTAACTACAATTACTCTTTTCGTTATGTTGGTGTAATGTTTTAAATTCTTCATCTGCTATTTCAATCCTACATTGAGATTTTTTATTTAAACTCTTATGTCTAGAATAAGGAAGCATGTTTTGAGAATGAGATATTTAGCATTTTAGGACATAAAGGAAACAAACCATCCATAAGAAGAAACATAAGCTACAAATTTTCTTGACAAAAAGATGCATTACAAAGAGAATCAACTGTGCAGATTGATTGACAAACTGATGTTTTCAGTGTGTTTGCAACAGTTATACAAACTAATTGACAAAAAACAAAAAATCAATCAACATTATGACATAGAGTTAACGATCGATCATGTCGTTTGTTCTTCCATGCTGCTTTAATTCTCCAAAGCAGATCTTCTACATATGGGACATGTATTGTTTACTATCAACCAATCTTTGATGCAATTTATGTGGAATTCATGTCCACAACTCAGACTTCCAATCTTCTCATCCACTTTAAATCCGTCCTGTAAATCACAATCCGAAAAACCCTTTCAACGACTTGCTCGGAGTAAAACTTAAAAAACAATTGCATTTGAATTCGAAGCATCCTCAAGAGAGCAATAGGAAAGAAAAAAAGAAAAAAAAAAAGAAGAGAGCGATATTGAGCAGCTTGTACAATTACTTACTATGCATATGCTACAGCTTTCAGCCTCTTGAGAAAATTTATAATTTCTTGTCTTTAAAGATTTCAGTATCGCCTCTTCGGACCACCCGCTTTTCCTTTCCCTGGATTGTTCCTCGAAGAAGCTCCTATGTTGGACAGCCATCATATATTCATCTGATGAGAAGATCCTACCACCTTGCTGCAATTGCAAATCAAAATTATATTGTAATAACTCAATATATAAGAGAATGCCTATTTAGTGAGTGCAATTGAAAAATAATTTAGTGCTTCACTATCAAAGTCGACCTTGGTAAAAGAAATACCTGAATCGGATAAGGCCGAAATCGCACTCTTGAATTCCTCCATCCAAAACTATAGGAGTCTGGACGAGCATCGAATATGACAACATCCTGTAATTAAGAGAAGCAATTAGCATTAATTAAAGCTTATCCTAGTTCATAAACAAGTATCACTGACTTCAAAGAATCAATAATTGTAATGAAATACACAAAATCCAAGGCTATGAAAGAAGAAAATTACATCAATAAGTTGAGTAGGAAGAAAACGAGGAACTTGTTGAGCATCTCGATGGCCGCCATTAATGCTTTGCCTTACAGGGAACAAAGTACCTCTGCGATGGGTTTCATGATGTCCTATGCTTCGCCTCAAGATCGAATCAAACGAAGTAGAGAGAAGGGCATCATTAACAGGATACAAGCTCATTGTGTTTGTGAGTTAAATGGCAAAAACAGCAGAACCTGATCGATTGTATAAAAGGCAGAAAAATTAAAAGAGCAGATCTATGTATGTGAATTTTGGGATTCTCTCTATATGTGTCTTATATAGCCAATTGAATGCATGTGTACTCCTAATACAAATCTTAATCGAACAACTAAGGACTTTCTAAATCTAATCTAATTCTTGTCGAATCCAAAATTATCCATTTTTTAAATCAGATTGGGTGAACCGGGCGGTCTAGTTTAGTTGTAATTTGGCGGGAATATCAACCTTCATGTTTATAGCTTATATATGACGCAACAACAAGCAATCAAACCCAATCCAATTCATCAAGAATTCAACACACTTTCATATACGCAACAACAAGCAAGAACCATATGTAATTTCATATCTTCAATTCCATAATTCTCATTTCTCTCATCCACACCATTCATTCCTTCAATTAATCAAAGAAGAGTTCAACTTTTCGATTCTGCAAATTAATCCTTGATTCAATCAATGAGTGGGAGCTGATCGATCAATGTATCCTGGCGGGGATACTCGCGAGACGAAGGAGCTTTGGGATATAGTTGCAGGGCCAGATTCTCGTGACGAGGTATATCGATCTTGTTTTCTTCAATATTTGAGTTCAGTCAGGAGAATGGGTTCATATTTCATTTCCTTTTAATGTAAAGTTTTCAATGCTACTAGGGACAATATAGTACTTACAATTGAGTTTTGTGTTGATGAGTGTGGATTTCATTGTAGTTCTAATAGGATCGACTGATTAGTACGTCTTTCTAATTAATGGAACAACATATTGAGTCAAGATCTGATGAGGAGACCAATATAAGCTTGCAAGGATTTGGTCGACAAATGGGTAATGCCAGATTAATAGCTTAATCCATTTATCTTGTACTAGCTAGAAAAAACTTTCTCCATCTAGATAGCGAGATTAATCGCTTGACAATTTGTTTTGATGTTACTAATAATTTGTAAAACTCTGCAGAGTCGCCCTATATTTAATTAGTAGGAGCACAAGGTTTGAGGACATGAGAAATATTGATGAAGAGAGGGTTCTTTATCAAAGGCCAGCAGCCAACAAGTAATTATTTAGTCGCGCTCTATTGCTTTGACATCTTAATGGTTTCCTATAAACTTGAATTAAATGTGGTCTCTCTTGTTTCAAATTTGCTCGAGTTTCTTATTTTTCTTCGACTTGGGTGGTCATCTATAGGCCAGTGATCTGTATCAAATGGAGAGAAGATGATCTTGATTTAGCTGAGTTTTCAAGGTATGATGCTATTGTTGCTTCTTTCTTTATATTGATTACCTTAGCATATATTGGTTGTTTTTGCTGACCAATTTGTTGACTTACAGTAGGGGAAAAAAATCCATCCAGCCATCTTCGAGACAACATGTTTACAGGCCGGAAGCTTCTACAATGGATTATGTTATCCGTCCTCATTCGAAGATTGACCCGGATGAAGTTAGAGCAAGAGCAAAACTTGCTGTATGTAGTCAACAACCGGTTGAAGGTTAGTGATGCATTGATTATTTAAAATTTCTATTAAGGTCCATATATATAAGGCATTCATTTTTTTTTTTTTTTTTATTTGTCAAGAATAACTTAAAAGTTGCAAAGGCTAATCAAAGTGTTTTGCTGCAGATAAAGAATAAGTTGCAGCAGTTGAAAGCTCCAATGAAGAGAAAGCTTCAAGTAATAAAGATCAGTGTGGAGGGACGGGGAATGTTGCGAGGCGAGAAGAGTTTGAAAGGAAGTATCGGCTAGAGATTTAGGATAGTGATAGCCTCTCAAATGCCACGAGTTTTGTTCTTTGCAATTCTCTATTTTGATCCGTGAAAGCTCTATTCCAATTTCGGTTCCTACCAAGCATTTAGCGTTTTGGATTTTCCATCCCTTAAGCCTTATAAGCTAAGGCGTGGGAATGTTTTTTTTTTTTTTTTTTTTTTGTCTTTTTTTTTTTTTTCTGCATTGTTGTTATTAATGACCATATAGATCCTAACTTAATTGCATTTCGGCGATTCTCTTTCTCAAATGTATAGAAAGAAATAGAATCCATACAGATTGAATAGAATTATGCAGTGCTGTAAATGCATTACAAAGTGAATGGACTATACAGAATGGGAACCAAGAGCACAAATGAAGCTGAGCTAGAATCAGAAGCATAAAGTACAACAAAGTCATGTCGGATTACAAAGAACAAAAAAACAATCAACAATACGACAAGGAGTCGACAATTATGTTACTTGTTTTTCCATTTGCTGGATTTGACCTCGGAATTACAATGAATCAATGAGTGAGACGAGCATAATACTTGTAAAGTACAGCAAAGCCATACCTAATTAATGCATCATCATTCATGCTTATACGACCTCGGAAAAACTTTCATTTGTTGGATTTGCTTAACTTCATTGCAAAAGCTAGTTAAAACCTAAAAAATATTGACACCAATAAGAAATTAAAACGCTAAGGCACCGTGAAAAAGAACAGATTCTAACTCTTAAAATAGCATTATGTTCAGCTTTTTTTTTTTTTTTACCATTAATTATGTGATGACTGCATAACTTGCATATGACCTGATCTAAGAATCTAATTCGTTTTAGATTTTTTCTGGTTGTAGTGAAACATTAACATTCTTCGGGAATTGGCTAGTTCTGTTTGCTGATCATGCTTAGGGACTCAAACTGCGTTAAAAAGACATTTTTTTTGGCAATTCGGCTTATGCATGCCTAAAAATCTTGAGCTGACAGAATGTGAGAATAGTAGAACTTTGACATCATGTTAGAACCTGCTTTGTCAACTACTATTTGCACAATGATGTATGAAATCAACTGAGCTTTGCCACCATGTTGGAAACCTGTGGACAGAACATAAAAATCACCGATACCACGGATATGAATTTATGAATATGAAACATCTTTTCCTCTAATATCAAAAACCATTGCAGATGGGATAATCCCATCTTAGTTCACTTCCTAATCTTTCTCAAATATCAAAAACCAAATCTTAATCAATTTAGTATTGGAATAGCAGGTTTAGGATTTTTAGAGACAATATATTGGGATATAGCAGTAACCATGACATCAATTAGTGACTTATCTTCACCTCTCTCTCCTGTCCCCACCAATTAAAATGTGTTGGATAGCTCCAACAATCAAATCATTTTTCTCTGTTCTAATTATTTTCTCATCAACATCTCGTCCAACTTATATTAGAATGTGGAACGACGAGGGGCACTGGAGGCGGTTTTGGGTCACCATCACTACTCTCCGTGATGGTGGAGTAAATTAAAATACAAGAATCAGCTTTCAACTGAACCTACAACATCGTACTCGATTCAAGGAAAGGATGGGGAGCACTCCTACAAGCCTTAGGAGGAGAAGGACATGAAGCTACGGGCAGAGGATATCAAAATTGGTGATTGAAGAAATGTATGAAATCACACTAAAGATAGTAAAGACAGTGATGGGAAGCCAAAAGGAATTCAAGAATAAATGAAATGCAAAGCCAACAAGTTTTGGTTCAATTAAGCCAAGCAACACTACCATACTACACTAGCACATATTCATACTAATTGTAACTAAATAAAAACAAAGATGACAAACCAAAAAATTAGAATATTAAAAGGGATCTAATAAATCTAAATCCGTATATGCACAAATATGGATGAGGTTTGTATTTATTTCTTTCATGACTATTGTCTTCTCATACCATTTGAACAACTATCTTATTTTTTAATTATATAACACTGAAGTCATCATGAGAGTTTAGACTAAGCAATTAAAACAATGAGAGTTGTAAAGTAATAGTTATTCATTTGTTCCAAACTTTTCCTTTTGTATTAAGAATCTCCTAACATGCTTGTTTTTGGAGTCGTCTTGTTAATGCTAATAGCACAAAACATGAACAAGGGATCTTAAAAGTTGTTAGGGCATGTGCCCTAGGTCAATCTACAAACATTGTTTATCCTATGATTTTAGTTAATAAAATAGAGATTTTATTTGTTGTTTTATTATAAGTGATTGCATGTTTACCTTATAGTAAGATTCATGAGTATTTGTTGAAATATCATAAATGTCCATAGTCGGTCATTATACAAGGAACTATAATGAATTAAGACTAGTGTGAATCTTGATTGATGGTCATGTGATGATCATGCGTATAGAGATACGAATCAAGATCATGAGTACTTGTTATGGAATAAGGTATCTTGAACCGACCCGCTATGAGAACACCACATGGATTAAATCATAGGTGTTACTCATGATAGATATATCATTTAGTCATTCAATTTGATATTACCATAGACTTCAATATTATGAGCATGATAATTTGACACAATCGAATGTTGTCTTTAACCTGGACAATTATAAAGATTGTGATTGGTTACCGTGCGAATAATATGTGAAGGTGTGTAATCAAGATATAATTTGTCACTCTCGTATAGAGAGAGATATCAATGCATCCCTCGATAAGATAGATCGATAATGGCCAAGTCCATGTGAATTTATATGATCAATGTCACTTGGATGTTTTTCATTTACCTAAAGATCAAGACTAGTACGATTGAACATTAAGGGTGACTTTCTATGTCTTATGTTTAATCAAAGGATATCACACGACAAAATGATATGATATACGTTATTAATTAGGTTGTATCGATGTTGATATTCATGCTACTTGGGTAGTCATAATGCCATGCTAGAGACCGCTTATGACTTGTGTACCAAAATGGTTTTGGTTCACTCGCTAACGTCGCATAAACCTATTGGGTCGCACACAAAGAATAGATTTGCACAATTTCAATTGGTCCAGAGTAATAAATTTTATATGATAAAATTCATGACATAAAATCCCTTACGATTTGTTATATGGTAACTTATTAATAGGGGCGTATGCGTAATTTGCTTAAAACCGCTGTAAATACAATAGTTGTATTACGAATAAGATTTTAAGTGAGGGCTTATCTACATATATAAATAAAGGGTGGATCCCTAAAAACGAATAAGATTTCGTTTTACAATTTTTCGAGTTCTCTGGATTTAGGGAGAGAAAGAAAAAACATTTTTCAATTTCTCTTGGGGCTAGCACTCCAAATTGTGGTCACTTTGTTCGTGTGTGGATTTCGATAGAGATGCGCACTTGAACGTCTTTAAAATCGAACAATCAAAAGAAAATCACGGAATAAGGTATGATTTACTTTCATAGATTTAGTTTAATGGAACTTATTTTCGATCTTATTGGGGTTTTCAAAATTTGTTTTGAATTTTCCGTCATGCGTATGAACCCCAAAAACACAACAATTGGGATATCTTTTGTGTCTATTCAGTAAGCGAGGAGTCGGGGGTAGAGTGGTGGTTATCGAGGATATATGGGCCAGCTACGAGTGGGGGGAGAAAGGAGTTTTGGGATGAGTTGGGAGATTTGTATGGGTTGCGTTGTCCTAATTGGTGTTTGGTGGGGGATTTTATCATCACGAGGTTCGTGGTAGAGAAATCGATTAGTGTTAGGTTGACAAGAAGCATGGTTTACTTTGATCAAATAATTTAGGAATTGGGGTTGATTGACCCACCGTTGCTAAATGGGTTATTTACTCGGTCGAACTTTAGGGAACAACTGCAAGATTGGATAGATTTTGTTGTGAAGTGTGGATGACCATGCATGTACACCAACATATTGTGTAGTTATGTACTTCCATTGGTTTGTGTATTGTCATGTTCTTTGTAACCATTTCAATGTACATGGGGTGTATGTTTTAGTCCCACATTGCTAAGGCACATTTGTCATCATACCAAATGGCCTATATAAAGGATACTAACTTCATTGTAAGAGCACACCAAGTTAAATGAAAACTTCTCATTCCAACTATCTTATTTCTTCTTTCTCTTTTGTAGTAGTATAAGTTCTTAGTATTCTAATTTCCTTCTCTATTTTTTAGCAAGTTCCAACTTAGTTTACAACACGTTATCAAGCACGAGCTTGCTCTAGCATTAAGGAGATCTTGAAGTTCAAGAAGGCTTGTTAAGTAAAGAAAGCTAGGAAGGTATAACTTTTAAATAAGTTCAATTTACTTCTATATTATCATGGTTGCTTCCTTTTATCTATGCATACTTTATTCATATATTATGCATTATAGCGTCACCGATTGCGAAAGTATGCTCAGTAGTTGCGTCTCGTACGATCTTCTACATCGAAATCAAAAGTCAATATGTGACATAACTAGTTTTCTCTTAAAACTACAAACGATTAGTTATTGTTATATTCTTGATTTTATAATACAAATCATGCTATAAGTTTGAGTTGATAGTGGGTAAGCTTTGTCCCTGGTAAAGCTAAACATTGAAAGGGAGACGGGTTATCCCGTTCGAGGAGGCATGGCATTAAGCAGACTTTGTCTCGCCACCCAACCTGGAGGTTGTCCCACCAACTCATACGAATAGTACATTTGATTATTAATAAATCAAGTTGTGAACATATACTTAATCATATGTTATGTTTTTTTTTACATAAAAGAAAATAGAAAATTATTTTATATTTACTTTCAAAATATTAATCAATCATAGTTGAATTTGTTATCTTATTATAATTCTTGTCATGATAATTAAATATTACAAATTATGAATAAAGCTTGTATCCATGCGAGGTTGTATGTTGTACACAATCATTCACAAATTTCTCTTTAGAGATTTGAAAAGTGAATATTTCACTTTATATATATTTTCACCTTATGGAGTTATATATATACATACCAAAAGGGTAATGCTCCAAAAAGCTCAAAATGAGCGGCTGGGTCTCATGCTACAAAATTTAATCAGATCAAATATTAATTATAATTCCACAATTTTAATTACCTCTATGTTGAGGCTATGTGGAAATATGACCGATGAGACAATAAAAGGGTCACGTGGCCCGCCTCGATTTATTGCGCAACAAATATCGAGTGCGCACGTCAATCCAATAAATATTAAGGATTGATTTCTTATCTCATGGTAGTTGAGTAAAATAATGAGATATTATAAATATAATATCGCTCCCGTCAATTAGTTGAGCTTCAAATTAAGAAGCATATGTTGCATATAATGATCATGATCGCAATAATAAATTTATGGACGTGGAAAAGGTGAAAATATCAGGTAAAGGTCGTATTGACAATTCCACCAAAAAAAAATTGGAATAAAAGTGGTGCACCACTACAAAGGGCAAATAATTATTGACAATGAGCGCTCATAATTGTGACATTTTTTTTTAGTCATATATGAAAGGCTATTTTGCCTAAATATTGTCATATATATGCCCGAATATTTTTGTGACCTTTACCATGCCTTCAAAATCAAAGGCAAAATATTATGAATTTTATCATTGAAATATGACTCTTTTTCTGATTTGCCAAACATTATTTGTCCGATGGATCAACAAATCTTGTGTTCAAGTCATGAATCAAATAAGAGCGATATATGCCTTGCCGATTGTGCTACAACGCATACAATCCTTAAAAACAGAGAATATTTCTCCAATTTGAACTTAGCTTTGAGGCTAATGTTCAAACAATATCTCGCATCTCCAATTTGATTAATGGCTCTAGAAGAGCAAATATTATGTTGCCTGGGGAACAACAATTCATGTTGACAATGCCTTATACTCAAAAAATCCGTAAGAAATTTACTGAGCTTTAAAGATATTCGACAAAATGGATATCACATTGAAACCGTGAACGAAAATAATAGAGAATTTCTCTATGTCACATTGGTTTCAAATGGGAAAAAAAGAAGTGTTAGAAAAATTCCCAGCTTTATCATCTCGGATTATATTTTACTCATATAAGGCATGTCGAAACGAATGTCGTCTTGAATAAGAAAATTAATGATCCAAAGACATTCATTTTATGGCATGACCGGCTTGGTCATCCAGGATCATCAATGATGCGAAGAATAATTAATAATTCGCATGGACATCCTTTAAGGAGTCACAAAATATTTTCAGATGGTGATTATAATTGTGCTAGTTGTTCTCAAGGTAAATTGATAGTTAAACCATCCCCAAGTAAAATTGTTGTGGAATCCCCAGTTTTCTTAGAACGCATTCAGAAGACATATGTGGTCCTATTCATCCTCACTTTGTGGACCATTCAGATATTTCATGGTTTTGATAGATGCATCAACTAGGTGGTCACATGTTTGTTTGCTTTCAGTCCGCAATGTTGCATTTGCTAGACTTTTAGCATAAATCATTAAGTTAAGAGCACAATTTCCTCGACAACCCAATCAAGACCATCCGTCTTGATAATGCCTGGGAATTTCAATCTCAAGCATTTAGAAATTATTGCATGTCTATAGGAATTACCATTGAACATTATGTTCCACATGTGCATACCCGAATGGTTTGCGAATCTCTTATCAAACGCATTCAATTAATTGCCAGACCTTTAATCATGAGAACTAAGTTATCAACTTCAGTTTGGGGACATGCAGTCCTTCATGCAGCATCTATCATTCGTTATAGACCTACTGCATACCATGAACATTCCCCCATGCAACTCATTTTAGGTCAACAACCAAATATTTCACACTTGAGAATTTTTGGTTGTGCAGTGTATGTTCCTATACCACCTCCAAATAGAACTAAGATGGGCCCACAACGAAAACTTGGGATTTATGTTGGATTTAACTCATCGTCCATTATAAGATACCTTGAGCCCTTAACAGGGGATTTATTTACTGCACGTTTTGCTGATTGTCACTTTGATGAAGCAATTTTCCCACCATTAGGGGGAGATAAGAAGTCAATTCAAAAGGAATGGCGCGAAATTGCTTGGAATGCATCAACTTTATCACATTATGATCCACGCACAAATCAGTGTGAACTTGAAGTTCAAAAGATCATTCATTTGCAACAAATTGCAAATCAATTACCTGATGCATTTAATGATGCAAAACAAGTGACAAAATCACATATTCCAGCTGTAAATGTTCCTGCAAGAATTGATGTCTCTATGCAACAAAATGCACAAGAACCAACGAAACGCTTAAAGCGTGGAAGACCAGTTGGTTCAATGATACAATTCCTCGAAAGAGGAAAACGGGAGTAAAAATAAATACAAATCAAAATACTCCCGAGAAAGCACAAGAATCCTTTGATAAGGGTTTTTCGAACAAGTTGATTCTCGATGAGGAACAACTTCCTCTAGAAAAGAGGAAAAATATGAAAATAATGAGATCTCAATAAATTATTTAAACTCTGGTAAGATTTGGGATCGAAATAAAATTGTTCATGATGATATATTTGCTTTCAATGTGTCCTTTGAAATATGTGAAAATGATGATGATCCAGAACCACGATCAGTGGACGAATGTCGAAAAAGACCTGATTGGCAAAAATGGCAAGATGCTATCCAAGCAGAGCTAAACTCGTTAAGGAAACGAGAGGTTTTTGGACCAATTGTCCAAACGCCAGATGACGTAAAACCTGTTGGATATAAATGGGTATTTGTACGAAAGAGAAACGGAAAAAATGAAGTTACAAGGTACAAAGCAAGACTTGTAGCTCAAGGTTTCTCACAAAGACCTGACATCGATTATGAGGAAACATATTTTCCGTTATAGATGCAATCACATTTCGGTTCTTGATAAGCCTTGCAGCTTTCAAGAAGGCTTGATATGCATTTAATGGATGTCGTTACAGCATATCTGTACGGATCCCTAGACAGTGAGATATATATGAAAATCCCTGAAGGATTTATAATATCCGAAGAAATAAAATCAAAACCTCATAACATGCATTCTATAAAATTACAAAGGTCTTTGTACGGATTGAAACAATCCGGACGAATGTGGTACAAACGCCTTAGTGATTATTTACTGAAAGAAGGATATGTAAATAATCCGCTTTGCCCATGTGTCTTCATTAAAAGATCATCAACAGGATTTGTGATTATTGCTGTATATGTTGATGATTTAAATATAGTGGGAAACCACGACGACATCGTTAGAACATCCGAATACTTGAAAAAGGAATTCGAGATGAAAGAACTTGGAAAAACAAGACTTTGTCTTGGTTTGCAAATTGAACATTTTTCAAGTGGAGTACTTGTCCATCAATCAAATTATATTGAAAAAATATTAAAAAGATTTTATATGGACAAGGCGCATCCATTGAGCTCTCCAATGGTTGTCAGATCACTTGAAGTGGATAAGGATCCATTTCGACCTCATGAAAGTGATGAAGAGCTACTTGGTCCGGAGGTACCATATTTAAGTGCAATTGGTGCACTTATGTATCTTGCAAATTGTACAAGACCTGACATTGCTTTTGCTGTCAACCTACTTGCAAGATACAGCTCATCACCAACTCGAAGACATTGGAATGGTGTTAAACATATTTTCCGATATCTTCGAGGAACAAGTGACATGGGTTTATTCTACTCGAGAGGGGTAAAATTGAATCTACAAGGTTATGCTGATGCTGGATTTTTATCTGATCCCCACAAGGCCCGTTCTCAAACGGGATATGTATTCACATGTGGTAATACTGTTGTATCATGGAAGTCAGTAAAGCAAACTATGGTTGCTACTTCTTCCAACCATTCTGAAGTACTTGCAATTCATGAAGCAAGTCGTGAATGTGTATGGTTGAGAAATATGATTGAACATATTCAAGAATCATGTGGATTGCCTTCAATAAAAGATTCTCCAACCATATTATATGAAGATAACGCAAAGATGTATTGCACAATTAAGTGAAGGATTCATAAAAGGGGACAGAACAAAACATATTTCACCAAAATTCTTTTATGCGCATGAGCTTCAGAAGAATGGTGAAATTGATGTCAAGCAAATCCGATCGAGTGATAATCTTGCTGATCTATTTACAAAAGTCTTACCAACTACGACATTTAAAAGGCTTACATATGGTATTGGCTTGCGTAAACTTAAAGACATTGCAAGCAAAGAAACTGAACAAGTTTCACCCATGTTCACATGAGGGGGAGTTATTGATTAGTGTATTGCACTCTTTTTCCTTAGCTATGGTTTTATCTCATTGGATTTTCCTAGCAAGATTTTTAATGAGGCAATCTTAACAATATTATACCCGTCTTAATATTTATGAGAATAGTGTACTCTTTTTCTTTTACTATATTTTTTCCCACAGGGTTTTTCTTAGTAGAAGTTTTAACGAGGCACAATCTCTAAGCAAGTGTCATCCAAGGGAGTGTTGTGAAGTGTGGATGACCATGCATGTACACCAACATATTGTGTAGTTATGTACTTCAATTGGTTTGTGTATTGTCATGTTCTTTGTAACCATTTCAATGTACATGGGGTGTATGTTTTAGTCCAACATTGCTAAGGCACATTTGTCATCATATCAAATGGCATATATAAAGGATACTAACTTCATTGTAAGAGCACACCAAGTTGAATGAAAACTTCTCATTCCAACTATCTTATTTCTTCTCTTCTCTTTTGTAGTAGTATAAGTTCTTAGTCTTCTAATTTCCTTCTCTAATTTTTAGCCAGCTCCAACTTAGTTTACAACAGATTTATGTTTATTAAGGAAGGGGGTGAGTTTTTTTGGGGATGCAAGGCAATCACTTGGATGTAGAGTGACATCTGATCATACACCAGTTATTGTGGATTCCGGGCCTATCAAATGGGGGCCACCTTCTTTTCGATTCGAAAACATGTGGTTGAGACATAAAGAGTTGAAGGATAAGTTCAAAAGTTAGTGGCAGATGACTCAAATAAGGGAGGGGAGTGGTTATAATTTCATGAGGAAACTAAAGCTTGCAAAGGAGAGTATCAAAAAATGGAACCGGGAAGTTTTTGGGTCCATAAAAAAAGTGAAATACAACAAGGCATTGAAAGGCTGGATAGTGATGAAGCAGCATGGAATTGGGGGAATGAGAAGAAACCAGCACGACAATCGTTAAAGAACATATTGGAGGAGGTCCTTAGATGCGAGCAAAGAATGGTGCGACAGATAGCTAAGATCAAATGGTTGCGGGAGGGTGACGTAAACACCAAGTATTACCACCGAATGATGAGCTCGAAGAAGAATAGAAACTATATTAGTCGGTTGCAAGACGGGGATGGAAATTTTCATGAGAATGAGGAGGACATCAAGAATTGGGTGTTGGGTTTCTACACCGAGCTATATTTGAACCAAATGGAGGATGAATGGGATGTAAGCAATATTGAGTAGGGGGAAATTTCAGCGACAGATGCTACTCACCTTGAATGACCGTTTCACAAAGATGAGATTTGACAAGCAATCATAGCGTGTGGAGCGTACAAAGAACCTGGACCGGACGGATATACCATTGAGGTAATAAAGGAATGTAGGGGTGTAGTCAAGAAAGATATTGTAACGACAATTGGGGATTTTTATAGGAATGGGAAAGTTAGCACCACCACCAACGAGACATATGTGTGTTTAATTCCAAAGAATGGGCAAGCTTGCAAGGTAACCAATTTTCAATTGATTAGCTTGGTGACGTGCCTTTATAAGATCGTTGCCAAGATTCTATCAACGAGGATGAAGGCGGTGTTGAGCCATACCATAACAAGGGAGCAAAGTGCGTTCGTGCTTGGAAGATAAATGCTAGACTTAGCTCTTATTGCAAACGAGGTGGTGAAGGATGCGAGACTGAAAAAGAAAAAGGTGTTTGCTATTAAACTTGACTTCGCTAAAGCATATGATAGAGTGGATCGGAGGTTTCCTGATCAAGTTCTTAAAAAGAAAGGTTTTGGCGACAAATGGCGTAAGTGGATCACGGGATGTCTCTCTTCAGTTTATCTCTCAATCATGATAAATGGCAAACCTTGTTGGCACATCAAAGAAAAAAAAGGGTTGCGCCAAGGGGACCACCTTTCTCCTTCTCTATTTATTTTAGTTGCGGACATCCTCGGGAGAATGATTGATACGGCAAAGGCCAATAGACAAATCAAAAGTATTAAGGTGGGAAGCGAGCATATCATACATCTTCAATTTGTTGATGATTCTTTGTTATTTGCAAATGGAGAGGATAACTCAATCATCTTATTGATAGGGATTGTCAAAGCTTATTGCATGATATCGGGGTTGAAACTCAATTTAGATAAATGCTTAGTGGCTTGTATAAATGTTGAGGAGGGGGCATTTAGCATGGCAGCGGCTAGCATCGGATGTCAAGAAGGCGGGTGGCCTATGAAGTACCTCGGACTCCCACTTGGCGCATCACCACAACACAAGGAGTTTCAGGAACCCGTCTTAAAGAAAATAAGTCGCCGAGTAGACGGTTGGAAAGTTGGGTGGTTGTCGAAGGGGTCGGTTAACAATGCTCAAAGCTGTTCTCTTGGCACTACCAACATATTACTTATCACTGTTCAAAGTTACTAGAGGAGTGGCACAAAAAATAGCTTCAATGCTAAGGAATTTTTTGTGGAGTAGATGGGGAGGGCAAACCATACTATTTGGTCAGTTGGGAAGTAGTAACACAACCAAAAGGGCGAGGGGGATTGGAGGTCAACGACATCGAAGTCGCCAAAAAGGCTTATACAATGAAGTGCTATGAAGATTTCAAAACGAACAACAATCCTTGCGGACAACTGTCATTAGAAGCTAGTATGGGATGTCAAAGAATGGGTGGGACTCGGGTGACTCGAACAGGGCTAGCTCACGATGTCCATGGAAGTTTATCTCATCATGTATCCAAGATTTTGTGAGAAGCACCGAGCTAAAGGTAGGTAACGGTCATAACATATTCTTTTAGGAGAATGTCTGGAATGGGAATACTTGCTTCAAGGCGGACTACCCAATCCTATTCGCAAATATCCAAAATCCAAAGGCCCTTATTTCTAAAATTGCGGAGAGAGCGGATGGAATGACTGAGTGGAATCTAAATTTAAGGAGGAGATGCCCGACGACAGCCTTAGAAGAGGCGAATCAATTACTCAACCGACTGCAAAGTTTGATGCTCGATGAAGGCAGGGCAGACGCTAGGAGGTGGAAGGAGACAGATGATGGCAATTATAGCGTTCAGTCCGAGAAGCACAAATTGTTATATGATGGTATATTGCCTCAATTCTTCGGCTTCAACACAATTTGGAAGTCTCACAGCCCGTCAAAGATGAAGTTCTTCTGTTGGACCTTATATCAAAAACGCATCAACACTTATGATATCATGTAGAGGAAGAGACTCAACTGGGTGCTCATGCCCTTACAATGTCCATTATGTGTGTCGGCCTCGGAGGAGTTGGAGCACCTATTTCTCGTATGTACCTTCACTGCTAATGTTTGGGCCTCACTATTGCGAGAGATCAGTCTGCAGTGGGTTCCTCCTCAGAGGGTGGCAAACTGTTTCGATGACGACTTCTCTAAGGGTTATGGGTTTAAACGGGGTGTTCTGTCGAGGAGTCTGGCTCAAACAGTGGCTTGGGGGTATATGGGAAGAGAGAAATGCACGACTGTTCAATGTGATTGGATGAATCTAATAGAAGTAGGCTAACCTGTCCATAGCTAACACTTATGGCAGTTTTGATTTTGGCCCCTATGTGTACATGGATACAATTTTGTAAAATTACTAAGTTAATACAAAACGGAGTTTCATCTCCTTTCTCAAAAAAAAAAAAAAAAAAAAAGAATGTGCTGTTGTGAAGTGTGGATGACCATGCATGTACACCAACATATTGTGTAGTTATGTACTTCCACCTGTCTCGTGTATTGTCATGTTCTTTGTAACCATTTTAATGTACATGGGGTGTATGTTTTAGTCCCACATTGCTAAGGCACATTTGTCATCATACCAAATGGCATATATAAAGGATACTAACTTCATTGTAAGAGCACACCAAGTTGAATGAAAACTTCTCATTCCAACTATCTTATTTCTTCTCTTCTCTTTTGTAGTAGTATAAGTTCTTAGTCTTCTAATTTCCTTCTCTAGTTCTTAGCAAGTTCCAACTTAGTTTACAACACGTTATCAGCACGAGCTTGCTCTAGCATTAAGGAGATCTTGAAGTTCAAGAAGGCTTGTTAAGGAGAGAAAGCTATGAAGGTATAACTTTTATTATTTAAATAAGTTCAATTTACTTCTATATTATCATGGTTGCTTCCTTTTATCTATGCATACTTTATTCATATATTATGCATTATAGCGTCACCGATTGCGAAAGTATGCTCGTAGTTGCGTCTCGTACGATCTTCTACATCGAAATCAAAAGTCAATATGTGACATAACTAGTTTTCTCTTAAAATTACAAACGATTAGTTATTGTTCTATTCTTGATTTTATAATACAAATCATGCTATAAGTTTGAGTTGATAGTGGGTAAGCCTTGTCCCCGATAAAGCTAAACATTGAAAGGGAGACGGGTTATCCCGTTCGAGGAGGCATGACATTAAGCGACTTTGCCTCGCCACCCAACCTGGAGGTTGTCTCACCAACTCATACGAATAGTACATTTGATTATTAATAAATCAAGTTGTGAACATATACTTAATCATATGTTATGTTTTTTTTTACATAAAAGAAAAGAGAAAATTATTTTATATTATATTTACTTTCAAAATATTAATCAACCATAGTTGAATTTGTTATCTTATTATAATTCTTTTCATGATAATTAAATATTACAAATTATGAATAAAGCTTGTATCCATGCGAGGTTGTATGTTGTACACAATCATTCACAAATTTCTCTTTAGAGATTTGAAAAGTGAATATTTCACTTTATATATATTTTCACCTTATGGAGTTATATATATACATACCAAAAGGGTAATGCTCCAAAAAGCTCAAAATGAGCTTTTGGGTCTCATGCTACAAAATTTAATCAATCGAATATTAATTATAATTCCACAATTTTAATTACCTCTATGTTGAGGCTATGTGGAAATATGACTGATGAGACAATAAAAGGGTCACGTGGCCCGCTCGATTTATTGCTTTGCAACAAATATCGAGTGCGCACGCTCAATCCAATAAATATTAAGGATTGATTTCTTGTCTCATGGTAGTTTGAGTAAAATAATGAGATATTATAAATATAATATCGCTCCCGTCCAATTAGTTGAGCTTCAAATTAAGAAGCATATGTTGCATATAATGATCATGATCGCAATAATAAATTTATGGACGTGGAAAAGGTGAAAATATCATGTAAAGGTCGTATTGACAATTCCACCAAAAATTGGAATAAAAGTGGTGCACCACTACAAAGGGCAAATAATTATTGACAATGAGCGCTCATAATTGTGACATTTTTTTTAGTCATATATGAAAGGCTATTTTGCCTAAATATTGTCATATATATGCCCGAATATTTTTGTGACCTTTACCATGCCTTCAAAATCAAAGGCAAAATATTATGAATTTTATCATTGAAATATGACTCTTTTTTTGATTTGCCAAACATTATTTGTCCGATGGATCAACAAATCATGTGTTCAAGTCATGAATCAAATAAGAGCGATATATACCTTGCGATTGTGCTACAACGCATACAATCCTTAAAAACAGAGAATATTTCTCCAATTTGAACTTAAGCCGAGGCTAATGTTCAAACAATATCTCGGCATCTCCAATTTGATTAATGGCTCTAGAAGAGCAAATATTATGTTGCCTGGGGGAACAACAATTCATGTTGACAATGCCTTATACTCTGAAAAATCCAGAAGAAATTTACTGAGCTTTAAAGATATTCGACAAAATGGATATCACATTGAAACCGTGAACGAAAATAATAGAGAATTTCTCTATGTCACATTGGTTTCAAATGGGAAAAAAAGAAGTGTTAGAAAAATTCCCAGCTTTATCATCTGGATTATATTTTACTCATATAAGGCATGTCGAAACGAATGTCGTCTTGAATAAGAAAATTAATGATCCAAAGACATTCATTTTATGGCATGACCGGCTTGGTCATCCAGGATCATCAATGATGCGAAGAATAATTAATAATTCGCATGGACATCCTTTAAGGAGTCACAAAATATTTTCAGCTGGTGATTATAATTGTGCTAGTTGTTCTCAAGGTAAATTGATAGTTAAACCATCCCCAAGTAAAATTGTTGTGGAATCCTCGCTTTTCTTAGAACGCATTGAGGGAGACATATGTGGTCCTATTCATCCTCACTGTGGACCATTCGATATTTCATGGTTTTGATAGATGCATCAACTAGGTGGTCACATGTTTGTTTGCTTTCAGTCCGCAATGTTGCATTTGCTAGACTTTTAGCACAAATCATTAAGTTAAGAGCACAATTTCCTGACAACCCAATCAAGACCATCCGTCTTGATAATGCCGGGGAATTTCAATCTCAAGCATTTAGAAATTATTGCATGTCTATAGGAATTACCATTGAACATTATGTTCCACATGTGCATACCTAGAATGGTTTGGCAGAATCTCTTATCAAACGCATTCAATTAATTGCCAGACCTTTAATCATGAGAACTAAGTTATGAACTTCATTTGGGGACATGCGATCCTTCATGCAAAGCATCTATCATTCGTTATAGACCTATCGCATACCATGAACATTCCCCCATGCAACTCATTTTAGGTCAACAACCAAATATTTCACACTTGAGAATTTTTGGTTGTGCGAGTGTATGTTCCTATACCACATCCAAATAGAACTAAGATGGGCCCACAACGAAAACTTGGGATTTATGTTGGATTTAACTCATCGTCCATTATAAGATACCTTGAGCCCTTAACAGGATTTATTTATCGCACGTTTTGCTTTGATTGTCACTTTGATGAAGCAATTTTCCCACCATTAGGGGGAGATAAGAAGCCAATTCAAAAGGAATGGCGCGAAATTGCTTGGAATGCATCAACTTTATCACATTATGATCCACGCACAAATCGGTGTGAACTTGAAGTTCAAAAGATCATTCATTTGCAACAAATTGCAAATCAATTACCCGATGCATTTAATGATGCAAAACAAGTGACAAAATCACATATTCCACTCTGTAAATGTTCCTGCAAGAATTGATGTCTCTGTGCAACAAAATGCACAAGAACCAACGAAACGCTTAAAGCGTGGAAGACCATTGGTTCAAATGATACAATTCCTCGAAAGATGAAAACGGAGTAAAAATAAATACAAATCAAAATACTCCTGAGAAAGCACAAGAATCCTTTGATAAGGGTTTGTCAGAACAAGTTGATTCTGATGAGGAACAACTTCCTCTAGAAAAAGAGGAAAAATATGAAAATAATGAGATCTCAATAAATTATTTAAACTCTGGTAAGATTTGGGATCGAAATGAAATTGTTCCTGATGATATATTTGCTTTCAATGTGTCCTTTGAAATATGTGAAAATGATGATGATCCAGAACCACGATCAGTGGACGAATGTCGAAAAAGACTTGATTGGCAAAAATGGCAAGATGTTATCCAAGCCAGAGCTAAACTCGTTAAGGAAACGAGAGGTTTTTGGACCAATTGTCCAAACGCCGGATGGCGTAAAACTGTTGGATATAAATGGGTATTTGTACGAAAGAGAAACGGAAAAAATGAAGTTACAAGGTATAGGGGTGGGCAAACCAGCGGTTTGGTGGTGAAAACCACCAAACCGCGACCAAACCGAAAGTCTATGGTTTGGTGATTTTTCAAACCGCAACCAAATACGAAAGTTGAAAACCGAACCAAACCGAACCGCGGTTTGCGCGGTTTGGTCGGTTTGGTTTCGCGGTTTTCAACTTTTCATGCACTATATTTTCGAAAAAAAAAAAAAAAAAAAAAAAAAAAAAAAAAAAACAGAATGAAAAAAAAAAATGCCAGACATTAAAAAAACAGGCAATTTAATAAAACAGAAAACAAAGAACACAAAAAAAAAAAAGCAGTAGCCAATTAGCCATGTTATTTTCAGAAAAAAAAAACAGCAAAAAAAAAAAAAAAAAAAAAAAAAACAGCATGAAAAAAAAACAGCCAGATTAAAAAAAAAGCAGGCAATTTAATAAAACAGAAAACAACAACACAAAAAAAAAAAAAAAAACAGTAGCCAATTAGCCATGTGAGTTAACAAACATTGGAGCTCAAACCCAAAAAAAAAGCAAGCCCAGGGGAGTCCTGCTCTTGTGTTGTATCTCTCTTGTGTTACATATATATCGACATAAAAAAAAACACACTTTTTGTTTCACTTCCAAAAACTCGAAGGAGAGCTCTTTGCGGTCGATCTGCTCCCCAAAGCAAGCAACTCGCGCCTCGCGGACACATTCCAAGTTCCAATTTCATTCTTTGTTCCTACAATAAAACAACAATTGAAAATAAAAAGTTAGCAACATAATAACTTAATAAGAGTTTTATAACAACAATTCAAAGTTCTAATTTCATTTGTTATTCCTAAAATAAAACATTAATTGAATATAGAAAATTAACAATATGATAAGAGTTTAATAACATTTAAAAGTTCAAAAAAGATTTACTTACCAAGTCAATGACTCAATGCATTTTGCTAATCATCTCAACTAATCATCTAAAACAAGTTGGTCCAAAATGCCTAAACAACATTTCAAAATGTAATATGATTAGATGATGATCGTAAAAGAAAGAATAAATGTAGTTAATAATTAACAAAATTAAAAGAAAAGAATAACTGTTTCAAGCTCTTCAAGTTCCTCTAAATTTTCTTCAACTTCTAAATTTATTGTACCATGTAACCAATCCCGAGTACAAATAAGAGCTTCAACAATTTTTGGAGTCAATGAGGTACGAAATCCGATCAAGCACGCGTCCACCGACTAAAAGCGGACTCAAGCAACAAGAGAAACTGGAATGGCCAAGACATCACGTGCCATCATTGAAAGTGTTTTGTACTTAGAGACATTGTTTTTCCACCAACCAAGAATGTCAAAGTCTCCATTTTGCTTCTCACATCCCTCATCCAAATATATATCTATCTCCGACTTGTTTGTCGTATTTGCCTCCTCTTCTAAAAATCTTTGAAATCCAACCACTGCCCTTTTAGCTCTGACATTACCAAACAATGAGTCTTCCGCCTCTTCATGTACACTAGACAATGATCTAGTTTCACTAAACCACATAGACATGTAATTGTTGGAAAATGATTCATATTCCATGTATAAATGATCCAGAGCCTCTCTCACTTTCCTTATCATCTCAACAACTTGCTCGTTCGGATACAATGTACCATAACAATATTTCAGAAACTTCAACTTGTACCTAGGATCAAGAACCACAGCAACCAACAAGATCATGTTCACCTTCGAGATATCTCCCCAATACTTGTCAAACTTCACCTTCATCTTCATTCCCATCGAATGCACATATGAATCATTACTTGCCAATAGGGGTGGGCAAACCATGCGGTTTGGTGGTGAAAACCACCAAACCGCGACCAAACCGAAAGTCTACGGTTTGGTGATTTTCCAAACCGCAACCAAACCGCGAAAGTTGAAAAACGAACCAAACCGAACCGCGGTTTGCGCGGTTTGGTCGGTTTGGTTTCGCGGTTTTCAACTTTTCATGCACTATATTTTCGAAAAAAAAAAAAAAAAAAAAAAAAAAAAAAAAAAAAATGAAAAAAAAAAAATTAAGATTAAAAAAAAAGAGGCAATTTAATAAAACAGAAAACAAAACACAAAAAAAAAAAAAACAAGTAGCCAATTAGCCATGTTATTTTCGAAAAAAAAACAGCAAAAAAAAAAAAAAAAAAAAAAACATGAAAAAAAAAAAACAAACAAAGATTAAAAAAAACGAGGCAATTTAATAAAACAGAAAACAAAGAACACAAAAAAAAAAAAAAGAGCGTGCTTAGCCATGTGAGTTAACAAACATTGGAGCTCAAACCCAAAAAAAAACAAGACCCGGGGAGTCTGCTCTTGTGTTGTATCTCTCTTGTGTTACATATATATCTCGACATAAAAAAAAAAACACACTTTTTGTTTCACTTCCAAAAATCTGAAGGAGAGCTCTTTGCGCCGATCTGCTCCCAAGCAAGCAACTCGCGCCTCATGGACACATTCCAAGTTCCAATTTCATTCTTTGTTCCTACAATAAAACAACAATTGAAAATAAAAAGTTAGCAACATAATAACTTAATAAGAGTTTTATAACAACAATTCAAAGTTCTAATTTCATTTGTTATTCCTAAAATAAAACATTAATTGAATATAGAAAATTAACAATATGATAAGAGTTTAATAACATTTAAAAGTTCAAAAAAGATTTACTTACCAAGTCAATGACTCAATGCATTTTGCTAATCATCTCAACTAATCATCTAAAACAAGTTGGTCCAAAATGCCTAAACAACATTTCAAAATGTAATATGATTAGATGATGATCGTAAAAGAAAGAATAAATGTAGTTAATAATTAACAAAATTAAAAGAAAAGAATAACCTGTTTCAAGCTCTTCAAGTTCCTCTAAATTTTCTTCAACTTCTAAATTTATTGTACCATGTAACCAATCCCGAGTACAAATAAGAGCTTCAGCAATTTTTGGAGTCAATGAGGTACGAAACTGATCAAGCACGCGTCCACCGGCACTAAAAGCGGACTCTGAAGCAACAGTAGAAACTGGAATGGCCAGTACATCACGTGCCATCATTGAAAGTGTTTTGTACTTAGAGACATTGTTTTTCCACCAACCAAGAATGTCAAAGTCTCCATTTTGCTTCTCACATCCCTCATCCAAATATATATCTATCTCCGACTTGTTTGTCGTATTTGCCTCCTCTTCTAAAAATCTTTGAAATCCAACCACTGCCCTTTTAGCTCTGACATTACCAAACAATGAGTCTTCCGCCTCTTCATGTACACTAGACAATGATCTAGTTTCACTAAACCACATAGACATGTAATTGTTGGAAAATGATTCATATTCCATGTATAAATGATCCGAGCCTCTCTCACTTTCCTTATCATCTCAACAACTTGCTCGTTCGGATACAATGTACCATAACAATATTTCGAAACTTCAACTTGTACCTAGGATCAAGAACCACAAAGAACCAACAAGATCATGTTCACCTTCGAGATATCTCCCCAATATTTGTCAAACTTCACCTTCATCTTCATTCCCATCGAATGCACATATGAATCATTACTTGCCAAACATTCATTGATAAGTGTTTCAACCGCATGCACTTCATGAAAATAAGCATTAGTTTGTAACACATTTAGATCCCGAAAGTCGAAGAGTGGCCCAATAAAAAAGTTCCAAGAACTGCAATAATATACGTGCAACACTCCAATCTTCTTTTGTGGGAACTCCATTCTTCAACTCACTTGAAATCTTATTATATGACTCATACATTCTCTCAAATGCTCTTTGATACTTCACCGCTGAATCCAACATCAAATAAGTGGAATTCCATCTAGTTGATACATCTAAGGACACTGAAGCTTTACATAGTATTTTTTCAAGTTCAACACATTGCTTAAACTTTTTCTTCCTTGATGGAGAACTTCTCACTTGTTTCACTGCTTCACGTATTCGACTAATGGACTCTTTCACCTCTTTTAAACCATCACTAACAATGAGATTCAAAATGTGTCCACAACATCTTACGTGAAGGTATTTCGCATTTAACACGCTTCCACCCCAATTATTTATCTGTCTCCTTAAGTATTCAATTGCCAAATCATTAGATTTAACATTGTCTACAGTTATTGTAAACACTTTCTCAATTTTCCAGTGAAGCAAACACATCTCAACAGCCTTACCAATATCATCAGCCGTATGGCCTTCAATCTCACAAAAATTAATTATTTTCTTTTGCAATTTCCAATCATCATCAAAATAATGTGCAAATGAGACACATATAGCTAGTATTTTGCAAAGAAGTCCAAGTATCGCTTGTCAAACAAACTCTTTGAGAATTCTTTGTTAAGATCTTTTTCAATTTTGCCTTCTCAACATTATACATTTCCAAACAATCTCTAGTTATAGTTCTCCTCTTCACTAACTTGAGTTTGGGTTGTATAACATTGCAAAATTTAACAAAACATGGATGTTCCACAAAAACAAAAGGCAATTCAGCTCCTATTATCAATTCGATAAGGGCTTCACGACTTAATGTTTGATCAAACTTCCAAAGTCCTATTTTACTTTCATCCTCCGACCCTTTAACTTGTAATTCTATTGTTTTTTGTTTCTTACACACCGAGTTCACTTGACTATGTGGGTACTTGGGGCATTTATTTAAATGAGATGTTATTATGCTAGTACCATTCTTACTAGTACAATGATACTCTTTACCACAATAAATGCAAGTTGCAAGTGTCACTTTTCCATGCTCATCTAACGTTTTAGAATAATGGTCCCAAACTTTAGAGGTTGTGCGATTACCTTTCGATTCTGCCTTCTTTTGTTGATGATGGCAAACTAGATGAGTTTGGAGGAGCAACAATAGGTCCACCACTTTCAAACTCCATTGGTGTAGAACTTGCATCCGTCGATAATGTTCCTACTGTTTGTTACGTGATGTGAATCCATCTAGAAAAAAACACACACAATCAATGTTAGAATGAGAATGAACATTAAAAAGAAGAATTGGAATACGAACCACAATTAAATGAGTTCCATCGAGTGTTTGTATTGGTCATACACTAGTTATAAACAAATAAAAACCATGTGAGAAACATTATCGGGCAGATTACCTCGTCCACAATAGTGAACAAGAGAAAACCATATATTTAAAGAATCATATCATGCACAATAATCCAAACCTATACATTCTGCAATTTTTTTGTTTCAGTTCCTCTTTCACAACTATTTCCAGCTTACACGACACCCATTTTTCAAACTGAAATAATCGAATCACCCAACGCCAAACTATAGCAAAATGAACCTAATTAATACGATTGTTCTAGTCCGACCTATTTTAATTAATAGATAAGATAATCTTATCATAAAATAAAAATAAAAATTAGAGCATCTTGAACATACCTTGTTGTGTAAACCCTCGCGCAACCCCGCAAGTGCGAAGTGCTTGCTCCCGAACGACTGAAACACACTAACTTCGGATGGTGACTTGCCCGACTCAGTGAGGGAGTTGGAGACGGGGGAGGAGGAGCGGCGGTGGCCCAGGTGAGGGAGTTGGAGATGGGGGGAGGATCGGGGTGGAGAGGCGGTCGGCGGTCGAGCGCGTGGGGGTGGGAGGGAGGCGGTCGACGGTCGAGCGCGTGGGAGTTGGAGACGGTCGGCGGTGAGGGAGTTGGAGACGGTCGAGCGTCGAGCCGCTGATTTTGGATGAACGAGAGTTGGAGATGGGGGAGGATCGGGGGTGGAGAGGCGGTCGGCCGGTCGAGCGCGCGGGGGGGGGAGGGGAGGCGGTCGGCGGTCGAGCGTGTGGGAGTTGGAGACGGTCGACCGGTGAGGGAGTTGGAGACGGTCGAGCGTCGAGCCGCTGATTTTGGATGAACGAGAGTTGGAGATGGGGGAGGATCTGGGGTGGAGAGGCGCTCGACCGGTCGAGCGCGCGTGGGAGGTGGGAGGGGAGTCGGTCGACCGGTCGAGCGCGTGGGAGTTGGAGACGGTCGGTGGTGAGGAGTTGGAGACGGAAGAGGAGATTGTCGAAACGGAGAGGAAGAGCCGAAGAGGAGAAGAGGATGAACGAGAGCGGCCGAGGTCTAGCGTTTGAGTTATTGAGTTTAGGGTTTTTGGCTTTTTGGTTTGTATTTACCAAATTGCCCTCGGTTTGGTTAAACCGCGGTTTTCCCAAAACGAAAACCGCGACCAAACCGCATAATCGCGGTTTGGTCATTTTCCAAACCGCGACCAAACCGCGAAATTTAAAAACCAGACCAAACCGCGCGGTTTGGTCGGTTTGGGCGGTTTGGGCGGTTTTTCGAAACCGCATTCCCACCCCTAACAAGGTACAAAGCAAGACTTGTAGCTCAAGGTTTCTCACAAAGACCTGGCATCGATTATGAGGAAACATATTCTCCTGTTATAGATGCAATCACATTTCGGTTCTTAATAAGCCTTGCGGTTTCAAAGGGTTTGATATGCATTTAATGGATGTCGTTACGGCATATCTGTACGGATCCCTGACAAAGGAGATATATATGAAAATCCCGAAGGATTTATAATATCCAGAAGAAATAAAATCAAAACCTCATAACATGCATTCTATAAAATTACAAAGGTCTTTGTACGGATTGAAACAATCCCACGAATGTGGTACAAACGCCTTAGTGATTATTTACTTGAAAGAAGGATATGTAAATAATCCGCTTTGCCCATGTGTCTTCATTAAAAGATCATCAACATGATTTGTGATTATCGTTGTATATGTTGATGATTTAAATATAGTGGGAAACCACGACGACATCGTTAGAACATCTCAATACTTGAAAAAGGAATTCGAGATGAAAGAACTTGGAAAAACAAGACTTTGTCTTGGTTTGCAAATTGAACATTTTTCAAGTGGAGTACTTGTCCATCGATCAAATTATATTGAAAAAATATTAAAAAGATTTTATATGGACAAGGCGCATCCATTGAGCTCTCCAATGGTTGTCGATCACTTGAAGTGGATAAGGATCCATTTCGACCTCATGAAAGTGATGAAGAGCTACTTGGTCCTGAGGTACCATATTTAAGTGCAATTGGTGCACTTATGTATCTTGCAAATTGTACAAGACCGACATTGCTTTTGCTTTGTCAACTTACTTGCAAGATACACTCATCACCAACTCGAAGACATTGGAATGGTGTTAAACATATTTTCCGATATCTTCGAGGAACAAGTGACATGGGTTTATTCTACTCGAGAGGGGTAAAATTGAATCTACAAGGTTATGCTGATGCTGAATTTTTATCTGATCCCCACAAGGCTCGTTCTCAAACGGGATATGTATTCACATGTGGTAATATCTTTGTATCATGGAAGTCAGTAAAGCAAACTATGGTTGCTACTTCTTCCAACCATTCTGAAGTACTTGCAATTCATGAAGCAAGTCGTGAATGTGTATGGTTGAGAAATATGATTGAACATATTCAAGAATCATGTGGATTGCCTTCAATAAAAGATTCTCCAACCATATTATATGAAGATAACGCGAAGATGTATTGCACAATTAAGTGAAGGATTCATAAAAGGGGACAAAACAAAACATATTTCACCAAAATTCTTTTATGCGCATGAGCTTCGAAGAATGGTGAAATTGATGTCAAGCAAATCCGATCGAGTGATAATCTTGCTGATCTATTCACAAAAGTCTTACCAACTACGACATTTAAAAGGCTTACATATGCTATTGGCTTGCGTAAACTTAAAGACATTGCAAGCAAAGAAACTGAACAAGTTTCACCCATGTTCACATGAGGGGAGTTATTGATTAGTGTATTGCACTCTTTTTCCCTTAGCTATGGTTTTATCCCATTGGGTTTTCCTAGCAAGGTTTTTCATGAGGCAATCTTAACAATATTATACCCGTCTTAATATTTATGAGAATAGTGTACTCTTTTTCTTTTACTATATTTTTTCCCACAGGGGTTTTTCTTAGTAGAAGTTTTAACGAGGCACAATCTCTAAGCAAGTGTCATCCAAGGGGGAGTGTTGTGAAGTGTGGATGACCATGCATGTACACCAACATATTGTGTAGTTATGTACTTCCACTGGTCTGTGTATTGTCATGTTCTTTGTAACCATTTCAATGTACATGGGGTGTATGTTTTAGTCCCACATTGCTAAGGCACATTTGTCATCATACCAAATGGCCTATATAAAGGATACTAACTTCATTGTAAGTGCACACCAAGTTGAATGAAAACTTCTCATTCCAACTATCTTATTTCTTCTCTTCTCTTTTGTAGTAGTATAAGTTCTTAGTCTTCTAATTTCCTTCTCTAGTTCTTAGCAAGTTCCAACTTAGTTTACAACATGTGCAACAACAACAAAGCCTCAATCCAAAATTAGTTTGGATCGGTACATTTGTATTGATTAAAATCTTCCACTTCCGCTTGATTTAATGCAGTTGATATATGATGTGCTCTCAGAATCCTTTAAATCCTTCTTAATTAATGAATCACAAGTTATCATAGGTCTACCCCTATGCATACCTCCAAATTCCAACAATTGAAAACTACTTGATCAATTACGGTCATAACGTACAACATAAGTAGTCGCGTTTCCCTTCTTATAACATTGCGCTATTCACCTCTAGATGTGAAAACACACAAGTGTATACAAGGAAAAGAATATATATTAGTTCCCTTCTTAAGATCTATATCATTCTCATCATCTCTCTTGATAGATCTCTCAAGCGAGATATAGGTAGCAGGCCGAGGATAGAGCAAAGCATGAAGATTTGCTTGAAGCTCAAGCTTGCATATATAAGCATACGTTTAGCTTCTTAAATTCCATGTCTCTCAAGTGCACTTTGAGTTGCGCATACCACACATCATCCACAACCAGAAAAAATCTAAAATGAGGTCATGACAGTCTTTGAGTCATTGGCTCAAGGAGGCGATGGCAACTCGTCGTTTGAGTATGCTTATGGGAAGAGTCTTTGGGAATTTGGACTTGGAAAACTTGATTTTGCCAACTTGTTCAATGAGGCCATGGCTGCAGACTCTAGTGTGCTTGTCACACAGTGTAAGGATATGTTCATGGGGCTCACTTTGGTGGTCGATGTCGGTGGTGGTTTTGGAATCATGGCCACAACCATTGCGAGAGACATTCCCACACATCAAGTGCACTGTTCTTGACCTCCCCCATGTTGTTGCTTCCCGCAAAGGAACCGAGAACTTAAACTTTGTTGCGGGAGACATGTTTCAGCCATCCCTTCGTCGATGCACTTCTTCTCAAGGAATGAACTAATTGTTTCATCTCTTTTCAATCATGATTTAATTGTTCGGTTCTTCAAAGAGAATAAGCTTTTCAATTTGGATTTAACAATTGTGCTTTTGAATAATTGAAAAACACAATATCGCATCCAACAGATTCTGCTTTGTGGGCACGGACGGTAGCTCGTATATATAAGTGTTGTGGGCATAGATACAGGTTGCACTGTCTTGGCACGTAGAAACAATTTATCTACCAGATTTTGTTGTGGCCACGACAATGACCCCGTATATATAAGTGTTGTGGGCACAAATACGGGCTATCTGTCTTGGCATAAATTAAGAAACAATATGTCCAACAGATTTGGTGTGGCTACGAGACAGTGGCCCTATATATAAGTATTGTGGGTACAGATACGGGCTGCTTGTCTTGGCGTAAATGAAAAACAACAAGAAAATTAAATCGCAATAAATAAATGGGCATACGAGAATTGTTTACGAGTTCGAACCTCCCGTTCTACATCTCGCGAGGCCACGCACAAATGTAAAATGCACCAAGTAGGAAAGATGATTACGTAATTACATAAAACTCATAACTAGTGATCCCTCACCAAGTTTTATTACACTAATCACTCCCCTTTACACTTTGCACTTACACAAAAAATCCCAAGTCCCCTTGGTGTCCGAGATCCCTTGGTGTTTCGACTAAGTCCCCTTAGCCTTGTGTATGTGTATAACTAAAGAGGATGTTTTCTTTTATCTCATATTGAATGCAATGAACAATTGATTTCTAAAAAGTTACATTGCGTTTGTGATGCAATATGTTCCATTTAAAAGCTACATTTAAGGTGTGACACACAATGACAACTTCTAGGAAATTTATGTCTTAACAATCTCCCCTTTGTTATCTCGTATGTCACAACTTAGTAAATGGATTAGGTATGCAACAAGTGAATGTGCAAATGTTATATTAAACAAAAGCAGTCATGCAATATGAATGAGAAGCATGAGTTTACAAACTAACATAAATTGGTATGAGTTTAACATAACAGTTGAAGTTCAGCATGAAATATATTGAATTAAAAACATAAAATAGATCAAAAGTGCATGTGATTCAAAAAAAAATGTTACTCCCCTTATATCTAAGCCTAGTCTCCCCTTTGTGGACACGAAAAAACAAAGGGTGCTATGGGGAGATATTAAAAGGAGAAAAACAACTAACTAAAAATTTGAGACGAGAAAAATAATTGACTCATCAATCGGTACAACCGAATAAGCAAAAAACAACCTATATGTTGGACAACTATCATATTAAAAGCTACAAACTTCGCATCGAGTAAGAGCAATAAAAAACAAATGCTATGAAATAGTTGTAGCATGAGATAATTTTGAGCAATGGAGGTCTTGTGGTTGACACTTCTTCTGGATTGATCGATTGGAAAGGCTGAGATAGATATTGATGTCATCAAGATCTTCCTTCTTCGACACAATGAAGGGTATGGGCGTTTGTCTCGATACCATGAAAAAACACAATATCTCGGTCCAACAGATTTTGTTGTGGGCATAGATAGTAGCTCTATATATATATAGGTGTTGTGGGCACGATACAGTTTTGCCTATCCTGGCACATGTAGAAACAATCTATCTAGCATATTTTGTTGTGGCCGAGAGATAGTGACCCCGTATATATAAGTGTTGTGGGCATTGATACGGGCTACCACTGTCTTGGCGTAAATGAAGAAACAATTTGTCCAGCAGATTTTGATGTGGCCATAGACAAAGGCCCTATATATATAAGTGTTGTGGGCATAGATACGGGTGCCTATCTTGGCGTAAATGAAAAGTAGCAAGAAAATTAAATCTCAAGCAAATAAATGACACACAAGAATTGTTTACGCAGCTTCGACCTTCCGTCCTACGTCTGCGGGGCCATGCTCAAGTGTAAAATGCACTAAGTAGGAAAGATGATTACATAATTACATAGAACTCCTAACTAGTGATCCCTCACCTAGCTAGTTATCCCTCACCCAAGTTCTATTACACTAATCACTCCCTTTACACTTTGCACTTATATGAAAATCCCAAGTCCCCTTGGTGTCCGAGATCCCTCGGTGTTTCGGCTAAGTCCCCTTAGCCTAGTGTGTGTATAATTAAAGAGAATGTTTCCTCTTATCTCACATTGAATGTAATGAACAATTGATTACTCAAAAGTTACATTGCATTTGTGGTTACATTACTATTTATAAAGAAAGGTTCACGATACATTGGATTTGGTTTTTCTTCACTTCAATGAATCGCACTTCAATATCTTTCTTTCATTTTGTTCACTTAGGAAAGAATTGATTGCTTGAATCTCGAGTTTCCTTATCTTTTATCTCGGTTGAAATACGCAATCAAAGCATGGGCCTACTTTCCTTGTCTTGTAAATACTTTCCATCCTTTATAGATATACGATATACTTGGAGAGTATTTTCATAATCTCCAAAGATCCAAAGTGAGTGAGTTGTGCATATATTATTCGGGCATACGTGGCGATGCCCTTCGTGATCTCCAAAGATCTTGTGAGTTGTGCATATATTCTCTGGGTCTACATGGCGATGTCCTAGGCAAAGCTATATAAGGAAATAACTAAATGGACCATTAGTGATGCAATATGTTCCATTTAAAAGATACACTTAAAGTGTGACACACAATGAAAACTTCTAGGGAGTTTATGTCTTAACACTAATACTTATTTGAGCTACAAAGCTAGTGGATTTTGCATGAAATGACCGATGAGGATTTCTTAAAGATATTGAAGCGATGTAGAGAATCTATTCTTTTAAAAGAGAAGGGAGGAAAGGTGATAACTATAGATATAATAATAGATATCCAAGGCGGCAAGCCAGAATCTGTTGAAGTGCAGCTCATCTTAGATTTGTAGTTGATGGTTGACGTGAATGGAAGAAGTTCTTTGGAAAATATGGTTTCGCTTCCTATAAAATAATTAATGTTCTAAGTTTCAGGTCTGTCATTGAAGTGTTTTCTTGACTAAGAACTTAGTGCACACACATGTTAATCTCCAAATTAAAGATAGGGAAATGATATTGTAACATACACTTCTTACAACCATTTGCTACCCGCCCTACATGGCAAGTGTTGTCAGGCCATGGGGTCCACCAAAAGTGGATGTAGGGAGATGGAATATAACGATGAAAGTTTGGGTCTTTCATTATGTTCCATCTCTTTTGCCAATGAAAGCTTGACGAGTGGGCCCCACTTCAAGCGTCACGCGCGTTAGTCATCTCATCACATTGGGTTTTGATCAATACAAAGAAGAAAGCAAAAGAGGCTTCGCTTCTTTTCTCTTGTTCATCTCTTCTTGCAATCTCTGCAATTTTTTCTTCAAATTTAGATCTCTACAATTTGAGTTATATACATGGTAACCAAGATCCCAATGGAAGGCGGATGGTGCTAAAATCACGGAAGACACGACCATTACAATGCTTCTTGTTTCGATGGCCGACCATGCAAAAAATGTTCAAAGGGTTTGGTTGTGCAGAGGCGAGTCAAGAAGGAAGGGCCGAATAAGGAAAGATTATTCTTTGGGTGTTTCAACCGAAGTTGCAATTTTTTTTGTTTGCTTTGAGCCTTCCGTTTCACCACTTCTTAGCACTCCGAATGTTCAAGAGAATGGTGATGGGAGTATGTTAAATTAGTGCATCCTAGAATCGGTTTCAATGTTTGTATGGTTCGTGTGTTTTTGTTGGTTTTATTGTGGGTGTTTTTTTAAGTTTTACTTTGACCAAGTCTAAGGTAGTTTCTAGCAGCTTACTAGTTTATGTATATCCTATGTATTTTCAGTTTGTTTAACGTGTTAAGAATACTTTGCGCTTGCAGTCCCTCATTGTGTGTAAAACTCTTGTTTTGATCTTCTTTGAGTAATAGATGTGTGCTGTTTTTTCTCTTTCAAATTTGTCTCTCAAATTTGTGTTATGGTATCAGAGAAGGTTGCACACTTAGTGTTTGTTGTTATTACTCATTGAAGTTGGTCTTGTTGCAAAGTATTTCTTGTTAAGTTTTATTGCTTCCTTGTGTGTGTTCAATATGAATGGTAATGGTGGGGTTCAAAATGTCTCTGTTGAAAAGCTTGTTGGTAACAATTACCAATATTGGAAGCTTTGTCTTGAAGCTTATCTACAGGGCCAAGATCTATGGGATCTTGTATCTCGGTGATGATTCGGTAATTCCAGATGATACTCCACAAAATGTTGAGTTGCGGCGCAAGTGGAAGATAAGATGCAACAAAGCATTGTTTGCTTTACTTGACATCGATCAAGTAAGGACTACATTGATCATGTTCGGGACTTGATTCTCCGAAAAAGTGTGGGATACTCTTGAAAGGTTGTTTACCCAAAAGAACACTATGAGGCTTCAATTCTTGGAGAACGAGCTAGCGGCGTTTACACAGGGAAATATGTCAATTTCTCGAATATTTTTTGAAAGTAAAAAATTTATGTGCTGAAATTTCAGAATTGGATGCGAAGGAGCCTATTAGTGAGTCGCGTTTGCGTCGCTATCTCATCCGCGCTTGCAAGGAGTTCATGCCTTTTATTTCTTCTATTCAAGGATGGCCAATACAACCTTCAATTATAGATTTGGAAAATTTGCTCACAAACCAGGAGGCTCTTTGTAAACAAATGTTTGGTAAGTCCAAATCTGTTGTTGATGATGTGCTCTTCACCAAAGACAAATGGAAGAATAAGTCTACCTCAAAATCTTCATTCAATGATGCAAAGCACCAGAAAATGGATGGGGAATCTAAAAGTAATTCTAAAATTACTTGTCATAGATGTGGCAAGATTGGGCATATTCGTCGCAATTGTCGTGTGAAGGTTGTATGCAATAGATGTGGCAAATCTGGCCATATCAAATCTAATTGTAGAGTGAAGCTTGCAGATGATGATGCTAATGTTGCTCAAGTGACTTCAAGTCTTGAACAATTAGGATGGGAACAATGTTTTACTATTGAGGTTGTTGATCCCATAAAGAACGTGAGTGCTAATGTGCATGAAGTTCTTCCACCTACAACCACTCATGTTGCAATTGATTATGATAATGAGTGGATTGTCGATTCTGGTTGTTCTCATCATGCTACAGGCGATGCATCTCTTCTTTCTGAAGTTCGACCACATCAGGGGCAGCGTTCTATTGTCACGGCTGATAATTCTATTCATCCGGTTCAGCAAGAAGGTGACTTAACTATTCATGCGACTGGTACTCATGCTGATGGTCTTGCATTTCATGATATTTATCATGTTCCGGGGTTGAAGAAGAACTTGTTATCTGTTTCTCAAGTAACAAGTTCTGGGAGGTATGTTCTTTTTGGCCCACATGATGTGAAGATTCTTGACAATTTAAAAGAAGTTGTTGCTGATACTCTTTTTACTGGCCAAAAGAAAGATTCTCTCTATGTTTTATCCGCTACCACAGCGTTAGTTGAGAACACAAGTCAGAATTCTAGTGCTTCTCTTTGGCATGCTCGTTTGGGGCATGTTGGTTATCAATTATTGCATCAGATTTCCAGCAAGAAGCTACTTGATGGAGTTCCATTTTTCAAAACAATTCATAATGATATGGTATGCCCTGGTTGCCAATATGGTAAATCTCATCGTCTTCCTTTTCAACGATCTTTGAATAGATCGTCTATATCATTTGACTTGGTGCATTCCGATCTTATGGGGCCTACTACTTCACCAAGCTATAGTGGATATCGATATATGATGATTATTGTTGATGATTTCTCTCGCTATAGTTGGGTATATTTTCTGAAAAATAAAAGTGAAGCTCTCTCACACTTCATGAACTTCAAAACTATTGTGGAGAAGGAGTTTTCTTCTAGTATAAGGTGTTTGAGAACTGATAATGGGGGAGAATTTATGTCTGCTGAATTTTCAGAATTTTGCTCAAGTCATGGTATCCGGCGTCAAATGACATGTCCAAACACTCCGCAGCAGAACGGAGTTGCTGAACGCAAGTTGGCACATCTTACCGCAGTGGTTTTGTCATGGATACATGACAAAAATCTTCCAAAAGAATTATGGGCTGAAGCTATGCAATGCGCATGTCATGTCATCAATCGTTTGCCTCCTTGGCTGGGTACATCTACATCTCCTTTTGAATTGATGTACAATGCTAAGCCTAATGTTAGTTACTTCAGAGTCTTTGGTTCATTATGTTATGTTCATGTACCTAAAAGTGATAGAACCAAGCTTGACCCCAAGGCTAGAAAATGTGTGTTTGTTGGGTTTGATTCTCACAGAAAGGATGGCGATGTATGGATCCTATGACAAGGAAGTTCATTGTTTCTAGAGATGTTGTGTTCGATGAAGTCTCCACTTATTATTCTCAGCTTCACATGATCAAGGCTCCATTTTTGTTCCTCTTGAAAGTGTTGATTCGAGAAAAGTTCCCATTTACAAATGATCAATTCTTTGAAGAAGAACTAAATTCAAAACAACATGACATAGAGCAACATGTTATGCAAGGAAGTACAAGTTCTCTTGGTGGAACACGCCCAACATCATCAAGGCATCGACAACAACCTCGCATACTTGAAGGATTATCAAGTGCGCATGAACTATTGCTCTGTTATTTCTTGTTTTCTTATGGGGGAGATATCTGAAGATGAGCCATCCACTTATCGTGATGCTGAAGGGCTGCCACAATGGGAAGAAGCAATGAAGGAAGAGTTTTTGGCTTTAACAAAAAATGCTACTTGGGAACTTGTGCCAAAGCCAAAGGATGTTGAGCTAATTACTTGTAAATGGGTTTACAAGTTGAAAAAGAAGATTGATGGGACAATTGACCGGTATAAAGCTCGTTTAGTTGCTCGTGGTTTTTCTCAACAATATGGCTTGGATTATGAAGAGACATTCACCCCGTTGCAAGGATGGTGACTGCTCGCACGATTATTTCATTAGCGGCACACAAAGGCTGGAATTTATGGCAACTTGATGTGAAGAATGCATTCCTTTATGGTGAATTAGATCGTGAAATCTTTATGGAGCAGCCACAAGGTTTTATTTCCAAAGAATTTCCTAATCATGTGTGTCGACTCAAGAAGGCTTTATATGGCCTTAAGCAAGCTCCAAGAGCTTGGTATGGTAAGATTGCTCAATATCTTACTTTTTGTGGGTTCTCTCTTTCTAATTCTGATCCAAGCCTATTTATTAAGAAGAAGTCATCATTGTACATCATTCTTCTTCTTTATGTGGATGACATGATTATTACCGGATGACAATGCTGAAATCGATCGTCTTCGTGATGATTTGTCTATCCGCTTTGAAATGAAGAACTTGGGTGAAGTTCCATGTTTTCTTGGCCTTGAAGTAGCGAAATCTGAAGGTTATTTTGTTTCTCAACAAAGTTATGCAAGAAATTTACTAAATCGTTTTCATATGAGGGAGTCCAAAGCAATGCCAACTCCTATGGAATCTTCTCTCAAGTTAACAAAGGTTGAAGGTGAATTGCTTGCTAATCCAACATCTTTTCGGCAACTTATTGGAAGCTTATTTTATTTAACAATCACTAGGCCTGATATTGCTTATTCAGTGGGAGTTCTTTCTCAATTTATGGACAAACCTTGTGTTGGTCATTTTGTTGCTGCTAAGAGGGTTCTTCGCTACATTAAAGGCACTTTGAGCTTTGGTTTGTTGTACCAAAATACTGTGTCATACTCTTTATGTGGGTATGTTGATGCGGATTGGGCTGGTGATGTGAATGATCGACGTTCGACTACGGGTTTCTGTTTTACTATGGGTTCTGCTGCAATTTCTTGGTGTAGTAAGAAGCAACAAACAGTTGCTCTTTCAAGCACGGAGGCTGAATATGTGGCTGCTACTATGGCAACTCAAGAATGTATGTGGCTCAAGAGGTTACTTCATGATTTAGATATGGTTACTGATGATGCAGTTCTGATCCATTGTGACAACGAAAGCGCCATCAAGCTAGCTGGAAATCCAGTTTTTCATGCTCGCTCGAAGCACATTGAAGTTCATCATCATTTTGTTCGAGAAAAGGTGTTGAGTAAAGACATCAAATTGCAGAAAATCCGAACGAAAGATCAAGTGGTTGATATCTTCACTAAAGCTCTTGCAAAGGTTACTTTTGAGAAATTTCGAGATGCACTTGGAATTATTGACTCGAAGTCTGCACTAAGGGGGAGTGTTAAAATTAGTGCATCCCGAATCAGTTTCAATGTTTGTATGGTTCGTGTGTTTTTGTTGGTTTTATTGTGGGTGTTTTTTTAAGTTTTACTTTGACCAAGTCTAAGGTAGTTTCTAGCAGTTACTAGTTTATGTATATCCTATGTATTTTCAGTTTGTTTAACGTGTTAAGAATACTTTGCAGTATGCAGTCCCTTTGTGTGTAAAACTCTTGTTTTGATCTTCTTTGAGTAATAGAAGTGTGCTGTTTTTTTCTCTTTCAAATTTGTCTCTCAAATTTGTGTTAGAGTAGTTCTAGTTCGACTTCAAGGATTAATTTGGCTTCAATGGATTCTCAAGCCTCCGAGATGGCCATTTTGTTAGAGAAGGCACTCACCATTTCGATCGTTAAGGGAGTTCAAATTTCGATTTAGGGTTTTCGGGGATGGATTTAGGGTTTGTTGTTGTATGTTTAAGGTTTTAGTCGGGGACGATTAGGGTTTGTTAATAATTTTATCTTATGGACTAATTAGGATTAAGGTTTGTTTGAAAGGAAAATCATGATTTTGATTTGTAAATGATATTTTGGTATGTTTTAATCATGATTAGTTATGGTTTAATCATGATAATGTAGTTGCTAATGTGGCTATGTATGACTAAGTTATATTTCTTTTAAAAAAACCATCCATTAACATTACATTACAATGTGTCATTACTAAAAGACAAAATAACTAAACGAATAAGGCCCAATTTAATGACGCCCGAAAGGGAGCGTTACAACGTTACGTGTGATGTTCTTGTTTGTATTATTCACCTAAAATGAAATAATAACATGAATTTTGGCCTAAATAGAATAGAACTAGGCCCAAATTGTTTTTTTTTTTTTTTTTTGTCAAAAGAGGGCCAAAATTAATTGGGTCCATGAAAGAAACGAATTACTCAATTTCATTCGAATGTATCGCTTGACCGAGTGACGTGTCTCATAGAGGCGTTGCCATTTGGTGGTTTTGTGATACGAATTACAGGGAAGTCAAATCGTTAGGTCGTTTGATTTGATGAGGCATGGCTGGTATGATGAGGTACGTCATCTCACGCCGAATATAATGAAATAGGCCCATTGAAATCGATGTGACCCCTCGAGATCTCTCTCTCTTTTTTTCCTTCTCGCAAAACCAGATTTTTCTCCCACTCTTCCATTGCATCTTGCCCATACCACAACCTCTTCATCTTCTCCATTTTTCTTCCAAGCAACATTGTAAACGCAATACCCTATCATATCCAAACATGACTAAGACTCCGAGTAAAGGTTAGGCCTTCATGTAGTCGTAGTCCATTGATGTTACTGAAGCTAATGGTTAACAAACCTTCAAGGCTCCTGTTTGAAGTAGCTTGCGGTTGCTCTCAATGTGGTTATCTGGTAGGAAGGTCCCGCCGTCCAACACTCCATTGACTCATGTATGCATTGATGATGCAGACGACTTTGATGTTGCTAAGGAGGACGGTCCTCATATTGTGATGGATGGCATGGATTTTGCAAACTATAGGGAAGCCCTAGCAAACTTCCAAGCAAGCTTCATGAATCGAAAGTGGCTCCGAACGAGGTGCCTCGATTTCGACTACTTAGAGAGCATCGACATCAACGTTCGTTCTTTGTTCCAACGCCTTGGTTGGGAGGAGTTCATCTTAACGAATGAGTTCGTATGTGAGAGGAATGTATGTTTGTTTTATGCTAACTTGCATTACAAGACATACATGAAAATTGTGGATATTGAAAGTTTTGTTGACGAAAAGGTCATTAAACTCACGGGACAATTTGATTGTGGAAGAGTTCTGCGTGATGAGTTGTTCGAGGAATATCCATGGTGGGAAAAGATGGGAGGAGGTGAAGCACATTGCCCATGGAGCTCGCAACACAACCATCTCCTTGGCCAAGATTGTTGGATTTCCAAGTAGGCCTTCCTCAACTTGTCGTCGTCGAGTACGCCGACATTGACGATTCCGATACTCTTCACAAAATTTCAGGGCTGCCCTTACATTCTCCGGTGCTATGGAGACGAGTACGGCACCGCGAACGATAACGGTCGGATCATCTACAATGTGCTATACGAACACGCTTCCGGAGGCAACCTAGCTGATCTCATTAAGACTTCCGGTGGTGGTGGTGGCGGTGGTGGATTAGCCGAATCCGATGTCAAGAGCTTCACCAAGTCTATTCTTTTAGGTATCGAGCCCAAGAATATTCTAAGAAGGGTTATGCTCATCTCGATTTGACCAAGAATATTCTACTGTGCCGGAGAAGAGGAAGAGGAAGAGGAAGAGGGGAGCCTCTGCCTCTTCCTCTGCTGGTTTTGATGCCAAGATTGCTGATTTTTGGATTGCTAAGAGTTCTAAACAGATATTGGCGGAGCTGCAATGGGAAGATAGGTGGTGTTTGGAAGGCACGCGCGGCATATGTCGCCCGAGGTTATTGCCGAGCATAAGAGGGGGCCTGCCTGCGATATATGGGCTCTCGGGTGTGTTGTGGTGGAGATGCTATGCGGGTGAGAGTTTGGGAGACTTTCTGGATAGGATTGGACTTGGCGGCGAATCACCTAGAATACCGGTTGGGATATCGAGAGAAGCACAGGACTTCTTGAAGAGATGCTTTGTAAGAAATAGCAAGTCAAGGTGGAATGCTAGTAGGCTGTTGTCTCACCCTTTCTTAAAAGACCATATTCCGGATGCTGAATCGCCTAAGAAGGTTCGATATTGAACTAGGAGAGCAATTACGACTGACTTTTCACTTACGCCATTGATTGTATATTGAAGTCTGATATAGTTGTTTAGTAGTGTCTTGTTATTTTTTGTTAGTTTTAGGGGTCCTGCTGTTAATTTTTAAAAATGTCCAGGCATATGACACTGCCTCATATATAAGTCATAAGATCTATATTGTGTAATAATACACATATACATATGAATGTAATAGTTTAATCTTCATATTCTGCAATTCTTTTCTATTAAAACAATTACTTGGTTACATTTCTAGCATTTTTTTTTTACCATTTTAACTACCAAAAGAATGAAAAGTGCATGATGAGATGTCTGCATAACTTGCATATTACCTGATCTTAGAATCTCATTCATTTTAAGTTTTCTGATTGTAGTGAATCCTTAACATCTTTTTCAAATTGGCCAGTTCTATTTGCTGATCATGCTTAGGAATTTGAAAAGTGAACTTGGTAATTTGGCTCAACCGTGAGCTGCAGCTGCTATTTCTTATGAATGTTGTTCGCAAAAATGCCAAGAAAGATACAGACTATGCAAAAATTTTGTACTGACTCATGCCCGTGTTTTGCTATTTATATATTTTGTTTCTGTTTTAGCTTGATACATTCCTTACGTATTCCTCATGCATAAGAAGAATAATTTACAGATTCACAACAGAAGTAAAATTCACTAAATGAAAATTGTTCATATTCTTCAATTTGCAGCACAAACTTATTGAACAGAATACTTTTCGGTCAGTGTAGCTTATTATCAGAAGTGCGGTAAGAAATTTATACTTCGATAATGTAGGAAAAGTCGTATATATGTTTTGCTAGAACTGTCGTGAAAATGTATGAAGAAACTCTAATTCCCAGAGCGAATGCACAATGCATTGGTAAAGTATTGAAGGAAGCACTTAAATGACCTTGACTACCAAAAGAATGAGAATTATGAGATGCCTGCATAACATATTACCATCTCATCTTAGAATCTCATTCATTTGAGATTTTTCTGATTGTTGCGAATCTTTAACATTCTTTTGAAATAGGCTAGTTCTATTTGCTGATCATTCTTAGGATTCAAACAGTGAAGGAAAAGACATTATCTTGATTAAGCTGATGGAATAAGAAAATAGTGGAGTTCGGCGGAAACAACCATTGTATTAGTAATGAGAATTACAGTCACAACGGCTAATTTAAAGGAAATGTGAATTACAAATAAACAGTAGATCCAATCCAACCTCCCTAATTGATTCAACCACATTTGACATTTGTTTGCTAGTCTCTAATCCATTCATTAAGAGAAAATTCAAGATTCTTTCTGGCTACCAGCAATGTTGCCACTTGACATCATGTTGGAAACCAGCTTTTGTCAACTACTACTTGCATGATGGTATGTAAAATTGATAAAGCGCGCTTTTAAACCATTTTAGAAACATCTGGACAGAACTTAAAAACACCGATACCACAGATATGAATTTATGAATATGAAACATCTCATTCTCAAAATCTTAAGGCAAAAGCTTGAAGCATAATTACAGTTTTTTAGGATTTTTGTTCACCAACATCACCTGCATCATTAGTAGTGCTTTTGTGACCAGAGAAAGAGACAATAGAGTGGTATAACACTAACCATTACATCCAATAGTTACTTGTCTTCACCTATCTCTCCAGCCCCCACCAATTCATATATCAGGCCCTGTCAATTATTTGCTTCTACATATCAACAGCAACCCTTTTTCTCTTGTTCAATTGGTTGATAGCATGTATACTCACTCATCGACATCTCATTAGAATTTCAATTGATTCTACTACAATTAGAAGGTGAAATTGACACTGAACATTTTTGGCTACATGCTGCTTAGAAAACTACTTGAATTGCTAACTACTTTACTAGAACAATGCCAGAATTGCACCCCTAACATACGATATAAATCCGCATTGTCATTCCAAAAACACTGTTATTCACCTCAAGAGGAGTGAGCACACAAATCTAAGTGTATTTAATGGTTTGCAATAGAGATCACTATTACTGTTAAATCGTCATCTCCAAAACCTTAACTTCAGTAATAATAGAATTAAAACATACTTTCATAAAGATATGTTCAGGTCACCATAACAAGGAAAACAATATATAAGCACATATAAAGCATACGTTTAGCTTCATAAATTCCATGTCTCTCAAGTGCATGCGCTGTTGAGTTGCGCATACCAGTTATCATCCACAACCACCAAAAACCCATGTCTCACTCTGAACTGGCAAGTGTCCTTCAAATCCCTCGATCGAGATCCACTCGCTTGTACCTCCTGATGCACCTATTGGTGCACAATGGCTTCTTCGCAATGCAAAAAGTTCATGCTCATGAATATTTATTACAAGAAGAAGAAGGAGAAGGGCACGTGCTCACGACAATTTCTAAACTCTTAGTATAGAATCACTGGCTGTTTCCAATAGTATTCCTAGGCCCCGAGCATTTTCAGCCATGGCAGTCATTGAGTGGTTGGCTCAAGGGAGCCGATGGCAACACGCCGTTTTGAGGCTGGACATGGGAAGAGTGCTTGGAAATTTGTTGTTGGTGCCTGCGAAGGAATTGAGAACTTAAGAGTTCGTAGCAGGAGACATTTTTCAGGCCATCACTTCTGTTGTTGGTGCCTGCACAAGGGGGCTAGTTTGTAGCAGGACTTGATTGCCAATTTTGCCAACAAAATGCTACACTACACCTAATACACATCTGCATTGTCGAGTGCCCCTCATTTATGTGTGTTTTGTTAGTCATTGCTTTCTCAATATATGTAGCGCTTGATTGGCAATATTGGGACTCATTTTCATGTCTCCAAAAGCACATGATATAGTGTCAAAGTATCTTTAATGAGATGTATGAGACATCACTTGCCAAAATGGAAGGTTGAGAGAAGTCTCAGGTTCGCCTTATCAAATTTTTGCTGCATGGCGATCTATAACCAGGAAAATATATAGCACCTACAATTTGAACACACCATCATAGTATATTCTTTCAAAACAAAAAAGAACTGCTACAAATCACAAGATATCAAGTTTATGGATTGTTTTAAGGATTAAATAGTGTTGATAGGCTTACAATATTAACGAGCTAGTAACCAAAATGGCAAGTTTTTCACGCATGTGCCAATGATTGTTAGAACAAAAGACTTGTGTGTCTTGTTCTATTGTTTTGAAGAGAAAACATTTTAGTCCCGCAAAGGAGATCAGCAAAGCACTTTTACACTCAATAACTGAAAGCAACCCAACTTATTTTGTTTGGGATAAAGGGACAAGCAGTAGGGACACATTGGGTGCGCTTGGTTACACATGGCTACAATTCTATGTCAAAGATGGACCTTGAGCCTTTACGCTCTTTGGGCTTTGGCTTTGTTGTCAAACATTGATTAACTTTTCACTTAAATTTTTAATTTTTCAGTAATTAATTTTCGAAATTAAATAATGGTTATACAGTTAATACAGTTGGGTTTTTTCAACAGTCATGCAGTCATGACTGTTGAATCCTCGGGACAGATTTCTGAAGATATTTTATCACCAAATCAGGAAACAATTCTTTCTTAGGACATTGCTTTTTCGCAAGACAACGGTTAGAATATTTATTTGTTTACTTATTATCATTCAATTATGTTGTTGTTTGTTTACAATTTCGTTTTATTTATAATATATAAGATCATTACAGATTGTTTGAATTAACAATCTAAGACATAATTTTTTCTCTATTTAAGAAAAACAGAATTCAGAATTTTATTCAAAATTTCTGAGATATTGTTTTCTCGTGTTGCATTTCAATGGCAATACTACAATCGAGTTCAAACAACTCTAAGAAGCATGAAGAAAAGCCAAAAAATAAGTTCGAGGGGATGAACTTTAAGAGGTGGCAACAAAAGATGTTCTCCTTGACAACCCTCAACCTTGCGAATATTGTAAGGGAGGAAGAGCATAAGATCAATGAAGATCCTCTCAGTAAGAAATCATTGTTGTCCATAGAGGCTTGGAGAAACTCTGACTTTCTTTGTAGAAATTACATCATGAATTGTCTGGATGATACTTTATATGATATATATTCATCATATAAAACAGCAAAGCAAGTTTGGGATATGCTTGAGAAGAAATATAAAACTGAAGATGCCGGGGCGAAGAAGTTCGTCATTGGAAAGTTTCTCAAGTATGTCATGATGGACTCCAAAAATGTAATCGAGCAAGTAGAAGAGATTCAAGTTCTGATTCATGAGTTGCATTCAGAGGGGTGTTCTATCAATGAACATTTTCAAGTTGGTGCAATAATTGAAAAGCTACCTTCTTCATGGAAAGATTTTAAGATCTATTTGAAGCATAAAAGGAGGGAGATGTCTTTGGAGGACTTGATTCTGAGGCTTTGAGTTGAAGAAGATCACCGCAAGGGAGATAAAGTTGAAGTATCTACCTTTGCTGCGAAGGCAAATGTAGTTGAAGGAGAGACATCAAAGTCTAAGTTTCAGAAGTTTAAGGACAAAAAAACTTTTGCAAAGAGTGTCAACAATCTTGCACCTAAAGCCAAGCCTTTTAAGAAGATAAAAGGAAACTATTGGGTATGCGGTAAGCCGGGACACAAGGCTCTTGAATTAACGATGTTGGGAACGACCCTGTGTTCATTCTGCGCTTTTAAATTGATCATTGGAGATGAGCTGCGAGCAGATAAGATATAAAAGGAAATTCAGCATTCATAATTTTGCAGCATGGTTCGCATCGACAAGCAGTTCGACATCAACATATATGACATGCTGTGACTTTAGAGATCTAAAAAAAAAAACTAATTTCATTGTGTTGAGTCAAAAAGTTTCGCCAAGGTAAACTCATTACCAAAACCAGAATATTCTGCTCTGCGGATGTGGTCGAATTGTTTGACACAAGAAATGCAAAGCTTGAGGTTGAGGATTCAAGTCCAACCACTTATTGATAAAACTTTGTTAGAAGAAAAAAAAACTCTTCCATAAGACATAATATGCAAAAGCATACAAATATTCCTGAAAGACGCTTCGGTATGGACTTGTTGCAGCAGGAAGCGAACTAATAATTAAATTGTTTTCAATAACAACACTTATAAAGGAACTGATAAAAAATTATATCAGGAAGCGAAAAATTCAAAACTCATTGAAATAAGACAATTAAGTTTGGGATTGCAACAAAAGGACTTGCCTGTAGAAGATCTCCAATATTTACAACCAGACCTCCATGCATGGGAATGATATCAATCCATTCACCTTGATGGAGAACTTGCAGGCCACCAATCTGATCTTGAAAGAGGATTGTGAGGAAGTCATATCCGAATGCTTGGAAAATCCAAAGGTCTTGTCTGGCTCCGGGCATGGTGGATAGTAGTGACCAAGAACTAAATGCCCCTCTAAGCAACCCATGTTGTGTAGATGGCTTGGATCTCCTTAGTCCGAGAGCCTTTGTATCAGAATCTTATCTTGGAAAATCCAAAGGCCTTTGTATCGTCGAAGGCTTTCACTTCTTATTGCGCTCGATCATACTTCAATGTAACCAAGGCAAGAAAACTTCATTAATATGGTGAAGCCTCTGCAGTAGATAGACTGAATTTGATTTCTTATGTTGGATCAGAAACTTAACCAACTTTTGATTTGCAGGAAATCACATCAATCAAAAAGCAGTTTTTTTTTTTTTTTTTTTTTTCTTCCATCTTCACTATCGGCTATATAACCTCCACTACTCTTCAAATTCTTCACTGAATGTATAATATCTTTAAATAATGCCTTTATGTATTGAAAGCACTTAAAAACTTTAGTGTATCTTTCAATTAATTAATTTTCAATGCCCTTCTCACAATTGGCACATGGCCAACTCTTCTATTTTGTCAGGATTGGCCTTTTGGTGTGGTCTAAGACGAGAAAAAAAACTTAAGACTCTCAATGGTGGAGTCTCGAACCCTCAACCCATGTAGAGATGAGTGCGCACGTTAAACTCATAAAGAAATGCCCACTTTGTTTGGGCAGCAAATTAGAATTCATACATGGGAAAACTCTGCACTAATTCAATCAAAATCCAGCAATTCTGAGTTCAAAATAACAAAAAAAATGTAACGGGAACCAAAAAGCAAATGAGTAAGGTATATTAAAACAATTGAACTTACATCTGAATTATTTCATCTTCTGAAACCAAAATCAAAATCCACCTTCAAAGAGCGTCTCATGCTCCGACCTTGATTTTGCCAAGTTAAAACAAAGACAATATACTATTTATACAATCTGAATTATTTCATCTTCTGAAACAATTGAACTTACATCTCTCTCTCATCAGAATAATAAAGAAAGTTACAAAGAAAAAGAAGTGCCCAAAGAAGGATTTGATATCAAAAACTTTCTTTTTTTTTTTTCTGTGTTTGCTGGAAATTAATCAAAATCAATCACAAAGCTTTCTACAAAGTACATACCAAAAAAAAAAAAAAAAAAAAGCTGTGAATGTAATAACAAAAAATTGAAAAGGCCAAGGTATCACAAAGCATTATATTGCGAAGTCTGCAGTAGATCTGCAGTATATAGATTGATTTGAATCTGTTATATTTCATCATTCATCAACTTCTGTTGCAATTTGTTTCAGTTTTGCAGGAAATAAACATCAATCAAAAGGCCTCTTTTGAAAAACAAAAAATCAAAATTAACATGCATAATAAAAGGCAGAAATGAAAAAAAAAAAATTTGGACCATTTCTCGATTTGTGCGTGTCATCCTTGCGCAGGGGCCATGCTAATCTTCTCTGTATCGTTCCAATTTTATCGGATGTCTCCGAAGAGACGAGCTGCAATGGTTAGCCTTGAATATTTAAAGCTTGGAGGCACTTTGTACATGGTCAGTGTGGGATAAACATGCAAGGCCATTTTACACGTGAATGCCACGTGAGACCACCCCTTCTCTTCTCTTCTTTTTTTTTTTTTTTTTTTTTCTGTCTGTCTCTTATTAATATACCTTCAAAGATGGTCTCATTGCATTGTTATAGTCCCTGCAATTGCAAGTTACAATTAACCTAGCTACTTAGCCGTGAATCCCTTAATAATTTTTAAAAGATATCTCTTATAGGGTATAATGTGTATCCCGTAAAATAATCAGGGGGCAATCATATAGCCATCCTTGCCAACAAAAAGCTACTACACACAAGGTATATCTCATTGTCGAGTGCCGATTCATACGTGTTTTTTTTTATTGACTTAAGTGAAAATCGAACTCACAATCTATTCAAAGCTTGCATTTGACAAGACAAGCGATGTCACTACTATCTCATCAGAGATGTTTTGGAGCCTGTTTTGTTAGTCATTGTTTTTCTCAATATATGTAGCACTCAATTGGCAATTTTTAAGACTCATTTTCATGTCTCCAAAGCACATGATACAATACCAAAGTATCTCTAGTGAGATTGATATGACAATATTACTTGCCAAAAGGAAAGCCGGGGGAGGTCCAGGTTCAAATAATTATTGCAAAGCAATCTATAACTAGGAAAGCAGCACCTACAATTTCAACACACCAAAAATTGCCCTAAAACAATGAAAAAAAAAAAAAAAAATGGTTGTCCAATCAGAATTGGCTCGGGAGGCATGTAGGGTCCAGGCGGCACCGGCTCGTAGTCCTTCCACTGTAGAGAGCGAGAGGTATTCGCTGCTCTGTTGCCAGCCTCCACGCGGTGCCCTCTACTCTAAGAACCATTTGGTTCAGGCCTTCGCCCATACCACCCGGCTCAACTCCCCACTTGGACAGGGCGTGCCAGAGAGAAGCCGCAACCGAACCCCACCTACCGAGGTCAACCCGATGTCCAACCACTTTGATGCCCTCGCTGAGTCACAAGTCCTCGCTACTGGACTCGGCGAACGGTCATGAAACTCGCTCAGTTATTAATCTTTGGATTTTAAGATGTATTGTGGATGTGGGACTTTTTATATAGCCTCGTGGGTTAAGAACTAGCTAGCTCTGTTTGTTGTGCTTGGGGGTTGTTTGGGGCAATTTTTAGTGCGGTTTTTAGATGGATTCTTTTTTTTTTACTTTGTTTTTCTTTTCGGTCAAGACCACCATTATTCGGACTAAATCAACTATGTACTATGGGTTCGTTTTAGATTGGCCCACAAGTGGGATAAAGAGCTCCTAGCGGTTGACGTCTTCATCCGTACGACTCGAACTTGAGTCAACCAGCTCTTGGTAGATGGATTCTTTTGTTAGTACTAACTTTGTCTTTAATTTTATCTTTATGCAGTAGCGACAACACGTGTGGGAAGATTGTTCACCAAATTAGAGTTTTCGGGACCTCATAAATTTAGCCAAAATGTCGGTGGGATCTAGGTCGCCTTCATCAGCTAGAATACTATATGATATAGGGGTGGCAAAAAAAGGAGTCTGAACTGCCCCCCCCAATAATGACTAAAAATAGTGTGCGAACCCGCATGTTTTTGAAACAATCACTTTTTTATTTGCACCCTAGCCAGTTTGAGTTTTTGAAACATGGACGTTTTTTTTTTTTTTTTTTGTCTAGACCCGTATGTTTTTAAAACATTCAAGACCCATTTTTTTTTTCTGGACCCATTTTTTAATATAATATAATAAATTTTTTACCTAATTATTTAAAAAAGTACATGATTTTTATGTCACTATATGCATTTTATCACTACAAAAAATATATGTTTCACATTCAAAACGCAAGTCTTACTAGTTTCCATATAAAAATAACATCATCATTAAGGCAATTGCAATGTAAACATCATGAAAAATTCCAAATACCCCGACTAATAAATAAAATATTATTCGAATTAATCGCTAAACGGATACCCGCTTTTAAAAAAAATTTGTCAGGACTGGACACATTTTTTAAAACGAACAAAAAACATGTTTGAACCCATATTTATTTGTTCGAAAAGAAATGGAAAGTTCTCCATCATATAGTCATCCTGCTCCCAGGTCAACTCATGTTCTCCATGGAATTGCCACTAAACTTGCACCAACGAGATTTCTTTCTTCCGAAGCTTATGCACTTTCCTATCTGCAATCTGAATCGGATGCTCGTCGTATGACACATCCTCCCTCAAATCAACTTGCCCCTAGTCGATCATCGGTGCATGCTTGTTATGTGTCTTCCTCAACATAGAAACATGGAAGACATTATGAACTCCAGCTAGCAGTGGTGGTAACTCGAGGCGATATGCTACCGAGCCTATTCGTTTCTTGATCTCGAATGGCCCGATGAATCTGGAAGATAACTTTCCCTTCAATCTGAATCGATAATGCCCTTTCATTGGTGACGTTTTCAATAGTACAAATTCCCCTTCCTTGAACACAACCTCTCGATGGTCTTTGTCAACATACTTTTTCTGGCGGCTCTGGGCAGTCTCCAATCATTGCCCAATCAATTTTATCCTCTCGGTTTGGTCATGCACAAGTTCTGATTCCAACTGAAACAACCCTCACCAACCTAGGGTCGGATCGCCGACCCCGAGACCCTCCTAGGCCCAATGCCCAAACCGAGCCCGAGAATGCAGCCTGACACACCTAAAACAACATGCGAAATAATGCAACAAATTCATATGGACCAAAAGTGTGAAATAAAGTAAACAAGATCCATATGACTAACCATGAAACTATATGTGGGTCCTCATTTCATAAATTGTCTTGAAGTCATTCATTCACTAAGAAGAAATTCAGACTAGATGAGTGTAAGGTTTAATCTACCCGAAAGACCCATTTTACTACAACCCAAATACAATAGTTTCAAAAACAAATAATATAATATAGCAATACAAGGCTCACATCAAAGAGAAGGCTTCAAGTTATCGCCTCTCCATTGTCTCGATCTAGCGCTGATGTGTATGGTCCTAAGATGTAAATGAGGTGAGCTAAAAGAGACGACGGAGCTCAGTAATGCGGAAAACTCGCTCAACCATCAAATACACAAGTAATACTTAATAAGCATGCGAGGCTAGCATGAATTGAGATTGAATAAAGCATTTAAAACAATACATCACATGGATTAATAAAACATCAGTAAACCACGCCAACAAAATTGATAAAGCATATTAAAGTCAAAACTCATTATCATGCATAGGGTTCACAAAAGAGAGATACCATAGAACACAAAAATTTCAAATTTGTAAAAAGTGTGACTCATAAGAGGCTAGTCGTGGGGGAGCAATTTTACCAGCACAAGGAAAATTGTAGAAGATTTTGAAGCCAATGCCTAAACCAAGTGAGACCAGATTAACTTTTCGTAAATATCCGTAAAGTTAAATATCTAGTTTGATAGCAGTTCAGTGTTCTGCAAACACTCAGAACCAACAGTAGAAAACAAAGTGATTATCAAGTTTATGTAAATCTTTGCAGCTTTGTCTCGGCAAGACCAGAAGATCAGAATAACATATTTAATCAAACAATTCATTTTGCAGATGGGATGTAAAATCTCAGTTTCAATTTTAGGCTATAGAAAATTCCTTTCTAATACACGTTAATATTATAGTACATACTATCAAAATGCAGTAAATACTTGGAAAAAAAATAATGTTTCTCACTTTAAAAATACGAAACAAGCATCAATGACGATGCCCACATGTCAGGTATGACCTTTTTTATTAAGGTCCTCATTTTGGGCAGACTTTCAAATTAATATTCCATTTTAACATCCTTGGTTACTGGCAAGAACATATCCTTATTAACATTGACACATTCAATTAAGTCTAACAACAATGTCTAACTCTAATACAACAATAAATAGTACAATAGAAAGGTTAAGACTACCATAAATTGTCTACCAGTATTTGATAAGGTAAAATATGTATTGTCATTATTTGTACAACCAATACTCGGTAAGAAAATGATATAATATAATTTTTTGAGTTTATGCAGAGCTACTAGTTCTGTATTTACCGACTTGTCTGTAGGTACCGAACACGTCCTAGAGATTCCAAAAATGTGACGACCCCAGTTCCACAACCTAAATTGGGCCCCGCCCGGCGTAGACTTACGTAGACTCCATGTCAATCCTCGCAACATCAACGCAAGTCTAGTTAGCCTTCCCCACCATTGATCATTACATTTTTAGTGATTTATTCAAATTTGTAAGCTATCAAAGTTTATGCGAAAGCGATTTCAACTTAAACAAATCTAAACAACTCTACATGAATCGATTAGGACAACCTAAAGTGTGGAAACCTGTCACGGCCCAATTAATTAATGCACGTTTAATTCTTTAAGCAAGACCAAATGACTCGTGACGTGAGACTCGCGGCGAGATACGTGTCACTACCGAGGCACTGTGGCCGAGGTAAATGTTATATTTGTGTAGTGTATGCCTAGTGTAATGTATATGTGTAGACTACTAAGTCATTTACGATATGCGGATACCGAGACGAGCGGGGACGCACCTCGAGTAGCGTGCAAAGACGTGGGCCGAGGCGCAGCGGCTCGTGGGGTAAGTGTAACTAGTTCAATTATATTGCATAAAATGAAAAATGAAAAAAAAAATGATATATGGTTGTGGTTGTAATGTAGCAACATATAGTTATTTATTAAATAGGCATAAGCTCACATCTCTTAAATATATATATATATATATATATATATATATATATATATATATATATATATATATATATATACATGGGCCTAAGTTAAGGAACTAAGATCTATACACCACTAGATAGGCATGGAAACTCACACACACACATCTCAACACAAGAGTGTCACACATTGGTGTCACTTGAGAGTAACACAAGGGACAAGTGGTGTGAGCAAGACCATATGATGTGCCTCGAGATACGTGTGCGTTTGAGATGTGTGGTTCACAAACGCACCAACCCCAATCATATAACTTGGTCAAATTTACCCCAAAGTCTAAGTTTATCATTTTGATTTCATAAGTGGGTGGAGGAAAAATAAATAACAAAAACAGTAGAAAAGAAAAAGAAGGAAAAAAAAACGCAGTAAGGAGAGGAGGAAGAAGAAGGAGAAAGAGAGAGAGAGGGAGAGAGAGAGAGAGACCGACAACTCGATGACGAGAACGCAATGTGAGTTGTGTTGTCGTTGTTGTTGTAAAGTTGTTATTGGTGTAGTGGCCATGGAGGATCGGCCTCCATGGCCGAGAGAGAGTGTGGGGGCGGGGGCGAATCCAGGGATTTTTGATAGCCCTGGGCTATAAATATTTTTTAAATTATTATTTTTATATATTATTATGTATACTTTAAATAAATTATACCACAATATATATATATATATATATATATATATATATATGCATCCATGACAAACATAAAATTAGCATGGTTATCGCATAAATTAAGCCACAAACTATTAAGCAAAGAAAAAAACATTTGAACACAAACAATTGTAATGGATCAAATCGAAACCAAAGCAATAGATAATGAGTTCAATTGAATTACCTTAAATGAAAAATTGTTGTCTACTTGTCACAAACATGACGCGATCAATGAAAAGTGTATCAAATTTGCAAAACAATGTAGAATCAAATATAAATTATATTGTTAGGTAAAGAATAAAAATAATACTTAAATAATAAATTATATAAAAATTAGAATATGAAGAAAAATAACCTATTCTAAGGCATTTTACCTAAGCTAACTTCATGTTCATCCATTTGGACATTCATCACTAAACATCAAATCAATAGATTATGTTGCACTTATAAAAATATGAGATTTTTGACAACATAGTTATACAATCAATCTCTTTCTTATAAAAAAAAATCCAACTAACAAAACATCAAAAACCAACAAGTTAAGAAAAATTAAGAAAAATTAAGAACTAGCATATATTTTTGCTCAATGATTTCCACATTAAAAAAATATCCCTTCAAAAAATGACATACAAAAAAAATATATGAACTAACATACCTCTTTGCTCGCACTTCGTAAAAGAACCGTTAATATATCATTGTAATATAGTGCAATCTAATGAAAAAAATAAATGTGGAGCAATGAAATTAATCCCAAAGAGATAGATTGGTTTCTTCAAACACAAAAAGAATAGAGGTAGAAGACACAAGACAATAGAATTTGAAAATATATTGCTCCAAAAAACTTCAAAAAATGTAAAGAACTTACATTCGGTGAGTGTGAGAATGGCGCGAATGTGCCGAGAGTTTTTTTTTTGTCGTGCGTTCATTTTGGCCGTATGTGCGTTGCTAATTTTTTTATTCTTAATGTAGGGTTTGAGAGATTTTTGGGGTGGGCTTAAATGTGTTTTTGGGCTTAAACAAAAGAAAAAAAAAAAAAAATTTGGGCCTTGCCCTGGTCAACGACCCAGGCAAGGCCCATGTAGATACGCCAGCTTGTGTGGGAGATGGCGGGGTGTCTCCCCGCCATCAAAACCAGATTAGGGTTGGGGTTGGGAGCCAACCCCAACGCCTCAAGAACAAAAAAAAAAAAAAAAAAAAAAAACCCGAGCACTTCGTGCTCAGTGAGAAGAAGATGGGGGGTTGCGGGTCGGGCTACCCCATGTGCGCTCGGTCGGGCCGACTCTGGCCCTGTGGGCCGGGCCGACCACGACCGAGAGGAAGCGGTCGACCGACCACAGGTCCGCTTGGACCGGGTCGGGTTCACTCGAACCCACCCCAATAAAATAATATATATTTAATTATTAAATTAAATTAAACTGATTTTTAATAAAAGAAATTCCATAAAATAGATAAAATGAGGAAAATTCAGGAAGAAGATACCAGAAAAATTAGGAAAAATTTCGAAAAATTATATTTCGACAAAATAAATAGAAATTGATAAATTTCTATGAAAAATACAAGATTTCAAATTTCGACGCGACTTTTACGAGGTTTTTACCTCGAAAAACGCGTGAAATTGGCAAATTGGTCTCAATGCGATTTCGACCTATTTCGACCTATTTATGAATTTTAAATAATTAAGCTTGAATCTAAAGTGATAAATTTTCAACTGTAGGACCGTAAATGAGCTATTACGGGGTATTGGGTGCGTACATCGACGCAACGAGAGCCTGAATAGCTTTGGACTTGTGTTGTATGTAAGTAATCTGATTGAGACATTTATTTACATTTCATTCCATTTATTTATTTATTGTCGGTTATTCGAATCGAATTGCCTTTGAGATTCATATGCTTATGAATTGTTTGTTTCTCATATGATGATGTTGTTCATAGCATACTTTGTTGTGTATATCATTGATTCCAATTCCTCTATTTTGTCATGTTGATTGTCGTGTATGAAAGTCGGTGATATAGCATGCTATTAGGTTAGTTTGTTTTGTTTTGACTCAAATCCTTTGTGCATTTGTATGCGATTACATTTCTTGGATTCTATTACCGAGTCATTATTGAAAATGAAAGTCGTTCTTGTGGTTAGGGTCATTTGATGATAGAAATTCAGCTTTCATACGGGGTCACTAGACTTTTCGGGATGTTAGGGAATTTCTCCACTACCTTGCATGACACACGGGGGTAACGTGCCTCGAACGGGTAACCGGACCTCGGGGTTTGTTGGCGCAAGAATAACTTGGTGAGCATGACGAGTTTTAAAACTCGGGTATGTTAGTAAGTATACATTCCGGTGTCGACTAATTCACTTGGAATAGAAAATGGCGTAATCGTAAGTACGACCTTTTGAAATTATGATATAGAGCTCAATTTGTAATGAAATGATATAGAGTATAGCTCAATTGTAGTGACGGGGTGATGATGATGAAGATCACGGCCGACCAACCCTAATCCATTACTACTTAGCCTTGAGTCGATTACATATCTTGTTAACTCAAGTATCTATTTGCATGATGTTTCTTTCAAAGCATAGTTGTTATTTAAATTATGTCATTTAATACTTATTGTCTGTTTGGGAATATGGATCGATGTCTCTCGATATTACTTAAATAATTTCATGTACTCACCGTCTAGTTTGTGGCGGTAGGTGCGATCAATCGAGTAGCAGACCATGCAAAAGAGAAGATCGGTGACTACCTCGAGCCAGATGAAGGACTCTACAATATATTTTTGTACGTTTTGCATTCTTTTGTATTACATTTTATATATACATGTTATTTTTACTTTTGGGTTGAGTGATAGAACATCGACTAGACATGTTATATATATCACCACTTTTGTTTATATATTCATGTGATCACTATTTCTGATTTTTCCACGATAGGTTAGCCGTAGGATCTAATGTCCACTAGTAACGATGACTTCCGCTTTGAATAATTTGTTAGTTTTAACAATCTAGATTAACTCGATTTATAGATAACCATAGGTTCGTTAGTAAAACTAGCTCATTAATGTAGGTGGGATTATAAATGGTAGGTGTTTAGGTGTCTAAATAAGGTGACTAGTTTCTTGTTTGGTTCTATAGAGGAGATTAGGGCTTAATTAAGGGATTAAGCCAAGCGGTGCCCTTATTTGGAGAATGGGTCGTCACAGTTGGAATCGGAGCCATGGTTTTGAGAAGTCATGGTTTACCTAAGCTTGATACACTTAAGATTGTAAAAGCGGAGATTCTACAATATGATACCATAACTACAAGTGTAGTGAACGACCTACCTTGTTTCAGGCTAGAAACAACTAAAAGATTTAAGAAATGTAGAAGCTAGATAATCTTAGTTAGTGGGGAAAACCGATGATCCTTGCCTAGAAACTATTAGTTGGGAAGTGAGTGAAAGTAAGTTGGGGATTTGATATATCTATATACATGTTAATTGTGTTATGTGTATATATGTGTTATCCACGTAGTAGCGATTGGCGTTCGTTATCCATTTGCGATCGAGACATGGCGGATTCACGCGATAGCGGTGATGCCGGTGCGAGCGGCAGCCAACCTTCGATACCATCAGCGGAGGATTTCCAGAGGCTTTCAGATCGAGTAGCTGCTCAGGGTCAGCAGTTGGCGGATTTCATTGCATTGATGACTTCCCGATTTGCTCCACCAGACACAGCCAACTCAGACATTAGGTCCTACTGCGACTACAGTACCGACCGTAGTGTCGGTCGTACCTGCGACACCAATGATAGCAGCTCCAGCAGTAGAGACAATGTCTACACCATCTTCCACACCCCCATCAGCTAGTTCGACAGTGGTAGTTCACCAGAAAGATTTCATTAGATCGAAACCCAGATACTTCTTGGTGTCGTCGAGAGATTTGAGAAGATCGAGAAGTGGGCCATGTTACATAAAGTCTTGCAGATTGATGATAGACTCGGAGCGGAGATCTCGTCGTGCACCTTACAACGAGACGCCGATGTGTGGTGGCGTGCTACGATAGGCTGCCGAGGAGAGTTTGAGTCTTGGGATGCCTTCAAGACTAAGTTCTATCGCGACTTCCCACCCGCGTGATGAAGAGGTTGAGGAAGGAATTCATGAATCCGAGACAGGGAGCCGACGAGACAGTGATGAGCTACCGAGACATGTACAACTATCTGAAACGGTTTATCGGAGATCTCGTGAAGGAGGATGTCGATGATGTGTATCATTTTAGCGACGACCGAGGCGGATATTGGGTTTTATGTGGTCGGTTCGGTGTCGGGACATTGGGAGAGACTTTTTAGCGTGCACTTGCTCACGAGACATATTATATGAGCCGAGTTACGACGGGACACCTTTAGTACTCGCGATGACACCTCGATCAAATGGCCGAGAGTGAGCGGAGGAGACGAGAAGGGTAAAAGACCGAGGAGATGGGATATAGGTGTTCGGGGGCAATTGTGCCTTATGTAGCATCTCCTACACCTATGCAAACTATTGTGGGTAGACCTCCCGTACCACCACCAATCGACTGCATTGCCACCGCTGCGCTACGTCTACTTTTCCAGGTTACCACAGCACCACCACTCCACGTCGGCGGCATGGTGGTAGAGGCGAGGTAGAGGTAAAGGATGAGGACGAGATAGGTTCAACCAGGGCGAGAGACATGCATCTCGCACATGCCCAGGATCGGACGCAAGGTCAATCTAGAGCAATCACTTGTTTTCGATGTGGCCAGGTTGTACATGTGATTCGAGACTGTCCACAACCAACGACAGTGATTCCACCACAACGTCGAGAGGTTGTTCATGTGGTTGCACACTGACGCACGACGCTACACGGAAACTCATTGAGGGTATGGTCTCCATTTGTGGTCATCAAGCTTATGTTTTATTTGATTCGGTTCTACGCTTTCCTTCATTTCTTGTCACATGGTCGCATGTTAGGGTTGAAATCGGTTAGTGTTGGAGTCCATTTGATTTTGAGTACTACAAATAGAGAGTGTACCCTAATTCTCTGTGGAGAGATGCCTAGTAGAGATCGACATGGTCGAGTTACTGCAGACTTCGGGTGCTAGAATTCCCGAAATTCGATGCGTTGCTAGGGATGGATTGGCTAGCATCATATCATACTCATATCGATTATTTTACAAAAACAGTGATATTTGCGATTTCAGGGCGTCCAATGTTCATGTATAGCGGTAGTACACCGAGAGCCGATGGCACTCGTGGTCGACTTGCGACTAGTGGGGAGATCGAGACTTTGGTATCGGTATATATCGTTGCAAAGAGTCATGGACCTAACATTGAAGAGATTCCGGTTGTGTGTGTTTCCGAAGTGTTTCTAGAAGACTTACCTGGATTACCACCACCGAGGGAGATTGATTTCATTATTGAGTTGGTGTCTGGTACGAAACCGATATCTATACCACAATACCGCATGGCTCCACGAGAGTTGGAAGAATTGAGGAAACAATTGCGTGAATTGAGCGAGAAGGGATTCATCACACTTTCGATATCACCATGGGGAGCATCGATCTTGTTTGTGAAGAAGAAGGATGGTACTTTGAGATTATGTATTGATTACGACAATTGAACAAGGTCACAAATCAAGAACAAGTATCCATTACCGCGTATTGACGATTTATTTGATCAACTGAGATGAGCGCAGTTTTTCTCCAAGATAGATCTATGATTAGGGTATCATCAGCTGAGGATCGGGAGGATGATAGATACATAACAGCGTTTAGTACGAGGTATGGACACTATCAGTTCACAAATATGTCGTTTGGTTTAACTAATGCTCATGCCATGTTTATGGATTTGATGCACCGAGTGATGAGACCATTTCTTGACCGCTTTGTGATCGTGTTTATTGATGATATATTGGTGTACACAAAGACTCGAGAAGATAACGAGCGGCACCTCGGGAGACGTTGCGGACTTTGAGGAGCACATAATATATGCCAAATTCAATAAGTGTGAATTTTGGTTGTCGATGTCAAATTTTTGGGTCATGTTGTTGAAGCGGCATGTATTGTTGTAGATCCGGAAAGATTCAAAGCGATTTTGGATTGGCTGCGTAGCAGACGTCGATGGCGAGATTAGGAGTTTTTTTGGGTTAACGCAGGCTATTACCGAAGGTTCGTTAAGGATTTTTCGAAAATCGCTTCACCAATGACCAAGTTGACCTAGAAAGACGTTAAGTTTCATTGGTCCGAGGAATGCGGGGAGGCATTTGCTCAATCGAAGAAATTGTTGACTACCGCACAAGTGTTGATATTGCAAGAGGCCGGAAAGGGTTTCATGGTGTACACGAGATGCTTCTCATATGGGTTTAGGTTGTGTGTTGATGCAAGAGAAATGCATAATGACCTATGCATCAAGACAGATTGAAGATACATGAGAAACATTATCCAACTCATGACTTAGAGTTGGTGGCGATAGTGTTTGCTCGAAGATATGGAGACATTATCTCGTATGGAGAGAAGTTCACACTCTATACTCACCATAAGAGTTTGAAATATCTCTTCACACGAAAGAGTTGAACATGAGACATCGCAAATGGTTAGAATTTTTGAAAGACTATGACTTTTCTCTGAATATCATCCAGGAAAAGTTAATGTCGTTGCAGATGCGTCGAGTCGGATTCCGACCGGAGATGCTTGAGACGTATAGTTGTCATATGACGCACGAGTATGGTTTACTCGAGGCGAGGCTGAGTCGGTCGAGATATTCCTAACGACACACGAGTCCCGATTTGTGCTCAAGTGAGGCTTCGAGACAGTGTCGACTCAAAGAGTGTCGGAGGATCGAAAACGATAGTCTATATCCGAGATTCGATGAGTTGGCCCGAGTCCCGAGTGTACTTGACCGGATCGAGACGGCGATCATCGTCTCGATTTTGAGCGCGATTATGGATACCGACAAGTGGCATAGCCGAGAGATGAGATTCTTCAGGATTCACATCTTTCTCGGTTCACTGTTCATCCAGGGAGGAACCAAAATGTACCATGATATGAAGAGACATTTTTGGTGGCCTGGAATGAAAGCGACATATCGAGTTTATCGTGAACCGTGGGATATGTCGTAAGTAAAGGCGAGCGTCGTAGACTGGAGGATTACTACGGTCGTTTCCCATTCCACGATGGAAGTGGGAAGACATATCCATGGATTTCGCTCGAGGACTGCCGAGGATCGTTCATCGACATGATTCCATCTCGGGTGATTGTGGACAGATTGACGAAATCGCCCATTTCATACCAATTGCAACTCATTACACATTTGACCAAATGAGTGTATTGTTCGAGAGAGAGATTATCAAAGTTTGCATGGAGTACCTTTGACAATTATGTCGAACAGAGATGCTATGTATACATTCGGGATGTGGCGGAGTATGCAGGCAGAGCAATATGGTACGTGCTTACGCTTAGCACAACCTTTCATCCTCGACCGATGGGCGACGAGAGGTTGATTTAAACTCTCGAAGATATGCTCGGGTGTGTGTACTTGAGTTTGGCGGATCGTGGGAAGAGTATTTACCATTGTGTGAATTTGTATACAACAACGGTTATCAAGCAAGCATTGAAATGGCGCCATTTGAGGCGTTATATGGCACCGTGTCGTTCTCCATCTTGTTGGGCCGAACCGAAAGACCGGGATTTGGTAGGGCCTGAAATTGTTGTCGATCACACGAAAAGGTAAGGCGGATTCGCCATAAGTATAAGGGAGCCAGGAGAGGCAAAATAAGTATGCATACATGTGTCGCAGCGATCTCGCGTACGATGAGGGAGCTTTGGTGTATCTAAAGGTTTCTCCTCGTAAGGTCATTAGCGATTTGGTTTGAAAGGTAAATTAGCACCGAGATTCATCGGGCTTTTCAAGATCAAGAAACGGGTTGGAAAGGTTGCATATGAGCTAGAATTACCTCCACAGATGTCGAGAATTCATCCAGTGTTCCATATATCGATGCTTCGACTAGCTAAGTCAAAGGCGGGCGAGAGGCAAACGGTGGATTTGAGTCGATTGATTTGAGTGAGCATATCTCATATGAAGAGCAACCGAGTTCAGATCCTTGATCGAAGGGTACACAGCTGAAGCTTAAGAAGCAAGTCTATTCCGAATGTATTAGTCAAGTGGCGCTTTCATGGAGATTCGAACTCACTTGGACACGGGAAGATTATATGCGAGATAGATTTATGTACCTCTTCAAGTAAGGTATATTTGTAAATTCGTTTAGTTTAAGTTCGATGACGAACTTCCTATTAGTTAGGAAGTATTGTTACGGCCCAAATAATTAATGCACGTTTAATTCGTTAAGCATGACCAAATGACCCGTGACGTGGGACCCGCAATGAGATACTTGTCACTACCAAGGCACGGTGGCACCGAGGTAAAAGTTATATTTGTGTGGTGTATGCCTAGGGTAATGTATATGTGTAGACTACTAAGTCATTTACGGGTATGCGAGATATCGAGATGAGTGAGGACGCGCCTCGAGTCGCATGCCGACGTGGGCCCAGGCGCAAGCTCGTGGGGTAAGTGTAACTAGTTCAATTATATTGCATAAAATGAAAAATGAAAAAAAAATGATATATGGTTGTGGTTGTAATGTAGCCACATATGGTTATTTATTAAATGGGCGTAAGCTCACATCTCTTAATATATATATATATATATATACATGGGCCTAAGTTAAGGAACTAAGATCTATACACCACTAGATAGGCATGGAAATTCACACACACACACATCTCAACACAAGAGTGTCACACATTGGTGTCACTTGAGAGTGACACAAGGGACAAGTGGAGTGAGCAAGACCACATAATGTGCCTCGAGATACGTGTGCGGTTTAAGATGTGTGGTTCACAAACACACCAACCTTAATCATATAACTTGGTCAAATTTACCCCAAAGTCTAAGTTTATCATTTTGATTTCATAAGTGGGTGGAGGAAAAATAAATAACAAAAACAAGAGAAAAGAAAGAGAAGGAAAAAAACGCAGTAGGAGAGGAGGAAGAAGAAGGAGAAAGAGAGAGAGAGATACCGACAAAGGCTCGGCGACGAGAACGCAAGGTGAGTTGTGTTGTTGTTATTGTTGTAAGGTTGTCGTTGGTGTAGTGGCCATAGAGGATCGGCCTCCATGGCCGAGAGAGGTGTGGGGAGATGGCATGGGTGTCTCCCCGCCATCAAAACCGGTTGGGGTGGGAGCCAACCCCGACGCCTCAAGAACAAAAAAAAACAAAACAATAACATAGCACGAAGTGCTCTGGTGAGAAGAAGATGGGGGTAGGCCGGGTCAAGCTACCCCATGCGTATGCTCGGTCAGGCAGACCGGGCCCTCAATGGTTGTTAGGCCGACCGGTCTGCTCGGACCGGTCGGGTCGACCCGAGTCGGGTTAACCCGACCCTCCCCAATAAAATAATATATATTTAATTATTAAATTAAATTAAACTGATTTTTAATAAAAGAAATTCCATAAAATAGATAAAATGCTGGAAAATTCAAGAAAATTCCAGAAAAATTAGGGAAAATTTCGAAAAATCATATTTCGACAAAATAAATAGAAATTGATAAATTTCTATGAAAAATACAAGATTTGAAATTTCGGACGCGACTTTTACGGGGTTTTTACCTCGAAAAACGCGAAATTGGCAAATTGGTCTCGAATGCGATTTCGACCTATTTCGACCAATTTAGGAATTTTAAATAATTAAGCTTGAATCTAAAGTTATAAATTTTCAACTGTTAGGACCGTAAATGAGCTATTACGGGGTATTGGGTGCGTACATCGACGCGACGAGAAGCCGGATAGCTTAGGACTTGTGTTGTATGTAAATAAACCGATTGAGACATTTATTTACATTTTACTCCATTTATTTATTTATTCTCGCTTATTCGAACTGAATTGCCTTTGAAATCCATATGCTATGACTTGTTTGTTTCTCATTTGATGATGTTGCTCAAAGCATACTCTGTTGTGTATATAATGGATTCCAATTCCCCTATTTTGTCGTGTTGATTGTTGTGAATGAAAGTCGGTGATATAGCATGCTATTAGGTTAGTTCGTTTTGTTTTGACTCAAATCCTTTGTGCATTAGTATGCAATTACATTTCTTGGATTCTATTACCGAGTCATTATTGAAAATGAAAGTGGTTCTTGTGGTTAGGGTCATTTGATGATAGAAATTCAGCTTTCATACGGGGTCACCGGGACTTTTCGGGATGTTAGGGAATTTCTCCACTACCTTGCATGACACACGGGGTAATGTGCCTCGAACGGGGTAACCGAACCTCGGGGTTTGTTGGCGCAAGAATAAATTGGGTGAGCATGACGAGTTTTAAGACTCGGGTATGTTAGCAAGTATACATTCCGTTAACGACTAATTCACTTGGAATAGAAAAGGCGTAATCGTAAGTACGACCTTTTGAAATTATGATATAGAGCTCAATTTGTAATGAAATGATATAGAGTGGAGCTCAAATTGTAGTGGACAGTGATGTGACGAAGATCACGGCCGACCGACCATTACTACTTAGCCTCGAGTCGCTATTATATCTGTTAACTCAAGTATCTCTTTGCATGATGTTTCTTTCAAAGATAGTTGCTATTTAAATTATGCCATTTGATACTTGTTGTCTGTTTGGGAATGTGGATCGATGTCTCTCAAGATTACTTAACTAATTTCATGTACTCACCGTCTAGTTTGTGACTGACGGTGGGTGCAGATCACCGAAATTAGCAGCACCAGAGCAAAGAGAAGACTGGTGACTACCTCTCGAGCCAATGAATGATTGCTACGATATATTTTTGTACGTTTTGCATTCTTTTGTATTACATTTTATATATACATGTTATTTTTACTTTTGGGTTAAGTGATAGGAACATCGACTAGACACATGTTATATATATCACCATTTTTGTTTATATATACATGTGATCACTATTTCTTGGTTTTTCCACAATAGGTTAGGTAGTAGGATCTAATGTCCACTAGTTACGATGACTTCCGCTTTGAATAATTGTTAGTTTTAACAATCTAGATTAACTATGATTTATAGATAACCATTGATTCGTTAGTAAAACTAGCTCGTTAACCGTAGGTGGTATCATAATTGGTAGGTGTTTAGGTGTCTAAATAAGGCCGACTAGTTCCTTGTTAGGTCATATATGGGAGATTAGGGCTTAATTAAGGGATTAGGTTGGGCGGTGCCCTTTATTTGGAGAAGGGGTCGTCGTATATACTCCTTGTAAATATCTCACACAACCCATATGTCCCATGTGTCAAAAATAATATACATAAGTAATACAAAACCTACAAAAGTATAAGGGAGATGGCGCTCCAATGTCCTCACAAGTATATCTCATAATACGACCCCTTTCCTTACTCGATCATGGATCTCGCACTCGCTTAAACACAAGAATAACGACCCGTAAGTAACGCCGGTAGGATACTAAACAAGAAGTACAAAATAAATAAATTAGTCTATATTCATGCGAGATAGAAAGAAAAGTATAAAGAACGCATGAATAAATAAAAGACTGTAAATAAACCAAAAGCAATCGATGCATGAGTGTCCAGGAATGCAAACATAGAGGCGCAAGTAGTCCTGACCATTATGTCGTTGAGTTTTGGCAAATCATCAAGACTCGGGTTCTAGGACTTGGTACACTCACAAGTCCTAAACCCACGAGATAGTGAGACTTCTTGGAACAACCACGCTAAGAACTCACACCCCGTCAACAATCAATAACCAACGCAGTGCATCCCGAGGTCATGACTCTGGTATGTTACCTCAGTCAGCCACTCCTTCCAAGGATCGTCGTTGACTCACTTTCCCTCGGACAACTCAATTAGAATGGAATTCCAAGGAATAGATAACAAGCAATGAACAACAATATTCAATAGCTTACAATGAAATATTGTGCATTTCCTAGCTGGTTTACTTACCTCAATCCACAAACTTGTTTCTAGCCTATCCGGCCTCCCGACACTCCTAAACGTGTTTTTGAATCTCCGTAACTCTTCCTTATATTCTTGATATCATATTATAAGTTTTTGAGTGCATTATAACCGCTTTCAAGTTTTTGAGATTTCAGAAAATCATACTGTTCATGGCCCGTAATTTTGACTACGTACAATCTTCCACCGTCAATGTGCATGAAATCCGAGTTTATGTTATTAATGGTTATCGTTCCTGGACCGACCAACCCAAAACAAAAAATCGATGTGTTCCTTCACCGCTTGCCATGAAATAGTTGCAAGATTTATGGAATAACGGGGTGATTACTTACGACGTTTCCACAAAGACAAATTTTCTTATGCGAGTGGCCCTTTTATGGATCGTAAGTAATTTCCCTGCGTAGTTGTTGTCGGTTGGAGCACGCATGGTAAGATGGCTTGTCCATATTGTATGGATGATACAAATGCCTTTCAATTGCGAAGTGGTGGAAAGACATCGTGGTTCGACTTTCACCGTCGTTTCTTGTCGAAGAATTCACCATTCGGAAAGACAAAAAAAAATCTTATAAGCAAAATCGTACTAAACGACGAACCGCCCTTTGCTTTGCTATATGGTGAAGAAATTTTGGCGAAATTGAATCGTTGGGCTTGATGAAGGTGACATAAATCGGAGCTGATTCCGTGAAGGGGAGGATAGCTAAGACTTCGCGATGGAGAAAAAGAAGCATTTTACGGGACTTGTCGTATTGGAAGACAAACTTGATCCGAAACAACTTAGACGTCATGCATATCGAGAAAAATGTTTTTGACAACATATTCAACACTATTATGAGTGTACCGGACAAAAGTAAGGACAATGCAAAATCGAGACAAGATATTTGTGAATATTGTCACCGACCTTCTCTACACATTGATTCGGCGACAAATACTTACATCCTTGGATGCTATGCTCTCGATAACTCAAAAAAGCAAAAATTGTGCGAGTGGGTTGAAAAGTTGTGTTTTCCTTACGGTTATGCTTCGAATGTTGGTTGATGTGTGGATCCAAAGATGTTGTGACTATTCGGCATGAAGAGTCATGATTGTCATATTTTCATGCAACGCTTGATACCAATTGCATTCAGAGAACTCCTCCCAAACGCGGTTTGGGTTGCAATTAGTGAGCTAAGCCTTTTTTTTGATCCCTGACTGCGAAAAGTGTCAGTCTCAAAGATATGGAGGTTTTAGAGTTTGAAATACCTGAAATCATTTGCAAGTTGGAGAAAATATTCCCTCCAAACTTTTTCGACTCTATGGAACACCTACCAATCCACTTGGCTTACGAGGCCCGTTCCAGTTCAATTTCGGTGGATGTATCCATTTGAGAGGTAATATCTTGAGTTCCTGAAATTGTTTTTCCATTCAATAAAGTTTTAAATTAACATTAACTAAACTTCGATAGGTACGTTAAACATTTGAAAAACAATGTTTGGAACAAATCGAAGGTTGAGGGATCGATGTGTAATGCTTATTTGGTCGAAGAAGTCACATCGTTTTGGTCTTACTACTTCGAAGATCGCGTCTTTACGTTGCACGACAAAGTACAACGAAACGACGATGGTGGTATCGGGCCCACACCGCATTTTGTGGGTAATTTCTCAATTTTTACTTATCCTGGTCGACCATTGGGCAAGTCAAAGGAGCGGTACTTAACAAAGCGGGAATATAATGTCGCTCATTCGTACATCTCGCTCAATTGTCTAGAGATCGCTCCTTACATCCAGATATGTCCGTCACTTTCATTCAATAATGCAAGTACATTCATTATTCATTTTTTACCAAGACATGATATTTACATGTTCATTTCTTGTAGGATCTTTATCGATGAAATAACTCAAGGAACGGAGGAGTCGGAAGTCGATACTAGTCTAGAGCGCAACTTCCCCATTTGGTTTTAAACATATGTAACGTTATTACGATTGTAGGTTATCGCTTCGTTTATTTCTTTCATAAATAATGTGTCTTAACTTTCTAAATTTTCATGAATAGGCTCGGAATTCCATCATAGATGAAACGCTTGTTGATATTTCGGTTGGTCCTAGTCGATCTTGCAATGTGTACCCTAGTTACCTAGTGAATGGGTATAAGTTCCACTCTGAAACATATGACGTTAATAGATCGACGCAGAACAACGGTGTTTTGGTGAAGGGTTCTAAGTACGCCGATGTCTCCCACGACTATTATGGACTACTAAAAGAGGTTGTAGAGATTGAATACATTGACCTCAAGCGTGTGGAGTTGTTTAAGTGTGAATGGTATAACCCTACACTGAATCATGGTGTGAGGACTCACCCAACACTTAAATTGGTAGAGGTTCATCGAAGTCGACGATATAACAACTACGAGCCATTTGTCCTTGCAATGCAAGCCACTCAAGTGTACTACCTTTCGTACCCTTCTTTGAGGAACGAGCGACAAGAATGGCTAGCAGTTTGTTGTTGTCAACCAAAATTCACCGACGAGGAAATGAGCAAAGACGATAATGACCAAGGCTCGACAGAGATTGCATTCCAAGATGGTGAACCCACCACGTGCGTAGTCGACGATGCAATTCAGGATTTCAACAATCTGGATGATCCAAATGGGACCCGCGTCATTGTTGAAGCGGGTCCAAGTCAAGAAGACAATGACTTCATTGTCGATAGTGGAGATGATTCAGAAGAATAATCATCAACTTCTAGTCATGAGAGTGAATTTGAAACGGATGACAATGAGTAATGTATGTCTATGTTATGTCAATGTTTGATCAACGTTACATGAACTTTATAAACCTTTCTTCACAATTGTTTAAGATTGGTCTTTTTTAGGTTTTATGGCTCGCAATGATCAGCCCCCACTTCGAGGTTGCATATTACCTCAAGGCGGTCGAGGGATACCTTTAGGGGTCCTCGTCCATCGGAAGAGGTGGATCACGACCCCTAGGAACCGATATACCGACTGACCTCATGGACCGACCACAAGAGGGGGGTTGAGGAGGTCGTGGCGGTCGAGGTCGTGGGTCGGTTCCTGTCCTATCGATTTCGACTTCTCGTCCACTCGAACATGAGTTACATTCAGCGTCACCTTCGCCTTCCATACCGCCCGCGTCGCCTGTACCATCAACATCGTCGTCTGAAACCATACCAAATCACCCATTGCAGTCACCATCGGCGACATCGAGACATGACACTCCTGTACCGAGGATGCCTGCGCCTCCATCCACTGCATCACCAGCAGCATCCCCATCCTATGAGGGTAGAGCAGGCTTGCAGGTTACAGGCGCTCCGCGATCACCTCGAGACAGAGGGGTCGACCCCCTCGCGTGCATAGGATCCCGATCACACTGATTGCGAATAATACGTAAGTTTGTATTTGATTAATTAACGTATTTCTAATTATCCGTGTAAACTATTAAATATGCTTTTAAGATGTTATGCATTTTAATGAAACACAGGGAATTGCATCCTTCTCATTCTTGTGCACGGAGGATGACAAACGTTTTCAAGAGATGGATGATTCCAGAAGTGTATTGTTGGAAGTCGATACCGAATCATCATAAGGACCACTACTGGCACCAATGGCAGGTACGCAAGACAAATAAATGTCTTAGGATTTATACAAGTTTTTCAATGTCTCGTAACAATTGCACTCGCCATTTTATAGGTATATTTTAGATGGGATGACACGATTCACGAGGATCTCATTCGTGCGACGTACGACACGCATGCATGCACCGGGTACACCGCATTGATGCATAAGTTAAAGAAGAATCGTGTCCACCAAACTTTGTTACGAGATGAGGCGTGGAGGAGATACTTGGAGTACTGGGAGAGCGAGGACTTTCTTGCCAGGTCTAGGCAGGCGTCTATGAATAGGAACACTGAGGTTGAAGGACTTGGGACTGGACCCTCGAAGCACGGTGGTGGCTCGGTGTCTTTTGTGACTACCAATGAAAGATTGGTAAGTGTTTTTATACTCTTGTTTATTTTTTTCATTTCTACACTTGTTCATTATGCTTGTGTTTGCTTTTAATCTTGTTTTTTATTTCTTACACATTGATGCTAGTTTAACTCATTTGCATTGTATAGATTTCATTCACTTCAGTTCATTTTATATCACTTTTATGCAATTGATTTGTGCTTGGCGTATATAAGTGAGATGACCTACTAGTAATTGACATATTTAACATTTTTATAACTTTTGTATGCAGACTAATACATCCGAGATGCCACCTACCGTGAATGAATTGTATTTGCATCTCCACACCGTAAATCAAGACGGGGTGACATTCATCGATACTAGATCGGAGCGGTTCTATGTAAGTATAGAAATACGAGCTAAATAGTAGTAAGTTTACTTAAAAGCATATCATTTAAGTTGTTTATTGTTGATCCATGCAGGCTAAGCTCCGGAGGAGACGTCGGAGCGACCCAGAACTACACGGACCAAATGTAGGTGGATGATGAGCGGTGTACTACAATGTGGCGGGTGAGTGTCCTGAGGATGTGTGTACGATCTAGGGTCGTTAGGGAGAAAGAAGAGAAGATATGCATATCCTAGTGCTAGCACATCCCAGATGCCGGAGATGGTGCCACGCTCAGAGTTTGATAGTGTTGCCAAACAATTACGACAGGTTGTGGCATTTATGCAGAGACAATTCGGGATGACCATGGACGGAGCAGGCCTATCTCAGCCACATCCACCACCACCACCACCACCTCATGAGCAGCATCAGGCGCAAACAGATCCCGCTGATCCACCACAGCAACAGGACAATGTTGATCGGGAGATGCAAGATTGGCTTACGAGAGATGAGCAGTTTAGGGATACTTAGGTATTTTTATGGTAGTTTGCGTAACTTTTGATATGGTAATTCTTCTTTTGTGGATATTTAGAGGACTAGGGTGCAAGGGATAAACAATTTAATGATACTTAGATATATTTTATAGTTGTTTATAGAACTTTTAGATTGATAGTTCTTTTTGTGCATATTTAGAGGATTGGTGGTTTTTTGTGGTTGTTGTAGAACAATAGGATTGGTGGTTTTTGTGGATACTTAGGTATTTTAGACATTTATTATACTTGACTACCTTTCGTGGATATATAAATCTTTTTTAATGTCGAATTGTACATTTTTTTCTCATTTGAATCTTTGTTGTTGATATATATTGTTGATGTATGTATGTCAAATTCTATTTTTTTAGGGGATGTTAGCACCCCCAAGGAGTTATTAGAGGGAGTGCAGGGGATGGAGCAGGTCATGTTGTTGTATTTTCAGGTTTAGAGGTTTTGGAGAACCAATTGGATTCTTGTTAGTAGTGAAAAAAATAGGCGTAGAAACGTAATTGAGACGGATTAGCAACGAAATTCATAGATTCTGTTGCTATTCCGTCTCTAATTTGCGAAGAAATAGCTGCGACAAACTGGGTAATACTCAATTTAGACACGGAATAAACACGGATCAGAAACGGAAAGCATGCATTCGTTGCTGATCCGTTGCAAATTAGCAACGAATCAGCAACGGAATACAACTAAAACCATTCACTTTGGAAGAATGTCCATTTATGTTCGTCTTTGTTTCGTTTCTAAATGCGTCTCAAATCAAATCTCTAATCAAGCAACATAACACATTTCGTTGTTGACTAAATTAACGTCGTCAACAGGTTTAGAGACGGAATAGATTCCGTCTCTGTTCCGTTGCAGAATTAAATTAGAAACGGAATTTATGCTAATCGACAACGAAAATTTATGTTTCTAATCAGCTTTTTTTGTAATGAAAGATTGGTAATCTTTCTAAGGTTCTAAAAAAAGGGAAACGGAGGTTTGAAAGCGAATGTTGAGATAATTCAAAAAGACATGGAATTGAAAATACTTTGTCACGAAATCAATTAGAAAGGCAACCTAAACCCTCATATCACAAACTTCCTCAATTGGCATAATCAACCCTATTATCATCGATCTATATAAAGCATGCAATTCAAAAATATTCTAGAGTAGCTATAGACCCGGTAATGTACGCAGTTCCTCACACTTTCTATTCTCGATAGTCAAGGTACGACAATGACTACTTCTCTAACCAAACGCATAACCCTGAACTTACGCGAGTTGGGTTTAATGCATTGACTGCATTGGGCTTTGTGAAGGCACTACACCTAGACAATTGGATCACTATTGCATCCGATAGTCTAGATCCCTAAGGTATTTGGTCGGTCCCAAAAAGGGTAAATCAATCGGTATGGTCAATTGCCACTTGTGTAGTCTTATTGCATAAGGATGGATGCATACGACTCACTAGCAATATAATCAAGGTTTAAATATAAATTTAACCCTAATTAATCAATAAATAACAAAGGGAATAAATCACCAATGAAAAGCAATATAATCAAATAAATAAGATCTCACATAGATTTATGCCAAAATCAAGTTTAAATATAAATTTAACCCTAATTAATCAATAAATAACAAAGGGAATAAATCACCAATGAAAAGAAATTAAATTGAAATAAATAAGATCTCACATAGATTTATGCCAAAAGAGTTGTTTGATCCACCTCCGATTTAGATCGATGACATTAGCTGGACATGATTGATGGAAAACCTCAAAATCTTCAAGTTCTTTCGTAAACAAAGGTTGAGAACAATGATTTCCCGAGTTTCTATTTATATAAAACTTAAAAAATATATTCCAAAACGAAGTTCCTAAAAGTTTGGACTAAAAAGCGGGTATCCATATCGGGTCGCAGGTCATCGGGGGTCGTGGGTGAGGTCGTGGCTGAAATTCATGAAATAGAGGCCACAACCTTGAAATACAACTTGAGCCACAGCCTGGATCACTGTTTTCTTGTGACAAACATGAAAATAAGGTCGTGAAACTTAGAATTCATGCCACGGCCTAAAAATACAACTTGGGCCACGACCTAGAATTCTGATTTCTTCTCTACCATAATCACCATGACCGATTCTTCTAATATTCGCACCAATTTTCATTTTGAGGCCTAACACATGTAAATCACACAAATGAGAGATTGTTACCACTAAATAGATATTTAAGGTTCAAAATCACACTTGACACTATATATTGTGATATATGATAATACACTTATCAGGCACAAGTACTGGACAGATGATCTGAGCAGTATATGCAAAAGATTCAGCAGTTGCGAGCACATCTGAAGGCTCATTCAACTATTCAAAGACGGAGATGAATGTGACATGATCACTTTTTTGTCCGTTTTTCCTTTCATCGTCAGACTCGGAGTCACTCAATGTTATGTTAGGTGACTTTCCTTTCTTCTTTATGAAGTTTGAACACTCGGATTGATAATGCCCAACTCTTCCACACTCTCGATATTGAATGGATTTGTTCTTTCCTTCATCAGCTATGTTTTGCTTAGAACCATGGTATTTGCTGTCGTGCACCTTTTTTGTACAACTTATTGTACCTTTTGGTGAGTAAAGCGAAGTCACTTTCTTCAGTTTGATCACCTTTGATGTACTGAGCAACAACTTTGAGAGCAATCTCACGATGTTTCTTACTTTGGTTCAAGTGCATCTCGTACGTCGTGAGAGATCTCATTAATTCATCAAATTGCAAGTTTTTCAAGCCCTTTGTCTCCTGAATGGCTGCCACTTTCACGTTAAATTTAGATGGTAGTGATCTAATGACACTTTCTACCATCTTGCGATTTGAGTATGTCTTGCAGAACTGTTGGGCTCAATTTGCTATGTCATTAAGGTTTGTTATATACTCTGTAACAGATTCATCATCATTCATTCTTAAAGCTTAAATTAAGATACGAGAAGTACCTTTTTCGAATCCCTGTCAACTTCATTTCATTTGAAGACATTTTGAAGAATTGTCCATGTTTCCTTGGCTATCTTGCACGATGAAATTAGTTTCAAGTGCTCTTGGTTCACCACACTAAAAAACACATTCAAAGCTTTGGCATTTGCAAGTACGAGTCGTTCTTCTGCCTCCGACCAAGAGTCTGTGTCTTTGTGTTTTCCATCGATTTCAGGGAATTTGTAGCATTTCTCTATTGCTCTCCATGCCTTTACATCGAGTGATAATATGAACCCCTCCATTCGTGACTTCCAATAAGTGTAGTTTGTGCTAGTAAGCAGTGGAGGTCTTGTGGTTGACACTCATTCAGGTTGATCTGATTGGAGAGGCTGAAATATTGTTGCCATCAGGATTTGCCTTCTTCGACACAATGAAGGTATAGGCGTTTGACTCTGATACCAAATGTAAAAACAATATCTCTGTCCAACAAATTCTGTTGTGGCCACAAAAAGTAGCCCTGTATATATAGGTGTTGTGGACACATATATGAGTTGTCTGTCTTGGCGCAAATGAAAAAAAACAAGTAAAAATAAATTGCAGTAAACAAAAGACACACATGATTGTTTACATAGTTCGGACCTCCCGTTCTAAGTCTGCAGTGCCACGCCCAGGTGTAAATGTACTAAGAAAGATGATTACAGATTTACATAGAACTCCTAAATAGTGATCCCTCACCTAGCTTGTGATCCCTCACCAAGTTATCTTACACTAATCACTCCCCTTTACACTTTGCACTTACACGAAATCCCAAGTCCCCTTGGTGCCCAAGATCCCCTCGGTGTTTCGGCTAAGTCCCCTTAGCCTAATGTGTGTATAACTTAAAAAAATGTTTTCTCTCATCTCACTGTGAATGCAAATAATATTTAATGTCTCAAAAGTTACTTTACATATGTGATGACTCTACTGTTTATAAAGAAAGCTTAGAATCTCTAAATACATTTGTTTCGATCTTCACAGCCTTCAAAGTATTTTGCACATATTCATGTTTCCATTTAGATCGAGATTTGCTAGCTTTAGGAAAGAATTTAGTGTCAAATTTCTAGTTTCCTTTTTTTCCGCATCTTCATTTGAGATATGCAAACTAAGTACCGGCAATCTTTCCTTGTGTTTTGAATGCTTGCTAGTATTTGGAAGATACACGGAATATTGCAAGAATATTTTCGTGATCTTCGAAGATCCAATGAGTTGTACATACATTCCCCTGGCGCGCCTACATAAAGATATCCCGGCATGGCTATTCAAAATAATAACTAAATAGACCGTTAGTGACATAATATATTACACTTAAAAAAAACGATGCAGAAAGTGTGGCACACAATGATAACTTCATGGAATTAATGTCTCAATAGACACCATAAACATTAAAGTATTATATATATCAAGAGATGAGAAGGATTATTTTTTTTGAAGTACAAACTCAAAGTCTTTTAGTAAATACAGAACTTATACAAAAATTAGGGGGGTGTACTCAATTTGACCAATTCATGGATTTCTTTAAATGATGGATTATCATGAGTTTCATGGAATTTGATGGGTTTAGAAGAACTTGAACCAAATCCATCCAAATCTCATGGGTAGAGGTGGGATTTGGTTATGTGTATTTTTTGAATAGAAATCCATCAAAATCCATTAAAATCTACTCAAATCCTAATGTCTTTAACAATTGAATACACCTAGAATTATTACAAATCCATTAAAATCAATCAAAATCTTAATTGAATACCACTTTTTAAAAGTCCATTAAAATCTTTTGAAATCCAAATTGAATACATGCACCTCGATTTTAAAATCTTCCAAACTCTTTTAAAATCCTTCCAAATCATCCAATTGAATAAACCCCCTTAGTAACATAGCTTTAAAAGGTTGACCAAATAGACAGCAAACTATCATATATTGTGAAGGATCCTCTCGGATTCACTACAAACTGAATTGGATATGCTACCATGTCAGTCTTGCCTGATGCTTTGGGCAAGGGATACTACTTAATGGATTGAAGCATTCATTTGGGGGCATTCATTAGGGGCAGACCTTGAAAGCTTTCTCTTAATTTTAGTGAATAAAAATGACTTCATAATATAGCTCGAACAATCATCAAAAAAAATTAAATAATATAGCTGATGATTGTTCGACCTTATATTTTTTTTTTCCTCAAAAACAAAAAAAAAAATATAGCTCGAACAATCATCAAGTTGATTAAGCCATTGTGGAGAGCCAAATTCCTTACTAACTTGATAGCCATGCCTGCCGTCACACGGGCCGTTAAGTGAGGGGTTTACCCTAAGGAATTTTTCTCGCTCAACCCAACCCGTGGTGCCTAAGGGCCACCTTAGTTCAAGCACTACCAATAAACAAATCGAGTGAACAACAAGCTATGGCAACAAGGGAACGTTTTACTATGCTCTCAAAGGGAATACAACTCGGAACTATATGCTTCCCCAAGCCTAGAGCCCCTGGCTTTATAGAACGACCGATGAAGTAGTTACATAGCGAACTAGGACACCGTCCCGATTACATTGATTCGTATACTAAGTAAAACCCCACTTCCTTAGTGGTCAAGGAATTTGCCCAACGCCTTGTTCCCTTGCGCCACCTGGTTCCATAACCGCCTCAATCGCTTGGTCAATTGCTACATGCTCGGGACATTTTCGGACGTGCCTTGGTCATGCCTCGGTCATGACCAAGGTAGTTACCTAACCGCTCGGAACCGCCTTGACTTGGTCCATCCACGCCTCGGGGTCTTGATCCACGTTTCTCTAAGGTACAGGAATCGCTCGTTGGTGTCCGACCGCCCCAGACACCGGGGTGCTAGCCGGGGCTCGGTCGAGTCCCACCGGCTCGGGGTGGCCGGACCATGGGTCCGAGGGTCTTGCCTTGGCATGGTGCCCAAGGCATGCTCGAGGTCTTCCTTGCTACCTTGCCCATGCCCCCTAGGAGAGACCACCTCTCCTTATAGTAGATGTTAAGCCGTTTCCTCAGCTCCAATAGGAAACATCAAGAAATGAGACCAAGCGTACTTTGACTTGGTCAACGCCCAAGTCAAGCTTTGTCAACCCTTGTCAAGGTATGCCTTGCCCGTGCCAAGGCGCGGCCTTGCTCGTGCCAAGGCATGACCTTGCTCGTGCCAAAGGATCCACCAAGGTATCGCCTTAATCGTGCCCAAGGAACTTGCCTAGGTTCGGCCTTGCTCGTGCCAAGGCGCGACCTAACTCGTGCCCAGGGAATCTGCCTAGGTTCGGCCTTGCTCGTGCCAAGGCGCGACCTAACTTCGCCCAGGAATCGCCTAGGTTCGGCCTTGCTCGTGCCAAGGCGCGACCTAACTTCTGCCCAAGGAATGTGCCAAGGCTCGTGCCAAGGCATAACCTCGTCTGCGCCTAGGCACCGTGCCTAGGCGCGTGCCAAGGCGTGACCTCCTTCACGCCTATGCGTTGTCCCACATGTTGTCCCGCGACCAAACCTCATGGAACCACCGAGTCCTCGGGAACTCGGTCATTTGCTAGGTTTCTCACGCCCATTGACCTACTCGGGTCATGCTATTGGGGGTGTGACACCTGCCATGTTCTTATTGGTTGTCCAACTTTACCAGTTATGAATATAAGATTTTAAGAAACGCCAAAAATTATTGAACTATCCCAATAACTTTATGCTTTAACGTGCTCAACCAAAACTAAGTGCAACTAGATCTTATTGATCCCACTACATACATTAATAAATATCATTATTTTTACCTCAAGTACCTTGTTCAAATAACCACTTTCTGGTTACTAAGATTATTAACTCAAAATTAATGGAAAGGGTATGGGTTTATTGAGAAGAAATTTGAATAAATCATAAATCAAAGATTTTGATCACTTTTAACAATTTAAAAAGCTCTTGACCAATGTCATTCTGATCAAGGAGATTAAAGCCTATAGCATTGCTACTGGCAATTCCTCTTGCTTCAAAAATAATTAAGACAAAGAAAAAGTGCAAAAAGTAAAGATTCCAGCCAAATTAGATGGACATACCTGAATGAATGCTACAGGCAATTCCTCTTGATTTATAGCCTCAGGAGCGACGATGCAACCAACAGTGTCTCTCCAGTTCCCAGCCTTCCTTGTTATGTCTCACTTGAAAGAAACCACTTGAAAGAAACCCCATGACTTAGCGGCATCCACTTGAGCTCATCTTATCACCAATTCCTTCTACTACCATCCCTTCCCACGTTGTAAATGCCTTCAAGGTCTATAATTGGAACTTCAACGACGTCTTTACGTCCACTTGAGCTCATCTTATCATCAATCCTATCAGGTGGAGTAACAAATATTCTAGGCACCTTCGTAGTGCCGCCTCTACTAGTCCTTTTAACACCAGCCTTCGTATCGTCGAAGGCCTTCCCTTCTTATTCCGCTCGATCATACTTCAATGTAACCAAGGCAAGAAAACTTCATTACTATTGTGAAGCCTCTGCATCAGATAGATTGAATTTGATTTCTTATGTTGGATCATAAACTTAACCACCTTTTGATTTGCAGGAAATCAGATCAATCAAAAAAGCAGTTTTTTTTTTCTTCCAGCTTCACTATCGGCTATATAACCTCCACTACTCTTCAAATTCTTCACTGAATGTATAACATCTTTAAATAATGCCTTTATGTATTGAAAGCACTTAAAAACTTTAGTGTATCTTTCAATTAATTAATTTTCAATGCCATTCTCACAATTGGCACATGGCCAACTCTTCTATTTTGTCAGGATTGGCCTTTTGGTGTGGTCTAAGACGAGAAAAAAATAACTTAAGACTCTCGTTGGTGGAGTCTCGAACCCTCGACCTCATGTAGAGATGAGTGCGCACGTTAAACTCATAAAGAAATGCCCACTTTGTTTGGGCAGCAAATTAGAATTCATACATGGGAAAACTCTGCACTAATTCAATCAAAATCCAGCAATTCTGAGTTCAAAATAACAAAAAAAAATGTAATGGGAACCAAAAAGCAAATGAGTAAGGTATATTTAAACAATTGAACTTACATCTGAATTATTTCATCTTCTGAAACCAAAATCAAAATCCACCTTCAAAGATCGTCTCATGCTCCAACCTTGATTTTGCCAAGTTAAAACAAAGACAATATACTATTTATACAATCTGAATTATTTCATCTTCTGAAACAATTGAACTTACATCTCTCTCATCAGAATAATAAAGAAAGTTACAAAGAAAAAGAAGTGCCCAAAGAAGGATTTGATATCAAAAACTTTCTTTTTTTTTTTCTCTGTTTGCTGGAAATTAATCAAAATCAATCACAAAGCTTTCTACAAAGTACATAGCAAAAAAAAAAAAAAAAAAAAAAAAGCTGTGAATGTAATAACAAAAAATTGAAAAGGCCAAGGTATCAGAAAGCATTATATTGCGAAGTCTGCAGTAGATCTGCAGTAAATAGATTGATTTGAATCTGTTATATTTCATCATTCATCAACTTCTGTTGCAATTTGTTTCAGTTTTGCAGGAAATAAACATCAATCAAAAGGCCTCTTTTTGAAAAAAAAAATCAAATTTAACATGCATAATAAAAGGCAGAAATGAAAAAAAAAAATTTGGACCATTTCTCGATTTGTGCGTGTCATCCTTGCGCAGGGGCCATGCTAATCTTCTCTGTATCGTTCCAATTTTATCGGATGTCTCCGAAGAGACGAGCTGCAATGGTTAGCCTTGAATATTTAAAGCTTGGAGGCACTTTGTACATGGTCAGCAATATGCATACATTGTGATAGTATGGCAGCACAAGCAAGAGCTAAAAACAACATATATAATGGTAAGTCGAGACATATAAGGCGCCGACATAATACTATAAGACAATTACTTACAAGTGGAGTAATTAGTATTGATTATGTTAAGTCTAAGGAAAACATTGCAGATCCTTTGACTAAAGGCTTATCAAGAGATCAAGTGAAGATATTATCGAGGGGAATGGACTTAAAGCCTATAGAGTAAGTCAAGTCTAGCAGAAACCTAACCTAGCTGATTGGAGATCTCATGGTCTAGGTTCAATAGGCAAATTGGTTAGACTTGACTTAACAAACAGGACACACAATTACATGTTCCTATAATAAAGTAAGTGTGTTGATAAGACGCTTAGGGTATGCAATATTGCATTTAATGACTAAATATAAGTCACCTATATGATAGTAAATGTGGGGTCGCATTTATGAGAATGAATAGGCTAAATTCTCTAAAGCTATCATGAACCCAAGATATGTTCAGGACCAAAATGAACAACATAGAATAAAGTGCATCAGGAATCATGTCATAAGTGAGACATATTGTCTTAGTTTACTATAAAAAGTGAACAGTTCAAGATACATGCATCACTGCGTCACGAAGTGAACTCGATATGATCTTACTAGGGTAAGTTCAAGTCTATACGACACTTTCCTGATTAACATGACATGATAATCTCTCTCTCAATTATTTTTGAAATAAAGTTTGTTCTTTAAATTTTGTGTTTGTGATTTGGCAAAGTAAACTCAGTCAGGGTTGACGATGGTTACAATACAAATGTGGGGTATTGTTGAACTTTAAAGGTGTTGAACTTTAAAAGTTCTTTGAGTTTGTATTGTATCTAATTTTTAGTCCCACATGGGGAAGAAACTTTTTGTTTCTTTCCTTATAAGAGATCTTCCACTTGTAGTAAGTGGTTAAGTGAATGTGGGGTTGGAGGAAAATACCACGAGTATTCTCCATTGATGAATACATATGTCTTTGATAGGGCCTTGGGCCTTTGGGGCTAATGATTAAATAACTTAGTCAATTCACAACACAAATTTTTATTTTTTACTTTTTACATTAAATTCAGATAATTTCGTAGTTGGTAATTAATGGTGAACAGTTACAACCTTTAGCTTTTTAAAAGGTGTTTAATTCGTGGGATAATTGGTGGTTAATGAACCACACCACTAATAACCTCGTTTTGAACAGTTGTAACTGTTCAAGAGATGCAGTTTTTGGTTTATAAATGAAAAAATGGTCTAAACTTCAAATATGAAGTGAATTTTCGAATTAGAGGTTTTTCATCTAGTTTGTGAGAGAGATTTTCGCTGTTGCAGAAGAAAGGATTTTTGGCTGGTGTGTAATCAAAGATCAATCTAGTTGTATCCTGGAGTCGAACCTCTTGCAACATTCATACACCGAATTGGAGGAAATTTCCTCTTAGGACATTGCCATTAAGTGCAAGTCTCTGGTATTATTTTATCTAGTTCTTTGTAATTGAACTCAAGCATGATATGTTATAATTCTGTAATATGCATGTTTTCATGTTTGTTCTAACAATAGAGTGCTCTTATTTATAGAGCTGAATTAAGTATAAAATAAGGAAAGTTACCTAATACTACTTAAATACCAAAATAAAGAAACTACATAAATACCTAAACTACGGAAATATAGCAACTACTATAGTTTCCTTAACACCTATGATTAGAATGCGGCCTTGATTCAATTGTTCAGCACCGAAATGCAAAACTCGAGGTTAAGGATTCAAATACCACGCCTACTGTAAAACTTTGTGTAGAAGAAAGGCTCTTTCATACAAATTTCCATGAAGACACTCCTCTGAAAGTCGCTGGCATTTGGGATTCTTTCTACAACTAGTAAACAATTAATTCGGAAATTCAAAACTTCAAAATAATTGAAATATGAAAACTAAGTTTGGGAGCACAAAAGGACTTGCCTGTAGAAGATCTCCGACGTTGATAACTAGACCTCCATGTATGGGAAGGATGTCAATCCATTCACCTTGATCTTGAAAGAGGATTGTAAGGAAGTCATTATCAGAATGCTTGGAAAATCCCAAGGTCTTGTCCGGCTCTGGGCACGGTGGATAGTAATGACCAAGAACTAAATGCCCCTCCAAGCAACCCATATGTCGTGTAGATGGCCCAGATTGAGTCCAAGAGCTTCCGACAGCAATTCAAACAATGCGATCCCCAAATTCATAGCATGCTTTGAGTAATCTATCAATATATTTCTACAAGTCAAGACATCATGGAAAAATATTTTCAAGATATAGCAGGAGTTTAGGATGGTCAATAATGGATTAGTTTTGATCCATCAATGGAACTAAGCATTTCTTCTTCTTTTTTCTTTTTTTTTTTAAAAAAAATCAGCACAGTTTCAAGTATACTTTTTTACATAAACGAAGAGGGACGACACACACTGGTGAACGTCTTATGAATCGAGACAATCATAACGATCGCAAGATGATCATTGTAAAGTTGATTTTCACTTACAGATGTACTTTCCTCCCCATTTTCTTATTCATTGAGTGGATGGCTCCAAAGAAAGAATCCAATGCAGCATTTTAAGTTAAAGTACTCTCAGAAGAGTTGGATTGCAATGATGACCAAAAACTTAAGCAGGTATCTAACTAAAGACAACAAACAAAAAGGAGTTCAACAATGAGGTCGAGAATGGAGAGTGCAAAGTATGATAGAAAGACAATATTATAACAGAGGAAATCGAAAAGGCAAAAGTCATGAATGTCGTGGTTTTGACACATTTAGATTGAATATGACAACAAACAAAAAGGAGTTCAACAATGCCTCTCTAAGCAACCCCTGTTGTGTAGATGGCTTGGATTGAGACCGATAGCTTCCGACAGCAATTCAAACAATCCAATCCCCAATTTCATAGCATGCTTTTGAGTAATCCATTAATATATTTCTACAAATCAAGAACATCATGGAAAAAGATTTTCATGATATATATATATATATATATATATATATATATATATATATATATATAGCACTAGGAATGTAGTATGGTCAGTAATGGTAGAACTAGTTTATCGATGCATCAACAGAACTAGGCTTTTCTCTTTTAATCAGCAAAGTTTCAAGTTTATGAGGGCGGTGCTTTAAATTCTTACATGGGTACCTCCAGTTGCTAACAAGTCGAACATGAAAAGGTGATTAAACGCACTTTCATGAATCATTTGCAGCATCAGGTTTATGTTAAAAAGGAATAATTAATTTGTGCACATGAACCTTGCGAAATTAATGACAATGGAAAGGGGATAGGTGTCACCTTCAATTGCACTTAATCGAGCACAATGGAAAAGTTTGATCTATGTAGCCAACTCCAGTTAATTTGAGACTGAGGCTATGTTGTTGTTGTTGTATGTGCTTTATAAATAATTAAGACGAAGAAAAAGTGCAAAAAGTAAAGATTCCAGCCAAATTAGATGGACATACCTGAATGAATGCTACAGGCAATTCCTCTTGATTTATAGCCTCAGGAGCGACGATGCAACCAACAGTGTCTCTCCAGTTCCCAGCCTTTGAATGATATATACAGATCAAAATTGCAGTCGAAGGCTTTCACTTCTTATTGCGCTCGATCATACTTCAATGTAACCAAGGCAAGAAAACTTCATTAATATTGTGAAGCCTCTGGCATTAGATAGATCGAATTTGATTTCTTATGTTGGATCATAAACTTAACCAACTTTTGATTTGCAGGAAATCACATCAATCAAAAAGCAGTTTTTTTTTTTTTTTTTTTTCCTGCTTCACTATAGGCTATATAACCTCCACTACTCTTCAAATTCTTCACTGAATGTATAATAAATAATGCCTTTATGTATTACTTAAAAACTTTAGTGTATCTTTCAATTAATTAATTTTCAATGCCCTTCTCACAATTGGCACATGGCCAACTCTTCTATTTTGTCAGGATTGGCCTTTTGGTGTGGGCTAAGACGAGAAAAAAAATAACTTAAGACTCTCATTGGTGGAGTCTTGAACCCTCAACCTCATGTAGAGACGAGTGCGCACGTTAAACTCATAAAGAAATGCCCACTTTGTTTGGGCAGCAAATTAGAATTCATACATGAACTCTGCACTAATTCAATCAAAATCCAGCAATTCTGAGTTCAAAATAACAAAAAATGTAATGGGAACCAAAAAGCAAATGAGTAAGGTATATTAAAACAATTGAACTTACATCTCAATTATTTCATCTTCTGAAACCAAAATCAAAATCCACCTTCAAAGATCGTCTCATGCACCAACCTAGATTTTGCCAAGTTAAAACAAAGACAATATACTATTTAAACATTCTGAATTATTTCATCTTCTGAAACAATTGAACTTACATCTCTCTCTCATCAGAATAATAAAGAAAGTTACAAAGAAAAAGAAGTGCCCGAAGAAGGATTTGATATCAAAAACTTTTTTTTTTTTTCTCTGTTTGCTGGAAATTAATCAAAATCAATCACGAAGCTCTCTCAAAGTACATACCAAAAAAAAAAAAAAAAAAGCTGTGAATGTAATAAAAAAAATTGAAAAGGCCAAGGTATCACAAAGCATTATATTGCGAAGTCTGCAGTAGATCTGCAGTAGATAGATTGATTTGAATCTGTTATATTTCATCATTCATCAACTTCTGTTGCAATTTGCTTCAGTTTTGCAGGAAATAAACATCAATCAAAAGGCCTCTTTTGAAAAACAAAAAATCAAAATTAACATGCATAATAAAAGGCAGAAATGATGGAAAAAAAATTTGGACCATTTCTCGATTTGTGCGTGTCATCCTTGCGCAGGGGCCATGCTAATCTTCTCTGTATCGTTCCAATTTTATCGGATGTCTCCGAAGAGACGAGCTACAAGGGTTAGCCTTGAATATTTAAAGCCTTGAGGCACTATGTACATGGTCAATGTGGGATAAACATGCAAGGCCATTTTACACGTGAATGCCACGTGATACAACCCTTCTCTTCTCTTCTTTTCGTTTTTTTTTTCAAGAGGACAACGTGTTATGTTTGTCTCTTATTAATATACCTTCAAAGATGGTCTCATTGCATTGTTATAGTCCCTGCAATTGCAAGTTACAATTAACCTAGCTACTTAGCCGTGAATCCCTTAATTTTTTTTAAAAGATATCTCTTATAAGGTATAATGTGTATCCCGTAAAATAATCAGGGGGCAATCATATAGCCATCCTTGCCAACAAAAAGGTACTACACACAAGGTATATCTCGTTGTCGAGTACCAATTCATACGTGTTTTTTTATTGACTTACGTGAAAACCGAACTCACAATCTATTCAAAGCTTGCCTTTGACAAGACAAGCGATGACACTACTATCTCATCAAAGATGCTTTGGAGCGTGTTTTGTTAGTCATTGTTTTTTTCAATATATGTAGCACTCGATTGGCAATTTTTAAGACTCATTTCCATGTCTCCAAAGCACATGATACAATACCAAAGTATCTCAAGTGAGATTGATATGACAATATTACTTGCCAAAAGGAAAGCCGGGAGGTCCAGGTTCAAATAATTATCAAATATTTATTGCAAAGCAATCTATAACTAGGAAAGCAGCAACTACAATTTCAACACACCAAAAATTGCCCTAAAACAATGAAAAAAAAAAAATGGTTGTCCAATCGGGACTGGCTCGGGAGGCATGTAGGGTACAGGCGGCACCGGCTCGTAGTCCTTCCACTGTAGAGAGCGAGAGGTATTCGCTGCTCTGTTGCCAGCCTCCACGCGGTGCCCTCTACTCTAATAACCATTTGGTTCAGGCCTTCGCCCATACCACCCGGCTCAACTCCCCACTTGGACAGGACGTGCCAGAGAAAGCCGCAACCGAACCCCACCAACCGAGGTCAACCCGATGTCCAACCACTTTGATGCCCTCGCTGAGTCACAAGTCCTCGCTACTGGACTCGGCGAACTGTCATGGAACTCGCTCAGTTATTAATCTTTGGATTTTAAGATGTATTGTGGATGTGGGACTTTTTATATAGCCTCGTGGGTTAAGAACTAGTTAGCTCTGTTTGTTGTGCTTGGGGGTTGTTTGGGGCAATTTTTAGTGCGGTTTTTTAGATGGATTCTTTTTTTTTACTTTGTTTTTCTTTTCGTTCAAGACCCCTCATTATTCGGACTAAATCAACTATGTACTCTGGGTTCTTTTAGATGGGCCTACAATTAGGATAAAGAGCTCCTAACTGTTGGCGTCTCCATTCGTACGACTCGAACTTGAGTCAACCTACTCTTGAGCTCTTGGTAGATGGATTCTTTTGCTAATATTAACTCTGTCTTTGAGTTGACGCAGAGCAACAACGCGTGTGGGAAGATTGATCACCAAATCAATAGTTTCGGGACCTCATAAATTAACCTAAAATGTGGGTAGGATTTAGGCCGCTTTCATCAACTAGAGTACTATATGATATAAGTGTTAATTCTCCATTGATTAATACACATTAAATACTTGATATTTAATATGTATTTGATAGGGCCTTGGGCCTTTGGGGCTAAAGATTAAATAACTTAGCCAATTCACAACACAAATTTTTATTTTTTTCTTTTTACATTAAATTCGAGTTAATTTGGTAGTTGGTAATTAGTGGTGAACAGTTACAACCTTTAGCTTTTTAAAAGGTGTTTAATTAGTGGGATAATTGGTGGTTAATGAACCACACCACTAATAACCTCGTTTTGAACAGTTGTAATTGTTCAAGAGATGCAGTTTTTGGTTTATAAATGAAAAATGGTCTAAACTTCAAATATGAAGTGAATTTTCGAAATAGAGGTTTTTCATCTAGTTTGTGAGAGAGATTTTCGCTGTTGCAGAAGAAAGGATTTTTGGTTGGTGTGTAATCAAAGATCAATCTAGTTGTATCCTGGAGTCGAACCTCTTTGCAAGATACATACACCGAATTGGATGAAATTTCGTCTTAGGACATTTGTCATTAAGTGCAAGCCTCTGGTATTATTTTATCTAGTTCTTTGTAATTGAATTCAAGCATGATATGTTATAATTCTGTAATATGCATGTTTTTGTGTTTGTTCTAACAATCTAAGACGAAAATTTATTTTGTTTTATTAATGTTATCACTGATTTACGTACAATAGTTGATTGCATATAATTTGTCACTGATTTTGAAAAAAAAATTAGTCACTGATTTATATGAAATTGTTGTTTGCATACTAGTTTGAAATGGCATCTCTTGTAACTGAGAAAACCACTTACTGCTACTCTGCAATCCCAAAGATGAAAGACCAGAGAGAGTTCAAAGGTCTTGATTTTAAAAGGTGGTGCAGAAAATGTTCTTCGGTGACCACTATGAATCTTGTCAACATAGTGAAGGAAGAAGTTCTCAAATCGATCGGGACCCTCTCATCCAAGGAAACACTCCTTACTATTGAAGCGTGGAGGAATTCGACTTTCTCTGCGGGAATTATATTTTGAATAGACTTGATGATACATTGTCGATGTCTATTCGAATGTAAAGCTGTAAAGGATGTTTGGGATATTCTTGAAAAGAAATATCGAATCAAGATGGGCTAAAAAGTTTGTGGTAGGCGATTTTAAAATACAATATGGTGGATTCGAAGTCCGTCGTAAAGCAAGTGGAAGAACTGCAAGTTCTGATACATGAATTGCACGCTGAAGGGTGCATTGTAAATGAACATTTTCAGACTAGAGCTATTATTGAAAAGCTTCCACCGTCGTGGAATGACTTCAAGGTCTACCTAAAGCACAAGCGAAAGGACATGTCCATTGAGGACCTCATTCTGTGACTTCATGTTAAGGAAGACCACAGGAAGGGAGACAAAAAGGAAATGACTTATGCTAATGCTAACATGGTGGTAGGACAATCAAGCAAGTCCAAATATCAGAAATTCCATAAAAAGAATTTCAAGAAAGTTTTCAAGAGAACCACCAAGCAAGATTTAGCACCAAAGGGGAAGGATTACAAGAAAACTAAAGGAAGTTGTTGGGTTTGTGGAAAGTAAGGCCATAGGGCTCAAGATTGTCGCCACAAGAAATACCAGAAATTCGATATATTCGGTTTGAACAACCAAGCAAATGTTACCGACATGGAAATTGATGATATTGACGTTGATCTCATCAAGCTTGTTTCAAACCAATATGGTTTCTGATGCCAATGGATGGTGGATCGATACTGGTGCGACAAGGCACATATGCAGTGACAAAAACTTATTTTTTGAGTTTCGTCCATCTGATAGTGAAGAGAAACTTTACATGGGAAACTCGTCCTCCTCCATGGTTGAAGGCAAATGAACAGTGAAGATGAAGTTCACGTCTGGAAAAGTAGTCACTTTACTTAATGTTCTGTATGTTCCTGATATTAGGAAAAATCTTGTATCTGGCCCTTTACTGAATAAGAAAGGGTTCAAACTTGTTTTCGAGTCTGACAAATTTATATTGACCAAGGGTGGCATGTTCATAGGAAGGGGTACCTTACTGAAGGTCTCTTCAAGTTAAGCATTGTAATCGTTAATGGCACTGACAATAAAATGATTGTTTCTGCGTATATGATTGTCTCGGCTATATGATTGAATCATTTGATATTTGGCATGCTAGACTAGAGCATGTAAATAACGGATTAATTCATAAAATGGTACATTTGAATATGTTACCAAAGTTTAAAATTAATTTAAAACATAAATGTGAAGTTTGCGCTTAAATCAAAGTTTGCTAGGCAAACATTTAAGTCTGTTCAAGAAAGATCAAGTGAATTATTAGATTTAATTCATAGTGATCTTTGTGACTTCAAATCAAATCCTACGAGAGGGGAAAGAACTACTACATCACCTTTATTGATGATTTTAGTAAGTATTGTCATGTCTTTTTGATCAAAAATAAAAGCGAGGCCTTTGATGTATTTAAAATATATAAGGCGAGGTTGAAAATCAACTTGACAAAAAGATAAAAGTATTAAGAATTGATCGAGGTGGAGAATATGATTCCATTGAATTTGCAAGATTTTGTAATATAAATGGAATTATTCATCAGACCACCGCGTCATATACACCTCAACAAAATGGTGTGGCAGAGAGGAAAAATAGAACTCTCAATAATATGATTAATTCTATGTTGAATGATTCTGGACTTCCCCAAAACTTGTGGGGTGAAGCACTACTGACTGCAAATCATATCTTGAATAGAGTTCCTTCTAAGAAATCGATAATTCTCCATATGAGATTTGGAGAAAAAGAAAGCCCACTTACAAAACTTTAAAAGTATGGGGTTGCTTAACAAAGGTTCAAATTCCTTTACCAAAAAGGACTAAATTATGACCTAAAACCGTAGATTGTGTGTTCATCGATTTGGCTAAGAATAGTGCGATATAGATTCTTAGTAGTTAAATCACATATTTCATATATCGGTGAAAATACTATTATAGAATCTGCGATGCTAGATTTTTTGAGCATATTTTTCCTTTCAAGGAAAAACAAAATGGTTCATCACGAAAAAGGACTACCAAGAGAGTCTAGAAGAACCAACCACTTCAAGGGTTCGAGAACAAGAATTGGAACCTAGAAGGGAAAAAGAATTAAGGTTCCAAAGAATTTTGGACTGATTTTATAAGTCTCGTTAATCGAAAATGAACCACGAGACTTATAAGGAGGCTATGTCTTCACCTAAGGAAGCGCCTTTATGGATGGAAGCAATCAATAGTGAAGTAGAATTAGGGGTGGCAATTCGTATCGGCGAGTCGTAAACGTGTCGAGTCGTAAACGTGTGCGTGTCTCATATAATGCAAACCCATTACATGACATGTTTATTAATCGTGTTAATCGTTTTAGTGTCTAAGTGGGTCGTGTGTTAAACATGTCGTGTAATCGTGTCACCCACTTATTAAATGTTATATTTAAAAATTTTATTTTATTTAAACTTTTATAATCAAGTTACTATTTTTTAAAAATATATTTAAATGATTAAATTCGAACAAACATACTAAATAACCAATAAAATATGATGTGGTTGTATATAGTCGTTAGTTTTACTTTACTTTTTCATTCAAGTCTTTATTACTCTTAAAAATAAAGCAAAAATGACTCGTAATAATAACATAAACAAAATTATAAGAATCATCTAAAAAAATATCTAAATTTTAATTTGGCGAAAAGTTTTATTTTTTCTTAATAAATAATTATTAATAAAATCTAAAACATAAATAATATATTAAAAGTAAAATGAATATTTCCTCTCAAATATAAAATAAAATATGATAAAAGATGTCTATAAATAAAATAAATAAATCATGCTATTAACATGCATTCAAATAAGTGAATTTTGTATCAATCTATTTATTATACAACATTTATTATTTATACATTATTCTTTAGTCGTGTTAAGCGAGTCATAAACGAGTTGAGCAGGTTGACATGTTAATGACTCGTTTATTAACCGTGTATAAACGTGTTAACATGTTTATGACCCAGACCCACTTAAGTCAAACCCACGACATGTTTATTACGTGTCGTGTTAATCGTTTCATGACCCAAATTGCCACATTTTTAAGTAGAATCCATTTTACAAAATAATACATGGGAATTGGTTGATCTACCATCCGGAATCAAACCAATTGGATATAAATGGATATTCAAAAGAAAGCTCAAAGTGACGGTACTATTGATAAATACAAGACACGATTGGTTGCAAAAGGTTATAGACAAAAGGAAGGTGTAGATTACTTCGACGCCTATTCTCCTGTTTCGAGAATAACTTCCATTAGAATGTTGATTTCCATAATCGCATTATACAATATGGAAATACACCAAATGGATGTTAAAACAAATGTTTCTAAATAGAGAGTTAGAAGAAGAAATTTATATGGACCAACTTTGAAGGGTTCATAGTCAAAGGCTAAGAGAATAAAGTTTGTAGACTTGTTAAGTCGTTATATGGACATAAACAAGCTCCAAAACAATGGCATGAAAAATTTGATCATATTATGCTAGCAAATGGTTTCAAAATAAATGAATGTGACAAATGTGTGTACATTAAAGAAATGAAAAACTTTTGTCATAGTATGCCTATATGTTGATGACATGTTGATTATGAGCACAAGTAAGGATGTCATAATGTCAACCAAAAAGATGTTGAATTCCGGTTTTGACATGAAAGACTTAGGTGAAGCAGATGTTATACTGGGAATTCAAATTAAAAGAAATAAAGATGGTTATGTTCTTACACAATCTCATTATGTTGAGAAAATCCTGAAAAGATTTAATCAATTTGACTGCAAGCCTGCGGTAACACCTTTTGATGCAAATTGTCATCTTAGGAAAAATAATGGAGAAGCAATTTCTCAATTGAAATATTCTCAAATAATTGGAAGCTTGATGTACTTGATGAACTCTACTAGACCTGACATAGCTTATGCAGTTAGCAGGCTGAGTAGATACACAAGAGTAATCCTAATGATGTTCATTGGACAGTATTAATAAGAGTCCTAAGGTATCTTAAATATACCTTAAATTATGGAATGTTTTATACAAAATATCCACTGTACTTGAAGGGTATAGTGATGCAAATTGGATTTCGATAATACGAAACCAAATCAACAAGTGGATATATATTCACATTAGGTAGAAAGCATTTCTTGGAAATCAACAAAACAAACGTGTATAGCACGTTCCACCATGGAATCCAAATTCATTGCTCTTGACAAGGCAGCTGAAGAAGCTGAATGGCTAAGAAATTTCTTAGAAGATATTCCTTGCTGGCCAAAACCAAATCAAAGAAATATGCATACATTGTGATAGTATGGCAAAGACAAGCAAGAGCTAAAAACAACATATATAATGGTAAGTCGAGACATATAAGGCGCCGACATAATACTATAAGACAATTACTTACAAGTGGAGTAATTAGTATTGATTATGTTAAGTCTAAGGAAAACATTGCAGATCCTTTGACTAAAGGCTTATCAAGAGATCAAGTGAAGATATTATCGAGGGGAATGGACTTAAAGCCTATAGAGTAAGTCAAGTCTAGCAGAAACCTAACCTAGCTGATTGGAGATCTCATGGTCTAGGTTCAATAGGCAAATTGGTTAGACTTGACTTAACAAACAGGACACACAATTACATGTTCCTATAATAAAGTAAGTGTGTTGATAAGACGCTTAGGGTATGCAATATTGCATTTAATGACTAAATATAAGTCACCTATATGATAGTAAATGTGGGGTCGCATTTATGAGAATGAATAGGCTAAATTCTCTAAAGCAATCATGAACCCAGGATATGTTCAGGACCAAAATGAACAACATAGAATAAAGTGCATCAGAATCATGTCATAAGTGAGACATATTGTCTTAGTTTACTATAAAAAGTGAACAGCTTCAAGATACATGCATCATCACACGAAGTGAACTCGATATGATCTTACTAGGGTAAGTTCAAGTTTATACGACACTTTCTCGATTAACATGACATGATAATCTCTCTCTCAATTATTTTTGAAATAATGTTTGTTCTTTAAATTTTGTGTTTGTGATTTGGCAAAGTAAACTCAATCGGGGTTGACGATGGTTACAATACAAATGTGGGGTATTGTTGAACTTTAAAGGTGTTGAACTTTAAAGGTTCTTTGAGTTTGTATTGTATCTAATTTTTAGTCCCACATATGGGGAAAAAACTTTTTGTTTCTTTCCTTATAAGAGATCTTCCACTTGTAGTAAGTGGTTAAGTGAATGTGGGGTTGGAGGAAAATACCACGAGTATTCTCCATTGATGAATACATATGTCTTTGATAGGGCCTTGGGCCCTTGGGGCTAATGATTAAATAACTTAGTCAATTCACAACACAAATTTTTATTTTTTACTTTTTACATTAAATTCGAGATAATTTCGTAGTTGGTAATTAGTGGTGAACAGCTACAACCTTTAGCTTTTTAAAAGGTGTTTAATTCGTGGGATAATTGGTGGTTAATGAACCACACCACTAATAACCTCGTTTTGAACAGCTTGTAATCGTTCAAGAGAGATGCGATTTTGGTTTATAAATGAAAAAATGGTCTAAACTTCAAATATGAAGTGAATTTTCGAATTAGAGGTTTTTCATCTAGTTTGTGAGAGAGATTTTCATTTGTTGCGAAGAAATGATTTTTGGTTGGTGTGTAATCAAAGATCAATCTAGTTGTATCCTGGAGTCGAACCTCTTGCGGCATTCATACACCGAATTGGAGGAAATTTCCTCTTAGGACATTGTCATTAAGTGCAAGCCTCGGTATGATTTTATCTAGTTCTTTGTAATTGAATTCAAGCATGATATGTTATAATTCTCAGTAATATGCATGTTTTCATGTTTGTTCTAACAATAGAGTGCTCTTATTTATAGAGCTGAATTAAGTATAAAATAAGGAAAGTTACCTAATACTACTTAAATATCAAAATATAGAAACTACTTAAATACCTAAACTACGGAAATATAGCAACTACTATAGTTTCCTTAACACCTATGATTAGAATGCGGCCTTGATTCAATTGTTCAGCACCAGAAATGCAAAACTCGAGGTTAAGGATTCAAATACCACGCCTACTGTAAAACTTTGTGTAGAAGAAAGGCTCTTTCATACAAATTTCCATGAAGACACTCCTCTGAAAGTCGCTGGCATTTGGGATTCTTTCTACAACTAGTAAACAATTAATTCGGAAATTCAAAACTTCAAAATAATTGAAATATGAAAACTAAGTTTGGGAGCACAAAAGGACTTGCCTGTAGAAGATCTCCGACGTTGATAACTAGACCTCCATGCATGGGAAGGATGTCAATCCATTCACCTTGATCTTGAAAGAGGATTGTAAGGAAGTCATTATCAGAATGCTTGGAAAATCCCAAGGTCTTGTCCGGCTCTGGGCACGGTGGATAGTAATGACCAAGAACTAAATGCCCCTCCAAGCAACCCATATGTCGTGTAGATAGCCCAGATTGAGTCCAAGAGCTTCCCACAACAATTCAAACAATGCCATCCCCAAATTCATAGCATGCTTTGAGTAATCTATTAATATATTTCTACAAGTCAATACATCATGGAAAAATATTTTCAAGATATAGCAGGAGTTTAGGATGGTCAATAATGGATTAGTTTTGATGCATCAATGGATCTAAGCATTTCTTCTTCTTTTTTCTTTTTCTTTTTTTAAAAAAATCAGCACAGTTTCAAGTATACTTTTTTACATAAACGAAGAGGGACGACACACACTGGTGAACGTCTTATGAATCGAGACAATCATAACGATCGCAAGATGATCATTGTAAAGTTGATTTTCACTTACAGATGTACTTTCCTCCCCATTTTCTTATTCATTGAGTGGATGGCTCCAAAGAAAGAATCCAATGCAGCATTTTAAGTTAAAGTACTCTCAGAAGAGTTGGATTGCAATGATGACCAAAAACTTAAGCAGGTATCTAACTAAAGACAACAAACAAAAAGGAGTTCAACAATGAGGTCGAGAATGGAGAGTGCAAAGTATGATAGAAAGACAATATTATAACAGAGGAAATCGAAAAGGCAAAAGTCATGAATGTCGTGGTTTTGACACATTTAGATTGAATATGACAACAAACAAAAAGGAGTTCAACAATGCCTCTCTAAGCAACCCCTGTTGTGTAGATGGCTTGGATTGAGACCGATAGCTTCCGACAGCAATTCAAACAATCCAATCCCCAATTTCATAGCATGCTTTTGAGTAATCCATTAATATATTTCTACAAATCAAGAACATCATGGAAAAAGATTTTCATGATATATATATATATATATATATATATATATATATATATATATATAGCACTAGGAATGTAGTATGGTCAGTAATGGTAGAACTAGTTTATCGATGCATCAACAGAACTAGGCTTTTCTCTTTTAATCAGCAAAGTTTCAAGTTTATGAGGGCGGTGCTTTAAATTCTTACATGGGTACCTCCAGTTGCTAACAAGTCGAACATGAAAAGGTGATTAAACGCACTTTCATGAATCATTTGCAGCATCAGGTTTATGTTAAAAAGGAATAATTAATTTGTGCACATGAACCTTGCGAAATTAATGACAATGGAAAGGGGATAGGTGTCACCTTCAATTGCACTTAATCGAGCACAATGGAAAAGTTTGATCTATGTAGCCAACTCCAGTTAATTTGAGACTGAGGCTATGTTGTTGTTGTTGTATGTGCTTTATAAATAATTAAGACGAAGAAAAAGTGCAAAAAGTAAAGATTCCAGCCAAATTAGATGGACATACCTGAATGAATGCTACTGGCAATTCCTCTTGATTTATAGCCTCAGGAGCGACGATGCAACCAACAGTGTCTCTCCAGTTCCCAGCCTTTGAATGATATATACAGATCAAAATTGCAGTCGAAGGCTTTCACTTCTTATTGCGCTCGATCATACTTCAATGTAACCAAGGCAAGAAAACTTCATTAATATTGTGAAGCCTCTGGCATTAGATAGATCGAATTTGATTTCTTATGTTGGATCATAAACTTAACCAACTTTTGATTTGCAGGAAATCACATCAATCAAAAAAGCAGTTTTTTTTTTTTTTTTTTCTTCCTGCTTCACTATAGGCTATATAACCTCCACTACTCTTCAAATTCTTCACTGAATGTATAATAAATAATGCCTTTATGTATTACTTAAAAACTTTAGTGTATCTTTCAATTAATTAATTTTCAATGCCCTTCTCACAATTGGCACATGGCCAACTCTTCTATTTTGTCAGGATTGGCCTTTTGGTGTGGGCTAAGACGAGAAAAAAATAACTTAAGACTCTCATTGGTGGAGTCTCTGAACCCTCAACCTCATGTAGAGACAGTGCGCACGTTAAACTCATAAAGAAATGCCCACTTTGTTTGGGCAGCAAATTAGAATTCATACATGAACTCTGCACTAATTCAATCAAAATCCAGCAATTCTGAGTTCAAAATAACAAAAAATGTAATGGGAACCAAAAAGCAAATGAGTAAGGTATATTAAAACAATTGAACTTACATCTCAATTATTTCATCTTCTGAAACCAAAATCAAAATCCACCTTCAAAGATCGTCTCATGCACCAACCTAGATTTTGCCAAGTTAAAACAAAGACAATATACTATTTAAACATTCTGAATTATTTCATCTTCTGAAACAATTGAACTTACATCTCTCTCTCATCAGAATAATAAAGAAAGTTACAAAGAAAAAGAAGTGCCCGAAGAAGGATTTGATATCAAAAACTTTCTTTTTTTTTTTCTCTGTTTGCTGGAAATTAATCAAAATCAATCACGAAGCTTTCTCTCAAAGTACATACCAAAAAAAAAAAAAAAAAGCTGTGAATGTAATAAAAAAAAATTGAAAAGGCCAAGGTATGACAAAGCATTATATTGCGAAGTCTGCAGTAGATCTGCAGTAGATAGATTGATTTGAATCTGTTATATTTCATCATTCATCAACTTCTGTTGCAATTTGCTTCAGTTTTGCAGGAAATAAACATCAATCAAAAGGCCTCTTTTGAAAAACAAAAAATCAAAATTAACATGCATAATAAAAGGCAGAAATGATGAAAAAAAAAAATTTGGACCATTTCTCGATTTGTGCGTGTCATCCTTGCGCAGGGGCCATGCTAATCTTCTCTGTATCGTTCCAATTTTATCGGATGTCTCCGAAGAGACGAGCTACAAGGGTTAGCCTTGAATATTTAAAGCCTTGAGGCACTATGTACATGGTCAATGTGGGATAAACATGCAAGGCCATTTTACACGTGAATGCCACGTGATACAACCCTTCTCTTCTCTTCTTTTCGTTTTTTTTTTCAAGAGGACAACGTGTTATGTTTGTCTCTTATTAATATACCTTCAAAGATGGTCTCATTGCATTGTTATAGTCCCTGCAATTGCAAGTTACAATTAACCTAGCTACTTAGCCGTGAATCCCTTAATTTTTTTTAAAAGATATCTCTTATAAGGTATAATATGTATCCCGTAAAATAATCGGGGGGCAATCATATAGCCATCCTTGCCAACAAAAAGGTACTACACACAAGGTATATCTCGTTGTCGAGTACCAATTCATACGTGTTTTTTTATTGACTTACGTGAAAACCGAACTCACAATCTATTCAAAGCTTGCCTTTGACAAGACAAGCGATGACACTACTATCTCATCAGAGATGCTTTGGAGCGTGTTTTGTTAGTCATTGTTTTTTTCAATATATGTAGCACTCGATTGGCAATTTTTAAGACTCATTTCCATGTCTCCAAAGCACATGATACAATACCAAAGTATCTCAAGTGAGATTGATATGACAATATTACTTGCCAAAAGGAAAGCCGGGGGAGGTCCAGGTTCAAATAATTATCAAATATTTATTGCAAAGCAATCTATAACTAGGAAAGCAGCAACTACAATTTCAACACACCAAAAATTGCCCTAAAACAATGAAAAAAAAAAAATGGTTGTCCAATCGGGATTGGCTCGGGAGGCATGTAGGGTCCAGGCGGCACCGGCTCGTAGTCCTTCCACTGTAGAGAGCGAGAGGTATTCGCTGCTCTGTTGCCAGCCTCCACGCGGTGCCCTCTACTCTAATAACCATTTGGTTCAGGCCTTCGCCCATACCACCCGGCTCAACTCCCCACTTGGACAGGACGTGCCAGAGAAAGCCGCAACCGAACCCCACCAACCGAGGTCAACCCGATGTCCAACCACTTTGATGCCCTCGCTGAGTCACAAGTCCTCGCTACTGGACTCGGCGAACTGTCATGGAACTCGCTCAGTTATTAATCTTTGGATTTTAAGATGTATTGTGGATGTGGGACTTTTTATATAGCCTCGTGGGTTAAGAACTAGTTAGCTCTGTTTGTTGTGCTTGGGGGTTGTTTGGGGCAATTTTTAGTGCGGTTTTTTAGATGGATTCTTTTTTTTTACTTTGTTTTTCTTTTCGTTCAAGACCCCTCATTATTCGGACTAAATCAACTATGTACTCTGGGTTCTTTTAGATGGGCCTACAATTAGGATAAAGAGCTCCTAACTGTTGGCGTCTCCATTCGTACGACTCGAACTTGAGTCAACCGGCTCTTGAGCTCTTGGTAGATGGATTCTTTTGCTAATATTAACTCTGTCTTTGAGTTGGACGCAGTAGCAACAACGCGTGTGGGAAGATTGATCACCAAATCAATAGTTTCGGGACCTCATAAATTAACCTAAAATGTGGGTAGGATTTAATTAGGCCGCTTTCATCAACTAGAGTACTATATGATATAAGTGTTAATTTGAACCAGTCTAATCATAATTTCAATCTTAATTTTACAAGGCAAAAGATGCACAATTTTGGCTCCCTTCTTTGTTATTAATTATTGGTAAATGATATTTCTCGAAAAGTAGATAGGGTGACATACTTTTGTTTTTTCACGTGGCATCCGACACCAACCTCAGCGACTAATCTACCTTCAGACACCGTCAGCTCGATCCATAAGGTGACATTTTTTATACATCTATTTTTCTACTTTTGTTACGGCTCCACAGTAAAAGCATGTCTCAAAATCATGTCACTCTATTATTTTGATAAGAAAGTATGTCACTACATCACAATCCAAGATTCCAAATTCAATATTCCTCTTCAATACTCCCTTTATGGACCACCCTCTACTGTGGACCGGTGGTGCTGTATTATGTGCTTGGCTGCTTGTCTAAACCAGTCCATCTCCATAACCAAAATCATACAAAAATCTAGAAGTGTAAGATTTGACACTGTTGCAATGAAAATGAAAATTTAATATACTCCCATAATTCCATTGAGGTGAGCAAACTGAAAGTTGAAGTTTCTAACCAATGTGGGACTAAACATTTCTTTTAAAAATGTCCAACAGAATCTTATGATCATATTGAGCTCTTGTGATATGGAATAGTATCCAAAATTTGATAAGTTGCCCTTCACACTTTTTATTATCTCAATAGCTTGCTCTTGCGGCATTTGAATTGCATTTCAAAAACTTCGCTTAAGGAGTTGAATATACACTGGCTTCGCGGAGATGGGATGGAACGAGTGGCAATTCCTGTGACAACTACTAAGGACATGGAACAAATTTCATGTTGATTTTGAAGCAAAGTCGTAAGAGATTCTCGAGAAGGATGAGTTTGGTGTAGGAGCCTGATCAAATTATTAGGGACTTTGGACATGCTCATTGATTCTCTTGCTTCCCGAAAACATTTCGTCGGATGAGGAGCTTACTACACAGCTATGCTTTCCCATTGATTGCGAAAACCAGCTCAGATATCCAAAGAAATGACAAGTAAACATACCAAACTGATTCCTGCATAGCATATGTACCACTCTCTACTTTTCAAGACTTTAGTCTTAATCAATGTTACTCGTTAAATATACAATATATATATATATATATATAAGAAGGGGCACAAATAAGTGGCATGAAGCAGTACATCAATTGCGCATGTGCCTCGTATATTGTTGGCTTCGCTTGATACGAGGCATATCTAACAATGCACAAGTACTTGCACTCAGCGGAACATATCAACGACCACCCAAGACGACGAATCTAAGATTCGTTGCGGAATGTGATCTGACTGACGACGCGATGGAGCGAGTGTGAGCGATTAGCGAGGCGGAAGCAGAGTGGCGAAGGCGAGATGTGCAATGCGCGCGGATGCGTCAGACGGACAGAGATGCAGGTGTAGTACAAGCGCCTACCGAGGCGGCGCAATAGACGAGACATAAAAACAAAGACGAAAGACCCACGATTAGGGCTCTGATACCATGATAGTTTATGAATAGAATATGTTTATTGTATTAATGTGGGCAAACTGAGTACAATAGGGTGCTCTTATTTATAGAGTGAACAAAGTATAAAATAATAAGTTCCAATTTTTAGTCCCACATGGGGAAGAAACTTTTTGTTTATTTCCTTATAAGAGATCTTCCATTTGTAGTAAGTGGTTAAGTGAATGTGGGGTTGGAGGAAAAGACCATGAGTATTCTCCATTGATTAATACACATTAAATATCAATTAAATACTTGATATTTAATATGTCTTTGATAGGGCCTTGGGCCTTTGGGGCTAAAGATTAAATAACTTAGCCAATTCACAACACAAATTTTTATTTTTTTCTTTTTACATTAAATTCAGTTAATTTGGTAGTTGGTAATTAGTGGTGAACAGTTACAACCTTTAGCTTTTTAAAAGGTGTTTAATTAGTGGGATAATTAGTGGTTAATGAACCACACCACTAATAACCTCGTTTTGAACAGTTGTAACTGTTCAAGAGATGCAGTTTTTGGTTTATAAATGAAAAATGGTCTAAACTTCAAATATGAAGTGAATTTTCGAAATAGAGGTTTTTCATCTAGTTTGTGAGAGAGATTTTCGTTGTTGCGGAAGAAAGGATTTTTGGTTGGTGTGTAATCAAAGATCAATCTAGTTGTATCCTGGAGTCGAACCTCTTGCAACATTCATACACCGAATTGGATGAAATTTCGTCTTAGGACATTTGTCATTAAGTGCAAGCCTCTGGTATTATTTTATCTAGTTCTTTGTAATTGAATTCAAGCATGATATGTTATAATTCTGTAATATGCATGTTTTTGTGTTTGTTCTAACAATCTAAGACGAAAATTTATTTTGTTTTATTAATGTTATCACTGATTTACGTACAATAGTTGATTGCATATAATTTGTCACTGATTTTGAAAAAAAAAATTAGTCACTGATTTATATGAAATTGTTGTTTGCATACTAGTTTGAAATGGCATCTCTTGTAACTGAGAAAACCACTTCTGCTACCTCTGCCAATCCCAAAGATGAAAGACCGGAGAAGTTCAAAGGTCTTGATTTTAAAAGGTGGCAGCAGAAAATGTTCTTCTGGCTGACCACTATGAATCTTGCCAACATAGTGAAGGAAGAAGTTCTGAAATCTGATCAGAACCCTCTGTCCAAGGAAACACTCCTTACTATTGAAGCGTGGAGGAATTCTGACTTTCTCTGCAGGAATTATATTTTGAATAGACTTGATGATACATTGTCTGATGTCTATTCAGAATGTAAAACTGTAAAGGATGTTTGGGATATTCTTGAAAAGAAATATCGAACTGAAGATGCAGGGGCTAAAAAGTTTGTGGTAGGCAATTTTCTGAAATACAATATGGTGGATTCGAAGTCCGTCGTAAAGCAAGTGGAAGAACTGCAAGTTCTGATACATGAATTGCACGCTGAAGGGTGCATTGTAAATGAACATTTTCAGACTAGAGCTATTATTGAAAAGCTTCCACCGTCGTGGAATGACTTCAAGGTCTACCTAAAGCACAAGCGAAAGGACATGTCCATTGAGGACCTCATTCTGTGACTTCATGTTAAGGAAGACCACAGGAAGGGAGACAAAAAGGAAATGACTTATGCTAATGCTAACATGGTGGTAGGACAATCAAGCAAGTCCAAATATCAGAAATTCCATAAAAAGAATTTCAAGAAAGTTTTCAAGAGAACCACCAAGCAGTTAGCACCAAAGGGGAAGGATTACAAGAAAATTAAAGGAAGTTGCTGGGTTTGTGGAAAGTAAGGCCATAGGGCTCAAGATTGTCGCCACAAGAAATACCAGAATCCTGATAATTCTGGTTTGAACAACCAAGCAAATGTTACCGACATGGAAATTGATGATATTGACGTTGATCTCACTGCGCTTGTTTCTGAAACCAATATGGTTTCTGATGCCAATGGATGGTGGATCGATACTGGTGCGACAAGGCACATATGCAGTGACAAAAACTTATTTTTTGAGTTTCGTCCGGCTGATAGTGAAGAGAAACTTTACATGGGAAACTCGTCCTCCTCCATGGTTGAAGGCAAATGAACAATGAAGATGAAGTTCACGTCTGGAAAAGTAGTCACTTTACTTAATGTTCTGTATGTTCCTGATATTAGGAAAAATCTTGTATCCGGCCCTTTCTTGAATAAGAAAAGGTTCAAACTTGTTTTCGAAGTCACAAATTTATATTGACCAGGTGGCATGTTCATAGGGAAGGGGTACCTTATCAAGGTCTCTTCAAGTTAAGCATTGTAATCGTTAATGGCACCGCAATAAAATGATTGTTTCGCGTATATGATTGTCTCGGCCTATATGATTGAATCATTTGATATTTGGCATGCTAGACTAGGGCATGTAAATAACAGATTAATTCATAAAATGGTACATTTGAATATGTTACCAAAGTTTAAAATTAATTTAAAACATAAATGTGAAGTTTGCGCTAAATCAAAGTTTGCTAGGCAAACATTTAAGTCTGTTCAAGAAAGATCAAGTGAATTATTAGATTTAATTCATAGTGATCTTTGTGACTTCAAATCAAATCCTACGAGAGGGGAAAGAACTACTACATCACCTTTATTGATGATTTTAGTAAGTATTGTCATGTCTTTTTGATCAAAAATAAAAGCGAGGCCTTTGATGTATTTAAAATATATAAGGCAGAGGTTGAAAATCAACTTGACAAAAAGATAAAAGTATTAAGAACTGATCGAGGTGGAGAATATGATTCCATTGAATTTGCGAGAATTTTGTAATATAAATGGAATTATTCATCATACCACTTGTCATATACACCTCAACAAAATGGTGTGGCAGAGAGGAAAAATAGAACTCTCAATAATATGATTAATTCTATGTTGAATGATTCTCGACTTCCCAAAACTTGTGGGGTGAAGCACTACTTGATCGCAAATCATATCTTGAATAGAGTTCCTTCTAAGAAATCGATAATTCTCCATATGAGATTTGGAGAAAAAGAAAGCCCACTTACAAAACTTTAAAAGTATGGGGTTGCTTAACAAAGGTTCAAATTCCTTTACCAAAAAGGACTAAATTATGACCTAAAACCGTAGATTGTGTGTTCATCGATTTGGCTAAGAATAGTGCAAAGATATAGATTCTTAGTAGTTAAATCACATATTTCATATATCGGTGAAAATACTATTATAGAATCTGTGATGCTAGATTTTTTGAGCATATTTTTCCTTTCAAGGAAAAACAAAATGGTTCATCACGAAAAAGGACTGAAAGAGAGTCTAGAAGAACCAACCACTTCAAGGGTTCGAGAACAAGAATTGGAACCTAGAAGGGAAAAAGAATTAAGGTTCCAAAGAATTTTGGACCCGATTTTATAAGTCATTAATCGAAAATGAACCACGAGACTTATAAGGAGGCTATGTCTTCACCTAAGCGCTTTATGGATGGAAGCAATCAATAGTGAAGTAGAATTAGGGGTGGCAATTCGTATCAGCGAGTCGTAAACGTGTCGAGTCGTAAACGTGTCGTGTCTCATATAATGCAAACCCATTACATGACATGTTTATTAATCGTGTTAATCGTTTTCGTGTCTAAGTGGGTCGTGTGTTAAACATGTCGTGTAATCGTGTCACCCACTTATTAAATGTTATATTTAAAAATTTTATTTTATTTAAACTTTTATAATCAAGTTACTATTTTTTAAAAATATATTTAAATGATTAAATTCGAACAAACATACTAAATAACCAATAAAATATGATGTGGTTGTATATAGTCGTTAGTTTTACTTTACTTTTTCATTCAAGTCTTTATTACTCTTAAAAATAAAGCAAAAATGACTCGTAATAATAACATAAACAAAATTATAAGAATCATCTAAAAAAATATCTAAATTTTAATTTGGCGAAAAGTTTTATTTTTTCTTAATAAATAATTATTAATAAAATCTAAAACATAAATAATATATTAAAAGTAAAATGAATATTTCCTCTCAAATATAAAATAAAATATGATAAAAGATGTCTATAAATAAAATAAATAAATCATGCTATTAACATGCATTCAAATAAGTGAATTTTGTATCAATCTATTTATTATACAACATTTATTATTTATACATTATTCTTTAGTCGTGTTAAGCGAGTCATAAACGAGTTGAGCGAGTTGACATGTTAATGACTCGTTTATTAACCGTGTATAAACGTGTTAACATGTTTATGACCCGACCACTTAAGTCAAACCCACGACATGTTTATTACGTGTCGTGTCGTGTCGTGTTAATCGTTTCATGACCCAAATTGCCAAATTTAAAGTAGAATCCATTTTACAAAATAATACATGGGAATTGGTTGATCTACCATCCTCAGGAATCAAACCAATTGGATATAAATGGATATTCAAAAGAAAGCTCAAAGTGGACGGTACTATTGATAAATACAAGACACGATTGGTTGCAAAAGGTTATAGACAAAAGGAAGGTGTAGATTACTTGACGCCTATTCTCCTGTTTTGAGAATAACTTCCATTAGAATGTTGATTTCCATAACTCGCATTATACAATATGGAAATACACCAAATGGATGTTAAAACAGCGTTTCTAAATAGAGAGTTAGAAGAAGAAATTTATATGGACCAACTTTGAAGGGTTCATAGTCAAAGGCTAAGAGAATAAAGTTTGTAGACTTGTTAAGTCGTTATATGGACATAAACAAGCTCCAAAACAATGGCATGAAAAATTTGATCATATTATGCTAGCAAATGGTTTCAAAATAAATGAATGTGACAAATGTGTGTACATTAAAGAAATGAAAAACTTTTGTCATAGTATGCCTATATGTTGATGACATGTTGATTATGAGCACAAGTAAGGATGTCATAATGTCAACCAAAAGATGTTGAATTCCAGTTTGACATGCAAGACTTAGGTGAAGCGAGATGTTATAATTGGGAATTCAAATTAAAAGAAATAAAGATGGTTATGTTCTTACACAATCTCATTATGTTGAGAAAAATCTGAAAAGATTTAATCAATTTGATTGCAAGCCTCATAAAGCAACACCTTTTGATGCAAATTGTCATCTTAGGAAAAATAATGGAGAAGCAATTTCTCAATTGGAATATTCTCAAATAATTGGAAGCTTGATGTACTTGATGAACTCTACTAGACTGACATACCTTATGCAAGTTAGCGGTGAGTAGATACACAAGTAATCCTAATGATGTTCATTGGACAAGTATTAATAAGAGTCATAAGGTATCTTAAATATACCTTAAATTATGGACTGCTTTATACAAAATATCCACATTGTACTTTGAAGGGTATAGTGATGCAAATTGGATTTACGATAATACGAAAACCAAATCAACAAGTGGATATATATTCACATTAGGTAGAGCAAATGATTTCTTGGAAATCAACAAAACAAACGTGTATAGCACGTTCCACCATGGAATCCAAATTCATTGCTCTTGACAAGGCAAATTGAAGAAGCTTAATGGCTAAGAAATTTCTTAGAAGATATTCCTTACTAGCCAAAACCAATCAAATATGCATACATTGTGATAGTATGGCAAAGACAAGCAAGAGCTAAAAACAACATATATAATGGTAAGTCAAGACATATAAACATATAAGGCGCCGACATAATACTATAAGACAATTACTTACAAGTGGAGTAATTAGTATTGATTATGTTAAGTCTAAGGAAAACATTGCAGATCCTTTGACTAAAGGCTTATCAAGAGATCAAGTGAAGATATTATCGAGGGAATGGACTTAAAGCCTATAGAGTAAGTCAAGTCTAGCGAAACCTAACCTATCGATTGGAGATCTCATGGTCTAGGTTCAATAGGCAAATTGGTTAGATTTGACTTAACAAACAGACACACAATTACATGTTCCTATAATAAAGTAAGTGTGTTGATAAGACGCTTAGGGTATGCAATATTGCATTTAATGACTAAATATAAGTCACCTATATGATAGTAAATGTGGGGTCGCATTTATGAGAATGAATAGGCTAAATTCTCTAAAGCAATCATGAACCCAAGATATGTTCGGGACCAAAATGAACAACATAGAATAAAGTGCATCGGGAATCATGTCATAAGTGAGACATATTGTCTTAGTTTACTATAAAAAGTGAACAGTTCAAGATACATGCATCATCATGCGTCACGAAGTGAACTCGATATGATCTTAGGGTAAGTTCAAGTTTATACGACACTTTCCGATTAACATGACATGATAATCTCTCTCTCAATTATTTTTGAAATAATGTTTGTTCTTTAAATTTTGTGTTTGTGATTTGGCAAAGTAAACTCGATCGGGGTTGACGATGGTTACAATACAAATGTGGGTATTGTTGAACTTTAAAGGTGTTGAACTTTAAAGTTTTTTTGAGTTTGTATTGTATCTAATTTTTAGTCCCACATGGGAAAGAAACTTTTTGTTTTTTTCCTTATAAGAGATCTTCCACTTGTAGTAAGTGGTTAAGTGAATGTGGGGTTGGAGGAAAATACCACGAGTATTCTCCATTGATGAATACATATGTCTTTGATAGGGCCTTGGGCCTTGGGGCTAATGATTAAATAACTTAGTCAATTCACAACACAAATTTTTATTTTTTACTTTTTACATTAAATTCGATAATTTCGTAGTTGGTAATTAGTGGTGAACAGCTACAACCTTTAGCTTTTTAAAAGGTGTTTAATTAGTGGGATAATTGGTGGTTAATGAACCACACCACTAATAACCTCGTTTTGAACAGTTGTAATGTTCAAGAGATGCGATTTTTGGTTTATAAATGAAAAATGGTCTAAACTTCAAATATGAAGTGAATTTTCGAATTAGAGGTTTTTCATCTAGTTTGTGAGAGAGATTTTCATTTGCTGCGAAGAAATGATTTTTGGTTGGTGTGTAATCAAAGATCAATCTAGTTGTATCCTGAGTCGAACCTCTTGCGGCATTCATACACCGAATTGGAGGAAATTTCCTCTTAGGACATTGTCATTAAGTGCAAGCCTCGGTATGATTTTATCTAGTTCTTTGTAATTGAATTCAAGCATGATATGTTATAATTCTGTAATATGCATGTTTTCATGTTTGTTCTAACAATAGAGTGCTCTTATTTATAGAGCTGAATTAAGTATAAAATAAGGAAAGTTACCTAATACTACTTAAATATCAAAATATAGAAACTACTTAAATACCTAAACTACGGAAATATAGCAACTACTATAGTTTCCTTAACACCTATGATTAGAATGCGGCCTTGATTCAATTGTTCAGCACCAGAAATGCAAAACTCGAGGTTAAGGATTCAAATACCACGCCTACTGTAAAACTTTGTGTAGAAGAAAGGCTCTTTCATACAAATTTCCATGAAGACACTCCTCTGAAAGTCGCTGGCATTTGGGATTCTTTCTACAACTAGTAAACAATTAATTCGGAAATTCAAAACTTCAAAATAATTGAAATATGAAAACTAAGTTTGGGAGCACAAAAGGACTTGCCTGTAGAAGATCTCCGACGTTGATAACTAGACCTCCATGTATGGGAAGGATGTCAATCCATTCACCTTGATCTTGAAAGAGGATTGTAAGGAAGTCATTATCAGAATGCTTGGAAAATCCCAAGGTCTTGTCCGGCTCTGGGCACGGTGGATAGTAATGACCAAGAACTAAATGCCCCTCCAAGCAACCCATATGTCGTGTAGATAGCCCAGATTGAGTCCAAGAGCTTCCCACAACAATTCAAACAATGCCATCCCCAAATTCATAGCATGCTTTGAGTAATCTATTAATATATTTCTACAAGTCAATACATCATGGAAAAATATTTTCAAGATATAGCAGGAGTTTAGGATGGTCAATAATGGATTAGTTTTGATGCATCAATGGATCTAAGCATTTCTTCTTCTTTTTTCTTTTCTTTTTTAAAAAAATCAGCACAGTTTCAAGTATACTTTTTTACATAAACGAAGAGGGACGACACACACTGGTGAACGTCTTATGAATCGAGACAATCATAACGATCGCAAGATGATCATTGTAAAGTTGATTTTCACTTACAGATGTACTTTCCTCCCCATTTTCTTATTCATTGAGTGGATGGCTCCAAAGAAAGAATCCAATGCAGCATTTTAAGTTAAAGTACTCTCAGAAGAGTTGGATTGCAATGATGACCAAAAACTTAAGCAGGTATCTAACTAAAGACAACAAACAAAAAGGAGTTCAACAATGAGGTCGAGAATGGAGAGTGCAAAGTATGATAGAAAGACAATATTATAACAGAGGAAATCGAAAAGGCAAAAGTCATGAATGTCGTGGTTTTGACACATTTAGATTGAATATGACAACAAACAAAAAGGAGTTCAACAATGCCTCTCTAAGCAACCCATGTTGTGTAGATGGCTTGGATTGAGACCGATAGCTTCCGACAGCAATTCAAACAATCCAATCCCCAATTTCATAGCATGCTTTTGAGTAATCCATTAATATATTTCTACAAATCAAGAACATCATGGAAAAATATTTTCATGATATATATATATATATACTAGGAATGTAGGATGGTCAGTAATGGTAGAACTAGGCTTTTAGGAATCAGCAAAGTTTCAAGTTTATGTAGGAAAGCTCATCGTACCACAAAAAACTAAAGGTCTTCTCATGGAATATTGCTCTAAAAAAGATTAATACTAATGACCTCCTTCAAAAAGAATGCCTTTCATTTGTGTATCTCCTTATTCCTTCTACTACATCCCTTCCCATGTAAATGCCTTCAAGGTCTATAATTGGAACTTCAACGACGTCTTTGTTAAACTTGAGCTCATCTTATCATCAATCCTATCAGTAACAAATGACAATGGAAAGGGGATAGGTGCACAGCACAATGGAAAAGTTTGATCCTTCGTAAGACTGAGGCTATGTTGTTGTTGTTGTATGTGCTTTATAAATAATTAAGACTAAAGATTCCAGCCAAATTAGATGGACATACCTGAATGAATGCTACTGTCCTCTTGAAGGCCTTTAACACTTCTTATTGCGCTCGATCATACTTCAATGTAACCAAGGCAAGAAAACTTCATTAGTATTGTGAAGCCTCTGCAGTAGATAGACTGAATTTGATTTCTTATGTTGGATCAGAAACTTAACCAACTTTTGATTTGCAGGAAATCACATCAATCAAAAAAGCAGTTTTTTTTTTTTTTTTTTCTTCCTGCTTCACTATAGGCTATATAACCTCCACTACTCTTCAAATTCTTCACTGAATGTATAATATCTTTAAATAATGCCTTTATGTATTGAAAGCACTTAAAAACTTTAGTGTATCTTTCAATTAATTAATTTTCAATGCCCTTCTCACAATTGGCACATGGCCAACTCTTCTATTTTGTCAGGATTGGCCTTTTGGTGTGGTCTAAGACGAGAAAAAAATAACTAAAGACTCTCATTGGTGGAGTCTCGAACCCTCAACCTCATGTAGAGATGAGTGCGCACGTTAAACTCATAAAGAAATGCCCACTTTGTTTGGGCAGCAAATTAGAATTCATACATGGGAAAACTCTGCACTAATTCAATCAAAATCCAGCAATTCTGAGTTCAAAATAACAAAAAAAATGTAATGGGAACCAAAAAGCAAATGAGTAAGGTATATTAAAACAATTGAACTTACATCTGAATTATTTCATCTTCTGAAACCAAAATCAAAATCCACCTTCAAAGATCGTCTCATGCTCCAACCTTGATTTTGCCAAGTTAAAACAAAGACAATATACTATTTATACAATCTGAATTATTTCATCTTCTGAAACAATTGAACTTACATCTCTCTCTCATCAGAATAATAAAGAAAGTTACAAAGAAAAAGAAGTGCCCGAAGAAGGATTTGATATCAAAAACTTTCTTTTTTTTTTTTCTCTGTTTGCTGGAAATTAATCAAAATCAATCACGAAGCTTTCTCAAAGTACATACCAAAAAAAAAAAAAAAAACTGTGAATGTAATAAAAAAAAATTGAAAAGGCCAAGGTATCACAAAGCATTATATTGCGAAGTCTGCAGTAGATAGATTTGATTTGAATCTGTTATATTTCATCATTCATCAACTTCTGTTGCAATTTGCTTCAGTTTTGCAGGAAATAAACATCAATCAAAAGCCTCTTTTGAAAAAAAAAAATCAAAATTAACATGCATAATAAAAGGCAAAATGATGAAAAAAAAAATTTGGACCATTTCTCGATTTGTGCGTGTCATCCTTGCGCAGGGGCCATGCTAATCTTCTCTGTATCGTTCCAATTTTATCGGATGTCTCCGAAGAGACGAGCTACAAGGGTTAGCCTTGAATATTTAAAGCCTTGAGGCACTATGTACATGGTCAATGTGGGATAAACATGCAAGGCCATTTTACACGTGAATGCCACGTGATACAACCCTTCTCTTCTCTTCTTTTCGTTTTTTTTTTCAAGAGGACAACGTGTTATGTTTGTCTCTTATTAATATACCTTCAAAGATGGTCTCATTGCATTGTTATAGTCCCTGCAATTGCAAGTTACAATTAACCTAGCTACTTAGCCGTGAATCCCTTAATTTTTTTAAAAGATATCTCTTATAAGGTATAATGTGTATCCCGTAAAATAATCAGGGGGCAATCATATAGCCATCCTTGCCAACAAAAAGGTACTACACACAAGGTATATCTCGTTGTCGAGTACCAATTCATACGTGTTTTTTTATTGACTTACGTGAAAACCGAACTCACAATCTATTCAAAGCTTGCCTTTGACAAGACAAGCGATGACACTACTATCTCATCAGAGATGCTTTGGAGCGTGTTTTGTTAGTCATTGTTTTTTTCAATATATGTAGCACTCGATTGGCAATTTTTAAGACTCATTTCCATGTCTCCAAAGCACATGATACAATACCAAAGTATCTCAAGTGAGATTGATATGACAATATTACTTGCCAAAAGGAAAGCCGGGGGAGGTCCAGGTTCAAATAATTATCAAATATTTATTGCAAAGCAATCTATAACTAGGAAAGCAGCAACTACAATTTCAACACACCAAAAATTGCCCTAAAACAATGAAAAAAAAAATGGTTGTCCAATCGGGATTGGCTCGGGAGGCATGTAGGGTCCAGGCGGCACCGGCTCGTAGTCCTTCCACTGTAGAGAGCGAGAGGTATTCGCTGCTCTGTTGCCAGCCTCCACGCGGTGCCCTCTACTCTAAGAACCATTTGGTTCAGGCCTTCGCCCATACCACCCGGCTCAACTCCCCACTTGGACAGGGCGTGCCAGAGAGAAGCCGCAACCGAACCCCACCTACCGAGGTCAACCCGATGTCCAACCACTTTGATGCCCTCGCTGAGTCACAAGTCCTCGCTACTGGACTCGGCGAACTGTCATGGAACTCGCTCAGTTATTAATCTTTGGATTTTAAGATGTATTGTGGATGTGGGACTTTTTATATAGCCTCGTGGGTTAAGAACTAGTTAGCTCTGTTTGTTGTGCTTGGGGGGTTGTTTGGGGCAATTTTTAGTGCGGTTTTTTAGATGGATTCTTTTTTTTACTTTGTTTTTCTTTTCGTTCAAGACCCCTCATTATTCGGACTAAATCAACTATGTACTCTGGGTTCTTTTAGATGGGCCTACAATTAGGATAAAGAGCTCCTAACTGTTGGCGTCTCCATTCGTACGACTCGAACTTGAGTCAACCGGCTCTTGAGCTCTTGGTAGATGGATTCTTTTGCTAATATTAACTCTGTCTTTGAGTTGGACGCAGTAGCAACAACGCGTGTGGGAAGATTGATCACCAAATCAATAGTTTATGGGACCTCATAAATTAACCTAAAATGTGGGTAGGATTTAATTAGGCCGCTTTCATCAACTAGAGTACTATATGATATAAGTGTTAATTTGAACCAGTCTAATCATAATTTCAATCTTAATTTTACAAGGCAAAAGATGCACAATTTTGGCTCCCTTCTTTGTTATTAATTATTGGTAAATGATATTTCTCGAAAAGTAGATAGGGTGACATACTTTTGTTTTTTCACGTGGCATCCGACACCAACCTCAACGACTAATCTACCTTCGTACACACCGTCAGCTCGATCCATAAGGTGACATTTTTTATACATCTATTTTTCTACTTTTGTTACGGCTCCACAGTAAAAGCATGTCTCAAAATCATGTCACTCTATTATTTTGATAAGAAAGTATGTCACTACATCACAATCCAAGATTCCAAATTCAATATTCCTCTTCAATACTCCCTTTATGGACCACCCTCTACTGTGGACCGGTGGTGCTGTATTATGTGCTTGGCTGCTTGTCTAAACCAGTCCATCTCCATAACCAAAATCATACAAAAATCTAGAAGTGTAAGATTTGACACTGTTGCAATGAAAATGAAAATTTAATATACTCCCATATTCCATTGAGGTGAGCAAACTGAAAGTTGAAGTTTCTAACTAATGTGGGACTAAACATTTCTTTTAAAAATGTCCAACAGAATCTTATGATCATATTGAGCTCTTGTGATATGGAATAGTATCCAAAATTTGATAAGTTGCCCTTCACACTTTTTATTATCTCAATAGCTTGCTCTTGCGGCATTTGAATTGCATTTCAAAAACTTCGCTTAAGGAGTTGAATATACACTGGCTTCGCGGAGATGGGATGGAACGAGTGGCAATTCCTGTGACAACTACTAAGGACATGGAACAAATTTCATGTTGATTTTGAAGCAAAGTCGTAAGAGATTCTCGAGAAGGATGAGTTTGGTGTAGGAGCCTGATCAAATTATTAGGGACTTTGGACATGCTCATTGATTCTCTTGCTTCCCGAAAACATTTCGTCGGATGAGGAGCTTACTACACAGCTATGCTTTCCCATTGATTGCGAAAACCAGCTCAGATATCCAAAGAAATGACAAGTAAACATACCAAACTGATTCCTGCATAGCATATGTACCACTCTCTACTTTTCAAGACTTTAGTCTTAATCAATGTTACTCGTTAAATATACAATATATATATATATATATATAAGAAGGGGCACAAATAAGTGGCATGAAGCAGTACATCAATTGCGCATGTGCCTCGTATATTGTTGGCTTCGCTTGATACGAGGCATATCTAACAATGCACAAGTACTGCACTCCGCGGTTGAACATATCAATACGACCACCCATACAATAGTAAAATTAATACTTTCTCAATCTAAGATTCGTAACAATCTATTTTGTTTAGTCTCTTTCAAATACTAGAACTGATAAGCTTACAATACCATAAGACAGCATTGACAAGTTTATCGTACACAACATCGAGAAAACGTTCCACAAAAATAATATACCTTAGAATATCAGCGAAATAAACCGAGATGTGGCAAAGCGATGGAGGGCAAATGAGTACAATAAGGTGCTCTTATTGAGCGAGAATACCAAAATATGCAGAGATAGTTTCGGAGGTTGTCATAGAAGACGTTGCAAGATGATGTGAGATGAGCGATGTGCGGCGATATGTGATGTGAAGCATGTGCTGCGAATGGCGATGCGGAAATGCGTCGAGACGGACAGAGATGCACGGGTGTAGTACAAGCGCCTACCGAGCGCGCAATAGAGACGAGAAAAAAAAAGACGAAAGACCCACGATTAGGGCTCGATACCATGATAGTTTATGAATAGAATATGTTTATTGTATTAATGTGGGCAAACGAGTACAATAGGGTGCTTTTATTTATAGAGTTTAACAAAGTATAAAATAATAAGTTCCAATTTTTTGTCCCACATGGGGAAGAAACTTTTTGTTTATTTCCTTATAAGAGATCTTCCATTTGTAGTAAGTGGTTAAGTGAATGTGGGGTTGGAGGAAAAGACCATGAGTATTCTCCATTGATTAATACACATTAAATATCAATTAAATACTTGATATTTAATATGTCTTTGATAGGGCCTTGGGCCTTTGGGGCTAAAGATTAAATAACTTAGCCAATTCACAACACAAATTTTTATTTTTTTCTTTTTACATTAAATTCGATTAATTTGGTAGTTGGTAATTAGTGGTGAACAGTTACAACCTTTAGCTTTTTAAAAGGTGTTTAATTAGTGGGATAATTAGTGGTTAATGAACCACACCACTAATAACCTCGTTTTGAACAGCTTGTAATCTGTTCAAGAGATGCGGTTTTTGGTTTATAAATGAAAAATGGTCTAAACTTCAAATATGAAGTGAATTTTCGAAATAGAGGTTTTTCATCTAGTTTGTGAGAGAGATTTTCGTTGTTGCGGAAGAAAGGATTTTTGGTTGGTGTGTAATCAAAGATCAATCTAGTTGTATCCTGGAGTCGAACCTCTTGCAACATTCATACACCGAATTGGATGAAATTTCGTCTTAGGACATTTGTCATTAAGTGCAAGCCTCTGGTATTATTTTATCTAGTTCTTTGTAATTGAATTCAAGCATGATATGTTATAATTCTGTAATATGCATGTTTTTGTGTTTGTTCTAACAATCTAAGACGAAAATTTATTTTGTTTTATTAATGTTATCACTGATTTACGTACAATAGTTGATTGCATATAATTTGTCACTGATTTTGAAAAATAAAAAATAAAAAAATTAGTCACTGATTTATATGAAATTGTTGTTTGCATACTAGTTTGAAATGGCATCTCTTGTAACTGAGAAAACCACTTCTGCTACCTCTGCCAATCCCAAAGATGAAAGACCAGAGAAGTTCAAAGGTCTTGATTTTAAAAGGTGGCAGCAGAAAATGTTCTTCTGGCTGACCACTATGAATCTTGCCAACATAGTGAAGGAAGAAGTTCTGAAATCTGATCAGGACCCTCTGTCCAAGGAAACACTCCTTACTATTGAAGCGTGGAGGAATTCTGACTTTCTCTGCAGGAATTATATTTTGAATAGACTTGATGATACATTGTCTGATGTCTATTCAGAATGTAAAACTGTAAAGGATGTTTGGGATATTCTTGAAAAGAAATATCGAACTGAAGATGCAGGGGCTAAAAAGTTTGTGGTAGGCAATTTTCTGAAATACAATATGGTGGATTCGAAGTCCGTCGTAAAGCAAGTGGAAGAACTGCAAGTTCTGATACATGAATTGCACGCTGAAGGGTGCATTGTAAATGAACATTTTCGATTGAGCTATTATTGAAAAGCTTCCACCGTCGTGGAATGACTTCAAGGTCTACCTAAAGCACAAGCGAAAGGACATGTCCATTGAGGACCTCATTCTGTGACTTCATGTTAAGGAAGACCACAGGAAGGGAGACAAAAAGGAAATGACTTATGCTAATGCTAACATGGTGGTAGGACAATCAAGCAAGTCCAAATATCAGAAATTCCATAACAAGAATTTCAAGAAAGTTTTCAAGAGAACCACCAAGCAGTTAGCACCAAAGGGGAAGGATTACAAGAAAATTAAAGGAAGTTGCTGGGTTTGTGGAAAGTAAGGCCATAGGGCTCAAGATTGTCGCCACAAGAAATACCAGAATTCTGATAATTCTGGTTTGAACAACCAAGCAAATGTTACCGACATGGAAATTGATGATATTGACGTTGATCTCACTGCTGTTGTTTCTGAAACCAATATGGTTTCTGATGCCAATGGATGGTGGATCGATACTAGTGCGACGACAAGGCACATATGCATTGACAAAAACTTATTTTTTGAGTTTCGTCCGGCTGATAGTGAAGAGAAACTTTACATGGGAAACTCGTCCTCCTCCATGGTTGAAGACAAATGAACAATGAAGATGAAGTTCACGTCTGGAAAAGTAGTCACTTTACTTAATGTTCTGTATGTTCCTGATATTAGGAAAAATCTTGTATCTGGCCCTTTACTGAATAAGAAAGGGTTCAAACTTGTTTTCGAGTCTGACAAATTTATATTGACCAAGGGTGGCATGTTCATAGGGAAGGGGTACCTTACTGAAGGTCTCTTCAAGTTAAGCATTGTAATCGTTAATGGCACTTGGCAATAAAATGATTGTTTCTGCGTATATGATTGTCTCGGCCTATATGATTGAATCATTTGATATTTGGCATGCTAGACTAGGGCATGTAAATAACAGATTAATTCATAAAATGGTACATTTGAATATGTTACCAAAGTTTAAAATTAATTTAAAACATAAATGTGAAGTTTGCGCTAAATCAAAGTTTGCTAGGCAAACATTTAAGTCTGTTCAAGAAAGATCAAGTGAATTATTAGATTTAATTCATAGTGATCTTTGTGACTTCAAATCAAATCCTACGAGAGGGGAAAGAACTACTACATCACCTTTATTGATGATTTTAGTAAGTATTGTCATCTCTTTTTGATCAAAAATAAAAGCGAGGCCTTTGATGTATTTAAAATATATAAGGCAGAGGTTGAAAATCAACTTGACAAAAAGATAAAAGTATTAAGAACTGATCGAGGTGGAGAATATGATTCCATTGAATTTGCAGAATTTTGTAATATAAATGGAATTATTCATCAGACCACCGCGCCATATACACCTCAACAAAATGGTGTGGCAGAGAGGAAAAATAGAACTCTCAAGAATATGATTAATTCTATGTTGAATGATTCTGGACTTCCCCAAAATTTGTGGGGTGAAGCACTACTGACTGCAAATCATATCTTGAATAGAGTTCCTTCTAAGAAATCTGATAATTCTCCATATGAGATTTGGAGAAAAAGAAAGCCCACTTACAAAACTTTAAAAGTATGGGGTTGCTTAGCAAAGGTTCAAATTCCTTTACCAAAAAGGACTAAATTATGACCTAAAACCGTAGATTGTGTGTTCATCGATTTGGCTAAGAATAGTGCACCATATAGATTCTTAGTAGTTAAATCACATATTTCAGATATCAGTGAAAATACTATTATAGAATCTGCTGATGCTAGATTTTTTGAGCATATTTTTCCTTTCAAGGAAAAACAAAATGGTTCATCACGAAAAAGGACGGCTGAAGAGAGTCTAGAAGAACCAACCACTTCAAGGGTTCGAGAACAAGAATTGGAACCTAGAAGGGGAAAAAGAATTAAGGTTCCAAAGAATTTTGGACCTGATTTTATAAGTCTGTTAACTGAAAATGAACCACAGACTTATAAGGAGGCTATGTCTTCACCGAAAGCGCCTTTATGGATGGAAGCAATCAATAGTGAAGTAGAATCCATTTTACAAAATAATACATGGGAATTGGTTGATCTACCATCCGGAATCAAACCAATTTGATATAAATGGATATTCAAAAGAAAGCTCAAAGTTGACGGTACTATTGATAAATACAAGGCACGATTGGTTGCAAAAGGTTATAGACAAAAGGAATGTGTAGATTACTTTACTTTACACCTATTCTCTGTTTCGAGAATAACTTCCATTAGAATGTTGATTTCCGTAACTGCTTTATACAATATGGAAATACACCAAATGGATGTTAAAACAGCGTTTCTAAATGGAGAGTTAGAAGAAGAAATTTATATGGACCAACCTGAAGGGTTCATAGTCAAAGGCTAAGAGAATAAAGTTTGTAGACTTGTTAAGTCGTTATATGGACTTAAACAAGCTCCAAAACAATGACATGAAAAATTTGATCATACTATGCTAGCAAATGGTTTCAAAATAAATGAATGTGACAAATGTGTGTACATTAAAGAAATGAAAAACTTTTGTGTCATAGTATGTTTATATGTTGATGACATGTTGATAATAAGCACAAGTAAGGATGTCATAATGTCAACCAAAAAGATGTTGAATTCCAGTTTTGACATGAAAGACTTAGGTGAAGCGAGATGTTATACTTGGGAATTCAAATTAAAAGAAATAAAGATGGTTATGTTCTTACACAATCTCATTATGTTGAGAAAATCTGAAAAGATTTAATCAATTTGATTTTGCAACCTCATGGTAACACCTTTTGATGCAAATTGTCATCTTAGGAAAAATAATGGAGAAGCAATTTCTCAATTGAAATATTCTCAAATAATTGGAAGCTTGATGTACTTGATGAACTCTACTAGACCTGACATAGTTTATGCAGTTAGCAGGCTGAGTAGATACACAAGAGTAATCCTAATGATGCTCATTGGACAGTATTAATAAGAGTCCTAAGGTATCTTAAATATACCTTAAATTATGGATTGTTTTATACAAAATATCCACTTGTACTTGAAGGGTATAGTGATGCAAATTGGATTTCTGATAATACAGAAACCAAATCAACAAGTGGATATATATTCACATTAGGTAGAGCAGCGATTTCTTGGAAATCAACAAAACAAACGTGTATAGCACGTTCCACCATGGAATCCAAATTCATTGCTCTTGACAAGGCAGCTGAAGAAGCTGAATGGCTAAGAAATTTCTTAGAAGATATTCCTTGCTTGGCCAAAACCATCCATGAAGAATATGCATACATTGTGATAGTATGGCAGAGCACAAGCAAGAGCTAAAAACAACATATATAATGGTAAGTCGAGACATATAAGGCGCCGACATAATACTATAAGACAATTACTTACAAGTGGAGTAATTAGTATTGATTATGTTAAGTCTAAGGAAAACATTGCAGATCCTTTGACTAAAGGCTTATCAAGAGATCAAGTGAAGATATTATCGAGGGGAATGGACTTAAAGCCTATAGAGTAAGTCAAGTCTAGCGGAAACCTAACCTAGCTGATTGGAGATCTCATGGTCTAGGTTCAATAGGCAAATTGGTTAGACTTGACTTAACAAACAGGACACACAATTACATGTTCCTATAATAAAGTAAGTGTGTTGATAAGACGCTTAGGGTATGCAATATTGCATTTAATGACTAAATATAAGTCACCTATATGATAGTAAATGTGGGGTCGCATTTATGAGAATGAATAGGCTAAATTCTCTAAAGCAATCATGAACCCAGGATATGTTCAGGACCAAAATGAACAACATAGAATAAAGTGCATCAGGAATCATGTCATAAGTGAGACATGTTGTCTTAGTTTACAATAAAAAGTGAACAGTTCAAGATATATGCATCACTGCGTCACGAAGTGAACTCGATATGATCTTACTAGGGTAAGTTCAAGTCTATACGACACTTTCCTGATTAACATGACATGATAATTTCTCTCTCAATTATTTTTGAAATAAAGTTTGTTCTTTAAATTTTGTGTTTGTGATTTGGCAAAGTAAACTCAGTCAGGGTTGACGATGGTTACAATACAAATGTGGGGTATTGTTGAACTTTAAAGGTGTTGAACTTTAAAAGTTCTTTGAGTTTGTATTGTATCTAATTTTTAGTCCCACATGGGGAAGAAACTTTTTGTTTCTTTCCTTATAAGAGATCTTCCATTTGTAGTAAGTGGTTAAGTGAATGTGGGGTTGGAGGAAAAGACCATGAGTATTCTCCATTGATTAATACACATTAAATACTTGATATTTAATATGTCTTTGATAGGGCCTTGGGCCTTTGGGGCTAATGATTAAATAACTTAGCCAATTCACAACACAAATTTTTATTTTTTACTTTTGACATTAAATTCAGTTAATTTGGTAGTTGGTAATTAGTGGTGAACAGTTACAACCTTTAGCTTTTTAAAAGGTGTTTAATTAGTGGGATAATTGGTGGTTAATGAACCACACCACTAATAACCTCGTTTTGAACAGTTGTAATTGTTCAAGAGATGCAGTTTTTGGTTTATAAATGAAAAATGGTCTAAACTTCAAATATGAAGTGAATTTTCGAAATAGAGGTTTTTCATCTAGTTTGTGAGAGAGATTTTCGCTGTTGCAGAAGAAAGGATTTTTGATTGGTGTGTAATCAAAGATCAATCCAGTTGTATCCTGGAGACGAACCTCTTGCAGCATTCATACACTGAATTGGAGGAAATTTCGTCTTAGGACATTGTCATTAGGTGCAAGCCTCTGGTATTATTTTATCTAGTTCTTTGTAATTGAATTCAAGCATGATATGTTATAATTCTGTAATATGCATGTTTTTGTGCTTGTTCTAACAATAGGGTGTTCTTATTTATAGAGCTGAACAAAGTATAAAATACGAAAAGTTACCTAATACTACTTAAATATCAAAATATAGAAACTACTTAAATACATAAACTACGGAAATATAGCAACTACTATAGTTTCCTTAACACCTATGATTAGAATGCGGCCTTGATTCAATTGTTCAGCACCAGAAATGCAAAACTCGAGGTTAAGGATTCAAATACCACGCCTACTGTAAAACTTTGTGTAGAAGAAAGGCTCTTTCATACAAATTTCCATGAAGACACTCCTCTGAAAGTCGCTGGCATTTGGGATTCTTTCTACAACTAGTAAACAATTAATTCGGAAATTCAAAACTTCAAAATAATTGAAATATGAAAACTAAGTTTGGGAGCACAAAAGGACTTGCCTGTAGAAGATCTCCGACGTTGATAACTAGACCTCCATGCATGGGAAGGATGTCAATCCAATTCACCTTGATGAAGAACTTGCAGGCCACCAATCTGAGCTTCTTGAAAGTCATTATCAGAATGCTTGGAAAATCCCAAGGTCTTGTCCGGCTCTGGGCACGGTGGATAGTAATGACCAAGAACTAAATGCCCCTCCAAGCAACCCATATGTCGTGTAGATGGCCCAGATTGAGTCCAAGAGCTTCCCACAACAATTCAAACAATGCCATCCCCAAATTCATAGCATGCTTAATTTGAGTAATCTATCAATATATTTCTACAAGTCAAGACATCATGGAAAAATATTTTCAAGATATAGCAGGAGTTTAGGATGGTCAATAATGGATTAGTTTTGATCCATCAATGGATCTAAGCATTTCTTCTTCTTTTTTTCTTTTCTTTTTTTAAAAAAATCAGCACAGTTTCAAGTATACTTTTTTACATAAACGAAGAGGGACGACACACACTGGTGAACGTCTTATGAATCGAGACAATCATAACGATCGCAAGATGATCATTGTAAAGTTGATTTTCACTTACAGATGTGCATTCAATTGAATTGAGATTTTAATAGACTTTTTGTTACTTTTAATTACTAAAAAAGTTTAGGTGTATTCAATTAAAAAGTTTATAAAAGTAAAGTGTATAGTATATTCAATGTGAACTTTTATAGACTTTTAAAAAGTCTATAAAAGTTTTGAGGTATTCAATTTAAACTTATAGAGAGTTTATAAAAGTAAGGTATATTTAGTTTTTGGTGATTTTTGTGGTTTGGTTACAAATCTCGATTTTTATAGACTTTTTGTATAAAAATACACATAAAGAAATCTTCATCTTTTCCTCACCTCAACTCAGAAACTTTTAGAGACTTCTAATTTTTGTTGGTTTCTTTATGATTTTTGTGGTTTGGTTACAAATCTCGATTTTTATAGACTTTTTGTATAAAAATACACATAAAGAAATCTTCATCTTTTCCTCACCTCAACTCAGAAACTTTTAGAGACTTCTAATTTTTGTTGGTTTCTTTATTCAATAAGGACTTCATTATTCACAATGTATTTTCTTATCAATTTTTTTTATCAACTTCTCCAATCACTCCACATATCACGAATTTCATTGCTCACTCATTATATCTAATGCCTATGTTGATGAAAATGAAAATGATGTCGTTATTAACAAGATCTCATTCTTGCATCACTGTACATTTTTTATATGATTTACATAGAAGTTTTCGTTTATTAAGTGTATAATTATAATCTCAAAAAGTGTAATATTATTATTTTTGGAGAAAATAATAGTGCTTTTTTTTTCAAATGCAAGAAGTGCATTTTAAGAAATTTAAATTATCATTCTTAAGGAAAAAATATAAATTTTGTTACTTAAGTAAAAAAAAAAAAAAAAAAAAAAAAAAAAGGTGCAAAGTTTTTTACACACAATGATCTTACTTAGTTCTTTTTTGCCACTAAAAGATGATTCATTTACCTATTTGTTTTGTTGATATTTATTTACTTATTGTTATGTTACTATCTTGATAGTAATTTATTAATATGTATATATGATTTTTTTAATAAAATACAAAAAGACTTTTTAAAAAATTAGTAATAGTTTTTAAGAAAAAGAAATATAATTATTCATCTATTTTTTACAATAAAGTGCAAAATATTTGTTTCAGTATAAAAATCACAAAAATTTACTAGTATCAATCAAAATCATGTTTAAGAAGTTCACAAACACTAAAATTCTTAAATTTTAATAAAAGTCATCAGTATGAAGTTTACATAAAAGTTTATCAAAGTTTTTAAAAGTCTACGAAAATCTACAAACTTTAAAAAAGTCATCAACTTATAAAAGTAACTAAAAGTCTATACAAATTGTAATTGAATACACCCCTGTTAATTACTTGAAATTCTGAATAGAAACTAAGAAGCTGCAGTTCTTTGTTCTTGCAAGGACTCAATACATTTAAGAATATCACCAGTGGGCAGTGGCAGTTACTAACAAGGTGATTTAATGCACTTTCTCGAATCATTTGCAAGTTTATAATTAAAAAGGACAGTACGGTGGTTTGGACACATCCAAAAAGGGCATGCAATGCACGATGCAATTAGAAAACTTGACTATGTATAAATTAAGGAAACTCGATGACAAAGCCTTTAGGAGTTCTTAGGTAACTTGGGAGGCATTGATCTTTTTAAATAGAACATTTATGCTAGGCTTTTTAAATAGGAAAATGCTTAGTTACTGATCTTTTTTTTTTCGATCAAATAAATTGTCAATTGTCACTCATTGTCTATAACTCTACACATAATAAAAAGGGTCTTGCCATTATCCAAAAAAAAAAAATTATGCTATGGTGCCTCAGCATGGACACACACTTGTCGAATGATTTTTGGCTGACAAATAAAGTATAATGTATCTGCAAAGAATTTCAATTTAGCCTATCATATGCTTTTTCAAGGTCCACTTTTATTGTCATCCATCCAACTTTCCTCCCCATTTTCTTATTCATTGAGTGGATGGCTCCAAAGAAAGAATCCAATGCAGCATTTTAAGTTAAAGTACTCTCAGAAGAGTTGGATTGCAATGATGACCAAAAACTTAAGCAGGTATCTAACTAAAGACAACAAACAAAAAGGAGTTCAACAATGAGGTCGAGAATGGAGAGTGCAAAGTATGATAGAAAGACAATATTATAACATATTATAACAGAGGAAATCGAAAAGGCAAAAGTCATGAATGTCGTGGTTTTGTACACATTTAGATTGAATATGACAACAAACAAAAAGGAGTTCAACAATGCCTCTCTAAGCAACCCATGTTGTGTAGATGGCTTGGATTGAGACCGATAGCTTCCGACAGCAATTCAAACAATCCAATCCCCAATTTCATAGCATGCTTTTGAGTAATCCATTAATATATTTCTACAAATCAAGAACATCATGGAAAAATATTTTCATGATATATATAGCACTAGGAATGTAGGATGGTCAGTAATGGTAGAACTAGGCTTTTCTTTTTTCATCAGCAAAGTTTCAAGTTTATGTAGGAAAGCTCATGTACCACAAAAAATAAAGGTCTTCTCATGGCATATTGCTCTAAAAAAGATTAATACTAATGACCTCCTTCAAAAAGAATGCCTTTCATTTGTGTATCTCCTTATTCCTTCTACTAGCATCCCTTCCCATGTCGTAAATGCCTTCAAGGTCTATAATTGGCACTTCAACGACGTCTTTACGTCCACTTGAGCTCATCTTATCATCAATCCTATCAGGTGGAGTAACAAATATTCGAGGCACCTTCGTAATGCTGGCCTCTGCAAGTCCTTTAACACCAGCCTTATTATTGCGCTCGATCATACTTCAATGTAACCAAGGCAAGAAAACTTCATTAGTATGGTGAAGCCTCTGCAGTAGATAGACTGAATTTGATTTCTTATGTTGGATCAGAAACTTAACCAACTTTTGATTTGCAGGAAATCACATCAATCAAAAAAGCAGTTTTTTTTTTTTTTTTCTTCTGCTTCACTATAAGCTATATAACCTCCACTACTCTACAAATTCTTCACTGAATGTATAATATCTTTAAATAATGCCTTTAAGTATTGAAAGCACTTAAAAACTTTAGTGTATCTTTCAATTAATTAATTTTCAATGCCCTTCTCACAATTGGCACATGGCCAACTCTTCTATTTTGTCAGGATTGGCCTTTTGGTGTGGTCTAAGACGAGAAAAAAATAACTTAAGACTCTCGTTGGTGGAGTCTCGAACCCCCAACAACTTATATGTAGAGATGAGTGCGCACGTTAAACTCATAAAAAAATGCCCACTTTGTTTGGGCAGCAAATCAGAATTTATACATGGAAAAACTCTGCACTAATTCAATCAAAATCCGGCAATTCTGAGTTCAAAATAACAAAAAAAATGTAATGGGAACCAAAAAGCAAATGAGTAAGGTATATTTAAACAATTGAACTTACATCTGAATTATTTCATCTTCTGAAACCAAAATCAAAATCCACCTTCAAAGATCGTCTCATGCTCCAACCTTGATTTTGCCAAGTTAAAACAAAGACAATATACTATTTATACAATCTGAATTATTTCATCTTCTGAAACAATTGAACTTACATCTCTCTCTCATCAGAATAATAAAGAAAGTTACAAAGAAAAAGAAGTGCCCAAAGAAGGATTTGATATCAAAAACTTTCTTCTTTTTTTTTTTTTTTGTTTGCTGGAAATTAATCAAAATCAATCACAAAGCTTTCTACAAAGTACATACCAAAAAAAAAAAAAAAAAAAAAAAAAAAAAGCTGTGAATGTAATAACAAAAAATTGAAAAGGCCAAGGTATCAGAAAGCATATTGCGAAGTCTGCAGAAGTCTGCAGTAGATAGATTGATTTGAATCTGTTATATTTCATCATTCATCAACTTCTGTTGCAATTTGTTTCAGTTTTGCAGGAAATAAACATCAATCAAAAGGCCTCTTTTGAAAAACAAAAAATCAAAATTAACATGCATAATAAAAGGCAGAAATGAAAAAAAAAATTTGGACCATTTCTCGATTTGTGCGTGTCATCCTTGCGCAGGGGCCATGCTAATCTTCTCTGTATCGTTCCAATTTTATCGGATGTCTCCGAAGAGACGAGCTGCAATGGTTAGCCTTGAATATTAAAGCTTGGAGGCACTTTGTAGATGGTCAATGAGGGATGAACATGCAAGGCCATTTTACACGTGAATGCTACGTGATACAACCCCTTCTCTTCTCTTGTTTTGTTTTTTTTTTTCAAGAGGACAACGTGTTATGTTTGTCTCTTATTAATATACCTTCAAAGATGGTCTCATTGCATTGTTATAGTCCCTGCAATTGCAAGTTACAATTAACCTAGCTACTTAGCCGTGAATCCCTTAATTTTTTTAAAACATATCTCTTACAGGGTATAATGTGTATCCCGTAAAATAATCAGGGGGCAATCATATAGCCATCCTTGCCAACAAAAAGCTACTACACACAACGTATATCTCGTTGTCGAGTGCCGATTCATACGTGTTTTTTTTATTGACTTAAGTGAAAATCGAACTCACAATCTATTCAAAGCTTGCCTTTGACAAGACAAGCGATGTCACTACTATCTCATCAGAGATGCTTTGGAGCGTGTTTTGTTAGTCATTGTTTTTCTCAATATATGTAGCACTCGATTGGCAATTTTTAAGACTCATTTTCATGTCTCCAAAGCATATGATACAATACCAAAGTATCTCTAGTGAGATTGATATGGCAATATTACTTGTCAAAAGGAAAGGTGGGGAGGTCCAGGTTCAACTGGTTATTGCAAAGCAATCTATAAAATTTCAACACACCAAAAACTGCCCTAAACAATAAAAAAAAAAAAAAAAAAGGTTGTCCAATCAGAATTGGCTCGGGAGGCATGTAGGGTCCAGGCGGCACCGGCTCGTAGTCCTTCCACTGTAGAGAGCGAGAGGTATTCGCTGCTCTGTTAAGCCAGCCTCCACGCGGTGCCCTCTACTCTAAGAACCATTTGGTTCAGGCCTTCGCCCATACCACCCGGCTCAACTCCCCACTTGGACAGGGCGTGCCAGAGAGAAGCCGCAACCGAACCCCACCTACCGAGGTCAACCCGATGTCCAACCACTTTGATGCCCTCGCTGAGTCACAAGTCCTCGCTACTGGACTCGGCGAACTGTCATGAAACTCGCTCAGTTATTATTCTTTGGATTTTAAGATGTATTGTGGATGTGGGACTTTTTATATAGCCTCGTGGGTTAAGAACTAGTTAGCTCTGTTTGTTGTGCTTGGGGGTTGTTTGGGGCAATTTTTAGTGCGGTTTGTAGATGGATTCTTTTTTTTTTACTTTGTTTTTCTTTTCGGTCAAGACCACCATTATTCGGACTAAATCAACTATGTACTATGAGTTCGTTTTAGATGGGCCCACAATTGGGATAAAGAGCTCATAGCTTTGTTGGCGTCTCATCCGTACGACTCGAACTTGAGTCAACCAGCTCTTGAGTTCTTGGTAGATGGATTCTTTTGTTAGTACTAACTCTGTCTTTGAGTTGGACGCAGTAGCAACAACACGTGTGGGAAGATTGATCGTCAAATCAAGAGTTTTTGGGACCTCATAAATTAACCCAAAATGCGGGTAAGATTTAGGCCGCATTCATCAACTAGAGTACTATATGATATAAGTGTTAATTTGAACCAATCTAATCATAATTTCAATCTTAATTTTACTAGGCAAAAGATGCACAATTTTGGCCCCCTTCTTTGTTATTAATTATTGGTAAATGATGTCTGGAAAAATCAATATTTCGCAAAAAGTAGATATGGTGACATACTTTTGGTTTTTCACAGCAACTAATCTACCTTCGGACACTATCAGCGACATCTTCGATACATCTATTTTATACTTTTGTTACAGTAAAAGCATGTCTCAAAATCATGTCACTTTATTATTAAAAAAGAAAGTTTGTCACTACATCACAATGCAAGATTCTAAATTCAATATTCCTCTTAAGTTCTCCCTTATGGATCACCCTTTACTGTGGTGCTGTATTTTGTGCTTGGCTGCTTGTCTAAACCAGTCCATCTCCATAACCAAAATCATACAAAAATCTAAAAGTGTAAGATTTGACACTGTTGCAATGAAAAAGAAAATTAAATATACTCCCCTAATTCCATTGAGGTGAGCAAACTGAAAGTTGATCACAAACAGGAGGGATACAACAACAAAACAGAAGAATTAAAAAAAGAAAAGAAAAAAAGAAGAGTTAATTGGAAGAAGAAAGATGTCTGCAAGTTTTGCCGCCGCATAGTTGAAGAGTTCAATCTACTTCTCCTTTTGTATCCGCTTGTCTCTTATGGGCAGATCTATGGGTTGTTGAGCCTCATGTGGATGGTCAGGACCCTTGTACACCTTGAGATGATTGAAGAGAGCCCTTCCTAGCTGCATGGTGAAATACAAACAAAGAGCCGATCATTGATATAGCATGCGCACCATTGTCGAATCTCATGAAGACTAAAAGCGCTTACATGGCACGGAATATTATGCTGCCCATTTCTCTTTTAAATTGAACATATTACAACATTTAGATTTTTCATTCCAAACACGGAAATTTCAAATTTGTCAAAAGTGTGACGCATTAGAGGGTAGTTGTGGGGAAGCATTTTTACCAGCACAAGGAAAATTGTAGAAGATTTTGAAGCCAATGCCTAAACCAAGAGAGACCAGATTGACTTTCCTTAAATATCCGTAAAGTTAAATATCTAGTTTGATAGCAGTTCAGTGTTCTGCAAAAACTCATAACCACCAACAGTAGAAAACAAAGTGATTATCAAGTTTATGTAAATCTTTGCAGCTTTGTCTCGGCAAGACCAAAAGATCAGAATAACATATTTAATCAAACAATTCATTTTGCAGATGGGATGTAAAATCTCAGTTTCAATTTTAGGCTATAGAAAATTCCTTTCTAATACACGCTAATATTACAGTACATACTATCAAAATGCAGTAAAATTCTCGGAAAAAATAATGTTTCTCACTTTAAAAATATGGAACAAGCATCAATGACAATGGCCGCATGTCAGGTATGACCTTTTTTATTAAGGTCCTCATTTTAGGTGGACTTTCAATTTAATATTTCTATTTAACAGCCATAGTTACTGGCAAGAACTTGTCCTTATTAAGATTGACATATTCAATTAAGTCTAACAATAATGTCTAACTCTAATACAACAATAAATAGTATAGTGGAAAGGTTAAGACTACAATAAATTGTCTACCAGTATTTAATGCATTTTTAGCATGTAGCCTCCACCATAGAAAGTATCTAATTAATTACTAGATTTTTTTTATTTTTTTATTTTACCTTTTCATAACCATGGGTATCCAAACCTTCGGTTTGACCAATCCCACGGGGGCTAACGAGTGTACTAACCCCATAGCCCGGGAGGCAACTCAAGAAAATGATAAAGCTACCACGACTCGAACATTAGAGCCATGCCTCAGTCAGATCCTTAGCATTCGCTCCATTGCACTCCACACCCATCGGGTGCAAATTAATTTCTTGATCAAACGATCACAACAAGTCAAATTCAATAATCTGAATTCGGATTATTATATATATATTTATATATATATATATATTCGGGATGTCATTTTATATGGTTCTGCAGGTTTGATAATCAACTAAGCAACTATGCATTGCTTCATCAATTTTTCCCTTGGTCTTCCATCAATATTTTATGAAATACAAGAAAGTTATATTCATAAAATGGAATAATTGCTTACCCTTCCTTTTGGTAGCATGCCACGAACAGCGTGTTCTATTATTCTTTCAGGAATTCTGTTCTGCAGCTGGTCAAAGGTTTCCACCTTCATACCTCCTGGTCTTCCTGAATGCCGCCTATAGAGCTTCTGAGTCCTCTTTTTCCCAGAGACTTCAACTTTTTCAGCATTCACCTTCACATACAAGAACAAAAAAAAAAAAAAAAAAAAAAAAAAAAAAAAGCACTAATACTTCGAGTTCAAAGTCGACTACTGAGAATTAGACACCATGAACATTAAAGTATTATATATACCAAGAGACGAGAAGGATTACTTTTTCTGAAGTACAAACACAAAGTCTTTTAGTCTAAATACAGAACTCATACAAAAATTAGTAACGTAGCTTTAAAAGGTGACCAAATAGGCACCAGACAATCAGATATCATGAAGGACCCTCTCGGATTCCCTACAAACTGAATTGGATATGATATCGTGTCTGTCTTGCCTGATGCTTTGGGCAAGGGATACAACTTAATGGATTGAAGCATTCATTAAATACAGGGCAGACCTTGAAAGCTTTCGCTTAGTTTTAATAATATAGCTCGAACAATCATGAAGTTGATTAAGATTTTAAGAAACGCCAAAAATTATTGAACTCCACTAATGATCCCAATAACTTTCTGCTTTAACATGCTCAGCCAAAACTAAGTGCAACTAAATCTTATATATCCCACTACATTAACAAATATCATTATTTTGACCTCAAGTACCTTGTTGAAATAACCACTTTTCTGGTTACTAAGATTATTAACTCAAAATTAATGGAAAGGGTATGGGTTTATTGAGAAGAGATTTGAGTAAATCATAAATCAAAGATTTTGATCACTTTTAACAATTTAAAAAGGTCTTGACCAATGCGATTCTGATCAAGGAGATTAAAGCCTATGGCATTGCTCTTCTCAACAAAAAAAAAAAAAAAAAAAAAAAAAAAAAAAAAAAAAAAAACTATAGAATTTAAAAAGATTTATGTCCAACATCGATCAAAAAAGAAAATTCTATGGAATTCAAGGGCATACAAGCAAAAAGATTTTTAAAAAAGGGCTATATCCTGAAAAACTCCTGCCTATCTTGTCCCTTGGTATGTACCAGTCCTTTATTTGTTGGAAAATGAAGATATAAGAAGTCGGTCTGAAGAAGTCCATGTTTTCTTCGACATAAGCTTAATATCAGTATCAAATGGAAATGAAAGAAAATTAAAGATACTCGGTGGAGAGAATGGGCCTTATCTTTTTAGGGATGTATGTCCAATATCGATCAAAAAATGACTTCTAAACAAAGAATATAAGAGTAAATCTCTTCTCGTATACCCATGCTTGTAAGGAGGATAAGTTAGGGGCAGAATCTGTACTACTGGAGATCCGTAAGCCAGTTCGCTTATCCAACAAGTGGCATTTGTTCTAACATATCTTATTCTATAATATGTTCAAATGAGAAGTCACCATGGTCCATGACAAAATAAGAAATCTTCACTAGCCAATATGCTTCTCACGTCCAAACTGAAAATTCATTGACCACCAATTACTCTATTGTTATTTTCCAGTATCAAGGTTGATGCTTTTTTCTTCTGATCTCAACAGCTAGTCACGACCAGTGATAAGTAAGAACAGACCACAAGGGTTCCGTGGCAAGGATCCATTTCCACGTTAAAGAAATGGAGAATAGTTAGTGCTAAGGGACAAGGGTAGTCATGACCTAGAGGGGCTCCCAAAGGCCATGGAGGGTTAAGGCTACTTCTTTTCACCAAAGGATTGCTAGCACAAATGTTTTTAGAGCGTCTGCTGCTCACTGATAGCTAATGTATGTTTATTGAGGCATTTTCTGATCCCTATTAATGCCAAGGTTACAGGAAATACAACAAGAAGGAAGAAACCATTCAATACCAAAACAGGTAAGAATTGATCATTAGTTCATTTTGCATTAATAGGTATCTCCCCCAACATCACTTTATGTGATAATGTGCAAAACCATTTTGCAAAACCCACCAGGTTCAGTATAGAAGATAGGAAAATTGCGAAGATACGCTTTCGTTTCCCCCAAAGAACTATTGTTGAAGATATGTGGACAGAAATTAGTCCTAAATCGGTTAAAAGAATACTCCATAAAGAAGTATATAATTGATTGTCTCCTCCCAACTAGCACCGAGGCCTTTTGAGATAAAACCACGCACCTCAGAGTTGAAGGTGGTTAAGTTGGGGACAATACCGGGGTTGGCTGAGAGAATTTAACAACTACTTTTTATGATTATGGTCATAATGCATTTTATGATCTCAACAAAATCTAACACATTTCCCTCTAAAGAACTACATTTCTAGGAACACAAACTAAATAGCCTACTAAACCAATCAAACAACTAAGCATACACTGATACAATCCATCTAAAACCATCCCAAATTGAGAACAATTAGCATCAGCATTCCCAAAAAACAACCAAAAAGAAATTACCACGACGACGAAAGACCCCATATCGACGCTAGGCGTATAAGTGGCGAGATTCTTCCCCCGAATGTAATACGCAATCGTCGACGCCAGCCTCCCCAGAATCTTATCACTGGCATCCACCACATACCACTGCTTATCAGTGTTCACATGATCAGAAGCCTTCGGATACCAAGTCTTGTTCCAAATATCCTGAAAACCCATCAAACCCACATTCGCACATCAAACACAGATCAAATTGAACGTGAATTCATTCAAATTAGAGAAATCCCCCAAAAGGGTATCTTGTTCATGGTCTCGTGCTTACGGGTCCTTGAGCTTCTGACTCCTCGAACATCCATCGCTGCTCTTTGGGAACCACAGAGAGGTCTTGGCAGCGGACTTGAAAGTGGGGTCTTGAGAGGAGATTGGCGGCGATGGAGGAGTTGGGTGGGGAGAGATTGAAGCCTAGGAATTGGGTCTTCTTTGGAGAAGCGAAAGAGGGTTTGGAAGTTGAAGGGGAAGATGAAGTGGAGAGAAGAGATGAAGAAGATGAGGCGCAGAGCATCGCCATTGTTGGGTGCTCTGTGTTTTGTGCGGATAAGGCGAGTAGGAGTTGCAGAGGTGAGACTACTGAGCTTCTTCTTTAGCGCCTTTGATGGGTGAATTTTTCACCTCGAATAACGTACATAGTGCGATTCCAGGCGCATCTGACGATAGATAAAGGGTTTACAAAATTACAATCTTAACCATCAACTTGATGTTAGTCGACAATGGGTTGGATAACGTATCCTGATTATTTGACTGCAGTGAGTTCATCCCGAGTCAGCACACATATAAGTGGAGGAACTTCCAATATTTGTCTTTCTAGCTTTTCAGTTGTGTCAATCAACATTTGATTTTAAAAAAAAAAAATTAGTCGAAACTCTAAATCATTCGGTATTTAAACTTTCCGACTACTTGAGGTTTACCTAAAGTCGCATAACGTATAAGTGGGGAGCTCCCAATGTTGATGTTTAATAATATTTTATTAATAAAAATTAGAGGTGGGCTTCATGGGCTGGGCTTGAGCAAGGGCATTGAGACTCGAGCCTGCTTACGCTCACCCCATGAATAGCTCTAGTTATAAAGTTGGGACATTTGACTGATTCTCCTAAACTTTTTTTTTGGAAAATACTAGAATGACAATAACAATGTCACATCATAAAATATATTGGCTCATGAGAGCCTTATATGCAACCTCGACCAGCGTGTTATGCATCGTGATCTGTGTATGCCCTGCATTCCGAGGCGGGTGCGGATGGCTCTTATGAGCCGATGTATTTTGCAGTGGGGCATTTTGTTATTATTCTAGCACTTCTCTTCTTCTTTTTTTTTAATTAATTAATGTGATTACTTGCTCTTCTAGTGCGCTAGATTTAATCAAGTGATACAATCTTCAATTGCTCGATTTGCTCTGCTACATCCCTTGCTATATTACCTTCAATTTTTGTATATATTGGTTTTTCCCTCGCCATCGATTTGGGGCACCTGACTATTTTTCATATAATAAATCGAGGTTAAGTAAGGAGGGGCTAAATAAAGGTTCGTAATTTTATGATTTTTTTTTTCAAAATTGTTATAGTTGAGATGTGTGGACCGAAATAATAGTCCTACAACCTACATCGATTAAATGAAACTTAGTAATGAAGTATATAAGTGGTGATCTCCCTTTAACTACTATCGAGGCCTTTTGAGATAAAACTTCACACCTAAATGTTAAAGGTAGTTAAGTTGGAGACAATATCGGTGCTGGCGGAGATGCGACCGTGATGATGAAATTTGAATATTGTGCAAATCATCAATTTTTTATTCATTTGGATGTGTTTATATATGCATCATGATACACATAAATATAGAAATAAACTTATAAGAAAAGATTATAGATAAGGAAATGATTTATCAAAATCTTGCCTACCTTATTATTATGACAAACATGAAAATAAATCAAAACAAGAATTAAAACAACTCATTATTGATTCCTTAAATCAACCGCGAATATTCTTTAATTCAAGTAATATTCAATACTCCCCCATCAAGTTGGCGCATTGAGATTTTATCGTAATGTCCAACTTGACGAGTTACACACTTTCAATCATGATATGGGCCTACTTGCGCTCAATGGTTCTTCTTTTGAATCATTCAAATTGGCTTGCCATGCAACTCCTTGGTTGTCTTCTCAACATGCCGTTAATAATCGTCTCTTATGTATGAAGTATGAGAAAATCACATCCCTAATTTTGATTACATAAGACATGAATATAGTATGGGCAAAACATTCATACTAAGAATATGAGTATAGTATAGAAAAAATCTCTATACTATGATATAAAAATGGATTGCTTTGCATCTCTTTAGCTAGTTGAGATGAACATTGCGGAACCAGGTGTAAATCTGCTCTGATACCATAATGAAATCTGCATATCGCGCAAAGCATCAATTTTTCTATTCATTTGAATGTGTTTCTATATACATCATGATACATATAAATATAAAAATAAACTTACAAGAAAAAATTATAGATAAGAAAATAATTTATCTAAATCTTGCTTGCCTTATTATTATGACAAATATAAAAAGTAAATCAAAACAAGAATAAAAATAACTAATTATTGATTCTTTAAATCATTGCGAATATTCATTTATCAATACATTCACATCAAATACGCGTGATTGCTAAAAACTTCATATTTGTTGTCATATGCATAGCAAAATCACATAACTTCTATGCAACATAGAAAAGGACTTGTACAATCTGATGTCCCCATTCATGATGTTAACTAAGCATTTCTAAAACATTATTGTAGATGACGTCGCATAATCAATGAACACTACATTGTCCGCTAATGGAAATCACGTAGCAAGTGATTGTCCCAAAAAGCTAACATGGCATGTATCTCAACTCCAGACAATCTTAACATAAAATACATATCAATTATCTACAAAAAATGGGAAAATTTTATTAAAACTTTCTTCTCTAAAGTTTACGAATTTGCTAATAATCACGCAATAACCAATAAAATTTGTAAGATTGAATTTATTCGAAGTCCCAGTTGGAACAAAATTCTTCGAATTCATTTAAAAAAATAAAATAAAATTCTTCGAATGGAAAAACTTAAAATGAATGAGTAAGTCCCAAACAGAGCTTTCTTTCAAACAAAATTTCTCTATCTAGGTCGAAGCCGTGAATACACAATAAGTGTTGGAGATTGAGTGTAACTCAATTCTAGCCTATAACACTCTTGAAGAACTTTTTGAAGATCGAATAACACTTTGAAGAACACAATAACAAGGTAAAAAAGAAAAAAAAAAGGTAAGGCACTTAGATTCAAAACTTTGGTGTTTTTCTATATGTTTTAAACGTACTTGCATATTCACTTATATAGAAAACCAAAAAATTATGTAGTCCGTACATAAAAACGCAACCCTTGGTGTGGCGGCCCTCGCCGCCCCGGGGTGACGTGTCTCCATGTACCCTTGCCTGCTGGCCCAACTACACGTGTACGGCACATGCCCGTCTTTACTCTGTCTCGAATTGTATCCACTTGTGTGTGTACAATGTGTAAATAACATATTCAACGGAAGACGTATTTAAATGCAAAAATTTTCATAAATCAATTAAACAAATCCTAGTGTGGAAAAAACCCTGAAAAATACGAGGTAAACAACTGTACCATATAAAACTAAGCATGTACAAGGTCATGTCACTCACCAGTTCCCAAAAGAATCAAAATATCAAAATAATCACACGTACAAGTACACCTCAAAGATAGGCAGTCAGAGGTAGTCGCTTAAGATCCCCTTGCCTTTACTTGTACGCAGATCTGCACTCAATCATCACGGAAGAAAATGGATGATGAGTCAAGTCAGTAAACCCCAATGGAAAAACTCTTGGGGTTTTCGACGCCCGGTTTCGCGTCCAAACCGTGATATACGCGTACCACCGCGTCGCTAGCCACCTAATACCCATTCCATATTAGTTACTTTGTCAATTTTTATATAATTTGTGTGTTTTAGTTTTCCCGACCTAATCTTCGGTCCCGCCAACTACCCGATACCCGCGTCGACACGCATATCGAGGTGAATACATTTCACACAATCTCGCACGTATTTTTATGCAACATACACACATGCGATGTATTTCAATAAATTTCACCGCGAATAAGCATCCAACACACAATAACTAGCATACCTAAGTCCCCGTATGTCCTAGCCTACCGCGACGTCCCCGTAGATCCGAGCTGGCCGTCTATAAATTTAAGAGACATTTATAAAATGGCCGTTACACTTGGTGTTCAAAATAGATCAAGAAAGGGTGAATGTATGGCATAAATTTGTGTTTGTTTGTCGACCACTATAAGGGTCTTCTAAGGTGGCAGTGGTCTCATGTAGTACTCCTCATGTTGTTGATATCTATCTTACTATTTTCAGTTCCAGTCATGTTATTGTTTAGAATGTTTTAGTAGCTCAAAGATCCTATAAATCAATTATACTTAATTGTAATGCGATAAAAAAACAAAATACCTTTATAGACAAGTATGATATGTACACATGCTTTAATTGTCGCCCCATGCCTCCTAAAGATTTTATGTTCGAATCTTTTAACTTTTTAATGCATAACTCATTTTTGTATCGTGGAGTGTGTTTTATACGAAATAATCAAGCATACTCATGAGCACCAATATATCATAAATAAAAAGGCAATTATGATATGAAAAATACTAAGATGACTCGGTGACGGATACCCGGGATGGACACTCAATGATAGTGTTCATCCATCGTGCATCGATGTATGTGACATACATATCTCGATGCATGAATGGATAGACACCTCCACTAAGTGTCCATCCTAAGTGTCCCATTCCGATCACTTTAGCATTTCTCTCATGATATGAATCATTAATTCATTGATCATGGTATGCATGTATGGGATGGATGAAATGGATGATATGTATGGGTGGTGATGACCATGACAGACGTGTGTGATGAGCTAGTCAAAATCAAGCCCCCCATCACATATTCACCTTTGACATCCGCACAAACCAAAGCTTTGATTATTCTTGTTTGACAAACATAAAAGATATTATTAAACAAAAAACTTCACAAACAAGAACAAAAAACATGAACTTTGGACTCATCAACCCAAATTCTACATAGTGAGAGAATTGTTGGAAATTAAGAGAAGAGTAGACCAGTCAACGACTAAAAACGCGTTTCAGTAATCACAGTCAAACAAGCCCCTCCCTCCCCTCTCTTCAGAGCTGCCACACTTAGTTGAACAAAAAAAAACAGGGCAAAAACAGAGCAAATGCATCAACAACGGCCATGAAATTCGCTCCTCTCTCAACACCAATCATAACATGGATCCAAACCCATCTCCAACACCATCTCCACAATCAAACCCACCAATCCCTTCTCAATCTACCCTTCTCTCCACTCTCTCCAACTCAATCCAAGCTCTGGGCAGGGGATTCGATGTGACCTCTGATATTCGGCTATTGTACTGCAAAGGAGCTCCTGGGTCTCGATTGGTGATCCTCGATGAGACCCAGAACAGGGATCTCGTGATTTCGCAGGATTGTGGGCTGGTTGTGCCGAATGTCACGGTTGATGTTCGGTGCAGTCGTGGGCGCAGCCACAGAGACACCACCCCTGTTTTCGCCTTTCATGAGGTACTCAGTTTTTTCTGATATGGGTGTTTTATTTTGGGAACAGATTTTGGGTTTTGGGGTGTTGGATCTTTGTGGGTGGTTTTCAATTGATTGATTTTGTGTGTATTTTGTTGGGAAACTTGGTGGGCTTTGTTAAATTTGGTTCATTTTTTTATCATATGGGACTAACACAACAATTTTCAAGTAGTTGTGCAGTTGATGCAGTGAATTAGTAGAGGTTTTAGGTCTGTAATGGTGATTGTTGTTCCAATTTTTTGGTATCTATGGTGTCCGGCGCCAACTGTACTGATTAATCCACGCTTGGGCACTAAGTTCCATTAGAGGGCGACCCTCCCAACCCATTTTTTTCCATTCACGAGACTTGTACTTGAATTGATGTTCCTTTTGTGCAACAAGGGCTTAACTTATGGTGGTGTCGGAAGACTGTACTCATTTTCTTTGATGATGGATTGGATTTTATGCACCATTTATAAATTTTGTTTGCATTTCCACTGCTAAAAATTTGGGAACAGCGAAACCATTTCTTAAGGGAGATTTGCATGGTTGGATGTGTAGCAGTTCCAATGTAGTCCTCTATATTAAGTTACTAACCCTGTCGAGTAATGCTATTCACGCTAGAAAAGTTGTTTTGGCGATTCGGGTTCCTTTGCTTATGTTTGTACTGGCTTATTATACTTGTGATAGAATGAGTACATTTGTAAATTCTAGACAATGAGAGTTTGTGGAGATTGGTTTCTTTTGTTATTAGGGTGTATGACATTGTATCTGCATATCTCTCCACAATCTTAGATTGCACTATTTTTTGATCAACATCTCATCACCCAAACAAGCAGCTGAGAACCTCGTTTATCATCATTACTTTACGTTCTTAGGCTGTGAGTTTACTAGATGAATTCAAAAGGTTTCTACAATTCTGTGACCGTGATGGCAAAAGGATTGGTGCTTTCACCCTTTTCAGTTTTCAAGTCTTCTTAACAATTTTCTTATTACTTTATTGAATCAATTTGGATATCGAAGAAGTCTCTCTTCAGATATATTTTTGAGGGGGAGGCCTATTTTCTCTTCACTCGAAATATGTCTGTGGGGAGGTTTTTTTTTTTTTCCTGGCCTGAAATTCGCCGTGGGCTTTTCATCAGATACTGTAGTAGGTACTCTGTGTCTTTAGTATGGAAGTCATTCGTTATCATGCCCTTGTTAGAGTTGGGTCGTGGTTTTTTGAGTAAGAAAGGTGAATGGTTGACCATTTTCTCACCTTTCTCTATGTTAATGTGGTTTGAAATGTTCTCTCTTGTAATTGATATCTACCTAAACTTCATTATTGATCGTTCTGTGCCCCTTGGCATTTTTTTTTTCGAGATGTGGAGGAAGCTAGTAGACGATTGACAAGAAAGTGACATGTTAATAATGGTTCATTGCAGTTCACCCTTACCTTTTTTCTTGATAAAAGATCCAGTGGGAGGTGCAAGGCACCAAAATTTAAGCAGTAGTATTATCTCTCATATTTCGCTTGTTGTGAAAACTCAGAAAAGTAAAGTCGATGTTTGATTAGAAACTCCCCTCTGAACCTAATTGTCACCATGAACGATCATAAAATACTGCATTCAAGCAGAACGTAACCTGACTATATAAATAAAGGAAAAAATGATGCTCATAGCTCATGTACACTTGCAATTTGCTGGAGCAAGTAAATTTTTTATGTTAGGTATCGCTAATATGCTATTATTGCAGTATCAACATCATTATTCACCTAAAGGAGATTCTGAATCTATAGAGTGCTTATGTTGATACACTTTAAAACTTTGTATTGTTTGTTCGGTTCCAACCAATCTTTTTGCAACATACTAATAGGAGGCGGTGGAGTCACAATCAGACATGAGACTATGTCTAGTCTTGGAATTGAGAGGCCTTTTGAAGTTAGTGTATAAGCTCCCGTGGCTAGATAAAATGAAACTCAAATGTTAGTCATTGATACTCTTTCATTAGGTGTAATGTAAGAAGAATATCATGGTGCTTAGGCATATTCTGACATTTTATTTCGTTTCATTTTTTTAAAGACAATATTCTTCTATTTAGCAATTCAAGTTTTGATATGAATTTGAATCAGCTAATCCTGGTGCAATACAGTCTTGTCCTTTCTACATTGTTTTAACGCGTTACTTATTAGATGGCAGAGCTCTTCAATAGCCAATGTGGTGTGTCAGGGCGAGTTCCCCTTGGAAGCTTCAATTCCATGTTCAACTTTACTGGATCTTGGCCAGTTGATGCAGCTAGTACGAAATCTCTCGTCATGGATGGATATTTCATCCCCTTATTTAAGGTGCAGCTAGCAAAGCCTTCTCTGGTCTTGCATGAGGAAGTAAAACGTGCTGTTCCCTACTCTTGGGATCCCTCCTCTTTGGCGAGGTAAAACGATTCAAACTATTTGCTGCAAACTTAAATATGGATGGGTGGGAAAATATCATGTTATTATGTTTCTTTCGGTCATCAGATCCCAGGCCAAAAGTTGTGGAATATCTCCTGATGAAAACGGATATTCTATGACAAAAGTGAGTGCTGCATGTACTACTGATGATGATAATGATGTGTGCCTTATACATACATTCATACCTAATCATTCAAATTTCAATTTGTCATACCTTTTATGATAGTCCGTTTTCTCTTTTATTGACTAATTTGATGGTAAATGCCTTTAACCGGTGACAGAAAATTAGTGAGATTTCCTATCATAAAAAGGAAAAAAATAAATAAATTAGTGAGGGTCGAAAAATTCTGGTTACTTACCAACTTTTCTCTCTTTTCTTTCAGCTTTATTGAGAATTTTGGCACCCATATTATTACTTCTGCAACTGTGGGAGGTAGAGATGTAGTTTATGTCAAGCAGCACCAATCATCCCCTCTGACAGCCCCAGAAATTCATAAGTATGTAAGAGACATTGGAAATCAAAGGTTTGTTGACATGGAAAACCAGCCTAGTGATCAGGTTAGTGGTAGATATTTCTTGCATTTCTAATTTAGCTATTGATAACTTGTTACACCGTTTGCTGTCATAAAACATCTTTTTCACTGATAATGATTTGTTATTACTTCTAATTTCCAGGTCGTGGATCCTTCTTTCTCTAATAATAGAGAAATACACCCTCAACTCTCAAGTGTTCCTTATCTTAGTGGAAAGGAGGTAAAGTTGCTTTAGTTTGTATAGCTTGGATCAAGTCGGGCATATATAATAGGCTCCTTATTAGAATTCATGATTATGAAAAAATTCTTCTAAATATATGCATCTCAGTCGTCTTTCTCGATGAACCAGACTGACATCTAGTCATCCCGAAAACCTTTAATCAATTATCAGTTGTAAATTATACTTTGCGGCTTTACGAGGGATGAAAGACATGTCTTATGGTGATGGTTGAAGGCTTGAATGGTTGAACGAGTTTCATCATTCCATGCCATTTTCTTTCAACGGGCAACTCTCAAGCCGTGAATATTAATAAGAATTTTGGAAAAAAGTTGGCATATTTGGGGAAATCGAGAAGAAATACTTATGAAAATGGAAGCTTATCAATACTACACTGAGTGGTAAACAAATAATACTTTAAGTGTAAATACATGCATTGATAATTCCTAAAATATGTGTTATGTATACATTACCTCATAAACATTGATATCTAATTCATACAACAATAGCCTCAATCTCCAAATATGTAGTTCGTATATCTTAAGAATAAATAAATGTCCAATCTTAGTATTTAGCAAACTTAAACTATTAAAACTAATTATGTTCTCTAGAAATCATGTAACTGTTGAAGACACGAGTTGTGATATCGTCAATCAATTCAAATTAAGTTTTACACTTTTATGTATATTTAAGAAAGCTGGACCATTTGAGATTTGAATATAAGAGCTTTTGGCACAATACAAAATTCATGATTGAAACAAGTTCTAACTTCTAGATACTCCTAATCTGGTAAAGTATATGGTGGGAGATAAGATTTAACTATGAAGAGAGGATGCAGTTGCTGTTTTTCTTGGAAAGACTTGAAAAAAGTGCAATTTATGGCTTTTCGTCTATGGATATCTCTAAACTTTGTTTAACATTGTTTTGTTTAATGAATACTTTATTGTACTTACGGATGTTTTATCATTACAAATAATATTACAGTAAGTTATAGCTACACTCTGTGTTGGCTGTGCTTCCTCATATTTATTTAAATAAATACACGAATACTCATGAATGACTAGGACCTTGGTTATGGATGAACTAGTTGTTCATATTCAAGAGGAGATAAATGGTGTATGCAGAAGATATTGTTTTAGTAGACAAAACAAGAGATTAGGTGAGAATTTTAAAACTTTGGAGAAATATGTTAAGAGTCTAATGGCTTTAAATTGAGTAAGACTATAACTGAATAAATGCATTGCGAGTTTACAAACAATAGAGATCAAGGTAATGGAGTAGTATAATTACGGGAATAGAAGTCCCTAAGGTGAACAATTTTAGGCATCCAAAATTGATTATACAAAAAGACGGACACATTGAGGATGATGCTACACATAGATTTAAGTTGGATAGAAAAAGTGGAGGAGGCATGCTATGTGATCAAAATATTCCTGCTAAGCTAAAAGTTAAATTTTATTAGATTGCAATTATGCCAACTATTGCTTTTATGGTAGTCAATGTCGGGCGCACCGCGCATGCATAATAAATAATCAATATACATAAAATGAGTGTAGCATAAGAAAAAAAGTGCTCAGCGGTGGATATGTGAATGCGAAAAAACTCGAAAATACGAAGATTCAAAGAAAAGTAGGAGCACCAACTGGCGCGAAAATTAGGCAAGGACGACCGCGATTGTTTGGACACATCCAAAGATGACATGTAAATGCGGATTACGGAGCACTCCACCCCTTACCACTGATCTGAAAGACATCTAGTTTTGTAGGCAATAACTGGGAGACACATATGAGATTAGGGCCCTTGTTAGAGAACTTGACAAAATATAAATTGAAGAAATTTGACATTAAGACAGATAGGCCTAAGATTACTTGGGATGCATTAATTAGTTCTTAAAGGGTTATCAAAACACACCACCAGCTGCATTAAATTGAGCGAATTGGAAGAGTTTTATCCATGTAATCAAACACCATCTAATTTGCAGTTGAGACTTTTATGTCGTATTTGAAAAAAAATACAAACTTAATACATTTCCTTCGAAACCTGTATGCTAGTTTCTCTTCTGAAATTAGTTTTGAAATTTTTGCAAGTGATATATAAGTCAAAGGAACTTCCTTCTAGAATGAAAGAAAGCTAGCAGAGAATATTTCTCCTATCCAATAAGCTTCACTTCTAGTGGGTAGGACAACTAGTTGCTCATCTAAATCAGGACTTTTCTTCTTATTTTTAAATTCTAAGCTAGCAGGTTCGTTCATTGTGCTATGTAGTCCCTTGTGTACTCGCACTCTTGATACTGTTGAAAATAGTCCCATGTTGACTATTTGAAAAAGAATTGAGTGGCTTATAAGTTTGGATTGGAAACACCAAAGTGTCTTGGTATTGTGGAAAAACTCTCTCTCTCAAGCTAAAGCCCACACCAGCTTTCCATACTCTTAAGTCTTAGACAGGGTCTGACTCATAATTTAAAGGATACGTTACATTAGGATAGATCATAAGGCTTATCGCATTCAGCCATCATGCTGTGGGTTTGGGCTGATTACAGGAACCTGTATGAAACTATATGTAAACTGTTTTTAGTCAGTTAAGCTTGGCCTTCACAGTCTCAGTCAGGTCAATTTTCTGTTCGGTTTCTGCATGCAACGGCTCAGTGCTTGGCTCACCAATTTGATCTCATTGTTTGTTTACGTAGTCCATCCCATATTCATGGTTCCATGTGGTAATTTTTAAAGTTCTTTCATCTTGTTGGTAGAATTTTTGCGGGTAATTCCCTTTACATTGAATAGGGCTAAATTTTATATGACCTCATACCAAACACAATATACCCCTCATTCTGTTGCCGAAGCAACTTTTTATCTACTGGCACTTGTATTCCATTTTCTTAGAAACCAAAAACTATTGGATATTTCACACCCAAAAAAATCGTGTCACTGTCGTAAAATTGCCAAATGAGAAACTACTAGCATGCATGTAATAAGAAGCTCCATCCGTACTTCATAATACCCTGAGCATTTAATGGAACTAATCGTTTAGCATGAGTTCATTTGGTAGATATATCATTATAGTGGTTTCTTTTGATAAATCTGACGCTTTCTACTGTTGTTAGCGAAGATTTCTTTCCTGGATGACCATTTGATAGGTATTAACTGTTCTCTTCTCTCTACAGGATGTTACGGTCATTTTTAGAAGGAGAGGTGGTGATGATCTTGTTCAAAGCCATGCCCAGTGGAAAGACACTATACTTTCAGCACCAGATGTCATTGAAATGACTTTTACACCTATCATTTCCTTGCTAGATGGAGTACCCGGAATAAAACATCTCGCTCGTGCTATTGATCTATATCTAGAGTGTAAGGTCTACTTTACCATTTACTCTAGCTTTTATGTTAAGTGAGATTCTGCTAAAGTTATCTGTTTCAATTGACGGCTTGTCAACTATCTTTTTATAATTGTTTTGTTTCATCATGTCATTAGTAGGAAACGTCTGTGGTGTCTATTTACGCGACATTCTGATTTATTTATTTTAAGAAGGAAAGTAACTTTTAAGTTTCCTAATACCTAGTCAGAACTGAATTATTTGCAACTTTTTGGATATTCTATCTCGAAAGGGTCTCTCGTTATCCTTAAACCCTGGCAATTCTTTCTCATGCACTCATATATAGTTTCTTTACGATCAAATATTCGGATGGGAGGATTAAATTGACGAGCAATGCTCTTTTGCTTCCTCATAGTGCATTTGTGACTCTTAATTCTTTCCTCAGATAAGCCACCAATTGAGGAGCTGCAATATTTTTTGGAATTCCAAATTGCGAGAGTATGGGCGCCTGATCAGAGTAATGTTCCTGGCCAGCAGAGAAAGGAACCTGTTTGTCCAACTCTTCAGTTTAGCTTGATGGGTCCGAAGCTACATGTCAGCCCAGATCAGGTAAGCTCTTGTTTATTATTTCTGCTTGCTATAAAGAATCTATGGAAAGAAATATTGTTTTCCTAAGTTTGATTGGATCATGTTACCTTATATGTATGAATCATGTTGTTGGGATAAGCTTTATTTTATGTTGGTATTGGCGTTCTGATATATTGAATATCATTGAGAGGTCTTCCGACTTTTTCGAGGTGATACAAGGGCATGTTGTTTCTAATGTTCATAACTAACTTTTCTCCCTTGGCGCAAAAGTACTTTTACAAGAAAAATATCTTTCTTTTTGAACATAAGATTATACATTTAGACGCCTTATAAATCAATGGCATGGTATTGATTGCAGATAACAGTTGGTCGTAAGCCGGTTACAGGACTCAGGCTTTGGCTGGAAGGAAGCAAACAAAATCGTCTTGCTGTTCACTTGCAGCATCTGGCATCGCTTCCAAAGATCCTCCAGCCGCACTGGGATGCTCACATGGCTATCGGAGCACCAAAGTGGAAAGGTCCCGAGGAACAAGATAGCCGATGGTTTGAGCCAATCAAATGGAAGAACTTCTCCCATGTGAGCACAGCTCCCATTGAACACACAGAAACATCCATTGGAGATCTTTCCGGTGTCTTCATCGTTACAGGTGCTCAGCTCGGCGTCTGGCATTTTGGCACTAAAAGTGTACTACACCTCAAACTTCTCTTCTCGAAGGTGCCCGGATGTACCATCAGAAGATCAGTATGGGATCACAGTCCCTCCACTGTGACACAACGACCCGAGAGTTCAGAGGAAAAGAAGGGCGAAAGCTCCTCCCAAATTGGAAAATTGTTTAAAATTGTCGACTTGACAGAGATGTCGAAGGGACCCCAGGACTCGCCCGGGCACTGGTTGGTGACTGGTGCAAAACTTGGCGTCGAGAAAGGAAAGATCGTGCTTCGCGTAAAGTACTCCTTGTTGAACTACTGATAGAGATGTGGTGTGATGGTAAAGCAACAAGCCAGTGAGTGTTTCCTTGACTGGAGTGTCAAGCATTCTTTGCACAGTTTCCTAATTTTGTAAATACTATTTTTTGTTCTTTGCTTACTAGTTGATTCTTGTCCATGTTTAGGGTTTTTTGTTTCTTCTTGATTTTTGGTGTTTATGATGTTTAGGGTAGTGATTATATCTTCAAATAATGTTATTTGTTTTGTTTTGTTTTGTTTTGTTTTTTTTTTTTTTTGCTTCTGATTATTCCTTTAAGCTTACCTTGAACGAGAATTTTGCATGAACTGCGGCGCGTTTTATAGTTAAATTTGATTGCTATTCCATGAGATTGATTTGAGATTGAATAAGAAAGTCTCACAAATTGATATTGGGCGAGGCGCTGCAAATGTAGGTAGTGGTATGTGTTGCCAAACCCTTGTGTTTGTTGGCGAGGCGCTGCAAATGTAGGTCTTGGTATGTGTTGCCAAACCCTTGTGTTTTTTGGCGAGGCGTTGCAAATGTAGGTCGTGGTATGTGTTGCCAAACCCTTGTGTTTGTTTGCGCGATTGTTTACATATTTATGCTTTGTTTTTCATTACTTTGCAAGTTGTATTTTGCATAAATTGGAACATTCAATAGCTACATGACAGCAACGTGACCTGAACTATAAATTTTGAGGCTCATTCATTAAGGACTTGGGTATTAGACTGCCACTTGGAGAACTCCACATTTCAACAAAATCGATTAGTCTGGAAAGCATCTTGAATTAGCCGTACTTTTAACTTACAGGCATGTTCATGCACCTATTGCTAGTGAATAAAATGATATAGACATAACTAAAGCTCTCCAAATATGATGAACACAAATTAAAACCACTCACACTTTTAAAGTAATGTTGGTTTCATTGGTGAAGCCATGCCCTTTCTAAAGGGCTGTACAAAGTTCTACATCTAGTATCTCTCCAACTTGATGGCAGCTGTTGAACTAAGTTAATATTTTCTAACCAGCACATTAACAGTACTCCTCTCATGTATAAACTTTTTGTTAACAATGAACTCACTTTCTTCCATGAAACATCGTCATGATCATTAGTTGTACTTACTACCCTTCTCGTGACAAGGGTAAGTGTAAAAATGCCAATGTGAGAGTAACAGATTGAGTGTACTCTGTTGTATGTTTGAGTGAGTGAGAAACATAAGTGTGAGTGTTAGCTAGGGGTGGGCAGTGATTTCCTTAAAACCGCTAAGACCGTCCAAACCGCGTGATCTGGTGTGGTTTTTTAAAATCGCAGTTTAGAAGTAGTTTAGAAAAACTTGAAAACTGCGATTCCGCAGTTTGGTGGTGGTTTTCATCTATGAAAAACCGCGGTTCACCAAACCGTAAAACCACCCCCAAACTTGAAATTGAGTTGAAACTTTCTCATAATTTTGATTGAGTTAATGTGTTTCATTTTGTTTTTTATGGTCATGTATAGATATCTATATGTTTTGTTGCATGTTTTGTTAATGGACATGTATGGAATGTGTGACATTTTTTATTTTTATTTTTAAATGTGTTACAAAAAAATCGCAAAACCAAACCGACCAAAACGCTGGACGCTTTGGTTGCGGTTTTGAAAATTCGCGATTTGGTGGTGGTTTGCAAAATGACCAAACCGTGAATTCTCGATTTGATCGCGGTTTGATGGTTTTCACGACCAAACCGCAGTTTGCCCACCCCTAGTGTTAGTTAAGGTATCACGTGAGTAGTCATGTGTGTAGTGGAGTTAGTTACAAAGTTGTATACGTGTACGGTGGAGAAGGAATCACTAAAGTGTATCACTATAAATACAAGTAATGAGAGCATTCTCTGCATTGAAGATACAGAGAGACATTTCATCTGTTCCTCGTGTTTCTTGGTTTTTGTTCATAATTTCACAGCCAACCTTCCTTCCCAATGTCATGCCCTTATTATCGCATGCCGTGCAGCTCAATCGGTGACTTCATTACAATTGGCGTCGACAATATCCCCATTCCTCGCTCTCGCAATGTTGAAACTCACTAAGTATTCCCATCTCTATTCATGGCGATAATCATCTGCAGAACCGCCTAAATAAACCTTTTGACATTTTAAATCCCTTACAAGAGTTCCAATGAAATCAAATTCCTTTGTGTTTATTTTCTCTGAGATTGAGTTCCCATGCATCTAAATTACCATGTCAAGTTCTTGCATATCAAAAAACCATTTAAACTTTAAAGACAATACAAGTCATTCAAACATCGAAGAAGGGCAATACAACAAAGCAGTTTTTCAAACCAAATATTTTTGTGACTACATTTAAAGTGCTTTCAAACTAGTCAATTTTGTCTCAGTATTGTCATTTGTCAATCTATTCGGGGTTTGCTCGCAAGTATTGTTCAATGTCGAGAACTTTGATTCTATAGATAGCTTAAAGGTGTATCAATGTAATGATAGACTAAAACAATGTAATTGTTAGTAACACATCACACGGACAGAAAAGAAAATTAAAAATACTGCCAAAATTTAAAAAAAAAAAAAAAAAATCTCAAGGGCAATGATCTGACCTGGGTAGATGATTTAACCTGTGGATCTTACCGCCCATTTTTCTCGATGATCATCCAAAAAGAGAACATAAACCAAAGATCTATACAAAAATTCTCAGAACTGATTTAACCGCTGTTTTTGGTGCCAAAAGCAATAAAATTTACACTAAGGTCATCAGAGAGTGTCCATCTTCCTGTTAAAGGGTTGTACACAAAGCCAGCCATCTCTTCTACCTGAACAAGGACACCAAGGAAAAAAAAGGTTTAATTGAAAAGGTGGAAATTCATTTTACAATTATTAACAATCTAGATCAAGCAAACAAGAAGCTTGTGAATGGCAATACCGATATAGAAGCTCGATTCAAGATCAGCACTAGTTCTTCTGGAGTAAGAAAACGCGACCACTCATGTGTGCCCTTGGGAAGCTGCAGGAGAGCATGGTAGTTCAGTACGTTAATTAAGAGAAGAAACTCAAGATACAGTCAGATAAAAATGATGGCATTGACACTATTTATAGAGTTACAATTGGTCGCTTAGAACCCAAGAAAAAAGTGGTCGTTTAGTTAGTCGCTCAAGAATCCAATCATCCTTGTTCTGTCTCTTTTTCTCTTCTTTTCCACGACAATTTGCAAAGATCAACTTCCATGCCATAATGGGAGCAAAGAAAGCAAGAACGGATGAAATCAGTTGTAAAAACATTTTTTTTGCTGGAGTAAGAAATGGCTTTCAACTGACAATATGTCATGCAAATACAGTAGAATTCGTTTTAGTGTGCAACGTACGATCATGGTGCTAGGTTCTTTTTTTTGTGGGTGGAGGGTTGGGGGAGTCGAACACATACCCAGTTCAATATGTATTCAGCAGCAACAATGGCAGTAGCATACGATCTCATAGAGCGGTTAATTGTAGAGATCAAAGTTGCTCCATTAGCATTAGTTAAAAAGGCCAAGGACTTGCAGAACTCCGCAGGGTCTGCAACATGCTCAATTATCTGCACTCGAAATTTTAATACTTAAACAATGTATGACAAGTTTTTTTTAGAATAAGCATTATTTTAGAGTAAATATAGAATAAGCATATATTTGCTTGTAATTACATGCTGAATAATCAAATCAAGAACAAAACAAGCACGCAAATACAATCATATGAATAACAATAACCAAAGAACAACTTTTGTCCTCTGCCATAAGCAAAAACCCGGAGCAACTAAATCGCACATCATCAAAAGAGGTGCATGAACCATACCAACATGGAATTTTTTTTTTTTTTTTCCTATTTTCATCAAACGCCAATATGGATCAAGTTACTCTGCCAGGATTTTCTCCTATGCATTCTCTATCCAAGGATTTAGCTCCACATCATGCGCAGTGAAGAAAAGTACTGGTTGCATAATATACAGAGTTCTGAAAAGGCTTATCTTTCAATAAGTGATGTCTTTAAAACCAAATTACAAGTCAAGTGGGTTTCACAGCATGGCCACAACGAACCAAGTTGTTGCTACGTAGGAAATAAGTTCCATTGATGGATTGGTCTTTGATATAGATACTAATCTGGCTGGCAGGAAATGACCAAGCAGCTCCTACCTTGTCATCCAACTTCCTTACTAAGTGAGCATTTTTTTCAATACTGCTATTGGTTATTTCATAGAATGACAATAACATGCAGGTTGTGAATCTGAACATTTCTTTCCAATTTTAATCCACTAGTCATCCTTTCTCTTTGCTTTAGCCTATCTTGGCATGAGGGTTAGAGAGGACATGATTTTCAATAAGAAGCTTCATCAACCATTATAACCTTGTACTAAGGGCACACATCTACAGATCTTACAGAACACAAAATGTAGTATAAATAGTAAATACTGAACGGGTTTGCCACAAGATATGAATAAATATTCATGAGAGAGATAAATCAGTTATCATCGATCAGCAGAAACTTAAACTCTGAAGGAGTGAGCATTTTGTAGCAAATCAACATAAGTAGCATACCTCGAGAGCTATCACGACATCAAATGTCCTCTGCTCTTCAACCAATTTTTCTGTCACATGATTGAACTTGATTAAGTTTTCACATTTTTTTATCTATTATAAACCATAAGATAAATAAATGCAAAAAAAAAAAAAAAAAAAACTCAACCCCTAGAATTTGAAAGACAAACTGAAGCAATAATGTGTATAGATTTTAAAAAAATGAAGCCGCAGGTTTGATCGAAATACATGGAATGAAAAGGAATCCCATCATGAATTACATGGCATTAAAGTAATTTTTTGTGGGCAGCAATTCATAAAGAAACAAACTAAGAACAGAATGTTTGTGTCTACAAACAATCTCAATCACAAGCATGCAAGACAAGGAAAACTAAAGACATAAAAATATAATATTTCCTCAAGAAATGGGAGTCATTTAAGTTGCAGTGACCAGTGTGCCCCCATCAGAGAGTAGAACAATTCATCACTATTTAAAAGGGGCGTTCCATTTAAATATGACTAAAATAACTTTGTTTGATTTACGGTTTACTGAAACGTTCATTCAATAAAACATTTGAGAACATCATGGCCTCACTTCAAAGGGAAACGGAAGCTGATAAGACAGTAAAGCGAATTCGTAATATACCAGCTGTTGTGCAGCAATATTCAATTGATGAAGTCGCTGGATCTGATTCCTGCCCAGAGCCGAATAACATAAATTTAAAAGTACTCTTCATCATATTCCTTGGAAAGATGGGAACACATGGCAGTATTTCAACGCTAACAGAAGCTTCTTCATGCCAGAGTTCCAATTTTGGTCATTCAAACAAATTTATAAGTATTCGGGAGAAGAGTAGCATATTATTGCAACTGCATCCTCAATTCTTCTAAACCATGTCAAATGAGCTGCCCGGGAACCACTCACAAGAAGCATATGAATGATTCTATAACTAGAAGGTTAACAATTCCAAGCAACATAAAAAAAGTGCATGTAAACTGAGTACCTCTGATGACATTGTATTCAACCACTTGAACACTCTGATTGCAAAATCAAATAATAAACTAAAACATTTACTTGAAAGAATGAATGCCTATGAAGTATGGAGTATGGAAGACTAAAATGAACCACTTCTTTGTAAAAGAGAATCTCCAAAACCTTTATTTTTATAGCTTACAATCTGGGAAGAGAAACTAAGAACCCATTCCGCATGAGATATAAAACCTGTTTTGAAATGCACAATGTATTCAACTTTATTAATTGTCTTGCGCCCTTTACAAGCTAGGGGTTGTCATTGAACTATTAGAGAACAATTCAATCAAGCACTTATCAAAGAACTCGTCCTTCAATAACAGAAAACTGCTTTAGACTGTGTACCAAAAGGGATACGATTATTAAGATATAATTAATTAGTTTAAGCTGCATCGGCACACAGAAAGCACTAACATATAGATGTTAGAACTGATTCCTGTCTTACGCATAATAGCCAAAAAGACAACAAAGGGCACTCGCCAATCTTTCCTTTCCAGAAGCCAATGCCAATAATAAATCTATTTTAAGGGCGCTTATGGGAGACTAATGTGACAGCCACTTATAATTATCTTTACAAAAGCCTCAGGAAACATCAATCACATGCCATCGCCGTATTCCCCAGTCAAGCCCCTTCACTACACAGAGTTTGTTTCTAAACAAAGCTACCTTGTCAATAACATCCAAAGGAACTCTAGTTAAATCCTTGATGGCATCAACTATCATTCCTCCATCTAGTTTTCTTTTTTTTTTTTTCCTTAATTCCACTGTCCTTTTTTTTTTATCCCTACACTAACCTGTTGTAAATGCAAAGTTGATTCCAAACAATATTATTTCTAATTGATCTGAAATTAAATTTAGGCATGGCATTTAATACTAGGTTTACGTACTTGCAAATTTAAATCTGAAGAGTAAATTTATCTAAGATATCGGCTCTACAAGTTTCACTAACAAAATATTATTAGCAAGAGATGATAGTTCTAGAAAGTAGATTCTATTCCAGAAAAAATAAACAAAAGAAAAAGAAACAATACTAGCACAAGAAATGTTTAGAGGCCACGACAGTTGAAACTGAACAATGGTCTACTCCAGGGAAACTGACTACTTTTTTTTTCTTTTGAATAGACCAAACTATCATATATGATTAAAATAAAAGAGTAGAAAAGGAAACAAGAAATAATTTTCCATACTCATACATTTGAACTATATCATGCAAAAAAAAAAGAAAAAGAAAAACCAGCATTAATAGAAAAGTGAAGGCAATTGTAACTGTAGTAATACTTCGATTGCCGTAGGTTAATAGATGTCAGAAAACTTGGGTATAATAAAATGCACACACAATACACGGGAGAAATTAGAAGTGATAAACACTACTCCAGAAAGAAAATCTTACCGCATGAAGGCGTGCAATATTGATATTCTTATCAATAGCATCAACTCCAGTGACAGTAGCTCCCATTCGAGCAAGGGGCTGAGATGGATAAAGAATACATCGTGAAGATCATGGTGTGGCTTAATAATGTGCATAAGCACAAGTATTTCGAAACAAAACTTAAGGACACAAAGGATGTAGTGAAAAAAAGAGGAAACAATGAATTCATTACTTGAGATTGAGGATGGAAAAGAAATACTTATGTGAAAGTAACAAGAAATTCACTATATTTCTATCAGCAAAATCTTATTTAGTAGATGTACGGTTTTATAAAGGATATGGCTACATGACAAAGAATCAATCTTTAACACAAAATTCACTGATTTATAGCCATGTTTCCTTATCGTATTTGTTCCAACGATAATGTCAAATTTGGCAAGGAACTTATCTATGTAACCTTGTTTCCCAACAGTAAAAAGGTTGATACTCCAAGCCAAGTAACGTTCTAGAAAATGGCAAGAGACTGAATTTTACACCATCAAATCGAACACCGAGAGTTAAATTTACCAACAATCATTCGGACGACGATTTTGATAGCATAAGGGGTCGACCTCCTATCACATAGGTGTATAGGCGTACGAAAATGGGGAGTACTGGAGCATTACAGGCCCCAAACAGTGCTGAAACTGTCCAGGGTGGGCCCAGCACAACTGACAAAAAGTGGTGTGGTGAAAAGAAGAAAGTTGTGTGTGTGTGAATGGTCTTGGGCAAGTGAGGTGAGTGCAGGATAGTGTGTGTAAGAAGTGCTCAGAGAAGAGTCTAGAATTGGGTATAAATAGGAATATTGTTCACAAGTACGGGTTATCTTGTCATATTGTAATCGGGTTTTGGGTTTGAGAGGAGTAGTACTCCATCTCTGGGTTAGGGTTATCTCTTCTCTGAGTTGTAACTCTTTCTTATCAATAAAATTGAGAGACGACCCCCTCTTTCCTATCATTGGTATCAGAGCAATTGACATGGAGCCAAAGGTTGACTCGAGGATCGATGTTTTGGAGGAGCAAATGAAGCTGATTTCGGTGGAGCTTCAGAAGATCCCAGCGCTGGAGAGCTCTTTTGGCGAGTTGCGTTCAGAGGTACAGATCTGATGCGCTAGATCAAAACCATGTATCGACCCACCAACATGCACATGCCTGGATCTAGCCAGACTGAAGAGTCTAGTGGACAGTCCCAACAGATCGGAGTTGATCCGTCGTTACCCGACTTCATGGCTGAAAGGAGGGGTGGTGGGAGAGCAGATCTTGGTCCCTAGGGGTATCGTTCAGGTCAGGATGTCAGGAAGATCAAGATGCCAACATGCAATGGTGAGGATCTCATCGTCTGGCTCAATCAGGCCGAACACTATTTTGCACTCCACGAGATGCCGGACTCTTCGAGGTTGAGGGCTGCCCGAATTTGCCTTATTGGTCTTGCTCAAATCTGGCTATAGATGGAGGAGAAGACGAAGATCTTCGAAAGCTGGTTAGAGTTGAAGAAACAGTTGATTCGTCGATTCATGGATGCAGACCCTTTGTGTCGATACCAGCAGTTCTTTTCATTAAGGCCAGAAAACCACGGTGGCAGAATACCGTGAACGTTTTGAGTTGTTGTATCTACAACTGGAGGAGATCACAGAAACCCAGGCCATCACCGTCTTCATCAATGGAATGGCTGATCGAATTCGAGTGGAGGTCATGGTGGATCCACCGAGAACCAGGCAAGGCGTGGTTGAGAGAGCCACTCAGGTGGAGCGCAAACACAGGGACAACGATGCTCTTGGGCTCGGAAAGTTAGGCGGCCCACAAAGTCCAAAGGTCCAGAGCCCATCTTCCAAGATTGAGCCCAAAGCCTCAGGATGGGTTTCACACACGTTGGCCAGCCCAACGCGTGATTCAGGCCCAACACCCTTAAAAAGCCCAGTCCAATTACCCCTTCTATCCAAATCGAGTCCTTCTTCTTCTGGATCGACTAGCCCGTCTTCATCCAAGGCAGTGACGCCCCATGTTTCACCCCCAAAACTCAGACGCCTGACGTTGGCGAGGCGGAGGTTCAACGAAAGCAAGGCTTATGCTATTGGTGCGATGCCAAATGGTTCGCAGGGCACCGTTGCCAACGGAAGGAATTAGACGTCATGCTCGTCGATGATGAAGATGACGAGTCCTCTATTTCACCATCAGAGGGGACAACTGAGCCTGCTGAGCTGAACACATTAGAACTTTCTGCCGATTCCGTAGTGGGGGGACCTTCACCCAGACTATTAAGGTCAGAGGATCAGTCAGTGGCACTGCAGGTGGTGATTTTGATCGATAGTGGGGCCTCCCACAAATTTATCTCGTCGACGCTGGTGAACAATCTTCACCTTCCGGTGAGCACCACGGCAGACTATTAAGGTTAGAGGATCAGTCAGTGGCACTGAGGTGGTGATTTTGATTGACAGTGGGGCCTCCCACAAATTTATCTCGTCGACACTGGTGAACAATCTTCACCTTCCGGTGAGCACCACGACAGACTATGGTGTGCTAGTCGGTGGAGCTTCGCGAATTCCGGGTTCAGGGGTTTGCAAGGGTGTGCAACTCAGTTTCCAAGGCCTTCAATTCAACGCTGATTTCTTTCCCATACCAATGCTTTGGTCTGATCTTATTCTTGGAATGCAGTGATTAATGACGTTGGGTATGATAGTTGATGATTGGCCCAACTTGACAATGCACATTCATCATCAAGGTCAGTGGGTGGCGATCAAGGGAGATCCAGCCTCTGCACCGAGCCGTGGTTTCGTGTAAGTCAATCCGTCGCTCCCTTGATTCCGTATTGGTTTGCTTCTTAGTCGAATATTTGAGAGGAGTATTCCAGCCATCCGACTCGATTGCTCGAGTGTCAAAACCCTGCATTCGTGCCATCCTGGAGTCCTTCACAACACTGTTTGATCAACCATCGTCTCCACCTCCACCACAGGGTTGTGACCATGCCATCATCCTCAAAGATGGTACAGAACCAGTGCGGATTTGGCCTTATCGATACCCACAGATTCAGAAATTTGAAATAGAGGGAATGGTGAGTGAGATGCTTTATGCAGGAATCATCCAACCCAGTAACAGCCGCTTCTCTAGACCCGTGTTATTGGTTAAAAAGAAAGATGGCAGCTGGAGATTCTGTGTGGACTACAGAACCTTGAATAAGTCCACTGTCCCGTATAGGTTTCCGATTCCAAACATCGACGAGCTTCTCGATGAATTTCATGGCGCTAGCATCTTCTCCAAACTAGATTTGAGGTCAGGGTACCATCAAATCCGCGTCAAAGCTGAGGATGTCCACAAAACAGCTTTTGCACCCGCGACGGCCATTTCGAATTCCTAGTGATGCCTTTTGGATTATCGAATGCCCCAGCCACCTTTCAATCTCTAATGAATTCCATTTTTAAAGGACTCATTCGTCGATGTGTGTTGGTTTTCTTCGACGACATCCTAGTGTCCAACAAATCATTGATCGATCATTGCGTTCACCTTTTTGACGTCCTTTCTATCCTTCAATCAAATTCTCTTTTTGTTAACCTTAAGAAATGTTGTTATGCAAGGGCTAGCTTGGACTATACTTGCCGATCCGGAGAAAGTGAAGGCAATGGATCGTTGGCCAGTCCCATCTTCCCCTAAGGAGCTTCGGGGGTTCCTCGAGCTAACTGGCTATTAATGCCGTTTTGTTCGCAATTACAGGCACGTGGCAGCTCCTCTCACTCAATTGCTTCGCAAGGACAATTTTAAGTGGGGTAATGAAGCCTCGTTTGCTTTTGCTCAACTCAAGGAAGTGATAAAAGAAGTGCCTACCCTGGCTCTGCCTTATTTCGATGTATTGTTTGTTATTGAGACGGGTGCCTCGGAAGTGGGGGTAGGTGCAGTGTTGTCTCAACATGATCGACCCATAGCCTTTTCACCAGGCACTCTCTGCCCGAGCTCGAGCCAAGTCGGCATATGAGCGAGAGTTAATGGCGATCGTGTTGGCAGTTCAAAAGTGGAGGCATTACCTGCTCGGGAGGAGATTTGTAGTCCGTACAGATCAACGTAGTTTGAAGTTCTTGTTGGAGCAGCGAGTTGTGGCCCCGGAGTACCAACGTTGGATGATCAAGTTGCTGGGGTTCCACTTTGATATACCTTACAAGCCAGGACTCTCCAATGTCGTTGTTGATGCACTGTCACGCTATCCCTTGGATTCGGAGCTCAATTCCTTATCCATTCTCTCTTGTACGGATGACGACCTGTAGAAGGCCGAGGTTACGAGGGATCCAGCCCTCGCGGAGATCATCAAAAAACTACAAACAACAACAGGTTTCAAGCCAGGGTGGACCTTATCTCATGGGCGACTGTTGTTTCGTAACAAGTTGGTCATCTTAGCCTCCTCGGTGCTTAAGCCAAAACTTCTCTCGAAGTTCCATGCGGGACCTATTAGGGGTCATGGGGGGTTTGTGAAAACTTATAAACGCATCTCGGCTGAACTGTTTTGGATCGGAATGCGGAGAGATGTTCAAGAATTTGTGGCTTCTTGCGACACTTGCCAATGCAACAAGTATGAAACCTTGGCCCCGGGTGGTCTTCTCCAACCTCTCCCCATTCCAACAGCTGGTTTGGGAGGACATTTCCCTTGACTTCATTGAAGGTTTACCCCTCTCCAGTGGCTACAATTCCATCTTAGTAGTGGTGGATCGTATGACCAAGTATGGGCATTTCCTTCCCTTGAAACATCCCTATTCTGCCAAAAACAGTGGCTGATGTCTTCGTTAAAGGCGTGGTTCGCCTGCACGGATTTCCGAAGACCATGGTGTCGAATAGGGACAAGGTATTTCTGAGTCACTCTTGGACCGAGTTATTTCGACTTCACCAGACCCCAGTTGAATCGAAGCACGGCGTATCACCCACAGAGCGACGGCCAAACGGAAGTGGTCAACCGATGTTTGGAGACTTACCTTCGTTGCTTCATCCACCAGCGACCCAAACTATGGTCGGATTGGATCTATTGGGCCGAATATTGGTATAACACATCTTTTCACTCTTCATTACAATGTACTCCCTTTAAAGTTGTCTATGGCAGGGACCCTCCTCCCCTGTTTCGTTATGGGATCTCGCCTCCTTCTGTACACTCTGATTTGGATGACATGTTGATTGCCCGTGACCATGCCCTCCGCGAACTTCGTGAGCAGCTTTTATGTGCCCAGAATCGGATGAAACAACAAGCCGATCAAGGTCAAAGGGAAGTGGTCTTTGCAATTGGGGATCGGGTGCATTTGAAGTTACGTCCCTACCGGTAAGTGACAAGTGGCTAGGCGCACCAACATGAAGCTCGGTCCTAAGTTCTTTGGGCCTTTTGAGATCATTGCTCGGGTTAGAGAGGTAGCCTATAAACTGGCCCTTCCTCATTCCTCCACAATTCACCCTGTTTTCCATGTCTCCCAGCTCAAAAAGGCATGAGGCTCTTCCACCGTGTCACCCACCCTTCCCCCTTTTGCTCCGGACTCTTTGGTTGCCTCGGTGGAACCATAGGCAGCGCTGGCTTATCGCTCCCTCGCTGCTGGTCCGGAAGTTTTGATCAAGTGGACCTCTTTGCCCGTGCTCGAAGCTACGTGGGAGCTAGTTCGACATATCTGAAAGTCGTTTCTGGCTTTCCACCTTGAGGAGAAGTTGGTTGTCCAGGGGGAAGTATTGATAGCATAAAGGGTCGACCTCCTATCACAAAGGTGTATAGGCGTACAAAGATGGGGAGTACTGGAGCATTACAAGCCCCAAACAGTGCTGAAACAGTTCGGGGTGGGCCCAGCACAACTGACAAAAAGTGAGGTGTGGTGAAAAGATGAAAGGTGTGTGTGTGACTGGTCTTAGGCAAGTGAGGTGAGTGCAGGATAGTGTGTGTAAGAAGTGCTCAGAGAAGAGTCTAGAATTGGGTATAAATAGGAATATTGTTCACAAGTACGGGTCATCTTGTCATATTGTAATCGGGTTTTGGGTTTGAGAGGAGTAGTACTCCATCTCTAGGTTAGGGTTATCTATTCTCTGAGTTGTAACTCTTTCTTCTCGGATTATCAATAAAATTGAGAGGCAACCCCCTCTTTCCTATCAGATTCCTGAAATTCCCTCTACATGTTATACATTACCAAAATATATAGATGAAGAAATTGGTGGAACACCAAAAGTCTGATCCCTTCTCCTGCATACAATGTCAGCAACCAATATTTCACACTACATGGTCCACATACTTCTCTATTAGTCCCGTAACTCTATGAAGTTTCCTAGTTCAATACTTGTACACTTCCCCGAAGAGAGTCCTCTCTCGAGCGAGAGGTCAAACGATACCTATTTTGACTTAACATTGTAAGAAATCGCTTAAAAGTTAAATTCTTCCCTTCATAATTTTCACAAAGCTAAGAACCTGACACATTTTTCTTTTCCTTTAGGACAGAATGACAATAAATGGTGCATAAAATAAATTAACGATTCCATGCTTCTTCAAGAGCGCAATTCAACCTCTTCCGGAAAAAAGTACAAAATACTTTCAAAGTTTCAAGCAACACATTTCAAGACCTAACTAGAATATAAGGTAATAAAACTAGGAAGGATCCAAAAAAAAAAAAAAACAATATTTAGGTGATAATATTACTGTAAGGCATGCGAAACAAATATTTTCAAGCGTGAGAATTAAAACTTGGAGAGAGCTTAGCTGCTTAGGGAGGTTTAGTTTAGCCAATAACATCCTAGAAGAGTTTTTGCAGCTAACAATACCTCAGACAGAATGCCACCTCCACATCCAACATCGACAATTTTCAGTCCTTCTAGGGGCCTCGCAGAGTGTGGGTCTTTTCTGAACCAAGGAAATGCATTAGTCTATCAAGCATATTGAACGACAACTTTGCATAAGAAAAACTCATGGCTGACATAAATTCAACATTAAACAGAAAGCAGCTATATGACCTTGATCATGCTCTTTAAGTAGCATATCAAGAAACTACCATTAGTAAAAATATCTATTCTTCCAAACAGAGACATCAGAATCAGACTCAGAATTCAATCATAGAAGCCAGAAATGAATGAGCACGCACAGAAGTGAGTTTCACATTCTTCATAAACAAAACTACTATGTTAAGGCAATTGATTTACCCGAAATGTCTACAAAGAGTGGAGCGAATAAAGGCAACCCTGGTAGGATTCATCGAATGCAATGGCTTGTACGGTCCTTCAGAATCCCACCTACATAATTCATCAACAACACCACATCATGGATCAACTCTCCAATTCAATCAACATTGTCTCAACAACAACAACATATCCTCAATCCCAATTAGTTGGAGTCGGCTACATGGATCAAACTCTTCCATTGTGATCGATTTAGTGCAATTGATGGTGTGCTTTCCAAATCATTCAAATCCCTCTTAATGCGTCCCAAATTAGCTTCGGTCTACTCCTACTTGGTCGAATTTCTTCAATTTCTAATGAGTCGAGTTTTCTAGTCGGGGCATTTGTCGGCATCTTTGGATGTGTTTAAACCACAACAACCGCCCTTCCCTAATCTTTGTGTCAATTGGTGTTACTCCTACTTTTCTTTGAATTTCTATATTTCTTATTTTATCTTTACGAGCGCTCCATGTACAATAACATTGTCTCCTCAATTTCAAAAAAAAATTGAATCTTTTCACTAACAACAAAGACAACATCACAACACATAAGTCTCATCAAACAACCAATCAATCGAATTCAAACGAATCATAAACAATAGCACGAAAACCCAACCGACCAGGTTTCAGCAATGGCGGAGAACTTCCTGAGCTCGGATTCATTCAAAGAGGACGAAATGCGGCCTCTTGTGACTCCTGGGCTGCTCGATGCGGCTTCTTGCGATGGATGATTCAGCGGTTGCGGCGGCGGGGGTTGAAGAACCCTAGAGGGATCGGTCGGGGGCGATTGAGGAGAGGCTGCGAATGATCTCTTCGTTTGGAGAGCTTGAGAAGGTCTGGAAATGGAGAATTTGAGAGGATTGGTTCGATTAGGGTTTACGAGTCGGCGGAGCTTCCATGATTTCGAAGCCATTGATGCGAAGGTCTGAGAATAGTTTGGTTAGGCGACAGTAGTGTACTGTTCGCGTGGACATAGTGAGTTAGTGAGGGTGTGGCCGTGTTATGAACCTCGAGATTTGTGAAATTCGTGGGGTTTATGTCAATCGAACATTTTGTACGCGGTGTATGTTAGGCAAAACATTTGGTTTGGTCCTTGGAAGTTTGAGTTTCTTATATGTTTTTGGTCCTATTTATTGTGCATATATTTGTTGGCGGCAAAAGATTTACACTCTTGTCGCTCAGCTCAAAAGATTTGCACTTATAACCCCTTGATTGATCAAAATTAAATATATAAATTTAAGGTACATTTTGAAAATATGTTGTCTAAAGGGGCATTTTCAAAACGTGCCTTAAGTTCAAGTAAGTCATTATGTAGAGATAAACGTTCATTTTGCCTTCAGTTATTATGTTTTATCTCGGTTTGCTTTCGAGACAAAAAAGCGTCAATTGAGTAGTAAAGGGATTATAAATGCAAATCTTTTGAGGTGAAGGTTAAAAGTGCAGATCTTTTACTACCAAGGAATAGATGTACAAAAAACCTTTAATTTTCATTGGTGTATATTTGGTCCCTGAACTTTTGAGCTTTTTATACTTTTGGTCCCTAAACTTTTGAACTTTTTTTATACTTTCGATCCCTTAAAATGATTTTTTATGCTTTTGAGAAAATCATTTTTTTTTTTTTGATTTTTGGAGTAGAACGAGACCTTGCAAAAGGTCTCTATCCGACATGTAACGGCCCGCATTATTTAATATTAATTAACTTATTAATTACAGATTAGAACACGTAGCTTGGACCCACATACCGCCGACAAGAATATGGCACGTCAACTAAGGTATAAATAGTTACTTTTGTGTGATGTGTGTTAATTTGTTGTATTATTACTCAATAATTCGCGCCGCAATAGTTAAGAATTGCAATTGGTCGCTTTGTGCGCGTATAGTGACGAGAGTGTACGACGCCGCGGGGTGCGCGTAACGTGGTTGTATGGGGTAGTCACGGGTTTATATGTCACATCACCTATCACATCACACCTACTATCGCGAGGTCAATACTTAGAGGTTTCCAACAAAGAATTCACACTAAGATTTTTCTCCCACGTGGTGCTTAGGACACTCCTAGTTCAACACTACTAATACTCAAAATGAATGAACGACAAGCAATGACACAAAGGGAATGTATTACTTAGCTCAAAACGGGAATACAACTCAAGCATTCTACGCTTCCCCCAAGCATGATGCTCTAAGCTTTATAGATCAGCCACAAGTAGTTACATAATCGCCAAGGACACATGCCATGCTTACATTGATTTAAAGACTAAGTAAAACTCCACTATATGTGGTGGTCAAGGCAATTACTCAACTGCCACATTCCTTTGCTGCCACCTGGTTCCGTAACCGCTATAACCACCTGGTCAATGAGCACATTCTCTATGTGTTAGGGACTTGCTTGGACGTGTCGTGGTCATTGTAGGGGTCATGACCAAAAGAGTTACATAATCGCTGGAATTGCATTTGACTTGATCCATCAAAGCCTAAGGTGACTTGGTCCGTGCCCCAAGTCATCCTTAGGTATGTCTTGCTAAGGGACAAGGTCTTGCTTGGTGGTGCCTAGCCGAGCCTAAGCACCCTTGGGTGCTAACCAGGGATCTGTCATGTTTGAGTCCCACCAGTGTCGGGGTGGCTGCACCATGGTCCAGCATGTCTGTCCAAGGCATCCTCTAGGGTCTTCCTTTGTGACGACCCCTGATTCCGAGGCAAACTGGGCATCGCCACGTCGTCAGACACGTCACTAGGCCATGCCACGTCACACGCACACCTATCCATGACGACCCGCGAACTAACCATTTTGTAATCCGACTTAGTCAATTTCGTTGTTTAAAAGATTATTTTGTCGAAATATACTAAGTTAAGAAGTCTTACAACTTATTTTTTTTATTTTAATTCTTTGTAGGTTATTTTTAATAGCGAAAGTCTTAATAATATGCAATTAAATAATATAAACGAGCTTCGCATTAATTAACAACCTATACGATGGAAACTCGGCAAAATGATACCATGTATATCAATAAAGGCGATAAAAGGTATAGCAAATGTCAATATACATGTATCATGTAATAAGTCTCCCAAAATAATCAAAAAAAAAATAGTATACATATACAAACACCTACGAGTGAAGCTAGTGGAGGCGCTTTAGATCAGAGGTAGTTGCTAAGCATCGCCTTCCCCCGGCTCAACTTGCCACAAAAACAATGACGAGTTCTAGTGAGTAAATCCCATAGAAATTTAGTTATTATTCACAAGAAATCCAAGAAAACGGCTACATTCATGCATATAAAGTAAATGAACGGGAATGTAAAGTATGAATATAAGTTGTAAGATAATCAAGAATATGGAAAGCGTGTGTGGTGTATAGCCGTCGAGCCCTGAGTCGCAAATACTAAATTGAGAAGGCCTTGGAGGGAAGGTAATCCTCGCCCCCTCTTCACAGTCGAAATGATGAACTCTGTTGGTCGGAAGGTAGACTTCCACCCAACGCCTCAAATAAGAGGAACTCTATGACGGAGGCGAGCCTCACGCCAACCCACTCTCGAGATCATCGACTCACGGAGAGAAATCTCAAGTATAGTCTAAGGTATAACCAACACCGTAGCAACAATCAGATCGTCATCTACGAAAGAGCCGGAAAGAGGTCATATCGTCCCTTCGACCATACACAGACACATGCAGGAATAGAGTAAACATCCAAGCCGAACTGGTGAAAAATAATGTGTAATAAATAAATTTACGAAGAAAATAAGTAAATTCTAAGCTGACTTTCTCATGAGTTTACTTACATCAAACAGTCACAATTATCTTTCCAAAATGTCCCGCTCACGCCTCGAGATGCACCAGACACTCGACTATAGTCTCATAAGTCCCTGGTGTCCAATTATATCACTTTAATTATTTTAGAGTTACATTAAGTGAGTTTTTATGTGGGACCAAAAATTTGAAATTTATTCCAAAAAGTTTAGTTTTGGCACATTTTTCGGGTTATACCAAGGTGTCAAACGCCCGAAAAAGCCTCGAAACTCTTTTTCCTAGTTTTTTTTTCTAAATTTTCATATTTTTGATTTTTCTGGAGTTCTCCATAATTTCGAGCTATTTTTATGTAATTTATTTTCATTTAAAATTATTTTTATTTAATTTTTAATAATTTTTTTAAATTTTTAAGTGGTTGGGCTCGAACCTGGCCTAGTTCGATTGGGCCTGATTCGGCCCAACCGGATCGTCTGGGGGCTGGGCCAGCTGGGGGTAGCCAGGCCCAGCCCATCTGGCTACCCCCTTCCTCTCTCCAATTATTCTCTGGGAGACAATTTATATATATATTTTAATTTAAAACAACAACCACATCAACAACAACATACCTGCACAATCACCATTAAAGCTTTAATTTCTCCACCAAGAATTTACAAAATCAACAAACACTCATCTCGATTTGAAGATCATCGCGAGAGCCATCGACATGAGAGAGCACCGAGTTGAGAGAGTAATAGAGAGCTTGGTGATGGGAGTTAGAAGAGAAGAAGAAAAATAAGGGAGAGAAGAGAGAGTTCAGGTAGAGTTGAGGAAGAAGTGAGATTTTCCTATTTTTTATTTAAATAAGAGATAAGAGAGAAAGTGAGGTACGAGTGTAAGTATGGTGATTTGATGGGTGATGTGATGTGATTGGTGATGTAACATCTAAACCCCTTACTACCTCATACACACGCGTTACGCGCATACTATGACGTTGTACACTTTTGTCATTACACGTGCACAACGCGATCAAATGTAATTATTTACTAGTGCAGCGCAAATTATTAAATAATAATAAAATAAATAAACACGTGTCACTCAAAAATAACAAAAATTACCTCGTTATGCGTGCCTAAGACTTTTCTGTGACATTCATATGGGTCTGAGCTTAGGGTCATAATCTATAATTTGTCAGTTAATTGAAATTATTAAAGCGGGTCGTTACATCCTTGCTTTCATGCTCATGTCACCCCTAGGAGAGGTCCCCCTCCTTATAGCAGATGTTAAGCCGTTCTTGGAACTCCAATAGGGAACATTCAAAAGTGAGACCAATCGTACTTTGACTTGGTCAACGCCTAAGTCAAGTTTTGTCAAAACTTGCCCATGCCAAGGTCTTGCCTTGCCTTGCCCGTGCCATGTCTGACTTACTCCCGAACACCCGTGTGTATACGGGTGAGTGCATGACTCTTCGCACACTACCCCGAGTACGCGCGTCTCGATGCGGTACTCCCGTATGTGTGCCTCTAACTCCCGTCAACGCCTCCGTATGCGTGCATGTACGCCTCAACATATCACGTGTTATCCGTCACCGCGCGTACGCTTGTTAGGCGAGCAGCCATGCCTCTATGATATGCGCGATACCCTTGTATGCATCATCCAACGACTAAGTTCCAACCAACGATACACGGAACACTCTGAGCCCACCAATTGTTCGATGCCCTCATCGAACTGCTCGGTTGCTTCCACTTTTGGTAGTCTGCTATCTCCTTCTCAAATTGTAATAGGGTAGTGTCCCCGCTCCTAGTTGGTTCGTCAACATCAACCCACTTGATCAAGTAAAGAATATGCCTATTTTTCATACTTTGGCCACGCATCTCGTGGCTCAGAATCTGCTCAATCTCTCTCGTAAACTCTATCCGCACCAAGGGTGGAGCTCGCCTAGCCGTACTCCGCCATGGGTTTGCCTCATCTGAATGGAAAAGTTTAAGGTAGCTAATATGGAATGTATGATGTACCTTCAACCTTTCTGGTAGCTTAAGACGATAAGCCATCCTCTCGACTCGCTTGACCACCTCAAATGGTCCCTAATATCGTTGAACCAGGCCCTTGTATGTTTCCTTCTTGTTGAACTTCTTCAAAATTTATGGGGTAAGCTTCAACAAGACTACATCTCCTTCCTAAAACTCCAGGGGCCTCCTATTCTGATCAGCATACTTCTCCATCTGTCGAACAACTTTGGTCAAGCTGTTTTAAGCTGCCTCATTCAGCTCCTACTTGCTCCTTGCAAAGCAATAAGTCGCAAGACATGATCCCATCGACTTTGATTTGACTACCTCATATGGAGTAGCCGGCTGTTGTTCAATCGCCACCTCGAAATGGCTCAATTTCGTGGCTGAGCTTTTGTGGAGATTGTAGCAGAATTGGGTTGAATCAAGTAAGTCTACCCAATTGGACTGACTTGCATTTACATAGTGTCTGAGATAATCCTCCAACAGTGCATTGATCCTATCCGTCCGCCCATCCGTTTGGGGATGGTTTCTTGTGGAAAATCTGAACTCCGAACCCAACAAGTTGAATAGGGTCGTCCAAAATCGCCATGTGAACCGTGTATCACGATCACTAATGATATCCTCTGGTATCCCCCAATATTTCGCCACATTCTTCAAGAACGACTCTGCAACCATATCCACATCATAATTCTTAGGAGTAGCTATGAACGTAGCATACTTCGAGAATCGATCCACTACCACCACCGATGCTGCTCATTCCCTGCACTTTAGGAAACCTGTGATGAAATCCATTGAAATGCTTTTGAAGGGTCTGTCTGGTACTGGCAAGGGCTCCAGCAAGTCTAGCGCCTTCCTCCTCTTTGTCTTGTCTTGCTGGCACACAAGGCAAGTCCGCACATACAAATCAATGTCCTCTTCCATCTTTGGCCAGAAGAACGAACGTGATAAAAGGGCAAATCAACATCCTCTTTCAGGATATCCAGCCCACCGAGCATCATGAGTCTCCTTCAAGAGTTGTCGCTTTAGTCCGCCTGTACTAGGGACATATAGGCGTCCTCCTTTGGCATAAAGGACCCCATCTTCACACCTGAATCTCCGAGCGACTCCTTCAGCTACTAACTTCATCAATTTCACGCAAACTAGGTCATTGTTCATCTCCTCCTTGATATGAAACAAAAACTCACTTTTCAGCATCACCACTGCCGAAACAATCTCAGCTACCACTTTGCGGCTAAAGGCATCAATGACTAAATTAAGCCTTCCCGGCTTGTGTTCGAACTGCACATCATACTCTGCCAATAAATCCAACCATCTAGCTTGCTTTTGGTTGAGCTTTGTCTGAGTCATGAAGTAAGTGATGGCGACATTGTCTGTCCTCACAATAAAACTCGTTCCCAGCAAGTGATGCCTCCAAAGGTGGAGGGCATGGATCACCGCCAGCATTCCCTTCTCATAAGCTAGGTACTGCTACTCAGTTTCCTTCAACTTTTTGCTTTCAAAAGCAATGGGGTGTCTTTCCTGGACAACTACCGCCCCAATGTTCAATCTGATGCATCGGTGAACTTCGAAAGGTAAATCGAGGTTAGGCAGTCCCAACACCGGTTCAGAAGCAATGAATTGCCTCAATTCTGCCATGGCTTAGTCACATCGCTCTATCCACGCCTAAGTCTGATCTTTCTTCGAAATATCCATCACCGGTGCCACCCTCCTCGAGTAGCCCTCCACGAACCGCCGATACTAATTGGCCACAAGGAATGATCGCAACACCTGGACCTTTATGGGGTTTGGCCATTCCATTATTGCTCTACCTTCTCCGGGTCTATTTGTAGTCTACCTTGGCCTACAACATGACCAATGAAAGTGATGGTTTGCGCAGCAAACTCACACTTTTCCTTCTTTACAAACAAATGGTTAGCCCTCAAAGCATTCAAAACCGTCCGTAAGTGATCCACATGATCTTGGATGTTCTGACTATATATTACAATGTCATCCAAATAAACAACAACAAATCGATCAATGAATTCCTTAAGTACATCATTCATTAGATTACAAAATGTAGTATGGGCATTTATTAAATCGAAAGGCATGACTAAGTACCCGAAAGACCCATACATAGTCACCATTACTGTTTTGGATACATCTCCAGCTGCAATTCGACCTTAATAATAACCCGATCTCAAATCTAGCTTAGTGAAGTACGCCGTACTGGATAATCGATCAAACAAATTTGCCACCAAAGGGATCGGGTACTTGTTCTTCACCATCAATTTGTTCTCTGCCCTATAATCAACGCATATTCTGTAACGACCCAAATTAATTAAACCAGGATTAGCGTTAATCTCGAGGATTAACGGTTGTAGTTCGGGCGTTATGTGGACAACTCGGTTGGCTTGGACATGAGAACCGAGAAAATATGTTATTTATGGATGGTGGTTGTGTATATGTGGTGTTTAAAATTATTATTATATTGCACCGCATGTGTGTATGTTGCTATCAGACCAGTTTATATGACGGGTGTTTGCATCGAAAAGCGTGTCACTGCGGGTAGTGAGTAGGCAAACTATGAGTACATTGGGAAACTAGACTAATCCATACCAGGATGACTAGTTAATCAATTAAAATGAGTAATGAAACCATAGGCCAAGTAAAATTCAATTAAAATAATAGGTTATCGTGCACCTCGAATTGCGTGTCGAGACGCGGGGCATCGAGTGTCGGGTAGTCGAGGGTTAGTGGGATCACAAAATTTGTCAATTTGGTGAATAAAAACACTAACCATATATAGTATAATGGACCTAAGCTAATGTAATTGAATCAAATAAATCAATGCATATAGTTTGGTTATTTAAATTAGAAACCATGAGATTGTCCTAGAGATACGTGTTGACACATCTATGAACCATGTGAGTAGCAAATTAGTGTCACTTTGATTGGGTTAGTGGGAGTTAGTGGGATACATGTCAAGGTGTGGATCATTAGATGAGCTTCGAGATACGTAAATACATGGAGATCAATGGCTATGAATCAATATTACCTTAATATATAAGATCAACACATGCAAGGAAACCATTTTCATTTTCAACTTATGAATCAAAAGAACTTGCTGGAGAAGAAGGAGGTTGATGGAGAGAAGGAATCCATAGAAGATTGGTGAGAATTTCTCAAGCTATGTGGTACATCAACTAGGTACACATCTATTTATGTAAGATTGAAATCATTTCTGGTTTTTGACTAATTCCAGAGGGTATGATTAAATATTTGTAATTGGTTTATATATTTGGATTCCTCATTTGAAGCTGATAATCCAGCTATATTGAAGTTCTTAATTTGGATTTGAAATCATAAAGATATGAATTTTTGAAGTTGCAAGACCAAAACTAGAATTTTGCATGTTATATTCGGAATTAGCCTATATAATTTGGTCATAACTTGCTCATTTTAGTTCCAAATCGATCCAAACTAGTGGATTTGAAAGCTTACTCAAAGGGTAACAAATTTTCTTAACTAGAGATATTGTAATTCAATTGTTTTCATGTCGAAAATTGCTCTACAAGTAGGTGCTGAAATTCAGAAAAAAATTTTTGAAAATAAACTTGTTAAAGGCATAACTCTCTAACTACTTATCCAAATGAGCTGATCTTTTACTATGTTGTAATTGGGTATCTTTGATGCCTTTTGACTGAAAATCAATTTCTTTGGAAATATATTGGGAGGAATAGATTTTCTAAATCCGTTGGTTGGATTAGGTTACAATTAGAGCTATGTTTTGTAGAATCATGATATCTCTTTCATTTTAAATCAGAATTTTGCAAACTAAACATTTTCAGAAAGCTAAGATAGAGACCGAAGATCTTTGTATTGGTGGAAGATTTCGAGATTTGGACCATTTCATGCCTAAAAATGCGTTGTAACATAAGATTGAAATTGAGACTTAATTTAGTCTTTAGGGCTGATTTGGGAATATCAATTTGAAACATATTCAACCAATTTGAATATACAATAAACATACTTAACTGACTTCAAGGACTTAGGGGACCGTATCTCGGGTATCGGGGAGCTTGTCGGGTCAGATTCGGGTGTTCGAGGGAGTTGGAGTGCGTGTTGAGGTGCGTAAACCCATTGAAAATGCTTAACATAATTCATGGTTTAAATTTATCGATATCGCATTTCATGTGTGATTATTGGTGGGCACACATGAGGTTTCTCTTCTATTTTGGTTTGCGTATATATTGGATGTGGCTAAATCGCTTGAACTAGTTACTTGTGTTTAGTGCTCGTGTCGACGACAGTATGATATACTTACGACCGTCGGGAGGGATTTAGGGTGTTCCCTTGACTCGAAATAACGTTTGGAGGGGTTCATCCGGTAACCGTAGTTGGGATTTGGTCGCTGTAAGCCTGTAAGTATATACGTGGTTCTTACTTGATTTATTGATTACTGGCTGATGTAGGTCAGGGTTTTCTCGTGATTATACGTATGCTTACTGATTAATGCTTTATTTTTTAGTTGGTTTAGTTGGCATATGTTGTTTATTTATTTCACGCTACTGTTTTTGCTTGTCGTATGTTGCCTACATTCATTGGAATATGACGTACTGTTGCCAGGTGTTATATTCACATGTCTCGTAGTTTATCAGTTTTAATTTATGAATATCGTGTGGACTTCTCTTGGGATTTTACTCGCTGGACTCGTCACTGTATTTATTGGGTGACTAAGTGCAGATCCTTCGACGAGCAAGAGTAAGGGCAAGGGCAAGGAGGTACTGGGCAACTACCTCTGAGATTGTGGAGCCAGCTCGTGTGTGATATGCGTATGTATTTATTTTACTTTTGTTGGGTTTTGAGGAACATAGATAGCTGATTATAGGTATATGGAACTTTTGTTATACTTATCTCGCCTTGATATATACATGGTATCTTTTGTCGGGTTTTCCACTACTTAGGATTGTTAAATATTACATAAGTCACTCATTAAAAAACTTCCACTGTAAATTTATAATATAACCTGATAAATTGAGTAACTGGCTAACTGAATAATTAATACTTATGTAAAGGTTAGTTAGTGTAACTAGGTTAGCTGAAAAAGTGTAAGCAACTCGTTAGGTCCCGAGGCGTCAAGGAGAAGCGGGCCATGACGTGGCAAGGTTAGTCGACTTGGGATGCGACGTAGTGGGTAGCAAGGCGATTTGAAATTTGTGGCCGTCACACATTCGAAAGGATCTGTCGTGCTTTCACTGGAACATGACTGGTGCTCCATACGATGCCTTAGACGGCTGAATGAATCCAATATCTAGCAGCTCTTTCAACTGCTTCCTCAACTCCTCCAACTCCTTTGGAGCCATTCGGCGAGGTGCCTGCGCATGGGGTTTTGAGCTAGGGACTAGCTGAATTTCGTGGTCGATCGCCCTTTGAGGAGGCAATCCCTTTGGCAACTCTGAGGCCAGTACATTACAAAAGTCCTCCAGCACACCATCCACTGCATCAGGGATCTTTGTTGCCATGCCCGCCTTAGTTTCCACTAAAGTTGTCAAGTATGTTGGCTCACCCTTCCTTAGTCCATCTTTCACTTGAATTGCTGAAAGATGGGATAACTTTGCATTCTCCTTCCCTGAAATCATGTTAACAGCAGGAACGAAATAAAGGTGTGACTTGTTCATCACGAACAGTCCGCTTACTAATGTCATCAAGGCAATACTCCCCAAGTAAAGAAAATCATTCCCTAGAACGACATCGAAGTCATTTAGGGGAGCAGCCATGAGGTTGATCCTTCCTTCCCAAGACTCAACCTTAATACTCGCGTTAGAGGCCATATCTTGAGTCTGTTTTGCCTCTGAGTTCATAGCTTTCATCCCACTGGAATTCTCTACGAGTGTGAGTCTCAACTTGTCCACCATATGGCCAGCAACAAAATAGTATGTTGCTCCCGAATCTATTATCACCAAAACTTGGTGTTGGTTCACTTCCGCATCAATATACAACGACCCCTTTGAAGGACTTGTCTTTGCTTGTTGAATGGCATTCAACAACTGCAATGGGTTCATTTGAGTCTGTCCATCATCATCAGCTATCAAGGTCGCAATCTTCTCATTTTTTAGGCAGTCTCGAGCCCGGTGATGGCCATTGCATATGAAACAACCCTTATGCGAGGAACTTGATGAGGGTTGTGCCATGGCCTCAGGAGCTGTTTTCGAGTTCGCTTGCTTATGAGGGAAATGCTTTTTCTCACTCTTCTTATAATGTTCTTTGAACGACTTCTTCTCATTGTTCTTTCCCTCGCTCGTGGAAGAACTAGTCTTGAAGTCCATATGACTGTCAGCCGCAACAATTGCTTAGGGCAAATCCTTCACGCCTTGTTTCCTTAGCTCGGATTGAGCTCATGACTGCAATCCAGTAGTGAAGTTAAACGTTTATCATCCTCTAACATATTTTTGATGTCTAGCGAGAGAGCGGAAAACTCCTTAACATAATCTCAAACCGATCCCGTCTGTTTTAGTTTGCGTATGGCTTCCCGCGCTTGCCAAGCCGCATCGGTGGGTAGGAATTGATCCTTCAACTCAATTCTTAGCATGCCCCACTTCAAAATATTGGGTCTACTAGCAGCCGCATCGTCATCTACTCTAGTTCTTCACCAAAGGTTCGCGTCATCTTCTAAATACATGGAGGTTAGGATTACCTTTTGGTTCTCTTCCGTCCGGACAGTAGCAAAGTATTGTTCCATGTCCCAGAGGAAGTTTTCAAGCTCTTTTGCGCTCCGCTTGCTTGAAAATTTCTTTGGCTCTGGTGCCTTAGTTCTCGGCTTTGCCACACCAGCTACCTACAAAGTTCATCGTACAACTTTCTTGAGCAAACTCACCTCCAAAGCCATTTTCGTGGTTGTTTTGGTGGTGAGTTCTCCAACTAATCATACATCAGCCATAAGCTCTTCGAGTTTGAATTCCTACATAGCTATCACGACCTCTTGTGACTATCCTCTAGTCACCAAGGAAGGCACCAACATCTCCAGTCCTTCAATTAGTTGTGCCAATACTGAAGACTCTACTGTCACTACGAGAAAACTCATTGTTGCCATCAAGTGTTCCAAGTGTAACGACCCATTTTATTAATGTCGTTATTCATCTCATAATTTCAGACATGGACGCTAGCTCAGAACCACGTGGACGCCGCGGGTAGGCTAGGACACACGTCGACCTAGGTACACTAGTTAATTTTGTGTTGGATTGCTTGTTTTCGATGCATTTCATAAATTTATTTGTTGATACATCGCATGTGTGTATGTTGAATAACGATATCGTGCAAGGGCGTATGACGAGTAATCACCTCAAAGTGCGTGTTAACGCGAGTATCGAGAGGCGAAATACGGGCACGCTAGGAAAACTCAACAAACTTACATAAATATGACAAAGTTATTAAGTTGAAATGGGTAATGTAACCATAGGCTAACTATATTGAAATTTAAATAATAGACTATGACGCACCTCAAAATGCATGTCGAGACGCGGGGCACCAGATATCGGGTAATCGACGATTAGTGAGACCATGAGTTAGTTTATTTTGATAAATAAAACACTAACCATATGGTTTGATAAGGGTAACTATAATGTGACTTAATTAAATTAAAAAATCCTATAGTTATAACCAATAAAGTGGACCACAAGATGGGCATCTAGGTGATCATAATGGGAGAAACAAGGAAGGGAGTGTGCTATTAGAGTTAACAATGGAGTCATCTGGTGGTATGAGACAACTTGTCTATGAACCCCAAGATATCCTCGAGATATATACGCACACTTGATCTTAATCAAACTTATATATATGACATTAGTGGATTGTTGATTCAAACCACTCACACAATCCATGCAACTCTAGAGAAAACCTAAGGAAGACAGGGATTACAAGTTGAAAATTCAACACATTAGGGACCAAATCAAGAGATCAAACTAAGGTAATCATCATCTTCATTTCCTCAACTTTCCAATGAACCCATTTTGATTGAATATATTGAATTCATGTTTGATGGTTAAACCTTTGATTTTTGGTGAAAACTTGATGAATTACATGTTATTAGCTCATTTTCATAGAGAATTTACAAATGGTTGAACTATAATTGGTGTTTTTGATGAATTGGAAAGTTTGGTGAATGCATGAGATTTGGAGAAATTTGGGTTAATTTGATGTTCTGGAGTGTTCTAGTTGTTGTTTTGAAGTTAAATATGTATGGAGAGCATGATCAAACAGGTGAGGTAGCCAATTGAGAAGGAAAGACAGAATTCTCGACTTGAGAATTATGTCCCAGAGGACAGATAACGCGCTGCTTGGAACGGTTAACCGCTAATCGTTTTGGGTTTCCAACTATTCTTCGTCTTGAAGAACAGTAACACGCTACTTGAATCCCGTAGCACTATGTGTACCCTTTAGCGCGCTAACGGTATATTAAATATGAATTTAAAAGGTTGTTTTGGTAATTTTCTACTTAATACATGTTAAAACATTAGAAAATAACCTAAACCTATAAAACTTGGACTTCAGGGACTTGGGAGACCGTAGCTCGGTGTCGGGAGCTTGTCGGATTAGATACGGGAGTTCGGGGAGGTCAGAGAGCGGTTTGAGGTTTGTAATACCCAACTGAAAAACTCTGAGTATTTGATTCTGTTTATATTTCATTTCCATCATTTTCTTGTTGTTTCTACTACTCTATTATGTTACTTGGACGTGGGTAAAGGTTACTCCCATGGATCTTCCTGGTTCATGATGCACTGGAGTGTAGCACATATGACCCGACCCTCAGTGAATGGTAACCTAAGCTTGCCCTAGGTGCACGTGTCGGTGACTCAGTGGATTTGGCCAGCGCCGAGAGGGACCAAGTGTTGGGCCAGTTGGGCACAACCACTGGTGGGAACTTGGTGACCCGAAGTACAGTCTAGTCTATCTGGAGCGAGTACACACATTTGTTAGCTTATCTGTTATCTATTCATACGATGAGCCATTTACAGTTGCATGTTTATATTATGCATGTTTACTTGACAATATTTCTTGTATTTCATTTACTTTATTATGCAAATGCTCAGAGGGGTTCCTTGGGATTTTACTTATTGTACTCGTCATCTGTCTTGTTGTGATGATTTTGTGCAGATCCCAGTACAAGTAGGGGCAAGGGGATCCTAAGCGACTGCATCTGATTGCCCGCCGTCGAGGACCTACTAGTACGTGTTTTATTTTGATATTTTGTATTATATTGGTAGTTGGGGACTTGAGATGACACAGTACATGTATATATACCCTGTTTATGTACTGTCGCTTATATACATAGTATTTTTTTCGGGTTTTCCTCAGTAGGATTTGCTCTTATTAATAATGTTTACCATACTAAATTACTTACCAAATATATTAATTAAGGCTTCCGCTAATATATGTGTTAATTTGTAATTTATAACCCACTAGTATGGTTAGGCATTAGAATAAACTTTTTAACTACTTAAGGAGAACAAGTTAAGCAAATATTGATAATCCACTAACTAATTTGATAAAACACATGTGGACACGAACTCTGAGACAAGAAGTGGATGGGCAAGTGGCGGACATGTGTAGTTGGGCCCACCTGGCAAGAAGTACACGAAAACACCTCACCCCGGGGCGGCAGGGCCGCCACAGTTAGTATCAGAGCAAAGAGTTTTAGGAACTTTGAAATGTAAAACGAAAGTGCATAAAATTTAAATAAATAAACTTAGTTATGGAAACCCGATGTTATTACCTTAGAACTTTAGTTGGGAAGTGATGTGAGGTGGGTAGAGTAAGATTTATATGTGTTATATTTTGTTATATATATGATAAACGTATGTACACCGAGGCTGATCTAGAACACGTTTCTCGATGTAGATCATGGATGGACAGTCGACTACGCCTCAAGAGACTGGTCAAACTAGCGATGCAGCTAGAGATTCCTTGGCTACAACTGGTGTGGAGGATCGACTCTCGGCTCAAGAGACTCAAATGATCGAGGTATTACCGTTGCTACGAGATCAGATTGCCGCATTGAAAACACTTGCTACAATAGCAGCATCTAGAGAGTCGTAGCCGTTACGGTACTCACGGGGACAACCGTCGCCCCGGTTGTTTCCAGACATCCGTTGAGAGAGTAGCCACAGATACACAGACAAATAGAGCCACCACAGTTGTTGTTCTATTGGAGACGCCGACTCCTACGCTTCCACCCACGACTACGGATCAAATGACTGCTACCACTACCACTGCTTCTACATCAGGATTCGTCTTGGCTCAGAGGCGAAGATGTTGATGGAGTATCTAAAGTTCCAGCCAGGTTTCTTTTATGAAGGTGGTGACCCCGAGGCTGCGGGGAAATGGATTGTGTCTCATCAGCGTTTCCATAAGCTGATGAGAAATGATGAGAGTGTTCAGGCATTACTGTCGGAAGCATGTTTGAGAGGCCACGCCGCAGTATGGTGGACTACATATCATGATACCCATCTAGAGCCGACGACATCGGCTGAGTTCATGGAGCTGTTCTATGATCAGTACATACCTTAGGAGGTGAGACTGAGACTGAGGGATGAGTTCTAGACCCCGAGACAGGGTAACCGGATTTTGATACACTATGTGGAGAGATTTCGGTACCTACTCCAATTTTCGATGGATGTCGCTGGGACAGAGTGTCTACAGATCTATTACTTCACCAGAGGAATTGAGGATAGGATTGCTTCAGCAGCGGTATCATCTGGGGCACCCACTCTGCAGGACATCTTTGAAAGAGCATTGACATATGAGACCTACCTAATGCAGAGAGATGGCAGATGCGTGACTGGGACTGTGGTGCAAACAGGGCAGAGTTCTCGACCAGACTAGAAGTCGAAGAGACATATGGATCATCGGGATAAAGGTAAGAGGGATGACATACGTGGCAGATGTCGCATGGATGATCACTAGGGCAGTCTGTTTCAGTATGAGGAGACACAACCAGTGCACAACATCGCACCAGGACCAATGGATCAGCGTAGGTTGATAAGTTGGTTTTTATATGCCTTTAGTAGTTTATTTTAGTATATTTAATTATGCAAAGTTTCCAAAATATATATTTAATTATATTTTTTGGTCATTTTTAGGTGAAACGGAGTGCAGAGTTGAATTCGTGGCGGAAAAATACTCAAAATGGAGTATTTACTTGCAGTGATCGGATGCCGTACAGTTTGCCTCGAGTTACGCGTTGCGCGGTGGGTAAAATAGGAGACATCGTATTTCAACCAATTGGGAGCTGCCACATCAGCGCATATATTCTCTCAACCAATCACACGCTGCCAAGTCAGCGGTTCTCATCATAGCAGCTGACACGTGGCGCGTTCTCACCCTCTCCAAGCACGTCACCTATTTTCTCTCCTCCAATCAGCAAGTGCCACATCATGCTCACACCCCCAGCTTGCAAGCAACGTAGCGGTCTCCACCAATCACGTCTCGCCACGTCAGCGAGCACAAACGCACAGCGTGTCCAACATTTTTTCTCCTCGTTTTAGCCTCCATCGACTTGCCTCGGGATGCGCGTCTACACAAGCTCCCACATCTTCGTCGATTCAAGCGTTTCTTCACTGCCTCTTGCGCAGCCACGTGGCGCGCACTCACCAAGCCACAACGCGTCATCACATGCTGTCTCGACCAATCTGACGACGACACCTCAGCGCGACAGCAGGAGGCGAGCCAATAGGCTGCAAACACGTGGCGGACACCTGTTTTTGACCCAAAAACAGCCATACGATGCTCCTGGCGCACGAGTCACCTCCTCAACCCCTAAAATTAGTTTCTCTCACCTCGGGAGACCAATTTTTAGTAGTTTTATATATTAGGAACTTAGGTTTTATTATTATGAGATCTCCGACTATTATTATTTTAGTATCGACTTTCTTCGACGACGATGTTCGGCTAATCAACTCATTGCCTAGGTCGGAGGGGAAACAAGTCAGGATTATGGATTCATGGCATATTATGTGAGATCTCTTATTTTATTATTTAATTTAGTTTAAATTCTCTTATTTCATTGTTGTTGATTTTAAGGAATATGATTTAGATCTAGGGTGTGTATGTGGCCAGTGCATGCTTTTAGGTGGACAATCTATAGTTATTTGGACTATCAGTATCCGTGTAATTATGCATTTGGACCAATAAAGTAACAAACACTCACCCGTTTGCCGTCAAACTCTTTCGGTTCTTGAGTGTGCGACAATTGAATCTAGGTTAAATCGGAAGCGGATGCGATCCGGTTATTTAGGATTAGTGTTCCTACATACCCATATTACTGCGGTTAGTGTGTTAAACCTGATTGGCAGATGTCTAGGGTTATATATTAATTAGGGAAGTAGTTAGTGGTGAACGTCCTGACTTTCGAGATTAGGGGAACTAGAAATTTCTGGCGGATGTCGATTTTCTATAGCTAATCTAAGAGAATTTAAATTAATAACTTTTTGGGAAAGATTGAAGATCATGATTGCCATTGAATCTTGATCCTGATTTGTGGAACTGTAGACTTAGGTGTTACTTACGTATTAATAAATTGTTTTCAAAATTAGTTTAGTTATTTTATTTATTTACTTTAGTTAGATTAGTTAGTTAAATTAATATTTATTTTAAAACCCTCGATTTTCCTTTTTTGTTGTTTTTAACCTGAGGAAGACTACCAATCTCTGTGGGATCGACATTTTGCCACTATTCTACAAAATAGTTGGTTTAAGAAACTTTACTTTATTGACGCGTTTGGCGCGCGTCAATTTTTGGCGCCGTTGCAGGGGATTGGTATTTTTCTTTCTTTGGTTTTATTTTTTATTTTTTTATTTTTAATTTTTTTTTATTTTTTATTTTTTTTATTTTTATTTTGTCTTTCTAGTCCCTTGCTCTTAACATGTATGCAGGCAACCACGCGATGGACTCCTCATACCCCCATAATTATGTTCGATTCGAAGACTCACATTATTATAATGTGAATGGGGTAGATATGTCACATAATGAATATCAATTTTTTTAACATGCATTCTTTTGTGCAACAGGTCGAGGTTTGCGAAATTTGTTGAGACTATTCTCATTCCGCACATAATTGTCCATATTATCCACAATATGAGAATTATCACTATTCTAGCTATGCATCGCCACAACCTGACTTCTTTGGGCTCATGTCAAACCCACATGTTCCTCAAAATGAAGGAAATCAACAGTTTCATCAAAACACCTCATTGGAAGATATGGTGAAGCAATTTATAGATAATCAACAAAAGGTTAATCGGATTCTTAAAGAAATTCGACAAATTGATTTTGAGATTCCAGGCTTGAAGGAATTGGAAACTCAATTAATTCAATATAATGTCAGGCTTCAGAATATGATTGATGAGGAAGAGTTGTGTAGTACACAACCAATTTTTAACTCAAATGAGGATGTGAGTGTTGATATGTTGAAAATTTTTAAGGTGAATGAGGTTACACAGATGGAGGACTATTTGAGAGAAACATAAGAAGAATGTGAAGTCTTTCAAATTGAGCCAGAAATTGTCATTGCAATAAATGAGAGGGAAAATGAGATGAAAATTGATGTCATTTCAGACAAGTCGGAGAAGCCGCAGGTAGAGAGCGAGGAAGACCAACCTATGGTGTTGGTGCAACCACCCACCCTCCCATGTACATTTGGTACACCTTATAAGGGGGTGGAAGTAAAGGAGCGTTCGCATATCTTCTACACTGCCAACACCTTTGTGTTGGACGATCCTGATGCGACAGATTCTTTCGTGTTGGAAGTCCCGAATGAACTCCTAAATCTGAAAGAGGGCGTGCATGCTTTATTGCCCAGATACGTAGATGCGTCATTTTTTGTTGACATCTTTAAAGGAGAGGGCATCACGTGATCAATCACGGCAAGTCTAGCTAAAGACTTAAAAGAAAGCGGCTCGTTGGGAGGCAGCCAACTTCATTTTTATTTTATTTTATTTATTTCTTGCATTTATTTTAGTTTTAGTTTTTTATTATTATTTTTAATAACACTCTAATTTGGTCTCTTAATTTTTACAGGTGATATGTTACGTTTGACGTTCATTGGAGGATTGGAGCGCTGAGTTTTGTAGGTTTGACTTTGGATTATATTTTAAGCATACTTTGAGCATTATTATTTTTTTAGGAACTAACATGTTTATAGGATTTTATGTGTTTTGAGACTTGGTTGTGACATACCCAATTTAAGTCGCCGCATTAGTGGCGGGTTTTTTAGTAGACCAAAAACCCTAAACTTCATTCAATCATCTTGTTGAATTCACCCTTAGTTGAAAGAGTTCGGTCTCGTAAGATTTGATTGAAATCTTTTCAGTTAACTCCCATGTTTACTAGTTATTGCTCTTATTATGATTGTTCTTTTATAGTTTCCTTAGTCACCCACACGTGAGAGATTTTGTGCGTTCACTGGTTTTTAGAGACTTTTTGTTATGCATGCATTTGTATCATCTTCTTATCCATGTTTTTCTTTACCACCGTCATTTTCTTTTTGTCATATGGATGCCTTGACTTGCTTTGAACCTTGAGGACAATGTTCAGAATAAGTTTGGGGGTATTTTAGGGATTGTGGTTGGACTTTGGATGAATTCTTTGCGCAAGACCGCGTGTGAGATCGTTTATTTTTTTATGCGGTTATATGCGATTGATGGATGATAATGGTGGTGTTTTATATCATTTCTTCAATTTCTTTCATTTATTGTCCATTCATATTCCTTTCTCATTTCATTAGGATTTGATACACTTTCATGCATATATATGTATTTAATATATTTTTTATTTTTTTTATTAGTTATTTAGAGTCACCCGAAACTTTGTTCATGCCTTTGGTTGTGGATGAGTACATTACAGTTGCCTTTTTGACTTGAAACTTAGGGAAAATTAGGAGAAACACTCAATCGAGTCCATAGCTCAGTATTTTTATGATTTCATGATTATGGACTTAGATGACGGTTGATTTTGTGCTAGATAATGAAAATTAGTAGACAATCAAATTTGTACAAGTGGTATTATTTTAACCCACATTGGGGGATTTGCTTGATTATAGTGAAAGTGAGAAGTACTAACAGGAGTTTTCTTAGTGTAGAGTGTCCCACAGTTTCCACAGAAATAGAGCGAGAGAAACTTGTGGTGGGAAAAAGTGAGAAAAGTGGTCCACATGAAATGGAGCAGGGACCGTATTAATTGAAAAAAGATTTGGAGAAGAAAAAAATGTGAAAAAATAATAAAAATAATGAATAAAGGCGAAATTTGTGAAACTCCTCAAATAAAAGATTTAGTTCGAGTGCTTTCACTATATTAAGTGAAATTTGAACTTGTGTGCTTGTGAATATATAGACCATGAAAACTCATGAGTAGTTGATGGCTTTTGTTTTGACTGAGTCTTTGTCTTGAAAGTGTGATCCTAATTGTGTTTGGGTTGCGAGTCTTGACATATCATAACTCTGAAATTTTCTGAGTTGCTTGTTAATTTGGTGACTATGTACCAAATGGACTCCATGAGTTTTGAATCAGGTATAGGTATAGGTATAGGCATAGTCTAGTTTAGTTTGTGTTGTCATTTATACCTTTGCTCGGGACGTCCAAAGTCTTAAGTTTGGAGGTATTTGATAAGTTGGTTTTTATATGCCTTTAGTAGTTTATTTTAGTATATTTAGTTATGCAAAGTTTCCAAAATATATAATTAATTATATTTTTTGGTCATTTTTAGGTGAAATGGAGTGCGCGGTTGAATTCGTTATGGAAAAATACTCAAAATGGAGTATTTACTTGCAGTGATTGGATGCCAGACAGTTTGTCTCGAGTTACGCATTGCGCGGTGGGTAGAATAAGAGACAGCGTATTTTAACCAATTGGGAGCTGCCACGTCAGCGCATATCTTCTCTCAACCAATCACACGCTGCCACGTCTGCGTTTTTATCACAACAGATGACAAGTGGCGCGTTCTCACCCTCTCCAAGCACGTCACCCATTTTCTCTCCTCCAATCAGCAAGCGCCACATCATGCTCACACCCTCAGCTTGCAAGCAAGGTAGCGGTCTCCACCAATCACGTCTCGCCACGTCAGCGAGCACAAACGCACAGCGTGTCCAGCATTTTTTCTCCTCGTTTCAGCCTCCATCGATTTGCCTCGGGATGCGTATCCACTCAAGCTCCCACATCTTCGTGTTTTAGGGGGCTGATTTTATATGTTTTAGGGGTTGTTTTTAGGGGTTGTTTTAATTTGTTATAGATGACGTATAAATTTGATTTAGGGGCTGATTTTATATGCACTTTGTATATGTATTTTGAGCCTAAATTGATTGAAGTTTCGTCATGGCATGCGTTCTCTCTTTCTATATAGTTAGTTTTTGCCAAAACTCTAAAGATGCAACGACATAGGTAATTTCATTTGTAGATACATTGAGATGGAAGAATATATGAGAGACTAAGAAAAAGTGATGAGTCGAATCCAATATCTAACACCAATTCAATTAGGGTGCATAACCAATTATATGAAGGTCATATAAATTTGACATGTTTATTTGAATTCTTTATATAATGATTAATGTTATATCAGTGATTGGATGATTGTGAGATTTATAGCGTAGTCGTAACTTTGATTAGAAGGTCTTTATCAATTTAGTAAAAATTATATTCTACATATATAGGTTGAATAATGGATGATCGAAGAGTATCATTGTTGTGTTATATGAATGGAGACATAGTTCTTTGGACCATCTCACCCTCTCCAAGCACGTCACCCATTTTCTCTCCTCCAATCAGCAAGCGCCACATCATGCTCACACCCTCAGCTTGCAAGCAAGGTAGCGGTCTCCACCAATCACGTCTCGCCACGTCAGCGAGCACAAACGCACAGCGTGTCCAGCATTTTTTCTCCTCGTTTCAGCCTCCATCGATTTGCCTCGGGATGCGCATCACACAAGCTCCCACATCTTCGCCGATTCACGCGTTTCTTCACCGCCTCTTGTGCAGCCACGTGGCGCGCGCTCACCATGCCACAACGCGTCATCACATGCTGTCTCGACCAATCAGACGACGACACCTCAGCGCGAGAGCAGGAGACCAGCCAATAGACTGCAGACACGTGGCGGACACCTGTTTTTGAGCCTAAAACAGCCGTACAATGCTCCTTGGCGCACAAGTCACCTCATCAACCCCTAAAATTACAGGGGTGTATTCAATTGATATTTTAATAGACTTTTAATTACTTTTGTAAGTGAATGACTTTTATGAAGTGTTAGATTTTGGTAGACTTTTACAGGGGTGTATTCAATTGAGATTTTAACGAACTTTTGGTTACTTTTAATTATTAAAAAAGTTTAGATGTATTCAATTAAAACTTTTAGAGAGTTTATAAAAGTAAGGTGTATTCAATGTAAACTTTTAGAGACTTTTTAAAAGTCTATAAAAAATTTGAGGTATTCAATTTAAACTTTTAGAGAGTTTATAAAAGTAAGGTGTATTTAATTTTTTGGTGACTTTTGTTGTTTGGTTACAAATCTCGACTTTTATAGACTTTATGTATAAAAATACACATAAAGAAATCTCCAACTTCTCTTCACCACAACCCAGAAACTTTTAGAGACTTTTAATTTTTGTTGGTTCCTTTATTCAATAAGGACTTCATTGTTCACAAGGTATTTTCTTATTAATTGTTTTTTTCAACTTCTCTAACCACTCCACAAATAATGGATTTCATTGTTCACTCATTATACTCTAATGTCTATGTTGATGAAAATGAAAATGATGTCGTTATTAACAAGATCCCATTCTTGCATCATTGTACATTTTTTATAAGATTTTTTTACGAATAAGTTTCGTTTATTAAGTGTATAATTATAATATCAAAAAGTGTAATAATATTATTTTTGGAGAAGATAATCGTATTTTTTTTTTTCAAATGCAAGAAGTGCTTTTTAAGAAATTTAAACTATTATTCTTAAGGAAAAAATTTAAGTTTTTTTTTATGTATGTAAAAAAAATGCAAAATTTTTACGCAATGATCTTATTTGATTCTTTTTTGCGACTAAAAGATGATTCATTTACCTATTTGTTTTGTTGATATTTATTTACTTATTTGTTATGTTACTATCTTGATAGTAATTCATAAATATTTATATATGATTTTTTTATTAAAATACAAAATACTTTTAAAAAAATCAGTAATAGTTCTTAAGAAAAAGAAATGTAAGTATTTATCTATTTTTATAATAAAGTGCAAAATATTGTTTCAATATAAAAATCACAAAGATTTACTAGTATCAATCAAAATCATGTTTAAAAAGTTCACAAAAGTCACTAAAAATCTTAAATGTTAATAAAAGTCATCAAAATGAAGTTTACATAAAAGTTTATCAAAGTCATTAAAAGTCTACGAAAATCTACAAACTTAATAAAAGTCATCCACTTATAAAAGTAACTAAAAATCTATTAAAATCTCAATTGAATACTAATAGATTATTGAGATTTTTAAAATGAAACAAATATTTTGCACTTTATTTTAAAAAATAAAGGCAAAACCTATTATTTAGTCATTGAACTTTATGTTTTTTATGTTTTGGGTCCCTAAACTTTTATTACTACAAATTTGGTCCTTTAACTTTCACAAAGATCTACATTTAGTCCTTACACTATTTCAAGTGTTAAATTTCGCCGACGTGGGTAATATAAGTGTCGCGTGACTAGCCAAGAAGAGTAAAGTGGTTTATATTATTGAACCGAACAACTCACATCGACCAACAAAAGTCGAAAAAAAAAATAATTTCCCCCAAAAACATAAAAAAACTCAAAGTTCAGGGACCAAAAGCCTAAAAAACTCAAAAGTTCAGGGACCAAATATGCAAAAATAAAAGTTTAGGGACCAAATGTACACTAATGAAAGTTCAATGATCAAAAGCATAAAAGACTCAAAGTTAAAGGACCAAAAAATATGTTTTGCCATTAAATAATTATATTTTTTTTCTTAAGAACTATTACTAATTTTTTAAAAAGTATTTTTGTATTTTAGTAAAAAAATATATATAAACATATTAATGAATTACTATGTAGTAGAGTAACAAATAAGTAAATAAATATCAACATAATAAATAGGTAAATAAATAATCTTTTAGTTGTAGAAAAGAATCAAGTAAGATAATCGGAAATCTTTTTTTTTTTTTTTTTTGAGAAAAGATCATTGGAAATATTAAACAAAATAAATTATATTTTTCCTTAATAATGATAGTTTAAATGCTAAAAAATGCACTTCTTGCATTTAAAAAAATTATACAATTATTTTCTTCAAAAATAATAATACTACACTTTTTGAGATTACAATAATACACTAAATAAACGAAACTTCTTTGTCAAAAAAAAACTATCAAAAATGTATAGTGATGCAAGAATAAGATTTTGTTAATAATAACATCAATCAATTTTCATCAACATATATATTAAAGTATAATGGGTGAGCAATGAAATTCAAGAGTTGTGGAGTGATTGAAGAAGTTGATAAAAATAATTGATAAGAAAAAGACTTCTTGTGAACAATGAAGTCTTTATTGAAGAATGTAACAAACAAAAATTAGAAGTCTCTAAAAGTTTGTAGGTTGAGGTGAGGAGAAGTTGAAGACTTCTTTATGTGTATTTTTATACAAAAAGTCTTCAAAAGTCAAGATGTGTAACCAATCTACAAAAGTCACCAAAAAATTAAATACACCTTACTTTTATGAACTCTCAAAAAGTTTAAATTGAATATCCTAAAACTTTTGTAGACTTTTTAAAAGTCTACATTGAATACACCTTACTTTTATAATGTGACGGCCCCTCTCCTAATCTAGGGCACCGCCCGGCCTAATCCCGTAATTAAGCCCTAATCATATCCACGCAGGACTTAACTACGTATTAGTCAGCATTTTCTAATTAAACCTTTTATTAAATGAATTTATTAGCGGAAGTCTTATTGATTATGCGGAAGCCATTTATAATATCCTAAGTGTGGAAAACCAGGAAATGCCATCGCATAAATATATGTAGCCTTCAAAATTCATTGAAACGATAAAATGGGCTAAGTCAAGTAGGGGAACTAACGCTCAACCCAATATACAACCCCAAAAAAATATATATGAAAGACATATATAAACTATACAATCAAAATATCAAAAGAAGACCTACAATCGATGTAGTGACGCGCAGCGCGGGCTCGGGGATAATCGTCGATCTTCTCTTTGTCCTACTGCTAGTAGACGGCTCTGCACCCACCGTCATAAAAAGGACGGTGAGTACAAGAATAAAACAGTAATCCCCGATGACAAGTTTAATTTGCATTTCCAAGTATTCAATGGTATTTAAAAGCATATAAATTGAAAAACTGAATAATAAACCATATGCGGGTAAATACCAGAGTTAAACAAGTGATACCGACACTAGGCTAAGTAGTAGTGATTTAGGTCCTGTCGGCAGTGAAACGTGTCACCCCGACCCAATAATCATATAGCACAAGGGACTCTAACCCAAGTGTTACCAGAGACTCTAACCCCATGTGTAGACCACCTCAGGGACTCTAACCCCGAGTGTCATACAATGTCAGGTAACGTGTGCCGACATCCCCAGGGACTCTAACCCCGTGATTCGCGCACACCTCGATCAATTACGGGACTTAAATGCAACAACTACTTTTTAAATTTTCAAGAAATGCCAAGCATGGATTGTCAAGGCATAGACACATCTACACACCTAAACAAATAATGAATACAAGTCCTCTTAAACATTTATAAGATATTCACTAGCCTAATATCATGTTATTTATCATTCAATTCACATTTAAAACAACAAGAATAGACATAGCATGGAATGGAATCAATGAATTAAATCAAATAAATGAATATCATGCAAACTAGACTCATCAAGTGAGCATAGACACCAAGAATCACATGATATAAGAGTACAAAGGCAAAATAGTCAAAAGGACTATGCAAGGATAATAATTAATAGGAATGAAATTCCAAGTAAAATTGTCAATGGGTATACTCACAACAACAAAGTAAAGTCCTAGCTTTTCTGGCCTCCCGATACACCAAGTCTTGTATTCGCTCTCTCGTACCCTTTTTCCTAGGTTCGTGAGTTTGGTGTCTCATTAGTTCAAATAGTGAATTTAAGCTCAATTTAGTGTGTTTATTGTGTATTCAAATTGGTTCAATAGACTTTAAATCAATCATCCTAAATCAGCCCCTAAAGACTAAATTAAGTTTCAATTTCAGTCCTACATCTTAATGCACTTTTAGGCATGAAATGGTTCAAATATTGAATTCCTCCATCACTACCATTATTGTTGATATCTCTCTTAGCTTTCTAGAAAGGTTTAGTTTTCAGAATTATGATTTAAACTGAAAGAGATATCATGCTTTTACTAAACATAGGTCTGATTGAAATTTAATCCGACCAGCATATTTAGAAAAATCTATTTCTCTCAATCTACAGTTCCTAAAAATGTGATTTTCGGTCACAATGCAGAAAATATATCCAAATACAACATACTAAAAGATTAGCTCTTTTGGATAAGTAGTTAGGGAGTTATACCCTTAACAAATTTAGTTTCAAAACTGTCCTTTATAATTCCAGCACCTATTTGTAGAGCATGTTTGAAAATGAAAACATTCAAATCAAAATACCTTCAGTTAAGCAAAGTTGTTCCTTTCTATATGAACTTTCAAATTCCACTGGTGTGGTTGAATTTGGATCTAACATGTTCAGATTATGACTAAATCACCCAGGTTGATTCCTAATACAACATGCAGAATTCCAGTTTTGATGTTGCAACTTCAAAAATTCATATCTTTATGATTTCAACACCAAATTAAGATCTTCAATATAGCTGGATTATCAGCTTGAAATGAGGAATCTAAATATATAAATCAATGCATATATTCAATGATCTACTATCTGAAACTTGCCTAAAACCAGAACTTGTTCAAGTTTCAACTCAATATGTGTACCTAGTTGATGTAGCTTGAGGATTTCTCACAAACTCCCATGGATTCCTTCAAAACCTTGATGATTCATTCCCCTCCAGCAATCTCTTCTTATTCTCCAGCAAGAATGAATGAGTGGTTTGGTTTGCATGTTGTTGGGGGGTGTAGTAGTGTGTAGGTGAGAGTGTTTGGTGGGTTTTTGTGTGCATGTAAGTGGGGTTGACACATGGCCTGAATTTTTCCAAGTGTTGCTTGGGTTGGGACAAGTGTGACTTAAGTTGGGACAAGTGTGACACCTGTTCGTGACACCGCTAGGACACTCGCCCGTGTTTCCGGGCGTTTCGACGCCCGGTTTCGCGTTCGAACCGTGATATTCGCGTACCATCGCGTCGTTAGTCACCAATATCTATTCCATATGAGTTACTTGACAAATTTTTATTCAACTTGTGTGTTTTCGTTTCCCCTACCTAATATTCGGTCCCGTCAACTACCCGGTACCCGAGTCGACACGCATATCGAGGCGTGTCCCGCCTCTCGTCTCGACGCCTACAACCGTACAAACCGACTTAGTAAGTCTACACAATACATAACACTAGGCATACAAAAATACAAAAATGCCATATACCTCCGCCACGTGCCTCGGTCGGTGTACGTATCACAAGTGGGTCCCACGTCAAAAGTCGGTGATCCTGATTAAGGAATTTAAACCAGGGTTAGAGATTTGGGTCGTGACAAATATTCCCAACAAAATGAAAATTTCATCATCGAAATTAAGTTTAAGTTACGGTTCTACCTGACTCGAACAGGTACGAGAATCTATCTCGCATGTAGTCCTCCCGCTCCCAAGTGAGTTCCGTGTCATTATGGAACTGCCACTTGACGAGTACCTTCGGGATGTACTTGCTCCTCAACTGTTGTACCTTCCGATCTAGGATCCGAATGGGCGTTCCTCGTACGAGATGTCATCGCTTAGGTCGATCTCGACTCAAGTCAACCGTTTGTCGCACTCTCGCTTCGACTCGGCCGGTCGAAGCATCGAAATGTGAAACACTTGGATGGACCCCGACATCTCGTGGAGGCAATTCAAGCTCGTATGCCACTTTCCCGACCCGTTTCTTAATCATGAAAGGCCCGATGTACCTCGGTGCAAGCTTGCCTTTCACCCAAATCTCTCGAAGACCCTTCCGAGGGAGACCTTTAAATAGACAAAGGCTCCATCAGAATACGCGAGATCACCGCGATACTTATCTGCATATCTCTTCTGTCTCTCATGTGCTCCTCTGAGTCTTTGACGAATCAGTTTGACCTTTTCCGTGTGGTCAACAACAATTTCAGGCCCCACTATCTCCCGGTCCTCTGGCTCAGCCCAACACGATGGCGAGCGACACGATCTGCCATACAAAGCCTCAAATGGCGCCATCTCAATGCTAGCCTGATAACTGTTGTTATATGCGAACTCACACAACGGTAGGTACTCCGCCCAAGATCCGCCAAACTCCAACACGCATGCCCGCAGCATGTCCTCGAGGACCTGAATCAATCTCTCGGGCCCGCCCATCGCTTTGAGGGGAAAAAGTCGTATCGAATCGTAGTCGCGTACCGTACTGGTCTTGCATACTCCGCCACATCCTGGACGTATACGTAGCATCTCGATCTGACGTGATTGTTAATGGTACCCCGTGCGGCTCGATAATCTCTCTCTCGAACAGATTGACGCGCGCCGAACGCGTCAATAAAATAAATTTTACCTAAACCAACTATTTTGTAGAATAGTGGCAAAGGGTCGATCCCACAGAGACTGGTAATCTTTCTAAGGTCAAAAATAACAAAAAGGGAAATCGAGGTTTAAGAGAGTGAATAATAAAGCTAATCTAAATATCAACAAAATAAATAAAGCAAAGGAGATAAAATTGAATATAAAATAATTAATAAAAATACCTAGGTCAAGACATACAAGTTCGGTTCGGTAAAAGATTGGATTTGGTCGTCGATTTATGTAAAGTATGCAAATCAAAATATCCTAGTGTAGCTATAGAACCGTAACGTACGCGGTTCCTCGCACTTCCAAATCTCGATAGCCAAGGTACGACGGTGGCTACTTCCCTAATCAAACACATAACCACAATTCAAGTGAATTGGGTTTAATGCGTTGACCGCAATGGGCTTTGTGAAGGCACTACACCTAGACAACCTGGATCACTAGTGTGTCCGATTTAGCCTAGATTTCTAAGGTATTCAACCTAGGTCCCAAAAGAGACTAATCAATTGGTAGGGTCAATTGTCACTAGTGTGGTCTTATTGCACAAACACGGGTGCTTACGACTCATCGACAAATAAATCAAGATTTAAACTAGTGTTTAACCTTAATTGTTAAAACAATACCCAAGAAAATAAAATAATAATGAAAAGACTGAAATTAAAATAAATAAATCTCACAAATCTATTGATATGCGCAATCGAACCTCCTCGCATAGCCTTGCCTAGGCTAGAGGTTTTAGCCTCGCATCAAGAACACAAAAGAAAAGAAGAAAAATAAAATAGAAAAGAATGGGGAAGAGACAGTTCGGCCGAGAGAGAAGCGAGAAGAAGAATAGCCGTCCCCCGTGCGTTCTCCTCTCTCCAAAACAATTCGTCCCTGTTTCAATTTCTTTCCTCCCTTTCTTCCGTATCTCTCTCTGTTGCTATCTTTCTATATCTCTTCAATATCTATATCTATCTATATGTATCTATAATAATATATTATATATTAAAGTATTTCCTAACAAAACTAAAAATAAAAACTTGCTAACTTCTCTCCTTGAATCATGCAACCAAGCACGTACGCATGTGCCTAACTCGTCCGCCACATCATCCCTCTTGTGCCTCGCGTGTGGGCCCAAATTTGCCTCGAGATACGTGATAACGCGACTTTCGGTGTAAAATATATCCAGGCATACGAATACTCGATTTTGCGTAATTTTTCGCTCCGAATTTAACCGCGCACTCCAATAACCCCGAAAATAATAAATAAATGCAATTAGACTAGTATTTTGGAGACTTTACAATAAAAATATATAGATAACCTATATATAATATTACATAATTAACGACTCAACAAATACCCCCAAACTTAGGACTTTGCACGTCCCGAGCAAAGGTGTAAATGACAAACACACAAATAAACTAGACTCATAATATAGATATGTACAGACTCAACTAATCCTATACCCGATTCAGAATTCATGGAGTTCCTTTAGTTTACATAGTCGCCAAGATAACAAGCCACTTAAGAAATTTCAGAGTTAAGATATGTCAAGAACCGCAACCCAAACACAATTAAGATCACACTTTCAAGACAAAGATATGGTCAAGACAAACGCTATCAACTACTTACGGGTTTTCTTGGTCTATACATTCAATCATGCAAGTTTACAATTTACTTAATCTAGCTATAAGCACTCGAGCTAAATCTTTTTATTTGAGGAGTTTTCATACACTTCCGCCTTTATCCATTTTATATGTAAACTCTCTATTTTTTTCTTCTCCAAATTTTTTTTTTCTTCAAATAATACGGTCCCTGCTCCATTTCCTATGGACCGATTTTCTCACTTTTTCCCACCACAAGTTTCCCTGTTCCATTTCTGTGGAAACTTGTGGGACACTCTATATTTTGAAAACTCTGTTAGCCCTTCTCACTTTCACTATAATTAAGCAAATTCCTCAATGTGGGTTAAAGTCTCATCACTTGCACAATTTCAACCGTCTACCCATTTTGGTATCTAGCACAAGGCTTAACCATCATACTAAGTCCCTAATTATGAAATCATAAAAATGTTGAGCTACGGACTCGAGTGAGTATTTCTCCTACTTTTTCCTAAGTTTCAAGTCAAAAAGGCAAGCATAATGTACTCATCCACAACCAAAGGCATGAAACAAAGTTTCGGATGACTCTAAACAATATAATAATGAAAATTATACTAAATACATGCATGAAAGTGTATCAACTCCTAACGAAGTGAGATAGATGAGTATGGAGGGAAAAGAAATGGAAGAAATGAATGAATAAGAGATATCAAACACCACCAATACCGTCCAACAACCACTTATAGTCGCATATAATTGAAAAAAGTTTAAACGATCTCACTGCGGTCTTTCGCAAAGCAATCCATCCTACTCAATCCACAAATCCTAAAGTACCCCCAAACTTATTCTCGAACCTTGTCCTCAAGGTTCAAAACAAGTCAATGAATCCATGCAACAAAAAGACAAAGAATAGTGGTGAAAAAGAATATGGATAAAATAAGAAGATGATACAAGTGCACGCATAACAAAAGTCTCCAAAAACTAGTGAATGCTCAAATCTCGCATGTCTAGGTGACTAAGGAAACTATGAAATAAAATTATCATAATAAGAGCAAGAACTAATAAGCATATGAGTTAATTCAAATGATTCATATCAAATCTTGCGAGCCCGAGTCTTTCAACTACGGGTGAAGTCAACAAGATGATGGAATGAGGTTTAGAGTTTTGGGTCTACTTAAAGACCCGCCACTAATGTGGCGACTTAAGTTGGATATGTTCCAACCAAGTCTCAAAACACCTAAAACTCTAATAATGTGTTAATTCCTAAAAAATATATGCTCAAATTACTCCAAAAACAATGTAATCCATAGTCAAACCTATCAAAACTCAGGGGTGGTCTAGTGCCATCAACGCTCATCAAACATTCATTATACCTGCAAAAATTCAAGAGACCAAGTTAGGGCTTTATTAAACATAAAAAACTAAAACTAAATTAAAATTGAAATAAATGCAATAAAAATAAAAACAAAGTCAAAATTTGCCGCTCCCAACGAGCGCCTTTCTTTTAAGTCTTTGGCTAGACTTGCTTTGATTTATCACGTGATGCCCTCTCCTTTCGAGATATCAACAACAAATGGCGCATCAACATATTTGGGCAATGCATCATGCACGCCCTCCTTCAGAATTGGGAGCTCATTCGGGACCTCTAACACAAAAGAATCTGTCGAGTCATGGTCATCCAACACAAAGGTGTCGGCAGTGTAGAAAATCTGCGAACGCTCCTTTACGTCCACCCCCTTGCAAGGTCTAACAAATATGCATGGGAGGGTGGGTGGTTTCACCAACACCGAGAGGTTGGTCTTCCTTGTTCTCTTTTCTCGGGGCTCCTCCGACCTCTTTGAAATGACTTCAATTTCTTTCTCGCTTCATCATCGTCATATTGTGCAATAGTAATGTCGGCTCATGTGAAGAAACGTCTAGTGTTTCCTCTGGTTCGCTCAAATGCTCGTCCACAATTGAGAACTTATCAAACTCAAGACTTTTAGATGTATCGGCATTCACAGCCTCATCTCGAGTCAAAAACTGGTTGCAAAGACAACTCTTCCTCATCCATTAAATGCTCAAGTATAGCGGTAACTTGAGTTTCGAATTTTGCAACTTTGATTTCATATACGCATATCCTCCCCGCAAGGGTCGCTCGAGTGGTGCTTTGAGAAAGCCAATCGGAGATCATATTTCTCTCAATGTCTCGCAATGGTTCTCCGTTCATGTTGATGACTTTGTTGAAAAGTTGGTTCTCTCGAAGATCAAGTCATTCATCATGTCTCGTATAGGCCTCTTTTCATGTTGAGGAATCATGGACTTCGCTTAGACATATAGAAGTTGGGTTGTGGTGATGCATAAGTGGAACCATGATGATTCTTATACTTCGAATAAGGACAAGCATACGTGGGATGAAAGCACTCCCCACAATTTCCACAAACCCCGACTGTTGCACAAAAGATTGCGAGTTAGAAAATTGATGTTCATTATTTGACATACCTACCCCATTCACAAGATGATAGTATGAGTCTTCGAATCGACCATAATTATGGGTGTAGGAGGCCATTATGGAATTGCTCGCAAAAATGTTAGAAACAAGGAACTAGATACAAAATAATAAAAAAATCCAAAGAAAAATAAAAATAAAAAATAAAAAAAAATAAAAACCAAAGAAAGAAAAAACCAATCCCCGGCAACGGCGCCAAAAATTGACGCGCGCCGAACGCGTCAATAAAATAAATTTTACCTAAACCAACTATTTTGTAGAATAGTGGCAAAGGGTCGATCCCACAGAGACTGGTAATCTTTCTAAGGTCAAAAATAACAAAAAGGGAAATCGAGGTTTAAGAGAGTGAATAATAAAGCTAATCTAAATATCAACAAAATAAATAAAGCAAAGGAGATAAAATTGAATATAAAATAATTAATAAAAATACCTAGGTCAAGACATACAAGTTCGGTTCGGTAAAAGATTGGATTTGGTCGTCGATTTATGTAAAGTATGCAAATCAAAATATCCTAGTGTAGCTATAGAACCGATAACGTACGCGGTTCCTCGCACTTCCAAATCTCGATAGCCAAGGTACGACGGTGACTACTTCCCTAATCAAACACAAAACCACAATTCAAGTGAATTGGGTTTAATGCGTTGACCGCAATGGGCTTTGTGAAGGCACTACACCTAGACAACCGGATCACTAGTGTGTCCGATTTAGCCTAGATTTCTAAGGTATTCAACCTAGGTCCCAAAAGAGACTAATCAATTGGTAGGGTCAATTGTCACTAGTGTGGTCTTATTGTACAAACACGGGTGCTTACGACTCATGACAAATAAATCAAGATTTAAACTAGTGTTTAACCTTAATTGTTAAAACAATACCCAAGAAAATAAAATAATAATGAAAAGACTGAAATTAAAATAAATAAATCTCACAAATCTATTGATATGCGCAAACGAACCTCCTCTCGCAGCCTTGCCTAGGCTAGAGGTTTTAGCCTCGCATCAAGAACACAAAAGAAAAGAAGAAAAATAAAATAGAAAAGAATGGGGAAGAGACTGTTCGGCTGAGAGCCGAGAAGAAGAATAGCCGTCCCCCGTGCGTTCTCCTCTCTCCAAAACAATTCATCCCTGTTTCAATTTCTTTCATCCCTTTTCTTCCGTATCTCTATGTTGCTATCTTTCTATATCTCTTCAATATCTATATCTATCTATATGTATCTATAATAATATATTATATATTAAAGTATTTCCTAACAAAACTAAAAATAAAAACTTGCTAACTTCTCTCCTTGAATCATGCAACCAAGCACGTACGCATGTGCCTAACTGTCCGCCACATCATCACTCTTGTGCCTCGCGTGTGGGCCCGCCAAATTTGCCTCGAGATACGTGATAACGCGACTTTCGGTGTAAAATATATCCAGGCATACGAATACTCGATTTTGCGTAATTTTTCGCTCCGAATTTAACCGCGCACTCCAATAACCCCGAAAATAATAAATAAATGCAATTAGACTAGTATTTTGGAGACTTTACAATAAAAATATATAGATAACCTATATATAATATTACATAATTAACGACTCAACAACAAGACGCTCACCGATCGAACGTGTAATGCGATGCCACCGGCAGAAATGAGCGAAATTAGTTAGTCTGTCAACTATAACCCGATTGAATCATGTATCCTCGCGGTCCTCGGCAATCCTCTGACAAAATCCATAGAGATGTCTTCCCACTTCCATCGAGGAATGGGAAGCGACTAGTAGTAATCCTCCGGTCTGCGATGCTCGGACTTCACTTGCTGACAGATACCACAGTTTCTGATGAATCTAGACACGTCTGCCTTCATCCCAGCCACCAGAAATGTCTCCTCATGTCGTGGTACATCTTAGTCCTGCCTAGATGTACAATAAATCTGGAACAATGCGACTCCTTAAGAATCTCATCTCTCAGCTCTGGTACCTCTGGTATCCACAACCTGCCCCGGTATCTCAGACACCGATCTGTCGTCTCTGCCCAATCTGTACACTCTGCACTCTGCGCTAACTCACTGAATCTCGAGTACAACTGATCGGTCCTTTGACCCTCTGACACTTGCTTGTGTAGACACGGTCTGTAGTCTCATTTGTGCGCGGATCATCACCCGAGTATCGGTAGGAATCTCTATCTGACATGCTGTCGCCGCTGCTTCGAGTAATCCATACTCATGCATCATGTGACATCCGACCACCTCAGCATCTCTACTCGGTCTCCTACTCAACGCATCTGCGACTACGTTCGTTTTTCCTGGGTGATATTCTAAGGAAAAGTCGTAGTCCTTCAAGAACTCCAACCATCTGCGTTGTCTCATATTCAACTCTTTCTGTGTAAAAAGATATTTCAAACTTTTATGATCAGTGAAGAGTGTGAATTTCTCCCCATACAGAAGGTGTCTCCAAGTCTTCAGTGCAAATACAACCGCTGCCAACTCTAGATCGTGCGTGGGGTAGTTCTTCTCATGTATCTTTAACTGTCTCGATGCGTATGCCACGACGCCGCTACCCTGCATCAACACACAACCTAGACCCGTATGAGAAGCATCTGTGTACACTAGAAATCCCCGTCCAGCCTCGCAGTACTAACACTGGCGCGGTAGTTAATGCCCTCTTCAACTGAGTAAATGCAGCCTCACACTTCTCAGTCCACTCATAAGCCACATCCTTCTGTGTCGGCCTCGTCATCGGTGAAGCGATCTTCGAGAAATCCTTCACAAATCTACGATAATATCCTGCTAACCCCAAAAAACTCCTGATCTCTAGTACTGATGTCGGTGCCGGCCAATCCGTAATGGTCTGAATCTTGGCGGGATCTACACAGAATTCCTGCGCTCCAACAACGTGCCCCAAGAACTTGACCTCTTAGTAAGCCAGAATTCACACTTGCTGAACTTGGCTAAAAGTCGGTGTTCCCTCAATGTCTGCAACGCCTCTCTGAGGTGTTGCTCGTGATCGTCCCGTGTCCTCGAGTATATCAAGATGTCGTCGATGAAGACGATCACGAAGCGGTCGAGATATGATCTAAGTACTCGGTGCATCAAATCCATGAATACGGCGGGGGCGTTGGTCAGCCCGAATGGCATGACCGTGAACTGGTAGTGTCCGTATCTGGTGCTGAATGCTTTGTCTTGGACCTATCCTCATCCCTGATCCTAAGCTGATGATACCCCGATCTCAAGTCAATCTTGGAGAAAAATTTTGCTCCTCTCAGCTGATCAAATAAATCGTCTATTCGCGGAAGTGGGTACTTGTTTCTGACTGTCACTTTGTTCAACTATCTGCAGTCGATGCATAGTCTCAAACTACCATCCTTATTCTTCACAAACAGAACTGGCGCTCCCCACGGTGACATCGAAGGTGTGATGAACCCCTTCTCCCCCAAATCATTAAGCTGAGTCCTCAACTCCTCCAACGCCCTCGGAGCCATGCGGTACGGCGGTATCGCGATCGGTCTGGTACCCGGTATTAGGTCGATAATGAAGTCTACCTCTCGTGGTGGTGGTAATCCAGGTAAATCCTCTGGAAAAACGTCTGGAAAGTCTCGAACAACCGGTATCTCCTCTAGTCTGGGTCCTTGACTCTCTACTACAGCGTACGACGCTACCAGAGTCTCCATCTCTCCACTGGATGCAAGCCGACCTCTCGTGGTGTTGAGTCTTGGTGTACTACCTCGGTGAACGAATATCGGACGTCCCGGTATCTCAAATATGACAGACTTACTGAAACAATCAATGTGTGCGTGGTAGGCTGACAACCAATCCATTCCTAGCAGCACGTCGAACTCTAACATCTCGAGGACTCTAAAATCTGCCGGTAACTCTACCCCGTCTATCTCTACCGGACATCCCCGAATTAGACTATTAGGGTAAACTCTATCCCCGGTTGCGGTGCTCAGAATCAGGTGTACGCTAAGCCTAACAGGTGTCAATCCTAATATGCCTAATATGCGACCAGCAATAAAAGAAACAATGGATCCATAGTCAAACAATGCATATAAGTCTCTACCATAAACGAAACCGTACCCTCGATGAGGCTGCGTGTCGCTCCAAAGATCCGGCGTGCGACCATGTGAACTCTCTTTCGCCTTTGTTGTGGGAATATGTTGTCGGTGTGTGCACTCCCTGACATGTGTCCCACCCGACATTTCCAAAGAAGTGATTTGACGACGCCGCCCCCTGCTGCGTTGCGTCGTCCTGTCTCTCGTTGTCGCCGACCCCGTCGTGGTCCATCCTCGCCTCTACCTTTGTCTCGGCCACCCTGCACTGCTTCTTTGTCGCGGTCGGTGGAATCGCAATGCCCGTCTAGTGGAAGGTGGTAAGGGAGCTCTGCCATATGTCTGTGTGGGTGCAGGGTGAGGTGCGTAGGGCACTGCTGAAATAGGGGCAACAGGTGCCCCACCCCTCTGTGTACCCCTATCCCATCTCCTCTGTCCCTTACCCCTCCGCCTCCTATCGTAGTCTGAACCCTCTGCCGCTCTCTCCTCCTCTCTGCCCAACTCATAAGTCTCTTGGGCGAGTGCTCTTTCATAGATCTCCTGCAGAGTGCGGGCCCCAGTGCCAACGATGTGTCTAGCTATATTTGGCTTTAGTCCATCTCCAAAGTAGAAGGCGTCATCTGCGTCATTCTTCACCAAGTCTCCCGCGAACTGCCTCATGTAACCATATCGGTCGCGGTACTTCATCATTGTCTCCCCCTCGGCCTGTTTCAAGCTCATAAACTTCTTCTTCAACCTCTGCAACATCGAAGCCGGAAAATACTGCTTGTAGAACTCCACTTTGAAATCTGTCCATGATGCGAAACTGCCTCGGCTCGCTCCTGTAGTGCGCCACCAAAAATCAGCATCCTTATCCAGGGTATAGTATGAAAGAACTGGCTGGAGTTTGTCCTCAATACCCAGTAGTAGATGTAGCTTCTCCTGCGATAGGATCCACCTCTCAATCTTTTCGTAATCCCTCTCTCCCGAAAAACACGCCGGCCTGAGTCTAATGAACTCCTTCACTAGTTTGGCGTCCCTCGACAAGCCAGTGATCTCAGATGTATCGGGTGTGGGCCTGTCTACTGCTGCTCCTATTGTCGGTACTGTGACGTCCGGTAGTGTTAGTGGACGCGGTGCCGCTGGCTCTGCGGGTGGTACTATTTCTCGTGCCTCTGCGGTAGTAGTAGTGGCTGGTGCATAAGGAGTCTCTGTAGTCAGGGGTGCTGTAGTAGCAGCTGTAGTGACGGGGACGGTCGAAACCAGTGCAGTCATCTGTGCCGACATGTAGGCGATGAACTCGGCGATTTGTCTCTCCTGAGCGGTCATCCGGTCAGACAACTTCTGAAAATCATTTATTGATATGGTGGAATGTTGGCTACCGCTAGCTCCAGTGTCTCCTGCATCCGCCATCGGTGTCTGCATGTTGACAATTGTACGCGAATCAGCTACTATGAGGCGTATTTTGTATTTCTATACATATAGCAATTAACATGTATATAGAAAGAAAACACCCCGGCTCACCTTCACTCAATTCCCAACAAAATAGTTCCTAGGCAAGGATCATCTGGTTTCCACTTCTAAGGTTTGTGTTTTATACGAGTTCGTGTTTTTCCTTCTTTATCCCTAAGGTTCTAATACCTAAGCTTTGATACCAACTGTGACGTTGGTATCAGAATGTCTTAAGCCATGAGATTCTTGAAAATTTTAGGCTCTGATACCAACTGTGACGGCCCCTCTCCTAATCTAGGGCACCGCCCGGCCTAATCCCGTAATTAAGCCCTAGTCATATCCACGCAGGACTTAACTACGTATTAGTCAGCCTTTACAACCTAGACGTTTGTTTTCTTGTGTTCAGGATAAGTAATACACTAGTCCTACCAGTTTATAAAATTTAAAGTTAATTAAAACTTTTTATTAAATTAATTAATTAGCAGAAGTATTATTGATTATGCGGAAGCAATGAGTAACTTATGCGGAAGCCATTTATAAAATCTTAAGTGTGGAAAATCAGGAAATGACATCACATATATAAAGTCCTCAAAATGCATTGAAACAGTAAAATAGTCTAAGTCAAGTCGTGGAACTAACGCTCAATCCAATATACAACCCCAAATAGTATCTGAAAGACGTATATAACATATAAAATCAAAATATCAAAATAAGACCTACAATCGATGCAGTGACGCGTCGCGGGCTCAAGAATAATCGCCGATCTTCTCCTTCCCCGGTCTGCTACTGCTCGCTGACGGACCTACACCCACCGTCACAAACTAGACGGTGAGTATAGTGATATGTAAGTACAACTGTGAGAATTTTATATTTCATTTCATTCTCTTATTGCTTTATTGGTCTATTGGTAGACATTACTACTTGTCATCTCACATCATGTTGTTCTTGTATCTATTCGTGGATGAATATTGTGACATGATGCCTTGTGAATTATTTCATTGCTTCTAATTCCTACACTTGATGTTGTTCTTGAATACAATTGATGAAAAGCATGCTAATAGACTACTTTGAATTTAAATAGACTTGTATTTGATTTCCTTTGGGGCTTTGCAGCCTAACTTGTCTTGGAATTCTAGAATTTTGGAATTATTTGTTTTTGAAACGAAAGTAGGGATTATCTAGTGTCCATTGCACGAGAGATGCGCGGTTCACGGGGACATAGGTCTACCGGGGTTCCGACACTCACCACTACACTTGCGCGACACACGAGGTATGGGACTCGGGGTGGTCGGCAAGTGTGAGATTGATGTTGTAAAGCGTAGAGCGCGGCTCCGCTATTTATGTGAGAAATGTTGAGCGCGGCTCCATATCGTAGTGGAAAAGGTAGGTGATAGGTCTCACCGCCGCCGACCGGACGTAGATCATCTCGACTTAGGCTGTGTCTGTCTCTACATCTTTAACTATGGTATTTACTTGCATTACTTGTTTCAGCAATTTATTTCGCTCCTTTATGCTTTTAAATACTATTTGTTTAATTGGAAATGTGACATGAAATTTTCCAGTTAGTACTTAAATATCACTATACTCACCGTCTAGTTTGTGACGGTGGGTGTAGGTCCGTCGAGCAGTAGCAGACCGGGGAAGGAGAAGATCGGCGATTATTCTTGAGCCCGCGACGCGTCACTGCATCGATTGTAGGTCTTATTTTAATATTTTGATTTTATATGTTATATACGTTTTTCAGATACTATTTGGGGTTGTATATTGGATTGAGCGTTAGTTCCCCGACTTGACTTAGACTATTTTACTGTTTCAATGCATTTTGAGGACTTTATATATGTGATGTCATTTCCTGGTTTTCCACACTTAAGATTTTATAAATGGCTTCCGCATAAGTTACTCATTGCTTCCGCATAATCAATAATACTTCCGCTAATTAATTAATTTAATAAAAAGTTTTAATTAACTTTAAATTTTATAAACTGGTAGGACTAGTGTATTACTTATCCTGAACACGAGAAAACAAACGTCTAGGTTGTAAAGGCTGACTAATACGTAGTTAAGTCCTGCGTGGATATGACTAGGGCTTAATTACGGGATTAGGCCGGGCGGTGCCCTAGATTAGGAGAGGGGCCGTCACATATAAACTCTCTAAAAGTTTTAAATGAATACACATAAACTTTTTTAGTCATTAAAAGTAACCAAAAGTTTATTAAAATCTCAATTGAATACACCCATGTTAGTTTCTCTCACCTCTGAAGACCAATTTTTAGTAGTTTTATATATTAGGAACTTAGGTTTTATTATTGGGAGATCACCGACTATTATTATTTTAGTATCGACTTTCTTCGACGACGATGTTCGGCTAATCAACTCCTTGCCTAGGTTGGAGGGGAAACAAGTCAGGATTATGGATTCATGACATATTATGTGAGATCTTTTATTTTATTATTTAATTTAGCTTAAATTCTCCTATTTCATTGTTGTTGATTTTAAGGAATATGATTTAGATCTAGGGTGTGTATGTGGCAAGTGCATGCTTTTAGGTGGACAATCTATAGTTATTTGGACTATTAGTATCCGTGTAATTGTGCTTTTGGACCAATAAAGTAACAAACACTCACTAGTTTGTCGTCAAACCATTTCGGTTCTTGAGTGTGCAACAATTGAATATAGGTTAAATCGGAAGCGGATGCGATACAACAATTTATGATTAGTGTTCCTACATACCCATATTACTGCGGTTAGTGTGTTAAACCCGATTGGCGGATGTCTAGGGTTATACATTAATTAGGTAAGTAGTTAGTGGCAGACGTCCTGGCTATCGAGATTAGGGGAATTAAGAATTTCTGGCGGATGTCGATTTTCTATAGCTAATCTAGGAGAATTTAAATTAATAACTTTTTGGGAAAGATTGAAGACCATGATTGCCATTGAATCTTGATCCTGATTTGTGGAACTGTAGACTTTGGTGTTACTTAGGTATTAATAAATTGTTTTCAAAATTAGTTTAGTTATTTTATTTATTTAGTTTAGTTAGATTAGTTAGTTAAATTAATATTTATTTTAAAATCCCCGATTTTCTTTTTTTTTTGTTGTTTTAACCTAAGGAATACTACCAATCTCTGTGGGATCGACCATTTACCACTATTCTACAAAATAGTTGGTTTAGGAAACTTTACTTTATTGACACATTCGGCGCGCCATAGGCCACAACCACAGATGGACCGTCAAGGTTGGTATTAGGGATGACATGACAGGGGTCAGAGAGACCGGGATCAGGGTCTGAGATCTGGAGACGGACAGGCTGGTAGGTAGGACAGCCGCAGATGTCATAGGTATGGTTAGAGGGGACACTTGAGGATAGATTGTAGGACACCACCGTCGCCACGTCGAGAGTCAGATCAAGCCATAGAGAGAGCTCACGCGATAGCACAGCCGAATGGTGGGGCGACTAGACAGCTCGTCGAGTGTACGTTGCGTATTTTTGGTAGACCTATGCATACTATGTTTGATTCTAGTAGCACTTTATCGTTTATTGTTGTGCGTATTGTTGGAGAGTTAGGGTTAGATACACAAACACTAGACACACACCTTGTCCTCAGTACAGCTACTAGGGACAGGATATACCCTAACCGGATATGTAGAGATGTGATGATAAAGGCTGAAGGACATCAGTTACAAGTGATCTTCGAGTATTAGAGTACTTGGAGTTTTACGTGCTTCTCGGGATGAATTGGTTGTCACCCTATCATGCACATATAGATTGTTATGGTTAGAGGATAGAGTTTCATATTCCTGGGATACCAGAGTTCTCACTAGTTGGATCCGCGACTGACTTACCTATCAATAGAGGGCGACTGGCTACAGCGCAGGAGATGGAGGCATTTGCAGCGATAGTTGAGCCGGAGGTTAGGACATATATCAAGATTGAGGACGTACCGGTAGTTAGAGATTTTGTTGATGTATTTTCGGATGACCTACTAGGATTGACACCGCCATGAGATGTTGAGTTTATCATTGAGTTAATACCAGGGACGCAACGATCGCCAGTAGACCTTATAGGATGTCACCATCGGAGCATGAGGAGGTTAGGCGATAACTAGATGAGTTGTTGGAAAATGGTTTTATTCACCATATTATGTCACTTTAGGGAGGACCAGTGTTGTTTGTACAGAAGAAGGATGGTTCGATGAGGATGTACATAGACTATAAGAAGCTGAATCAGGTGACAGTTAGGAACCGTTACCCACTTCATAGGATAGATGATATGTTCGATCAGTTGGCGGGTGCCAGATTCTTCTCGAAGTTTGACCTTCGCTCGGGATATCATCAGTTGAGGATTCGAGAAGAGGATATCCAGAAGATTGCTTTCGGTATTAGATACGGGCTATTCGAGTTCACAGTCATGCCGTTTGGAGTGACTAATGCCCCAACGATTTTTATGGATTTGATGCACAGAGTCTTGAGACCATATTTGGACAGATTCGTCATAGTCTTCATCGATGACATTTTGATCTACAACAGGACTCATGAGGATCACGAAAGACATCTCGGGCAGCTTTGACGACACTGAGTGAGCACAGATTGTATGCCAAGTTCAATAAGTTTGACTCTGGCTGAGTGCGGTGAGATTTTTAGGACATGTCATCAGTGACCATGGTATCTCTGTAGATTCAAAGAAGATTCGGGCTATCATTGACTAGAGGATACCTGAGTCTGTTGTTGATATATTGAGTTTTCTCGGATTGGTAGGATACTACCGACGATTTGTGCAAGATTTTTCTTTGATTGCAACGCCGATGACAAGTCCGACCAAGAAGGATATTAGGTTTGATTGGTCATAGGAGTGTGAGCAGGCCTTTTGTGTGTTGAAAATGAGGTTGACTTCCGCACCAATTGACATTGCCGAAGTATGGCAATACTTTGACAGTTTATACGGATGCGTCAGACATTGGTCTTGGATGCGTGTTGATGCAGGAGGGTAGGCCAGTTGCCTATCTTTCCAGATGGTTGAGACCCCATGAGGGGAATTATCCAGTGCACAACCTGGAGCTTGCAGCGGTCGTTTTTACTGAAGGCTTGGAGGCACTATCTCTATGGAGAGAGATTCATATTGTATATAGATCACCAGAGTTTATGCTACATATTCACTCAGAGGGATCTGAATATGTGTCAGATGAGATGGCTTGAGCTGCTGAAGGACTACGACTTCGCTATTGAGTATCACACTTGGAAAGTGAACATCGTAGCGGACGCATTGAGCAGGAGCCGGATTGATAGTCAGATTGCTCTGCGAACTATGACACACGAGCATGGCTTGTTACAAGTGTCATCAGTTATATGCATGGCGTGGTATCTACTATGGCTGAATAGCACATTTATGGTAAGATGAGAGTTTCGACCGTATCGATTGAGAAGGTTGCCGAGCGTCAGAGGGCTTATGGGCTTTACGAGCGGTTTAATGGTCTGGTTCGGGATCCGGAGTGCACTGATTGGCAAAGAACACGGATCGGTGTTTGAGACACCGAGGGAATTTGTAGATACCTGCGGATCAGGAGATATGGGATGGGATTTTGGAGGATGCACACCAATCACGCTACACAGTTCATCCTGGTCATACCAAGATGTACCATGATTTGAGGCGACTATTCTGGTGGTCAGGGATGAAGGCGAACGTAGAAGCGTACGTAAGAAGTTGTCACATCTGGCAGCAGGTGAAGGCTGAGTAAATGAGGATCAGTGGACTGTTACAACAGTTACCCGTTCCACAGTGGAAATGAGAGCACATCACCATGGATTTTGTCAGTGGACTGCCGCAGACATCGAGGTGTCACGATGTAGTTTGGGTTGTGATTGACAGACTGACGAAATCGGTTCACTTCATTCCGATTTCGATGAGGTACACATTCCCACAACTGAGCATGTTGTTTGAGCGGAAGATTATTAGATTGCATGGGGTGCCAATTTCCATTGCACCAGGTTGCAGTTTAGTACGACTTATCATCCTCAAACCGACGGCTAGTCAGAGCGACTGATACAAATTTTAGAGGATATGCTCAGGGCTTGTATATTGCAGGTTAGGGGCTCGTGGAAGGATTATCTGCTTTTGTGTGAGTTTACATATAATAACAGCTATCAGGCGAGTATTAACATGCCACCATTTGAGGCGCTGTATGGGAGACCCTGTAGATCACATGCATGTTGGGCAAAGCCAGAAGATACAGTTACTGTTGGGCCTGAGATAGTTATTGATCACACAAAGAACATCATACAGATTCGTCAGAGGTTACGAGCCACACAAGATAGACATAAGAAATACGCGGATCGGTATCATGAAGGGTTGAGCAATGAGGAAGGCGACATGGTATACTTGAAGGTTTCCCTTGGAAGGGTCGGCAGAGATTTGGTATTGAGGGGAAATTGGCGCCAAGATTCATTGGGCCATACAGGATTGTGCAGCGAGTGGGCAGTGTTGTGTATCGCCTAGAGTTACCCACTAGATTAGTTGGGGTTCGTCCGACATTTCATATTTCGAAGTTGAGACTAGCTAGTTCAAGGCTGAGACCGACGATCGACTTGGGGCAAATTAAGGTTCAGCCTGACGTGGCTTACTAGGAGAGGCCGATAAAGATTGTTGACTACAAAATTTAGATTCTCGAGAAAGGGAGCTCTCTAAGGTCCTAATTCGTTGGCAGCATCATAGGACAGAGGGACTCACCTGGGAGCTCGATTCGACGATGAGAGAGCGATACCCTTAGTTATTTCCTGATATGACATTTAAGTTATAGTTAAATTTCGGGACGCAATTTTATTTAGTTGGGAAGAACTGTAACGGCCTGTTTTATTAACGACGTTATTCATCTTGTAATTTCAGACATGGACACCAGCTCAGATCCACATAGACGCCGCGGGTAGACTAGGACATACGTCGACCTAAGTACACTAGTTAATTTTGTGTTGGATTGCTTGTTCGCGATGCATTTCATAAATTTATTTGTTAATACATAGCATGTGTGTATGTTGAATTGCAATACCGTGCGAGGGTGTGTGACGGGTAGTCGCCTTAACGTGCATGTTAACACGAATATCGAGAGGCGAAGTACTGGTACACTAAGAAAATTCAACAAACTTACATAAATATAACAGTTATTAAGTTGAAATTGTAATGTAACCATAGGCTAAATATATTGAAATTTAAATAATTGACTATGGTGCGCCTCGAAATGCGTGTCGAGACGTGGGGCACCAGATATCGGGTAGTCGATGATTAGTGGGACAATGAGTTAGTTTATTTTAATAAATAAAACACTAACCGTATGGTTTGAGAAGGCTAACTATAATGTGACTTAATTAAATTAAAAAAGCCTATAGTTTGTAACCAATAAAATGGACCACAAAATGGGCATCTAGATGATCATAATGGGAGAAACAAGGAAGGGAGTGTGGTATTGGAGTTAACAATGGAGTCATCTGGTGGTATGGGATAGCTTGTCTATGAACCACAAGATATCCTCGAGATACGTACGCACACTTGATCTTAATTAAACGTATATATGACATTAGTAGATTGTTGATTCGAACCACTCACACAATCCATGCAAATCCAGAGAAAACCTAAGGAAGACAAGGATTACATGTTATTAGCTCATTTTCATAGAGAATTTACAAATGGTTTAACTAGAATTGGTGTTTTTGATGAATTGAAAAGTTTGGTGAATGCATGAGATTTGGAGAAATTTAGGTTAATTTGATGTTCTGGAGTGTTCTAGTTGTTGTTTTGAAGTTAAATATGTATAGAGAGCATGATTACATAGGTGAGGTAGCCAATTGAGAGGGAAAAATAGAATTCTCGACTTGAGAATTTTGTCCTAGAGGACAACGCGCTACCTGGAATGGTTAGCGCATTAATTGTTCTGGGTTTCCAATTGTTATTTGTCCTGAAGAACAGTAGCGTGCTACCTGTAGAATAAGATAGGGCATTGCAACACACGAGATTTGTGAACACTGGGAGTTTATAAACTTTATTACGCATCATATTATGATCGCATAAGTTAGGTGTGCATTGCATCATGATTATATGTGGCCTTGCATATATACACAATGACTTATAGGAGTCGTCTCCGAGAATTAGATAGGGCAGCTTCGACAGCGAATAGTCTCCCCCTCCGGCCAGTCAGTCAGCTTTGAGGGATGACTATGCGATGATCTTCTACCCTCCAGCCAGTATGGCGGTTGGAGGAGGTTTTTGCCTTCCGGCCTTTCCTTTGACGAAGTTATAGTACATCGGTGTCGCTCGAGTTCACGAGTTCGCGTGATAGGACCTCCCTCGATCGTCGATGCTGAATGTCACTAGGTTGACGAAACTCAAGCTAGGTCCTTGCATTTGGGGTTCATGGGAACCGCCTGTTCATATTAGAAAATGATTGAATCATGTTTAATTCCTGCAATTTACTTATATAATTCTTTGTCGAATTACATTATGCTGTAACTTTTATAAAACTCGATGTTCACTTAATGGGGGCTTTTTGGAACCTAGATCCATCCTCCAGTGATCGAGGGAAGGGCAAGGCGCACCAGTGAGACAACGACTTCAGACTGCCCTAATCTCCATTGTAGGATGATATCTTTTGTGTATCTATTTTGTTTTACATACCGAACTTATATTTTGTTCACTTATGGCTTATGGGATACTTTTCGTCTTATTCCTCGACTTGGATTTATGGTACTGATGATATGACAGGTGTTTTCCCCACTTAGGTTCTCGTTTACTTTCCAGTATTTTATTATATGTTCACTTAATTCCGTACATACTTGAATTTAACTTAATTGTAAAAAGAATGAATGAGCAGGTTTAGAACTTCTTTTGGGGTCGATGGGGTGACCAAACACCTCATGAGATGGTTCGGACCAGTCAGACCGCCGGTTCACGGTACAGGTGCTGACACCCATTAGGTTGAGAGATGTTTGACGAGGACCTAAGTCTCCGTCATGGGTTCCTCTCGAGAGATGTTTGAACGGGGTTTTATCGTTCATGGGTTCCTTTCATTCGGCTGTGAGATGTTTGGCGAGATGATCTTCATGGATTCCTCTCGGTTTAGCTACGTCGATTCTCGGATGTTAACCAGGGTTTTCTATCACGCTACACTCGTTTCCAGTTTTGACTTCTCTACGACTTATTTTCATGCGATTACTTTATTTTTGTTCCTTATTTAAATTGCATGAATTATAGCCGTTCTATTGGATTTCACGAATATTGGCTAACGTTATCTGGGATTTACTCACTGAGATTTTTCATTATTTTTTGTGACAAATCGCAGATCCTACGACGAGCCGGGGCAAATAGGGCTTAGCGACTACCTCTGAGCTAGGAGAGCCCCATCAGCTTTTTTGGCTTAGGTGTTTGTATGTATTTATTTACTACTTTTATGAGATTTTTGGAGGACTTGTGTACTTCTTACATATATATGACCATCTTCATTATTTTTGTCGTTTTTTGATACATATGGTATCTCATGCCAGGTTTCCACATTATAGTATTGTTTATAAATGCAAACTTTTCATTTTTTTTTTACAATAATTGCATGCTTCAAAGACTTCTGCTAAGATATTTAACTCAAAATGATTTCATAAGTTGTAATGTAACGGCCCGCATTATTTAATCTTAATTAAACTATTAATTACAGATTAGGACATGTAGCTCGGACCCACGCGGACACTACTGACAAGTCTAGGGCACGCTAGATAAGGTATTAATAGTTATTTTTGTGTGATGCGTGATTAATTGTTGTATTATTATTTAATTCACGTCGCACTAGTTGATATTTTATTGGTCGCGTTGTGCGCGGGTAGTGACGACAGGGTGCGACGTCGTGGGGTGCGTGTAACGCGAGTGTGACATCGCGGGGTGTGCGTAATGCGGGTGTATGGGATAGTCAAATAGGTCACATCACATATCACATCACACCTACCTATCACATCACCCCATACTTCCCCTCACTTTTCTCTCTCTTGCTTTTCTCTTTCCTCTCCAAACAAAACCCACAATTTTTTCTCTTCCCCCCAAACGATTTTCATCTTCTCGTCCTTCCTCACACCACTCTCATCTTTTTCCTCACTAAGCTCTCCCTCACACTCCACGGTCTCATCACCTCTATTGCGAGTCTCTCCCTCCTGGCGGCTCCGCGGCGACTTCCATAGACCAAGGTTAGTGGCTATTTTGTTGATGATTTTTGGAGGAGTATATGAGCTTTAATGGTGTGGTGTTTGTTAGATTGTTGCTAATGTGGTTGTTGATATAGCTATAGTTGTTATAAATGTTGTTATTGCTGTAAAAAAAAAAATTTGTTGTCACTTCTCCAGAGACATTTCGTCTCTGGAGAAGAGACGAAAGAGGGGGGGTAGCCAAGTGGGCTACCCCCAATGCCCATGGCCCATGGGTCGGGTCGACTCGGCCTAAACCCATATGGGCCGGGCCGACCTTGACCCGGGTTGACCCGAGTCCGATTGGACCTGGTTGAATCAACCTAGGTCCGGTTGGACAAGGTCGGGTCGACCCCGGCCCAACCCATATTTAAAAAAAAATTAAATAAAAACTGATTTTTCATAAAATAAATAACAGAAAATAGATAAAAATAGCTAAGAATAGATAAAAATTATGAGAAATTTCAGAAAGATATAAAAAATTAGAAGAAAGCTAGGAAAATTAGTTCCGAGGCTTTTTCGGGCAGTAGGCACCCCAGTATAATCCGAAAAGTGTGCCAAAAATTAAACTTTGTTGGAATAAAAATTACAAATTTTGGTCACACATTATAAATTCATTTAATGTGACTCTAAAATAATCAAAATGGTATAATTGGACACCAATGACTTAGGAGACCATAGTCGGGTGTCAGATGCGTATCTCGAGGCATGCGCGAAACGTTTTGAGGGCGATCTGCAATTGTTTGGGGTAAGTAAACCCACGAGAAAATTAATTAAAATTCATTTACGGTACTTGCTTTATCTCACATTTCAATTATTCCATTGTGCTATTTATTGCTATCCACTTTTTGTTCATCCACTTCCACATGTGTATGTGTGTTTGTCGATAGGGTCGGGCATGGCACGGACTCACACCCCGGGGCTAGCTACCCCGTGTTGTTCGAGTAATTGGCCATGTTAGGGCTATGCGGTGATTATTTCTCACAAGACCCATAGGTTGAGAGATGTTTGATGAAGACTTAAGTCTTCGAAATGGGTTCCTCTCGAGAGATTTTTGGATGGGGTTCTCCCGTTCATGGGTTCCTCTCATTCGACCGTGAGATGTTTGACGAGGTGATCGTCATGGGATCCTCTCGGTTTAGCTAAGACGATTCTCGGATGTCGACCAGGGTTCTCTGTCACGCTACACTCATGTCCAAATTCGACTTCTCAACGACTTATTTTCTTGCGATTACTTTATTCTTGTTCCTTATTTAAATTGCATGAATTGTAGTCGTTTTATTGGATTTCATGAATATTAGCTAACGTTCGCTGGGATTTACTCTCTGGAATTTGTCATTATTTTTTGTGACAAATCGCAGATCCAACGACGAGTCGGGGCAAAGGGGTCTTAGACGACTACCTCTGAGCTAGGAGAGCCCCATCACCTTTTTGCGTAGGTGTTTGTATGTATTTATTTACAGCTTTTATGGGATTTTTGGGAGGACTTGTATACCTGATACATGTATATGCTCATCTTTTGTACTTTTGTCGCTCTTTGATATACATGGTATCTCATGCCGGGTTTCCGCACTATAGGTTTGTTTATAAAATGCAAACTTTTCATTTTTACGATATTTGCATGCTTCAAAGACTTCCGCTTAGATATTCAACTTATATTAATTTAATAAATCGCGAACAACTTAACTTAGTTAATTTAATGTAAATATTCATAAAAACATCCATAAATACTAAGTTAATGCGAATAAGATATGTACAAAGGTTTAGGTCGTGGGAAGTCAAAGATAAGTGTGCGGTAACGTAACATGCTTGGTGACGTGTCTGATGACGTGGCAGTACCCGGTTTGCCTCGGAGTTTGGGGTTATCAGAGCCCAGGTTTAAGAGAACCTAGGGGAAACGTTTAATGAATTGAATAAAACTTAACAAACGAACTTAGACATGGAAACCCGAAAACCCTGACTTAGAACTTTAGTTGGGAAGCGAAAATGGGGCGGGTAATACCAAGGCTTATACGTTATATATTTTGATTTGTAATAGTATATATGTGTATACGAGGCTGATACGGACCTTCGTTATTGCAGATACGACATGGACGGACAGCCGACTCCACCTTAGGAGGATGGTGGACAGACGAGTGGTTACGCCTATCGCGAATGATCACAGTGTACTTGATCAGATCGCGACACACGATCGACAGTTCGAGCATATGATGGCCTTGTTCGGTGCTCAGACAGCGGGCCATTACACCGAGCGTCACCGAGACGGCAGTTGCGCCGATTTTCCAGGGTATGCCAGTTACTGCAGTTATGGCAGAGACTACCACGCCGACTACAGTTTCAGAGACTCGTAATGAGGCTATCACACCGGCTTCTACACACGCAGTGACACTGACACAAACCCCACAAGAGATTACATTCGAGACCTCCTTGTTAGCTGAGGCTAAGCTGACAATGGAGTTTGTGAGATTTCAGTCGGGATATTTCACTGGAGGCGGAGACCCATAGGCAGCCGCGAGATGGCTTCTCGCACACGAGAAGCTACATAACCTTCTGAGGATTCATGACAGCATTCGGGCCAGGATATCTGGATATATGCTCCGAGGAGAGGCCGGAGTTTGGTGGACCGCTCATACCGAGACTCACGGGGAGCCGAATTCTTGGGTCGGTTTTAGACAGGTCTTTTATGACCAGTACATACCGAGGAAGATACAGTTGCGTCTGATACAATAGTTTTTGTGTCTTAGGCAGGGTAATCGCACAGTGGTCCAGTATATGGAAAGGTTTTGCTACCTATTATAGTTCGTTGGGGACTTGGCTTCTACAGATCGCGATCAGGTTCACTACTTTGGAGTTGGGCTTAGAGATGAGATTGCGAGCGCAGTAGTATTAGGCGGAGCTCATACACTGCTAAAGATATACGAAAGGGCCTTAAAATGTAAGATACAAGCATCAAATCAAAGCCCTAACACCAACAACACAAAATTACCGAGTCAAACAATCACCAAAAGAACCCTAATAAATAACCTACGAATCAAACGAAAAAATGCTTACAACGTCGAATCGATGTGGTTTCACTCGAATTTTTGCCGGAGTTTGGTCGGAGATGAGGGAGTAATTAGAGAGAGAGAGAGAGAGAGGCGCATTGGTTGTTCATTTGTTCGTGGGTGTGGTGAGCAAAAAGTCTTTTTATATGGATGGTACCAAGACTATTTCACTTACGACAATGCAAATGTCGACATTTTATGAGCAAAAAACATCCTTTTATATAGTGGTTACCAAGACTATTTCACACGAAAACACACAAATTGAATTAAAATATTTCAAGTAACTCATACTAAAATCAAAATGCCTTAAAAAAATTTCCATTTTTAGCAAAAAGTGGGATTTGTTTAGTCATTCCCTAAATTTATTCGAGGTGAAATTGATATTTGCTCATTGGAAGGAAAAAAGGGAAGAAAAATGAAAGAAAATTTGGAAAAATTCTGGAAAAATTGGAAAAATTATATTTCAATAATTTGAATACACAATAAACTCACTATTTGAACGAGACACCAAACTCCATATAATAACTATATAGATGTTGGATTAGAAGTTAGTAAGGTCAAACAAATTAAACCAACTCTACAAAAAAAAAAAGTCCCTGGGATGCTCGCACATGTTACCCGACATTGTATGTTAAATCCCTGAGGTGGTCATGTTTTAGTCATATGATTATTGGGTCGGGGTGACAAGACCGACTGGGACCTATCACTACTACTTAGCCTAGTGTCTCTCGCATATGGTTTATTTTTCAGTTTTTCCACGACAATGAGCAAAAAATCCTTTTATATAGTGGTTACCAAGACTATTTCACACACGACTAAAATCAAAATGCCTTAAAAAAATTATTTTTAGCAAAAAGTGGGATTTGTTTAGTCATTCCCTAAATTTATTCGAGGTGAAATTGATATTTGCTCATTGGAAGGAAATACGTCCATATAATAACTATATAGATGTTGGATTAGAAGTTAGTAAGGTCAAACAAATTAAACCAACTCCACAAAAAAAAAAAGTTAAACCATGTTTTAGTCAGCCGAAGTATCTCTAGTGAAATGGAAGAGACGTAATTTTTTAAAAGGTTACGTTTTGAAGATACTTCGAGTTGGACTCATGCTGAAGTCAAAAATTAAACTGAGCTGCAGATAGCGGCACCATGTAAGAACGGTGGTCACGGCAAAAGTCTTCAAACATTGATCATTTTTACCCATCAATCAAATGATAAAGAAGAGTTGTTGAGAGTCTTGAGACTACTCAGTAGTACTCCTGATAGCTACCATACACTGGTAGCAGTAGTACTTGTACTGATGAAACAAAGCAACACAAGTCCTTTATCAAGTCCTGGCCGACCCACGTGAGGTCCTTATCTCTTGTTCCTTTAATTTCGACTATACACCAAACATGCTTGCGCAACACTGATACAAATAAAATCCATTGAGCGTGTGCTTGAGAGAATGAGATAGAGTTGAGGAGCATCATTATTATACCACATGCATACTTCAACGTCTAAAAGATCCCTACATGCCGAGGGGTGTTGATGGAGTGTTAAGTCGTTTCATTTTCTAATATGTTGATTTATAGGCGGAGCGTAAGATCATTATGTGTCTCAAATTAACTTATGTCTTAAATTATGTAACCTATAAATTATCAGACTCTTGGGCTTTAATTACTATTATCAATTTTGATGAAAATTGATAATAATGTAGAAAGCTTAAAGGTAAAGGCACCCGTACTATCGAATGGCTGAGGGCATGAGGCTTATGAGGGCAATAAGATTTTGGTGTAGTATTTCAACTAGGTAATCGCTTCTGCAGGTAATTCTCTAATTGATCTATATTCTATCGTGTTTAAAGTATGTTTACACGTTGTATAGAGCCTCCTAGATTAGTAGAGTTTTCCTAATTTGATCAGTTTTATATAGATGCAAAATCAAACTGTTTACAAAGTCAAGCAAGTGAATATACACAAATAATTTGAGCCGCAGAATTTAGGCGCAATACTCACCAGCACAATCTTCAACATATAGATGTAGTAAGCAAATGAAGGATAATGATGCTATCTTCTCAATGTAAACTACATATTTACTGGCTTTCTAATGAACAATTGTTAATTGTTCAAATACGCAGATAGGATCTAGAAGTGTTTTTTTGGGCTATTGTGTTTTATTGGGCTGGCCTTTTTCTTTTTTTATATTGTGTGTGAAAGTCAGTGGGTATGACAATACCTCACCCTTTCTGGTTGTACAACCTCCATTTGCATCAATTTTTTCTTCTTTTTCTACTGAAAAGATTTTCATACAGTCGCACCATATATATATAGGAAAATGCTAGAATGACACTCTAATTTACACCCCAAGTAACACCTCTGTGACATGACATGCGGGCCCCGCATAAAAATAAATGTGCGCAAAATAGTTTTTAGTGCATAACATGCGTGGTGTATATCTCGATACGCACTCGGACAGTTACCATGGATGGGTCCGTGCACCACGTTACAGGGGTGTCGCTTGGGGTGTCAATTAAGGTGTCATTCTAAGATTTTCCATATATATATATATGAGAAATTCTACAATGGAGCCCAAATACATACTCATACCATGGAAACACCTCAAAATGTGTTGTGTATAGAATGTTTCGTGCATTTATAATGTCTCGATTAATATGTTGGATTAAAATTCAATGGTTGTACATAGTGTACTAATGACATGTGTATACATTTGATTCTCATCGTAGTAGTACCATATATATACACACACACATGATGCCTCAACAAACTTAGAAGACAAAATCTTCAAATAAATGTTTTGTAAGAAAGTTTTACTGTAACGGCTCACTATAATTAATCCCGATTAGCTGGCAAATTACAGATTAGGACCCTAAGCTCAGACCCGTGTGAACGTCGTGGAAAAGTCTAGGGCATGCTTAACGAGGTAAATTTTGTTATTTTTGTGCCACGCGTGTTTATTTATTTTATTATTATTTAATAATTCGCATTGCACTAGTAAAGAATTACATTTGGTCGCGTTGTGCGCATGTAGTGACGAGAGTGTACGACGTCGCGGTGTGCGCGTAACGCGGGTGTATAGGGTAGTCAGGGGTTTAGATATCACATCACCAATCACATCACATAACTCATCAAATCACCATACTCACACCCACACCTGTCTTTCTCTCTCATTTTTTTAAAAAAATGAGGAAAATCTCTCTTCTTCCTCATCTTTACCCGAACTCTCTCTTCTCTCCCTCGTTTTTCTTCTTCTCTTCCAACTCTTATGACCGAGCACTCCATCACTCTCTCAACTCGGTCGAGCACTTCATCACTCTCTCAACTCGGTCTCACATCTCTCGCAGTGCTCTCTCCTCTCAGTGGCTCTCACGACGATCTCTAAATCGAGGTGAGTGTTTGTTAATTTTGTAAATTTTTGGTAGAGAAAGTAAAGCTTTAATGGTGATTGTGTTGTGTTATTGATATTGTTGTTGTTGTTGTTGTTTTTTAAATTAAAAAAAAAAAAAAAAAAAAAAAAAAAAAAAAAAAACGTCTTTGGAGAGATGAATTGGAGAGAGGATGGGGTAGCCCACCTGGCTACCCCCCCTCCCCCCTGTTGGGCCAGGCCGAGCTGATCCGGTTGGGCCGAACCAAACCAGGTCCGGTTCCGACACAACCCGTTAATTTTTTTATAAAAAAAATTTATTAAAAATTAAATAAAAAAATTATATAAAAATAGATAAGAATATCTGAAAATTTTAGAAAATTTTAGAAAATATAAAAATTAGAAAAAAGCTAGGAAAAAGAGTTTTGAGGCTTTTTCGGGCATTTGGCATCCCGATATAACCCGAAAAATATGTCAAAACTAAACTTTTCGGAATAAATTTTAAATTTTTGGTCCCACATTATAAACTCCCTTAATGTGACTCTAAAATAATTAAAGCGGTATAATTGGATACTACGAGCTTAGGAGACTATAGTCGGGTGTTGAGTGCGCATCTCGAGACGTGAATGGAACATTTTGGAGAGATTATTGTGATTGCTTGAGGTAAGTAAACCCACAAGAAAATCAGCTTAAAATTTATTTATTTCTTTCATAAATTTATTTATTTCACATTACTTTCGCCAGTCCGATTTTCATGTTTACTCTATTCCCGCGTGTGTCTGTGTATGGTCGAAGGGACAATACGACCCCTTTCCGGCACTCTTGTAGATAATGATCCGATTGTTGCTACGGTGTTGGTTATACCTTAGATTATGCGTGAAATTTCTCTCCACGAGTTGATGATCTCGAGAGTGGGTTGGCGTCAGGCTCGCCTCCGTCACAAAGTTCCTCTCATTTGAGGCGTTGTGCGGAAGTCTACCTTTCGACCAACAGAGCTCATCATTTTGACAGTGAAGCAGAGGCAAGGATTACCTTGCCTCCAGGAACTTCTTGATTTAGTACTGCGGCCCAAGGCTCGACAGCTATACACTACACTCATGTTGCATATTGTTGATTATCTCAACAACTTCTATTCATGCTTTACATTTCCGTTTATTTACTTTATCTGCATGAATTATAGTCGTTTTGCATGGATTTCCTGTGAATACTAACTGAATTCCTCTGGGGTTTACTCACTGGAACTTGTCATTATTTTTGTAGCAAGTTGCAGATCCTACGATGAGCCGGGGGAAGGCGGTGCTTGGCGACTACCTCTGACCTAGAGCCCCCAACTAGCTTCACTCGTAGGTGTTTGTATTTATATATATATATATATATATATATTATTTTGGGATTATTTTGGGAGACTTACTACATGATACATGTATATTGACACTTACTATACTTTTTGTTGCCTTCATTGATATACATAGTATCATTTTGTCGGGTTTCCACCCCGTAGGTTGTTAATTAATGCAAAACTCATTTACATTATTTATTTGCATATTTGTGATGGCCCCAGTCCCGACAAACTGGGCCCCGCTCAGCCTAAACCTACGTAGACCCCCGGTCAACTCCCACAAAGTCAACGCAAGTTTAGTCAGCCTCTTATCCAAATTATTTAATCATTAGTTGCTTAATAAGTTTGTGGTTTAGTTTAACAAGTCTTAACATTTACACAGCGGAATTTAAAAATATTTAAAGCAACTTAAATAATTAAACATTAGTCGGGACATGCCTAGGTGTGGAAATCCTGTAAAAGTAGATCTCATGTATATATATGATGACAAACAGTGTGAAAAAGTGTCATATACATGCATCAAACTTCTCGCAACCCAAAATGAACCCCAAGGTAACAAAAAACGTAAGTATATATCTTATGTACACTCCAAAATATCAAAATAAACATAATGTAGTAACAGAGAGGAGTTAACTCTGAAGGAAGCTCAGAGGAAGTCACTGATCACAGGCTCCTTGCCTCTGCTACTAGAAGGACATGCAATTGTCACCAAATGCGGAGATAATTCTAGTGAGCAAATCCAGAAGAAGTTCCACATTAATTCATATTAAACAATAAAACGAGTCCATAAATCATGCTGGAAAGAAAATAAAATGTTGAGAAAGTGTCAATAAAATGCATGATAGACAGACTACAGTGATCAACGGTATGGACTAAGTAATCAGGAAACAAAGGATAGGGAGTAAGTGGTCTTGACACTATACACGTGGGCTCAAAGCCACTTAAAACGTGTAAGTATCTAACATTGGTGCGGCGGGTCAAAGCCGCATCGACCGCACCTAATTTGTTCGGCACTATCGGCTCGCTTAAGCCGCAGCCCGAGAAAACTGTCCAAAGGGTGCCACAGACTTAACTGGATGATCAACTACAATGGAACTCGAATACCTAGGAGGAGCCATGACACATGGCGGATGCCCACTCAAAGGATTCAGGCCTGTCGGGGAGCCACGAAAGCTAATCGGCTGCTTAACCCGCGAGTGGACACAACTAAACCAGACCACTTAGACCCTAGGTCACTTGGTAGGGAAATAGAGTCCAATAATAGCAATAATTCCATCAAAAGTAGCAAGGAAATGAAATAATTAATATTGAATTTCTTACTGATTTACTTACCTCAATACGCAAAATACCAAGCAAAATCACAGCTCTCACGCGCCTCGAAATCGTACCTGATACCCGATACTAGTCTAATAGGCTCCTGGTATCGATTTACAATAAATTAGGTGTGGTTGAGCCTATTCGATATGATTTAGATTTTTAAATCTCAAAATAATTCAAAATATGAGAGTTACAGCGTTTGCACGCTTTTCGATGATGATTTCAGTGTAAAAAAATCCCCAAAAACTTCAAAACCCCACTTTTTACAATTTTTCTCATTTTTGTTATTTCTTTTAATTTTTCCCTATTATTCTTGAATTTTTCTGATTTTTTATGATTTTCTGTTATTTTTTATAAATTAAAATGTATAAAAATACATTTTTTAATTAAAAAATATTTTTAGGCCCCCTGAACTGGGTCCGGTTTAACCGGCCCGGCCCAACAGGCCTGGGGATCGCACGCACGGTTGTGCGTGCGATCCCCCCACCTCTCTCTCTTTCGTTTTCACGAAAGAAAGAAGGGGTAGCCAGAACGCCCCTCACTCTTTCATTTTTTTCTTGTTTTTTTATTTCTTCTTTTCATCCAAATCAGCTATAATCAATAAATTGATTCTATCAACTTCATTTTCCTTCCTTTCTGTTTTTTAACCAAACTAGAATCAATTCCAATAATATCAAAGTATAAATAATAAATTCATCACAACTATCATGCATTAAACCAATAAAACACCAAAATTAAATCAAATTTAAGTGTTAACTTACTTGGCTTAATTAGGATCTCCAAAGAAATTGATTTTCTCCTTCCTCAACACCACCTCTAACTTGATAGAACCTCCATCTTCATCTCTCTATCTCTCTCTTTTTATACTCTCATAAATGAGTGAACTACCACCATACAATTTTTCTTTATTTATTCTTTATTAAATTTGTCATTATCTTTCCATAAACCATAAGAACTTGACACCTCATAATTCTAGTTTATATTTAAAAATTTATACTTTGTGAAATGTCTAAAATGCCCTTATGACTTATCTTAGGCATTTCAATTAAATAAGTTATATTAGACCAACTTTAAATCGATATAGTTGACCTACCTAAATACCCGTGTACGTGCACATCTCGAGAACTACGCTCATTCGTTAATTCGACAACGACGTCAATACATTTGCGTGTGCACACATAGATAAACATAAAATATTCAAAACATCACACACAAATAAAATTATTGAACTATTACCTTGGTGTCAACGTCCGAGTTCTGACCGAGTTGCCACATAGGATTAGCCGCCATGTCACGGTCCTACTAGGTAATTAATTAGGATTAGATTTATTAGGGTCGTTACAGTCTTCCCAATTAATAAATATTTCTTCCTCGAAATTGAAATATCTAAAACGAAATTACTTACCGAAATCAAAAGAGGAATGGAAAACTCTCACGCATATAGGACTCCCGCTCCCACGTCAATTCCTCGTCTCCGTGGTGCTACCACTTGACAAGAACTAATGGGATGTTCCCGTTCCTTAAACTCTGTACCTTGCGATCCAAAATCTGCACAGGCTGCTCCTCGTAAGTAATATCCACCGCTAGGTCAATCTGAGTCAGGTCCACTACCGGTCAGTCTCCCTCTCTCGACCTGTCCAATCTCGGCATCGAAATATGAAACACTGAGTGAACGCTTGCCAACTGCGGTGGTAACTCAACCCTATATGCAACTTTCCCAACTCTCTCTGTGTTTCTGAAAGGACCTATAAACCTCGACGCGAGCTTTTCTTTGATTCCGAACCGTTTGTGACCCTTCAGCGGTGAGACTTTTAGATAGACAAAGTTTCCCACTTTGTACTCCAACCCATCTCGGTACTTGTCAGCATATTTCTTTTGTCTTTCTTGAGCTCCTCGAATACGCTGACGTATAAGTCGTATCTTCTCTATGTGATCTACCACAATCTCTGGCCCAACTTCGCTATATCCTCAGACTCTTCCCAACATGCTGGCTATCTACACGGTCTACCGTAGAGTGCCTCAAACTGTGTCATCCCGATGCTAGCCTAGTAACTATTATTGTAGGTAAATTCACACAAATGTAGATACTTCACCCACGATGCACCGTACTCCACTGAGTAGGAAGCGTGAAGAGGCATTGAAAGTGGCTGGTTATATGACCTATGAATATGAGTTACTCGAGGAAGTTGCATCTATGTCTTTATCAGAGCTTCCAGAATTCCAAAATTTGTCAGTTGTTACTCAGCTCAGGGTGCATACTGTCTGTATTCAGCAAATCATTAAGAGCCAACTCAATGATGTTGATGGTGAAAAGTTCAGGGAATTGGCAAGGAGCAGCGATAACTCGAAGTGGACAGAATCTAGTGATCAGAGTCTGAGATTCAGGGGTAGTTATGGATTCCATTAGTGGCTGAGATCCGAGATGAGATACTCAGGGAGTCTCACAGGTCTAGGTATTCTATTCATCCTGGTAGGACCAAGATGTACCACGACATGTGTCTTTGTATTGGTGGCTAGGGATGAAGTATAATGTTGCTGATTATGTTAGACGTTGTGAGATTTTCTAGCAGGTCAAGGCCGAAAGGCGGAGACCAGGAAGAACATTGCAGCCACTACCCATTCCTAAGTGGAAGTGATAGCATATTGCTATGGATTTCGTAACTCATTTGCCAAGATCTCAGAAGAAACATGATAGTATTTGGGTTATCGTTGATAGATTGACGAAATCTGCACATTTTCTCCCAGTAGCTCTTAATTATGATTTTCTAGAGTTGAGTGTGATCTATGAACGTGAGATTCTTCGTTTGCATGGAGTACCGCTCTCTATTATTTCTGATAGAGGTATTCGATCCACCTTTGGGTTATGACAGAGTATGCAGGAACGTTTTATCACTCAACTACGATTCAGTATTGCATTTCATCCCTAGACTGATGGTCAATCAGAACGGTTGATTCAGATTTTGAAGGACATGTTGAGGTTATGTGTTCTTGATTATGGAGGCTCCTGGGAGGAATATATTTCATTGTGTGAGTTTTCGTACAATAATAGTTATCAATCTAGTATTGGAATGGCGCCTTTCGAAGCATTATATAGTCGACCTTGCAGAGCATCGTCGTGTTGGGCTGAACCATAAGTTTTAGTCGAGTTAGGGTCATAGATTGTATGAGATCACACAGAAGCAGTCGATCAGATTCGTCAGAAGTTGAAAGCTGTTAAAGACAGGCAAAAAAGAGTTATTATGATCTCTACCACTGAGTTGTTGAATACAACGTTGGTGCTTAGGTCTATCTGAAGGTGTTCCTCGGAAAAGATTGTACATGTTTGGGTTGAAAGGAAAACTCTCTCATAGGTTTATTGGTCCATTTGAGATTGTGCAGAAAGTTGGAAAGGTTGCTTACAGGATTGCTTTACCGTCTCATCTTGCCGGAGTTCACGACGTATTCCATGTTTCTATGCTTCGTAAGAAGGAACCGAATTCACATCATATTACAGAATGGAATCAGTTTGGTTTGAGACAAGATATTACTTATGAGGAACAACCTATTCGGATCATGGATCGAAAGATTCAGAAGCTGAGGAACAAAGAAAATTCCACTTGTACTCGTGAAGTGGCAATTTCATGGAGATTCAAAATTAACATGGGAGAGAGAGTTTTATATGAAATATCATTTTCCATATCTCTTTTGATCAAGATAACCTGTAAGTTAAATTTCGAGGACGAAATTTCTGATTAGTTTGGAAGAATTGTGAAATCCGAGAATTTCCTAAATCGGATTAGATGACTAATTAATGATTTTCCGATTTTATTTGAATTTTAGGAATCCGAGGTGGGACCCACGCATGACGGATCGGAGATCATAAGGTAAATAATATTTTTATTGTTCAATGTCTATTATGTGTAATATATTTTAATTCATCGCGAAATAAGTTCGAATTAGCGGTTTAATGCGTAGTACTGGTGTTTCGGAGTGCGTTGATAGTTTCGCCAATTTTTGGTGAAATTGTGGTAAGTTTCGGGGTTTAATTTGAACGCAAAAATAAGGGATAAACATGAAAATAAAATAGAAAATTGGCAAATTACCAATAAGGGCAGTTGGTTTATATTGTTGTGGATAAAATGAGAAGGGCAGAAAGGTCATTTGGCTATCCCTTTTGGTTTTACAAACCAAATGAAGCCCCTGTTTCATTTCTTCACCATTTTCATCATTCGACTGGTCTCTCCCGTCTCTCTCGTTCTCACTGATCTCTCACGTCTCTCTCTCTCGATCAACCTCTCATCCCTCTCGGTCGTCTCTCTTTCTCATCTCTCTGTTATAGTCTCTCTCTCTCAACTGGACGGCAACGAAGGAGAAGAACCGAGGCGGTTGACATCGAAGGATCAAGGTGAGGTTTTGGGATTGTTTTGTAGTTGTTGTTGTTGTTATTGATTAATGAAAGAGAGAGAGAAGAGTTTAATCGAAAAGAAAAAAAAAACAGTAGCAGCTTTGCTGCTGCTGCGGCCATTAATGGCGAGAGGAGGAAGGAGAAGAGAAGATAGAGAGAAGAGGGAGGTGACGTGAGGAAGAAGAAGATAATGAGGGAGGTGGAAACATGGGTGAATAGAAGGGAGAAGAGATCAGGGAAAGGGACCAAACCCCTGAACCGGGTCGAACTGGACCCGGTTCAAGGGACCAAACCCCTCCCCTCCTATATAAAAAAAGAGCACTGCTATGTGCACCTCAATTGTTTATGAGGGCACCCAAAATGCATGTAAATTGGTACACTTTTGGGGTGCCCTCATAAACAATTAGGGTCCACATAACACCGCTCTAAAAAAATCAGTTTAGATTCGAAAATGAAAAAGAAAACGGAGAAAATAGATAAAAAAAAATCCGAAAAAATAGGATTTTGGGCCAATAAATATAAATTATATATTTTTATGAAAAATATGCAATTCGGGATTCGTACATTTATTCGAAGTTTTGTCTCGAAAAAGGTAATTTAGGTTAAATTACCTAAATAATTTCCAAAAATTATATAAATTAGTTTTTGAGGCAAATTATTAATAAAAATGCAGTAATTTGGAATTAAATAGTGGAATTAAAGTCTCGGAAAGTATTTTGAGTATTTCAATATGTTGTCGAGTTTTTTTAAGGGATTTAAACACCGACAAGATTAGGGAATTTTGAGAAATTGTTGAAAAATGGTATAATTGAGTCGAGACTCATAAATTAAGGTTTTTTGTGATTTATTAGGATTTCGTAATGTATGTTTATATTATTTGTGTTTTGGGTTTTCAGGGTGAGCGTAGAACGCGTATCACTGAGGAAAAAGTTTTGAAAAGTTCGTAAATTCATTAGGTTTGAATTAGGATTGAGGTTTGAATAGTTCACTTTTGTATATTTAAGGCTTTAAACAGTTTCAGTTTCAATTTGAGATCTAGTTTTGTAACTAAGGTTTACTAGTTGCAATCCAGTTTATAATTTCATATTGATATCATATTGTGAACTGCGGGGAGTTATGAGTCCTTTTAGGCCTCTCCCCATTCTGTTGTTTATTAGGTTTTGGGTGTCGACAGTCCATATTTAGAGGAGGTGCTGCCAAAATTTTTATAAATATACAGAAAATATTTCGTCATATTTCCTAATTCGCTCCATGTTTTCTTTTCACTAATAGAGAAATCTCTTTAAGTGCTAAGCAGACAATTATGACTAATTTTACTTTGACAGTTGAGTTTGTAGTTGAAAGCTACAAATCAAGGATTATGGTTAAGGAACTTCATTTAAGGGCTTCATATTATTACTCAATTTTTAAGTCATTAACGAAGAAGTTCAAAAGAAAGAGTGTCAATTAAACATATTAGCACATATCTTATGGTTATAAATCCCCTAAAAAATGCATCAAAGGCATTAAGATCATGTCGACATAAGACGCCTTGATTGTAATTCCTAATGATTTCTTAATTTGAGATTTGATTATATTTAGGTTTATGTTTACTTTATGAGATTTCATTTAATGTGCTAATTATACTATAGTATGTGCACACTTATGTTAACGATCATTATAAGTGAATTTAGTCTTTGACACAGACATTATGATTTATGAATCATTTAAAATAAATTAGTAATGTTCGTGGTACATGGAAGGGAATATGTCATATTTTGATGTATAACCGTTATGACTCTCATTGCTAATTTATTTTATAATGATTTAATGATACCAAACACATGCACGCTGATATAAAAGTTATGTGATATTTGGTTATGTAGGTCAAGTGGGAGAACCATTAAGTTATATGTGACTCACATTATTAAAATATGAGACAAGTGGGAGAATGTTAGACCATTATGTGTATCATAATTTTAGTTTATGCTTATATATTAATCAAAATATGTAACGTATGTTTTAATCAATATTATATTCATTATGTTTATTTGACGTTACAAATTTGATGGAAATTTGTACTTATTGTGGAAGTTGAATGGTTCTCCCTCAAGCCTATAAAAAAAGCACTTGTACCATCAAACAATGTGTCGAATGCGTTGAGGCTCATGAGAGCGATAAGACTTTGGTACAATGTTTAAGGTATTTCAACTAGTTAATCGCTTCCGGCAGTAATTTTCTAACTGATCTATTATTCTTATGTTTTGAATGTTAACATTGCTTTCATCAGCGGTTCAAATCACCAGTGTACTGCATGCTCTATCATTATATGGTGAGAACCTGATCATAGTATTTTTATTAATGGAATGTAATGTGTATACAGTGTCATACATATGTGTAACTTTTAATTAAAGGTCGAAATTCTGCCACAAAAGCGCAAATTTAAATGACAATTACCCTTAATAAAAGTAATTCAATAAGACGCTTATTAGGAATCTAGCTAGATGCATGCATCCATTCAAATTTACTACATGCCTATAGAGAAATGCTAGAATGACAATATCATGTCATACCTCAAGATACATTGGCGTACAAGAGCCATCTATGCGTGCCTCGAGATACGGACATATACAAATTTCAATGCATAACACATGGGTCGAGATCGCATGAAAGGCTCTTGTAATTAAGTCAATGTGTCTTGTGATGTGACAACACGGCTTCATCTCTGATGAGATTGACGCGTCATCTCTTGTTAAAAGACAAAATTTGAGGAAGTTGTAAATTTGAGGAAGTTGTGAGTTCGACTCCTGCTAAAGTAATAATAATAAAAAAAAAAAACATTGATGGCCTCAATGAAAAAAGGAATAGCATTGATATATAATGTTTATAATATAAGATTATGAAAAAAAGGTTTAGAAAACATGATGCATTAATTAAAAAGGATATTGAGGATTATGAAAATGCATGATCAATTAATTGTGTTAAATCGATCGAGCTAAATGGATCAATGTGTATGATCCATGCAGACAAATCCAATTAATTTTGGTCGATATTGAGATTTATTGATTTATTGTTATTGTCAAATTTTCTCAATCTTTCCCCTTTATATTTACCTTAATGTAATTTTAAAGTAAGCCTTTGGGCCATCTAGGACCTGTCACCTGATCTCAAAAATCTCATTAGTCTTAATCTTTTTTTCAAATATGCAAATCCGGTTTTGACTAATGGTTAAGGTTTTATTCTCTAAGTATCATAATAATAAGTAAGTCAACGTACTAAGGACAAAATCATTTCAAATTAATTGGGTTCGCCTAGTTACTAATTATATGGATCAAGTTTTTTCATTGCGTTCAATTTAATGCAAATAAGTAAGGGGTAAATTACACCAATGGTCATCCAACTTTATAATTGACAACACTCAGTCGCTGAACTTACCTTTGTAATAATATAGTCACTCAACTCTTCAACTTGTAACACATCACCGAACTTTTATTAACTGCAATATGAAAGTCATTCTGTGGTTTTTTCATTTAGAGGTCGTGCAAAAATTTACACATGGCACCTAATGGCCTATTCTCTCACATAAAATTTAATGACTTAATTTGCGTGTAATGCTATTGGCGCCACATAAGCACTCTCACCGACCTCCAACCAAAAAGCCACACGAGTGACTTTTGTGTTACAAATTACAAATTTGAATGACATATTATTACAAACCTAAGTTTAGTGACTAAAGTGATGGAAATTATAAAATTGTTGGATCACCGTGCGAGTAATTTACCCTGTCCCCTTATAATGTGAAGTAAGATGGAAAAAAAAGGAGTTGAGAGGGACGCAACGTATAGTAGCAATTTATTAGGGGAAGGAACATGGCATCAGAGATTCTAAAAGAGATGAGCAGTATGTGAGGGAAAAGCACAGAACACTGCAGAGAGAGGTGTGTGCAACCAGGAACAGTTGATACATGACACCTTGGCTTGGCTTGGCTTACACACACCTCTCTCTCTCTCTCTCTCTCTCTACTTTCCTTTCTTTTATGTGTCCTTTGAGCTCAGCTACTCTGCTGTACTACTACTACTACTACTCTCTGCAAGTTGATGTTCCACTCAGTGACCCACACCATGCACACTTGCTTTGAATTTCTGTCCTTGCCTTTCCTTTTCCTTTTACTATTTCTACCCAGTTCGGTTAAAAGTGGAAGAGTGATGAGGGACAATGATTTCTTTCTTTTTTTTTCTATTTCTGCTAAAAAATTAGATTTTTTTTTTTTCATTAGTGATTACGTGTTTCTGGTCTCTTGGAAATCAAAATTTTTTTGATGAGATGGATGATTCATCATTTGTTAAAAGATAAGGTAGATAAATATGTTTTGAGTTATACTCCAGTTAAATAATAATAGTAAAAAAACCAATCTAGGTAAGACTCATCTTCAACATTTTACGGACCATATATACTAATGTTACCTAGATAGGACACACATATACGACACGTACATGTGTGCGTTTAGGGATGTAAGTGGAGCAAAGAATCTCCGTGGAGGACTGAAAATCTCCATAACGGGAATGAGTACAAAGAGTTTAAATAGGGATGGAGGCAGGGATGAGGAGAAAATCTCAAACCCGCGCGGGTATGGGTATGTGGATGAGAAAAAAATATATCCGCGAGGATCTCCATGAGGAATCTCCATTGGTAATTTCTACTGGGATTCCGCGGGTATCCCCATTGGAGGATATCAACGGAGATCCCTATATATCAATTTTATATATGAATACATGCATATCATATGATATATTATATATAGGTATATATATTAATATTTCATAGTATCCACCCAAAACACTAGTGATACCATATAACAAACAAATTTTAATGAGATTTATAATTTTAACTTAATTAGTTAAATAAATAAAATATTTTTATTACCAAACTACATTAATAATTGTTTGCAATTATATTTACATATTACAACACCTTATTTTACAAGTTACCAAACTACACTAACTGTATGTGTATGCTAGCAATAAACGTACGTATGGTATGTGTATAAATACCATTTAAAAATATCAATACATAAATACATATGTATGTGTCTTTAACACATTACTTTAAAAAAAAAAAAGTAAGGAGAAATATTTTCCCGCGGAAATTCCCCGTGGAGATCTTCAATGAGGAAAAAATTTCCTTATAGAGATTTCTCATCCTTGCGGAGATTAGACGGATACGGGATAGAGATGAAAATTCATCCCCGAATGGAGATAGGTACGAGAATGGGGGAATGAATTCTTAAATGAGGATGAGGATGGAGATTGGATCCTTGTACCTTACCCTCCTCATTTGCACCTCTATGCACGTTGCTTCTGTGCATCTTGGGATGCGTGCGCGCAAACATATTGGTGGAAATCAAAGGACTCGTATACGTGCGTGTCATATCAGGTAACGTTAGCATTTTCCTTTCTTTTCAACATTTGAATTTTTATAACCAATTAAGTGGGTACTTGAGTGAGAGAGAGCCTTTAGATTATTGGTTGTACACTTGTAGTTGAAGAATTAACACAAGGGCTAATCCGTCATTTCGAGCAACGCAAATGGCTCTCTCCCGCCATATTTTGCTATGATAAGCAGTCCGTGAGTCCCCTGACTATGCAATGTGACTACAAATCAGACCTACAAAGGCATTGGAAGGACGATAATGCCCTTGCTTAAACATGTACTACTATGATTCTGTCATCTAAGTTGGACATATGGGACACCTGTGAATATGGAAGTGAGTCCAGTGACTGCTGCGCCTTTTCTTATTTGGTGCTTTTAATGAGAAAAATTATATGCATGCATGTATCAATACTACATTGACGTTCTAATTAAAGTCACATGGTTAAAGTCACTCTTCTATTTGAAAAAAAAAAAAAACCCTAATTCATACTATAATATGTGCACTCATATCTCAAAATATATATGTTGTGATGCATTACCTTGTTGTATGACTTTAGTGTGTGCAAAAAGTATCATTGTTCTATCATTTTCTTGAGCTAACATTATTTTGTCATTATTTCATATAAAAGGAACATCTTTTTTTTTGTTCTTTTCAAACTAATAATTGAGTCAATGAAACTCACGTCTTCATCAACATGTTTTTTTTTTGGTTTCCCACGTAGTTTAGCAAGCCCAATGCCACTTGGAGCGCATAAATGAGTTTTCATTTATAACAAGTTTGTTCTATTTTAGTTGATATGGATATATTTAAACAACTGGTGCGGAGTTAAATGATTAGGAGTTTTCCTCTTCAAAGAAAAAGTTAGAAATCGTCAATGTTTCTCAATCTAAAATCTCTAGTTCGATCAAATTAATAAATAATATTTCACTAAGAGAAAAAAAAAATCGTTCTTAATTAGAGGCCCCGGTTCTCTTAGGAGAACTAACCAAACTAATCTAACTCGAACTTCAATTTTGTTTTGATAAGGAATGAGACTTTATTCTACTATAGCCAAAGTATTGATATGTAAATGACGGGAAACAATGTGTTTTCTATACAATAAAGTCGAAAAAAAAAACCTCTACCACTAAAATATGAGAAAAACGCGTCGTCCCTATGAAAGATACCTCCAAGTCCCCATTGTAGAATCGAGCCAACATTATAGACTATTCCCAAAATGGTGTAGTGTTACCGCCGAACTCGAACCTCAATTGAGCATCCAAACTAAAACAAAATTGCTTTTTTCAAGTGTATATATTATATTATATTTCGATATTGGGGGCGACCAAAGTTAACATGAGATGCATTAATTAGGAGGGATTTGAATGGTTTGGAAAGCTCACCATCGGTTGCACTTAATCGAAGCAATGGAAAAGTTTGATCCATTTAAATTTGGGATTTGGCTATGTTGTTGTTGTTGTAGTATATATTATATTATATTATGATTCTTAAAATAACAAATTTGTAGGCAATCTTAATTCTATAGGACTCAAATAAAGGAAAAAGCTAATGTTTAAATGTCAAAAAACCCTAAAACCTAAACTTATTTTGCATGAAAGGCAAAATTAGTTACACTTTTCTGCAAAATGTGAGAAAGAAATATATTCATATATAGAAATCAACAAAGAAAAAGCCCAACACAACCACGTACTGCTGCAACAATTGCAGAAAACTCCTCTCCATGATCTCTCCTTAATTTTTTTTTTCTTCAATCAATGCTGCCCACCAAAATAATGACAAATCTAATCACAAAAATAAAATAACACAAATCAAACTATATTACATATATATAAGTTGCTACAGCACTGCCCATGCACTTAAAATGTTAATAATCAACGCAATGAATGATAATAACAATGTGGAGAGACCAAATTGTTTATGATGAGCCTCAGATTTCTTCAATGGCTTGATCACAGAACCTGTTGTTGAAGACCTGTTGTTGTTGTTGTTGCTCCCACAAACATCCACACCAATCTTCACCCCCTCAAGAGCTTGAGACCCATCTAAGCAAAGCCCAAGATTGTCATTCAAATCAAGATTCCTTCCTAATCTTGTACAAAACTCTGCATTGAAAGGGACAACTCCACTCAACATGTTCTTGCTCAAATTCAAGTGGTACAAGTGAGAGAGATTGCTCAAGCCAGGTGGGATTGGACCAGTGAGCCTGTTGTTCTGTAGAGAGAGAGTTGTGAGGTTCTGAAGCTGAGTGAAGCTTTGTGGGATTGTGCCAGAGTACCCTGAATTTGCAAGTCTCAGCTCTTGAAGCCTCAACAGTCTACCAAACTCATAAGGCAAGGGAATGAACATTGGGTTGTCATCCATTAAGAAGTATTGCAAATTGTGCAGCTTTGACACCCCTTTTGGGAACTGCCCTTGAAGCCTATTGTTGCTTAGAGCCACAAAAACAAGAGAATTCAAGGCTTCGACGGTGTCCGGGACCGGCCCGGTGAGCTGGTTTGAGCTTAGATCAAGTTTTTGGAGAAGACCCAGTTGGCCAATTGTGGGGGGGATCATGCCTGTTAAGGAATTGTAGCTGAGATCAAGTCCTACTAAGTTTCTAAGCATGCCAACTTGGTTGGGTACAGAGCCAGTGAACAAGTTATAGCTCAAATCAAGGTGGATTAGTGATGATAAGGTGAAGATTTGAAGTGGGATTTTGCCACTTATTTTGTTTTGTGACAATGTAAGGATTTGGAGGGACTTGAGAGAGGAGATTTGAGGGGGGATTTGGCCTGTGAGGGATGGATTTGATCTTAGACTAAGTTGTTGGAGTGTAGAAGAAGAGGAGATGGTGAAGGGTAGTGAAATGGTGGTCTTTGTGGCGGTGAAGCAGTGAAGGAAAAAGAAGGATTGGAGGAATGGGAGGTCAAAGATTTGTGAAGGAAATGTGGATGTTTTTTTGCAAGTTGGATTTGGGGGGGAACCAAAATCAAGCCTTGAGACATGGAGGTGATTGTCTTTGCCTTGCTTGCACTCTAGGCCAATCCATGGAGTCTTGCATGGGCTTGGATAGGCGAGTCTCCAGTTCTTGTCTGATGAAACCATGTCCATCACCTTGAACAATGTCTCCATCTCAAAAGGGTCCATGTTGTTGGTGTTGGTGTTGTTGTTGTTGTTGTAGTTGGTGAAGTTTTGAGAAGTGTTGTTGTTGTTGTTGTTGTTTGAGGGGTGGTGTTGTTTCTTTTGGTGTGAGAAGGGCAGAGTGGATGAGAGGAGTGTGAGAAGGAGAACGAGTGTGGTTGTGAGAGAGGGGCACATGGTGGTGTGGAGAGTGTAGTGGTTTTGAGGTTGTGGAGGTGGTGGTGGTGGTGGTTTTGTTCTCCTTTTGTTGGAGATGTGAAGGGATGGAGATTGGTCATGAGAGATGAGAAAGGGTGAGATGAATAATGTTGAGCTAGCTTTGAAGTTGTGTTGGGGGAGAGGAGTTGTGGGAGAAGTGATTGAAAAGATGGTGGGGTCTTCACATTGAGTGAGAATTTGAAGACCATGTAAGTCAGGACAGATTGAAGGGGTAGAGAGAGGGAAAAAAAAAATGTGTTGGAACTATTAGGGCATTTCTAAAGTTAAGAGGTATGCATGTATGGTGTACTCAATAGAGACATCATCAACATTAACATACGCGTGAATCCTACCAAAAAACTTAGGGAAATGATATTCTCCAACACCCTAATGTTACATTTTTTTTAGGTTCTTTTCGGACTAGTTAATTGATTTTGTCGTCGTAATATTCTTGAATTGATTACGATAAAAAAAAAATTTATAGGACTGCAATTAGATCAATTATGCTTTATGAAAGTGAATGTTAGGCAGTAAAATAACAAGAACTACATAAAATTAATGTAACAGAAATGACAACACTTAGATGGATGTGTGGTAAAACTCATAAAGATAAAATAATAAATATAGAAATTCGAAGATAAGTAAGAGTGCGTCAATTGACACAAAGATTAAGAAATGGTGATTGCGATGATTTGATCACCTATTAGGACGAGCCTGGGATTGGTCGAAATAACGATCTATAAATGCCCCTATTAAGAAATTTGACTCAATAGAAATTAAAAAAATTCAACAAGGTATGGATACATCACAGTTAATTTAATTACGATGCATTAATTAAAAGAGATTTAAATAATTTAAAAATGAAAGAATTTAATTCATGCAGCGGATACCAATTAAGTTAGGACTGAGCCTAGATTGGTCAGACTCCAAGATTATAACACCACGTGGAGAGAGCAAGTGAATGGGAGTTGTTTAACGTGTATAATACCAGGACATACAACAATCTCCTTCTTGTTTGTGCAGAGAGAGATTCCCCAACTCCGCTGTGAATCCGCACAAATTACCACAAAGAGATTAGTAGGTGATCTGGTGGTGAAGGGCGCCGTGTAAGTTGGTGGATTCGAGGACTGACTACTCCTTGATCAGTCAAATCATGAATACTGATGCTGTGAGCACGTGTGGCTATTAATTTCTAGCCATTTATTCAATTCTCTACTCTCTTGACTGGTCCGACATGTCAGTCAAGTGTTTCACAGGTTCTGCTTTTGAACATGACCTCCACTGCCTCAAGATACGAGCTCCGTGGCATGCTAAGATATATATTTTCAATGTTTTATCAAGGCATGCATCTTGTCACTTTACTTAAAATTAGCATACCTAGAAAGATAGATCATTCCCTCAAAACAGAAAAAAAGATAGATCATGCATAGATGGGGTGAGTGAGACTTTGTATAATATTAATAGGTGGTCATGTCTTATTATTTTTAATATTTATTTATTTGTTTTCACTTTTTTATGAAGATGCAATATAGAGTAATACTAAAATTATTAATAGTTAGTGTATTATCGAGTAGTTTTGAGGTTACTCAAACATTATGGACCAGTTGTGGTTTGATTTGCATTGTTAACTCGACTCTTTAAGTAGTGGTAACCTTAATACGTACGTGGCCTGTTTGGTTCATAGGATATGGTGGGATAAGTGGTGGTACTAAATAATACTGGTGTTTCGGCTCGAGTATAAAATTGTTTATAGGATTATTTTAACCCACATGATTGTGATAATTTAAAACCATAAATTCAATAGTATAGTATTATTTTATCCTAATCTTGATGACTTTCAAATGACCAAAATACCCTCATCATAGACACCCAAATCACACATTCATTTACTATTCTCGACTCTCCAACACCAAAAAACCTATGGTTGTGACATTAGTATATCGATGTAGCACTATAGTTACCGTCCGCGCGTGAATCAAATCAACAGATTGTTTCGATAATCATGAATCAACACTATCCATCGATGACATATTTAGTACTACTAAATATTTGTTCAAACTTCAACTGCATTTATTAATTATATCGCGCAATCCTACGAGACCCACCATTATAGCCGACGAGTTCACTTTGAATTTTCTTTACTCTTCATGAATTTTGCTCACTTAATTTGATGGGAAATGTGATGATTCAAGTTACATTTGGTTTGCTTAATGAATGAATTTATTATGTTTATGTTTCTGAATGACTTTGTTTATGTGTCGTTGTAATTGCTTTGATATGTATATTTGGCTTTGTAAGCTTGTCAAGGATGTGGGAATGAGTTTGTAGATATAAAATGACACTTTAGTAACTTTACCTATTGAAATTAGGTTTAATCTCATCTTTTATACCCCCAACCGAACAAGTCCCACTAATGGGACTAATACCCAAACTATAATATAATCCCAGTGTAAAATAATTATATTATACATGTGAACCGAACGGGCTAATGGAGTTTCGTATATAGAGAGAGCCAAAGCCCCCCATGAGCTAACTAAGACTTTTACAGAGTAGTCAGTTAGTTCAACTATCGGATGATTCACACAAATAATAATAATAATAATAATAATAATAATAATAATAATAATAACAACAACAATAATAATAATTGTCATACAATCCATGCATGTCATCAATTTACTACAAAAGTTGGACATGTGGTAAAATATGAAAAAAAGAAGAAGGAATTATTGGGGTAATTAACGAGAGTGTCCGGGATAAAATTACTTGAAAAAAAATGCATGCAAAATTTGCTAAAATTAAATAGCACAATGACAGAAGCCACTTGATGGGACAAGAGAAAAAAGCTTTTTAAATGTTAGTTTGTTAAGAAATTAATCTGTTCAGAAAAAAGATTGTTTGGTACAAAATAGTAAAACAAAATAATTAAATGAAATACAGTAAAATTTTAAAACCAAAAATGACATCAATGATCAGATGGAGCTAAGTGCCTAACTTTTAAGAAAAATAATAAATATTTTGATAGAAAAAGAAAAATAATAAATATGTATGTGCATTTACAAAAGCGAAATTAACTGACCTTCTTTTTCAACATGTTTTGGACATTAGTTAAATAATAGGCGTGCTCACCTTTTTGAGAATCCGAGTCGTCTTGTGCAGAAATTTGGTTGTGATTTTTTGATCCTTCCGTTCGATGACTGCTAACTAGCGATTGGGTGTAAATAGACTTGTTCACTGGGCAAGTTTGGGCTGGCTCGGGTCGAGCCTAGTCACGCTCGGGGTTTAAAGTCCTTGCTTAGGCTCATCAAAGCCCACTCAAGTTAAGGATTTTTGACATATTTTTTATATTTTAATAATAAAAGAAATTTAATAAATGTTGAAAAATAAATGTGAATTAGTAGTTGGCCTAGTGGTATAAAGTTGTACTATGATTCAGTTTATAGTTAGTTTGCCTTCCTTAGTTGGTCCATCTTTATTGCGGTACATCTTCCTCAACGGTTGTGCGTGGTTTTTGTGCGGCAACTGGTTTGTTCTTTTCAATTTTTCATTTTATAGTTAGTTTGTCTTCTCTAGTTGGAAGTTCTTGATTTTTCTTTTCCTCGTTGAGAAGTTTTAGAATTTCTTCTTCTTATTGGGAAGTTTTGTTATTCGTTATGTGGTTCTAGTGGTGTTTGCGTGTTGTAATATATTTCAACATTGTAGAGAGCAATATTTGATTGTCAAACTATTTCAATTTCACAACCGCATTTACAGCCAATTTAATGGAAATTCTTTTGAATAAATAAGATTAGCGCATCAATGTATGTTTCGAAAAAAAAAAACCTTGATTTTTAAAGTTCAAACTTCACTAAACGCAATTTTTTCAAACATTTATATTAAAAACTTATTTTTAAATATTCGATGGGTGGGCCAGGCCAATTTGGGCTTGCACATACATACCTAAACTCATCCCAAATAAAAATAAGCTTAGGCGGGTCGGACGGGGTACCCAAACTCATGAACAAGTCTAGGTGTAAATAATAAACTATAATTTTCTAATGAGTGACACGTCAACCAAGTCACAGTTCCAATTCAGTTAGAGTCGTCTACGTCCTAATCTAAAGTCAAAAAAAGAAAACAGGAAAAAGATGAATTACACAAAAAAAAAAACTTGATAAATCTTATAGCTAGAATTGATACAGTGTATTTCTTTGGCACATATATATCTACCTATCAACTTATATATTAAAAGCACGAAAAATAAAAGATTCATTCGTCACTTGAATTATCTTTTTCACTTTTTAATTACTTATTAAATAACCACTTTCTTTTTTAATAGTTTATTTCACGTTTAACTTAACCAATTACCTATCGAATAGGTGATTACCTATTAAATATTCCATTCTAACAATTTCTTTTACGTTTAACTTAACCAATTACCTATTAAATAGGCCCATTCCGATTTCTTTTTAAATCTTTTTTAAATTACTTTATTAACTTTTAATAACATGCTGCGCAATTCACTAACCAAGTAGTGTACTTAATTTCAATTAAGACAATTATATCATATAACAACACAAATATCATTATGTTTGATGGAACTTGAGTATATCATATTTTGTTTTATATATATATATATATATATATCATATATCATATATATAAAAGCACGAATAACAAATTTTTGAGTGGTAACGAAATTTACTTCTTTGCCCATATATATATATATATATATATATATATATTACTTCTTTCCCTATATATATATATATATCATATATATAAAATCAACTATATATCTATCTACATACGCTACCTCTTCAACGTCTTGAACACTGTCTCTTCAAATCGATCAACAACTCAATGACTCTCCTACCTCTTCAAATCGATCAACAACTCAACTGATCAACGACTTTCCTTCCTCTTCAAATTATTTATTCCCAGCCTTCCTTCATCGACTCATTCGTTGCTTTCCTTTGCTCTTCGATTCAAATGTGAGTTAATCCACCTTTCTTCTCCAATTTTTTTTTTTTTCCGGAGAGGTTCGATTCAAAGGTGAGTTAATCATCTGGTCTATATGGTTCAATTTGATTCATGGTTTTTGAAAGAAATTTGGGTCTAATCCACCTTTGATTCAATGTTGAATTTAACACAAAAGCTCTCTTTCATCTGGTCTATATGGTTCAATTTGATTCATAGTTTTTAAAATAATACCTTGGAAGCTAATATGATCAACCCCTATTTCATTGTATGGTTATTAGAATTCATGGGATACATATATGTTTGGCTATTTGTAGTGAGCGATTTGTTCAAGACAATAAGCCGAAACTGAATTGGGCTTTAAGATCTTGAATACTAGGTGTTTGTTGAAATGCCAAAATAATCTCCATCTTCTTCCTTTATATAAGAAATATATAGATGTTTGATTTGTCTGTCTTTTTACAAGTTGGAATTAAAAAATTGCATCTTTTATATTAGCATACTTGGAAAAAAAAGGGCATGAAGTAATTTGAATCTTTGTTTGTTGAACTTGTTGTGTTGTTGGTGACGAACTAATCTCTTGGTTCATTAATTCCTACACAAATGAATGTAAAGTTTTTGTGCACATTTGAGATAAATGAAAGCCTCCAATAAAAGCATGTAGGAAGTGGAAAGTAAACAATGAAATTCTTGTGTCTTTTTATCTATATCGAACTTGCGGTCGATATTTTTTTATTTTTTCTGCTAAATTATGTCTTTTATGTCTTGTTGAACAAGCTCTTCGAAGTAATCTTTGTGATACATAATTTATGGTGCATAATTCTTTTGAGAGGTCACAACCACAATACATGCTAATCCTATTATAACTTGGAACTGAAGTTGAACTAAAAACACAAACTGTCTCCAAATTATATTTTCAATAATTGTGGTTTATCATATTATAATTTGATATCGAGGAGCAAAGCCTATTGCATTTGCTCGATTATGAAACATTATGATGTATGTTCGACACTCTCGTATGCATACACTATTTGATTGCAGTTTTCAACCAATCATTTAATTTCCATATGTGCAGAAATACCATCTTAATTCATAGTTAAGATGAAATGATGGACCATCTTAGTTTTACAATTATGCTTGTCTACCATCTTAATTTTACAATTATGACTGACACGTTCTTCTGTGGTTTTATGTTTCAGTTAATTTCCTCAAAGTAGGTCTTGACAATAAAGCGAATAAATGAATAATAAAATAAGAATAATCTGTAACATCAATTGAAGTATAATGAGAGAGCCCCTTATTGAGGCAGTTGTCATCCCTCTTTCCATTTTTTCTAGATTATTCTCGAGGTATCCTGGGATTTGCCCCGGCCAATTTTGGACTCGAGGAATGTAGGACTACAATAATTTGCAAGAGTTTTAAAGCTTTTCCATTCCTAGAGTTCTCATCCATCTTTCTACCCGATTTATATTTTGAAAATGTGTTCGTAAGCAATTCTTCTTAGTAATCTGACTTCGAAAAACTCGTGATAAATCCTTTTTAATAGGTAATATGAACTTGAACTTGTAATTTGCTCTTTATATAGAACTACTTCCATTTGGTGAAGTTTTAAAGATCTAATTAAGTTTTAATGTATTTAAGTTTTAAAGATCTAATTAAGTTTTAATGTATTTAAGTTTTAAATGTCTAATTAAGGTAAAGTTACACATAAGAAGTTCAATCCTCCAATGGGTGGCTTAAACTACTTGCATTTGGTGGCGGTAGTTATAACTTAATATCAGAAAATTGAAAGAGTTTATTCTAGATTGAGTTAACTCATAAATAATAACTCCATAATCTTTTGTTTTGATAAGAAGCCAACTTAATTAGATACAACACACTTGACTCCAAAATGAGTCAACCCCCAACCTTTCCTTTGACATTTGCCTCAATATTAATTCATCTAATTAGAGATGCTTTGGCATAACTCTCTAATCTTTCATTCTTGCTTTCCACTTTATTCATCAAACAAGTCCAATTTGTAAAGTTTGCCATCTTTCAAATTTTAGGCTACTGTTTCTTTTTTATTTTCTAGAACAAATAATTAAACACTATAAAAATTAACAATACATATTTGCGAGTTGATCAAAAGTCTATTGTATAGTTATATTTTTTTTCAAAAGAAGATATTTGCGAGTCGTGTGCTAATCTATTGGAAGACTAGGGAGGACTAACAGCCAAAAGTCATTAACCTCAGAGCTAAATATTGATTTATAGGTCTTTTTTTTTCAAAAAAAAGATAGTTAGATGAGCGGTTCATGTCGTCTGTATATTTCATGTAATGTTTAACAATGTTTATAGTATATGTGTCCACAATTGTGAAGTTAATTTTGTCACGTCTTTTGCTTTGATATTTCGTTTATATGGATCCTTTTTTTCTTTCTATTTTTTTTCTTTGCTAAATGATGCTTATTGAATTGCATTTCTACTTCTTACGTATTCAAATTATGTACGTTTGGATTTTATATTACATAGTTTGTTCAAACTCATACATATTATTTAAATTAAATTTTATATTTAGTTGCATATTAAATTAACATTATTTATTTTTTTAATTACTACTCTAATGTTTGTTTCATTGGATTGTAGTTTAACAATCTCATCTAAAAATTCATTAAGTATATATAACCATTTTACCTTGCATTAGCGAGTTACCATGGTTAAAAACTTAGGAGTTATCAACAATAGTGAATACGCTGTAAGAAAAGCAATAAATACTAATCGTAGGGAGGTGGATAATTTGAAACGTAAATTTGCAATGGAGGAAGAAAAAGAAATGAAGCGGGCTCGCCAAAGACAACTAAGGAGTGAAAAGAAAGAGTTGAATGATCACAGTATGGATTTGAAACTTCATAAAATATTCTATGAAATATTGAGTAGGGTAAATGCTATGAAGCAAAATGAATGATTTTAATTAATAATTTAGAAATTAAGTTGCCTTCATTTATTTTTTTATGTATAGGTCCCCAGAATGCAAAACCACGTTATGTCGCTATGGGATGTTGCAAGTTCAGCAGATGTGTTACCGTCGGTAAACTTTTGTCGAAATTGTAGTGCGAAGAGGTTTTTCATGAATCTAATAGTTTCAGTTGTTCAAATGGTCAAGTAACCCTCGTTCCTAATGTTGTCCCTGAAGAAATGTTCGACCTATTCACTTCAAACACTGAAGTGACACGTGAGTTTTTTATGTACATCCGTACTTATAACACCAATTTTGGTTTTACATCTTTTGGTGTAAAGTGCGAGAGAGAGTATGCCAAAAGTAATGTGGGTGTATATACATTTAGAGTGCAGGGCCAAATTCATCATTTTATAAATAATTTACTTCCTGACAAGGAGCATCCTTCTTTTTTGCAACTGTACTTTTATGATACTAATCATGAAGTGCAAAACCGAATGCATTGCTCTGATAGGATGAAAGAGACAATTTTGGCAAGGTTAATTAGTATGCTTGCGAAAAATCCATATGCAAGTTTTTTCCGCACTTTACAAAATAAGGAAGATTTAGAAGATCATGTTGTTCAATTAGTTTCAAGTGTTAGTCGCCTTCTACTTATTGTTTTTCATGTTTTCTATTAATTGTAGTGGTGCTTTTCAATTTTGGTTGATTAACTATAAATCAATTCCCACGAGCGAAGCGAGCGGGTCAATCGTGCGTAGCACGTCTTGAAACTAGTATATATATATATATGTTTTGAAAGTTTCACAACATATTTCCCCCAAATGAAGGTTGTTGAAGTTTTCGTACATGAATCTACCACCAACAAAACATCAAAAGTCTTCTGTCATTGAGTAAGTCATGGATATTTCTTTTAGCCAGTTACACAAGATGCATAGTAGCGGAGTCAGAATTTCAAGCTCCCTTAATCAGGCTAGACCAATAGCAGCCTACGTATTACTTTAACTATAACAAAAATGATCTTTTACAACACTTGATAATGTTGTTATACAATAAGTTGTTAAAATTTATCAAATCTTAAATTAACATATAACTAAATATTATTTATGACAAAAAATAATAATTAATGATTTATTAAATATTATAAAATAAAGAACTTCATTAAATCTATAAATCATTACATATTCATTTTTTAATCATAGATAATTTGTTGCATATTGATTACATATTAAATAAGTTTTAACAACGCAGAGTATGAAAACATTTTTTGATGTTATAATTTTTTTTTAATGTAATGTTTGAGGGGTGGGCTAGTCTACGTAATTTTAATTTTTTTTTTACTAATCTACTATGTATATAAGGGGTTACACCAAAGTGTCTTGGGCTACAGTATGAAGTAGCTTTGTATAAGATTGTTTCAACGTATCAAAACAGAGAGATGAGTTAATTTTGACATATGAACACATGCTAATTATTAATCGACTGAGATTTGTTCATATTTTTTTTAGATCTATATCATCAATAAAAAATACCAAACATACTATCCTTTCCACCAAGTTAAGTCAAGTGGCTCCATTTTCGATTGAAAACGTCACAACTAATTTCTTTGAAGGAGATGGGAAGCAGCGGAGGGATTGTGATGAGCCCTAAAAAGAAAATTAAACAATCAACTTGACAAAACTTAATTCAATTGAACAGATTGATATTTGAATCTTAGCAAAAGATACAAATGTGGAAAACTAACGTTGCAGAAAGTGCTTAGGCTTGGATATGAATGACTTTCATAAAAAGAAAAACAAATGTGGAATTGTGCAACCTATCTAACACGCTAATTTGTGTTCATCTTGTTTCATTTTAGTTAGATTCTCACCCTATTTCACCACATAATACACACCCACACACATATATAACAGGAATAATCAATCTTTCAACCGTCACTTGAATTTACTATTCTACCCTTAATTAAGGGTCTTCCCGCTATTAAATCTAATTAGTTGTCAAAAAAGTCAAAATAAAAATGTAGTATACTTTTTGAAATATAAAAATTAATTATTATATTAATTAAATTCTCGCGAATGGGTTCAAGTGTGCGTAGCACGCTCTAGAAACTAGTACTAGAATGACACCCCAAAAATACGTCGGAGACGTGTTGCGCGGGCCCGTGTTCTTGAGAGCTATCCATGCGCGCCTCGGGATACACACCGCGTGTATTATGCACATAAACTATTTGTGCATGCCCATTTTTCACGTGGGCCTGCATGCCACGTTACCTGAGTGTGACTTTGAAGTGTCATTGTAGCCATCTTTCGGAAAATGCTACAATGATGTTGCCAAAGTGGCATTAGGTGACATGGCGCTCGGGCTTGCATCCTTGAGAGCCATCCGTGCGTGCCTCATTCACACCCCGTGTGTTATGCACATGGAACAATTTTGTGCACTCTCACTCTACAAGAACATGGTGGAATAGCATCAAAAAATTGTGACAGACAGAATCTGTTACTAAACAACAACAAATCAGCAACAGTTCTGCATCAGACAGTCCGTTTGACTCGGTTGACCCAAAAGCAACAATTCAGTGACATATTTGTGACAAAAATTGTTACAAATTGTATGTTGTCACAGATCTGTCGCTGATTTCTCCCGCCATACATTTCCCGCCAAGGTTGTGACGATGACGGATCGGCGACATAAATCAAGTATGTCGCGATCGTAGCAAAGTAAAAAAAAAAAAAAAATGAGGGTGAAAGATCTTCTACATATCGGCGACATACTTGATTATGTCGTTGATTTAGTACGATCAGCGACATAACAAAGTTCGTCGATCTCTGCGACAGATCGACAACAGACAATCGATGATGACTTGATATGTCGCTGATCTGTCGCAACATAAAATTTTATTTTACTCCCTCTCTTATCCTAGCGACCACTCCCTCTCCTCTCACGTGCTCTCTCTTTCTCCCTTCTCAAACCAATCCCACTCTCTTATTCTCTCTCTACCCGAAAACAACTCCTCCATCTCTCATTTTCTTTTTACTCTCCTCCACCACTCACAACTCTCATCACTCACCCCTCTCGGCCTCCTTGCGGCTCTAGCGGCCACCGTCGCCGATGACGCCCCTCCACCACTCTCGGCTCCTCTCTCGGCAACGGTGACCACCCCCACTCGGGCGACTCCTGGACCGAGGGAGGGGATCGGAGGAGTCGACAAGGCGTTGGTGGAGCAGTTTTTTGGCGGCGGCGAGGGAAGGGGACTGGTATTCGACGACGGCGGTGGTGTTGTCGAAAGAGCGCGGCGCGAGGCCGTGGCGGAGCGATTTTGGCGGCGGCGAAGGTGGGGGCCGGTATTCTTCGGGCGTTGACGTGGTGTTGTCGAAGGGGGCGTTTGGCGGTGGCGGCGGTGTTATTGAAGGGGCGTTGGCATTGCGGCAGAGGCGTTGGCGTAGTTGCGGGGTGATGTAGTGCGGGAGGAGGGCTCATCGGTGAGGAGGAGGTTGTGCGTTTGGTCGGGAGTCACGAGGACTCGGTGGTGTAGGGTTTTGTGTAGGAGGTGTCGATTTCATTGTTGAGTCGGCTTCATGGCAATTTTTGGGCTTTTGGGTTTGGTCTTTGGCGGGTTTGGGAGCTCATGCATCTCCTCCTTCTTCTCTTTCCTTTCGATTAAGGTGGCGTTTTTTCAGTTTGTTCAGTGTTGTTTGTTGAGATTTCTTTGTGTGAAATTTTGGGGGTTTTGGATTTTGTGTGTTCTTTATTTCCCCCTTTTTGTTTGGTTTGATTTTGTGGAGTTTGAAATGTTTGTTGTGAATGTGCAGGCATTTGATGCTTTTATTGGAGCTGATTTTCTTGGAAGATTCACAAGGTATGTTCAAAGGGTTTCAATAGATATTTTTTTTGGATGGTTTGTCATGAATTCCTAAATTATTGTAGGTTAATTCAACTTTTAGATTTTCTTGTACTTGAATTTACTCATTTTCTAATGCTCAGTTGTACTCTCAATGTGTTGGTTCTATTTGTTTTATATATGTGAAAATGTAATTTTGAAGGTTGTCCTAGTTTTATTCATTTTTAATTTATTGTTTTCTTCTTTTTTATTTTTTCCAATTTCTTCTTTTCATATTATCTTAGACTTATGTCCATATTTATGTTGCAGCCATGAGTTACCAGTGTGTCAATGCTAAGTTAATTCTTTTATAAGAACTCTGGTTGTTGCCATTAGTTTTGTTTTTAGCCATCATTTCAATTTCATTATTTAAAGTTTTAATTTTTTTCCAGTGAATGTTTTTCTTTTACTCATATTCGAAATTATTTATAAATGTAGGTTGTTTGCATCTTATGATTTGTTTTATGCTTCATCTAAGGATTTCAAACTTAAGTATTATTGATCCAAATTAAACTCTTCAGGTTAGTGAAGCCCAAGGTAGCAGGTTGAGAGACAGATTCCAACTTATTCACCTTGGCCTCATTGTACTAGGTGAGCTCAGATACATACACTATTTTATTGTGTTCATCTTTTTCTCTAATGTATTTTCGGACCTCGGAAGAAATTGAGAAAAAAATAATCTATTTATTCTAGGATCATGAAGATTTTCTTCTCCATATATGTAATGAGATTTCACTTCTATCAACGAGCTAACACATATAAACACCTACTTGTAAGGATTGTTAACGTATGTTAAATAATCTATTGGTCTTACGTTTTTATGCATGTTCCTAATTAACACGGGTTGGGTGCAAAAAAATGTTACCTCTCTTATCACCTTGGCCACCTCTTCTCTTGCAATACTTCCTTCCTCACCATCTCCTCCGCATCCCTTCACTCTATTTGCTTCCAACCCTACACCCAACTCCACCACCAATCTTGCATTCATTAGCTGATCAATGTGCATAGACATAGCTATAATGGGCACTCCAAACAAGGTTCCTCATGTATGTCTCTACATCTTTAACCAACCTCTTTTCAAGTATATTTGTATATTTTTTATGTTCTATTTCAATGTGTTGGGTTTCATTCAATAATTAATGTCATGAGAAGGACTTGGTCCATTTGTAATAGCCTATGTTCTTTCATTTACCTACCTTTCAATGTCTTCTATTCATGATTTTTCATGCGGTGGTAATTTTTGTGTGTGTGTATTGGCTAAGGGCTTGTCATTAACATTCTTTCTTCTAATTGTTCCTTTTTATTGATGTTATGTAGGACTTATGAACAAGGCTCCTCAGGTGTGTCTTTATTTCTCTTACCAATCTCTTTTCAACTACGTACATTTGTATATTTTTTTATTATTATTATTGCGTGCATAATGTTGCTCATTGAGTTAGTCACTTTAGTTATCTATGACAACGCCTATCTGACCTCCATATCACTTCACCATAGTTGTGGTACAAACATGTTAGAATTATTTTTCTTGGATTTGTTAAAAATAGTTTTATATTCTATTTCAATGTGTTGGGTTTCATTATACTTAAATGTCTTACTCATTAGATCATGATTTGAGCATTACATTCTATTTTTTTCTTGAATTTGTTAAAAATAGAGGGTATGTGAACATGTTTTTTTTATTTGTGCGTGAAGTTTTTTCTTTGGTTTTGGATGAGCAATATCCTATGTACATCATGGGTCTTTATCTCTATTTCTAATTCTAGAATTATATATATATATATATATATATATATATATTTTGTTGGTGACAGATGCTTGGTCTTGTATTATAATTACTCTTAGTAAATTATTCGGCGGCATTGCGCCATGCTACCACTTATTCTATACTTCTATTAACCTATAATTTCTAGCTTGATTAGCTACCCGATGAAATGGCACACTTCGAACCTAATATATCATGAGATGCATGGTCTTTTATTTAGTATGTCATTAGCTTAGCAATTTCTTAAAGTCAATGTTTGCTGATTTTTCATTGATTTTAGTCTTGTATCGAGATAGTGTGCTCTCTTGCTACTTGCTAATATATGAATTTTGCAGGCGCGGAGGGTGAAAAGAGCGATGCAGATCGAATTTGGGCAGTTGATTTTGTATCGATATAGTAACTCACACCATTAAGTTGGAACCTAATTTTATCTATATGATGCGAGTCGAATTTCGGAATTCATTAGTCAAGTTTATATATGTTACCCTTCATCCAAATAATGGCTTTCAGCCTTATTGTTTTTATAAAATAAATATTTGTATCTTTTAAATTGTTTTTGCAAATTTTGCTGCAGGACATTTCTTATTTTTACTTTTTACTGTTTTCAGAATTAATTAATTAAAAATTACTTTTTACTGGATCTCGATCAATAAATAACAACATATTTGTGACAAATACAACAATGATCTTGTTCAAGGCACAATCAGGTTATGTCTGTCATTCAGAACAACAACGAGTTGCGACGAACGCGTCTTTGTTGACTAGGCAAATCAGCGACATACATTGTCTGTTGCTAAATAGCAACATATTTGCAACAGACACGTCTTTGCTGACTAGACTTCGATCAGCAACAGATCCGTTTCTGTTGCTGTTCAGCGACAGACGTTTGTCACAAATCCGTCGCTGAACAGCAACAACAGAATATCAAATATGTCGCTGAGTTGCAACAACAATAAAGAGTTTAACAACAGCTACTATCTGTCGTTGATTTGTTGCAGAGTGGTTTAGCAACAGAACCGTACCAATTCAATATCAGATTAGTTTGTTGTTGATTTGATTTTTTTTTTGTAGTGTCATCATTTTCACGTGAGCCCGCACGCCACACCACCCCGGGTGACACCCCGGGTGACTTTGGGTGCTCTATTGTAGCATCTTCCTAACACAGTAACAGTAACAGTAACAATTTTCAAACACGCATGACCGTTGGTAAGGTATAGGACTGTACCGCTTGGTTGTGTGTTTTGAGGTCCCATGCTGTTAAATGAACTGAAAACATGTTGTGTTACTGTTACTGTGTCACGGCCGACAACATCAGCAGAGCGCGCGTGGTGGTTGATAGGTTTTTTGTTTCAAACCAACCCATACACACAACCACTCAAACCATCTCTCTCTCTTTCTCTCTCTAGACTTATTAATTTACAGCTGTAGTAGAAATTAAGAGAGGGAGTTATTGGTAGAATTTAACTCTGCATTGCTTGGCTTATCTATGATTCTAATTTGATTTCTTGGTTGTAGCCTTGTAGGGTCACAGCATATACGATTAAGGACCCACAACACATTCAATAAGCTTGAGAGTATTAGGTTTCGTACTTAATTTGCATTCAAACATACCTATCACTGCTTTTTCTTATGTCTCCCTAATGCATATCATTTTTGTATGGGTAGGTCCTAAAGTGGGAACATAGAAATTAATTAAAAAGCAAAAAGTGACATTAATTTTTTCACTTTTTAAGGACTAGGATTCTGTGGGTTCGAATATTCTTGCCTTTGCCATCTTGCTTATCGAGGATTTTGCAACTTTGTGGCACAATTGGGGCTTTTTCAAAAAGTGGGGTGAATTTAGTTTGTATTTCACAAAATAGTGAGGTTTACTTTTAAATTTCAAAAGTAAGGTATAACTCATTTTGAAAATGAGCTATTGATGATGAGGTGGCATGCATGGTGGTGAGGTGGTGGTGAGGTGGAAGACATTTGTATGGATAGCTCATTTTCAAAAGGAGCTATCTATACAAAATTATACACTCTATGAATAATTCTTTTTGAAAATGAGATATCTATACAAAATTTTTCGCCCTATGAACGACACGTGCATATGGAGATGGACGACCCGCATCACTCGCGTATCTCGAGGTAGACAACCAATGTAAACAACACGCACGCATATCGATGCGAATAACCCATGCAAACGTCACCCATGTATGCTGAGGTGGAGATTTCATGCAAATGTCAGGCACGCCTGTCGAGGTGGGCGACCCATGCAACCTCGTGCAACTCATACAAACGTCACTCACGTGTCTCGAGGTGGTAAAGCCAATGCAAACGTCACGCACGTATCTCCTGGTTGACAACATATGGAAACGCCACGCACGTATGTCGAGGTGAGCGAGCCATGCATCTTCGTGCAAACCATTCAAACGTCACACACATATCTCGAGGTGTGGACAACTCATGCAACCTCGCGCAATCCACGCAAACCATGCGAATGTGAAGCACGTATTTCGAGGTAGACAACCCATGCAACCTGGTGCAGTCCATGCAAACCATCCGAACGTCATGCACGTAACCCGAGGTGGGCAACTAATGCAAACGCCAGACACGTATCTCGAGGTGGACAATCCATGCAAACGTCATGCACGTATCTCGAGAGGACAACTCATGCACATCCACTACAGACCATGGACCCCATGCAAACGTCATGCACGTATCTCGAGGTGGACAATCCATGCAAACGTCGTGCACGTATCTCGATGGGACAACCCATGCATATCCACTACAGACCATGAACCCCATGCAAACGTCATGCACGTATCTCGAGGTGGACAATCCATGCAAACGTCATGCACGTATCTCGAGGTGGACAATCTATGCAAACGACATGCACGTATCTCGAGGCGCTATCTGTGTACCCCGAGTCCACGTGGCAAGTACACACAAATAGCGCATTCGAAAAATGCGATGTTTGTGTGTTCTTGCCACATCCACATCCACATGGGATGACCACGTGGACATCCCACGTGGATGTTTACACGAATAGCGTGTAAACACAGTCCACGTGGGATGTCCACGTAAGCCACAAAAATTTGCCCCAACTAATAGCGCCTTTTCAAAAGGCGATATACCATACTTTTTGAATAAAAAAAAACACACTTATTTTCCTCATTTAAACTAAAATATGTTGTACTTTTGTAATTTTTTCCGCACAATTGTGTAAGTTAAGGTGGTTAAGTTGCCAAAGCTAACTAGGTTCACATAGATTTCAAGTTTAATAAGCATTGTGGACTTTTGCCCCTATCAGGTGTGATGTAATGGTTTCGAATAGGTCCATAGTACTCTAACTAAGGCAGAGGTAACGAGTATGATTCGCAAGAACTACACTATTTCTCTTTCGACCTCTGGATTAGTAGTAAAGGCTCGCTCCTAACCCCATGAGATTAGTCGGTCCTTAATCAAGAAGGGCTGAGGCGGCTTGAACACCCACTGTAAAATAAATAAATAAATAAAGCAATGTTGACTCGAGTTCCACTCCTTTAATATTTTAATTGGTCCAACTCCTACTTTTTTTTTGAATCTTTATATTTATTTTTCTATCTTAATAAATTTTACCATATATCTATCAAAGTAACCTCATTTTTGTCACGCTCAGTTTCGTGTATGTATCATTTCTTTAGGAAGCAGCTAAACATACCTCAAAACTTACTTAACATACCATATAACTCAAGGATACCCAGGTTTTTGAATTCTAATTGCTAAACACACAAAATTCACAAAATACCTTCGCTCATCCCTTCACCATCACCCCAATACCCTTCAATCCTATCCATTTCTCGATTTTCACCATTGTAGAGCACTTATATTAGGTCGTAAGTACCGTAAGATTTTTTTTCGTCGAACAAGGTCGAATTTGGTCTCGTCGTGCCTTATAAGTTAAGAAGAGTTGCCCCCGAGTTTCAGACGCACATGACCGAGACCTCTTTAGAAGTTTCGGCTGACTCCCACCTAGACCTTTAAAGAGGTCTCAGTCGCCGCCCATCGAGACTGTAAATAGGTTTCAGTCTCGGTCTCGGTGGGAGACGACCTTAAGTGTTTGAAACTTGCGGGCGACAAGAACGATAAAAAAATTCAAAACTCTTAAAAAAAATACATGAAAATGACAAAATAGTGAATTTTGCTCAGAATCACTAGATATTCTCGATTCCGTCGACATTTTATGCCCACAATGCAAGATTCGAGCTCCGAATCGAAGCTCTAAATACAACAACACAAAAAACGACTCAAAAACAACAAAAACCTAAAAAAATACGAAAATTAAGAAGTGGGGAATGCACTCAAGAAGTCATATAGATGTTTCACTCAAATTTTGTCAAAGTTTGACCAAAAGTGAGGGGCTATTCGAGAGAAAGTCGATTGAGTGACTGGGTATAAGTGAGCAAGGTGAGCGCAAAGCAAAATCATTTCCATATGAAGAGGCAAAAGTGTCATTTCGCACAGGGGCAAAAACAAAAAATTTGCATTGAAATTCGTTGAGCGAATTTTGAGGTCCGTTTAGCAGCATCGATCAACATCCACTCAAATAGCCAAAACATTTATGGTGAGATAGATGAGACATCATTTATTAAAAGGCAATGTTTGAAGAAGTCTTGGTTTCTGACTGTCCTTGAAGTCCAAAAAAAAATCACTCAAATCAAGCATAGCTAACCTAACTACACTTTCTTTCTAGTTAAGAAATATTTTGTTCAAATATCGCACACGTCACATATTTGTACATAACAATAAGACATTATTGAAGAAAAAAAGAATTGGATAGAAACATAAAAAAATAAAAATAAAAATGCAAAGTATAAGAATCTAAAATGGACCTCTAGCTTTTAGACGGTTTTGCTGCCGTTTTGCTGCCGCTCTTCTAAGGTTCTTTGATAATCAAACGGTCGCGGCTATGTGCACCCCACAAATTGATTTGGGCAAACCACTTAATTTTTTTCTCTTCATTTCCCAAAATGCCTTTAATTCAAATGACACTTTTACTCTTTAAAAATTCCAAAATGACCCACATATCATCATCTTCTTCCCACCTTGTGCACCCCACACTAGTTTCCACACTTTGACCCCGACGACCGGCGACCCGAAGTTGCGCTTTCATTGCCACGAACATCGTAAGAGTCGATTTCTTCACTGTTAATCTTTGAAAACGTGGATTTGCAATGTTTTGTTATGCAATTAATGGTTCATGAAATGTTGGATTTGGGTTATTAGGGCATTGTTGCGTTGCTTTCTTTGGTGGATTTTAAGCATAAGTAATGGAGCAAAGACGTGTGGAGTGACGAACGTGCAAGATGGAGATGTATCGATTCATGTTTTTTGACCTTTTTAATGTTTCGGGTACACGTTGGTGCCCATAAATCGCACTGCCGTTCGGCCCTGCGGGACCGATTGGAAAGCATTTGTTCGGTCGGGAAAAACTGATTATGTAGATGTAGCTCGGTCAACACTGACCAATCAATATGCTTATGTTCGGTTAATTGCATTCGAACATACGTTGTTCAATCGGTACATTCTTAACGACCAAGCAAACATTTTTAGTTTGTTTGATTTTTTTGTGGTTTATGATTAAGGGTCTATTTTAATGGTTTTATTAACCATTTTGCAGGGAGATTCGTGTTCTACTTCATATGTTGACCACACATTGGAGTTCACTTCCAACGTCCCATTTGGAAGTAGGGCGGAGGCGGTTAAATGGGTTCAAAGTCGAGGCACTAGTATCGGGTTTGTAATAGTGACCAAGAGCTCTGATGCAGGGGGTGATGAGCGTCGTCAGGGAAGGGTAAAGATGGCGTGTGAGAGGTATGGTTCTTATAGGGGTGACGCACAACGAGTTGGAAAAATGAAAGTGAGTAACGCTGTGGTTAAGGAAAAAATTCCGATGGATGAGATAGGGGAGGTATTAAGGGGGACATATAGAGAGAAATGTGACACCAAAAAATGTGGTTGCCCATTTGAAATAAATATCAAGGAACATGTGGATCGCTTATGGCGTGTCACAGTGACGTGTGGGCGCCATAACCACGATATAGGGTCTTATATGGAGGGTCACTCATACGCTGGTCGGTTAGATCCGCAAGAGCACGTTGTGTTGGTACAAATGATGGAAGGAAATATTAAGCCGCGTGAAATTTTGGACACTTTAAAAAAAGGGATGCAACTAATTCATCGACAATGCGCACGATATACAATGTCAGACAAAAACACAGGTTGGAAGAGGTCGGATGGAGATCACAAATGCAACAAGTCATGCATTTGCTTGACACATATGGTTACCTGTCGTGACATAGAAAAAATGAGGAAACAGAAGTTGTTACAGACTTGTTTTGGGCTCATCCCGACTCCATCAAGTTATTGCGATGTTTCCCGCTAGTTTTATTTATGGATTGCACGTACAAGACCAACATATATCGCATGCCTTTACTTGAAATCATTGGTATGATGTTGACTGGGTTATCTTTCGTCGTGGGTTTTACGTTTATATTCGCAGAAAAAAAGATAACTACATTTGGGCTTTGGAGAATCTCAATAATCTCATGGATGGGTAGGGTAAACCTAATGTGATACTTACCAACAGGGAGTTGGGATTGATGAATGCAATTGAGTCGGTATTCCCCATGTCGACTCACATTCTATGTAATTGGCACATTAATCGGGGCGTGGCAGGAAACACAAATAAATATTTTGCACGTAATGAGGACTTCAACTTTTTCTTGAGTAGATGGAATGCCTTGACAAGTGCCACAACTGAAGTTTCCTTAAACACAAGAATAACTAATTTGGCCGCCGATTATTGTTATGTACTCGGGTTGTTTGAATATTTGATGTAAACATGGGTTAGAGGTTACAAAGAACGCATTGTAAAAGCATGGACATACAAGACATTGCATCTTGGACATGGTACGACCGACAGAGTTGAAAGTGCACACAATACTTTGAAAAAAACGTCTTGGACACTCGCAAGGGAACTTTGAGGATTTGTGGCGGGTTATCCATAGTATGGTAGAAAGCCAACATACGCAGATCAAGGTCTCTTTTGAGACGAGTTTGAATGTTGTGCAACATGTGTTTGGCGATACGTTGTACCGTATGTTGCAAGGATTTGTGTCGCAAGTATGCGTTAGAGCAAATTCGCAAAGAGGTGGAACGTGTTGAAAATGTTGGTACTGATCCAATTAGGTGTGGATGTGCATTGTGCAGGACATTTGGCCTTTCATGTGCCCACGAGATTGCCACATACCAACTCTCAGGCTCACCTATACTTCTAAACGATGTTCACGTACATTGGCAGAAATTGAGCATGAACCCCGAGCAAGCGGTCAATCGTATTGAATACAATTTCAAAGCTGAAATACAAAGGGTTATTGAGAGGTTTGAAAATGTCCACACCGAGGATTTGCGCATGCGTATTATGCAGCAACTTCGAGAGATTAGTTGTTCGTCATCGGCTCATTGGTGGTTCCAATTGAGAAATTAAAGACAAGGGGGAGAAATGTCTCACAAACGAGGAAGGGAAAAGTGTCACGTGAGGGTAAGAGGAGGAAGGTCATTAAGAAGCCATCACGAGTACGTCTTCATCCAGAATTGATACTCATTAACCCCAAAGTTCATAGAACTCGCACATGTTTGCATAATGCGTAGAGATGGTTTTCGCGGTGTTGCCCCTGAAGAATGGATGGATCACATTGAAAGGGTAGACGATGTTAGGAGAGATGACAATTGTGGTTACCGAGTAGTTGCACAAGGCCTTGGACATAATGAAGATGATGTATGGAAGCAAATCCACAATGATATGTATTGGGAGATTCATGGCTATCAAGATCTATGGCGCGGAATCCTCGGGGGAGATCACTATGACACGACTATACAAGACGTGCAGCATTACGACGACACCGCGGACGCTCCATTTCAAAAGTAGATGACAATGCCCGATATGGGACTTGTCATTGCTACATGTATAATGTCATTGTATTGTTCCTATCATCGAGTGGTATTATGACCTTCCTGCCACTCCGGGACGCACCACCATCTTCGCCAAGTGACAGAGTCGTAATTGGGATGACACACGTTAATGACAACCACTTTATGAGGGTAAGTTGCACTAATTTTTCTTGTGTTACCTATTTACTTGATTAATCACTCTTTGACATAATACCGAACTACCACACTTACGCAGATGTTATTCAAGGCTGATTCCCCTTTCCCACAATTGTATCCGGGATGGCGAAAACATATACAACCGAAGTCGATAGGATGAAGTGAAAACTTGAACATCAAACACCCACTGCAAGTGTTAAATTTTCAAGATGGGTCTCCCATCACAATAGACTTGGGCACACCTTGATTAGGTGTACATTATTTGCACAACACATCATATATTAATGTTTAGATGATGCCATCGTATCGGACTTGCAATAATTTTGTGCACATCCGGTACATGAAGTATAGTTATGTGTTGTTTATTAGTTTTTTGTATACTCTGATACATGAATGTATATGATGTTTTTGAATGGATGGAGTTATAGGTTTTGTGATTTTTCATTTGTTTTATGATATGTTCGGTCAACAACGACCGAGTAAAGTGATGCTAGTTATTTGTTGTTGATCGAACAAAATGTTTACTTGTACATAGTTGTTTGTTCGGTCAGACTTTGACGATGTAGTTCATTGATCGGTTATGTTACACCGAACTATGAAGTTCAAGTCGGTTTTGAAAGACCGAACAAAGTCATAAGAAATACTTCAATTTTTGTTCGGCAGTATATTACCGATTTGTTTTCAACTGCTTGGTACGAAGGAACCGAATCAGACACGGTAAGTCGGTTTACAATGACCAAACAATATCAAAACGACGTGCTCAAATGTTGGATCGGTCGTGCTCGACCGATCGTGACAACAGTACTCGGTGGCAACTCACCGAACAGACCATGAAATGACACATTTTGAATTTGATTAATTGCCTGTACTTTACTAATGCAAAAGAAACCAAATTCACAGCAAGCGGAAATACATTCTCATTTAAAATATTCGTAATAGCACAACAAAAGTCATTCACAATTGAAATTAAAAATTAGGCACGTCAATTTTAATATGCAAAATAGTACATAAAATTCAGTCAGTGGTTGACAAAAACATCCTAGAAGAAGGGTTTCAAGTCTTGCTCTTCTTGGCTTGGCTCCTCGAAGGTCCTACTCCCGTTTCTTCCGCGGTTGCCTTCCGTTTAGACGTTGGAGGTTGGGAATGAGTGTCAGCAGATGTCGTCGAACCCGACGTCACACTCGAACCAACTACAATGAGGTGCTTTAACACTTAGTCCGCCATCTTTAATGCGGAAGCCCTATTTCCAACTCCAGGCGGCAAGGCCTTCCAAGCCGTGACAACCTCCACATCCCGTCTTACCCGCTACACAAATAACAAATTACTAGAAATAGTAAGCGTGAATCAAATTAATTAATAAATTAATAGCAATGGTGGAATGCCTTGTCTAACTCACATCATATATGTCATCGCCGTCTTCCGTCTTAGCCTTGCTCCTTGATTGATTCTCAACTCATGGGTGGGAGGCGTCGATGTACCACCCCATGTAGTCCTCGTTCGCAGCCCATGGGACAGACGCCCGTTGTCCCCTTGATCGTGCAGACAGTACATGATCTTGCCATCTCTCCCACAGCTCGGCTTGGAAACCGTACTTCACCACATAGCTTGCAGCTACCTTCCCTCTCTGCGCTCGAGTAGGACTGTATGGTGAAGAGGGGATCCTTTGTACATGACCCAACTGCCGCAAAAATCTGTCTGGGTGATAAGGCTCGACAATGCCGAAAAACTTTATGGTCTCCGTATAGAAAGTCAGCTCCGTAATATCCTAATATGTCATCAAACTCGAGTACGGGTCCCGCGTAACCTGATAGACAAAATGGAAAAAACAAGGATCACACAAGTAAGCTAATACGTAAATCATACCAAAATAATTACGAATTTGTGCACCAAAGTAAAAGGTAACGTGAGTGCACACACCTTGTTCGACCGAGTACTATCAAGTGTTATGCGAAGTCGGTGTACATGATCTAAGTTCAGGCCCTGCTCAGACTTCACGATCCACCTTGACACATTGGGTTCGGGCGTGCTTCATACATAACCACATCAAAGTGGTCGTATACCAATCCCTGCAAAAGAGAAAACAAAGTAAGTCAGTCGAACTAAAATGAAAAAATAAAACATTCAACAACTTATGGTGAACGCACCTCTAGCAATGTCAGATACCTAGCAATCTGACATACTTTCACCCGGGTTGCCGATCCCAGTTGTCGATACAAGTACGCTAGAGCGGCTGCACCCCAAGCATATATATGGACCTCTTCTAAATTCTCCACCAAGGCTAGAAGTTCAACAGGGACCAACGTGGATGTATTGTCAACGAACAGAGTGCACCCCAATAGGTACCACAAGTATGCTCGGGCCGTGCACTCAACCGCAGGAAACACTTGCCTTTTCTCGTTACCTTTCTTTTAAGGCTTTGGCAAACCTCCCTATTTTGACTTCAGCCAGGACTTCAAAACCTTATGGTCTTTGTTTAATTGTTTTTTGGCTTCCTCCTCTAGACACTTGGAGTACCTTGACCATCAACTCAATCGACTCATCCCTGGACATCAAAGGACAAGTCTACAACCTTTCCCATCACGGGAATCTTCAACAACATGCTGACATCCTCCAGCGTGATTGACATTTCACCGAATGGTAGGTGAAATGTGTTGGTTTCTGGTTGCCACCTCTCTACGAAGGCTGCTATCAGGGTCTTGCGTGTCTTTTTGTATGTGCACTTGGTCAACGCACTCAATCCGGATGCCTGAATAATGCTCTGAAGGCGAACTCTGTCTCGACAACACTTTGCCAGATCACATTGTACATAACTACGAGCCATGATTGATACATCTTAGAAGGGGTCGTTCTGAGAAATATCCGAGTCAGTACGAGCAATATATATATCCAAAAAAAAATAAGCCAACAAAGTTAAAAAACAGTTGAGAAACACTCTGTTCGGTTTGAATCAACCAAACTAAACTCATTTGATTGGTGCCAGGTAACCGAGTGAAATACATTCACTCGGTTGGCACCAACCAAAGAGAATGAATTAGTTCGGTTTGTGCAAACCGAACAGAGTGTTTCTAATATATATATCCAAAAAAAATAATAAGTCAACAAAGTTAAAAACAATTGAGAAACACTTTGTTCGGTTCAAATCAACCGAACTAAACCCATCTGGTCGGTCTAAGGTAACCGAGTGAAATATATTCACTCGGTTGGCACCAACCGAACATAATGAATTTGTTCGGTTCGTGCAAACCAAACAGAGTGTTTCTAATTCAATTTGTCAGCTATTCCTTACTATTTCAAATTAATTTAATTAAATTCATACGTACCTCACCATTCCATATCGCAACGACGACATGATTGTTAAAACTCTTCAGCAGCGTGTGGTTCTTAGGCCCTCCAGGGAACGGTGTAGAGGTGTCATCTGTTGGCTTCTTGCCTTAGGGGGTTCCCAGCTTCGCCTTGTTGCCACCCTTTGCAACAACCCTTTTCCCCACTACAACTACCTCTTCTTCTTCTTCTTCTTCTTCTTCTTCTTCTTCTTCTTCTCCTTCGTCACCACTTTCCTCATCACCACCACTTGATCCTGAATCACCTTCTCCTTTGTCTCCACTCTCCTCCTTTGATTTTTCACCACTATCACCTTCTCCTCCATCTTTTTCCCCACTTTCCCCTTTATCTTCACTTGCTTTCTTCTTTGCTTTCTTCTCCACTTACTTGTTCGCCTTCTTCTTCAGCTGACTCAAATTAAGATTAATTGCTTCTTTCTTGTTCGCCTTGTTGGGTGACTTCTTCCTTACTCTCCTAAGTTGAATCAGTTTTTGGTCGTTGAGCTGCATTAACTTGGCTCGTACGTATGGCCAACTCCTTGCCAGCCGCCTCCGAGGCTGGTGATGCGAAAGCCTCGTTGGGTAAATCACCAACTTCATTGGCCCCCTTACCCCGTCCCAACTCCTTTGATTTTCTATACGAAGTCGTTTTGAGCTCTACGACCACCTCGCACTCCCTTCAATTGTTTGGCCCCAGTCTCCTCCCGACTGACGGTGTTCTTGGTGTGAGCCATACCTATAACAATAACACAAATAGAAGGTCAAAATCAACATTAACTAATTACTCAAACAATTTTATAAACAAAGACAGTATAGCTCTTCATAATAAGTGGTTCGGTTAACAAGGACGAAACTAAAATGAACAAGTCGATGGATAGAAACATACCAAAATACTCTTGATCGGTCAAGGCCAACCGAACCAATGACTCTCAATCGGTGATGTTTGACCGAACAAATAGCCCGACGACCTTACACACAAGTACAAAACAATTACTCATTATAAAACAAAGAAGATAATACTCATCAACTAAGTGCTACAGCTAGTACTAGTCGGGTTAAGTCTACCGAGGGAATTTAGTTTACTCGGTCTTCTACAACCGAATGAATTTTGTTCACTCGGTCTTTATACCGAATAAATCTCAATCGGTTCAACGTGACCGATCAAACACACTTAGTTCGAATGCGTTGAGATCAAAAAAATCAATTTAAAACCTCTAAATGAAGATTCATGAAAAAATACCCAACTATAAGTTCTCATAAACAAAATAAACCTTCAACAATCCTAACAAAAATACTTTCTACCGAATGACATTGAGCTTTCGCTAAACAAAATTCTTAAACTTCGACAATTAACGCTTAGATAACAACAATTAATCATCTTCAACATCCAAATTCAACAAATACGTGAAATCTCACCTTCCAAATTCGATAACACTTCGAGCCCTAGAAAGGAAACTCTTTGCAACAATGAAGACCCCAGACGTCGACAACCTGTCGAGAATGCGTTGAGATCAAAATGATGGGATGAAAAGCCCTTTTCAGAAATGAACACTTTTTTCTTCTTCTTCCCCTCATCTTGACTGCCCGATTCATTTCACTGTGTGTGGGATGCGCATGGGTAATTTGGGAAATTAGTCAATTTTTTTGGGTGCCCACATCTTCGCTGGGTGTGCCCTCATCTTGTGGTTTGCCCATATGAATTTGTGGGTGCACATAGGCGCACCGTAATCAAACATTCAACTTGGTTTCATTCACATACTCTTAACATTCTCACAAGTTTCTCTTGCACACTCGAACCAAAATATAAAATTTGAGTATCCAGTACTTCGTTTTTTCACATTTAACATAAGGAAAAGATGAGAATAACTGTGAAGCACTTCGCGGCGAATTGAAAATTCTTGATCTCATTAGGTACAATGGGAAAAGAAATGACCCCAAAATGAAAGGAATGGAATTAAACAAAACAAAGAAATGAGAAAAATATTCTCTTCCTGCACATCTGACAAGCATGAAAAATAACTTCCCTACTTCATATATCACTGCAAGTGCTGCTAATCAATAAATAAGCCTAAAGTACATATTACCCTTAATGCACAATGTGTGGCTTGCACGCCTGGTAGCATCGAGTATGTGACATCCTGCGCCGCTTAGTTCTGCATCGGTTAGGAATTCACCCACTGTTGACTACAAACGAATTTACAAAGTGAGAGAGATGGTGGGAAACATGGTGGATGATTTAGATGTTTCCATTATCAGCTACGATATACCATCCACGTCTCTTGATAATTTTCAATTTGCCGCATCACACTATGAGAACTATATCCAATTTTACACTATCAATTATACTGTTGATGGTTACCTATTTTTTGTATCTGTTATTGCGAAGTGGCAGGGATTTGGAAAAGAATGATCTGTTGATTGGTTTGATTGATACTTTCAGCCTAGTGAAGCAAACTTTGAAGTATCGTCTGCTGCATCAAGACTGCAATTATGCTTCCAAGGGAGATGTTAATTATGTTAACCACGTCGTTGGTGAGCTGAAAAGAGCATATATGCATCAGTGCTGCATTTTTGACATAAGATATATGCCATAGATGACTAATATGGGAAAATTAAAAGAAGCCTTGGTTCACGGTTAAATCATGCAAAAGATTTAAAGGAGAAGCGGACACAGATAACGAACATGTTTTAGAAATATAAACACCAAAATCATTATTTTGCAAATAAATAAATAAATAAGAGAAACAAAGAAAAACCACCAGAATCATCAAGCAGAATAATGGTTGCTTACCCATTTAAATCCTTCTTTTTCTTGTAGCAATGCGCCGATTAGGCTTTCACCAAGATTTGCTATCTGAGAAGCAACCACACAGATGATTGCTCCAGATGCATCAACCTTCAAAATTATGAACAATAAACTCAGTAAGGCAGTCACACATTTTGAGTATCCATTTTGCAAAATTATAATTTAGTCTTGAGGCAAGCAGTCTTTGCCGAATTCTTTGCGAGGAAGTCCAAAAATCAAATGAGCAGGTGATGTTTCAAAATCAAATAAATCAAGAAACGTGGAAAAAAATGAAGATTATTTGCAAAATAAGTGGTTTTAACCGTCCAAGTCATATCTCTATTATGTCTACTATTGTCAGGAGTCTCGTGATTTCTTTTTACTTCCCTTATATTTGATTGCATCTGGTTTAAGGACAACATTTCAGAAGTCATGGAGTAGAAAGTAGTTTTTTGGAAGAGTTTTAGGGTGAGTGACTGAGTGACTGAGGGAGAACACCTACTCGCTTATGATTGGTAAATTGAATTCCCTACAAAGACTTTGATAGACTTCGAATGCTATGGAGTTAAGCGGTTAGCAGCGGCAAATAAACTTGGGTGGTCATAATGGATGATTTGGTAATTGCATTGTTGCAGTAGGGGGTGCTGTCTTTAAAATTTCATCTTTTTCTTTAATCTCCTCATTGCCTCTTTTTATGTCGCTTTTATATAGCCAGTGAAACCTTTGTACATTCACATAAAGTATTCCGAAAAAAAATAAAAATAAAAATAAAAATAAATACTATATGCTTAACTGAATGGTGATGCCAAAGGCGGACCTCCAACACCCATCTCTTGCCATCTAGCAATATAGAACCTCTTACTTCTCTTATTAGCTCAAGATTTCTACAACAATCTGCCCAATACTTTCTGCTTTTCGTTACTACAAAGGCTTTTCTGTAGAACATGTGAAAAATGGACCTCCACCCAACAGGGAGCCATATGATAGCATCACTAGTCAATTTCAAATGTTTTACCGCTCATTTTCTTGGACCCTCAGATGTTTAAACTATATTCATTATAACGTTCCTTTTATTTGTTACTACTATTCTGCTAAGACTTTCCATGTAATATTTGGGGAGGTTCAAACCTAAACTTGTGGCCTAAGTTCAGTTTCTTGATATAGTTTGAGCTAAATTTACATTTATACAGAATGCATTTGCTTGCAGTTCTAAGAGACTGTTTTGATCCTTCCAAACTTGGTTGTGGCTGGTTCACAGTAGCAAGCATGTCATATGCACAGATAGCATACATGACATCTCTTGTTGATCTTACTTCCAAATTCTTATAGAAACAGAGACAAGAACTTTATTCCTTCTGTAAGTAAATAAAGAATCTCAACATCTATTTGAAGCATAACTTGAGAAAAAGCAAAATTTTGGTTACTTCAATTAGAGAGCTTACACTTCAAATAGAAATTCCTTTTCAACTATAAACATATGGGACGAATTTTGACATTGTTTTTAACTTTTTTGCAGGTACGTGTTTTCCTTCCTTCTTTCCTCTCTTTGACATTTTCGATGGCAGTTGGTGGGGGAAAGAATTTAGGGCCGGTTTGTTAACTCTGAATCTCCTCTATGGCCAATTTGGAGCAAACTTCCTCAAGTTAATTTTCCCTCTACCACTACATTAGAGTGATTTCTTGTTCTTGTAGAGGTTTGAGCTCTACCATAATAAGTTTAAATTTTAGACTTGTTTTAAAGAGAATACCTTTACTAAAATTAGAGGTAGAGAACCCAAAAAGTCTTGTGCTAATTGAGGTTTTAAGACCAAAAAAAAAAAAAAAATTTATAGCAGCTAAGAAAAGCTACATACATCAAATGAGGATGAAGAATGTAATGATGCTAAGGTGCATGACACAAAGCTGAATAATGTAGAAGAAAAATGAACTAATCAGTGAGATTCCAACAGTGGCCTTCAGATAAATTGAGAGAAGTCTTTTCTTGAGGTGGTTTGGCATAGGGAGACAGAATATAACTGATCGGCAAATGGAAGGATAAAGATAGTAAAGGTATAAATGAGCTAACAGACTTGAATTGCGAGCATATATATATTAAAACAAATATGGTACATTACCTCACCAATGATGCAACCAACTGAAGCCAGAAGGACAGAAGCCAATAGTCCTGCGATAGTTCCCTCAACACTGACAGCTCCTTCTGTTCCTCTTTGGACTACCTTGAATGTGGTAACCAGGTACCTGTTGTTGGTAGCACCGATCTCAAGACATTAGGATGCTCAGCATTATCATAGTTTTCTTTAGATGCTATGAACTTCAACTTGTTGTTGCTAGAATTTTTAAAAAGAAAAGAGTAAATATAGGAGAAACTGAAAATAGGCAAAGCAGAATGATTTCTGGTTTTGAAGTATGCAACTTTATTCAGCAGGGAAAGGGAATCCAATTGAACTACAGCAATTAATAATATAATTGTCATTGACCGTTAGAGATTTTACTTTTTTATTTTCTTTCAATTATTCCACGTTGCACACCATCAATTGTACTAAATCGAGCACAATGGAAGAGTTTGATCCATGTAGCAGATCCCAACTACTTTGGGATTGAGTTGTTGTTGTTGTTTCAAACACTCCACGTCACAGTCCTGCATGCCACTTCATGAAGCAGGACCTCAATGTTGTTTACAAGCCATTGCCACCATATAAATTTTTCATCAAGACTTAACGACATACTGACTCAATTTTGCAAAAATGCCCTTCATAAAACACAAAATAAATATGAGTCTTCATACTTGGATGAAGCTTTAATGTGGCATGTTAGACCAGATGACAAAAAGGGAGCTAACATTGTAATTGGTGTAAACCCATCTACAGCTCAGTAATCAACCTAATGGTTCTCATGCAAAACAACTATTGTACATAGTCAAGAAAGGTGAATCTGTACTCTTGAATCATGTCAACAATTTCCAGCAAGCCATTATTCAAGCATCTCATTAGTGACCTAATGTTCCTATCATCACCCCTATTCTTTTTAATTGGAAGTACCAACGTATCATCAAGTAAAAGAACTTTGATGGCTTGCGGCCCTTGAGACTCAATACTTGCAATATAATAAAAAAAGCAGGCCAGATAGGCTTTGTTCTCGTAATTGGCGTGTCCTAACTCCTATGTAAAAGAAAGCGGGAATTAGGTGACCAAATCCCTTTCGAGATCATGTTCACGAGTGCTATACACTCCTTCACAATCGGCGGCGCGGGGGGGGCGGGGGGCATTCTCGGGCGCGCGGCGGGGGGGGTCCGCGCGTGCGGCGGCGGGGGACGCATTCTCGCGGCGGAGGGGGATCTCTATCGCGCGGGCGGGGGTGGATCTCTATCAATTGCGCGCCTTTGTCGGGTGCACGCGGCGAGGGAGGGGGCATTCACGGCGCGGGGGGGGCATCGGCTATGTAACTCGATTTTTTTTTAATTCTTCTATCCGCCCATTTCATCTCTGTTTTTTTTACATACATCATATATATATATATATTTTATATATATATATAACCTTGTTTGTTTTTACATACATCATAATTTCTCTGTTTTTTAATGTCTTTGAGTTGAACAACATCAATGATGATGAGTTTGACACCAACAGTATTAATGATATTGAACTTGAACACACTAATGATGATGATGATGCTTGTGATAAAGATACAAATCTCCAGCGAAAAAGAAAGAAAACTTCTAATGTATGGCGTCATTTTGAAGAACTTCCAAAAGGCATAGATGGGAGGAAAAGGGCAAAGTGCAACTACTGTAAATCAGAGTACATCCATGATAGTAGATTCGGCACAGGTAACTTGCAACGACACACTTGCATCTTGTCTTAAAAGAAAGCATCATGATATTAGTCGTTTTTCCTTTCACAAGATAGTGGTTCTATTTCTTTTGGTTCATCTAAATTTGATCCCGAAAGGTTTCGTGAGTTGTTAACGGAGGCGATAGTGATGCATGATTTGCCTTTTAATTTTGTTGATTATGAGGGCATAAAAAGGTTGTTTATTTATTTGAATAAAGACGTTCAACTTATTACAAGAAATCTTGCGAAGGTGATATAATTACTAGGTATAAAAAGGAGAAGGAAATTGTTAAGTCTTTGTTGGATGACGCTCTGGGAGAATATCTTTTACTTGATTTATGGACTTCTTTGACCAGCGATGGATATATGTGTTTGACATGTCATTTTATTGATAATAATTGGACTTTGCAAAAGAGAGTCTTAAGTTATACGTTCATGCCTCCTCCTCATTCGGGACTTGCATTGTCGACGAAAATTCATAATTTGTTGTGTGAATGGGGGCTTGAAGGGAGAGTTTTTAGTATCACATTAGACAATGCTTATACTAATGATCTTTCGGTTGACACTTTAAGAGATGAATTGAATCTTAAAGACTTACTTGTATGCAAAGGCGATCATTTTCATATGAGATGTTGTGCCCACATTCTTAACTTGATTGTTCAAGAAGGAATGAAAGGAGTTGATCCATCAATTGTCAAAATTCGAGAGAGTGTCAAATATGTGAAGGGATCTCAAGCACGAAAACAAAAGTTTCTTGAATGTGTTAGCTTGGTATCGAGTGGGAATAAAGGATTAAGTCAAGATGTGTCAACTAGGTGGAACTCAACTTATCTTATGTTTGCAAAGTGCTATTCATCATCGTCGGGCATTCCAACACTTGGATTTAATTGACTCAAACTATAAATATTGTCCTTCAAAAGTGGAGTGGGAAAAAATAGAACAATTTTGTTCTTTTCTCAAAGTGTTCTATGATTCCACATTAATGTTTTACGCACCGATTATCCTACAAACGAATTTGTATTTTCTCGCGTATATTTGTGTTACATAGAATTGAAAAAACAAATAGAAGGGGATAATGAGCACTTGAAAGTTATGGCAAGTAAGATGTGGTTGAAATTTGAGAAGTATTGGTCTGAATTTTGTGCAACTTTGGCTATTGCATGTGTGTTGGATCCGCGTTATAAGATGACTTTTATCAACTTTGTCTACACGAAGATTTATGGGGAATGTTCTCTTGAATTTCATCGATTCAACACCAAGTTGCAAAGTTTATTTGATGCTTACAAGTCAAGTCATTCTCTTCAACCTTCAAGTTCCAATGCATTAAGTAATGACCTTAATAATGTTAGGAATGATGACACCTTTGACACTATGGAAGCATTCAAGGTAAGAATCTTATTTTATTTATTTTATATAGTATGTTTTATCAATGTAGATTAGAGCTATATTGTTGTATTTCTTTTTAAAATGTTATTTCTTATGTGATTTAGGAATTTGATGAAATGTCATCCAACGAATTTAGATGTAATTCACTAAAGTGTCAATTGGAGCTTTACTTAGATGAACCAAAGATGCCAAGACATGTGAAGTTGGATATCCTAGACTTTTGGAAGTCAAATCAATTCCGTTATCCTAATCTAGCTTCAATGGCTCGAGATATATTGAGCATCCCGGTGTCTACTGTCGCTTCAGAAGCTTCTTTCAGTGTTGGGGGACGTGTACTTGACCAATATCGATCTTCTCTTAAGCCGGAGAATGCAGAAGCAATTATTTGCTTGCGAGATTGGATATGTGCGGATTAGAAGGTTATATTATTTTTGACATTTTTATTGTTATTTATCTTTAATATCTTAAGCTTTATAGTTATTAATAAACTCCATTTTTATTTGTTGTAGGGCAAGATGTCAAGCTTTGGATTTGGCTCCAATCCTCATGACTTGATCCCGTTTGTGGCTTAGTTAACTTTCAAATCTTTTATAATTATGTATCACAATTCACAAATTATCTTAGACATACCTCTATCCCTTGAATTTCTAGCGAATTTTAGTTTTCTAACCGAAGCATATGCCGGTTTGAATAAGTCTAAACCACCACGACCACCTTTTCTTATTTTTTACTCTTTTGGAGCTGCCCCTACTTTCTTTGAATCTACAAATTTATAACTCTATCTTGTAACTTTGACCATGCATCCACCTAAGCATAATTACATTAACAGTAAAAATATAGCTAGACAACAGATCAACCAATAAAAATATTGTTGGGTTTTGGGGTTCATACGCAACGGAAACTTCAAAACAATTTTTGAAAAACAACAACATGATCGAAAATAAGTTCCATTAAACTAGATCTATAAAAGTAAACCATAACATAATCCGTGAATTCCTTCTTTGATTGTTCGATCTCCAAGACGTTCAAGCGCAAGTCCTCTATCGAAAATCCACACACGAACGGTGACCACAATTTGGAGTGCTAGCCCCAAGAGAGATTGAAAACGTTTTTCCTTTCTCTCCCAAAATCCAGAGAACTCGAAAATAGTAAAAAAACGAAAATTTTATTTCGATTTAGGATTTCAACCTCTATTTATGTGTAAATAACCTCACTTACAAAAAACTATTCGTAATACAACTATTGTATTTAGGCAATTCAAGCAAATTACACAAACGCCCCTATTAATAAGTTATCATATAACAAATCCTAAAGGCTTTTATGTCATGAATTTTATCATATAAAATTTATTACTCTGGACCAATTGAAATTGTGCAAAGCCATTCTTTGTGTGCGACCTAATAGGTTCATGCGACGTTGGCAGTTAACCAAAACCATTTTGGTACACAAGTCATAAGCGGTCTCTAACAAGACATTATGACTATCCAAGTAGCATGAATATCAAAATCGATACAACATAATGAATAATATATATCACATCTTTTTGTCGTGCGATATCCTTTGATTAAACATAAAGTATGGAAATCACCCTTAATGTTCAATCATACTAGTCTCGATCTTTAGGTAGACTGGAAACATCCAAGTGACATTGATCATATCAATTCACTTGGACTTAACCATTTAGCAGTCTAACATATCGAGGGATCCACTGATATCTCCTCTATACAAGAGGGACAAATTCCATATCAATTACACACCTTCACACATTATTCACATGGTAACCAATCACAATCTTTATAATCGTCTGGTTAAAGACAACGTTTGATTGCGTCAAATTACCATGCTCCCAATATTGAAGTCTATGGTAATCTCAAGTCGAATGACTAAATGATATACCTATCACGAATAAAACCTATGACTTAATCCATGTGGTGTTCTCATAGCGGGTTAGTCCAGTACCTTGTTCCCTAACAAGTACTCAAGATCTTGATTCGTATCCCTATACGCATGATCATCACATGACCATCAATCAAGATTCACATTAGTCTTAATTCATTATAGTTCCCAGCATGACGACCGACTAGGGACATTTAGGGTTTTTCAACAAATACCCATGGATCTTATTATAAGGTAAACATGCAATCACTTACAATAAAACAACAAACAAAAACCTCTATTTTATTAACTAAAATTATAAGACAAACAATGTTTGTAGATTGACCTAAAGCACATGCCCCAACAAATATCCCATCAACAAAAGCCCTATCTCAAACTATTTAAGTCAATCCTACAATGTGAAACCTATTGGAAGTTTCCCTCCCGAAATAACCAAATGTTGTTACAACAGGAATGCGTATTGTTGTAACCTGGGAAATAAGTAACAATGGAATTACTTAAACTAAATAAACAGTAAGCAAATCAAACCTGACACAAGGAACTTGTTTATGCAGTTCGGTCCACGACCTACATCTGCGGGGCCACGCCCAGACGTAAAATCCACTAAGTAAAGAACAATGGATACATGACTCTTCACGTGACTCCCTCACAAAGCTCCTCCTTTCATCTCCTTCACTGCTCTCATGGACTTTACACAAGTCTCTCGATACTTGCACGGTGAGGCTCTCCCTCACTGGAATACCCAAGTTTCCTTGTGCTTACAACTCAAAGATAAAGTGAACAACACGTTCACTGAAATACAAAGCAGACAAGTTACATACTCTACCAACTTTGGAATATAAATAGACTAATGAAGACACTTAATCTCAACTATCTCAACCGATCTTTGATACGTCTTCATCTTCAAAAATCAACCACGTTTCATCACAATGTTCACGTGGTTAATGTGTCTCAGATCATCTGCTCTGTTATCAGCACATTTTCTGATTTGTCATAGATAAGATCATATCGGCAACTGTTCGATTCTGAGATCTTGTTGCAACAGCGTATCTCCCTGTTGCAACCGTCTTATCCTTATCCATACTCAACCGATTCAAACTGATTCGTGGATAAGATTCAAAATTGATTTGGAGGTTCAAACTTCTAACTGATCCCTGGATGGTTTCATTAGCACGTGAAACACATCATAAACAAGTCACTTACACAAAACCACAAATGACAATCAAACGGTTAATGACATTAACAATCTCTCCTTTGTCATTATGTTGTCACAACTGTGATAAATGACTGATGGAGCAGATATGGTGAAAAGTAAAATCACCAAATAAAGATAACAGTGAAGGATATATCAAAAACATCATCCAACACGTCACAAACCATAATCAGTATAAATCAATTACAGTCATCCATAGAGTCAAAAGAATATATGAAAGTAAAAATAACCATAGTGTTGATCATCACTTAGCACCTTCAGCAGTTCAGTATCTTAGCTTCTATCTTCAGTTGCAACAAGGGGTTGTTGCAACATACTTCATCAGAGTTTCATCAAAGTTATAATCAGAGTTAAGCAGCAAAAATTATTACAAAACCAATAGTCTTAAAAATTGTCTTCCCAAAATAAAAACAAAAACCAATAACCAAAGTAACCAAGTATCAAAAATAACTAGAATAAACTCCAAACTCCAGCCGCCATACTTCTCCATTCTCCACTGCTCCCCCTTAGTCACATTTTCTCCCCCTTAGTGAGATCATAATATAAAGGGGAGACATACCAAACCCTCGCTGAGGAAGAGGGCTCAAAGCTTGAACAAAAGTGAGCAAAGACCGGAAGAGATGACCCGGTAATGCTTGAATGGCCTCAAGTAATTCCCTCTCTCATGCTTCTCTGGGGTTGATAGGATCATCTCCAGAAGGGGTGAGTCCAGCTAGTTCTGAGGCAGTGGCAACCTTTGTCTTGGCCTTCTTCTTCTTTTGCTTTCGAACTTCTGAAGGGTCAGCCTCATTGTCATGGGTTGCACCAGGGAACACATCTTGTTGCACCGAGTATGGGGTGTGTTTGCCAATTCATCACTAACAGGTAGATCATTGACATGGGTGGAGTCGTCCTTCGCGACTTTAGAAGAGATCATCCTCACTTGTGCAGATGTCCAGTGATCCTGTCTATCCATCTGGACAAGCCTTCCTTTGACGAACCCAAGGCCTCTGTGATCACCGGACCCCTTTCCTTGCTCGGGATGTCGTCAAGCTTTGCCTTCCCTTTGTTGAGTTTCTTCAATGTATCTTCTGCTTTCTCCAACTTAACTTCACATTCTTTAAGCTCCTTGTCTTTCTCGGATAGTAGTCGTTGCGGTGCTTGATTACACGCAACTACTTCTTCCCATTTTGTCAACATCTCAACATAGGTTTCTACATGATTAGTGCCATTAGATAATTCAAATTTTGAATCATCAAAGTCACATACAACTTCATTTGATGAGGAAGGCTTTGATTTTTCAGTCTCAGTTGTTGCAACAAGCTTGTCAGTTGTAACAGGTACCGTGGTTGTCTAGATGGATAGACATGATCACTGGACATCTGCACAAGTGAGGATGATCTCTTCTAAAGTCACGAAAGACGACTCCACCCATGTCAATGATCTACCTGTCAGTGAAGAATTGGCAAACACACCTCCATACTCAGTGCAACAAGATGTGCAACCCATGACAATGACGTTGGACCTTCAAAAGCTCGAAAGCAAAAGAAGAAGAAGGCCAAGAAGAAAGGTTGCCACTGCCTCAGAACCAGCTGGACACAGCCCTGCTGGAGATGATTGTAATGACTCTAAATTTCTAACTCGTGTCGTGTGTCATTGCAAGACTTTGACAGGGACTCATTATGACGTGGTGTACTTGGTCAACCCTCGGGAGTTGACCTCGAGGCATTTTATATTTGTGTTTGGTGTGTGTATTATCTTATTTTTAACCAAATGCAAAGTTAAGATTATCAATTAGTAGAAATTAATAAGTAGTGTTTGTTTCGAAAAACATGCGTCGCGCCAAGTACAAGTATAGGCGAGCAGATCGATGGGGTTTAAGCAAGTTAGCTTACACATAACTAGTAATGGCCTGTTCGCTTCAATTTTTACCAAGACCCAAGACCATGGGATTAGTTTGTAATGGGACTAACACATGGGTTTATGTATTAGTCCCTTTTATGGGACTTGTTCGGTTGGGAGGTTTAAGCTTGAGAAAAAATGTGGTTATAATATGTACATTTACTAAAGTACCCCTCACATTAACTTACATCTCCAACCAAATCAACAGAGCCGAAAATGAAGCTTTGTTTCTAATGGTCGTTTTCATATGTTAGGCGATTTGTAATACGGTACTTGATAATGTTGGCAAAACTTTTCACTGATTAATTGACTTTTCATGGACGAGGCTTGGTTTTTAACTTGACTTATGCACTGATTAAATGACTTTTCATCAAGCTTTGTTCTTGTTCATGTGTTCTTCACCATAATGAACTAGTCTGCAACAACAGATGTATGAATTATGGAGTGTATTAACTGAACATAAGTTATTCAAATGAGGTCCTCAGACTTCTGTTTCATGGTAAAATGACGAAATTTCTACTCGGACTAATATTGTGTCCTCAAATGAGGTCCTCAGATTTTTGCAACAACAGATGCATGTCTTCTCGCCCTTGTCAATGAATCGACAACAGAGGCACAACTTAAATACCACGAATCGAAGACCTGCGGCAGTTCCTTCTCCCAAACTTGGCGGATCAAAGTCTAGGGTTTGTGAAATTTGCCATGTTTCTCGCCCTTGTCAATGCATTTGATCGATTGGGTTGGAGAGAAGAGTATGTAAAGATGAGGGGTAATTTTGTAATCTCTAATGGCTAACCATTGGGACTAGTTAGTCCCACCAAAATTGGTGGTTTACTTTAGTCACCTATACTACGTATTAGTTAATCCCGTGGCCTAGTTAATCCGCGAAGCGAACACCGGCTTAGCCAGTCCCGTGGGGTTAATCCACCCTAAGACCATGAAGCGAACACGCCATAAGTGTCCCAAGTAAAAAGGGGAATTTATCCTAAGTTGTATTTAGCCGAAATTTTAGAACCAAGTAATGGAAATTTAGGCTTAACCTTATGAAATAACACCCATAAGTCACACGCTCAACTTAGGAACTATTGAGATGACCTAGAGATGTGTGCGAATATTAAGATTAATGCACATATATGGATGCATGGCTAGGAGAAGTGAGGGCCCTAGATTCTTCTAGTAATACACAAGTTAGAATCAAGAGAGTCATTAGTATAAATGGGACACTTCTCAATAAAACCACTCCAGCACTATTTTCTTTGTTGTTGTTCAAAGCTTGAGAAGAAGAAGAGTAGGAGAAGCTAAGAGTGGTTGGACTTCTAGAGAAAACAGAGGAACAAGAGGCGAAATTTAATCATCTAGTGTGTAAAGATCAAGATGTTGGAAGCATGAACCCTAGGTGAGCTATCAATTCAAATTAAGAATGGATGTCATGCATTGAATGAGTTTTCTATTAGGTGTGTGCTGATGAATTTCGAGGTTTCTAAGGGTTGTTGGATCATTATAAACTCTGAATTTCAGAACCAAATGGGTTTCAAAGATGAATTTCAAACTTGAATGAAATTTTTGGTTTTTCTTTGAATGCATGTGTGCAATGGTAAATTCAATGAATCAATGCATGAATTGGTGTAATTGTTGTTGTTTTTAATGTTGTATGATGGAGGATACCCCCATTGTTGGAGTTTTTGGCGATGAAGATGACCTAGGTGTCAAAAACCCCAAATCTTGACATGCAGAAATGCAGTCTGCAGCGCAGGTAGCGCGCTACTGTTTCTGCAGACGGGACAACTTGACATGTTTTCGTAAAACGGCCATAACTTTCTCGTTTTAACTCGGATTTTGATGCTCCGCATACCGTTGGAAAGCTAGGACAGAGAGGAACAACCTTAGAACCATTAGTTTTTCAAAATTAAGTCATAATTTGTCAAAAATGGGTTGAAAGTCAGAGTTCATCTGCGAAGATAGCCCTTTTGTAACTTTTTGAACTGATTTTGGGTTTCGATTTTCCGAAGCCTTCCACCCATCGGATTTAGCTCAATCTTGCCATATCAAGGGTTTTTTATGCCATCCGGATTATCTAACATGTGTTTCCAAACGCGTTTTAAATTATCGAAGTTATGTTTCTAAAACTTATATACATTGGACTGATTTTTATAAATGGATCTCCAACCCACCTAATCAACTCCTAATTGAGTTTTAATCGCTAATTTATGTTCACTAACACTGAAACTGAGACTCACAGCCTTTCGAAGTCATTTTCGAGTGTTTTGAGTCATTTGTAGATTCATTTAGATTAGTTAGAAAGCAATGAATGACTACAAACTATATATGGGGCAAAAATGAACTAAATGGACTCTAACACACCAAGACCAACTAAAATGGATGTCAGGAACTAAGCGGATAGAGTCAGGCACCGAGTGCTAGTTTGGGGGCGTGTTAGAAGCAGGGAGGGCGTATTTTCCGCGTAGTTTGGGGTAAGTAAACTAGCTTGAGGATCAATTCCAATTCTTATCATATTCTTGAATTTATTCCTTGTTATCTCATTTACTTGGACTCTATTCTATAGAGTTGAGTGTCTAAGGCTTGAGTGTATCAGGAAGGTACTCCTGGATTTGGTGCTAGATGGACAAACGTGACCTCACCCCGAGTACTGGATCGTAGGTAGTAGACATGGGCGAGGTATTCGAGGCACCGTTGATGCTCCCACGCTACACCGAACTGAGCCTGTCGACTTGGAGAGTCGCGGCTTTAGGAAGTCGAGTAGTGGCACCTGCTCTCGATGGATTTAGACCACTTAGACGCCTTCCCTTGACTCCTAGGCACTCTTTATTCGTTGTTACCACTTTCTAGTCCATTTATCATGCACTTTCATTTACTTTTTTTCCTTTTAAATTCCCGCATGATACTTAGACTTATTTATTTAAATTCATGAATTGTGATTGAAACTCTACTGGCTTTACTCACTGAAATTGTTTCCTTCGGTGACAATTGCAGATCCACAGACAAGCAAGGGCAAAGGGCCGGTGATAGGTGACTTCCTTTGAGGACTCTCAGAGCGGCTTCTCCTCTTGCTTACTTGTAGGTTTTTGCGCTTTTGTATTGTAGCTATATATATATATTATAACACTTGGGGATCTCTTTGGGATTTGAGCGATACTGACACATGTATATTAATGATTTCCCTCTTACTGTCACCACATATATGCATATTATCTATACACTACAGGATTCCACACCATTAGGATGTCCGACACTATATATCTTTGAATTGTTTAAATTTGCTTAAGTTTTGCTTCTGCTATTAAACTATTAGACTTGCAAATTACAACGATTCAACTTTAAATCACCGAATAACTTATAATAATGAAAAGGGAGTCTGACTAGGCCTGCGTTGACCTTGCGAGGGCCGACTCGAGGGTCCACGTGGGTCTAGGCCAGGCGAGGCCCAGTTTGTGGGAATCGGGGTCGTCACAATGATCTTATCAATCCCAGAGAAACACAATAGAGGGAATTACTAGAGGTCATTCAAGCATTACAGGATCATCTCTTCCAATCCTTGCTCACTTTTGTTCAAGTTTTCAATCCTTGCTCACTTTTGTTCAAGTTTTGAGCCCTCATCCTCAGTGAGGATCTGGTATGTCTCCCCTTTATATTATGATCTCACAAAGGGGGAGAAAATGCGACTGAGGGGAGCAGTGGAGAATGGAGAAGTATGGCGGCTGGAGTTTGGAATTTATTCTGGTTATTTTTGATACTTGGTTACTTTGGTTATTGGTTCTTGTTTTTATTTTGGGAAGACAATTTTTAAGACTATTGGATTTGTAATAATTTTTGCTGCTTAACTCTGATTATGACTTTGATGAAACTCTCATGAAGTCTGTTGCAACAACCCTCTGTTGCAACTAAAGGTAGTAGCTGAGATACTGAACTGATGAAGGTGACAAGTGATGATTAGCACTATGGATATTTTCACTTTCATATATTCTTTTGACTCTATGGATGACTGTAATTGATTTATATTGATTAAGGTCTATGAAGTGTCGGATGGTACTTTGGATATATCCTTCACTGTTATCTTTATTTGGTGATTTTATTTTTCACCATATCTGTTCCATCAATCATTTACCACAGTTGTGACAACATAATGACAAAGGGGAGATTGTTAATGTCATTATCCAAAATGTCATTATCCGTTTGATTGTCATTTGTTGTTTTGTATAAATGACTTGTTTATGATGTGTTTCACGTGCTAATGAAACCATCAAGAGATCAGTTAGAAGTTTTGATCTCCAAATCAATTTTGGAACTTATCCACGTATCGGTTAGAATCAGTTGAGTATGAATAAGGATAAAGCGATTGCAACAAGAAGATCCGCTGTTGCAACAGGATTTCAGAATCGAACAGTTGCGGATATGATCTTATCTACGACAACAGAAGATGTGCTTGATAACGGAGCAGATGATCTAAGACACATTAACCATATAAACATTGTGATGAAACATGGTTGGTTTTTGAAGATAATGACGTATCAAGGATCGGTTGAGATAATTGAGATTAAGTACCTTCATTGGTCTATTTATATTCCAAAGTTGATAGAGTATGTAACTCGTCTACTTTGTTTTTCAGTGAACCTGTTGTTCACTTTATCTTAGAGTGGTAAGTACCAAGGAAACTTGGGTATTCCAGTAAGGGGGAGCTTCACCATGCAAGTATCAGGACACTTGTGTAAAGTCCATGGGATGAGTGAAGGAGATGAAAAGAGGAGCTCAGTGAGGGAGTCACGTGAAGAGCCATGTATCCATTGTTATTTACTTAGTGGATTTTACGTCTGGACGTGGCCCCGCAGATGTAGGTCGTGGACCGAATTGCGTAAACAAGTTCCTTGTGTCTGCTTTGATTTGCTTACTGTTTATTTCGTTTAAGTACTTGCATTGTTACTTATTTCCCAGTTACAACAACACTCATTCCTGTTGTGTTGTAACAACATTTGGTTATTTCACCTCCAATGATTTGGGATTTGCGAGCTCTCACATCTAAAGATTTGCAGCTTTCTCCTTCAAAGCCATGCTCTACGTCTCCGCCCATAGACCATAAAAAAGAGAGCCAAACCCCATATTGTCCGATTTACTTGACCTATTTCCTATCCTCACATTGTTAAATACTTAAATATATAATTCCAATCTCGAGACTTCTTCTCCATATTCCCTTTATAATCTCCTCCCACATCTTAATAGATAAAAGAATTGAAACTCAATTTCACCTAAGACTTCATACACTTAAACTCATAGCTAATTTAAAATTTTAAGAAATTCCAACACTACCAACCATATCAAATTTTCGTCTGAATGCTAGGAATATCCTAGTTTTGTTAGGGTAGCATAGAACACAAGAGAAGCAGGTTTATGTACTTTAAATATATTAGTTTATAAAATATGATGGTTTAATATGAGATTTACCATTTATATAATACTTGACATACAGTTTGGAGACAATAAGCTATCTATAACTTTTATTTGTAACATCTAAGTCCAATAAATATGATTATATGTTATTCTTGACCTTTATTAAGTTCAATATTTAAGTTTTTATAAATCATTTTAGAGGTTAATTTTTTCTTCTTTTAACAGTTCTCTAGAATCCAATCCTTATACTGAGGATTGATAATTACTCTAGAGTCTTGCACTATCTTATATGTTTTCATTTTTTAGGAGTAATCCAACGAAATTCAACAGTAGCTACATTACCATTGTTTATGTCAGCATTAAAAAAGAAAATCAAAGTATTTCTTTTCGAATTTGCAAATTGTCTTCTTTGCCTAACCTTGGTATTTTTTGTAAAACTTAATCCATATCTAATTCTTAATTTGGTTTTTGAAAAGTATAATTAATTCAGAGAAATTTAAATAATTGTTTATGCCATAATTAGGAAGAGAAGCAAAGATATTCTTTCTAGCATAAGCTGCATAACCAAATGTATGTTAGAATGCTTGTCTACCAAGGAGAGTCGTTTCACAAATCACACCTCAAAAACGGCTTCATTAATAACAAAGCTCTCAATTCTAATCTCAAACCGAAGGTTTAGATACTCATGGTTTTCAAAAATAAAAATAAAAAAATAACAAAGCTCTTATCAAATCACTGCAAGACCGGACTATGTAAAGAAAAATAGCTTTCTTTTTTCTCGGTGGGAAATAAAGAAAGCATGGTTTCCTTCTGATTTTGAGGGAAAAACAAGGTACCTTGTCTATTGAAGGTTCTTCATTCATAAGGAAGGTGTTAGTGTTACTAGCTGTATCGGTTTTTTGACAATAATGCTATGCAATTCAAGCAATTGTATCTCAAAATGAAAACTTACGTTATTTTTCCATATGCCTTTCCAATCTCACTTGAAACTGTATCACTCAACTTAGTGCAGAAACTTGCCACAAAAGCAAGTCTCCACAAACTTGAATATGCTGCACCACCCACTTCATATATGGATAAAAATGCACAAACACAACCAGCAGCACTTGAACCAATAACACTCCCAGGACCCCTTCTTCCTCTCCTCTTCTCAGCCACTCCTTGTGCCTCCTTTTGCGCCATTTTTACCTTAGTCGCTGCAGTGCCCTGCCCAATTCACCAAATCCCCATCACAAACATCCTCAAAAACACTAAAAGTTCAACATATTCTAACCTCATCTCATCAATCTCTAATCGCCCATATCAGATCATAGGAAAAAAAAACTAAAATTTAAGAAATCCCCATTAAAACATTGCTAATAAAAGACAGAAATTCAATAAATTCTAAGCTCATCACAGTCTCTAATCTTAAACCCATATAAGATGATAGACGAAATACTTACATTCAACAAATTGCAAACCATTAAAGGAAAACCCAATTTCGAACTTCCCATGCCCAATTCACAAAATCCCCTTACATCACTCAAAGACTGAAATTCAACAAATTCTACACTCATCACAGTCTCTAACCGCCCAAATCAGGTCACAGAAGATATACTAAAATTCAACAAATCCCCATCAAAACATTGCTGACAAAAGACAGAAATTCAACAAATTCTAAACTTATCAAAGTTTGTAATCACCCATATCAGATCACAGAAGAAACACCAAAAAATTCAACAAATCTCAACCCATGAAACAAAAACCGCCCAGATTGAAATTCCCATCTCAGAACATCAAAAAACAAGATCAAATCCAAAACCCCCATTACTCAACACGGTCTCTAACCGCCCAAATCAGGCAACAGAAGATATACTAAAATTCAACAAATCCCCATTAAAACATTGCTGACAAAAGACAGAAATTCAACAAATTATAAACTTATCAAAGTCCGCAATCACCCAGATCAGACCACAGAAGAAATACCAAAAAACTCAACAGAAATTCAACAAAAACCACCCAGATTAAAACTCCCGTCTCAGAAAATCAAAACAAGATTAAATCCAAAACACCCATTACTGGGTGAGTAAAATTGAATAGATTTGGACCCATTAAACAAAAACCCAGATCGAATACTCACTCACAATAACGAAATAGGCGGCGACAAGGAAGAACCCGGACGGTCCAAAGGCGCGCCAAGAGAGAGTCCCGAGGACGAAGGCGGCGGCAATTCCGGAACCGGAGAGCCCGGCGAGGAGAATCGGAGAACCCACCAAGAATATGAGGAGGTTGTTGAGGATAGCAGATTCCCATGTGGGGGGAGAGGCTTGGATGGTGTTGAGGAGTACAGTGATGGCTCCATGGGGGCCGTCTGATGATGATGATGAGAGGGCTTGCATTGGAGGGGGTTTGGGTTTGGGGTGTGGGTGAAGTGGGGTGCGGGTGAAGTGGGGTGAAATGTGGGGTGGGGTTAGTGAGGGGGTTTGTGATGGAGAAGTGGTGGTGGGAAAGTGTGGTTTATAGATGGAATGAACGCCATTGAAGAGGCCAAGAAGAGAGGTTGAAGACGGAGCGAGAGAGAGAAAGGAGGGTGCCTCGAATAACGTAACGGTCACGTTTTGATAATGGATCGAGAGTGGACATCCGAGCTAGAGTGTTATGCACCGTCAACTATAACGTTAGTTTGCTTGGAGACAATGTTAAAAAAAAAAAATCATGGATTTGATTTCTCGTAGAAATCAAAAAAAAAAAAAAAAAAAATTGGTTTTTTTTTTTTTTTTTTTTTTTTTTTGAGCGATGGATGGTGTATATATATTTGATGCTGACTACATCAAGTGTCGACTAATCTATGCTCATGCATTCTGAGTTTCATTTGGGGGCGGCCCTATCAACTTCAAATATATTAAAGCAACATAAAATATCAAATTGACTCAAAATGAGTACACACTCGCGGGTGTTTATTGATTTATGCATCAATGTATGTGCGTATGGATATTTGTGTGCATCCAATAAACACCCATAATTGTATGTCCATTTTGGATCACCTTACCATTTCACAAAGAAAAATATTGGAGTAACATAGATAGACAGCGAGTTGGGCACCGACCTGACGTGGCGCCTATGTGGTGCTGACGTGCGGGCCCCACTAGGTTGCCATCCTAAAAGCAAAAAAAATTGAAAAAAATGTTCGACTGTCCGGCTCTGACTACTGACTGACTGGTGACAGCACGTCACTATAGCTGATTAACTCAAAAATTTCGAATTTCCCTCTTTTTTTTTTTAGAAAACCACATCTCTCTCTCATTTGGTTCCCTCCTCCAAATCGTCTCGACTCTTGAAATCCTAGAATAATGTTTACCCATTGTAGGTCTGCTCAGAGCATGTTTTGGACCGATTTTTTTGGGCTTTCGCACACAGCAGGAAGACAGCAAGTAGGTGTTCGAGGTTCTCCTGCGCGTCATTCGATTTTGGGTCTTCTCTTCGAGGTGAGGCAAGGGAATCTTGATACTTTTGAGGTGATAAAGAGGACCCCCCATCCCAAACCTGGTGGAAGTAGCCTGTGCACAACAGGAAGGCCTCGTTGGAACTCAATAAGTCAGCCATCTCTTTTGTCATTTTCTTTATTGAGATTCTCTTATGTTTAATTAGTGGGAATAGAGACCATATAGGGCTTACAAGAAGCAAGAGCTCAATTAAATGTAGTGTTAGACGTGAGGCTTGAAGTGGAAAGTAAAAAAAAAAAGTGTTCAAAGAGAATGGGCCGACTAACTGTGTATAAGGTATGAGTTAGCTACACTTTCAAGTTTATGTTTAAATCCGTTGTATTCTAGGAGTTATAGAGGTTGTTCGGATTGTTTTTTTAGATTTCAAGGTTTAGGGTTCAAAAAATTTGAAAGAGCACCTGGAAAGTAGAGATTGAAATGTAGGGTTTGTTATGTAAAAGTTTATTTGGTTTATGTAATTCCTAACGAAATCTTAATACTTGGCTAATGATGGATTAAGGGGGCAGGGCCTAATATTTGGAGTTTATAGTTTGAATTATTGAACTCTTGGACAATTCTAAATTGTTTTGGTGTTTAAGCTCTCTTTTTTCTGTGGTGTTAGTGTATGGATTTGTGAAACACCCCGAATATATGATTCTATTGGTGTTATTTAGGGTTTTCCCCATGAGAAAATGAACCATTATCTTTGAATATATGTTCGTTATTAGTTAAAGAGTTGGTTTGAATTTGTAAATCTTTGCTTGTTGTTTAGGGTAGGGGTTTGCTCCGAATTGATCGTTCCACAAAACGTGAATTGACTTTAAATAACATTTTACATATGAGTGTGTCACGACCCAAATCTCTAACCCCCGTTTTAATTCCTTAATCGGGATCACCGACCATTGACATGAGACCTACACGTGATACGTGCACCGATCGAGGCACGTGGCCGAGGTATATTATATTTTCGTATTGATGTATGTCTAGTGTTATGTATTGTGTAGACTTACTAAGTCGGTTTGTACGATTGTAGCGTCGATACGAGAGCGGGGACACGCCTCGAGTAGCGTGCAAGCCGGGAACCAGGTAGTTAGCATTTTGGTAAGTCTTATTTAATACTAATATGAAATAAGGAATTACTTATAAGCATATGGTTGTGTTTGTTAATGTAAATCAAATTAAAGGCCTATAGTTGAGTAAATTAAATGGAAAGCATAAGATTGGTCTAGAGATACACATTGGCACATCTAGGAACTATGTGAGTAATGAAATGGTGTCACTTGAGGTTGAGTTAGTGGGAGTTAGTGGGATATATGGCAAGAGGTGGACCATTAGATATTCCTCGGGATACATAAATCCATGGAGATCAAGGGCTAGGAAGGAACATTACCTTAATATATAATATTAGTGATCAAACAACATGCAAACCAAATCACTCATTCATTTTTGATGGAGAAGAAGAAGAAATTACCGGAGAGGAGTGAATCATCAAGGTGTTGAAGGAATCCATGGGAGTTGGTGAAAAATTCTCAAGCTAGGGTGCTACATCAACTAGGTACACATCTTTTTAGTTGAAATTAGAACAAGTTCTGGTTTTAGGCTAATTTCAGATGGTAGATGATTGATTATTTGCAATTGATTTATATATTTAGATTCCTCATTTCAAGCTGATAACCCAGATATATTGAAGTTCTTAATTTGGTTTTGAAATCATAAATATATGAATTTTTGAAGTTGCAACACCAAAACTAGAATTCTGCATGTTGTATTAGGAATCAACCTGAGTAATTTGGTCATATTCTGCTCATTTCAGATCCAAATTGATCCAAACCAGTGGCATTTGAAAGCTTATTTAAAGGGGAATAACTTTGCTTAACTGAATATATTTGATTCAAATGTTTTTATTTCCAAACATGCTCTACAAGTAGGTGCTGGAATTATAAAGGAAAGTTTTGAAACTAAATTTGTTAAGGGTATAACTCCCTAACTACTTATCCAAATGAGCTAATCTTTTAGTATGTTGTATTTGGATATATTTTATGCCTTGTGACAAAAAATCACATTTTTAGGAACTATATATTGGGAGAAATAGATTTTCTAAGTCCGCTGGTCGGATTAAATCCCAATTAGACCTATGTTTAGTAAAATCATGATATCTCTTTCATTTTAAATCATAATTTTGCAAACTAAACCTTTCCAAAAAGCTAAGAGAGAGACCAACAATAATTGTACTGATGGAGGATTTCGATATTTAGACCATTTCATGCTTAAAAGTGCGTTAAAATGTAGGACTAAAATTGAAACTTAATTTAGTCTTTAGGGGCTGATTTAGGAAGATTGATTTAAAGTCTATTAAACCAATTTGAATACACAATAAACACCACTAAATTGAGCTTAAACCCACTATATTTGGACTAATGAGACACCAAACTCAGGAACCTAGGAAAAGAGTACGGGAGAGCGAATACAAGATTTGGAGTATCGGGAGGCCGGTAAAGCTAGGACTTTACTTTGTTGTTGTGAGTATACCCAATGACAACTTTACTTGGCATTTCATTTCTATTAATTTTTTTCCTTGCATAGTCCTTTTGACTATTTTTCCTTTGTATTCTTATATCATGTGTTCTTTGTGTCTATGCTCACTTGATGAGTCTAGTTTGCATGATATCCATTCATTTGATTTGATTCATTGATTCTATCACATGTTATGTCTATTCTTGTTGTTTTAAATGTGAATTGAATGATAAATAGCATGCTATTAGGCTAGTGAATATCTTATAAATGTTTAAGAGGACTTGTATTCCTTATTTGTTTAGGTGTGTAGATGTGCTTATGCCTTGACAATCCATACTTGGTATTTCTTGAAATTTAAAAAGTAGTTTTTGCATTTAGGTCTCGTACTCGATCGAGGTGTGCGCGACTCACGGGGTTAGAGTCCCTGGGGATGTCGGCACATGTTACTTGACACTTGTATGACACCCAGGGTTAGAGTCCCGATGTGGTCTACACATCGGGGTTAGAGTCCCTGGTAACACTTGGGTTAGAGTCCCTTGTGCTATATGATTATTGAGTCGGAGTGACATGTTTCATTCTTGACCGGACCTAAATCACCACTACTTAGCTTTGTGTTAGTATCACTTGTTTAACTCGGTATTTACTCGCATATGGTTTATTTTTCAGTTTTCCCATTTATATGCTTTTAAATACCATTTGAATATTTGGAAATGCAAATTAAACTTGTCATCGGGGATTATTGTTTTATTCTTGTACTCATCGTCCTTTTTATGACGGTGGGTGCGAGCCGTCTACCAATGAGTAGGGCAAGGAGAAGATCGACGATTATCCCGAGCCGCGGCGCATCCTTGCATCGATTGTAGGTATTCTTTTGGTATTTTGATTGTATATGTTATATGTCTTTCGAGATACTATTTAGGGTTGTATATTGAGTTGAGCGTTAGTTCCCACTTGACTTAGACTATTTTACTTGTTTCAATTTGCATTTTAAGGACTTTATATATGTGATGTCATTTCCTGGTTTTTCCACACTTAGGATTTTATAAATGGCTTCCGCATAAGTTACTAATTGCTTCCGCATAATCAATAAGACTTAAAGCTAATTAATTAATTTAATAAAAAGTTTTAATTAACTCTAAATTTTATAAACTGGTAGGACTAGTTTATTACTTATCCTGAACACGAGAAAAGAGGCATCTAGGTTGTAAAGGCTGACTAATACGTAGTTAAGTCCTGCGTGGATATGATTAGGGCTTAATTACGAGATTAGGTCGGGCGGTGCCCTAGATTAGGAGAGGGGCCGTCAAAGAGTGTTATTGATTTTCACGTTCATTGCCCTTTTTCTTATTCATCACCTTTTTTCTTGATGAGATTTCTTTGTCCATTAAATATGTCACAATTAATGACGGATCGTGTTGGAGTTTGTGGACATTACGACCACATTGAAACCAATTGCCTATGGAGGCCGCATTGTTCGATATGTTCAATAAGGTTCATGAACAAAAGAAATGTGAAAAGGAATGACACAATAAAGGTTGACCTTTTTCTATTGTAACAATGATCGATGCTAGTGCTTTCAATGGGCCAACCTCCCCTTCTCGTCCAACAATGCCTCCTTAACGACATAGTATGCGAGGACGATGATTTGGAAATGTGTGCCACTCGTCATTGCCATGAAGGAAGCGAGTTTCACAAGTGGTGGTGAAATTTCAAGTGCCGATCAATTGGAAGGGAATGAAGAGCTAGAATTTTTGACATTATTCATGGAAAGATTATCAGTTAGTGGTGAAGTGACAATCATTTTTGAAACAACAACTAGGCTCACCAAAAGAGGGGTGTGAGAAGCTTAATTATGTTATCTACTTTCTTGTGACGTATAATATTTCCTCATCTTTATCGTCCTTAGCTTTCCTTAGTGCTATAAGTTCACCAGGTGTATATGGAATTCCTTAACAATAGTCGTACTTATAATGTGCGATAAGCAGACAAGTTTTATGTATTTTGTGCATTCGATCCAACAATGTCTTGTTTATCCCCCTTTTGTTTGTTCTCATCTATCTTAACATGATTAATGTAGCATTGATTTTGCTTCCAATTTAAGCATCTAAAACTAAGAATCAAATATTACCACGATGAAACACAAAAGTACCAAGATTAAGAAATAATGATCACCTTTAATGTAACAAGTATAGTTTCAAACATGTATGAGAGAGCATGAAGCACATACAAAGCTGGTAGTATCAAAAAGGCTGGTAGTGTAAAAGTGCCAATATGAAATAATGATCAATAATAATGATCACCCCCAATGTGACAAGTATGGTGTAACGGATCGCCCTAATTAGTCCTAATTAATTTATTAATTATAAATTATGACCATAAGCTCGGACCACGCGGACGCCGCGAAAAGTCTAGAGCACACTTGACGAGGTAATTTTAGTTATTTTTGTGTGACGCGTGTTAACTTATTGTATTATTATTAAATATTTGTGTCACACTAGTGTTAGAATTTTCATTTGGTCTCGTTGTGCACTTATAGTTACAAGAGTGTGGGACAACTCGGGTTGCGTGTAACGTAGGTGTATGGGTAGTCGGGGTTTAGAGGTCACATCCCTTTACATCACCTATCACATCACTTTTTTTTCTCTCTCTCTTCCTCACTCGTTATCTCTACCCGACCCCCTTTCTCTCTCCCTCTCATTTTCTTCTTCTTCTCCAACAAAACCTCCCCATCTCTATTAATCTCACATTCACCAAGCTCTCCTCCTACCTTCAACTCGGTCTCTCACCTCTCTCGCGGTGTTCTTTCCTCTTGCGATATCTCGTCGACATACTTCCTAAAACCGAGGTAAGTGTTGGTTGTTGTTGTTGAGATTTTTGAAGAGATTTGAGCTTTAATGATGTTGTTGTAGTAGTGTTGTTGGTGTTGGTGTTGATGTTGAGGTGGTTGTTGTTGTTGAGGATATTAAAAAACAAAAAAACAAAAAAGAAAGATGTCTCTGGAGAGACGATTCCGATACTGAAATCGGGAAGGGAAAGTGTTGGGCCAGGCCCGGTCGTCTGTGCTCGGCCCGGCAGGTCGGCCGAGCCAGCCTGCACCAGAAGCGGGTCGAGCCGAGCGGCCAGGACTCGAAGCGGTCCAAAGAGGGCCGAACCGGCCCACTGAATCGGGCTTGGTTCAAGCTCAACCCCACTAAATTGATTAAATAATTAAATAAAATTAAATAAAATATAATTTTAAATAGAATAAATTGCAAAAAATAGGAAAAATAGGTAGAAAATTATGGAAAACCCCAAAAAATCATAAAGAATATAAAAAATGAGAAAAGATAGAAAAGTAGTTTTCGAGGATTTTTCGAGCCTTTGCACCCTGATATAACCCAAAAATTGTGCGAAAACTAAACTTTTTGGAATAAAAACTTTAGATTTTTGGTCTCACATTATAAACTCACTTGATGTGACTCTAAAATAATTAAAGTGGTATAATTGGACACCAAGGACTTAGAGATTATAGTCGGGTGTCGGTGCACATCTTGAGGCGTGAAGCGAAACACTTTGGAGGGATATTTGCGATTGCTTAAGGTAAGTAAACCCAAAAGAAAGTCGGCTTAAAATTTACTTATTTTCCTTGTAATTCACTTATTTCATATTTACTTTTAGCCAATTCGGCTTGCATATTTACTCTATTCCCGCGTGTGTCTGAGTATGGTCGAAGGGACGATATGAACCCTTTCCGCTCTCTCGTAGATGACGATCCGATTGTTGCTACGGTATTGGTCATACCTTAGACTATGCGCGAGATTTCTCTTCGCGAGTCGATGATCTTGAGAGTTGGTTGACGTGATGCTTGCCTCCGTCACATAGTTCCTCTCATTTGAGGCGTTGAGCGGAAGTGTACCTTCCGACCAACAGAGTTCCTCATTTTGACCGTGATGAGGATGCGAAGATTACATTACCTTCAGGGCCTTCTCGGCTTAGTATTTGTATCCCAGGGCTCGACAACTTTACACCACACGCACGTTCCATATTCTTGATTTTTTCGTGACTTATATTCATGCTTTGCATTTTTGCTCATTTGCTTTATCTCGCAAGAATTGTAGCCGTTTTTCTTGGATTTCATGTGAATACTAACCGAATTTCTCTCGGGATTTACTCATTAGAACTTGTCATTATTTTTGGTGGGAAGTTGCAGATTATACGATGAGTGGATCTAAAGAACCACAAAGTGGCTTCACTTGTATGTATTTATTTTTATGTATATAATACTTGTTAGGATCACTTTGGGAAACTTATTATCCGATACATGTATATTGACACTTATTATATCTTTTATTGCCTTTATTAATATACACGGTATCCTCTTGTCGAGGTTTCCACCCCATAAGTTTGTTAATTAATGCAAAATTCGTTTACATTATTTAATTGCATATTACTAAGAAATCCGCTATTTAAATAACATAATTGAATCAAAATAAACAAATGTAGTTGTAAAACACTATAATTTAGTATATTTTGATAAAATAATCATTTAAACATCTTAACAAGTTGGATTATTATATGGTTAGTTCGCGGGCCGTTATGGAAAGGCGTGCAAGTGACGTGACACGACCTAGCGACGTGTAACGACCCTAAAAATCTAACTCGTGTCACCTGTCATTTCAGGGTCGTACGTGTGACCCACTTGTCGTGATACACATGTCCAAATCTCGGGAGTCGACACCGAGGTATGTTGTTTTTGTTTGATGCTTGTATTATTTATTATACCAAAGATTAAACAAGTTAAATTAATTAAATTTGGTAATGTGCGGGTAAGGTACACGCGGGGCATATCGATGTCGAGACGAGTGGAGGCATACCTCGAATTGCGTGTCGACGTGAGGCAGGAGGTAGGTATCGGCTTATGGGGTAAGTCTAATGTGAGTTAAATATGAATTTATGTTGGTTTAATAAGTGGTTAATGTAGTCACCTTAAATATAAACATTAATGTGACTATAGTTAGTGAAAAAATTAAAATGGCCACATGATGTGTCTCGAGACGCGCATTAACAAATCAAGAGGTCAATGGAGTCAACTTGTGAGTCATTTGTGCATGACTTGGATGATAATTGTATGAAGGTGGTCCATTAGACATGCCTCGAGATACGTGTGCACAAATTGATGTGTGGTCATAGTTCAATCTTTATCCAATACATATAATTCAAAGTGTTGAACATTCTTTGATTCTCATCGTTGGAGAGAAGAGAAGAGGAGATCAAGCAATTCAGGGAGGTTGGAGGAGTTTTGGTAATAGAGCTTGGAAGTTCATCAAGCAAGGTAACTCCACTAACATAGCTTGGTCATTCAAAAAAAAAAAAAAAACATGAATTGAGTGTTTATGTTGTTGTTGGTTTGTTTTGGTTGTTAATGGAGTTTTGATGAAATTGGGAAGAAGAAGAGAGTGCAAGGGAGTGATCTCCCTATTGTTTTGGTTATGGGATTGTATCCCAGATTTAAAAAACAAAAATAAATTAATGAAATCGAACCAGGGACTTACGTCCCTGGTTCGAAATCGAATTGAGGAAGATGCACACGCACGTGCGCGTGCGTGTGCATCATTCCCTGGGCGGGCCAGGGGCTTGGGCCAGGCTCGGCCCATGGGGCGAGCTAGGCCCAGTGCCCTGGCCAGGGTCGGGTTCGACCCATTTGGGTCGACCCGACCCAAATAAAAAAAAAAAGAAGGGAAAATGGAGAAAAAAAAGGGAAAAATTGGAAAAAAATGCCAGAAAAATTGGGGAAAATCCAAAAAAAATTATATGTCGACAAAAAAAATAGAAATTGATGAATTGCTATGAAAAATAAAATATTTGGAATTTCGAGACGAGACTTTTACATGATTTTTACCTCGAAAAGCGTGAAATTGACGGATTAGCCCAAATTTGAGAAATTGGTCTCGAATTCGATTTGGACCAAGTTAGGGATTTGTAAATAATTGGTTGAAGTTGTGGACGCTTTTACACCGAAAAAAAAATTTCTCGAAAAGTGTGCCACCACTATAATTTTCTTAATTTGAACAATTTTGGGATTTAAAAATCTAAAAAATTGTTAAATAGGCTCTAACATAATATAAATTTACCCATATGATTATCAGGGGCATAGTTTACTAGTGTCGGGTATTGGGTACGAATTTGGAGGCGTGTCGGAGCCGATTGAGTGCGTATTAGTTTGGATACGGGTAAGTAAACCAAATATGAAATTTTACTATTATTTCTCGAGCTTTAAATTTGTTGTTATTGCTCGTTCATCATTTATTTTGAAATTTATATTGGTTGAGTGGTCCATTGGCAAGTGAGTCATGATTATTATTTATCCGTGATATGAGCTCTTATCTGGACGCCGTTGATATCTCCCAATTGAGATTACGTTGGGGGCACTTATCCGGTCTGTGGATATCTCATAGTCGCAAGGGTTGGGGTTGGTAGGCTGTGTCTCGTCCTGAGTCCGAGTCACCGGGCTTCTGCCACGACTCAACGACCTTTTGGTCGGGATTCCTTGCTATTCGGCTTTCGTATTATGGACCCTCACTTATCGATTGATTTATTTGCGCCTTTTTATATTCATGTGTTCCCTGTTTCCTTTCTTTTTATCAACATGAATTAGACGATTTATTTATTTCGAAATGCTTGTGTATATGTCCTGCTTGGCGTTACTTACCTGGGCTGGTCATTCTTGTGTTTGACGGAGTGTAGATCCACAAATCAACAAGGGGGAGGCTCCACAGCTAGGATATATCATTTGAGGATACCGGAGTAGTCATTTCCACTTGTCTGATATAGGTGATTCTTTTGTATTATTAGATATACTTGTTTTGAAACACTGGGAGTTGGGTTTTAGAGAGATTTTGGGCATGTTTATCTTGTGTTTACTTTCCTCTGAATGTTCATTGATGATGATATACATATTCGAGGTTTCCACACTCTAGGTTGTCTTAACTTGTGTCTTTGAGGTTTTTCATTTAGTGTGAGGTTTAATTGCTTCCGCTATAACTATAATAACTCACTAATTGATTAAGTCAACTTTAATTGCTTGATAAATGGTAAATGGTAAAGGAAGGTTGACTAGGCTTGCGTGACTCAAATGAGACGAGTTTGGGGTCCACGTAAGTCTAGGTGGGCGGGGCCCGGTTTAGGATTGTGGAACTGGGGCCCACGACGTGTCCGGCGATGTGGCGGTGTCCGGTTTGCCTTGGAAATTGTAAACCATATATAGCATAAAAATGTAAGTTCAATAGCATCCATCCGTGAAAACGTTTGATTACAATCAGTATTCAAAATTAGCCTTGCATGTGAGTTTAAGAATGACCCATTCAAGATTGGTATTGTAAAGGCCACTCCTTTGCTTGGCGCGAGTATCTCAATAAAACCATATGTCCAAAATGTAAGTTTAAACATGTCCAAAACTACAAAAAATTAACCTAATGTATCTCATAAAAGCAAAGTAAATCACTTGTTTTCTCCATTGGTCGCCACATCCTCTATATTCCCCGGGTCTTTAGTGTTTGAGCTAGGCAATACATTCCATTGACCAAAATGCATATTCACTTGTGCAACCTCGCGCTTAATGTCCGAGCCATGATCGAAATGTGTCGCTCTACTCCGAGAATCGAGTTTCTATCTAGCGGTAGTTTAGGGTCGGATTGCTAATGAACTTGTCTTGTCACTTCTTCATGTTTTGCTCGACAAGTTTTGCCACCGCCTCCTTTACTATGGTGTATTCGGTTTATGTTCCGCCTTAAGTTTGCGCATGTTTGCTTTGGACTACCACTTTGATCTCTTCGACATTGTACTCCAAAGAATTAAGCCTATCCATTATCCCTGGCTGGTTCTACAGGTCGTGAGTGTGACCTTCTTCGTTTTTGGGTTGATGTTGTTACCCAAATTGTCTATAGGAGAAGTGTGAATGAGTTACAACAAGAACAGTTGAGGCGATGGCGACCTCCTCGTGAATCTGCATACAAAATAAACCACATATGTTATAACATTACCTAATGAAAATTTGAAAACCAACATTAGAGGTCACCCAATCATGCATACACAACCAAGAAAAAGATAGCTTAAACATTAAAAAAATTTAGAATTGTCCAAGAGTTCAATAATTCAAAAGATAAAACTCCAAATATCATGCCCCGCCTCTTAATCCATCATTAGCCAGGTATTCAAGATTTCATTGGGAATTACATTGACCAAATAAACTTACATGAACCCTACGTTTTAATCCCTACTTTCTATGTGCCCTTTCAAATTTTTTGAACCCTAAACTTCGAAATCTATAAAAAAATCCAAACAACCTCTATAACTCTTTGAATATAACGGATTTAACCATAAAGTTGAAGGTGTAGTTGACTCATACCTTGTACATAGTTGGTCGACCATTTCTCATTAAACACTTGCTTCTTTACCCTCCACCTCAAGCCTCACGTCCAACACTCCATTTGACTGAGCTTTAACTTCTTATAAGCCCTATATGGTCCTCATTCCCACTAATCAAACATAAGAGAATCTCAATAAAAGACAAGGACAAAAAAGATGATTGACTTACTCGAGTTCCAACAAGGTCTTCCTGTTGTGCATGAGCTACTTCCATAAGGTTCGGGATGGGGGTCCTCTTTATCACCTCAAAGTATCGAGATTCCCCGCCTCACCCTAAAAAGAAGACCCAAAATTGAAATAAGGGCAGGAGACCTCAAACACCTACCTATTGTCTTCTGTTGTACGCAAAACCCCAAAGAAATCGGTCCAAAACCAGCTCTAGCAGACCAATAATGGGTAAACAGGGTTCTACGATTTCAGAGTCGAGACGGTTTGGGAAGGGAACCAAATGAGAGATAGATGTGGTTTTCTCAAAAAAAGGGAAATTCAAAATTTTTGGGTTAATCGCTTACAATGACGTGTTGTCACCAATCGGTTAGTGGTCGATCGATCAATAGTAAGAGCCAAACAAATCAAAACATTTTTCATTTTTTGGCTTTTGAGATAACAACCGAATGGGGCCCACGCGTCGGTGCCACGTCAGTCGATGCCCTAACTCGGTGTCATATCTATGTTACTCAAACATTTCTTGAAATGACCTCACCCGAACTAGGGTCAAGTCGCTCACCCAAACAGCTTACTTAAGCTCGATACCCGAACCGGACCCAAATAAAAGTCCGCACGCCTAATTCAACTTGCGAAACAACATACTAACCATATAGGGTAATAATTGCAGATGTGAAATCAAAATTATAATTTCATAAATCATCTAATTAAAGTGATAAGTGTCCAAAAGTCCGAATAACTTTAGCCATCCTAAGAAGCTCCCAAATAAAACATAAAGCTTCCATAATAATCCAAAATAGATAAGGAGGGTTTCAAACTACCCAAAGTATCTACCAAAAGCTACAACCCAAATTTATTGCTCTAAAAATCAAATAAATATATAATAGAAGCATGCAAAATTCTCATAAAGCAAGGAAAGACTTCAAGCGGGTGTCTTTCCTTTGTCGCGAGCTAACACGGATGTGGATGTACTTGGAGAGTAAGTGGGGTGAGCTAAAGAACTAACGAAGCTCAATGAGAGAGCAGACTCGCTCAAACACTAAACATGCAAGTCTACACCTCGTAGTAGTCAATCGAATTGTAAAACATTTAAGGGAATGAAATAAAGACATGATCCTTGTTCATAAAAGGGGATGTAAACAAGTTCCATATCTAATATCACTTAAAGGTAAGTTCATCATTCAACAAACTAAGAGATGAGCATTCTTTTGAAATCACATCATAAAAAGGGAAATTCACAAATTTGTAAATAAATATCATTCATTCATGCAACGGGGTTCAACGAGAGAATTACCATAAGAACTAGTAATAAATATAAATCATGGTTCCATTCAATACATCCTAGTTAATAGTATGAACCTGGTGATCGAAACACTCACCCACGAGATGATGTGAACTATTGGCGGTCACAATGGCCGTTGTGATCTCCATCTAGTTCCATCAAACCAATAGTGTGTGTTTCCAAGCCATCATCGATTGTGACTACTTGTGAACTTGATACTTCGTGGTGCATACCACTCTCTTTTTAGTGGGATCATAGCCACACCACTGCAATTCGCGGCGCAAACCACTCTCTCTCGTTGGTGGGCACATTGCCACACCACCGCTACTCATGGCGCGAACCACTCTCTTTTGATGAACATGTAGCTCCATCACCGCTTTTGAATCGAATAATGAATTTGTTTACGTCACATGCATTCCATAGATGAGCATATTCATACCATTAACTACAAGCAACCCAATCCCAAGTCTTTCGATGAAAATATGAAATTTCTATTTATCTAATATCCAAGCCACATTTAATGCATGAGCGAAGCTCCCCCACTTACCTCGACTTGCAGCGACGCCTGTAACAACTCCTGGTACGCTCGGGGCCCGATATGACCTTCTCTTGACACTATACCACCATAATACATCTCATCAATAAAATTTTTAAATTAAATTAAATAAATCTTTCATTTATTGGTCTTTGGGATCCACTAGTGTGGGTCGCGCGGGTCCTCCGTCGCCCGATGCGAGGTCGAGGGTGGGACCCGTGGTCTCTCTCGAAAACAGGGGGTAGCGCCCGTTTGAAAGCAATTATTTTTGCTTATTTATAATACATATTATTGTACTTTATCATATTATACTTTATTATATATATTTTATTTATTTATTTATTATTGTTTTATTTTATTTTATTTTTATTTTTTTAATGGTGTTGACCGAACCGGGGGTTGTTAGCCTCTCAGGTGTGTAAGGTCGGCGGGGAGGGGAAACCTCATCCCTTACCAACGACGGTGGGGCCCAAAGACCGACCGACACTTTGCGCCTCCCCGCAAGCAACCTCGACAACCTCGATTGCGCCCCTGCTAGTCCACTACTGGGACGACCATGAGGGTGTAACGACCAAAATTAATTAAACTAGGATGAGCATTAATATCGAGAATTAACGGTCGAAATTCGTGCGTTACGTGGACCACTCAGTCGACTCGGACACTAGAACCGAGGAAATATGTTATATATAGATGGTGGTTGTATATATGTGATGTTTAAATTTATTATTATTATATTGCACTGCACGTGTATATGTTGATATCGGGCGAGGTTGTGTGACGGGTGTTCACATCGAAATGCGTGTCGACGCGGGTGTCGAGTAGGCAAACTACGAGTACACTAGGGAACTCCACTAATTCACGTTAGAATGACTAGTTAATCAATTTAAATTAGGTAATGTAACCATAGGCTAAGATTGATTCAATTAAAACAATAGGCTATGGCGTACCTTGAAATGCGTGCCGAGACGCGGGGCATTGAGTGCTTAGGTAGTGGAGAGTTAGTGGGACCACAAGTTAATAATTTTTGGTCACTAAAAACACTAATCACAGGCATTATGATGGGCCTAAGGTAAAGCTAAGGTGAATAAATGCAATAAATCAAGGCCTATAGTTGAGTAAATTAAATGGAAAGCATAAGATTGGTATAAAGATACATATTAGCACATCTAGGGACTAGGTGAGTAATGAAATGGTGTCACTTGAGGTTGAGTTAGTGAGAGTTAGTAGGATACATGGCAAGAGGTGGACCATTAGATAGTCCTCGGGATACATAAATCTATGGAGATCAAGGGCTAGGAAGGAACATCACTTTAATATATAACATTAGTGATCAAACAACATGCAAACCAAATCATTCATTCATTTTGCTGGAGAAGAAGAAGAAATTACTGGAGAGGAGTGAATCAACAAGGTGTTGAAGGAATCCATGAGAGTTGGTGAGAAATTCTCAAGCTAGCGTGTTACATCAACTAGGTACGCATCTTTCTAGTTGAATTTGAAACAAGTTCCGATTTTATGCTGATTTCATAGGGTAGATGATTGAATATTTGCAATTGGATTATATATTTGGATTCCTCATTTCAAGCTGATAATCCAGCTATATTGAAGTTCTTAATTTGGTTTGGAAAACATAAAGATATAGATTTTTGAAGTTGCAACACCAAAACTAGAATTATGTATGTTGTATTAGGAATCAACCTAGGTAATTTGGTCATAACTTGCTCATTTTAGATCCAAACTAGTGGCATTCTAAAGCTTATTTAAAGGGTAATAACTTTTCTTAACTGAAGGTATTTTGATTCAAATGTTTTTATGTCCAAACATGCTCTATAAGTAGATGCTGGAATTCAAAAGGAAAGTTTTGAAACTAGACTTGTTAAGGGCATAACTCCCTAACTACTTATCCAAATGAGCTGATATTTTAGTATATTGTATTTGGGTATGTTTTCTACCTTTTGACCAAAAAATTTATTTTTCGGAAATATAGATTGAGAGAAATAGATTTTCTAAGTCCGCTGGTCGGATTAGATTCCAATTAGACCTATGTTTAGTAAAATCATGATATATCTTTCATTTTAAATCAAAGTTTTGCAAACTAAGCCTTTCAGGAAAGCTTAGAGAGAGACCAACAATAATTGTATTGATGGAGGATTTCTATATTTGTACCATTTCATGCCTAAAAGTGTGTTAAAATGTAGGACTTTGAAATTGAGACTTAATTTAGTCTTTAGAGGCTGATTTATGAATATTGATTTAAAGTCTATTGAACCAATTTGAATACATAATAAACACACTTAATTGACTTCAAGGACTTAGGGGACCATAGCTCGGTGTTGGGGAGCTTTCCGGTCGGATTCGGGAGTGAGAGGAAGTCGGAGCACGATTGAGGTGCGTCAAACCATTGAGAATGCTTCACATAATTCATTTTGTTTTTCTTATGCTTGTGATGGGTGCCGAACTATTTTCCTTTACCGGTTTGTCTAACTGATAAATCAATTTATCGGGTTTTTTACACCGGGAAGTGTGGACGGACTTGTGTACACTATACCATAGCACGTGTGATCATGCCCTCGGTGAATTGCGACCCGAGCTGCACCAATGCACACGTGTCGGTGTCTAAGCGGATTTGGCCAACGCCACGAGGACTAAGGACGGGACAGTAAAGGTGGTGGGAGAAGCCCTTGGAAAGATCCTTAGCTCCGAAGTATGGTATAGTCTGCTACACGCGACACATCCTTGGGTTTTCATCCAGGATATTTACGTGTATATTGACTTAACGTGTGTGTGTTTACATTCTCGTTTATATCATTAACTACTATTATGCCTTATTCTCGTTTATATCATTAACTACTATCATTAACTACATCGAAATAAGCTGGCTTGAGTTTGATGAAGTCCTTCACTAACTGAACTTCCACCTGAAGTGCTAGAAGATGCGAGCGTGGGAGACGGTGACGGCGTACATCGTCTCCACCACCGGTGAGTCACGGCTATCGCGCCGTATAAAGCTACGGTAGAGGAAATACTTTGGCGCTGACAATCGGTGTAGCGATCGTAGGAGTTGATGTCGATCTTGGTGCAAAGAAACGCGCGGTCATCATCGCGATGAAATCGATCAATCTGTGACCCTGAGTTTGTCACTCGATCGTACGCCGTCAGTAAATCCTCCGTTATAGTAGGAGGCGAATCGCCACTGGGCTCGCATCTCCTCCCCGCGTGTATCGACCATCTGGGTCTGCAATGGATAGCGAACGCGAATCGCCTTCTACGTGACATTGCGCATAAGTAGATAGATACATATAGCAAGTAACAAGTATATAAACGTAATCCCCCATCTCACCGTCACTCACTTCCCAACTAATGGTGTCTACGCAATGAGTATCTCGGTTTCCACAACTAAGGTTTGTATTTTATGCATTTTAGTCGTGAAACCTATGCTCTGATACCAACACCCGATACCAACCGTGTTGGTATCACATTGCCTTAAGCCATATAGTTCGCTAAATCTGTCTCTGATACCAACTGTGTTGGTATCATATAGCCTGAAACCATATAAGTAAGCCAAGCTTTATAAACCTTGGCTCTGATACCAACTGTGACGGCCCCTACTTCTAAACAGGGCACCGCCCAGCCTAATCCCGTACTCAAGCCTTAATCCACATGATCTAAGACTTAAGTACGTATTAGTCAGCCTATCGTCCCTATATTTCTCCACATTCACGTATTGATATATTATCCAATTTAAAGGTCATTCAAATTCAATGATCATGCAATTGAGGAAGCATTAATTCTCCAAAAATTCCAAAGTGTGGAAACCAAGAAAAACTACAGCATCACATGCATGTATAGATATGAAACTATTCACTCAACCCATTTGTACAACCCAAAATGACATAAAGAATAATAATACAACAAAAGTCGAGACATACAAATGAGTGAGGAGAGGTGCCGAACTGCTCAGAGGAAGTCGCCGATTTTCTCTTTCCCCGGTCTGCTACACTAGACGGTGAGTATAGTGATATTTAAGTACTAACTGGAGAATTTCATGTCACATTTCCAAAAGAAACGAATGGTATTCAAAAGCATAAATGAGCGAAATAAATTGCTTGAAACAAGTAATGCAAGTAAATATCACGGTTAAAGATATAGAGACAGAGACACGGCTAAGTCGAGATGATCTACGTCCGGTTTGGCGGTGAGACATATCGCCTACCTTTTCCCACTACGATATGGAGTCGCGCTCAACATATCTCACATAAATAGCGGAGCCGCGCTCTACGCTTTATAACATCAATCTCATGCTTGCCGACCACCCCGAGTCCCATAACTCGTGTGTCGCGCAAGTGTAGTGGTGAGTGCCGAAACCCCGGTAGACCCATGTCCCGGTGAACCGTGCATCTCCCATGCAATGGACACTAGATAATCTCAACTTTAATTTCAACGACAAATAATTCCAAAATTCTAGGTTACCAAGACAAGTTAGGCTACAAAGCCCAAAGGAAATCGAATACAAGTCTATTTAAATTCAAAGTAGTCCATTAGCATGCTTTTCATCAATTGAATTCAAGAACGACATCAAGTGTAGGAATTAGAGGCAATGAAATACTTCACAAGGCATCATGTCACAATATTCATCCATGAATAGATACAAGAACAATATGATGTGAGATGACAAGTAGTAATGTCTGCCAATAGACCAATAAATCAATAAGGGTGAATGAAATGAAATATAAAATTCTCACAGTTGTACTTACAAGTCATACGCTTGTCCTAGTCTATCTGATCCCTCGACAAATCGAAGTGCGTTCCCAAACGCCTGAGTTCCCCCGTAGTTCCCTAACATTCAATAATGCCTCAATTAGGCCAAATCGAAGTCGAGACAAATTTCGAAAAACCTTTTTTATTTATTTTCGATCATTCGGCTCATTTCACGTTTTTCGAGGTAAAACCCCCGTATAACATCTCGACCGACTTCCGAATTCTTCACTTTTTATGGAAATCTCGAATTTCTATTGATTTGGGTCACAAATATATTTTTCCCTATTTTTCTGGAATTTTCCCGAGTTTTTTTCCATATTTTTCTCTATTTTCTAGGATTTTTTTATTAAAAATCAGTTTAATTCATTTAACTAATTTAAATATATATTATTTTATTGTAGTGGGTCCGGGACGACCCGACCCGGTTTCTCCTTCTTCTCGCGAAGAAACAGAGCATCGGCTTTGTTTCGATTTTTTTTTCTCGTCGGCTGGGGTTGGGCTTCCATCCCCAACCCCGGATTGGGTCTCCATGTAGGGAGACTACTCCCTGCTTTCTCGAGCTCGACGAACCGCCATGGCGATTCTTCCGAGTTCGCCAACCCGAACAACAACAACAACCCGTCGGAAACAACAACAACAAACGACACCACTCACCTTGCGTTACTTCGAGCTCTCGGTCTCTCTCTCTCCCCGCTCTCTTTTTCTTCTTCTTCTTCCTCTTTCTCCTCTCGGTTTTCTTCCTCTCTCTCTCTCGGTTCACTATTTTTTTTTCTCTCTGTTGCACCGACCTTGACAAGATAAAATGGAGAGATAAGGTTTGATTTTTTTTTGAAATGTGGATAAACCCCACATTATCCTTATATATATGTTGTGGAACATGGATGACCATGCATGTACACCAACATATTGTGTAGTCATGTAACTTGTATTTCTCACTTAATAGTACCTCCACTTGTCTATGTATTGTCATGTAACTTGTAATCATCTCCAATGTACACCAACTCTCCCATGTATTGTCTATGTTGCTTGTGATGTGTTGTATGACTTGTGGTGCATGTATAACTTGTACACATTGTATAAGTACAATTATCATCATCACCAAATGGACTATATAAAGGGTGCCAACCCCATTGTAATTCACACACCAAGTTGAATGAAAACTTCTCATTCCAACTATTTCATTTCTTCTCTTCTCCTTTGTAGTAGTAGTTTGTAGTAGTAGAAGTTCTTAGTCTTCTATTTTCCTTCTCTAGTTCTTAGCAAGTTCAACTCAATTTACAATACGTTATCGCACGAGCTTGCTCTAGCATTAAGGAGATCTTGAAGTTCAAGAAGGCTTGTTAAGGAGACAAAGCTAGGAAGGTATAACTTTTGTTATTTAAATAAGTTCAATTTATTTCTATATTATCATGATTGCTTCCTTTATTACATGCATCACTTCTATATGCATGTTTTATTCATATACTATGCATTATAACGTCACCGATTGCGAAAGTATGCTCTGTAGTTGCGTCTTATACGATCTTCTACATCGAAATCAAAATTCAATGTGTGACATATAGTTTTTCTCTTAAAACTACAAACAGTTAGTTATTGTTCTATTCTTGATTTTATAATACAAATAATGCTATAAGTTTGAGTTGATAGTGGGTAAGCCTTGTCCCCAGTAAAGCTAAACATTGAAAGGGAGACGGGTTATCCCGTTCGAGGAGGCATGGTATTAAGTAGACTATGTCTCGCCACCCAACCCGGAGGTTGTCCCACAACTCATACGAATAGTACATTTTGTTTATTAATGAATCAAGTTTTGAACATATATTTAATCATATGTTATGTTTTTACATAAAAAGGGGAAAACTATTTTATATTAAATTTATTTTCAAAATATTATTCAACCATAGTTGAATTTGTTGCCTTATTATATTACCGACAAGAATTACTTGTCATGACAATTAGATATTACAATTTGTATAAAGCATATACGCAAAACCGTGTGTTATACACAATCATTCGCCAATTTCTCTTTAAAGACCGAAAAGTGAATATTTCACTTTGTATATCTTTTCACCTCATGGAGTTATAAATATATAAATACCAAAAAAAGGTAATGCTCCAAAAGCTCAAAATGAGCGGTTGAGTATCAAGCTACAAAATTTAATCACCAAATATTAATTATAATTCCTCAATTTTAATTACCTCTATGTTGAGGCTATGTGGAAATATGACTGATGAGACAATAAAAAAAGAAGGTCACGTGGCCCCTCAATTTCTTCTTTGCAACAAATATCGAGTGCGCACGTCAATCCAATAAATATTAAGGATTGATTTCTTGTCTCATGGTAGTGAGTAAAATAATGAGATATTATAAATATAATATCGATCCCGTCCAATTAGTCCAGCTTAAAATTAAGAAGCATATGTTACATATAATGATCATGATCGCAATAATAAATTTATGGACGTGGAAAATGTGAAAATATCAGGTAAATGTCGTATTGACAATTCCACCAAAAATTGGAATAAAAGTGGTGCACCACTACAAAGGGCAAATAATTATTGACAATGAGCGCTCATAATTGTGACATTTTTTGGTCATATATGAAAGGCTATTTTGCCTAAATATTGTCATATATATACCCGAATATTTTTGTGACCTTTACCATGCCTTCAAAATCAAAGGCAAAATATTATGAATTTTATCATTGAAATATGACTCTTTTTCTAATTTGCCAAACATTATTTGTCTAGATGGATCAACAAATCATGTGTTCAAATCATGAATCAAATAAGAGCGATATATGCCTTGCTGATTGTGCTACAACGCACACAATCCTTAAAACAGAGAATATTTCTCCAATTTGAACTTAGCTGAGGCTAATGTTCAAACAATATCTGACATCTCCAATTTGATTAATGGCTCTGGAAGAGCAAATATTATGTTGCCTGGGGAACAACAATTCATGTTGACAATGCCTTATACTCTGAAAAATCAAGAAGAAATTTACTCAGCTTTAAAGATATTCGACAAAATGGATATCACATTGAAACCATGAACGAAAATAATAGAGAATTTCTCTATGTCACATTGGTTTCAAATGAGAAAAAAGAAGTGTTAGAAAAATTCTCACTTTATCCTCTCGTATTATATTTTACTCATATAAGGCATGTCGAAACGAATGTCGTCTTAAATAAGAAAATTAATGATCCAAAGACATTCATTTTATGGCATGACCGGCTTGGTCATCCAGGATCATCAATGATGGAAGAGTAATTAATAATTCACAAAGACATCCTTTAAGGAGTCACAAAATATTTTCACTTTGGTGATTATAATTGTGCTAGTTATTCTCAAGGTAAATTGATAGTTAAACCATCCCCAAGTAAAGTTGTGGAATCCTCAGTTTTCTTAAAACGCATTCAGGGATAAATATGTGGACCTATTCATCCTCACTGTGGACCATTTAGATATTTCATGGTTTTGATAGATGCATCAACTAGGTGGTCACATGTTTGTTTGCTTTTGACCCGCAATGTTGCATTTGCTAGACTTTTAGCACAAATCATTAAGTTAAGAGCACAATTCCCTCGACAACCCAATCAAGACCATTCGTCTTGATAATGCCTGAGAATTTCAATCTCAAACATTTAAAAATTATTGCATGTCTATAGGAATTATCATTGAACATTTTGTTCCACACGTGCATACCTGAATGGTTTGGCGAGAATCTCTCGATCAAACGCATTCAACTAATTGTCGAGACCTTTAATCATGAGAACTAAGTTATCAACTTCGGTTTGGGGACATGCGATCCTTCATGCAAGCATCTATCATTCGTTATAGGCCTCGCATACCATGAACATTCCCCCATGCAACTCATTTTAGGTCAACAACCAAATATTTCACACTTGTGAATTTTTTATTGTGCGAGTGTATGTTCATATACCACCTCCCAATAGAACTAAAATGGGTCCACAACGAAAACTTGGGATTTATGTTGGATTTAACTCATCGTCCATTATAAGATACCTTGAGCCCTTAACAGGGGATTTATTTATTGCACGTTTTGCTGATTTTCACTTTGATGAAACAATTTTCCCACCATTAGGGAGAGATCGAAAGCCAATTCAAAAGAATGGCGCGAAATTGCTTGGAATGCATCAACTTTATCACATTATGATCCACGCACAAATCAGTGTGAACTTTAAGTTCAAAAGATCATTCATTTGCAACAAATCGCAAATCAATTACCTCGATGCAATTAATGATGCAAAACAAGTGACGAAATCACATATTCCAAATTTGTAAATGCTCCCGCAAGAATTGATGTCTCTGTGCAACAAAATGCACAAGAACAAACGAAACACTTAAAGCGTAGAAGACCGGTTGGTTCAAAGGATACGATTCTTCGAAAGGGAAAACGGGAGTAAAAATAAATACAAATCAAAATATTCTGAGAAATCACAAGAATCATTTGATAAGGATTTGTCGAACAAGTTGATTCGACAACGAACAACTCCTCTAGAAAAAGAGGAAAAGATGAAAATAATGAGATCTCAATAAATTATTTAAACTCGGTAAGATTAGGGATCAAAATAAAATTGTTCCCGATGATATATTTGCTTTCAATGTGTCCTTTGAAATATGTGAAAATGATGATGATCCAGAACCACGATCAATGGACGAATGTCGAAAAAGACCTGATTGGCAAAAATGATAAGAGGCTATCCAAACAGAGCTAAACTCGTTAAGGAAACGAGAGGTTTTTGGGCCGATTGTTCAAACGCCGATGGCGTAAAACTTGTTGGATATAAATGGGTATTTGTACGAAATATAAACGAAAAAAATGAAGTTACAAGGTACAAAGCAAAACTTGTAGCTCACACAAATACCCGACATCGATTATGAGGAAACATATTCTCCTGTTATAGATGCAATCACATTTCGGTTCTTGATAAGCCTTGCGCTTTTACGAAGGGCTTGATATGCATTTAATGGATGTCGTTACAAAGATATCTCGTACGGATCCCTAAACAAAGATATATATATGAAAATCCCGAAGGATTTGTAATATCCGAAGAAATAAAATCAAAACCTCATAACATGCATTCTATAAAATTACAAAGGTCTTTGTACGGATTGAAACAATCCGGACGAATGTGTGGTACAAACGTCTTAGTGATTATTTACTTGAAAGAAGGATATGTAAATAATCTGCTTTGCCCATGTGTTTTCATTAAAAGATCATCAACATGATTTGTGATTATTGATGTATATGTTGATGATTTAAATATAGTGGGAAACCACGACGACATCGTTAGAACATCCGAATACTTGAAAAAGGAATTCGAGATGAAAGATCTTGGAAAAACAAGACTTTGTCTTGGTTTGCAAATTGAACATTTTTCAAGTGGAGTACATGTCCATCAATCAAATTATATTGAAAAAAATATTAAAAAGATTTTATATGGACAAAGCACATCCATTAAGCTCTCCAATGGTTGTCGATCACTTGAAGTGGATAAGGATCCATTTCGACCTCATGAAAGTGATGAATAGCTAATTGGTCCCGGATGTACCATATTTAAGTGCAATTGGTGCACTTATGTATCTTGCAAATTGTACAAGACCGACATTGCTTTTCTTTGTCAACCTACTTGCAAGATACAACTCTTCACCAACTCGAAGACATTGGAATGGTGTTAAACATGTTTTCCGATATCTTCGAGGAACAAGTGACATGGGTTTATTTTACTCGAGAGGGTAAAATTGAATCTCCAAGGTTATCTTGATCTTTGGATTTTTATCTGATCACCACAAGGCTCGTTCTCAAACGGGATATGTATTCACCTATGGTAATACTATTGTATCATGTAAGTCAGTAAAACAAACTATGGTTGCTACTTCTTCCAATCATTCAAGTACTTGCAATTCATGAAGCAAGTCGTTAATGTGTATGGTTGAGAAACATGATTGAACATATTCAAGAATCATGTGGATTGCCTTCAATAAAAGATTCTCCAACCATATTATATGAAGATAATGCAGCATGTATTGCACAATTAAGTGAAGGATTCATAAAAGGGGACATAACAAAACATATTTCACCAAAATTCTTTTATGCGCATGAGCTTCAGAAGAATGGTGAAATTGATGTCAAGCAAATCCGATCGAGTGATAATCTTGCTGATTTATTCACAAAAGCCTTACCAACTACGACATTTAAAAGGCTTACATATGGTATTGGCTTGCGTAAACTTAAAGACATTGCAAGTAAAGAAACTGAACAAGTTTCACCTATGTTCACATGAGGGGGAGTTATTGATTAGTGTATTGCACTCTTTTTTTCTTAGCTATGATTTTATCCCATTGGGTTTTCCTATCAAGGTTTTTAATGAGGCAATCTTAACAATATTATACCCATCTTAATATTTATGAGAATAGTGTACACTTTTTCTTTTACTATATTTTTTCCCACAGGGTTTTTCTTAGTATAAGTTTTAACGAGGCACAATCTCTAAGCAAGTGTCATCCAAATGGGAGTGTTGTGGAATATGGATGACCATGCATGTACACCAACATATTGTGTAGTCATGTAACTTGTATTTCTCACTTAATAGTACCTCCACTTGTCTATGTATTGTCATGTAACTTGTAATCATCTCCAATGTACACCAACTCTTCCATGTATTATCTATGTTGCTTGTGATGTGTTGTATGACTTGTGGTGTATGTATAACTTGTACACATTGTATAAGTACAATTATCATCATCACCAAATGGACTATATAAAGGGTGCCAACCCCATTGTAATTCACACACCAAGTTGAATGAAAACTTCTCATTCCAACTATCTCATTTCTTTTCTTCTCCTTTGTAGTAGTAGTTTGTAGTAGTAGAAGTTCTTAGTCTTCTATTTTCCTTCTAGTTCTTTGCAAGTCCCAACTCAATTTACAATAATATATATATATAAGATTAATTCTAGCCACTCATTTTTTTCATTTCATTTTTTTTAACTCAAATACATTAAGCGTACCATCTATATGCCGCTACCTCTGGTCTCACGTCAACACGCGACTCGATGCGTGTCCCCCGCTCGTCTCGATATCCGTATTCCCGTAAATGACTTAGTAGTCTACACATGTACTGTACACTAGTCAAACAACACGACAAATATAATATTTACCTCGACCACCGTGCCTCGGTAGTGACACGTATCTCGCTGCGAGTCCCACGTCACGGTCATTTTGTCCCGATTAACGAAGTAAACGTGTATTAATTATTTGGGCCGTGACAATACTTCCCAACTAATAGGAAGTTCGTCCCGGAACTTAAACTAAATGAATTTTATACCCGACTCGAAGAGGTACGTAAATCTGCTTTCATATAGTCTTTCCCGTTCCCAGTGAGTTCGAATCTCCATGAAACCGCCACTTGACTAACACTTTCGGAATAGACTTGCTTCTTAACTTCTTTGTACCACTTCTAGGTCAAGAATTTGAACTGGTGATATCTTCACTCAAATCAATCGACTCAAATTCACCGTCTGCCTCTCGCCTACCCTTGACTTGGCTAGTCGAAACATCGAAATATGAAACATCGGATGAATTCCCGACATCTGTGGAGGTAATTCTAGTTCATATGCAACCTTTCCAACCCATTTCTTGATCTTGAAAGGCCCGATGAATCTTGGTGCTAATTTGCCTTTCAAACCAAATCGTTGATAACCCTTACGATGAGAAACCTTTAGATACACTAAAGCTCCCTCATCGTACGTGAGATCGCTGCGATACATGTCCGCATACTTCTTCCGCCGATCCTGGGCTCCCTTGAGTCTTTGACGAATCAGACGTACCTTCTCCGTATGATCGACAACAATCTCAGGCCCCACGGTCTCCTCCCGGCCTCCGGCTCACCCCCAACACGATGGCGAGCGACACGGTCTACCAAACAAAGCCTCAAAAGGCGCCATCTCAATACTGGCCTGATAACTGTTGTTATATGCAAACTCACATAACGGTAGGTACTCCTCCCATGATCACCAAACTCCAAGACGCAAGCCCATAACATATCCTCGAGAACATGTATCGCTCTTTCGATCTGCCGCCCGTCGTCCAAGATGAAAAGTCGTACTAAACTGTAGGCGCGTACCATATTGCTCCTGCATACTCTGCCACATCCTGGATGTATACATAACATCTCTGTCTGACGTAATAGTCACTGGTACCCCATGTAGTCTAATAATCTCGCTCAAGCGAGATACTCAACTGATCAAACGTATAATGTGCGGCCACTGGTAGAAAATGAGCAGACTTTGTCAGTCGATCAACAATAACCCGATGGAATCATGTTTCCGGGCGGTTCTCGGCAATCCTCTCACAAAATCCATTGCAATGTCTTCCCACTTCCACCGTGGAATGGGAAGAGGCTGTAGCAACCCACCAGGTCTGCGATGTTCAGCCTTCACTTGCTGACAGATCCCACAGTTACGGATAAACTTTGATATGTCCGCTTTCATCCCAAGCCACCAAAAATGTCTCTTCATATCATGGTACATTTTGGTCATTCCTGGATGAACAATGAATCGATAACGATGTGAATCCTGAAGAATCTCATCTCGCAGCTCTGGTATTGACATTATCCACATCGCTCACCTGTAAATTTGACCTATGACACCGAAATTCACATTTACTTGAATTTGGCGTATAGTTTATGCTCCCTCAAAGTCTGCAACGTCTCTCTGAGGTGTTGTTCGTGATCCTCCCTCGTCTTCGAGTATACCAATATATTATCGATGAAGACGATCACGAAACGGTCAAGAAACGGTCTGAAAACACGATGCATCAGATCCATAAACACTGCTGGAGCATTGGTCAGCCCAAACGACATGTCGTGAACCGAAAATGTCCATATCTGGTACTGAAAGTTGTAATGGACTTATCCTCGTCCTTGATCTTAAGCTAATGATACCCTGATCGCAGGTCTATCTTGGAGAAAAATTGTGTTCCTCTCAGCTGATCAAATAGATCATCTATCATCGGGAGTGGATATTTGTTCCCGATTGTGACTTTGTTCAACTGTCGATAGTCGATACAAAGTCTCAACGTACCATCCTTTTTCTTCACAAAAGGACGGGTGCTCCCATAACGACATGGAAGGTATGATGAATCTCTTCTCATGCGAATCCCGAGCCGAGTCTTCAACTCTTCTAGCTCTGTGGTGCCATCCGATATGGTGGTATCAAAATCAGTTTCGTACCTGGTACCAACTCGATAATGAAATCGATCTCTCGCGACGGCGATAATCCGAGTAAATCCTCGGAAACACATCGAAACTCTCTCACAATCGGTATATCTTCCACCCTAGGTCACCGACTCTGCAGTACAATTGTACGGTGAAATCAACGCTTCCATCTCCTCATTAGTCGCGGGTCGACCTCTCGTTCCTACAGTCCTCGCTGCACTACCTTTATAAATGAATGGCGGACACCATGGGATCTCGAATATCACCGTCTTATCGAAACAATCGATATGAGCGTGGTATGCGGCTAACCAATCCATTCCTAAAATCGCGTCGAACTCCAAACATTCGAGGACTCTAAAATCAGCAGGTAGCTCTACGCCATCTATCGTGACGGGACAGTTCTCAACAATACTATGAGGGTAAACTCTATCCGAGCTGCATTACTCAAGATCAAATGTACGATAAGCCTAACAGGTTTCAACCCTAGGATGTCTATCATGCGACCAGCAATAAACGATACGGTAGAGCCAGAATCAAACAAAACATATAAATCGTGATCGCAAATAGAAACTGTACCCTCTATAAGACCTCTTGTAGCGTTTGCGTTTGGTGGGCTACCATGTGGACCTCCTCTCGGGCTCTTTGTGCCTACACCGCTTTGTAGGATGCGGGCACTCTCTCATTATGTGTCCGACCCGTCCACATTTGTAACATGTCAATCTGTCCGCGCCGACCCCGAGTCCGAGATCGGCCATGTGCCGATGCGACCACTGTCTCTGCACTCGCACCCGTTCCGCTCTCGTCTCGTATCTTGGCCTCTGCTCTGCCTCGACCTCTACCACCCCGCGCAGGCGCCTAGTGACGCCCGTGGGCGGGAAGTGCATGTACTATAGGAGCCGGTAAGGCTGGTCTCGATGGGAGGTAGCAAGGGAAGTCCGCCCCGTGCTCATGTCGACGAACTAGATGATACGGATGATACGGGAGGCACGGCCCGGTGGGTGCGTAGCTATCCCCGAACCCTGAGATCATCGCTTCCATCCCCTTGTTCCCTTACCCCTATGTCTCCTCCTCTCATACTCTACCGCCTCTTTCTCCGCAGAAAAATCGGCCGGTGCTGCGCCATCAACAACTCGACCCGGATAGTAGGTCTCATGCGCTAGGGCTCGCTCATAGATCTCGGTGCGTGTCATCGCGCTTGAACTGACAACGTAATATCCTATTTCGGGCCTGTGTCCATCACAAAAGTGATATACATCATCAGACTCATCTCTCACCAAGTCCCCAGCAAACTGGCGCGGATAATCATATCGATCCATGTAGTGCATCACAGTCTCCTCTGGCCCCTGTCTCAAATCCATAAACTCTCGTCTCAATCGCTTCATGACAGAAGGTGGAAAATACTGCTGATAGAACTTCTGCTTGAAAGCATCCCATGTCTCGAAATCTCCGTGAGTGGCCACTGTCATACGCCACCACACGTCAGCGTCTCGCTCGAGTGTATATGATGAGATCTCTACCCGAAGTCTATCATCAATCCTCAAGACCCGATGAAGCTTCTCTTGAGACATGATCCATTTCTCAATCTTCTGAAAATCCCTAACTACATCGAAATAACTCCGGCTTGAGTCGATGAAGTCCTTCACTAATCGAACTTCCACTGAAGTGCTAGAAGATGCGAGCGTGGGAGACGGTACAAATTCCACCGTCTCCACCATCGGTGAGGTCACGACTATCGCGTTATTAAAGCCGCTGCAGATGAAATACTTTGGCGCACAGACGATCGGTGTAGCGATCGTAGGAGCGATGTCGATCTTTGGTGCAAAGAAACGTGCGGTCATCATCGCGATGAAATCGATCAATCTAGCGACCCCGAGTGTCACTCGATCGAGACGTCAGAAATCCTCCGCTATAGTAGGAGGCAAACTACCACCGGGCTCTGCATCTCCTCCCCGCGTGTATCGACCATCGGGTGTCAAATGGATAGCGAACGCAAATCGCCTTCTACGTGACATTGCGCATAAGTAGATAGATACATATAGCAAGTAACAAGTATATAAACGTAATCCCCCATCTCACTGTCACTCACTTCCCAACTAATGGTGTCTACGCAATGAGTATCTCGGTTTCCACAACTAAGGTTTGTATTTTATGCATTTTAGTCGTGAAACCTATGCTCTAATACCAACCGTGTTGGTATCACATTGCCTTAAGCCATATAGTTCGCTAAATACTGTCTCTCGATACCAACCGTGTTGGTATCATATAGCCCGAAACCATAAACCATATAAGTATTGGCTCGATACCAACCGTGACGCCCCTACTTCTAAACAGGCACCGCCCAGCTAATCCCGTACTCAAGCCTTAATCCACATGATCTAAGACTTAAGTACGTATTAGTCAAACCTATCGTCCCTATATTTCTCTACATTCACGTATTGATATATTATCCAATTTAAAGGTCATTCAAATTCAATGATCATGCAATTGAGGAAGCATTAATTCTCTAAAAATTCCAAAGTGTGGAAACCAAGAAAAACTACAAGACATCACATGCATGTATTGATATGAAACTATTCACTCAACCCACTGTACAACCCAAAATGACATAAAGAATAATAATACAACAAAAGTCGAGACATACAAATGAGTGAGGAGAGTCGCCGAACTGCTTAGAGGAAGTCGCCGATTTTCTCCTTCCTCGATGCCTCTCTCGCTCGATGGACCTACACCCACCGTCACAAACTAGACGGTGAGTATAGTGATATTTAAGTACTAACTGGAGAATTTCATGTCACATTTCCAAAAGAAACGAATGGTATTTAAAAGCATAAATGAGCGAAATAAATTGCTTGAAACAAGTAATGCAAGTAAATATCACGATTAAAGATATAGAGACAGGACACGAAAGCTAAGTCGAGATGATCTACGTCCGGTCGGCGGTGAGACCTATCGCCTACCTTTTCCCACTACGATATGGAGCTGCACTCAACATATCTCACATAAATAGCGGAGCCGCGCTCTACGCTTTAGAACATCAATCTCATGCTTGCCGACCATCCCGAGCCCCATAACTCGTGTGCCGCGCAAGTGTAGTGATGAGTGTCGAAACCCCGGTAGACCCATGTCCCCGTGAACGGCGCATCTCCCATGCAATGGACACTAGATAATCTCAACTTTAATTTCAACGACAAATAATTCCAAAATTCTAGGTTACCAAGACAAGTTAGGCTACAAAGCCCAAAGGAAATCGAATACAAGTCTATTTAAATTCAAAGTAGTCCATTAACATGTTTTTCATCAATTGAATTCAAGAACGACATCAAGTGTAGGAACTAGAGGCAATGAAATACCTCACAAGGCATCATGTCACAATATTCATCCATGAATAGATACAAGAACAACATGATGTGAGATGACAAGTAGTAATGTCTACCAATAGACCAATAAATCAATAAGGGTGAATGAAATGAAATATAAAATTCTCACAGTTGTACTTACAAGTCACACGCTTGTCCTAGTCTATCTGATCCCTCGACAAATCGAAGTGCGTGCCCAAACACCTGAGTTCCCCCGTAGTTCCCTAACATTCAATAATGTCTCAATTAGGCCAAATCGAAGTCGAGACAAATTTCGAAAAACCTTTTTTATTTATTTTCGATCATTTGGCTCATTTCATGTTTTTCGAGGTAAAACCCCCGTATAACATCTCGACCGACTTCCGAATTCTTCACTTTTTATGGAAATCTCGAATTTCTATTGATTTGGGTCACAAATATATTTTTCCCTATTTTTCTGGAATTTTCCTGAATTTTTTTCCATATTTTTCTCTATTTTCTAGGATTTATTTATTAAAAATCAGTTTAATTCATTTAACTAATTTAAATATATATTTTTTTTTTATTGTAGTGGGTCGGGACGACCTGACCTTGGCCCAATCAGCCGGATCCGGGTTAGTATGATCCGATCCCGCCGGTCGGGGTCCGGCCGAGCCACCGGGGCGGTCGGCCCGACCGGTTTCTTCTTCTTCTCACGAAGAAACAGAGCATCGGCTCTGTTTCGATTTTTTTTTCTCGTCGCTGGGGTTGGGCTTCCATCCCCAACCCCGGAGTTGGGTCTCCTATGCAGGGGAGACTACTCCCTTACCTTCCTCGAGCTCGGACGACCGCCATGACGGTTCGTCCGAGTTCGCCAACCCGAACAACAACAACAACAACAACCGTCGGAAACAACAACAACAAATGACACCACTCACCTTGCGTTACTTCGAGCTCTCGGTCTCTCTCTATCCCGCTCTCTTTTCTTTTTCTTCTTCCTCCTTATCCCGTCGGTTTTCTTCTTCTCTCTCTCGGTTCACTTGTTTTTTCTCTCTGTTGCACCGACCTTGACAAGATAAAATGGAGAGATAAGGTTTGATTTTTTTTTTTTTGAAATGTGGATAAACCCTACATTATCCTTATATATATCTATATATATATATAAGATTAACTCTAGCCACTCATTTTTTTCATTTCATTTTTTAACTCAAATACATTAAGCGTACCCCATATGTCGCTACCTCGGTCCCACGTCAACACGCGACTCGATGCGTGTCCCCCGCTCGTCTCGGTATCTGTATACCCGTAAATGACTTAGTAGTCTACACATGTACAGTACACTAGTCAAACAACACGACAAATATAATATTTACCTCGGCCACCGCCTCGGTAGTGACACGTATCTCGTTGCGAGTCCCACGTCACGCGTCATTTTGTCATGATTAACGAAGTAAACTTGTATTAATTATTTGGGTCGTGACAGTATGTTTGCCTCGAATCTTTTGTATTGCCCTATATTCATGTAAGTATGTATTTCTCATTGTCGGATAGCATACATGCATGATTTATACTTCTATTTGATTTCTTGTTGAATATTGTGTGGAATTCTCTTGGGAATTTATCCACTGGACTCGTCACTGTATTTTGTTGGGTAACTAAGTGCAGAACTTTCTACGAGTAGCGACAAAAGAAAATCTTGGGCGACTATCTAACTTTGCTGACGGTTTTGGACATACTCGTATGTGTTTATATTATTTTGATATTTTGGTTTTTATTTTGGTTATTGGGGGACTTGCGATGACCTTGTACATGTATATAGTTATGGTATTGTCGCTTATATACAGATTAGTTTTCTGGTTTTCCATAGTAAGACATGCTCGTATAGATAATATTTATCATGCTAAATTATTTTACCTAATTGTATCAATTAAAGCTTCCGCTGATTTAAGTTAACTTGTAAGATACAACCCACTAGTATGGTTATGATTATAATAAACTACAATTAGTGAACCTATTAAATATTTAACTACTTAAAGAGAATAGGTTAAGAAAATATGAAAATCCACTAACTAATTTTAAAAAATACATGTGGACACGAATTTCGAGATATGAAAAGGACGGGCAAGTGTCGGACACGTGAGTGGGCCCACTTTGGGCGAGGAGTGCACGGAGACACGTCTCCCCCGGGCGGCGGGGCCGCCGCCAGGGTGGGGGTGGTCATGATACCACCCCTTTCCCTTCATCTCTTACTATCTTTGGTAGGCGACTGCTGCCGCCGCCACCGCTTTTTGGTTGCCGCTCGCCTTGTCGGTTCCATAAATCACTAAGCAAGGTGGTTTCACAATTGTTTTGTCGAATTCAAGTTTAATATTCATGTAAAACAAGATTAAGAGGGGTGAGGGAGATGTGTGTACCTCGATTTGGGGTTCTCTTTGAGTTAGACTTCCAACACCTCAATCTCCCTTTTCTCTCCCCGTAGTTAAATTTTAAATCAAAAAGGGGGCTAGGGTTTTCAAATTGATTTATATAGTGGGGCTGATTTATGTAGGGTTTATGAAATTACTTTATTGCCCCTAGGGCAGGTCTTTTGAGTTTTTAGGTCATCACAACATCCTCAATTTTAAAGAACTTTCGTCCTCGAAACAAGTTCAGTATCCAATATCACTTAAAGGTAAGTTCATCATTCAACAAACTAGGAGATGAACATTCTTTTGAAATCACATCAAAAAAGGAAATTCACAAATTTGTAAATAAATATCATTCATTCATGCACGGGGTTCAACAAGAGAATTACTATAAGAACTAGTAATAAATATAATTCATGGTTCCATTCAATGCATCTTAGTTAATAATATGAACCCTGATCGAAACACTCACCCTCGAGATGATGTGAACTATTAGCGGTCACAATGACCATCTAATTCAATCAAACCAACAAGTGTGTGTTTCCAAGCCATCACCGATTGTGACTACTTGTAAACTTGACACTTCGTGGTGCGACCACTCTTTTTTGGTGGGATCATGTCACACCATTGCAATTCGTGGCACGAACCACTCTCTGTTAGTGGTCACACCGCCACACCATCGCTACTCGTGGCGCGAACCACTCTCTTTTGATGAGCATATAGCTCCATCACCGCTTTTGGATCGAATAACGAATTTGTTCACGTTACATGCATTCCATAGATGAGCATATTCATAACATTAACTACATGCAACCCAATCCCAAGTCTTTTGATAAAAATATGAAATTTCTATTATCTAATACTCAAGCCACATTTAATGCATGAGCGAAGCTCTGTGACGGCCCCAACTTCTAAACAGGGCACCACCCGACCTAATCCCGTAATGAAGCCTTAATCCGAACCACATAAGACTTAATTACGTAATAGTCAGCCTTTCGTCCCTATATTTCATTAACTACGCATGTTCCGATATTATTAAGGTAATTAACATTCCTTTATCATTTACATGTGATTACATATTATCATGTATTTTAAAGATTATGCGGAAGCTTTCATTATCCAAAATCCTAAATGTGGAAAACCAGGAAAATACAACATCAAATGCATAGCATGTATATATATGGAACTAGTCACTCAACCCAATGTATGTACAACCCAAAATGACATAAACAATAATAATACAACAAAAGTCAAGACATACAAAATGAGTGAGGAGAGTCGCCGAATCGCTCGGAGGAAGTCGCCGATCTTCTCCTTCCCTGGTCTAACTGTGGTCGACGGACCTACACCCACTGTCACAAACTAGACGGTGAGTATAGTAATATTTAAGTAATAACTGGAGAATTTTATGCGACATTTCCAAAATAAAAGAATGGTATTTAAAAGCATAAAGTAGCGAAATAAATTGTTGAAACAAGTAATGCAAGTAAATACCACGCTTAAAAATGTAGAGACGACACAGTGCTAAGTCAAGATGATCTACGTCCTGGTCGGCGGTGAGAATTATCACCTAACCTTTCCCACTACTATATGGAGCTGTGCTTAACATATTCCACACCAAAAGCGCAGCTGCGCTCTACGCATATACATCATATATCTCATTCTTGTCGATCACCCCGAGTCCCATAACTCGTGTGCCGCGCAAGTGTAGTGGTGAGTGCCGGAACCCCGGTAGACCCATGTCCCTGTGAACCGCGCATCTCTCGTGCAATGGACACTAGATAATCTCTACTTTAGTTTTCAAAAAGAAATAGTTCCAATTCTCTAAGAACCCAAATCGAGTTATGTGACGGCCCCGGTTTCCCACAACCGGGCCCCACTGTCCTAAGCCCACGTGGACCCCTAGCCCGATCTCGCAAGGTCAACGCAGACCTAGTCAGCTTTCTAATCCATCATTATAAGTAAATTCAAACTTTTAAGTTGAGTTATTAGTATTTTTCAAGTTTTACAAATTAGCGGAAGCAATTAATACCTTAAATAACTCAACAATAATCGTAACAGAGTTGGACAACCTAATTGTGGAACCCCGCATAAATATATCACCTAGCTATGGAGCCTTCCCTTGCTTGGACCGCGGATTTGCACTCGATCAACCAAAAGAATGACGAGCACAGGTAAGTAACGTCGTGTAGGACATATATACAATGATTGCGAAATAACTAAATCACTCGAATTCATGCAAGTAGAAAAAAATGAACAGTAACGCATGAATATAAAAGATCAAACAAATTAAGCGATAAGTGAGGCCGAATAGCAAGGAGTCCCGACCGAAAGGTCGTTGAGTCGCGGCAAAAGCCAAGCGGACTCGGGTTCGGGACGAGACACCTGCCTCCCACCCCAACCTCGCGACTATGAGATATCCACAGACCGGATAAGTGCCCCCAACGTACACTCAATTGGGAGATATCGACGGCATCCGGATAAGAGCTCATATCACGATAAACAAGTACCATGACTCACTTGCCAATGGACTACTCCACGCAATAGCACTTTCAAGGATATATATATCAAAGCAATGAACAACAATATCAAAGCAACGAAAGTACTCTTGTACAATTCCCTAATTGGTTTACTTACCTCGAGAAATCGCGAATCGTCCTCGAAACGTCTCGCGCATGCCTCGATATGCACACCCGACACCCGACTATAGCATCATAAGTCTCTCGGTGTCCATTTATACCATTTAAGTTACTTAAGTCATTCAAATTAATATGTTCGCGATTAAAACCGCAAATTCCATAATAAAGGCAACAAAATCACTCGATGCCAACACCAAAAGATGGTGTAGGACCTCACCATGGCCTACGCCTCTCGTCTCCTTCGTGAGCAACCCGTCGCGTCGTCGAGCTTCGTCGAAGTCATGACGCCTTGTCCATTGTTGTTGTCTCGTCGGGGATCGATCGGTCCCGGCAACACGCCACCGCATCGTTGCTCCACGTCGTTCCCGCATCGCAACCGCCCGCCGCCGCACGCCGCTACGCCGCCGCCACCGCGCCGCGCTGGAGCCGCATGCCGTCCAGCCATCCGCGCCGGAGTTCAGCCGCCTCGCCGCGCCGCCGCCACACCGCCGCTCGTCATCATCCCACGCCCGCACCATCTCCCGGTCGCTGCTGCTGCTGGCCGTCCACCGCTTCGCCGGTGCAACGGAGGCTTGGCAACCTCGCCGCTGGTGCCACTCACCGTCGCCGCCGTCATCGCGCCACCGCGCCTAGCGGGTGCCACTCGTACGGGAGCTCCCTGCGCGTCGGTCTCCTCGTTGGCTCTCGTTGCACCGAGCCGCCGCCGTGAGCCGGAATCGCCATCTGCGGCCTCGCGTCGCTCGCTAGCCGTCGTCCGCGCCGATGGTCCGCGAGCCGCTAGTTTCGCGCGGCCGGTCTTGCTGTCTGCGAGCTCCTTCACCTCTCTCTCTCTCTCTCTTTGGTCATCTCTCTCTCTCTCCTCTCTTCTCTCTCTCACTTGGCGACCTCTCTCTCTCTCTCTCGCTCTTATCCAAATCTCATTTTTTCTCTTATCCGTTTTTTTTTCAAATCAAATGTGTACTCGAGATTCGTGCAACACGAATGTCGAGGAAAACCCAATAATTTCACCTCTTTGTCCACCGCCTCTATGTTTGACCAAAATTTTTCTCGAGTCTCGCAAATTGCGTATCTCGAGACACATCCAATGCATTTTGTTTAAGTGTTCAAACTCTAGGCCAATGGATATTTATGTTAATGTGACCACATTAAAATCACAATAGCCACTTATTAAACCAACAGTTAATCAATCTCCACCCATAGCCACTACCTCGGTTCCACGTCGAAACGCGACTCGAGGCGAGTCCCCGCTTGTGTTTCGTCTCAAATTGGATAGTACTAAATAATATACACCTTACAAAACAAATATCATACATCGGTGTCTCCACTCGAGATTCGGACCTACGTATTCTGACGAGTGACACGACCCCGACTCCGGCACGTGGCACAAGTCAAATTTTCGGTCGTTACAAGTTAGACTACAAAACCCAAATGAATAGAATACAAGACCGGTCAAATCCAAGTTATCCAAATAGCATGCTTTTCATCAATGCTTTATCAAAAATGACATTAAGAGTAGGAATCGAGTCAATGAAACATTTCACAAGGCATCATGTCACAATATTCACTCATGAATAAATACAAGAACAACATGATGTGAGATTTCAAGTAGCAATGTCTATCAATAGACCATAAAATGATAAGAGACAATGAAATGAAATATAGAATTCTCACAGCTTTACTTACAATTCACACGCTTGTCCTAGCCTATCCGACCTTTTGGCACTTTTAATGCGTTCCTAAACTCTCGCGATTTCCGCTTAGTCCCTTGGAGTTGTTAGACAGGTGTTAGAGTGTGTTTGGACCCATTTATAGTGTTTAGACCATTTTTGAACTTGGCTGATCTTTTAGTACTGGTTGGGAAATTAGCGCGCTAATTTTGAACAGTAGCGCTAATTGCCATGTTGGCGCGCTACCTCGCTGTCTAGCACGCTAACCGATATTAGCGCTCCAACTTTTGACATTAGCGCGCTAGATTTTCGACCTAGTGAATTTCGGGTTTTTGCCACACGAGAGGCCATGTTTTCGACTTAGGGGCCCTCATACATGTTACATGAGGTCCCTAACACATATCCCAACACACAACAACAACAACAACATCAATTTACATAAATTCATCAACTTAAGTTTTGTTAATGGAGTGGAGGAGTTACCTTACTTGATGACCTCCTTCTTCTTCACCAAAGCTTCACCGAACTACACACTTATCTCATCCCTAAACACTCCAAAGCAATCTCTCTTCTTTCTCCTTCCTTCTTAGCCAAACCGATTTGATGATATAAGAAACCAAAGTGTTTGACTTATATATTGGTTTGACTATGTTGATATGTTTAAACCTTGACCCTTGATTCATGTGTGCACACGTGTCTCGAGGCTCATCTCATGAACCACCTTGTCCTACTTGGCCCTCAAGTCACCAGTGAGTGACTCAACATGTGGACACATTGTCTCATGATGATGTTATGCGGGTCACGATGCATATCCAATGCTTCTTGTTTTATTTCTATCTAACTATAGGCACATGTAATATGTATGTCAATTAATGTGGCCACATTAAAGCCACTAAAACCACTTCCTCAATTCATATTTAACTCAAATTAACCCAACTTACCCCATATGCCGCTACATCGGTCCCACGTCGACACGCGACTCGATGTATGTCCCCGCTCGTCTCGATACCTATACACCCGTATAAAAATTGACTTAATAGTCTACACATATACAATACACTAGGCATACATCACAACAAAAAATAAAATATACATCGGCCCTTGCCTCGGTCAATGGACATATCACGGTGTGGGTCCCACGGTACGGGTCGTTGAGCATGTTTAAAGACATAAACACGGTTAGAAATTTCAGTCACATACGGCTCCCTACTTACCTCGACTTACAAATGATACCTAGAACAACTCCTCGTACGCTCGAAGCCGATGTAACCCTTCACTCGACACTATACCACCATAATACATCTCATCAATAAAATATTTTAATTTAAATTAATTAAATCTTTTATTTATTGGTCTTTGAGATCCACTAGTGAGGGTCCCGCGGGTCCCCCGTTGCCCTATGTGAGGGTCGAGGGGTGGGACCCGGTGGGTCTCCCTTCAGAAACGGGGTAGTGCCTCGTTTGAAAGCAATTATTTTTGCTTATTTATAATACATATTATTGTACTTTATTATATACACCCCTTCCTTTCCTCTCTTATCTGTGTCTTTGGTGGGGCGCGACTGGTGGCGCCCCATCCTTCACTGCCGCCGCCGGCCGCTTCAGTCGTCATTCCTCTTGTCGGTTCCACAAATCACTAAATAAGGTAGTTTTCCGCCATTGTTTTTTCGAATCAAGTTTAATATTCATTTAAAACAAGATTAAGAGGGTGAGGGATATGTGTTTACCTCAATTTGGGGTTCTTTTTGAGTTAGACTTCCAACACCTCAATCTCCCTTTTCTCTCCCTGTAGATAAATTTTAAATAAAAAAGGGGGCTAGGGTTTTTAAATTGATTTGTTGATTTGTGTAGGTTTATGAAATTACTTTATTGCCCCTAGGGCAGGTCTTTTGAGTTTTTGGATCGTCACATTTCTCTTTTAGAAAACCAAAAAACTTATTTTTTCAACAAAAAAAAAAACATAAAAACGAAAAAAATAACTTTTAGTTGAGGTGAAAACTCTTAACTATAACTTATTTTAGTCGGATAAAACATTTATTTTAAGGATTGGGGGTGCAATGCGCGCCCTTGTGCTCCCTCCCTCCCTCCCTCCCCTTTTGTTTCACTCGCTCGTGCTCAATTTCAAATAAATTGGCCTAGGCCACATGAATCAAATAAATACTTCAATCGATTCAATGCCCTTAATAAAGTACTTTTAAAATTCTTTGCATCCTCTCTAATTATTGCTTCTTAATTTATTTTAGGTCTAATCTTATTATATCATAAAGTTTCATTATTTTTTATTCTGTCAAGTTTATTTAATAGAGCGTGAATTTGCACAACCTCTTTGGATGTGTCCAAATTAAATCCCTAAACCACCACAATTACGATTAATTTTTGAGTTAATTTATTTCAAATAATTTTTTTATTTGATTAGTGTTACTTCTGCTTCTCTAGAATTTGCACCACACTTAAAATCATACGACCGAAACATATAAAGATTTATCAATATTTTTATGAATTGATCATCATGAATTGAATCACACTTTGGATCCTAAACATTTTAGATCATATCCATTGGACCTGATAATGATCAGACATGTATGAAAGAATTAAAGATATTACGCTATTTTTTAATTTTCTAATAATTACCCTAAAGCACATAGATGAACCTCATGATGAAAATCATCATCCGAATCTACAAGTTATTAAAAATTTTTTATTATCATCTTTTGAGGCAACCCTTCCGAACTCCACAAAAGTTATTAACAACTTTTTTATAGAAAGATGCTAGAGTAACTCACTTTAATTGAACACTCACTTTAGATGATTAGTGAGCTTAAGTGAGTGTCCAGCCGCCATATGATACATCTCGAGGTGTGCGTGTAACACTTAAAAATTTGTACTCACACTCCTCAAAATGTATCACATGAATAGACATCCATTTCCACTACTAAAGTGGGTTACAAAATTTCCTTTATATATTCTTAATTTATAGCACGAAAATTTTTATGACATGTTAAAAAATCCCGCACGTGCAACTCAACATATATCAATAAAAAAAATTTTAAACATACATCAAAAAGTGTGCGTGTGATGTTTCTCTAGATGCGCGTGAATCGTATCTTAAGGTGTATGGTTTGACTATGTACGCGTAGCACGCCCCATATCAATGTTTCGAGTCTTTTGACAGTTTCGCTTTCACTACATATCCACTGATGAGGACTTTCTGCTCGGGGAAGTGAGGCATTGTCCACTCAACTCCACCTGATTCCCCCTTCACACAGCCTACATATCCACGAAATCCGACACCTGGCAAGACCGAAACCACAAAACCCGCCACGTAAAACCCAAGCACCAGGTCAACACCACCGCAGTCGTCACCCACGTGTCAGTCCCATCACACGTGGCACTCACCACACCACCATGGTCCACATATATAAGCAACACCCCGAACTGATCCACGAAAATTTTGATCAAGACAAGATCATCGACCAATGGCCTCGAGCGACGAGACGCCGGCGCCGATGCCGAGATCTGGAGGAGGATCGACGGAGGCAACGCCAGGGAGGGCGATGGGAATAGGGCAAAAGATGATGGACAAGAGCGCGCAAATGCTGCAGTCGCTGAAGCCCGTGCGTCAGACGCAGCAGCACGTGTGCACGTTCTCGCTCTACAGCCACGACTTCACTCGCCAGATCGAGACCCACTACTACGTCACGCGCCTCAACCAGGATTTTCTACAGTGTCCCGTCTTTGATTCCGACTCTCCCAACGCCCGACTCATCGGTACGTACCGCATATATTATTATTATTATTATTATCACGCCACGTCCAAGTGGTTGTCTTCTCGTCATCTGATGGAGGGTGTTTTAGTAATTCCGCACTTCTCTGTGTTTATTCAGGTGTGGAGTACATTGTGTCGGAGAGGATCTTTGAGGCGTTGCCTCCTGAGGAGCAAATGCTTTGGCACTCCCACGCTTTTGAGGTTCGTTTCACCCTTTATTGTTGGAGATGCTAGGTTAACCCACTTTGGACATTCGTGTGATATAGGGTGGCAAAAATACGGAACGGACAAAAACGGGACTTGGACACCCATTTCGAAAATGTTTAAATTTGGTGTCCTGGTCCCGGTCCCGTTTTTAAAACGGCACGATTTTTTTGTCCAAGATACAATATACGGGACCCGTTTTGCCTGTTTTTTTAAATATGATTAAATATTTTATTTATCAATTATCTAAAAAAAAACCCCTCAACTACAACTACAAGTCTACAACTACAAGTCACCAATTACCAAAAAATAAATACATAATATCACAATTTTTTAATTTTCAATATAAACATCACAAAAGTTTTTAAAAATCACAATTTAACCTAATCAAATACCAACAACATCCATAATTGAATCTAACATTCATTATCAAATAACCAATCAACTAAAAGATCACAAGATCCGAAAAACCTAACCTTCTTTCTCTGTTATTCCCGCATTTCTTCTCCACCAATCTCGACCACAAACCAAAACCCTAATCACCCAAACTATTTTCCGAATCGAAAAGCCGCTACACGATTCGACGAAAGTCGTCCGATTCTCACTCAAGCACGAATCGAGGAGCAAATCACCGCATTTGCCCCACCTACCCCTCGCTCCGAATCACAAGCCCGCAATCTTGCCTCGGTCGCCCCCCAAATTCTTCACGAAACATAGAAATCGAACCGCATCCCTCATGCACCCCTCGTCCTCCAACTTCGCTTCCCAATAATCCCCACCAGGAACGCGAGTTTCCGATTCACCAACGAATATCATAGATCGAACAACTCCTTCCACGTGAAATTCAACATCTCCGATCTCAAACCCTCGGAACCCAACTCCTACAACATCAATTCATCGAACAACCCGGAAAAACCAAATTTCGATCGGATTAGGGCATCAAATAGAGCTAGAGAGAGATCTGGAGAACCCTAAAAAGGGGGGTTTGCGAAGAGGAATCGAAGAAAAACCCCTTTGGATCTCTCGAGCGAGAGAGAAATTGAAAAAGAGAGAGAGAGAGAGAGAGAGAGAGAGAGAGAGAATGAGAGAAGAGAATGAGAGAGGCGTTGGAGAGATGGATCTAGGGCTTATGTACAAATCTGGGACGGGGCGAGCTGCGCCACGCGTGAGAGGCGGACGGAGGAGATGAGAGTTGAGTGAGGAGATCGGGACGAGCACGCCGTTACGGTTTGTTACTTCGTTTGTTGAGTGAGAGGAGAACGGGATCGGGTAGTCTTGAGGAGATGAGTTATGAGTAGATGACGGAACATAAAAATTAAAAAAAAACTTTAAATACATTGTGAAATTACTTATATGCCTTTCAAATTAATCACAAACGCAAACGGTACCCGTTTTTTTGAAATTTCTGCCCGAACCCGGTCCGTATTTTTAAACGGACAAAAAATATTGTCCAAATCCGTATGTTTTTCACAAAAATTCTGCCGGTCCCGTTTAAAACGGTCCGACGAAACCGACAAACGGGACCGGGCACATTTTGCCACCACTAGTGTGATAGACCTCGAGGTGTACGCGTAACATTTTCAGAGGTGTGTTCACACTCCTCGAAGTGTATCATATGGTGGAACATCCACTTGAGCTTACAAGCTAGGTGTCCAAAGTGGATAAATAATCAAAGTGGATTACAAAATATTTTCTTTTGCGCATTTGCATTTTGAAGGACTCCCAAATCCCAATAAATTCGTTCTAAATTCACCTACTCAAGGTAGGTCGAAATATAAGACTCATAAATTAAATAAAAATGCTAGAATGACAACACGGTGTGGTCCCACATTAAAATGGAGCGTTGATTGTATTTTTACGAATTTTGATGTGGGATCCATACGTGTATTCGCTATTGTACATTTTTATTGTGACATATAAAATGTCATTCTAACATTTTTTTTTTTTTTTTAAGTTTTTATTTTTTTGATAAGAAAGAATTCATGACTAGCCTTCGCTGCTGTTTGAACTATCGATCTCTTATACAAGAAGCTCGATACTATATATACGAGCGAGCTACTTACTTCGATTGGTAACATGATTAAAGTTTGAAGTTGAGATAATTTGAATTCTATACCCTAGGTCATCAATACACTAAAATTCTATTTGGAACAATTTTTATCTAGGTTATCTATATTTCTTTTTGAGAAACATGCATATTTTAGTTATATTATGTTGAATGTATTTGAAGCAATTACTTGTATATTTTTTTACGGTCCAGATCAAATCGGGTCTTTGGACAAATCCCCGTGTCCCTGGGATGATACAGAAGGTGGAGCTCGAGAATCTGGTCAAATCCTACGGCAAGTTTTGGTGCACGTGGCAAGTAGACAGAGGTACACGACACCAGAAAAATCTCTGATCACTCAAAAAAAATGGGAAAAAATAGCATATATATTGAGACAAATTAGTACTTCTTCGGATGTCCGTTCTAATATGCATAAAGATACTCAACTAATATCTCGATATATATCAAAGATGAATATGTTTGTGTTTGTATTTGTGTTTTTGCGATGTAGGTGACCCGCTTCCGTTGGGCGCACCCTGCCTCATGATGTCACCGAGATCCGAGAATTTCGGGATGATGAAGCCGGAGCTGATCAAGATAAGAGACGCCAAGTACGGTTTCTCGAGGGAGGAGATCAAGGAATCGAGGGCGGGGATTGTGGAGCCGGATAAGACTAACCCGCAAGCGGACTACTGGATACGTGCTGGTGGGGGGTTCGCTCTAGACGTGGAAGCCGTAGATATGAAAGTTAGAGCAGCGTTTCCATGATCGAACGACTGAGGTTTTGATTTGTGTTTTGTGTGTTTCTTTTTGTTTAAATATATTATGCAACACTTCGTCTTCGTTTATGCGAACTAATGAATTTTTTATGTATAAATATGTGGGAAGTGATTCGATCATTCAAGTTATATAGCCGTGGAGGAATTCAATGACAACCCAAGACAACAAAGACTTGGGAGTGAAAAAATTTAAGCCAGAGACAATTTCTCGTTGCACAAAAAAAAAAAAAATTTTTTTTTTTTTTTATATATATATATATATATATATATATATATTGATTCCTCGAATGTCCGGTAGCGAGGAAAATGCTTGTTTTTAACTTGGGATGGAACACAAAGTTAAAGAAATAAAACACACTAACTAAGAGATACTTTTTTTCAAATTAAATACAAATTTTCATTAATTAAATAATCATAACTATTAATAAAATAATATCAGTTTTTATATGAATGTTTTATTATGGACTACCCTAGATTTTAACATAAATTTCAACTATTATAAATTTTTATACTAAAAATGTATCCAAGATAATCTAAGTATGATTTCAACTTTGACACAAATTCTAACAATATTCTTATCTAATAAATAAAAAAATTATAATCTAACACAAATTCTCATTTGCATAATTCTCTTCCGATAGAGAAAAAAAATCTTCCTTGAATTTGATGTCTGAATCAATCTCTCGCACATAACCTCTATGGTCTAAATCTTTATCATTCTCTCTCAATTCGAAAAATAAAGTTTGAACGAACTCATCACCGCTTGATGTTATACTTCTTTGAGGAATGATGTTCGGAGCTTTAACCATCAAGCTGAAACTGTTAATAAATACATCACCATCACCCGTAATTGTCTCAACCATCGACGGTTCGTCATTAACTGCCTTGATCACTTGGGGAATCATAGATCGCAGAATAACTGCGATAACAACTCCGTTGTCTCTGAAAACTATCTTGTCTTTGACAAAGTCACAATTATCTCCGTCAGATTTTGGTGGCTCGTCAAAGTCAAATATGATATCATCATCGTCTTCTGCGAGTTCAAAGTCATCTTTTAATGCAACTTCTTTTGCATATTCAACTTCAAGTTCTTCTAACTTTTGTTGAATGTGTTGACACTGTCGTTGTATGTGTCGCAACTCAAAAGCATGCATGTCAAGCTTTTCGTGTAAAGCGTATCGAATCTTCCTACAAAGTTGAGAGAATACGTAGTTGTTTTCTCCTCAACACCAATCCAAAACTATGAGCGAATTCAAATATTATGATACCAATCTAATGCAACGAGGATTCAGAGAATTCTATGATGCATGAAAAAAGATAAATTTTCTTTACCGTCGATTCCTCGAATACTCGATAACAAGAATAACGCTTGTTTCTAACTTCTGATGGAACAGTACACAAAGTTAAATAAACAAAATACACAAAGAGCTTTCAAAACACAAATTTTCATTAATGAAATAATCACCACCACTAATAAAATACGATCAACCTTTACATATAGACTTTCTTATGAACTAACATAGACCCCAACATAAACTCCAATTACTATAAACTTCTATACTAAAAACATATCCAAGTTAATCTAACAATATATGATTGCAACTTTAACACAAACCCTAATAATCTTATCTAATTAATAAATAAGAAATCATAATCGAACAAAAATTCTTATTTGCATCATTCTCTCTCGTTGATGCTTAAATCATTCTCCTGCACATGACCTCTATGGTCTTCATCTTCATCGCGATGTTAGTACATGTGTTCGACTTGGGTTTCTTCGCTCTTTAGTCTTTTGACTGCATAACAGTCTGAGAAGCAATATCCCTCCCTCCCTGCCTCCAGTGCTCCAAGGCGTAAGGTTAATTATTTTGGATTAAAAGCAATTTTACCTTGCACATGGTAACTGGCCCAGGCAGGAGATGATACATAAAACAAACACTAATTGGTATCGATCACTATATACATCAAAGTGCTTAAGATTGAGTATCACAGAAAGTCAAGGCTCATATATATCATCTACCGGAATTTCAACCATTGCTCTTGAGATTGTGTAGTTGTTCCTATATATAAAAAGAAAAGTTTCTTGCATACTAGAGCAATGCATGGTTGAAATTACGATAGATGATATATATGACCGATGCGGTCTTTATTTAATTAATATGTTAAAGACATTATCTAAGTTAAAGGTATTTTAACCTATCAATTTGAAGTTAGGGTTTTCTACTATTGATGAAAGTGAAACTGTACGTTGGGACCTTTCTACTTTCACATTAGAAATAACGTCCCAACCTTAGAGGGCAAGACAGTTTCCATGAACTAATCAAACACCATGTGGGTTGCGAGAGAAGGTTGAAAAAAAAAAAAAAAAAAAAAAATCATGGAATCTTGGGTTTCGAATTAACATTCTTTGGCATAATATAATATATAGTACTAATTATCTAGCTAGAGATAATCACTTTGGATTATGTTTCATTGTTAAAAGAGTCATATCAAGAGAGAGATTCTCTTTCTGTTGATTTCATGATTATCCTTTTTTTTTTTTTTTTTTTTGATAAGAATGATTATCCTGATTTTGGATAAACTTTCGATCCATCTTTCTTCTGGAATCAATTGGCCAAATAAAAGAAGTTTTTATTGGTTAAAATAAATAAATAAAATAATTGAAAGAACTCGTGTTTTTTTTTTTTATGATACACTACATATGACGCTACATATGCCACCTCAACACACTACCCATGATGTTGCTGACATGTATGGTGCCACATCAACATTTGTTGGGCTGTGTAGGATGAAATGTATTTTTTTTTTTTTTTTTTTTTTTTTTGACGAAGTGTTGGATGAAATGTTGGTGTTTGAATTTTGAAAGAAAAGAACTCAATTTCATCAAATCAATGTCAGTCTTGGTCAAATCGTACTACATGTCAAAGCTCGTCTTAACTTAATTCTTTACTTTCATTATTTCATAAAATTATCTTTCTTTTTGCTTCAAATCTCACGTCAATATCTGATTAGGACATGACAAATTGTACCAACCCTACGTAAAACACTTGAAACGAAAAGTATTTACGATTTACTCTTGGGGTGACACTTGTGTTGACACACCCAACCTTCCCCGCCACGCGGATGGGGCCACGTCAGCAACACTTGGCCAGTGTCACAGAAGTGTCGAATTTAGTGTTATATATATCTTAGCAAGACTTCTTCAATTCAATTCAATCCAATCCAATCCAATCCCACAAATGGAAGAAGAGAAGAACGTGTACTCAGTGTGGGCGATGCCCACCAACGCCGCGAGAGAGAGACTGAAGAGGGTGATGGAGGCGCTGAGGTCAGAGTTCGGAGGGCCAGAGTTCGACCCTCACATCACTCTTGTTGGAGCGATTAAGCTCACTGAGTCTGAAGCGCTGGACAAGTTTAGATCAGCTTGTGAAGATCTCAAGAGGGCCTATACGGTTCAGATGAAGTCAGTTTCTTATGGGACTTTTTTCTACCAGTGTGTCTATCTCCTCCTTCAACCCACTCCTCAGGTTTCTGATTTATGTTTATTTGTTGTGCAAACCATATGGGCTTTTTTTTTTGGAAGATTAGGATTTTTTTTTTGGTAACTAGGGATGGATGGATTAATTATTAATAAGGATTTAAAGGGCATTAAATCGAGCGGAGTGACAAAGTTTGATCCATATAGCCGACCCAACTAATTTTTATCAAAAATATGCATGACAAGATGTGTGCTGAATGAAATGAGTGGGGCAATAAACTTGGTCGGGTTATCACAACGGTAAGAGCAAAGACAGGGTTGTGCGAGTTAAGCGAATGACCTTGGTTTCGATTCTCTGATGTGATATGCATGACAAGATGTGTGCTGAATGAAATGAGTGGGGCAATAAACTTGGTCGGGTTATCACAACGGTAAGAATAAAGGCAGGGTTGTGTGAGTTAAGCGAATGACCTTGGTTTCGATTCTCCGATGTGATATGCTTGCTCGGGCCACTGAAATACGGTCAGACCGATTATGCCAAATAGTAAAAAAAGTGGGGCATTAGACGTGATGACAAAATTCACAGAATTCGAAATTTTGAATTCTTTGAGATAGGTTCTCACAAGACTTACTTTAGTTAGGGAAAAAAAAAAAATGGGGCATATGATCTCCTCGCCTTCCATTTTGTACGAGACGGTTTTTGAGGTCTAGTTATACTCAAAATTGTTGGTATCTATCCATTGATTGGTTTCAGAGGCCCCCAAGGGGCATGGTAGAGTAGTTACGAACTTACGAATAGGGCTTTAGTACTCTGACTGAGGTAGAGGTGATGGGTTCGATCTCCAACAGCTGCATTATTTCCTTCGACATTTGGTTTAATGGTATGGGAGCTTCTAGCCCTGTGGGATTAGTCGAACTTTAAGTAGGAGGGGTGGAGGCGGTTCAGACACCCACTGTCATAAAAAAAAAAAAATCAAATGGTTTGAGAGCAAGAACATGTATGGCCATAAATTTACATGCATTTTAGCCAATAGTTTGTTATGTAAGTTGAAATTCAGCTGTAGCAAATGTTTTCCCTACCTTGTGGATATAATTGGATAAGTTTTGATGTTTGTAAACATGGTGATTACTGATTACTGATTATGGCTGTTTGCCTAATTCTTCAATGGAAAAAAAGCTTGTAAATTCTTGTTTAGCGAATTCGGTTGGAGATTTAGTTGGCCTTCTGTGTTTCCTATAGTATGTATTGAGTGGCTAGTCTCATTTGGATACATTGAATATGTTGTTGGATTCTCAAGTAAAAGATCTCAACACATAGATTAATTAGCTTGACTTAACAACTGGGGAGGTTCTACTAAAAAAGTTTATAATGAGCCAACTTTTGATTAGTTGTGTCCTTTTCTCCTCTGATATAATTCTCTCTTGGCATTAATTTTCGTCGTTCTGATGTCTATTTGCTACTATGAAATGCATTGTTAATTTGTTATGTTTTGTTTTTTCAGGTGATGGATGTCAATGCACACTGCACCGGTCACTTTGGTTACAAAAGCTCTACTCGTGAGTGCTCCGTACTTCTCTTCGAGTTTGTGTCCGTGTAATCAAACATGATAGTAGAATTAGCTTCGCTGCATAACTTGCAGTAGCGTTGTTTGCTTTAACTCGATGAATGGTAGTCATTCCACCAGTCATCTGCATACTGCTGTTGCTCTTTACTTGCATGATAACATACTGCAATCATTTTACATGCTTGCTGTTTAAATATAAGTAAGATTTTCTAGGGAAGGGGAATGAGATGAGTTTTTATTTTGGCCGATGGCATTCCCTTCGTCTTTAATGGCAGAATTTGCTGAACTATCAGAAAATGATTGTTCTAAAGAATTATGTATCATTTTTTGTATGGTGTTAAAGCTATTAATGAGAGAAGATTTAGGTGTGAAAGAAGGCAAGAAAATGCCACATCCACCATTTTCACATAACTAGGAAGAAGTTTAACATATTATCCTTTAAATTTGCAAGATTAGTATCTTGTGGCATGTTCCAGACAGTAGCTTTCGGAGTCTTGATGATAACATAGATAAATTTATCGATGTTGGACTTGAGTTTAATGATGCTTTTCGCGTCGTCCTGCCCTATTCGATAATGATCTTTAAGATGATGATATATTAAGCTTGAACCTATGGTATTAATGTGCATTCTTGGATTCACAGCTTATATGCCGCATTTGAGTCTTCTTTACGGAGATCTAACGGAAGAAATGAAGCAGAGAGCCAAAGAAAGAGTAGAAGTCCTTGATAGTAGCCTCGGCAGCTTAACTTTCGATATCGACAGCATTGCCTTGTGCAAGACTGACACTGAAGACAGAACTCTCAAATCCTGGGGGACAATAGCACTACACCAGCTTGTTGCATAAGAGCTACTGCTAGTGTTGATAACAAAATGACCTTTTCTTTATGTCTTGTGTTTTCTGGATATGAGCCCAGTATGCAGACATTTCGTGAATAAATGTAAGACCTGAAAAAGCGAGTCCATTTTATCGATGTCCAAACTAACCTTCCATAAGGCCCATAAGGAGGGTGAGGTGTCCTTAAGTGATTTTTTCTGCACTTGGGGCTTGAATGGGAGGCGTTGAGGGATGTCGAGTCCCAACTACTCAACACGACCATTTTTGGGCTCTTAAGAACAATTTGGTTCATACAGAACATACCCTTAACTTCTTAGAAGTATAAAAGTTGTTTCCTGCAAGTATTGCAGGATTAGTTTGGGATTGATGGAAGAACTACTATAAAAATTGTTTCCTTCTTTGGTAGAGGTGATTTTTATTTTGATCATACAATTGATTAGATGTTAGATATCTTCTGTCTGAATTAGCTTACAAGTTTCTTTATTTAAAATTTGTTCTTACAAACTCTATACAACAACAATTGGTTTTTGGATGAATGATGAGTGAATTGTTGTGATCTTCTCAAAAAAATAAGGTTTTTTTTTTCCTTTCCTTTCCTTTTCTTTTTGTTTGTTTTTGTTTTTTGGGTTACATCCTGTAATGTTTTTACAACATCATAACCTCAATCTCAAATTAGTTAGAGTCGGCTACATGGATCGAGCTCTTCCATTGCGCTCAATTCTAGTAATGTTTTTAAGGCATTGATTGAGAGATGCACTATCAGAAAAACAAAAATAAAATAAAATAAAATAAAAATCGCAAATAATATCAAAACAACGGTAAAATGGCCTGTTTGTGTTATTTAATTCTGAAATCTTCTAATTTGTGCATGTTGAGTAAGGAGAAACATAATAGAGGAATTGAATGAGCCTTTCATTTCCAAATTATTTGAGGTAAGCTAAATGTATCAAACTCTTCTGTTTATTTTATTTTATAAAGAGTAACAAATGCTTTACGCTGATTGTCAACTTATCACAGTCATCCTGAATCCAAACTTGGAAGTCGAGAGTAGCGACCGGTCATGTATAGTATCAGAGATCCTCATATGTTCTACATGGGTGGGGAGATATGCAAGAAAGTCTGTAAAATTAGTATTACTTATGAGTTTAATTACCAATAGGAGTTCTACTTTCTAATATACTAATCTCCACAAGAAATGGACCATTTGAAAATATGGATGGAAGAGAAGAATCAAAAACTGTAAGTTAGTTGTATTTGTAGATTGTAATCTACTTTTTAAGTATAGTCAATCACAGACAACTCATGCTCTTGGCCCCTTTTGTGTCCCAAGGTTTATCTGGATAAGGCAACATTTAGCAAAAGAAAATTGTGGTGTTGGTGATAACCAACCCATATACCTCATAAGATTATAAGTAAAGCTAATCTAATATTAAATTAGTATTATTATTATTTTTTTCATTTGGTCAAATTCTACTACAATCTAGTTCTCATCATACAAAAATATTCATAAATAATGATTAGAATCTACCATTCAAATACAGCTAATTAGATAGAGGGCCCACTTCCAACCCAATTTCATTGAGTATCCACTTATTGTTTTATCTTTCAAGTTTTGTTTAACTATCTTAATCACTAACCATTATGCTTACCTTACAAGTCAAGTAGATTTGCTGCTTTATGAGCCTTCTCTTCATCTAAACTATATAACCATCCCTCAGAAGCAGCTCTTGAAGTCTCTACAAGAGAGAGCAGAAGCAGTAGCAGTGCTTCCAATGATTTCAAGATGGAGAATCTTCCCTTATCTACTGTTTTTGTGCTGCAGACTTCTCTTCAATCTAATGAGCTCGTTCGAAGACGGATCGGTTTTGGATCTCGGCGACAGACGCGAAGAAAGATGGGAACCAGTTTGGGTTATGTTATGAACTAGTTCGTTGCACAATTCCAAAGCGAAGTTCTACCAAGAAGAAATTGTTCCGAGGCGCATTTGACAGACACCAAGGCTTTGCTTGGTGAAAGCTCAATCCGGCGGTTCGACTTCCAGAAAGCATTTGTTATTTCTTCTTCTCTTCACTGTGGTTTTTTTTTTGTCAGTGATAGAACCTGAAGATCATTGTTGCCAATATGAGTCTCAGACTTTCTCAGCAATAATTTTTTTGTGTGTTAGTGTTTCTTTACCATGCATTTCTCACCCAACTATGATGCCAACATAACCAAATAAATTAAGAGAAATACATGAGTTGGTGATATAAACTGTACTAGGTATACAATTCAATCAAAGTTTCTTCAATTAATAACTAATGCTAGTCACCAGTCAACTTCAACATTCTAATAATCACCAAAAGATCTTGTCCCTAATCAAAACAACATTGATCAATACATACTAATTACCAAACTGCGAAACTCGCCGAAGGTCAAGCTTACAAAATTAGGGTTAAATCATATCAAACCCTTCTGAGTTCTGACAGTTCTTTAGAATCTGAAGCAGATTTCATAAAAAAAAAATACATTCCAATGAAGCAAGTGCTTAATTCATACATAAACATTTTTGTTTGGACCAGAATATGTTTACTAGATAGCAAGATCAGTATAATGCCGCCTTTGGAACTATGAACTGAAACAACTACGGCGAAAGGGAAACTGCTCAGAATCAAGTCCAGAGTGTCATCGGAAAACATAAGAAATGAATCGCAAAATAAAATGACTAGAGACCAAGAAAAGTTGATTTTCTAACGCAGTAATCGGGGGTCATATTTGAGTTTGACACAGTCAAGAGAAGATCATATAGATAATAATAACACAGTGATAATTTTACAAGAATTATTTGGACCAGTCTTTACCCCCTCCTACACCTTTTGCAGGGCAGGCAGAACTTTTTTCAAAACCTTTAAGCAGAGATTGAACTGTTTAAAACAACTATAGAGCACAGAAGAGACAAAAGGACAAAAGATGAATTTTCATTTTGAAAAAAATACCAAATGCGATGAAGGTGCAACGGCAGATGCCCGCTTGTTTAAATGCAGATGTTATGCACCAACTTGCATTTGTTGTTTTCGCCAGCTGTGACCTTTCGAGGGGTCTATATGAAACAAATCAAGAGAACATGCGGAGGAAGTTGTTTGCATATGCCATTGGCTTAACATCAGGATGAGGCTGCAAGTGATCACAGATGTTTGAAAAGGAAATGAGTTTATCAAAATAAATTTCATAGATATAACCGCTCTAAAAATTAAAGCTAAAGAATGGAATATACTCACCACAGCAGAAAATGTTACAATATTTGGTTTCAAGTCAGGGGCTTCAAACCTTATAAAAGCTCCCTTGTTTCCCATCTGCACGATGGCAACAAAGCAAAACGGTAATTATGTCCGGCATTTGGGAATTTATATGAAAAGGTAGATAATGAAATATGAAAAGTTAGATAATGAAATATGCTTTTTTCGTATACTTTTCACAACGGAAGTAGATCATGTCCAACCAAAAAAGTGAGAACCACAACCCAATTAAGCCAAGTTATGAGACTTGTGAAAAGAATATCAACAAGAAGTAAGATGGTGATAATGATATGTTCTATAATGGATTTGCTACACAATTGATAGAGCATGCAACATATGCATCGGATGTGCTCCCGCACACTGATGTATGAGCCAACAAAATTTTGACATATGTATAAAGTGTATGTTACTTAACCTTTTTTTTTTTTTTTCCTATTCTGATAATTATTACTATCACATTTCAGATTACTACTACTTTGCAACCAATTGAGCTCAAGGAAACCATTTATCTAGCTTTCAATTAAAATGGTTGAATTCTCTTCATGTCATTCATCCCCTAAATTTTATGTAGAATTGGATAGGCACATTCATTCATAAATGTGTTAAACATTCACAGATTTGATTACAAATAAAATGGCAAAACCATAAAAAATTAGGTTCTGAATCACAACAGAAACAACCATGATCCCATCTAAAACATTCCAATAGCCCCATGTATCCTTTCTCTTCCCATTCTCATCTCCTACTTAGTGCTCACCAATATTACCTTGCCAAACGTCAAAGCAAAAGGACAGGGAAAAAAATCTATGACATACTTTTGATGCACATTTATTATATTAATAGTCGTTAGAAACTGTTCGATTATGCATCAAACTATAAATGTACATCTCAATATGCGTCCAAAATACTCCAGCAACTGCATAACAAATGTGTGAACGAGAAAAAGCATGTCACCATATCACGTCTCTTTTCCTATTAACACAGACATCTAACAATCACATGCGATAACATCATCACGTGAATACAATTAGCTTAGTTTGAAAGGAAAGGGGATAAAAACAAAACACATCTTAAGAGTATCTAGTGAATGACGCACCTGATCACAATAGTTAGGAGCAGAAAACACTGTAATAAGTTTCCCATCATGCTCAATTTCGTACCCTTCATCTTTCACTTCATGCGATCTGACGACAAGATCTATTGAAAAGAACGGTCGACCAACTCAAAATCAATAATGTGAAGAAATCTGGGAAGAAAAACAAAAAGAACAGTGAATTACCAAGGTTATTTTCCAGCAAAAATCTCTTTGTCACATCCCCACCAAAAGAAAGACCCACGCCCCGCTTGCTGGGACCTCGTCCAGGAGTGGGTTGTGGATCACTCCAGAGCAATTCACACATTAACCCTGAAAAAGAGAAGGAAAAAAAAAAAGTCTACTAGTGCCCTAACAACGCACGAAAAAAGTTCTACTGAATCTGATAGGCGAATTTCAAGATTGAGGTGATAGTAAATAGCACATCCTTGACCAACGAGCATAGCCTTTACAACATACATACAATTAAGGTCCCACAAAGTGAAAAGCAAATGCATGCAGCTTACCTTCCTCAGGAGGCTCACAAAAGCGATCAATTGCTCTAATGTCTGAGAGTTTCACGCCATCAACACTGAAAAGACCTCCATGAACTACAAAGACCTTCCCATTTAAGACATGCGCCAAGGGTAAACAACAAAATACCTCGGCAAAGAGTTCGACAAATGCATCACTCAACTTTGACCTGACTTCTCCCTCAAAACCATATATCTTGTTCATGTTCTTACTTTCATGATTTCCTCTGGCGAGATAAATAGCTGAAATCATTTCAGAAATTATAATCAGCCACCGCTGCCCCTTAGAAATTTAAATCACAATATAAATCAAGTTTAAAGCAACTCTAGTAATTTTGTTATCACACAAAAAGGAGATACAAATAATTAATACTTTGACGGTGTACATTAGCAAGCTGTAGTTAAAACCAAACACCATAATCAAAAGATGCTAAGATACCAAGTTTGAATTAAACACATCAATCAACTTCTACTTTTATTGATTATCTACGGGCCTCTTATAAATGAAATTAAATTTACAACTATAAAACTAATTGAAAAGTCAGCCCCCTACCTCATAATGCCACCTATAAAAGCTCAGACTTTAGTAGTTTGCAGTTGAATCGTTAGGTCAGTACTCAAGCCAATAAGTGTCTTCTTTGGAGATTCTCAGAGGTGTGAGGGGGTTTAAGTAATTGCATAAAGTTTAAAGGTTTTCTTTCATAAATTATTCCTCTTACAAATCTATAGAGCTAAGTCACTTCGAAAGTAGCTACATCTGCATTTTCAAGAGCACTAACTTGAATATTTCAGCAGCTGAATCATCGGGTACTACAGTAAGTCTCTGCATGGAGTCATGGACTCACTTTATCCATTCTGCTCTTTTTTTTTTTTTTTTTTTTTTTTTTTTTTTTTTTTTTTTTTTTTGAGAAACATTCTTCTCTATTTAAGGGCATAAAGCTACTAAAAGTTGTGTATATCTTCAATAATTTTTTTATTAATTCATTAGATTATGCAGATTTATTTGCAAACCTAGAGCTATTCTTAAGTATTTGATAGAGAACAATGGCAACCATAAACGAAAGAGGTGTCAATGAGTCTGAACACACGCCTGATCCTTCAGGTTTGACCCAAATAATAACCTATTAGCAATTTAGCATCAGTAAAGACACCAAGAAGCTGTGACTCAAGTTAGTTAACTAACCCTATGACCTGCATCATTATTAGGTGCATGTTCTACACTTCTACTAGCTTGAGTTCATTCGTTTTGTAGTGACAGAGATAACTAAAAGAAAATGAGAAATGATAAAATAGATTTTCGTCCTTTTTTAAGAGCCACAGCACACAATTGGCATGCATCTTATTATATTCGTGAGGGTTCTGCACTCAGGCTGCTTATCCACTCAGCAGTTAAAGATTGTACAAGTACTTGGACGTTATGGAGATTGTACTGATCAATCCAATCTTCCTCTCTACAACGCTAGTATATCTTTAAGGGATAGCATATCTCTCACCAACTAAAAATTAAATTAGAGAAGAACGTTTGAGGCCAGAACCATTTCCAGCAGAAGCAATCCAATCACGACGCCAATCAACAGAACCCCTTACCTAATCCTTTCAAACAAACCGTCAAGTTTCTTTGCCAACCAGTCAAAAACATAGTAATAAAATTCTTGAACCTTCAGTACTTAATTGAAATCAAGACTAAATGTCTTACAAACCAACTTCAATTGTGTGCCATTATCCTTTTTTTACTACCAAATAGTTAGTTTTATTTCAGATCATCAGCTATTACATTCGCAAGTATGTTAATACTTATCAGCAGCAATGACAACATTTATGTCATTTAAAGCTTAATAACATCACTGACAGCATAATGACACTTCTTACGTCAATCAGTGGTTAGTTGAGGTAATATCAATATTAAAGGAATTTACTTGTTGCAGTTCCGCGAGACCAATTCGAATCACTGATTAGTATATACTTGTGAGTCAGTAAAAGCTGACTAACGTAAATCACTGATAACAACTAGAACATGCATCTGTGTAAGTCTGACAAGAAAATCTGACTAACGGACAATTCAGTCGATGGCTGTGAAACCAATATCCCTGATTTAGTCAACTATAGAAGCTAAAGTTTTCATGCCTATATGCTAGAGTTTTGATCCCTCGACATGTACAATTCCAAATATCTCTATTGAAAAAGATATCCAAAATATAGAAAAACAAAAATATTATTTGATGCAATAGCAATGATTGAAAAAGATGTCCAAAATATAGAAAAACTGAAAAACAAAAATATTAATTTGATACAATAGCAAAAAGTAATCCAATGAAACGATAATTACCTGATGGAGACATGCACTTGAACGCAAATAAAGTGAGAATGACCTCAAGAGAAAAGGATCCTCGGTCAACAAAATCGCCATTAAACAAATATGGATTCTCATCAGAGGGAAGCCCATTCAGCTCAAATATGTTCAACAGATCATAGAACTGCATTTTGCAGAAGACGGGAATTCAGAGTGTAAAATTAAGGAAAAGGATTGGACAGATAGGAATCAAAATCTAACAACTAGATGAGCTAATTATTCGAGATTTCCTTAATCCTTGTTCTGCTTTTCTCCACTAGAAGAAATGACATATGACTGGTAGGTTCATTGGGATAACACCAAACTACTAATCAACACAAAACTGAAACGGGTAGGGAGGGCACAGAAGCACAATAAGAATAACACAAACAGCTATTAAAATATTATTCTAAAAAGACAAGCTTGGAACTATAGACATGCACCATTTTCGTTGAAAGAGACTGACAGGTCAAATTGCACATTATTGGTTAATTTAGTAAACTATCTGAGACCCTCGCACAATACCCCGCGAAACCACTATTTGCTTCAATCGGGATAATTCAATCAAATAGCCAATTTGCATATAAGACTCGATCCTGAGTCAAATGCCATCTGTTGCTGGGATACCGGCTTGAGCAAAACCCACAACGGGGGAGAGAACTGTCATGATTCCTTTGTCATTTCAATAAGTGTAATGTGTACATACATCATACCTATGACCGAATACGGGCTTCATTTAAATTTTAATGTAATTCTGTGCAGACATACGCTCAAAATCGAGCATGATGGAAGAGTTTGATCCATGTAGCCAACCCCAACTAACTTGGGATTAAGGCTTTGTAGTTGCCATTGCTCTCTGTGCAGGGATACATCAATCCATCAATTAAACTAAACAACTAACTTCCTTGTGAGTTATGATTACCCAGGTGTCAAGGTAACAGCCCGGACTTCCTTGAACTCTATTGTGTAGGCTGGGAATTAATTAGCAAATTGCTCAACCAAAAAAAATCTCATGCAAAAGATATCCATCAGTAGAATCCATTTGGTTGGTTTGTGCTTGGGAAACAGGGGAGTAGGGTGCAGCACAGTGCTGGATCAATGGTGAAAAAGGAGGATGCTACAAATCTAAAAGGCCTCCCCACCACCATGTTGCAAGGTCAAGTGACAAACGTACAGCCTTGATCCAACACCACACGGAGACTGTTTCCATATCAAACCGATAGGCTTAAATGTCACAGTTTAGCAGAAGAGAAACAAACCCAAAATCATTGAGACAGGTGAAAAAATATAAAACTTTTCATGAAGTTGCAAGATAATCCTAAGGTTTTAAAACAGACTATTAAATTTAAACCTTTTGACATTGAGACAATTTATAAATTTTATATCCAATGAGTTAATTGTGCGAACATCAATAGAATTTAATGTGTTAGGAATTCTGATGTGGTGATTTTTGATGAATAGACTGACGTCACTGGCATTTCCATGACAATTCACTACATTGGGCCAAGAATCTAGTCAGCTTGCACGATTAAGCCATTGGATAGAAACATGTCTCAATGTTAAAAGGTTTCGATCTAACAATTTATTTTGAAAACCTTAGAATTATTTTGCAACTTTACGAGAAGGTTTAGATTTTTTGCATATTAAGCCAAAAAAAAAAAAAAAACAAAGAAAACCAACTATTCCTTTTAAAAATGAAGAAACAATTGCATAGCATTTTTTCACTTCACAAATTTGTACTGTTTTTAGACTTTTCAAAAAATTTCAAAAATTATTTCTACCAAAGAAATTTTCCAAAAATCTAAATCTTCGAAAAAGAGGAACATGTTTCGAGTCCCATACCAAATATGGCCAAAACGACTTGCTATGCATTTGCTACACAATGGCCTTTCAAAAAAAAAAAAAAGAGATCGCTATATTGATTGACATGAATTAAATATTTGTTATTAGTAGTAGAAAGAAGTATTTCATCATCACCAATAAATGTAACACAAAGAAAATTAAAATCTAAAGCATTAAGACTTACCTGACCATGAACATCACCACAAACAGTGAAATGGTTTCCATCTGTAATGTTTACATCGACAAGCGACGGGAGCTCGCGAAGCATTTCCCTAGTCTGCAATACAATCTGGTATGCATATCTAAGAAGGTAACTCTGGTTTAGTACTCGAATGAGAGCAGAAACTAGAAAAATGCAGAGCAGTAAAAGCACAGAATCATTGATCCTGAGTTGCCATATCCAAACATCCTAGTAGATTCAGAATTTTCTACTAAAATTAAAAGAAAAGAAAAGAATTATCATAAGTTACATAACAATGATCGTCAGAAAGTTAGTAAGCTAAGTTATTCGATTGGCAACCCAACTGCTACATATTAGGTATGCTAACGCATAAAAGCACATCCATAAATAACAGGCATGTATACCTGCATGCTGAATTAGTTAGCTAAAGCATTTGGGCATACCTTTTATGCAAGAACTTTTGGTTCTTAAAATCCTCCATCATTTTCTTGACAAAATCCAACGTTACAACTTCTCCCTCTATCCGTGCACCAGAATATTGTGGTTCCACTTCTGTTAGTTAAAAGAATAGTCTTCATCAAAATGTAATCCCCAAAGGTAACGGCAAGTTGGCAACAACTAAAATATATCGTAGCAAGCCTTTTAACAAGATGTACAAATTATTACCATAGCTGAATTGAAGCAAACATGAGAAAGGTGATTGAAAAATGGAAATTTTTGTGAGGTGGTTAGTTTTTCGGTTGATAAAACATGTGTATTGAGAGATAGATAACTCTTTTTGTGTGTTTTTGTTTCAATACTTGGTGGGCAGTGGAAAAATACAAGTGAGAAATGTAAGCTTATCTTCAAATTGGGTATTCTTAGACAAAACAAGTTGAAGAAATTTGTATTAGTTTTAGTAGCGAGAAATTTGTGAATACTCGCTACATCAACAATCATGTGACTCTAAAAGATAACCCAATAAAGCATATTACAGAATACAGAGTATGCAATAAGAAGCATATTACAGAATACTCGCTACATCAACAATCATGAGACAAAACATCATATAATTTTATCTAATGTTACTCTCTCACATCGCCCTCATCATACTCTAAATACGGCTCACTAATGTCTATTGAGGTCTGCAATCCATTGAAATGGGGCATCGGGTAATAGCTCCAAGACCATGATAGAATTTTTTATGCCAAGGCTCCTCAAGCATTTCAACTTAATCCACACAAACTAGAGATACGAAAGGGGAAAGCACCAACAGGCAAATATGCTCTGAGTTAAAATCAACATACCCCACTTACAAAGGTGATCATTCTTCCATGGTGCAAACATTATCTGCAACATCATCCCCATAATACCTAAAATGCCTTTGACCAATACGGTGCACCAATCAACAACCCAAGATATAACAGCAAGCCCCCAACCTACCAAAATCATTGATGAATTAAGTAGAGGCTGTTAGATTCAATGCCACTTTTCTTTTTCCTAAGGATGCCAACATGGATGGCTTCTAATTATTACTGCTCTCCAATAACCGTATATTCCTAATACAGGGATAATCTGCTCAATCGACAATCAGATTAAGATTTTAGAGAATCTACACTTTTTCCATGACAAATATCCATTAATGTGTATGTACGCCTCTTCGTGTGTGTTCCTTTCACATACGCACAAGTCAAACGCGTAGAATAGACATTGAGCAAGAGATCCAAGATGCACCAATACCAAAAGGTGCATAAACGACAGAACAAGCTTCATATTTAACATATTGAATCCATTGAAAACAAACTCAAACAGCAGTAATAAGAGAATACACCAAGTATCACCACAAATACACTGATGAAGATAAGAACCAGAACTTCTACAATCACCACCAACACAATCATGCTACTGAACCATATATGGTTTACTAACCAACCACCCAAGTAAATCTTGAAAACACAAGTAATCTGAACATAAGTAATTAAATGAAACTGAACAAATGCCAACTAATTTCTAACAGTTATTTCAGAAGGAATTGATAAATAAGATCACAAGATATTAACAAAAAAATCAGATCACAAGATATACAAAATACAACCATGTAAGTAATATGTCAAAAAAGGAAATAGTAAATGAAGAGTTCAATATTTCAAAAAATAAAAATAAAATGAAGAGTTCAATATGCGAGAAAATCTGAATCATGGTTCAATGCCATTTTCATCAAAGAAATTCTTTTGGTTATCAAAAGTGAGAGTACAATTTTGCTATGAGGCAGCATCAGGGCAGACTTAAAAATAGAAGGAAAAAAAGACATTAACTGTAACAAAATAAGATAAATGAAATGAAAGTAAAATAGTATGAAAGAATGTTTACCTATAGTATGATAATCAATGGTAATGGATCGTTTTTCGGCCTCTTGTACAGCAATGGCTTCCTCAAATTTCAACTTCATCACAGCTTTCTCACATTCCTTCAACTTTTTGGTAGCATCAGGATCATTTGGAGAAATTTTCTTGACCTAAGTATGAGTAGAGAGAGCAAAAATATGAATTTAGCCATGCAGTTTGCTACACTTATCAAATGATATAGACACCCTCCAAAATAAACATTACATTTTTTGTCAGAAAATAAACAATACATAATAACATCAACAAAGTGCCGCAAGTAGTAAAAGATAAATTTACTAATCGTAACTCTATTAGAAATAAGCTATTGTCTTGTTTGCCCCAAAACAGAGCATAGCCCAAAGCCGACATGCCAGCTGATATTACAAACCACTCTGAGTATTTTCTACAATCAATTTTAAGAAAGATTCTTCATATTTAGAGTCCTGCTAATCTAACTCCAATTTCGCATGCCATTTCCACACACTAGATGCACGTCGATTTCCTGCGCGCACGCATCGATGCAAAAAACAACAGTCACAATTAAATTGGTGTCCCAACAACATCAACTCCCCCCATTATTCCTAAGTCAATGCAAGCAGGAGACAGAAGTACAGTATGATACTATCATTTTCGCTAGGCCTACCCAGGATGTCAGCCTCCCCATTGGGGACTTGAAAAACCAAATTGAATCTAATCAAAAAAATTGGTAGAACACATCTTTTTTTTTTTTGTTAGAATATGGTCGAACACATCTTTAAGAATAAAGAGATTCAAAAGGATGTTGAAGCATCTCTGGTGAGATGGTAGAGGCATCACTAGCTAAAAGCAAGGTTTGGAGAGGTCGTGACTTTGACTCCCACTTGAGTCCAAAAAAAAAAAAAAAAAAAAAAAAAAAAAGATTCAAAAGGATCACATAGCGATATGGCTGGCATTCCTATGGATTTTTTCATGAGATGTTTGCAAGAGAATTGACAGAATCTTCAAGGTACTCATAAACTCAATATTTACATGAAGCACATGTAGGGGCAGCTTAAAAAGTTACCAATTTTGTTCTACTTCAAACAGCCAAACATCACGGGAAACACATGTATGGGCAGCTTAAAAAGCTAAACCATCCATTTAAACTTGCAACATTAAGCTATCCACAGGCCCCCAGCCATTTTACACGATGCAATATAAAGAGAATCCAAAAAAAAAAAAAACTTAGCACATTAAATTAATACTTCCGAGGAAAAAAGAAAGCATGTGTCAACCACGATAGAAAACAACATAGCTAGGGCATGATTAATGCTACACAGAATCTGCATGTGTCATTAATAAACAAAAGATGTGGATCAATACAAGTCTCAAATAACAAAACGCTGAACAATAAGCAAAATCGACAAATAGATTAGCTGACAAGAGCGGGGACACATGAACCAACATTAAGTCCAGCAAGTCCTAAAGAGAAACATGACAGGCATTTAAGTAATACAATCAATTGGCAAACTTTACTAGTTACATTAAGGCAGTCTAAGTAGAGAGATACCTGTTGAAAATCTTTCAAAGCTTCTTTAAATTTTCCCATGGCAAGATATGCAGCACCTCGCCTATAGTAACCCTGAAACAGAAGAAAACTAAGATAAGAGAGACGCGAGATTTAGAAGCATAACCATACAAAAGTCAATGAAGAGTAGACTGCCTTCGAGTATTTAGGATCAATCTCGATAGCCTTAGTCGCATCTTGTATAGCACTTCCATATTCCTCCAGTTTGGTGTGGGCAAATGCACGATTAGCCCAATATACAGCATTTTGGCTATTTAGCTCAATTGCTTGGCCATACAGGTCAATGGCTTGAGAATACTTGTGAGCTGTAACACAATCCAAAAAAAAAAAAAACTAGTTATTCTAGATAACTTTTAGGAAAGAAGGATTGTTCATCAATTGCAAAAAGAACCTCGATGATGTGATCTGAAAACCACCTCGTCATGATACAAAAAGTAATAGTCCATTAATTATGAGAGAAGTAGAGAACACAAATCAAATGTAACATGTGGCATTTATGCATTTATGAAAATGGAAAAAAGTAAACTATTAGAATCAATTTCGAAAAAAATAAAAAGATTTGGCATCCAAAATCACATGTTTACCTTTAAATGCTTCATTAGCCAAGAGTTTAATATCTTCAGCTCGAGCAGCTTCTGAATTTGTATGGTCCATGTCAATAAAATTTGCAAAAATGCAAATCGTGTATGCAAAGTCAGATTGCTCTCCCGTTAGTATATAGATTCATAACCACTTTCAAAAATGCAAATAGCTTCCTAACATTTTAATGACCCATCTGTTAAACAACAAAAAATAAAAATTTCATTAGAAGCCAACAATTAAAGAACATGCAAAGTTTTCTAGATAACCATGTACACAATACAATAATAAAATGAAATAGAAGCAATAAAATCAAGAAAATTCAACAATAAGGGGCACGCTCCACACCCACCCACACACACATTCTAATGCAAATACAATGCATTCTCACAAACCTAAACGATATGCTGCAATTATCAAGAAAAGGGAAACTCTTTTTTGCAAAATAAAAATATATTTTACATGGATCAAGTCGACCCTACCACCTCCTAAATATCTATTACCTAACACCATCACCAAATGATGGTGAACTCAACTCAACGTCAATTTTACAAAAAAAAAACTCAATCTCAACTAAGCAGACAATAATCATCGAAATTCTTCTACCCTTGATTGCTTTATGTACCGTTTTGCTACTATCTGATCTTTTGGAAGGAGAGAAAAAAATCTTAGATTTATTGTCCTAATGGCAGTCATATCAATAAGTGCAAGACTCGGAATTTGAACCACTTAATTGTAGAATTCGGGATTTGCATCAACCATTAAAGATTCAAATTACATGAGTGAATCGAAACACGTGAGAATTGCCCCTAAATAGCGTCAATCATTACGAGTCGTACAAATTTTAATTGCTTTTCTTTTTAATTTATTTTCTTGAATTTCCTTCTCTATTTGTGGAGTGTATATACAACGATTGTTACTTCAATATTTTTCTTCAAAAAAAATCTTCAAAATATTTTTATGATTTCTATCATTTTCTCTTTTGGATTTTAAGTCCGTAGAATTAAACTTACATTTGACCTTTTACTGTTTAAAGTTGAACACCTATAGTTTATTTTTAGAGGAATATTGATAGTTCTCTTTTTACAGGAACCCTGATAGTTTGCTATATAAACATCTATCTTCATTTTGCTTATTGCCTCTTTGATTGCATTTTATATAGATAATGTGATACTTATGGTAAGGTTTCAAAGTCATGGCAACATAACTCAACATTTATAAACCATGAACAACGGGTTGATTAGGTTCAACCCCCTAGCAAGTTGATTGCTTTCATAGCCTTCAATAATAATAGAATTGTTTGGAGGCATGAAAACCAAATAAAGGTTCAAATGAACTATTATTCTATGATATTTGTATCTCTTATTAAATTATGTATTCATAATGACACACTTAAACATAATTATGCAGCTCAAGTTGTATCAAATATAAGCTAAAAGTCTACAACAACCAAAACCAAAGCCTCAATCCCAAATTAGTTGGGGTGGACTACATGGATCAAATTCTTCCACTCACTTGATTTAGTGCATTGATGACATGCTTTCATAATCCTTCGAGACATTCTTAATTAGGGAGTACATCCCAAATTATCTTAGGTCTACTCTTACACCATCCGATTTTGATTGGAGATATTTGTTTAAATTTCACATTGAACAAACTTTGGTGAAGATACCTTCTTTAAGCGCAGAGATTATCCAAATGAGAAATAGATTCAGATATTTATGAAGTACTCAAACTATCATTTAAATGAAGAAGCAAAAGAACGTTTAGATGAGCGAAACATATTTGCATGGAGCAATTTTGAATAGGAAACTGTAGCATGCATAAGTAAGAATCTAAAAACAAGATTCGTAGTTTCATACAACGAAAGAATAAATTATAATCTAATCATGATTCGTGATGAACATTGAAAGTCCCATTCTTTTTCAGCCCAATTTCTTAGGGGACAAAAATGTTAAATAGGATAAAAATATGGAGTGAGTGTGTCAGTGTGACAATCAAGGGTTGATGATGAAAAGAGGGGACTGTTCCACAACCAGATTCTATGACCCCATACAATTGGTCTGCGATCTAATATCTCAAATAGTGAAAAGACTCAGTTCACACTTAATACATCGCCAAATGTGGCAAAAGTTGAACATAGGCATACACCTCAAGGTGTGCAACAAAATTTTTTGAGGAAAAAAAAAGCACGGTGACTTAAGCCTCACAAAATTGTTGTGCATAGGCACCGAGGCATATGTGAACATTGTGTAGCGTAAACCTAACTATTGATGTATTATTTTGCTTGCAAATTATTTTTGGGTAAGTTTGAATGCATTGCATGTCAATAATTTTGTGCTTACAACGCACTTGCATTTTGTTTCATTATAAGATCATAAGATCGGACTTAATACATGATTGACGTCGAAAGATTTTAAAGAAAAACAAACATAAATTCTCATGTCAAGAATCAGATTAACCAATTTAATTAATCAATATATTTATTTTGAATACATATCCTAAACAAGAACACAAAGATACTTGTTAATTAATGATTAATCAGGATTTTAAGATTAAAATTAAGAAAATGCTTTAAATACATTCTACAAGCACGTCGAAAGCAAGTGGGACCACGAACTCATTTTCTGGAATTAAAAACAAATACAAATTTAACTTAACTTTATTCTGAATTCGGCAGTTGTGCAGTCATAACCACTATGTGTGCCCCGTCTTTAAATATAAAAGTTTATGGTTAATTTACAATTTAACTGAAACAGTATTTGCAGTTTTTGAAGGACAATAAGTTTACCCCACAAACCAAATTTAATGCTAAAATAACTTTATTTGACATTTGAGCTTATTGTCTAAATAACATATGAAAGTATGAAACTTAAACTTACGCAATACATCTTAACAAATAACAATAATACATTGTACAACAACAAGAACATCAAAAAAGCATCAATCCAAACTAGTTGGGGTCGGGTAACAATAATACATTGTACATGGCACTTATTTTACAATGAAGATTAAAGAAGTCTAAAGATTACTAAAGATAAATCATTGGCACACGCTTTACGGTATTCTTTACATAAAAAAAAAAAATACTATTTTTGTTCTTTAATTTAAAAAAAGTCGGTATAATTTCTGATTGAACAACCATTTTCGCTATCCTCTCCTCCTCCTCCTCCTCCTTATTTTATCTTCATTAAAAAAGAAGATGCTCAAGCATCAGCAGCTTTTCTTTTTTTTTCACATTAATTGATATTCTGTTATTGTTCCTTTCCACATTTCAATTCATTGTCTAGATTGATCTCCAAAAGATAATTATTTTTTGCTTCCCATTAGATAATTTATGATAAAATTGATATCTAGTTATCATATGATGCTTAGCATTTTATAAATTTTGTGTCTAGATACGAGAATTAACGATCGCTTCCATCAACCGTATTTTTTTTTTCCATATTTTGAAAAAAATAAGGCTTACGCCTTGCTCCGCCCCCAGGCATACACCTCACTAACCTCAGCTAAAACGCCTCAGTCACGCATCAATAACTACCGTACGTTCCACGTTGCATGCGTACCAACTATAGTCGCGATTTTATAAGTAAAGAATCTAAAGATTCCACCTTTGCAATGTCAACCTAAAAAAAGCGACATTTTCCATCACAAAGCCTCCACATCTGTCACCAGTAGAGTCCATTTCCAAAGCTCTCTCGCCCTCGCCGATGGAGTCGTAATGCTAACCAAACCACGCTCAAAATTCTACTCTCCCAAACGCTACATAATCAGAATTCATAAACTAAAACCAATTCGAGCACAACAAAAAACGCATAACATCACAAAACCACAATCACAGATCGAAAACGCTCCAATGAAACAGTCGAAACAAGCGATCGATTCGCTAAAAAAGACAGATTATGCAAGTCGAGATAGCGTGCATTAACAGCTATGGAGATGTGCGGACTTACTGGTGAAGCTCGATTGATTGTGAAGCGAAGCGATGCGATTGAGAGGGAGTTCGAGTTTCAGAGAGACGGGAAGGTTTGGAGGGAAAGCGAAGATGGTGAAGAAGAAAAAAGAAGAAGAAGAATGGGAGGAAAAACCCTACCTTTGAATTCGGTACTTGAATTTATTTGCTTAGGCGCTGCGGGAGATGACGCTGGAGATGCTTCTAGACTTGGTGTGTCCCTCACTTTCAGTTTAATGACCAAACAGTCCTCGGAGTAAGTGTTTTTCAAAAAATAAGGTGGCTTTACTTTTTTATTCACCAAATAGTGGGGCTTACTTTAAAATTCCAAAACTAATGTATAACTCATTTTCAAAATGAGCTATTGATGATGAGGTGGCATTTGTATGAATAGCTCCTTTTCAAAAGAAGCTATCTATACGAAATATTAAACTCTATGAATGACTCCTTTTGAAAATGAGCTATTTGTTCAACTCAAATATCATACATCGAGGTGGAGAACCCATGCAAACGACACGTGCATATCGAGATGGACAACCCGCATCACTCGCGTATCTCGAGGTAGACAACACATGTAAACGACACGTACGCGTATCGACGTGGACAACCCATGCAAACGTCACGCATGTATGTTGAGGTGGAGAAATCATGCAAATGTCAGGCACGTCTGTCGAGGTGGGCGACCCATGCAACCTCGTGCAACTCATGCAACCTGTTGCAATCTATGCAAACCTCATGCACATATCTCGAGGTGGACAACTCATATAACCTCGTCTAATCCATGCAAACTATGCAAAAGTCACACACGTATTTCGAGGTGGACACCCCATGTAACCTCGTAAAAATCCAAGTAAATCATGCAAACGTCACACATGTATCTCGTGGTTGACAACACATGAAAACGCCGCGCATGTATGTCGAGGTGGGCGAGCCATGCATCTTCGTGAAAACCATTCAAAAGTCACACACATATCTCGAGGTGTGGACAACTCATGCAACCTCATGCAATCCATGCAAACCATGCGAATGTGAAGCACATATTTCGAGGTAGACAACACATGCAACCTGCTGCTGTCCATGCAAACCATCCAAACGTCATGCACGTAACTCGAGGTGGATAACTAATGCAAACGACATACACGTATCTCGAGGTGGACAATATATGCAAACGTCATGCACGTATCTCGAGGGGACAACCCATGCATATCCACTACAGACCATGCACCTCATGCAAACGTCACGCATTTATCGCGAGGCGGATAACCCTGTAACCCATAGTAACCATGCAACTCATCCTTTAAACTTTTGTCTTTCCCACGTGTATGTCCACGTGTACCGGGAAACAAGAATAGCCCCTTGTGAAAATGCGTTATTCTTGTTTGTCTTTTCCACGTGGACATCCCACGTGGACACCCCAAGTGGACACGCAATACTATTTACACGAATAGCGCATTCGGAGAATGCGCTATTCGTGTAAATTGGCTCCAACCAATCCACGTGGATTGATATATCCAAATAACACGAATAACGCCTTTTCAAAAGGCGCTATTCGTGTTATTTGTCCAACGTGGATCAGACACATGAATAGCGCCTTTTGAAAATGCGATATTTATGTGTCCACGTAGGCCGAAAATTTTTCCTCCCCTGATAGTGCCTTTTCAAAAGGCGATATAGCTTATATCAAGAATAAAAAAAATGCACATTTGTTTTGCTCATTTAAACTAATTTTTGTTGTACTTGTGTAATTTTTTCAAAAGTAACGGGTCACTTTCATTCTTTTTTTTTTTTTTTTTTAATCCTCCTACGCCCTTGCATCGGAGAAGTATCGCACAACGCGCAAATATGTGTTAGCCCCTCAATAGCGCGACCCGAGTAAGCCTGCTAGGCAACGGAAAAACCTAGCAATATCCGGGTTTTGGTGGACTTGGAAGGTTTCATGGGAGTTAGTTGTTGGATGGTGCACCACGGAGGGTTCGCGGTATAGCGTGCGGAGGCTCGCGCATGCGCATGGGTAAATCGTATGCGGCATGGACGAGGCAGCGTGTATGGGCGTGGACAAGGTCTCGCCTGGCACGCGCCTAGGCACGACACCTAGGCAGGGAGCACAGTGGAGCCTTGGCACAGGCCTTGGCACGAGCACAGTTGGACCTTGGCACGTTCCTAGGCACATTCCTTGGCGGGAGCACAGTGGCGCCTTGGCACGAGCACGGTTGGACCTTGGCACGTTCCTTGGCGGGAGCACAGTGGCGCCTTGGCACGGGCCTTGGCATGAGCACAATTGGGCCTTGGCACGTTCCTTGGCGGGAGCACAGTCGCGCCTTGGCACAGGCTTTGGCATGAGCACGTTTGGGCCTTGGCACATTCCTTGGAGATCTTTGACATGAGCACGGGTGGGTTCCTTGGCACGAGCAAGGCAGTGCCTTGGCACAGCAAGGCATACGTTGGCAAGGGTTGACAAAGCTTGACTTGGGCGTTGACCAAGTCAAAGTACGATTGGTCTCATTTCTTGATGTTTTCTATTAGAGTTCGGGGAACGGCTTAACATCTACTATAAGGAGGGGTGACTCTCCTAAGGGTGGCGTGGGCAAGGGAGCAAGGAAGACCTTAGAGCATGCCTTGGGCAGGCATGCTAAGGCAAGACCCATAGACGGACCATGATGCCGGCCACCCCAAGTCGGTGGGACACGGATCGGACTGAGCCCCGGCTAGCACCCAAAGGTGCCTAGGCGCGCAGCTAGGCACCACCAATCAGACTTTGTCCCTCGAGCAAGGCGAACTATAGGCTTGGACGGACCAAGTCAAGTGCAGTTACAGACGGTTATGTAACTACCTTGGTCATGGCTCATAGCATGACCAAGGCACGTCCCAGAAACTTCCAGGCACTTTGAGCATGTGCCTATTGACCAGGGAGTCAAAACGGTTATGGAACCAGGTGGCAGCAAAGGAAGGAAGCAGTTAGGTGGTTGTTTTAAGCACTACATGGGTGTGGTGGTTTACTTAGTCTCGTGTGATGTACATAGGACATGTGTCCTCGACAGTTATGTAACTAACTTGGTTGTTTTACTATAAAGCCAAGACATGTAAGCTTGAGAGAAGCACGAGTTCATGCATGAGAGGCATGAGATGTATGTGATGCTAGAGTTGTAATCTCATTGAACTTAGTAATAAACTTCCTTTGTGCCATTGTTGCTGTTTAATCACGTTTTGTTGGTGTGTTGAACTAAGGCGGTTCTTAGGCACCACGGGTTGGATTAAGCGAGAAAAATCTCTTAGGGTAAACCCCTCACTTAATAGCCTCGTGACAATAGGTGTGTGTTGTTCGTGGGTTAACTTTTTAGACTAAGAAAATATTTTCCTTTTTTTATGAATTGGATCGATGACTTATGTTGAACTACTCAAAAAATATTTCGGCCCGGCTATGTGCACCTCACATATTACTATGTGGAAGCCACTATATTTTTCACTCTATTTTCAAAAATACCCTCAAATGAAATGACTTCCTTACCCCCACCCCCTCACAATCACTCTCATGCCCTTTTTCTCGCCATCATTGTGCACCTTACACATTGATCCAATATCGACTCCAACAACTGGCGACCACGATCGGCGACGCAAACTTTATTTTTCAGAGTCGACTACCATTGTAAGAGTCATTGTCATCATAGTTATTGGTGGTAAATAGTGTATTTGATCAATTTTTGTATGCACTTGAAAGGGTTTGAACAAATTTTTGTGTATTGATAAGGGGTTAATTTGTTTGCATTTTTCGGTGCCTATTTACCATAAATAATAGATAATGGACGTGAAAGAGAAGCGGATGTCAAAGATGGAGAGGTAATTATTGATTTGTGAGTGGATTTTTTTTTGTTTTATTCTCTTTGAAACCATAGTTTTTGCCTATGGTTCGACAACGTAGGGTCGAATAGATGGCCTTTATTCGGTTCTGTACATGTTGAATGAGAATGGAAAAGAAAGTTGGCAAGGGTTGGTTCAGTATGTGGCGACCGAGGCAAAACTGATAGCTTGTTCGACATTGACTGAACATAAGTGTTTTGCTCATTCACCTGCAATCGAACATATGGGTTTAGTCCGGTTTGATCAAACCGATTGAAGTAAATTAAGGAGTTTTTGGAATTTTTTTGTCTTCCTTGTTTGAGCATATAATTTAATATTGTGATTAACCATTTTACAGGGAAATTTGGATTATATTGACTATTTTGACTACATTAACGACTTCACAACAAACTTGAAATTTGGAAGTAGGGCTAAGTCAGTTAAATGAGTTCAAAATCGGGGATATAGTAAAGGATTTGTTATTATTACAAAAGGCTCTGATGCGGGGGTGATGGTCGTCGTCGTGGAAGGGTGAAAATGGGGTGTGAGAGGTCGGGTACTTATAGGGGTGACGTCCAAAGAGTTAGAAAATTGAAAACTAGTAAAGATGCCAACATTGTGAAGGAAAAAATTATGTTTGATGAACATGGGGAGGTTTTAAAGGGGATAACAAGGGCCAAATATGAGACCAAAAAATGTGGTTGTCCATTTGCAATAAATATCAAGGAACATGAAGATCGGTTATGGCGTGTGATAGGGGTGTATGGGCGGCATAACTACAACCTAGGGTCTCATACGGAGGGCCACTCATACGCTGGTCGATTACAACCGGAAGAGCGTGATGTGGTGGTACAAATGATGGATGGAAACGTCAAGTCTCGAGAGATTTTAGACACGATAAATAAGAGGGCAAGAAAAATGGAAGTAAGAAATTCATCAACCATGCGCACGATATACAATGCAAGGCAAAAAATTAGGTTTGATGAGCCCGGAGGGAGATCACAAATGCATCAACTCATGCATTTGCTCGACACAAATGGTTATCCCTTGTGGCATAGGAAACACGAGGAACGGATGTGGTGACAAACTTGTTTTGGGCTCATCCCAACTCCATCAAGTTACTAAGATGTTTCCCGTGGGTTTTGCTATTGGATTGCACGTACAAGACCAACATATATCGGATGCCTTTGCAAGATATCATTGGTGTGACATCAATTGGGTTATCATTTGCTGTTGGTTTTGCATTTTTGTCATCAGAGAATAAATACAACTACATTTGGGCGTTGGAGAATATTAATCACCTTATGGATGGGTGGTCTAAACCACATATGATACTTAACTGATAGGGAGTTGGGATTGATGACGACAATTGAGATGGTTTTCCCATGTCGACTCACCTTTTGTGTACTTGGCACATTAATAAGGACGTGACAGGAAGGGGAAAAAATATAAACGAACGAAGACTTCAACCATTTTTTAACTAGGCGGAATGCTTTGATGAATGCCACTTCTGAAGATGTGTTTAACACGAAGATGTCGAATTTGGTTGTCGATTATGCTTGTCTACAAGGATTGCTTGATTATTTGATGAGCATATGGGTTATGGAATACAAAGAAAAGTTTGTTGAAGCATGAACATACTGCACATTGCATCATGGACATTTTAAGAACGGAGAGTTGAAAGTGCACATAATGCCCTTAAAAAAGTCTTGGAAATTCTCTAGGAAACTCGAAGAGTTGTGGCGATTTACTAATAGTTTGGTTAAAGGGCAACATGATGCTATCAATGCATCTTTTAAGACGAGTTTGAATGTCGTGCAACCCGAGTTTGGTCATACATTGTACCATATGTTGCGAGGCTTTGTTTTCGCAATATGCTTTAAACAAATTCGTAATGAGGTCGATCGCGTAGAAAATATTGTGATTGATCCAAAAAGATATGGTTATGTTTTGCGCATGAACTTCGGGCTTCCATATGCCCATGAAATTGCAACTCATCAATTGGATGGTTCGCCAATACCACTTAAAGATGTTCGCCTACATTGGCAAAAGTTGAGCATGAATTCTGAGCAAACAGTGAATCAAACAAAATACAATTTTAAAGAGGAAATTCAAAGGGTAATTGAAAGGTTTGCAAGTGTTGATAATGAGGACTCACGCAAGAGAAATGTGCAAAAACTTCAAGAAATTAGTTTTCCATCATCCTCGTTATTGATGGTACCAAGGGAGGAAATTAAGACAAGGGGAATAAAGGCATCAATACAAGGAAGAAAGACAACCGACCAAGAAGATAAAAGTGACTAAGGCCGACGAGGATGAGGCATCCACTAAGAGAAATCCATCCCATCATGAGTATGTCATCCATACTAAATTGATACCGATCAAGCCTACGCGTCAAGTGCCTGCAATGTGGATGTGTATGCGATATGAGTCTCGTATTAATAACGACGAAAATTATTTACTCGGCGTGTCATTTTATGGGCAGTATGCACACTTAGTGTCTGGGATTTAGCGATGTTTTCGTATTTAAGGTGCAAGGGTGTATCTTCGTTAATTTGTTGGCGAAATTGATTTTACGCCAATTTAATTTGAACGATCACTTTTGATGTATTGAAATCAACGAAGATGAAAATATATATATATATATAAAGAAGAAAAAAAAAGAGGATAAGAAGAGAAAAAAAAAAAAGATCAGGAGAGATCGTGAGGAAGAGAAGGAAACAGAGGAGAGAGAGCGATATCGACGGCGGCTCCCGGCGACTCAACAGCGGGGAGAAAGGCAGCTGCGGCACATCAGATCCGGCAAGATCGGCGGTGATCGCGCGAAGCAGCAGCAGGGCCGCGGCAGGCGGCGGCTGCGCGGTGGAGACGGCGGTCAGGAACTGGGCAGTTGCGCGGCGCGGAGGACGGCGACTCGACGACGCCGGTGAGCAGCTGCGCCGGCGAGGCAGCGACGGCGCGGGAAAGGGTCAGATCGGCAGTGACGGCGCGCGAGCGCTGGCGACGCGACGCAACGTGGTGAGACAGCTTGAAGGCGGCTCTGGCGCGAATGGTTGGTCGTCGGTGGCTCCAGCAGCGGCGCCGGCGAGCACCCGGCGGCGGCGGCCGGCGAGGGCAGCGGCAGCGACGCGGTAGCGCAGCGACGGTGAGAGCGGTGCGGTGGCGCTGATGTGGATGTGTGCGTTTACGACGAAATCGCGGCAATGGCGATGGAAGAACTATAGGAGTGGCGGGTGTCGGTGCGCAAATCGAGAAGTGAAAAGGTGACGTAGATTATCGAAAGTCCGGCGAAGGTTTTACTTTTCTATCATTGATTGCCTATATGTGGTTGTTGGATGTTATTACTGGTTCCTTGTTATTGATTTCGTGACGATTTGGGTTGGGGTCGAGACTTTGCTATTCGTGTTGTCTTATGGCACTTCATTTAGAGGCGGGTATCGGGTGAAGGAAGTGGGTGTTTCTGAAGGGATCTGTCGCGCATACCGGGTAAAACTTCGCAGTGGGCTCGAGCGGCTGGTGCAAGGTGTAGGCTTGGCGGTACTGAGGTGGAAGGAAGTGGGGTACTCATTTGAAAGGATCACAGAGAGTTTGTCGTACGGTTTAGTGTGGCCGGGGAGGAAATCACGGCGAGTTTGTTTCTATGTTTTCATGATGATCTTGCTTAGATTACTGCAATTTAGTTCGATGATTAATTGGACATGTTTATTGATATCATCGCATATTTTCATAAATGCTCGATTGTAGCTTTGTTGAATGCTACTTAGCGTACATCTCCATTTATTTACTTTTGTGATGGACGAGTGCGGACTTCGCTTAGTAGGGCAAGGAGGGTTTGGACGACTTTATCCGGCAATTGTCCATGGTCAAAGATTTATTTGATTCTTTTGGGACTTGGGAGTGACATGATATTGTACGAGCAGTACTTTACGGGAGTATCGTACGTGACTTTCGGGGGTTTTTCCACGTAGGTTTTGTTAACTTCATTAATATATTTTCTAAATTTACGTACGACTTCATTTACTTATTTCATATATACTTCATGACACACAGCGTGGATACGAAATTCGAGACAAGAGAAGCGACGGGCGAGGAGTGGCGTAAACGTGTAGTTAGGCTGCACCTGTGGCAAGGGGCAGTACGGAGACACGTCACCCTGGGGCGGCGAGGCGCCACAAGGTGGTATATCGAGCATAAGTCCTCGAACTGATAAAACTTAAACAACAAACTTAGATGTGGAAAACCGAAGTGTCCATAGAACTCATACATGTATGCAAATGTGACTAAGGATGCTTATCGCGGTGTCGCCCCTGAAGAATGTCTTGATTATATTGAGAGGGTTGATAATGTTAGGGGAGATGGTAATTATGGTTACCGTGTTGTTGCAGCGGGTTTGGAGACGTAATGAAGTTGGTGCACAGATACAAGTTCGAAATGATCTGTACTGGGAGTTTCATGACCACAAAGATCTTTGGCGCTGAATCCTCGGGAGTGATCACTTTGATAAAATTATCCTATCCGTGCAATGGTATGAAGAGACAAGTAATGTTCATTTGGACAAGTGGATGTGTATGCCTGATATGAGTCTCATGATTGCTACATGTTACAATGTCATTATAGTGTCTCTATCACCGTCAAGACAGTATGACATTTCTTCTACTTAGGGACGCACCGCCACGGAATATTACTGACCGGGTTGTTATTGAGATCACACATGTTAATGAAAACTATTATATGAGAGTAAAATGATTAAATATGTTGTATTCATTTTTATACTAGTATCCGGCTTTATTTGTTGTTCACCGATTGATCTATATTTGTACATGTATTGTTCAAGCCTGATGCCCATTTTCCTCAACTGTATTCGGGGTGGGATAAAAATATACTGCCAGAGGCATTACCATGGGATGAGAACTTGAATTGGGAAAACCAACCGTCACGTTTCCATTCTCAAGACGGGACTCCTATTATCGTTGACTTGGGCACATCTTGATGTTACTTATGTCCGTAGACTGTTGTTTTTTATATATCCTTCACACGACGCACTTTGTAATCAAATATAGAAGATGTCATCCGTCTTATCGGACACGCTCCTTTTTTGTACATCGATACATGACGTATAGTTGGAACGGTCACTTGTATTTACCAAACTTATTTCATCAAGTTACTATGATGATGTCGATACCATAGCTTTTTGTATATACTTAGTTTACGCAGTTACAGTAAGGAAATCCGTGCCTCGTAATTGTGTTCGGTTCGTCAATCCGATAGAAATTTGTTATGTTCAGTCATCAATCAGACGACTAAACACCCAACAAATCGGTAGACACTAACCGAACAAATCGTTTAATCTAAACAAGAAAGGTCAGTCGACCTTTCTTGATCGAATCATGGTCATTTGTTCAGTACAAGTAAACCAAAGAAACACCTTATAATCGGTCACATGTGACCGAACGTCGCAATAAAAAATGTCAACATTTTATTCGATCGTTGTAGATCAAACTACGGTTATATTTACGATCATTGGGGGCGAACAATCGATACTGACTCGGTTGCATATGCTTGATCAGCGTTGTTGACAGTTTAGTTAATCCAAATCAAACACAATTAAATTCAAAAAAAAAGCTTAAAGCACAGTGAATTAAACTAAACCAAGTTAATTATACAACAACAAATTAATTCCTTGTCTTAGTCATGTACAATTAAATCAAATAACCATTTCAAATAGGATTCAATGCTTCGCCTTTTTGCCCTTTCTTTTTGAAGGGGCCGAGTCGTTGCCTTGCGTTTTGAAGATGAAGCATGTACAGGTTGGGAAGGAGTAGGAGAACTCGAACATCGTGAGGAGTTTCAATGCATCATCCGCCATCTTGACCTCAGATGCCTTATCTGATTCACGCGGCGACAACGCTTTCTAAGCCTTTATGACATTGACAGCCTATTGAATCCGCTACACAAACAATAGAACAAAATTCATATCAAGTTACTATAATTATGTTAAGTTTTAATTTATAAGATCAAGCAAATATAAATCATGAAAACCAATAAACAACTCACATCATAGGTGTCAACCTCTTCTTCGTTGCCGACTGGATTCTCTCTGGATTTTCAATGAACGGGTGGGAGATGTCATTGAACTAGGCCAAGTGATCATCAGTCGTATCCCATGGAACTGTCGCGCGTGCCTCGATCTTGCCGCTAGTAAGTGATCTTGCCAAGACTCTTAATTCTCAGGTTGGAAACTGTAATTGACCATGTAACTTTGTGCCACCTTCCCTATTTAGGATCGAATATGAGTGTATAGTTTTTAAGGGATACCTTGCACGTGACCCATTTGTCGTAAGAATCTATCCAGGTTGTACGACTCAACAATCCTGAAATATTTGATTGTTCTCTTGTACAAAGCTGACTCAACAATATCCTCATATGTCCGGATAGTCGATATAGGAGTCCTACGTAACCTAAAAATGACATGAAGGTGACAAATGAAAAAAAAACATTGAAATGGATAATTAAAATAAATAAAACATCATTTTTGAAAAACTTTGCTTGGTTTGTTTAGGCACCAAAAAATAACCACTCAGTCATGGATGAGCGACCAATTGATGTTCGTTCAATCATCATCAACCGAACAGTTGATTTGTAAACGTATTCAAAAAAATTGCATTGGACAACATTTTCAACAAATCAAAAAATTCCGTCAACATTCAATCCAAAATTCATCCAAACTAATGACACATCTAAACCATTTAAGAAATGAATAATTAGGAAGATAGCACACACTATGTTTGTAACGACCCATTTTATTAACGTCGTTATTTGTTTTGTAATTTCAGACATGGACGCCAGGTTGGATCCACGTGGATGCCGCTGGTAGGTTAGGACACACGTCGACCTAGGTACACTAGTAAATTGTGTGTTATGTTGCTTAAGTTGCGATGCACTTTATGAATTTACTTGTAAATACATCGCATGTGTGTATGTTGAATAGCTATATCGTGCGAGGTTGGTGACGGGTAGTCACCTCGTGTGTGTCGCCTCGAAGTGTGTGTTAATATGACAACAATTGAAATGGGTAATGTAACCATTGGCTAATTGAGTAAATTTAAATAATAGGGTAAATCGAAGGGTAGTGGGACCATGAGTTGGTCAATTTTGATAAATAAAACACTAACCATATGGTTTGATAAAGCTTAATATAAGGTGAGTTAATTAAATAAATAATAAGACTATAGTTTGAACTACATAATGAAGACCATAAGATGGACGTCAAGATGATCATATTAAGTAATTCTAGGAGATGAGTGTGTTAGTGAAGTTATCAAGTTGTGTGGGACATCATGAAATGAGACCACACGATAATCCTTGAGATACGTACGCACACTTAATCAAGACCAAAACTATATATAACAAGTTAGTGGGATTTTCATCTCCACTAACTTAAATTTCCATGCAAAACCAGTAAAAACCAGAGAAGAAGAAGGACTTCAAGCTGGGAATTCAACACATTAGAGACCAATTCAAGAGATCAAACCAAGGTAATCATCATCTTCATTTTCTATACTCTTCAATGAGATTGGAAAATTTGGTGAATTCATGAGATTTAGTAAATTTGGGTCAAATTGTTGTTCTGAGGTTGTTCTGATTGTTGTTCTGGGTTAAATTGATATGGAGAGGGTATAAATCAGGTTAGAGTAGCTAATTGAGAGGGGTAGGACATAATTCTCGATCTGAGAATTATGTCACAAAGGGCAATTAGCAAGCTAACTGGGCTAGTTAGCGCGTTAATCATTCTGAGTTCCTAATTGTTTTTCGAAATGAAGAACAGTAGCGCGCTACACAGATCCCCTAGCGTGCTAACTTCACCTAGCACGCTAGGTAGATCCATTAGCGCGCTATCTTTACCTAGTGCGCTAGGTAGACCTATTAGCGCGCTAATGACAGATAAATCATGAATTTAAGGGTTGTTTTGGTGATTTTCAACTTAATACATTTCTAAACACTTATAAACAACCTAAACTTATAAAATTGGACTTTAGGGACTTTGTGGACTATAGCTCGGTGTCGGGGAGCTTGTCGAGTCGGATACGGGAGTCCGGGGAGGTCGAGAGCGGCTTAAGGTTTGCAAAACCCAACTGAAAAACTCGGAGTATTTGATTATGTTTTAAATTTCATTTCTATCATTTCCTTGCTGATTTTATTATTCTATTCTGTTACTCGGACGTGGGTTGAGGTTACTCCCTCGATTTCATGGTTGTGTGTTCATGATGCATTGGACTGTAACACGTGTGACCCGACCCTCATTGAACGTTAACCTGAGCTTGCCTTTGGTGCATGTGTCAGTGACTCAACGGATTTGGCCAGGGTCGCGATGGACCAAGTGACGGGCCAGTTGGGCGCGACCACTGGTGGGAACTTGGTGACCCGAAGTACAGTTTAGTCCATCTAGAGCGAACACACACATTTGTTAGCTTATCTGTTATCTATTCATGCGATGAGCCAATTACAGTTGTCTGTCTTTACATTCCGCATGTTTACTTGACATTATTTCTTGCATTTCTTTTACTTTATTATGCGAATGCTCAGACGGGTTCCTTCGGATTTTACTTACTGTACTCGTCATTTGTCTTTTTTTTGTAATGATTGAGTGCAGATCCTAGTACCAGTAGGGGCAAAGGGATCCTAGGCGACTACATCTGATTGCCCGTCGTCGAGGACCTACTAGTACATGCTTATTTTGATATTTTGTATTATTTTGGGTATTGGGAGACTTGAGATGACACTATACATGTATATCTACCTTGTTTATGGTATTGTCGCTTGTATACAGAGTACTCTTCCGGGTTTTCCACAGTAAGATTTGCTCTTATAAATAATGTTTACCATGCTAGTCACTTATTTTAATTGTATCAATTAAGGCTTCCGCTGATATATGTTAACTTGTAAGATACAACCCACTAGTATGGTTAGGCATTAGAATAAACTTTTAAATACCTAAAGAGAATAAGTTAAGAAAATACTGATAATCCACTAACTAATTTGATAAAACACACGTGGACACGAACTCTGAGATAAGAGGTGGATGGGCAGGTGCACACGTGTAGTTGGGCCCTATCGGGCAAGGAGTATATGGAGACATGTCACCTTGGGGCGGCAGGGCCGCCACAATGTTCGATCGGGATTTATCAAGGGCTTAGCTTATTTTTGGACATGTTCTGCATTAAGGCCCTGCTCTACCTTGGCGTCTCACCTAAAAACACGCGGGAGGTTGTCAACATACCCATTGTTCCTACGCGTTTCATGAAGATAAATATCGAAATGCTCGTACACCCAACCTGCAAAGGAATTACAAAACCAAACTCATTTAAAGTGAAAGAGACAAAATTCAAATTAAACGAATTTATACCAAAGACACCTCTAACAACATCATATAACCCGCGATCTTGCATACTTTGACCTGAGTAGCCGATCCAAGTTGGCGATACAAGTAAGCCAAAGCTGCAACACCCCAAGCATATGTATGGATCTCATCCAAGTTCTCTACCAGCTTAAAAAGGTTACGGGGACTAGTGTGGATGTCTTGTCAACAAAGAGAGTGCATCCTAACAAGTACCAAAAGTACACTCTGGTAGTGCACTGAATCGCGTACGCACCTACGTCAGCCTTCATCCCTGGCCACCAGAATAGTCGCCTCAAATCATGGTACATCTTGGTCCGACCATGATGAACTGTGTAACGAGACCAGTGTGCATCCTCTAAAATCCCGTCCCGTATGTCCTGATCCGCATGTATCCACAATCTCCCTCGGTATCTCAAACACCGATCTGTGGTTTCTGCCCAATCAGTGCATTTCGGATTCCATGACAGACCACTGACCCGCTCATAGAGCCCATCAGCCCTCTAACACTCGATAACCCGTTCAATCGATTCGGTCGGTATCCTCATCTGACAACAAATGTGATGTTCCGCCGTAGTCAACTACTCAACCATACACATAACTAATGCTGCCTGTAATAAGCCATGCTCATGTGTCATCCGCGTGCAACGATCACCGATCACGAGTCCACTCCTGCTCATCGTCTCGCTACGACGTTCGCTTTGCCAGGGTGATACTCAATAGCGAAGTCGTAGTCCTTCAATAACTCCAGCCATCTCCGCTGGCGCATATTCAGATCTTTTTGAGTGAAGATGTAACGTAAACTCTGGTGATCTGTATACAACACAAATCGCTCTCCGTAGAGATAGTGCCTCCAAGCCTTCAGTGCAAAGACGACCGCTGCAAGCTCATGATCGTGCACTAGATAATTTCCCTTGTGGGGTCTCAACCGTCTGGATAGATAGGCAACTGGTCTACCATCTTGCATCAACACACAACCAAGACCAATGCTCGACGCATCTGTATATATTGTCAAGATCTTGCTCGGCTCCGGCAATGTCAATACTGGTGCATATGTCAATCTCCGTTTCAATTCACAAAAGGCCTGCTCACACTCATCTGACCACTCAAATCTGACATTTTTCTTAGTTAGTCTCGTCATCGGCGCTGCAATCGAGGAAAAATCCTGCACAAATCGCCGGTAGTATCCGATCAGTCCAAAGAAACTCTGTATATCAGCCATAAACTCAGGCGTCTTCCAATCAATGATCGCCCGAATCTTTTCTGAATCCATTGAGATACCCTGCTCACTGATGACATGGCCTAAGAATCTCACCGCACTTAGCCAAAAGTCACACTTACTAAACTTGGCGTACAGTCGGTGCTCCCTTAGTGTCGTCAAAACTGTCATGAGATGTCCCTCGTGATCCTCGCGTTCGTCAGCCCAAACGGCATAACTGCGAACTTAAATAAACCGTATCTCGTGCTGAAAGCGGTTTTCTGGATATCCTCTTCTCGAATCCTCAACTGGTGATAACCTGAACGAAGGTCAATCTTCGAGAAGAATCTGGCACCCGTCAGCTGATCAAATAGATCGTCAATCCTAGGAAGTGGGTAACGGTTCCTCACAGTTACCTGATTCAGCTTCCTATAGTCAATGCACATCCTCATTGTACCATCTTTCTTCTTCACAAACGGTACTGGAGCTCCCCAAGGTGACATACTAGGGTGAATGAAGCCCTTCTCCAACAAACTCATCCAATCGTCGTCTCACCTCCTCTCGTCTCATTGTGCCATCCGAGGTCGATCGGCAATCAATCACCGTGTTCCTGGTATCAGCTCGATTATGAACTCAACAGCTCTTGGCGGTGGCAATTCGGGTAAATAATCTGGAAATACATCAACAAAATCCCTAACCACCGGAACGTCTTCAAGCCGTACCCCCGTCCGAACCTCCGGCTCAACTATCGCCGCAAACGCCTCCATCCCTTGCGCTAGCTAGTCGGCCTCTCGTGATGGGTAAGTCACTAGCCGATCCAACTAATACGAACTCTGGTATTCCAGGAATACGAAACTCTATCCTCTTGCCGTAATAGTCTATCCGTGCATGATAGGATTCTAACCAATCCATCCCGAGTAGTGTTTCAAACTCGAAGTACTCCAATACTCGAAGATCAGCTGGTAGCTGATGTCCCTCCACCTCTATCATCACGTCTCGACATATTCGGTTATCTTATCCCCAGTAGCCGTACTGAGGACAAGATGTAGGTCTAGTGTCTGTGTAACTAACCCTAACAATCCAACAATACGTCCAACAAGAAACGATAACGTGCTACCAGAATCAAACATAACATGCATATGACGACCGAATATAAGTAATGTACCTTCAATAAGCTGCCTAGTCGCCCCGCTATCTGGCTGTGCTAACGCATGGGCTATATCTCGCCCGATCGCTCGTCGCGTGGCGATAGTGGTACCCGACGATCGACCCTCAAGTGTCCCATCTCGCCCACACCGGTGACATCTACGACTCTCCGTCTACCCGTCTATCCGTCTCCGTATCTCTCGACCACGACCCCGCCTACTTGACTCCCGTCATGTCCCCCGATCTCGACCCCGACGGTTCCCCGTGGTTGTGACCTCTGCCGTTCCACCGTGCCGAGGTGATAGCATGAACCGGCGTGCCTCTCGTATCCGAATCGATCGCCGATAATCGTCCCGGCGGCCCCTCTCCCGTCTATCATCTCTCCGACCTCTATCCGGACGATCCATCGGTCTCTTCTGCCTATGATTCGACCCAGAACTCTGCCCTGATTGTACTTCCCTACCGCCACTCGTCCGCCGCGCCACTTGCAAAGATGTATGTCTCATGAGCCAATGCCCCGTCAAAGATCTCCTGCAGAGTTGTGGCTCTGGTCGAGACAACTGCTGACGCAATCCTGTCATCAACCCATCTGGTGAAATAATAGATCTATAAGCGCTCTGTCCCGGTGACATCTAGAGAAAACTGAAGCAAATGTCGAAACCTCTCCATGTACTGCATCAAAGTCTGATTACCCTGTCTCAGGGTCAGGAACTCCTCCCACAGTCTCAACCTAACCTCCATAGGTATGTATTGATCGTAGAATAGCTCCCTAATCTCAGCCCATGTTGTCGATTCTGGATGAGTATCCGTATATGTCGTCCACTAGGGACGCGCATGCCCTCTCAAACAGCTCCGAAAGTCGTGGTCGTACGCCTCATCGTTCCTCATCAGCTTATGGAAACGCTGATGGGACACTACCCATCTCCCTGTGGCCTCGGGGTCACCGCCTCCATAAAAGAATCCAGGCTAAAACTTCAAAAATTCCCTTAATAACTTCGCCTCTGGTGCCAGAACGAATGCCGATGTAGTAGGAGTATCGCAGCGGGGGTGGCAGTAGCCTGGTCCGTCGTCGAGAGTGGAGGCGTAAGAGTCGACGTCTCCAAAGGAACAACAATCGCGCACTGTGTCTCGTGTGTGCCTCTACCGTTACCCCTAAATCGGTGTCCGGGGTACCACCGAACAACATATGTCCCCGCCGAGTACGGCCACAACTACCACTGTCTAACAAGTGAGTGCCGCCAAGATCGCGGTCTCGCTGCTCGTAATAGCCGTAATACCTTGGCCATCTGTGTCTCCTGGGCTGAGAGTCTATCCTCCACACTCGCCATAACCGAGACATCCCTAGGCGCATCACTAGTCTGTCCAGTCTCAAAAGGCGTACCGGACTGTCCGTTCATAATCTGCATCGAGAATGTGCTCCAGATCAGTCTCGAGGTATATACGTATATCATATAATAAAATGAAAATATAACACGCATATAAGTTCTAACTCTACCCGCCTCACATCACTTCCCAACTAAAGTTCTAAGGCAATAACTTGGGGGTTTCCACATCTAAGTTCATTTATTAAGTTTTATTGTCTTAGGACTTCCTCTTTGCTCTGATACCAACTGTGGCGGCCCTCGCCGCCCTGGGGTGACGTGTCTCCGTGTACTCCTTGCCAGCTGGCCCAATGACACGTGTACGGCACATGCCCGTCCTTATTCTATCTCGAAATTCGTATCCACTTGTGTGTACAACGTATAAATGACATATTCAGCGGAAGTCGTACTTAAATGCAAGAAGTATTAATAATCAATTTAACAAATCATATTGTGGAAAAACCCTGAAAAGTACTCTGTATAGAGGTAGACAACTGTACCATATAAGGTATAGCCATGTACATGGTCATAATACTCCCCAGTTCCCAAAAGAAATCAAAATATCAAAATATCAACACACGTACAAATAGTCCTCAACAGCAGGCCGTCAGAGGTAGTCGCCTAGGATCCCCTTGCCTTTACTTGTACTCGGATCTGCACTCAATCATCACGAAGAAAAAATGGATGACGAGTCCAACAAGAAAATCCCAAGGAACTCCTCCGAGCATTCAAATAAACAAGTAGAAGTCAATAAATATTGTTAAATAAACATGCAGAATGTAAACATGCAACTGTAAGTAGGGCATCGCATGCATAGATAACAATAAAGTGCCAATGTATGTGCCTGTTCCAGTCAGACTAAACCATACTTCGGAATACCCTTCCAGGATCCCACTAGTGGGCGCACCCAACTAGCTATCACATGGTCCCTCTTGGTGGCCGTCGTAGACCTAGGACGCACCGACACATGTAGTAGTTCATTAGCTCGGGTCATTATCCACCGAGAACTCCTGATACAAATGTTATGGTCTAGACTGCATAGACACTTAACAAAAAATTCGGTGGGAGTAACTCAACTAACCGTCCAAACAATGACAAGATATAGTCGTAATAAAAACCACAAGGAATACTGGAAATGAATGGAAATACAAAGCGAAATAAATACTCAGAGTTTTTCAATTGGATTTTACAAACCTCAAAACGCACTCCACTACCCCGTAATCAATCCCCGAGTCCACGTCTACTGGGTCCTTGGTCGCCAATTGATCACACGTGTCCACCTATGGCCATTTATCAATAATTCCAATTCAGTATGACAATTTACGACCAATTTCTAAAATTTTAGGCCAAATTGCCCATTTCACAATTTTCGAGGCAAAAACCCCGCAAAAGTCACGTCCGACATTCCCAAATATTTTATTTTTCATAGAAATTCATCAATTTCTATTTATTTATCTAAATCTAATTTTTTTTAAGAATTTTCCCATTTTTTTCGGAATTTTTTCGCAATTTTCTTTCCTTTTACTATTTTATTTTTCTTTATTTTTCTTTTTTTTTTTGTTTTAATTTGGTTTGGGTCGGGTCAACCCAAATGGGTCGGACCCTACCCGACCCTAGACCAGAACAGGTCCAGGCTCGGCCCACGTTCTGGGCCCGGCCCATGAGGGGGATGCACATTCGCGCACGTGCGCGCGCGTGTGTATCTTCCTCATCCAATCGAACCAGTTTCACTAGTTCGATCAAGATTTTTTTTTTATTTCCCTTGCTGTTGGGTTGGGATTGCTCTCCACCCCAACCCCAGTGGCATCGATGGCAGGGGAGACACCCCTGCCATCACCACCGCGACCCGGTTCGGCCTTCATGGCCGAACCCTCCGTCTCGGCCACCACGGCCAACCACCGAAACCCACAACAACAAATAGGACTCACCTCGATCGTGACTTCTCCACCTTCTCTTCTCTCCTTCCCAACTTCTTCTTCTCATCTTACTCTCTTTTTCTTTTTCTCCTATCGGTCTCCCGATCGCGCTGTGTGTGCGCGCGCGCGTGGGGCGTGTGCGTGTGTGAGGGTGGTGAGAGAAAATGTGGTATATAAGATAAGTATTGTTGACTTTGTGTCTTGACTCCAAATTGTGACACAACTGGGACACTCGCCCGTGTTTTCGGGCGTTTCGACACCCGGTTTCGCGTTCGAACCGTGATATACGCGTACCGCCCCGTCACTAGCCACCTAATACCCATTTCATATTAGTTAATTGGCCACTTTTTATGTAATTTGTGTGTTTTCATTTCCTCGACCTAATATCCGGTCCCGTCAACTACCAGGTACCCGCATCGACACGCATATCGAGGCAAATACAGTTCACACAATCTCGTTGTGTTTTAATTTCCCGACCTAATATTCGGTCCCGTCATCTACCCGGTACCCGCGTCGACACACATATCGAGGCGAATACAGTTCACACAATCTCGCACGTATTGTTATGCAACATACACACATGCGATGTATTTCAATAAATTACACCGCAAATAAGCAACCAACACACAATAACTACCATACCTAAGTCCCCGTGTGTCCTAGCCTACCGCGACGTCCACGTAGATCTGAGCTGACGTCCACATCTGTAAATTCAAGATAATTAACGACATTAATAAAACGGTCTGTTACATTAGGCATTACAATCTTCTTCTCCTTTCCTTTCATAGACAACGTTGGTTTACGTCCCCATTTGCCCTTCAGCCTGACTTTGTTCACTTTCAAATCCTTGTTTAACTACTCGGCTACCTCCTCGCGTTCCGAATATCAAAATCTGTACTTACCAATTCAATAACTTCATTCCTAAGATTGGGTCACACTCAACAACTTTACCCATCACGGAATCTATTACAACATGCTCACATCCTCCAGTGCGATCGACATTTCATCGAAAGGAAGGTGAAATGTCTTGGTCTCCGACTGCCACCTCTTCACAAAAGCCGATATTAGCGTCTTGTGTGTCTGCTTGTATGAGCAAGTGGAAAGTGCACTCAACCCAGACGCTAATAATACTCTTTAGTCAACTGTTGTTTAGGTGACACATCTCCAAATCCCACTGTGACAATTGAAGGCCATGATTCATACATCTAAGCAATGGCCGCTCCTGAAATAGCATAAAACATATGGTTAGAATATGAGAAAGCAAAAACCTAAGCCGAAATTCAAAAAATATTCATATTACAATTACTCAAAATTATTGCTAAATGTAAAATAACATAAATATATCATGTTATTTCGTATGGCAGTGGCGACATGATTGTTGAGACTCGTCAATAACTCATAATTTGTTGGCCCACTTGGAAAGGTTTTGGAACTGTCGTCGGCTGCCACTTTGTTGTATGGTCCCTACTTCGCCTTACCATCGCTATTAACACTAAGCCTTTTTTCCACCACTTCTTCTTCTTCGGATTCTTCTACATCTTCACTTTGACCTTCTTCTTCATCTTTTCCCCGACTTTCATTTCCTTCATTTTCTTCCTCATTATGATTTTCACTTCCACTTCCACTTGTTGACTCATCTCCTTGATCACTTGTTTTTCACTTCCACTTCCTTCTTCACCCCTTCTCCACATTTTCCATTTCCCCATCAGTTTCACTGCCACTTTCATCACTTTTTTTTCAGTTCTCTTTTTAGTGTTTTTATCATTTTTTGTTCCCTTTCTCCTCCCCGATTCGATTTGGTTGCCTTAGAAGAAGATGGTTCAACTGAAGTTGTTTGGCTCGTACGAATTGCCAATTGTTAGCCTGCCACACCCGAGGGTTGTGCTGCGGCTGCCTCGTCATTTAACTCACCATCTTTTTAATGGCTTCCGTACCCCTTCGCAACTCCTTCTCTTTTCTATAAGATGCAATTTGAGCTCTCATCCCCACGTGCTCACCCATCTTCGCAATCTTCTCTTTCTCTTGGTCACTCTTCTTAGGTGCCTCAGTCGTCTTTGTATGCCATACCTATAACAATGACACAAATATTACCCAATCATTAACACTCAATCATTATATGACTAATTTCTCAAAATAATACTCTATTCGGTGGACATTGACCGAATTTCAATTTACCGTTTGATTGTGCATGACCGAATTATAATAGTTAGATCGGTTTCAAGTCACTGAGCAACTCATAACTACTCGGTAATGGTGACCCAATGAGTATATTTTGCAATTTTATTTGTGACCGACCTTCAAAATTGATCAAACAATGACAAACACATACAAACCAACCTTTAATTGCTTAAAAAAATCAAAAAATTGAACAAACAACCATTTCTCATCATCAATCAAGTATTGACAAACTATGTAAAACGGATGTGTGGTTCGGTCAACTACAATTGAACAAATCATTTACAAAACTTACTGTGATGTTCGGTCACCATGGACCGAATGAGAGAGCACTATTCGGTCACCTACAACCGACCAATGCATGTCCAATACTTCATGTGTTGTTCGGTCAGCTAAGACCGAATGTAAATGCCTTACTCGGTCGGCTTTAACCGAACAATGCATTTCCGCTCAGTCATGTGTCACCGAGCGAGCTTCGACCATCAATCAAGCACAAATCGTCCATCATATTCGATCAAAAACAGTTAGCAACACATACACAACCACTAAAATTAATAAAAAAAAATCCATATTCGATAAAAAACGCACCAATCGACCACTATATTCGACCTAGTTTCGAAAAACAAAACAAATAATGCCTTTCAAATCCGACCATACACCACAACAAGCACATACCAACCACTAATATCTACCAATAAGAATACAAATTTGAATGTAAAACAAACTAAATATTACCTTACAAACTCGACCGAAGCGAAGATAAAGCCGGCTGTGACGCGCTTCGACACCACGTTCTCTCCGACCACCGCTTGAAAGCAAAATCTAGGGGGAGAAAAGAGAGCAAAGATTGACCGAGTGCATGCGAAGATGATGAACCACAACGAGTGCCTTGCGCGAAGATCGACCTATGGGTTCTCTCCTTCTGCTTCGTCGTGAATGGGGAAATCAATTTCGAAATTGTGAGGTACACAAGGGCATGGGCATTTTGAGAACTAAAACTATTTTATGGGGTGCCCTCATCCATATGTGGTTTGCACAAATCCTTTAGTTTGCACATAGTAAACTGTGGGGTGCACATAGTCGATTGAAAATGTTTTAGAGTTATTTTGCCACTGTTTAAGAAATAGATAATATATATATATATATATATATATAATATATATATATATATATATATATATATATATATATATATCGTGGCCCTCATTGCACTAAATTAAAAACAATAAAAGAATTTAATCGACAGCCGCCTCTTTTTTTTTCTCCAAAACCCTAAAGCTCTTCTTCTTGATTCACTTTTGTGATTTTTGTTCTTGAACCACCGTCAATCCTCCTCTTCGATCGGCGGTGGTTCCAATCAAATCTCTTTTGCATTTTGTTCATACAATAACCAACATATCTAATCAAATTTGTAGAGATTGGACTATCCTTATTGCAGTGCATCTTCATCAATGGTGTTGCGTGGATTTGTACGACACTGAATTGATCTTGTCTTTAGTTTTCTTTTATCGTTAGTTTTCTTCCATAGTTGGAATTCTTTGATTTGTCTTATCCTTGTTGGGAAGTTTTATGTTTTCTTCTCCTTGTTGGAAAGTTTTGTTTCATTCATTTTTTGGTTCTAGCAGTTATGTGTATTGTCATGAGTTTCAACGTTGCAGAGAGGAGTCTCTGATTGTCAAGTTGTTTCAATTTCGAATTTACAGCCAAATTAATGGTAGTTTGTTTGAACAAATAGGATTAGCGAATCAATGTACTTGATTCTATGTCTGGTTCTGGTCATGTATTGAGCCATGAATGATTAATGAGATTTCTCTTCAAAAAAAAAAAGAATTTGATCAATGTAGCCGACTCCAACTAATTAAGAATTGATATTGAGACTATCCAGTTGGGGTTCAACTTTTTCATAAATAAATAAAACTATATAGTTAACATACGTAGCTTTTTTAGTTTTTAATTGTTAAAAAAAGTTCCTACAAAAAAATTGTTAAAAAAGGTTGTTTCAAAATAAAAAATTGGGATTAAACATATGTAAATATTGTTAAAAATCCAAAACCCTAAAAAAGCTCTCTTTCTTATTTGACTCTTTCTTGTGATTTTATTTTTTGAGTCACCGTAAATCTTCTTTTTTAATTTGCGATGACTCCAATAGTATCCATTTCCTTCTTATTCGTCAAATAAAACATATCTTATTAGATATGATATCTATGAATAGTTCCTTTCGTGTTGTAGTTATCACGTTTAACATTGGCACAAGTCGAATCTTCAACTCTACATCTTCATTTACGCTTGCATGTGGATTTACGCGTGACATTGACTTTGAAGGTGTCATTGTAGCATTTTCCAACGGCAAAAAGGCCATTTCAGCCCCTAAACTAAACACCAAGGGCCGAATAAAAATGATTGGGCGACCTGAAATGGACACCCAACTAAAAGAGTTCTCATTGGTGACCAAGGTGAAATAGACACTTTAGTCCATTTCGAGTCACCCAGTCATTTTTCTTTGTGATTGTCATTTACTAATAAATCAAATTTTCACCTGAGATCAAATATACACCTTAAATTACACTCATCTATATATTATACCTCAACACCTATCTAGTATACAACACATGCGCCAAGTTGGAGCATGCATATTACAAATGTCCAACTAGCTTGTTTCTCTACAATGTTTTAGTAAATAAGTCAACCACACTTAGTGATTCTACTCGGGTCGAGCTTAAATTAATTAGAGCCCATTAGGCTTCAAATACCAGAATGCGCATCTGTTTATGTCTAGAGACTGAAGAAAAGAAAGACAAGAAGAAATGAGTATGGACCTTTGCACATTGAAATCTACACCTACTGCATATTGGCTACAAGCCAAGGATCCTTACCAGGCAATGCATAACTGATCACAACCAATTCATAATCAGTTCTTCCCTTTTTGAATTTCTTCAACATACAAACCAGAAAAAGATGTCATTTCATTCCAAAACCCATCTCTTGTTTCAATTCCCTTGCCAGTCACTTCTTGTTCATGCTCTCTTTCCTTCAAATATCTCTCTGAATTCTCAGTTTGAACACAAACATAGTCTGCAAATCACAGTCACGCAGCTCGGCCTCCCTTCGCTTTAGTTTCTTGTTCAAGTCTTCCTTTGAACAACTTTGCGAAATGCAGTCGGTCATGAACACCTAGCCGTCGTTTAAGAACAATTAATAACCTCTCGAGCATTGAAAACGGGAGCTTCAGCGGCCGAGGCTAACCAGTTCTTTCAAAAGCAATGGCATGGCAGATTCTCCAATTGGCACCACTGCATCATGCTACACCAAAAATAAATACCGCAACCCCATATCTATAGTTATAGTTATCATTCCCAGATAAGCGGTTCAAAAATATTTAGAGATCGAGAAAGCATTCAATTTCTGACAAACTAACTATAAATAGAAAGAAGTATAACACATGCGCCAAGCAGAACAACCAAAACTACAAGCAGCTTTGTACAGACATCTAGACCCACCCATTTTATGTTTAAGGGTCCAGACTTACAATTTAGCATTGCCTTCGCCGCTTTGTAGCTGTGGCCTCAGATGGGTATCTACCGTTATTTGGTGGAGATGAGCCCCATATGTCGGGGACAAATAAAGCGTCTTCGAGGTGGCGATTCTGAACACCTTTCGGCCAGAAGAGGCCTGATGCTGTGGGTGGTGATGGAATCTCTGGAACCCGCCATTGCATCTCAGGCACTTTACCCAAGCAGTCATCATTGACTTCGAAATCTTGGTAGGAAGCTCTTGAGAATGGAGAGGAATCAGAATCACCAAACTTCCCGTTATCAGCCTAGCAGAAGTCAGCATCGATCAAACAGGGATTATTGGATGATATATGAAAACACTTATCTTCCATTAACCTTGAGAATGCTAATGATAAATTATGTCTTCCATGTTTATGCCCTAAAGTGCAAGCAGAAAAAAATAAATAAATAAAAAGGGTAAACGCTACTTAATGAAGACTTAACAATCTGTTACATAAGTGCATGTAAGACTCACAAACTCATGAATCGATGAACATGAAAAATTGCTGAAGAAGATTATAATAGTATCACAGGAAAAAAAAAAAAAAAAAAAGGAAGATTACATTCTGAGGTGCAAGTGCAACAGGCAAGTAGGCCGATAGAATCACTATTTTCTCTCCATTCCCTTTCCAATAAAAGTTGAAAGACGCGTCTATGCATCACTCAATTGAAAAAACAAAAAAAAGGCAACAGCATGTCAAAATGGGTTAATCAAACTTGAAAAGCAGTCCACCAAAAAAAGAAGGGCTTCCCTATTTTACCCATCTAAAACAAGAGACAATTTACCCATGTAATCAACCTAAATTCTCGTTCAGATAACAACCACGTTCCTTTTTGAACTGGAAAAGGAGAAGGGACAATAAATAATTCATGACAAAACATTACAACCAGAGCTGGCAGAAGGCCCATAAATGGGAAGATAAAGAAACAAGCCACATAACCATAAAAGAAATTCAGAACTACAGCACTGAAAAAATCCTCCCTCGTAAAGAAAACTAAATTGAATTAACTTTCTTCCCATGCCTTGACTGATAGAAAGTGAGCAAGGTGCAAATGACATAAGATTTCACTTGTAAAGATGAAGAATTGAGGCTAATATTTAATATGGTACCTCAGAAATTTGGATCAACAAATTCTAAAATCTATTATCTTTCCCATAATACACCTAGAAACGGTAATCGAAGGTCATTATTGGGTTAAATCCAGTTGTATCAGCATTCGCACCATTAGTTAACTAAACAAATAGATAGTCTGGCATCAAAGAGAACAGGTGATTTCAGGACAATGTACTTATTTGTACAATTTAACCACCCAAAAGAAAAAAAAAAAAAACTGAAAATATATTCATTCGAACCTTAAATATCTCGATTGCACAACTAATTAAGGGAGACAAACAATTTTAGAATAGAATTGAAAATGGTGAACTACTACCAGGGTAGTTTTCAAAGAAAAGGTAAAGCTAAGATCACATAAATAATATTCTTATTTCCAGGAAAAGTTCGATCCACCCAATTTGGGATTGAGGCTGTTGTTGTTTCCAGGAAAATATCCCATAACATTTTTTAAAACATTTCAAGATCGAGAAAAATGAGATGAGCACCTGCAACCCCATATCACTTTTTACCGCATATGGAATTCATTGATAATGGTTCTTGTGGCGATTCTAATTTTTAAATTAGTAACGTAAACCCTATTTGTGTGTATGGTGTGTGGGCCCACAAAATAATACACGCCTAATCGAAACGACAAAAAAAAAAGAAAGTCACCGGCGAGAATAATTAGTTTCCTATTTCAAGTTGTCAATTTAGGAAAGAAAAGCGATTAAAAATCTTTGGTTGATTTAGGAAAGGAAAAATCCTTGATTGATGTAGAATAGGAGTGATTTTAGGATCTACCTATTTCACCTCTAACTTTCTCTCGCGTTAGGGACGAGAGTGCATGCAACCTAAACGCACAAGTGACCGAGAAATGGTGAAAGCCCAAAGCCGAGAGAGGGACGAAAGAGGTGATCTTCGGAGTTTCTCGCGTTAGGTAATCCTTATTTAGTGTTTTAACTTAATAGATCAATTGATTTCGGGATTAAACGAGATTTCTATTGGTTGATCTACGCCATAAAGTTTATTACAAAAATGAAATGTAGATCTACACGTATTTGAGTTATATAAACAAGCTTTCTTTGTTGTCGAAATCATGTTTCAAATAAAAAGAGGTTCTTTTGAAGATTTAATGTGGAGGATTGATGTTTAAAAAAAAAAAAAAAGAAGAGGGAAGTGCAAAGGAGGAGGGGAGCGCTGTGTGCGCTACCCCCTCATTCGGTGTATATGGGTTGCGCCTTTGGCCCAACCCCCACCCCACCCCCACCACGACCAAACTGGCCGGTTGGGCCGATCCAGGCCCACTGGATCGGCTCAGCTGCTCAAAACAAAAAATATATATATATATATAATATATATATATATATATATATATATAAAAGCAAAATTTAAACTAATTAAAATAAATTTGTCAAAATGAATTTTGAGTTTTAAATTTGAAATAAATAGGTGAAACTTAAATTGTTATAAATAAGTATAAAGTGGTTTTCAAAAGAATTTGGAAATTGGTTTTCTATCAAGTTAACTTATTTAGTTAATCAACACTTAACTTATTTAGGTTGACTGAACGTCGGAGTGCGCTCGTAAGTGCCAATTAGGGATTTTTGGAAAATAGCGTATCAGGTAAGTTGGGATTTAAATTATTGGTTTTATGATTATTTACCTTTCTACTAGACTATATGATATGGATCATGTAAATAGGACATACGGGTAGATTGGGGTGCATTGTTAGACATTGTATGTAGATAACTTAGTGGAGCTCGCTAGGAGTCCTTGCACCAGATACTACAAGTTCGGGATAGTTGGACCGTACAAGTGAGAATAACAAAAAGGCAGTCGCCCAGAATTAATATCTAATAATTGAGAATATGATTAACTCCAATGTTCTCAATAAATGTTTGGTAGTAGGTGTTAAGTCCAGTTGGACTAGTTTGTGGACTTGGTGATAGGTAAATCTTTCACAGTGTAAGAGAATGGAGTGTTGATACCGCTATGGCCATAGTAGGGTCAATCTTCACGAACTTCAACGTGATTGATGAGTCTATCACAGTAGCTCATACATGTCTAGCATTTGCACATTTTGATGCATTGATTATAATTTTGTTTATATACTTTCTTGTTTATTCCCTTCGTCATATTAAATATTTGCAAGCCATGCATTTTATTTATTGTTGCATTTATTATATGGAATGTTCATAACGCCGGTAACTTAACCTAAACTTACTGAGCACTATTGCCCCTTTGTGCTCACCTAACAATTTTTTTCCCCACAGGTTCTTCATCGAGAGTAGACAAGGGGAAAGGAGTAGATCCAGCTGTCTAGAGGATTTTTCTGATTGTTGATTGGTATGGTTCGAGATCGAACCAATACTTTGTTTTTTTATTTATATTATTTATCATGGGATTGAGATTTGAAATAAACCGAACTAGAGGAGAATTTATTCTAGTTGACAACTCTTGATTTCCAGTATTGGCATTATGTGGAAACATTGAAATAAATTTTAATTTATGATATTCCGCTGCATTTATGAATACTTAATTTGAATTCCAATTCGCTAATGAAAGATAATGAGTTGTTTTTGAAAAGAGGCTTACTAGTTAGGTTCATAACTCAGTGGCCGAGTTGGTTAGTGAGTTATGGATCGAGCTAGGCCGGTCGGGATTCATTTAGGAAAACGGGTCCTGATAGTTCTCTTGCTACACACCCCTTGACAACAACCTAAATTTACATTTCCATGATAGTAACTACACCATAGAAATGAAATGAAAGGCCCACCTGGATATGTGACACGGGTACACCAATACGACATAAAGAATAAGAACAACAAAAGAGACACGTTAATTGTGGAATAATTGAGGGAGAAAACATTAGAAAGTCACAGACAAACAGAAGGCTTCCCAGTACTGCATCTGTGGGAGCTTATTTTGTCTGAGGCACAAGACAAAGACACATCCCCCATGCGTCCACAAGTTAAGTGGCCACAAGTATCCTTTCTAACCAAGTATAGACTATTGGAAAAAAAAGGCTCCAGTTAAAATTTACGTCTTGTATCCTCAATGTCAACTGTCAAGCTTCCAGTTAGCCACTATAGCCTCAAACAAATTCTATTATTTGTAGACACTCTTTTCAAATTGAAAAAAAAAAAAAAAACAAGCAAGATGAGGCATTGCATAATGTGTGCAGCATTTTTTTTGTAATAGGAATATAACGTGTGCAGCAAGAGTAACCAAACTCACATTGATATATAAATATAAAAGCGGAGGCAGGTCAGCAAGTAAAAATAGCATGCTACAAAATTGCATGCTACAAATCCACAGTATACCTTCGAAGATCCATGGTCTGGGAAACCATAATGCTGATTGAAGTCGGGCAAGCCAAGGAAGTCGTCCAAAGGCCACTCAGGTATATTTCCAGTCGTTGTGCCACCGGAAAATGAAATTTTTGTAGCCGGTACACCACCAATTCTACCATCTTGGTGGGAAGACACTTCATTCCTTCCTCCATTCATGGAAATCGAATGCACACTTTTCTGCAGCGGATGTGACACCTTCTCCACAGTTTTTCCATTACCAATTGGATTATCATTGGGGGAAGTTTCAACTGGTTCTGTAGCCTCAAGGCCCACTTTCACACCAGTAAGTAAAAACCTTTGGTGGCCAGACACGTAGGAGTTTACAGTGTGGATTGCCACGTCGCATTTCCTACAAAGCAAAGCTCGATCTTCTAGACAGAAGAAATATCCAACAGTTTCCTGTAAATAAAATAATGTTAGAGTTACCACTGTAGTGAAAGGCTAAAAGCTAAAAGCACAGAAGGTTAAAAATCTTATTCGTTGACAGCATGCAGATACATTTAAAGACAAACCACAAGCAAAAGTCTTCTCCAGCAAATAATGTGTCTCTTCAGATGATGCCCTCATCACAATATATTCCAATAATACACAACTTGCAACAGCAAAGAGAGTTCTTTTAATATGAAGCACCATAAAAACACTGCTATAAAATATTGATGCAGAATTGAATTAAATACTAAGACTTATCACAATGAGCTTCCAAACATCCAGAACGAATACTCGGGCCACTCTCAACACTGACAACAAACACACAGCAATACAAAACAGTGAAAAGTCAAAATAAATATGTTTATGGAATCAGGGAATGATTCGTACAATGATACGACGACTACAAACACTTGGACTAACACAAGGAAAGACCTAACCACAGCCTTGGCCGCCATCATTTCCTCGAACTAAAATCACATCATGGCTCACAAACTAACAGCTCAGAAGTGGGTGGGCAGCAGTTAATACAACAGCATTGCTGCCTCCACTCATTGTCCTCTCGCTCTGCAAGATATTAAAATCTTCAGAGGACTCTCCACTACTTTTATTGCCACACCAAGTGGACTAAAGAAAATCGCTCATATCATCAACACTTTATGTGGGGCAACACTCTCGAATGCAAAGAAATGCTAGGGAACAATTACCGCTACATAATGAATTTGGGCTGCGTACACTGACAAAAGAAATTGACGGAGACAAACTTAACTACCAGTGAAAAAAAAAAAAAAAAATTACTGAATGAGATTAAGTGAACAATGGAAACCACAACTATGAACCTCACATAATCTCCCCTGACATTAGCCAACTAAAAACACAGCTCAATCTTTTCCATTGCACATGATTACGCGGATCAAACTCGTCCATTGCGCTCGATCTAGTGCGAAAACCGATGTTTATAAAGCAAACAATAACAATCAATCTAGATTCCAAGCCACATACAATGGAACAACAAATATCAAAATTACATCAACGATCCCTAATTCATCCAAATTAGGACCCAAAGCACACTATTGAGAGCTCAAATTCATCCAAATCGCAACAGAAACGAAACTTGACTTGAAGAAATGAAGCTATACGCGAAAAGCACGAATCGAAGGAGAAATTGAAGAGCTTTTTACCTGACAAATATCGCATTTGGGCATCTGCGAAGAGGATCCCGACAACGAAACCCTCTGGTGCTTACTGGCGAGCTTGTTCGCGGCGTGGACCTTCTCGTCGCAAGCCCAACACAGCGCGGCCTCGTCGGCGCAGCACAGCACGTTCGCCTCCGCCGCCTCGCACACGTTGCACTGGATCTTCATCTCCCCCAATCGAAACCCCCAATTCGAACGAAACCCTAACACGAGAGCGAAACCCTAATTTGGTCGATCTCTCTGAAACTTGTTGCGCAAGCTTTGTTGATTGATCTTTGTTTCTTCGATGCTTCCACCACCACCACCACCAGTGACAGTGACGACGACACCCACCACGTGAGGGTTTAAGGAGGGGTGGTTTGGGGAATAGTTGGTTTGATGAGGGGTATTTTGGGTAAATATGTGGTGGGGCTTCCCGCTTAGCCGACATTAGTGTGGGCTGTGATTGGTAGAATCGGACTTAAGTTCTAACAAATATCAAGAGTGATTTGCTCTTCGAGGATAAGGGGTACAAAATTGTTATCCACTCTACTAAAAAAAAACGCTTTTGTCATCTAATGCATCATGCAATAATAATTTAGGGAGCTGTTTAAGGGACTCATAGCCTGTTCGCTTCAAATATTAGTAAGATTCAAGACTATGAGATTAGTTTGTAATGAGACTAATACACGAATTTATGTATTAATCCTTTTTATGGGACTTGTTTGGTTTGAAGGTTTAAGCTTGAGAATAAATGTGGTTCTAATAAGAAAATTTATTGAAATACCCCTCTATTTAAATTGCATCTTCGTCATCGCTGCGTCTGGGCGTCTTCGTCATCGCTGCGTCTGGGCGTCTTCTTCATTCGAGGTAAGTCTTCGTCATCGCTGCGACTGGGTTTGTGTTCTTCTTCTTCTTCTTCATGTGTTCATCCCAACACTCGACAAGTCAGTTGATTCCAAGAAAGAGTGGTCATTCAATTCAACATTGTGACAAGTCTTGACGAATTCAGGTATGGACCACAACAAAAACAAGAAGCAAGTGTATTTGGAAAATTGGCACAGGCATGGACCATATTATGTTATATCAGAGCTTATTCATGGCAGTGGAACTCCACACTTTCCGTTATATCAATACTTTCCAATTGCACGTTCTTCCTCTATTTTGACATACACTACAATCACATTAATATGCTATTTCAAAAAAAAAACACACACACAGTGAACCATCGAATGAAGAAGTAGCAACCTCGACAAATCCCCCTCCAAATCAAACAGAAACACCATGGCACAAAATACCAAACTGAAGAAGAAGAAGAAGACCAGTGAACCATCGACAAAACCACCCAAGAAGCCAACCAACAACAACAACAAATAACCATTTCACAAAACACACAGCCGATCTAAATCGACACATACTCAAGCTTACCTTCTCGCGGTTTTGGCCGAATGCATGCGTCTTCCTTTAATGGCTATGCGAAACCACCTAAGAAGACTCTGCAATGATGTTCTCTCTGTTTCTAGGGTTAGTCGATGGGAACGATGTTCTCTCTCTATTTCGGTCTATCATCTTGGTCGATTGAGTTGGGAGAGAAGAAGAGTGTGTAGAGATGAGGGGTATTTGGGAAATCTGTAATGGCCAAGCATTGGGATTAGTTAGTCCCACCAAAATTGGTGGTTTACTTTAGTCACCTCTGCTGAGTATTAGCTAATCCCATGGCCTAGTTAATCCGCGAAGCGAACACCGGCTTAGCCAGTCCACTGGAGTTAATTCACCCTAAGACCATGAAACGAACAGGCCATCAGTTTTTGGTTAGAGGACCTCATTTTTTATTTTTACTTTATCATACCTCATTTTTTTTCCTCAAAATTTCAAAAATATTTTTGCTCACCTCATTACCCTCACCCTCATCTCAAAACCCCTCAATCATCTCCATTTCGCGATTTTAGTCATTGTATACTAGATCACCAAGTTTCGTAGGAGTGTTCTTTTCGTTGAACAAGGTTAGGTATGGTCGCATCGTGTCTTATAATTGAAGTAGTGTCACCCGTGGGTGTCGAATACACAGAGCCGACACCTCTAAGGAGGTAACGGGCAACTCCAACTGAAACTGCAAAAAGAACTAGGTCTCAGTGAATGACGAAAGAATTTAACCGATACCTCCTTAGAGGTGTCGATCTTGTGTGTTTGAGACCTTTTTAGGTGTCGATCATGTGTATTTAACACCTCTTCAGAGGTTAGGCTCTGTGTCCGACACTCGCGGGGCAACAAGAATGAACAAAAAGAAAAATTTCAAAACTCCTAAAAAATACAAGAAAATGACAAAAAAAATGGATTTTGCTCGGATTCGTTTAATATTTTCGATTCCATTGAAACTTTGCACCCAAAATGCAAGATTCAATCCTCAAATCGAAGTCTTAAACCTAACAACAATCCCACAAACAATACCGACTCAAAAAAAATGAAAAAAAAATAAAAAAACTTCGAAATCAACACTAAAAGAGATAAGGAATGCATATATGACGTCGAATCGATGTGATTTTGCTCGAACTTCGTCGGATTCGAGTTGGTGGTGAGAATGCAATTTGAGATAGGGGTGATTGGGGTATGGGTAAGTGGGGCAGGTAGGTTATGGGTAAGTAAAAATCCTTTTATATGGAGGGGTGGTTGGGTAATTTCAATGGGATGGGGTCCTCAATGCAAAAATTGGTGTTCATTTAGCCGCTCTCATAATTTATAAACAATAAGCGATGTGTTAAATTTAAATATCGTGAATGGAAAAGCTTAGGTTATGAGGGTTGCCTCGTGAATGAGGCCCAATATTCTGGTAATTAATGCCCGAACGTGAATTACTATACATTTAGTTAATACTCAATCGAGCTTTTAATTCACCTTAATTAGTTTCACGATGCGCTAATATACTCAAACATCTTTTGAAAGTCGGCTTAAAAACTGCCTCTCTCCTGTGGAAAAACCATAGCGTCAAACTGCTTCGTAGCGATCCATATCTGATTGGGGGACTGGCGACCATCGGCCTGCTCCGGCATGTCGACTGGTCGTCGGTCCCCCCCTCCGTCTCCGTCTCCGTCTCCGTCTCCAGTTCCCCGTTTTCTTTCTTCTCTTTACTTGCTTGTTTGCGACCACCACTATCCCTCTCATCTTACTCCCCTTCCGTCTCTCCCATCCCCTTCCCCCCATTTCCTCATTCTTCTCCATTCACCTCACCTCACCCACTCCCTTAACCTTTACCACTGGTTTCACCTCCTCATTCCTCTAATGCGTCATGTCCTCATTTTCTCTCTTTTGGACAATAGTCCAACTTGATGTCGTTGTTAGCTTCCGGCGTGGTCACCTCTGATGGCCTTTTTGCCTAGGGTTTGGTTTAGGAGATCAAGACGACGAACTTGAATCTTAGATTTCCGCGTCTGGCAAGGAGTCATCCATCAAGAAATAGACCACTGGTAGCGAGTCACTAGCTCATGGTGGGAAGCATCCAATTGTAGCGGCATTTGGTGATGGCAATTTTTTGGAGCGGCTCGTCTAAGTTGATATCTTGTTCTACTTTATTTGAGCTATGATTCTAGCATTTTTGTTGGTTTAGGTGTTTTAGTTATTTTATTATGTTTTTCCCTCTTGGAGGGCTTTCTTCCCTTTTGTCAAGGCTTTCCTCCAGTTTTACCGGCATTTTCCCCTATCAATTTTGCCATAGAGGCATCCGATGATGGGTCACAATGAGGTCTTATGCCTCAATTGCTCTCGTGTTGAGACCGAGCTTTCATACTTTACCGATGTAAAGGTTCTCATTATCAATGAAATCATTGAAGCTTTGACAAATATATATACTCATACATGTTATTATGGCATGTATATTTGGAGCATGTTTTGTTTCGAGAGATTTGGAAAAGCGGTCTAATAATCTCAAACAAATCAAGTACCGCTGTGGTTGTGGTATATATATACACTAGTTTTTGGAGCGCGCTATGCATGTTTGAATCCGCTCACTATGCTTGTGAGAATTTAATTAATTTAATAATTTATTTTTATATTTCAAAAAGTATACTACTTCATTTTTATTGACTTTTTTGATAACTAATTATACATATTTGGATTTAATAGCGGAAATTAAGGGTAAAATAATAAATTTAAGTGAATGTTGAAAGACTTAATCAAGGGTAAAATAGTAAATTCAAGTGACGGTTGAAAGATTGATTATGCCCTTAATTAAGAGTAAGATGGTAAATTTAAGCGACGGTTGAGAGACTTAATTAAGAGTATAATAATAAATTCAAGTGGCGGTTGAAAGATTGATTATTCGTTCTTACTAAATATAGAAAATATATATATATTGTACGCTCATGCTTAATTAATTTTTTTGGGTGACCAATTATGCTAGTTAAACTACTCACTAATTACTTAATAGCCAAAAAAAAGTAGTGCAATACACTTCACAAAAAAATGTAATTAATACTGTCATCAAGATGCATTAACTTATGTTGTAAATGTCTTCGACTTTAGTCAGTCTCCCATGTGTTTGGCTCCTCTAATCAATTTGCACCTCTTTAATCTGCTCCATTATTGTGGTTTCAGTGTTTTTTTGTCAACCATGGTTTCAGTTCAATTTGGTTTTGACTAGTGTACTTAATTTCAATTTATGGTATCTTGTTTAATTTGCACCTATTCGCCCATTCAAAGTTGTTGCCTGACATTGGATCTCCTAGTACCTGTGTACTATTTGGGCAGGGAGAGATCCACTATCCTTAAGTTTTAGTTAACCGAAGGAAGGGCCACTCAAGGAACACCTACCACTGTTGACATACAATTGTCTCAATCCATCGACTTTGATATCACTTGTTGGGTCAGCCCGTATGTTCATAGCGTTTGTATCCATACTAGTTATCTCTACTTTAAATACCACCTTCAATTTATAGGTGTCGAGTTTTTATCCAAAAAAACTCGGTACTATTTAGAGAGATTGATCCACACTAACATCATTTTGAAGTCTCAACGGAGAGCCATATTTTGATCCACACATCTCTACATTCTTTACTTTGGATCGAAATCCACCCAAAAATTATATTTTTAATTCAACTTATCTTCAATACAATACGTACATATGTTTAGACGCGAATGCATAATAAGTGCTGGAGATTGAGTGTAACTCAATTCTAGCCTATAACACTCTTGAAGAACTTTGAAGATCGAATAATGCATATACATGTTATAGAAAACCAACTTAATTAACTCCAAAGGGGAACAAAAATGGCGGCGAATGAAGCGGATACGTGGGTAGAGGTCATCAGCAAGAGGCAAAAGACGGAGCTGAGGCAAGAGACCAGGGACACAGCCTTGGGAGCATTCACAACAAACACCTACTTCTCAGCGAAACATAAGGACATTGCGGTAGAAAGGGTGCGAGGAAATGGACAGCATATTACGGAATATACCCGCTTAAGCATGCTACAAACTGGAGATGGAGGAAGGCTTCATACCATGGTGTGTAGAAATGGTGGAGTGGTTCCTCCATAATCCGAAAAAAGAAGAAAGACGACTCGGACGGGAGAGGAATACAACAATGATGATCCAGGTTCTACATAACCCTAGGGGACGAGCTCTAAAAATCCACAAACTACACACATGGGGATGGCAAATGGTACTGATATCAGAAGGATGAGAAAGGAAGACATGGCAACGATTAAAAGAAGCAATGTTAGGCTTTGTCAGGGGAAGGCAATACCAACCAAAAAGGTTGAATATTATACCCCCAATGGAGGAACGACTGAGGCGTGAAGACAAGGGATCACACTATCAGACACCGACTAACTTCCAACAACAGAGTCTGGATGAAAGGGTTGGAAAGGAGACGACTAAAACCACTGAAGAACGTGATAGACAACTGCAATAAAGCATTCAGAAGCCAATGCCCGTAATGGAATGTCAAACAACCCTTTTCATGTTCAAAAGCTCATGGAATATTCCATGGGGAAGTCGAAAGTTCAGGTGGTGTGAGAGGACAGGGTCATACTGAGATGCCAAAGCAATGAAGAAAAGCAATGGATCCAGGATAAGGGATACGAGATGGGCCGCAATCTTATTTTATGCACTTATCCTTAGAACCCCGATTTCCATTGGATGGAACAAAGATAGGGAAGGAAAAACTGTTGGATTTTGATTAAAGGGTTACTGCTAAATCTGTGGAATCCTTACGTATTCCAGATGATTGGGAGACATTTTGGTGGTCTACTGGGAGTTGCAAAGACAACTTATGAACAAAAGTATATTGGCCAGGCTCTGTTAAAAGTCAAGGGAGACGAGGGAGATTTATTTCTTGAAGAGATCATGTTCCATGTTGGGGGAGAAAAGCCAAGCTACGACTCCGACGAGTCGACCAAAAGTAACAACCGTCGATGATCTCTGATGAAGTGTTGGAGGAGTATGTTACTCTGAACACGAAAGGGGCGAGGTGTGATGGTTACATGGGTATAGACATGACAAAAAGGCGGAACAGAGGCATGGTTTCACTGAACTAGAAAGTGGCGGTAAGAGAGAAAAGATGATTCAAAACAATCACACAAGGGGAGAGGCCCACCAGGCTCTACATGCCACAACATTAATTGGCACCCTAACCATCGACCTAGCATTAAATGAGCATCGGGGAAGACAAGAGGCAATTATGTTTCATACGAGCTCACAAACGGTGATGGACCATGAACATGCATACAAAGATCTTGTATCTTTCGAGAATTGAGATCTGAGAAGAGGGGAGAGAAGAGCCGAGATGATACATGAATCCCAAGAAATCTGGTTAACCAAAACGCGAACCACGGGTAAATTAGTCATAGTGGACACTACACCACCTACCCTTGAACAAGGAAGCCCGTCCGAGAGGGCCCACAACATAAGTAAGCGAATGGGACCGTGTGACATAACCGAAGCCCCGACCCAAGCTACAATAGAGCAGGAGAGAGGCCCAACCCAGAGCAATTGGGCTGATGAGTTCGTGCAGGAACTGTTAGACTTCGCAACCCATTATGATGCCCCAATGGATCAGGATCCTAGCCCAATGCAAGACAACCAACATATTAACACAAGAACATAACTAAAACATAACCAACAAGCCCAGAGAGCGCTAAGTGGAGACTCAGATCCTGATTTCATCTATGCTTTGGTGGAAGCAGCTAAACCGTTCGACCGGACCAGAGTAAGGGGAGATTAGACAATCATCGAGGGAGAGGGAGGGCTTTAGGCGGTAACGCTACAGACCCACTGTTTGTCCATGAATTACATAATGTTGTGCAGGTACAAAATAGGCCAACAGAGGAACCTCAAACTATACCAATGCAAAAGGAAGACCAACCAAGGAGACCGAACATGTAATAGAGAGGCGGAATACCTCTGACATAGAGGGAGTCCAAGCTTGAGAAACGAGGAACAACATACAGGAGGGGGTTTGATTATGGGAGAGGATGAAGAACACATTGATACATATAATAGCAATCCAGATAGAGGATGCGGTTCTACCAGGAGCAGCAGCTCTGAGGAAGAGGACACGGACTGGGGAAATGCACAAGATCTCAATATGGATGTAAAGGAATGGCAAGCTGAAATAGTAGGGGATTCTCTGAATCCAAGGCAGATGAACTGGGGTTGGGTGAGAACCAAGGATGCGAACCACGAGATGTCGAGACTGTCCGAAGATTGTTTAACACTAGTAGTAATGTGGAATAAGATGACGATACATTGGACTTGCAAACAATAGATCAATTAGGCACAGAGGCGACGAATGAGGACATTCCACTGTTATCGGAAGATCAATAGGTGTATACAAACACACTTGATGTCCTCCCACTGGCGGTTGACATTGCATTCATAAATTCATGTGGACTATCAGTTACATGAAGAACGCTCACCCCAAGAAAGAGAACGAAGAATAATAACCTGCGAAATAGATTACAGTAAGCAAGACTGTAGGCAAATTCAATAAGAACATAGGGCTCACTAGAGGGGAGGGTTGAATGAGATATATAATGAAGATCATATCGTGGAATATTAGAGGGTTATGTGCTTGCAAATAAAAGGCATACGATCAAAAAAGTTGTGGAAAGAACCAAACTTGATATCCTAATCTTGCAGGAAACAAAAATGGAAACTGTGGACAGAGCGCTGGTATCTTCGTTATGGGGGCAGCAATTATAAAAGATGGGTGAACCTCCCCTTTACGGGGAGAAAAAGAGGTGTAGTCATAGTCTGGGATGTAAGAAGATTGAGTGTTGTCAATAGCATGGCGGGGATATTTTCAGGGGTCTACGGACCATGCAACACGAATGGAAGAGAGGATTTATGTGAGGAGATTGGAGCCTTGTATGATGTTTGCACCCCACGTTGGTGGCTGACAAGCGACTTCAATGTTTCGAGGTTCGTAGGGGAGAAAATGGGGAATTCAACGAGCACCCTTAGTATGAGAAAGTTTGATGATTTAATACGAGATATGGAACTCATTGACATGCCATTAACGAATAGACTTTTCACATGGTCTAACCTTAGAGAAAATCCAATATGTGCTAGATTGGATCGAATTATGGTGACAAAATAGTGGGATGAACAATTTCCACATGGGAGACAACACTTGGGGGAGAGAATCACATCGAACCATCACTCGGTGATACTTGAGACGGGCATTGCAAAATGGGGTCCGACACCTTTCAGATTTGAAAATATATGGCTGCATAACCGGGATTTTAAGGACATAATAAGCGGATAGTGGCAGAACAACGGGAGTTTTGTGGGAAGGGGATATACTTTCATGATGAAACTTCAACAAATCAAACATAACATCATTGGGTGGAACAAATATGAGTTCGAAAATTTACAAACAAAAAGGAATGATCTGATCCTTGGGATACGCAAACTGGACATAGAAGAGGGGCGGTCCGATTGGAGTGTGGAGAAATGGGCTATGAGGAGAAATATGAAACTAGAACTAGAACATGCACTACTCATGGAAAGCCGCATGGCATATCAAAAAATCAAAATCAAGTGGGCCAAGGAGGTTCAAACACTCGGTTTTTCCATAAAATGCTCAGTATGAGAAAATGGAGGAAAGTGATTGACAGAATTCAAAATAGATTGGAAGAGTTCACGAAGGAACCGAAAGAGGTTGAACACATAATCGTAGAGTTTTTCAAAGATCTATACTTGAGTTCCATGACACAAAAGTGGACAGTGCAGGGGTTAGATTGAAACCCTATTATCGAAAGCATGGCCAATACATTGGAAAGGGAGTTCACCATAGAGGAAGTATGGCAAGCAGTGTGCAGCTGTGAGGGCGACAAAGCATCAGGTCCGGATAGTTACACTGTGGCTTTTTATAAGGAATGCTGAGGTATAATGAAGAATGAAGTGATGAATGTTTTGACAGAGTTTCATAGGACATGGATTGTAAGCTCACTAATGAACCATACCTATATATGCTTGATTCCTAAAGGTTCTAATTCGGGCCATATCTCGGACTTTCGCCCCATCAGTCTGATTACATCTATGGATAAAATTTTGTCTAAAGTTTTGGCTCAAAGACTCAGGGAAACTATAGACCACACTCTAGCCAAAGAATAAAATGCCTTTACTCCTGGGAGGCAAATGCTAGACTCAGTACTTATAGCAAGTGAAATAGTGGAGCATATGAAGAAGAAGAGATCAAAAGGGTTGATGTTAAAGCTTGACTTTGCCAAAGCCTATGACTCTGTGGATTGGGATTTCTTAGACTATGTGACGGAAATGAAAGGATTTGGAGAAAGGTGGCGAAAGTGGATTCGGGGATGTGTCTCATCTACTAACTTTTCAGTCATGATTAATGAACGGCCTAGGAGGCATTTTAAGGCCCATCGAGGACTTCAACGAGGAGACCCCATGTCCCCTTTCTTGTTCTTACTTGTTGCGGATGTCATCGGGAGGATGATGGATACGGCCAAACATCGCAGTATGATCAGGGGTCTTAAAATTGGCAGAGAGGAAATGCACGTCTCACACTTACGGTTTGCAAATGACTCATTGCTTTTCGTGGAAGCAGACAGAGAGAATGCAAAAAATATGATGAAGGTAGTGCATGCCTTTTGTAGTCTATCGGTATAACGCCCCTAATTTTTCAAATCTATAATATAGTCCCGACATAAAAATAAATTAATAGATATGCATAGTATTTGTCTATTCATGTGACTAATGCGTGTATTATATGATACCTAGTTACTTAGAGGTGGAATTAGCCTAAGTGAAAGGAAAATGGAATTATTAAATGATGTAAATAAAGAATAATGGCAAGGATTATAAATATACATGAGGGCATATATGTAAAAGACATAAAAGATGGACTTAATGTGAGCTCTAGGATCATCCTAGCACTTCAGCTCATCTTGATGAGATGAAGGGTTGGACTTAGTCCACCAAACCTTAGCTTCTAACAAGCTATACAAACCATTTTTAGGGCTTCTAGCCAATTTTATTTGAATAAGCTACAAGAGAACTTGAGAAGAGAACCCTAGGAAGCCTTGATGGTGGATTTGGTGGAGGAGAGGGAACTCACATCAAGTGCACACAAAACTAGGTAAATCATTCATCTTCCTTCTCTAATCTTCAACTCTTTGATTTGTTTTTTTTTTCATAAGATTTAAGGTAGGAGATGAATCATGATATTTGGGTTTTGAGTATGTATTCTCGGATTTCTGTTGTATCCAATGTTTTCAAGTGGATTTACAAGGGTTTTAATGTTCAAATGTTGTTCTTCACGTTCCCTATGGTTGTATAAGTGGATTGGGAGCCTTCTTTGATGAATTGATGCAAATATGCGATGAACACATGGGTTTTCATTATGGGTATGTATTGAATCCGAGATTGGTAGTGATTGTGGCTATGGTTTTGATTGTGGAGTACTTTGATTTCCGGATTTGACGAATCCTTGATGGTTTGGTAAAGTTTTTTTCAAGTTTTTAAAAAGAACAATTAATAGATTTGAGCCTTGATGTTTTGATATCAAATCGATGATTTTGTTGTTAGAAAATGTGTTTTAGGACCCTATTTACTAAATTTTGAGCCAAGGGAACGTCGGGGAAGGTCCGGGGGAGTTTCGGGGGTCGTCGGGACTCAATCGGAGAGACAGCGCCGCGCTGCCGTCCTTGCAAAATCCTAGTTTTTACCTCGACTTTAAATGACCATAACTTCTTCGTTTTAACTCCGATTTTGACGTTTCAAAAACCGTTGCAAAGCTTATGGAAAGCTTAACAGCATGGGATTGTTAAAACACTCAAAATGAGTTTTTAACTTATTTGAAAATGTGTTGGAAGTTAAGAGCCCCATTAAGGTCTTAAATGCGAATTCGAATACAAACTCCGAGTACAGGCCTACCCATGGTCCATAATTCTTAATAAACTTATCCAAGAGTGTTGTGAACCTAAAAAAGTGTGTATAAAATGTAGATACTCGAGGAACACCTTGGTAACTTAAAGAAGGTTTGGAATTAGGATTTAGCAGCGCTTGAGGTAAGTGGGGTTTGCTCTATTATCAATCGTATCATGCTAGTAGATATGCTAAGATTTTATTTCAGTAAATGGTCTATGAATTACTTGGAATCTGCTTGATATCTTTCATTGATATGTTGCTTATCATGTCATTTTTTGTTACTCTATTTCTTAGATGCCTGTGGAACTGATATACGTTGAATGAATATACTTGGTACCACGGTTGGAGGGTCGGAGGCATCCGATCCCTCATCCGATATGACTCTACGGAGTTTTGCTAGAATTTTGAACCTCATGCTGTCTGAATCGCAGTGTTAGGGGAAAGATAAGCTATGCAAAGTTAATACGTCATCAGACTTGTGAACCTCGTATTGTCTAAACCACAACATTGGGGGAAGGATAAGCTAAGACCTACTGCATGATAGGACTATGGGCATTCAGACTTGTGAACCTCTTATTGCCTAAACTACAACATTGGGGAAGGATAAGCTATTGCCCATTATCCAGTTGGATATATCAGTTGCCGCTTCTTTTGACTCTAAAGGCATTCGATATCATCGTTATCCTTGTTGAAGTATCGGTTGGGCATTGTTGTTCTTTTATCTCGCTATATTATTATGATTGATTATGTATGTCTTTAATTCCCGAAAAATGATAATGGATTTGTGACGGCCCCAGTTCCACAATCCAAACTGAGTCTCGCCCGGCCTAGACTTACGTGGACCCCGAGTCAATGCTCACGACGTCAACGGAAGCCTAGTCAGCCTTCCTAACCATTTTTCATTGTAAGATAGCATAATTTAGCATTTATAATGAGTTATTCAAATTTGTAAGTTATCAAAGTTTATACGTAAACAAATTCAACTTAAACAAATCTAAACAACTCTACACAAATCAGTTAGGACGACCTAGAGTGTGGAAACCCCGCATATAATCCAAATCCTAAAAAATATCACAAAACCCATATATCCCATGTGACAAAAACAATATACATAAACAATACAAAACCTACAAAAATGGGGGAGAGAAGGCTGCTCCAAAGTCCTCACAATAGATCTCCTAGTACTAGCTCTTTTCCCTTACTAGATTGCGGATCTGCACTCAGTTAAACACGAGAATAACGAGTCTAGGTAAGTAACGCCAGTAGGATACTAAACAACATTTCAAAATAAATAAATCACTTTATATTCATGCAAATAGAAAGAAAAATATAAGGACGCATGAATAAATAAAGGACTGTACACATATTAAAAGCAATCGATACATGAGTGTCTAGGAATGCAAACAGAAAGGCGCAAGTGGTCTCGACCAATAGGTCGTTGAGTCTTGGCAAAACATCAAGACTCGGGTTCTAGGACTTGATACAATCACAAGCCCTAAACCCACGAGATAGTGAGACTTCCTGGAACAACCACGCTAAGAACTCGCACCCCGTCAACAAACAGTATCCAATGCAGTGCATCCCGAGGTTATAATTATGGTATGTTACCTCAGCCAGCCACTCCTTCCAAGGATCACCGTTCAGTCACTTGCCCTCGGACAACTCAATCAGAATGAAATTCCAAGGATAAATAACAAGCAATGAACAATAATATTCAATAGCTTAAAATGAAATATTGTGCATATCCTAACCGGTGTACTTACCTCAAATCCATAAAGTTGTTCCAAGCCTATCCGGCTTCCCAACACTCCTAAACGTGTTTTTGAATCCCCGTTACTCTTCCTTAGCTTTTTGATATCATATTATAGGTTTTTGAGTGCATTAGAACCTTTACTTGGAATATTACACTAATTTAGAGTGTTTAAGGAACTTTTGAAAATTGCAGATTTTTGTACTGCCAGGGTAATTAGCGATCTAATTATGACATTAGCGTGCTAATTTCCAACTTTAGCGCACTACCTTAAACCTCTAGCGCGCTAATCAAGATTAACACGCTAGTTCTTGACATTAGCGCGCTAATAAGTATTAGCGCTCTGGATTATCCACCTAGCGCGTTATGTGCAGTAGAACCCAAAATTTCGTACTTCGAATTCTGGGTTTCCTCTACATATAGGCTTTGTTAATGGCTTGTGACCCCTCGTACACCTCACTAAAGGTCCCTAACATCAACCCCAACGTAAAAACAACAACAACAACATCAAATTGAAGAATTCAACCAAGCTAAGTTGATGGAGTTACCTAACTTGGTGATTTGATCTTCTTCTTCACCAACCTTTAAGTGAATTTCTTACTTTCCTCCTTCCCAAGAACACACCAACAACTCTTCTTCTTTCTCTCCTTCCTATTCAACGATTTTGGATGATCAAATGAGATCAAAATGTTAACTTATATATATTGGATATGTTTAAACCATAGCCATTGATCGTGTGTGCACACGTGTCTCGAGGCTTATCTAGTGGTCTACCTTCATTAAATCATGTACCAAGTCATGCATAAATGACACTACAAGTTGACTGACAAATCTTTAGATGGCTCAACACGTGTCTCGATGCACATCATGTGGCCAATTCATATATTTACTAACTTAGGCCCACCTATTTTCACATTAAACTTGAACACATTAAAGCTAGTATGAAACTTTAATTAGCTTACATAAAACTTACCCCATAAGCCACTACCTTGGTCATACGTCGATACGCAACTCGAGGTACGTCTCTATTTGCCTCGACAAAGATACGCCCATGTTTACCTTACCCGTACATTTTCGAAATTGATTAGTTTAAATTGTTCAATCATATATACTACATAATACATTATACAAACATCAAACATAAATTGCATACCTCGGTGTTGACTCCCGAGGTTTGGACATATGTATCACAACAAGTGGGTCCCACGTATGACCCTGAAATGACACGTGGCACGAGTTATATTTTAGGGTCGTTACAGTCTTCCCAACTAATTAGAATTTCGTCCTCGAAATTGAAGCAATTCGCAAGAGAAAAACTTTCCAAAACTCAGAAGAGATAAGGAAAATACTTGCGCATATATGACTCGAGCTCCTACATCAGCTCCCCATCTCCGTGATGCTGCCATTTGACAAGAACTGATGAGATCTCTTTATTCCTCAGAATCTTCACTTTACGGTCCAGAATCTGAATAGGCTGCTTGTCATAAGTAATGTCCTCCCTCAAGTCTATCTGGCTTAAATCCACTGTCAGTCGTTTGCCTTCTTTTGACCTATCTAGTCGAAGTATAGAAACATGAAATACAGGGTGAATCCCATATAACTGAGGTGGCAATTCCAACTCGTACGCAACCTCGCATATTCGTTTCTTAACTCTGAATGGACCAATGAACCTCGACGCAAGCTTTCCTTTAATCCCAAATCTCTTGTGACTCTTCATCGGAGAAACTTTCAGATACACATAGTTTCCGACATCATACTCTAACTTGTCGTGATACATGTCATAATATTTTTTTCTGCCTCTCTTGCGCACCCTTCAGCCTCAATCTGATCAGTCGTATATTCTCTGTGTGATCTACTACAATCTCAGGCTCAATCACTGCCACATCCTCAGGCTCCGCCTAACAAGATGTAGATTTGCACGGTCTAACGTAGAGTGCCTCAAACGGTGTCATACTAATATTAGCCTGATAACTGATATCGTAGGCAAACACACACAAATGAAGATACTCTTCCTATGATCCGCCATTCTCTAACACACACATCCTCAACATGTCCACGAGAACTCGAATCAGTCTGCGGATGGTAGGTTGTACTGAGGTCTAACCGTGTGCCAAACTGTGCCTGCATGCTTCACCAAATCTGAGACGTAAACTGTGGCCCTCTATCAGACACAATCGATAATGGAACTCCATGTAGCCGCACAATCTCTCGTTCGTACAAACTCGCCAATCAATCTACCCGATGTGTGGTAGAGATCGATAAAAAGTGCGCTGATTTCGTCAACCTGTCCACAATCACCCAGATATTGTCATGTCCGCGCTGAGATCGAGGTAAGCCACTGACAAAATCCATGGCAATGTGCTCCCACTTCCACCGAGGAATGGGAAGTGGCTGTAATAATCCACCAGGCCTCCGATGCTCAGCGTTAACTCACTGGCATACCTCACACGCTCGAACGTAATTTGAAACATCGGTCTTCATCCCAGGCCACCAAAAAAGATGACGCACGTCAGCATACATCTTGGTCCGACATGGATGAACCGTAAAACGTGAGCGGTGAGCCTCATCAAGTATCTCATCACGTAACTCAGCCACTGATGGAATCCACAGTCGACCTCTAAATCTCAAGCACGAGTCTGTCGACTGACTCCAATCTAAATGATCCAAACTCTAAGCAAATTTCAAGAACTTCTGATACTGCTAATTTGCTTACTGATCCTCTAATACACTCTGAATCGACACTGTCTGGGTCCTCATCTGCCTACAAATCAACACTCTGGTATCGGTCGGAATATCAACAACATACATCGACTCGACCACCTCGAGTAAACCATACTCGTGTGTCATGTGGCAAGTAACCACTTATGAGTCTGCCCCTCTGCGGCATAACGCATCTGCAACAACATTGGCCTTCCCCGGTGATACTCCAACAAGAAATCATAGTCCATGAGGAACTCAAGCCAACGCCTCTGTCGCATGTTCAACTCTTTCGAGTGAAGAGGTACTTCAAACTCTTTTGGTCAGTAAACAACACAAACTTTTTTCCGTAAAGATAATGACGCCAAATCTTTAATACAAAGACCATTGCCGCTAACTCCAAGTCATGTGTAGGGTAGTTCTTCTCATGAATCTTCAGCTGTCGAGACGCGTAGGCAATCAGTCTACTGCCCTGCATCAAAACACAGCCTAAACCGACCTTAGAAGCATCGGTGTTCACCTCAAAACCCTTTCCTGACTCAGGTAGTGCCGAAACTGGTGTAGTAGTCAATCTTTCCTTCAAAGTCCATAAGGCTTGTTCACAGCTGTCATTCCACTGAAAACTCGTATCCTTCTTCGCCCATTGCGTCATTGGTGCTGCAATCTTCGAGAAGTTTTGACCAAACACCTGTAATAGCCTGCCAACCCCAAGAAACTGCGGACATCTGTCACTGACTGTGGTGTAGGCCATCTATCATAGCTCTGACCTTAGCGGGGTCTACTGACACTCTGCTGGCTCCAACAATGTGCCCAAGAAATCCGATCTCTGTAAGCCGAAATTCACACTTACTGAATTTTGCATACAGTCTGTGCATCCTCAACGTCTGCAAAATCATCTTGAGGTGCTCCTGGTGATCCTCACGAGTCTTGAAGTACATAAGGATGTCGTCAATGAACACAATGATGAACCTATCCAAGTACTCTCTCAACACTCGATGCATGAGATCCATGAACATCGCAGGGGCGTTAGTCAGCCCAAAAGACATGACTGTAAACTGATAATGCCCGTATCGAGTGCGAAAAGCAGTCTTCTCCCTGTCCTCTACTCTAATCCTCAGTTGATGGTATCCATATCTCAAATCAATCTTTGAGAACCACTAGTGCTCCTGTCAGCTGGTCGAACAAATCGCCATTGCAAGGAAATGGATACTTATTCTTCATTGTCACCCTGTTGAGCTGTCTATAATCGATGCATAATCTCAGACTGACATCTTTCTTCTTAACAAACAAGACTAGCGCGCCCCAAGGTGACATGCTCGGGTGAATGAACCCTAACTCCAACAACTCATCAAGTTGTCTCCTCAGTTCCTCTAACTCCTTCAGAGCCATCCTATACGGCGGAATAGATATAGGTTTGGTATCTGGGACCGATCAATGATGAAATCAATCTCCTTAGGTGGTGTTAATCCTGGTAACTCTACAGGAAAAACATCTGGAAATTCACACACAACAGTTACCTCCTCCAACCTAGTCTCGCCTCTCTGTCGTACTCAAAACACTAGTGAATGTCTGGACCTCTACGCTAGAAGCTACTCTGCCTCTAGTAATAGGTAAACTAGTTGAAGTTCCCTGAAAACTGAACTCGAGATATCCGAGAATCTAAAAGGTAACTCTCTTACTGAAGCAATGGATCTGTGCTTGATGAGCACTCAACCAATCCATGCCAGCAATGCATCAAACTCTAGGAACTCCAACACTCTCAGATCTACTGGCAATACATGACCCTCTATCTCTACCAAACAATCAACACACAATAAGTTCAGGTATATTTTGTCCCCGACGGCTGTGCTAAGGATCAAGGGTCTCTTTAATCTAATGGGTTTCAAACCCAACTTAACTACCATGCAACCAGAAATAAAAAATACTGTCGAACCAGAATCTAACATGGTATACATAAAATGACTGCAAATGTAGATCATACCCTCAATTAAGTTACAAGTAGCATCTGGATCTGGCGCGACAACAACATGAACCTGCTATTGGCTTTACTGTAGCTGCTCTGTCCCTGTCCATACCTCTGCCCCCGACCACTACCTCTGCCTCTACCATTGCCATTGCTCTCAGCTCTCTGATACTGCTGTCGCTAAGAACCTGACGGCGCTGGCAGTTGTGGTGTGCTAATATAACACCGTACTGAAGCAGATGGTATCGGTGCAATACGAGCTGCAAGAGGTGGAGATGCAACCGACCCCACACTCTGAGCTTGATCCCTCGACCTCCACTGTCTAGGTCTCTTCCTCCTCACGTCACCACCAGGTCTGACATCTGACTATGTTGGTGGTGGAACTACGGCTACTAGACCAGTGCGCGTGCTCAAAAAAGTCTCACCTCAGGCGTCGCTCGAGTACTCCCGTTAGTGGGCGTGCTCGGCGTATCATACGCCGGTGTATCAGGAATAGATGGTACTATCTCAACCTGAACCTATACTCCATCAGGTCTTGTCGACGCTGTAGGAGTCGTAACAGCGGCCTGTATTGTCAGTGCACTCCCGCCTTGAGTAGCTGGTGCTGCAGCTGCAAATGTAGAAGGCGATGTTGTAGCCTGTGCCCTCAATAGTCGGAGAATCTCCCGAATTTACTGGCCATGTGAGGAGACCAGCTAGGACATCTCATCCAACCTCTCGTGAACATCTCTCGGACTAGTATCACCGATCTCGGGCTGATCGGCCATTGCAATCCGCAAAGAATGCGATTTCTCGATCATGATATAGCTATCGATAGTAATAATATACAACACATCAAATAGCTCATATAATCCAATTTTAATTTTCCCAACTCTCCTTACTTCTCAACTAAGACTTAAGTCATGATCATAGGGTTCCACTCTAAGTTCCAACCTTGTCCTAAATCTATTATGGATTCGTGTCTAATGTTGGTTGTGGTTTATTCTTGAGTTAGGCATAAAACAACCTGGCTCTCATACCAACTGTGACGACCCCAGCTCCACAACCCAAACTGGGTCTCCCATGGCCTAGACTTACGTGGACCCCGAGTTAATCCTCGCGACGTCAACGCAAGCCTAGTCAGCCTTCCTAACCATTTTTTATTACAAGACAACATAATTTAGCATTTATAATAAATTATTCAAATTTGTAAGTTATAAAAGTTTATGTGTAAGCGAATTCAACTTAAACAAATCTAAACAACTCTACATAAATCAGTTATGACGACCTAGAGTATGGAAACCCCGCATATAATCCAAGTCCTAAAATATATCACAAACCCATATATCCTATGTGAAAAAAATAATATACCTAAATAATACAAAACCTATAAAAATGGGGGAGAGAAAGCTGCTCCAAAGTCCTCACAATAGATCTCCTAATACTGGCTCATTTCCCTTACTGGATTGCGGATCTGCACTCAGTTAAACACAAGAATAACGAGTCTAGGTAAGTAACGCCAGTAGGATACTAAACAACATTTCAAAATAAATAAATCACTCTATATTCATGCAAATAGAAAGAAAGATATAAGGACGCATGAATAAATAAAGGATTGTACACAGATTAAAAGCAATCGATACATGAGTGTCTAGGAATGCAAACAGAAAGACGCAAGTGGTCTCGACCAATAGGTCGTTGAGTCTTGGCAAAACATCAAGGCTCGGGTTCTAGGACTTGGTGCAATCACAAGCCCTAAACCCACGAGATAGTGAGACTTTCTGGAACAACCACGCTAAGAACTCGCATCCCGTCAATAAACAGTATCCAATGCAGTGCATCTCGAGGTTATAATTATGGTATGTTACCTCAGCCAGCCACTCCTTCCAAGGATCACCGTTGACTCACTTGCCCTCGGACAACTCAATCAAGATGGAATTCCAAGGATAGATAACAAGCAATGAACAATAATATTCAATAGCTTAAAATGATATACTGTGCATTTCCTAGCTGGTGTACTTACCTCAAATCCACAAAGTTGTTCCTAGCCTGTCCGGCTTCCCGACACTCCTAAACGTGTTTTTGAATCCCCGTAACTCTTCCTTAGCTTCCTGATATCATATTATAGGTTTTTGAGTGCATTAGAACCTTTACTTGGAAAATTACACCAATTTAGAGTGTTTACGAAACTTTTGAAAATTGCAGATTTTTGTACTGCTAGGGTAATTAGCGCGCCAATTATGACATTAGCGCGCTAATTATGACATTAGCGCGCTAATTATGACATTAGCATGCTAATTTCCAACTTTAGCGCGTTACCTTAAACCTCTAGCGCGCTAATCAAGATTAGTGTGTTAGTTCTTGACATTAGCGCGCTAATTTGAACATTAGCGTGCTAATTTGAACATTAGCGTGCTACCTCTGATATCTAGCGTTCTATATTATCCACCTAGCGTGTTATGTGTAGCAGAACCCAGAATTCTGCACTTTGAATTCTGGGTCTCCTCTACACATAGGCCTTGTTAATGGCTTGGGACCCCTCATACACCCCACTAGAGGTCCTTAACATCAACCCTAACGTAAAAACAACAACAACATCAAATTGAAGAATTTGACCAAGCTAAGTTGATGGAGTTACCTAACATGTTGATTTGATCTTCTTCTTCACCAACCTTTAAGTGAATTGCTTACTTTCCTCCTTCCCAAGAACACACCAACAACTCTTCTTCTTTCTCTCCTTCCTATTCAACGATTTTTGAGGATGAAATGAGATCAAAATGTTAACTTATATATATTGGATAGGTTTAAACCATAGCCATTGATCTTGTGTGCACACGTGTCTCGAGGTTTGTCTAGTGGTCCACCTTCATTCAATCATGTACCAAGTCATGCATAAATGACTCTACAAGTTTACTCATCCAATCTCTAGATGGCTCAACACGTGTTTCGATGCACATCATATGGCCAATTCATTTATTTACTAACTTAGGCCCACCTATTTTCACATTAAACTTGACCACATTAAAGCTAGTATTAAACCTTAATTAGCTTACATAAAACTTACCCCATAAGCCACTACTTCGGTCCTACATCGACACGCAACTCGAGGAACGTCTCCGCTTGCCTCGACACATATACACCCGCGTATATCTTACCTGCACATTTTCGAAATTGATTAGTTTAAATTGTTCAATCATATATAATACATAATACATAATACATAATACAAACATCAAACAAAAATAGCATACCTCGGTGTCGACTCCCGAGGTTTGGACATACGTATCATGACAAGTGGGTCCCACGTACAACCCTAAAATGACACGTGGCACGAGTTATATTTTAGGGTCGTTACAGGATTTTATAATTTGAACTGTTGAAATCTAGTTTGATTTTATTACTAGGTATTACTTAGATGATTGATGGTAGAGCAAGCTTCTGCTTTTTCCCCCAAGTACCTCAGGTGTTGTTCGTGACAAAGGAAAAGGCAAGGCCTTAGCATAAAAGCTCTTTTCTTGTTTGTAAGGTTGAATAATATCTATTTGCTTTCAGAATTTATATAATAAACAAGGGATTTATTTGGGTAGATGTTTGAAACCATAGTACATGATTCAGTTTATGTTTAATTTGGTATGCAAGACTTCTACATTTAGTTCCCATTTTATTAGACAATAAAGGCTTTGTTATATTCCGCACCTATTAGCCTAGTTTAGTCTATTTTGTAGAGTTTCAGGGTTTATTTTCGCAGGTTAAGGCTGACTAAATCGTCGCGCGACATCAGTGGGTTATCTCGAGGGGTTTGACGTTGGTTTGGTTGGGCAGTCTAGGTCCACTGGGGTTTGGTTCGTCTCAGTTGGTATTAGTGCGTAGGTTATGCGAACCTAGAAACAAAGTGGGTTAAGGTTATCCAAGTTTATAAGTAACACCACAGTTGGTATCTAGCATAGACATTTGAACCTAGGGAAAATCACAGATAGTATAATATCCTTAGGTAATGGCGCCTAGAAGGAAATGTGTAGTTCCATCCAAAATTTAGGAATAGTACTTACAGTTGAGATCATAATCGGAACCAAAGTGGTTCTACACAAGTCATCTTAAAATCTAAGTAAGCGTTAAACTTAGGAAAAGTTGGTCAAGATTAAGTGATGAAATCATTTGTATGAGCATTTGATTTGCATCGACTTAATATGCACAAGTGACCAAACTAAAGGCGGGAAGGGTTTGAAATGAACCATTATATGTTATGATGTTATTTGCTTGTATGGTATTGTTTATATTGTTTAAATATAATGCTTATTTCATTTTGTCTCCTATTTAATATGATTGGAACTAACTCTCTTAAAATACTCACAATGCATAATGAGTACTAGATGAGGAAGTTCCTATGCTCCCCAGGATATTAAGAGTACTTGGGAGACTGATGATGGGCAGTGGCGTGCTCAGATGGAGCAACATATGGCTGAAATGACTAAGAATCATCGTAAGCAACTTGAGGACATGAATGTGGCGCATGAACGTAGGATTGCTGAACTGATGGATGTTATCAAGGGATATCAGGTGCAGCAGGCACCGTAGGTACCATTGCAACCACCACTACTGTGGCGACCTCAAATTCCAGGCTGCCTTGCTACCTGCCTCGTCGCATCCCATGTCACCAAGCCTTGCCACGTCATAGCCCGCTTATCTTTGTCGTTAATCCTAACTTAGCTGATTAATTTCCATATAATTATTAATGATTTCATTAGCTGGTTAATCAATTCATCAAGTTATAATGAAATTTTACAACAGAAGTCTTAGTTTCAGTAAGTTATACAGTATTCAACAATCCTAAGTAGTGGAAAACCCGACAAAAGATACCATGTATATATCAAAGCAAGTTAAGTATAACAAAAGTTCCAAATACATTTAATCAGTGTTCTATGGTCCCCAAAACCCAACAAGAGTAAAATAAATACATATTAATATCACACACGAGCTGGCTCCACAATCTTAGAGGTAGTCACCCAGTACCTCCTTGCCCTTGCCCTTGCTCGTCGAAGGATCTGCACTAAGTCACCCAACAAATACAATGACGAGTCCAGTGAGTAAAACCCTAAGAGAAGTCCACACAATATTCATGAAAAAAACTGATAAACTACGAGACATGCGAATATAACACCTGGCAACAGTACGTCATATTCCCATGAATGTAGGCAACACGCGACAAGCAAAAGCAGTAGCGTGAAATAAATAAACAACATATACCAATTAAACCAATTCAAAAATAAAACATTAATCAGTAAACATCCGTATAATCACGAGAAAACCTTGACCTACACCAGCCAGTAATTGATAAATCGAATAGGAACCACGTATATACTTATAGGCTTACAGTGGCTAAACCCCAACTTCAGTAAACGACATGGTCCCTTTCTGACGCTGTTACACATCAAGACCACCCTAATCCCTCTCGAGAGTCGTAGATATATTCTACTGCCATCGATACGAGCACTATCACAAGTAACCAGTGCATATGATTTAGCCACGACCAATATACACGCACACTGAAATAGGAGTGAAAACCCCATATGTGTCCACCAGCAGTCACACATGGAATATGAAATCGATAAACCAAATCATGAATTCTGTGAGGCATTCCAATGGGTTTACACATCCCAATCTGCGCTCCGACTTCCCTGAACTCCCGTATCTGACCCGATTAGCTCCTCGATACCCGAGCTACGGTCCCATAAGTCCCTGAAGTCCAATTTTACATGTTTAGTATGCTTATAGGTGTTTGAGATATGTATTAAGTCAAAAATCCCGAATCAGCCCTTAAATTCAATTTTCTATCTATTGTTAGCGCGCTATGGGCTTGGTGTAGCGCGCAAGGTAATTGATGTAGTGTGCTACTTGTTCTTCATGACGAAGAACAGTTGGAAACCTAAAACGATTAGCGCGCTAACAATTCAAGGTAGCGCGCTACCTAGCCTCTGGGACAAAATTCTCAAGTCGAGAATTCTATTTTTCCCTTCAAATTTACCTACCTAAGCCTATCTAACACACTCTCCATATACAATTAACACCAAACAACATCTAAAACAACCTCAAAACAACCATTTTGCATCAAATTAATCAAAATCTCATAAAATTGGGTTCAAATGAAAATGTAGATGATGGAGATGATTATTACCTTAGTTTAAATCCTCAAGTTTTCCTCCAAAGTGGTTGAATTCTCTCTCCGGCAATCTCCTTCTTCTTCTCTAGCATAATGTGTAGATGATTTGGTTTGCATGTTGTTTGATCAACTTATGTTATATATTAAGGTGGATTTATTTCTAGCTCTTGATCTCAATGTATTTACATATACCGAGGTTTGTTTAATGATCTACCTTTAGCCACTTAGCCCACTCACTCCCACTCACTTAATCCATGTGACACCAAATGATACTCTTATAGCTTCTAGATGTGCCAATGTGTATCTTTAGGTAAATCATATGGTTTTCAATTAATGAACTAAACTATAAGCCTTGATTTGTTTTAATTTAATTGCACTAACTTAGACCCATTTTAATACATATGGTTAGTGTTTTATTTATCAAAATCAACCAATTTTTGGTCTCACTAACCTTCGATTACTCGGTACTGGTACCCGGTGCCCCACGTCTTGACATGCATTTCGAGGCACGTCATGGCCTATTGTTTTAATTTGAATTTACTTGGCCTATGGTCGCATTACCCATTTTAATTGATTAATTAGTCATCTTAATATGAATTAGTCGAGTTTCCTAATGTATTCGTAGTTTCCCTATCCGACACCTGCGTTGACACGCCTTTCAAAGTGAACACCCGTCACATAAACTCGCCCAATAGCAACATACACACATACGATGCGGTATAATAACAATAATTTAAACACCACATATACACAACCACCATCTATAAATAACATATTTCTTCGATTCTCGTGTTTGAGTCAACCAAGTTGTCCACATAATGCCCGAATTACGACCGTTAATCTTCGAGATTAACGATGATCCTAGTTTAATTAATTTGGGATGTTACAATTACCACCAATGTTCAAGTAGATGAAGCCGCTGACTCGACGGTTAACGCAGTTCCGGTACCAGTGGTAAGGCATAATGATGAGACATTGAGGATGCTCAAGATCTAAAAGGAGTTCATGAAATATGATGCACCAAAATTTTTTGGGACTCTGGAGACTGGAGTTATTGAGGCATGGATCATGAATCTTGAAAAGATGATGAAATTTATGAAGATTGACGATGCTACTATGGTACCATTACTTTCCTTCTTGGTGAAGGAAAGTTCTGAGAAATGGTGGAAATCTACGCAGAGGACTGAGGGACCAGTGGAGACTTGGTCACAATTCAGGGTATTGTTTTATTCGAAATACTTTTCGAAAGACATTAGAGATGCTAAGAGACGAGAGTTTCTTGATTCGAAACAGGGAAGTATGAGGGTTAAAGACTATAATCCGAAGTTCCTAGAGTTGTCTGAGTTTGCTACTGAGTATGTATCCACTAAGTCAGAAAGGACTACCAGATTCATTAAGGGACTGAGGGATGACGTTCAGTACACTATAGTCGTCGTTAAGCCGCAGACTTACAATGATGCAGTGAACACAACTACATAGTGTAAGCATCTATGATAAGGACGGGGAAGATACCGGCCACATCGGATAAGACTGTGTCAGCATATTCTCAACGAAAGGTTTGGCAAAAATAAGTCAAAAGGGTACCATAATGACAGGTTCCACAAGAAGTTCAAGGGAACGGGATCTTCAGGTGAGAGTTCACCATCCGGAATGGACTCGAGGACACCCCATACCTCGGCGGGGATTTCTCATACTCCTACCCCCTGGCTACTCATGGTTCGGTATATAAGCCACCACTTCCACCTCGATAGTCGGAGAACACTAAGAGTAAAAGTAAGGGACCGATTGGGTCAAAGGCAGGAAATTCAACACGGTCGTCATCTGCATCATTTTAAAGGCCTAGGGGATTATGTTTTTCTATAAACAGTCGGGACATTACAAGGAAAACTGTCCTAGGAGGCCAGAAGTGTTAGAAGCAAGTGTAGCCCAACCAGTCAAGAGATGAGTGAATGCAGTTATAAAGCCAGATGCTGTAGCCACTCGTCATTTGATGGGATGTATGGTTTACATTTGTTACAGAAGCATGCATGCCTTATTTTATTCTAGGTCTTTTGTTTCATTTCTGTCTGGTAAAATGGTTAATGAGATTGGACTAAAGCCAGTTAGAGCTAGTACCAATTTGATTTTGAGTACCGCTTCCAGTGAGCAAGTTTATCCTAATATGGTGTACGAGGGGTGCATTATTAAAATTGGGAATCATGTTTTATCCTATGATCTGCGAGTGTTGCAGTACTTAGAGTACGATGCCTTATGAGGGATGGATTACCATGCCAATATTGATTATTTTTTCGCAAGACAGTTACTTTTCAAATCCCTGGTATATTGTCGTTTAGATACAAATGTCACATACCGAAATGAGTTGCCACCCGTGGGAAGGTAGCAATTGACAATGAGTTAAAAATATTATGAGTCTTACAACTATGGAGGAAGATGGTCATGAACTTCAACTTAAACAGATTCCGGTGGTTAGAGAATTTCCTGAAGTTTTGCCCTCGGATTTGCCTGAAATCCTTCAACTTCGGGACATTGGCTTTATTATTGACCTTGTTTCTGGTACGAAACCCATATCCATACCACCTTATAGAATGGAACCCAAGGAGTTAGCATAGTTAAATAATCGGTTCGATGATATGCTAGAGAAAGTTTTTATCCACCCAAGCATGTCGCCTTGGGGAGCCCCAATATTGTTTGTGAAGAAGAAGGATGACAGTTTGCAAATGTGTATCGATTATTGTCAAGTGAATCAGGTGACCATTAGGAACAAATATCCACTCCCTAGGATCGATGACCTATTTGATCAGTTGCGGGGAGCAAAGTTCTTTTCAAAGATTGACTTGAGATCGGAGTACCATCAATCGAGAATACGGGAAGAATACATAAAGAATACAACTTTTCGCATGAGATATGTACACTATGAGTTTACGGGGATGCCATTCGGACTTACGAATGCATCGGCAGTGTTTATGGATCTTATGCACAAAATTTTCAAGCCTTACCTCAACAAGTTCGTCATTGTATTCATCGATGATATCATGATTCATTCCAAGACCGAGGAAGAGCACGAGATACATCTCAGGGTGACGTTGCAGACTTTGAAGGATCGCCAGTTGTATGCTAAGTTTAGAAAGTGCGAGTTTTAGGTTTCGGAGGTGAAGTTCTTAGGTCACGTAGTGAATGCAAAAGGAATTTTCGAGGATCCAGCTAAAGTTGATGTCATCACGAAATGGCTGCTACCCACTATGGTGACGGAGATTAGAAGTATTTTAGGATTAGCGGGATACTATCAAAGGTTCCTAAATGATTTCTCAAAGATTACAACACCAATGACAAGGCTAACTCAAAAGAATGTGCAATTCGAGTGGACTGAAAAATGCCAGAATGCTTTCGAAGAACTACGAGATAGGTTGACATTGGCACCTATATTGGTACTTTCAGAGGCAGGGAATGAGTTAGTTCTTTACACTGATGCTTCAAAGATTGGGTTAGGATGCGTATTGATGCAAGAAGGGAAAGTTATAACTTATGCTTCTAGGAAACTGAAGATACTTGAAAAGAACTATCCAACTCATGATTTGGAGTTAGCAGCGGTTGTGTTTGCTCTGAAATTGTGGAGGCATTACTTGTATGGCAAAAAATTCACAGTGTTCTCAGATCACGTGAGTTTGAAGTACTTGTTTACTCAAAGCAAGCTAAATATGCGACAAAGGCGATGGCTCGAATTCTTGAATGATTTGACTTCACTCTTCAGTATCATCCGAGGAAGGCAAATGTTGTGGCTGATGCTCTGAGTCGTGTGAGGAAAAAAATAAGAGATGCTGGCATGATGATGACAAAGTAGTATAAGTTACTCGAGGAAGCTTCAGTGATGTGTATTCATGAAATCAATGAGAGTTTCAGGTTCCTTAGCATGGATTCAGATGAGAGCATACCCATAGGCTATTTTTAGAATTATAGACTATCAAAGGGTTGATTTAGAGTATAGAAAGTACAAATCACATGTTGACAGTGAGGGATTTTCATATTGGAAGCTTTCGGCAAATAGAGCATTAAGGTTTAAGGATAGGCTACGGATTCCATCGCATGCGCTGTTGCGAGAGGATTTACTTTGGGAGTCGCATCGATCGCGCTATACTATTCATTCGAGGAGCACTAAGATGTACCATGATATGAAACGAATATATTGGTGGTCAGGGATGAAAGCGGATATCACGAGGTATATTAAGGATTATGTGACTTGTAAACAAGTGAAAGCGGATCATCTGAAACCCGAAGGGATGTTGTAACCTTTACCTATTCCTGAGTGGAAATGGGAACATATAGCCATGGACTTTATGACCGGATTGTCGAAGACCAGGAAGAAACATGATGCAGTCTGGGTTATTATAGATAGTTTGACTAAGTCTGCAGATTTTATTCTAATTTCCATGGGATCCAGTAGACAAGCTGAGTGGAAAATATCTTAATGAGATCTTTAGGCTACATAGTGTCCCTGTGTCTATTGTCAGATCGAGATCGACGATTTACTTCCAAGTTTTGGAAGGGTTTACAGACTAGGATGGGAACTAAGCTTAATCTTGGGACTGCATTTCATCCTCGGTCAGATGGCCAGACTGAGAGACTTATTCAGATACTTGAGGGTACACTCAGGGCTTGTATGTTGGATTTCTGTGGGAGTTGGGAGGATTATCTGTCATTGTGTGAGTTTGCATACAACAACAGCTTTTAGGCGAGCATTAGTATAGCACCATTTGAGGCACTTTATAGGAGGCCTTGCAGGTCTCCGGTGTGTTGGGCAGAGGTTGGTGACACGGTGTTGATTGGACCAGAGATTGTGCAGGATCACACCGAAAGGATTAAGCGGATTAGGCAACGATTTCGTACCGCACAAGTCAGGCAAAAGAAGTATGCGGATAGGGATCATCGAGAGGTTCTTATCAAGGAAAAAGATCACGTGTTGCTTAAGGTTTCACTAATGAAGGGACATTATAGATTTGGGCTTAAAAGGAAGCTTGCTCCAAGGTATATTGGACCATTTGAATTGATCGAACAAGTGGGTCTAGTTGCATATAGATTGGCTTTGCCACCTCAATTAGTGGGAGTTCATGATGTGTTCCACATTTCTATGTTGCGAAAGACGCTGACTAAGCATACCCCAGCAGTCGATTGGAGTCAATTGGACTTGAGGGAGGATATGTCATATGAAGAACAACCGATACTAGGGGTGGGCAAACCGCGGTTTGGTGGTGAAAACCACCAAACCGAGGGTCTATGGTTTAGTGATTTTCCAAACCACCACCAAACCGAACCGCGGTTTGCGCGGTTTGGTCGGTTTGGTTGCAGTTTTGGTGCGAGGCAGCGGTGCGAGGCGGCGCGCAGCGGCGGCGGTGAGACGGGGAGTGAGGAGGATGAAGGGCGGCGGTGCGGCTGCAGTGAGGGCACTCCGCGACGGGCCGACGGCGGCGGTGAGAGTGCTCGAGAGGTGGCCTGCAGTGCGGGAGTGAAAGGAGAGACGGCGGCGGCGGGAGAGTGGAGCCGGCGGGAGTGAGAGGAGAGGGAGTGAGAGGAGTGAATGAGAGGAAGAGGAAGATCATTGGTTTTTTTTTGGTTTACCTTTTACTTTTAGGGTTTTTGGTTTGTATTTACCAAAATGCCCTCGGTTTGGTTAAACCGCGGTTTTCCCAAAATGAAAACCGCGACCAAACCGCGATTCTGCGGTTTGGTCGTTTTTCAAACCGCGACCAAACCGCGAGTTTTAAAAACCATACCAAACCGTGCGGTTTGGTCGGTTTGGGCTGTTTGGGCGGTTTTTCAAAAACCGCTGCCCACCCCTAACCGATACAGATCCTTGACAGGAAGGTTCAAAAGCTTCGTAACAAGGAGATACCACTAGTTAAGGTGCGGTGGCAATTCAATGGAGATGAAGAACTAACTTGGGAATGAAAGGATTATATGGTGGAGTATTTCCCAGATCTCTTCGAATCTTAAGGTATGACTTCCTTTTAGTTTTGAGGACGAAACATCTTAAAATTGGGAATATTGTAACGCCCCTAATTTTCCAAATCTATAATATAGTCCTAACATAAAAATATATTAATAGATATACATAGTATTTGTGTATTGGTGTGACTAATGCGTGTATTATATGATACGTAATTACTTAGAGGTGGAATTAGCCTAAGTGAAAGGAAAACGGGATTATTAAATGATGTAAATAAAGAATAATGGCAAGGATTGTAAATATACATGAGGGCATATATGTAAAAGACATAAAAAATGGACTTAATGTGAGCTCTAGGATCATCCTAGCACTTAAGCTCATTTTGATGAGATGAAGGGTTGGACTTAGTCCACCAAACCCTAGCTTCTCTAACAAGCTATACAAACCACTTTTAGGGCTTCTAGCCACTTTTATTTGAATAAGCTATGAGAGAACTTGAGAAGAGAACCCTATGAAGCTTTGTTGGCGGATTTGTTGGAGGAGAAAGAATTCACATCAAGTGCACACAAAGCTAGGTAAATCATTCATCTTCCTTCTCTAATCTTCCACTCTTTGATTTGTTTTTTTTTCCACAAGGTTTAAGGTGGGAGATGAATCATGATATTTGGGTTTCGAGTATGTATTCTCGGATTTGTGTTGAATCCAATGTTTTCAAGTGGATTTACAAGGGTTTTAATATTCAAATATTGTTCTTCACGTTCCCAATGGTTGCATATGTGGATTGGGAGCCTTCTTTGATGAATTGATGCAAATATGTGTTGAACACATGGGTTTTCATGATGGATATGTTTTGAATCCGAGATTGGTGGTAATTGTGGCTATGGTTTTGATTGTGGAGTATTTTTTCCGGATTTGACGAATCCTGCATGGTTTGGTAAAGTTTTTTTTTCAAGTTTTCAACAAGAACAATTAATAGATTTGAGCCTTGATGTTTTGATATCAAATGGATGGTTTTGTTGTTAGAAAATGTGTTTTGGGAACCTATTTACTAAATTTTGAGCCAAGGGAACGTCGGGGAAGGTCCGGGGGACTTTCGGGGGTCGTCGGGACTCAATCGGAGAGTTGGAGGGCTAGCAGCCCGCACAGCGCCGCAGCTGCCGTCCTCGTAAAATTCCAGTTTTTACCTCGACTTTAAACGACCATAACTTCTTCATTTTAACTCCGATTTTGACGTTTCAGAGACCGTTGCAAAGCATATGGAAAGCTTAACAACATGAGATTGATAAACCACTCAAAATGAGTTTTTGACTTATTTGAAAATGTGTTGGAAATTAAGAGCACCATTAAGGTCTTAAATGCGAGTTCGAGTAGAAATAGGGCAGGCAAAAAAATGGGACCGGACATAAACGAGACCGGACATCCCTCCTTATAATGATTAAAACTAGTGTCTAGACCCGTTTTCATTTTTAAAACGGGCACTTTTTTTGTCCAGACCCGTATTTTTGTAAAACATACGACTCCCGTTTTGTCCAATTTTTATTTTTAAATATGATTAAATATTTTATTTATCAATTATTTTTAAAAAAACCTCAACTACATGTCACCTAACATTTAATTACCAAAAAATAAATACATAACGTCACAATTTTTTAATTTCCAATATAAACATTATAGATAAAGAAACTTTAAGAAATGCAAGGCAATGCATCACATCACTATTGTGTAAGTTTTAAAATTGCATGCCTACATCACAAAAGTTTCAAAAAAAAAAAGTGATCATCTCAATAGTCCAAATTAATCGCTAAACGGGTACTTATTTTTTTGAAATTGTTGTCCGGACTCGGTCCTGTATTTTTAAACGGACACAAAAAATTGTCCAGACCCGTATGTTTTTTACAAAAATATTGCCTGAACCCATTTATAGCGGGTCCGGACAAAACCGGACATACGGGTCTGTACAACTTTTGCCAGCCCTAAGTAGAAACTCCGAGTACGGGCCTACCCATGATCCAGAATTCTTATTAAACTTATCCAACAGTGTTGTGAACCTAATAAAGTGTGTATAAAATGTAGATACTCGAGGAACACTGTGGGAACTCATAGAAGGTTTGGAATTAAGATTTAGTAGCACTTGAGGTAAGTGGGGTTTGCTCTATTATCAATCTTTCATGCTTGTAGATATGTTAGGATCTTATTCAGTAATTGGACTATGAATTACTTGGAATATGTTTGATATCTTTCATTGATATGTTGCTTATCATGTCCCTTTTTGTTACTCTATTTCTTGAATGCCTGTGGAACTGATATACGTTGAATGAATATACTTGGTACAGCGGTTGGAGGGTCGGAGGCATTCGGTCCCTCATCCGATTTGACTTTATGGAGTTTTGCTAGACTTGTGAACCCTATGTTGTCTGATCCGCAGTGTTGGGGGAAGGATAAGCTATGCATTGTCAATAGGTCTTCAGACTTGTGAACCTCATGTTGTCTAAACCACAATATTGGGAGAAGGATAAGCTAAGACCTACTGCATGATAGGACTATTGACATTCAGACTTGTGAACCTCTTGTTGCCTAAACCACAACATTGGGGGAAGGCTAAGATACTGCCCATTATGCAGTTAGATATATCAATTGCTACTTTTTCTGACTCTAAAGGCATTTGGTAAATATCGATTGGGCATTGTTGTTCTTTTATCTCGCTATATTATTATGCTTGATTATGTATGTCTTTAATGCCCAAAAAATGATAATGGATCTTATCATCTGAACTGATTAAATCTAGTTTGATTTTATTACTAGGTATTACTTGGATGATTGATGGTAGAGCAGGCTTCTGCTTTACTGATCCTGTTGATATATTTTGCTCACTCCACTACTTTTTTCCCCCGTTACCTCAGCTATTGTTCAGGACAAAGGAAAGGGCAAGGCCTTAGCATAGAAGTTCTTTTCTTGTTTGCAAGGTTGAATAATAATTATCTATTTGCTTTCACAATTTATGTAATAAACAGGGGATTTATTTGGGTAGATGTTTGAACATATAGTACTTGATTCAGTTTATGTTTAATTTGGTATGCAAGACTTCTACATTTAGTTTTGCATTTTATTAAAGAATAAAGGCTTTGTTATATTTCGCACCTATTAGCATGGTTTAGTCTATTTTGTAGAATGTCAGGGTTTATTTTCGCAGGTTAAGACTGACTAGATCATCACCCGACATCACTGGGTTATCTCGAAAGTTTGGAGATGGTTTAGGCCAGGTGGTCCAGGCCCACCGGGGTCAGGTCGTCTCAGTTGGTATCAGAGCGTAGGTTAAGCGAACCTATAAACAAAATGGGTTAGGTTATACAAGTTTATAAGTAACACCACAGTTGGTATCTAGCATAGGCATTTTTACTTAGGAAAAATCACAGATAGTATAATATCCTTAGGTAATGGTGCCTAGAAGGAAATGTGTAGTTCTGTCCAAAAATTGGGAATAAGACTTACAGTTGAGATCATAATCGGAACCAAAGTGGTTCTACACAAGTCATCTTAAAATCTAAGTAAGTGTTAAACTTAGGAAAGGTTGGTCAAGATTAAGTGATGAAATCATATGTATTGACATTTAATTTGCATCGACTTAATATGCACAAGTGACCAAACTTAAGGTGGGAAGGGTTTGAAATGAACCATTATATGTTATGATGTTATGATGTTATTTGCTTGTATGATATTATTTATATCGTTTAAATATAATGCTCATTTCATTTTGTCTCCTATTTAATATGATTGGAACTAACTCTATTGAAATATTCATAGTGCATAATGAGTATTAGAGGAGGAAGTTCCTAATGATAGAAGATTATGGAAGTTAGACTCTACAGAGGAATTCACAGTAAAGTTTGCAACTAAAGCACTACCCAGCTGGGGCAATAATGAATGCTGACATTTATCAATTGATGTGGAAGGCCACAACACTGGCGAAATACAAATTCATCGCATGGTTAATCTGGCAAAGAAAGATTAGCGTGGCGGAAGTTAGACAACGTCGACGACATGATTTATATAAATCTCTGCATCGATGTATCCTTTGTGGTCTAAATGAGGAATCAGTAGATCTTGTTTTTGTTACTTGTGGGTTCCCTAATCAGTTTTGGTTGAGTATAACAAATGACCTCAGCATGGTTTGGCACAATCCAACAACTATTCAACAGTTGCTTGCTGTATAAATTTTTGGCAATACAACAAGGAGGAAAAAAGACTATGGCAAACCTGCGTGCACATATTACTTTGGTGGATTTGGGCGGAACGGAACAAAAGACTCTTCGAAGGAAACATCCGTGACTGGACCGAAGTCTAAGACTCTATCAAATGGGCAGTGGCGTCCAGCTTGGTGGGCGACAAGGAATTCAAGAACATCATATGATCTGAGCTAAGAGGGTCTCGGACTCATTTATTGAAACGACCCTCACCTGAAATAGGGTCGGGTCCCCTGGCCCAGACCATTACTCAAGCCCGATACCTGAACCAGGCCCGAATAACAGTCTGGTATGCCTAATTCAACCTGCGGAACAACATACTACCATATAGGACAATAAATGCAAAATTGAAAACAACACTAAAATTCATGAAATCGCAAAATCAGCGTAATAAGTATCCAATGGTCTGATCATCTCAATAAGTTTCCAAATCAACCTCAGAAGTTCCATAATGGTCCGAAAATAGATAAGTAAGGTTCAACTCTACCCCAAGTAAAACTACCAAGAGTTACAACCCAATTTATTGTTCTGAAAATAAACAAATATATATATATATATACATATAAAATAATCATGCAAAATTCTCACAAAGCAATGAGACTTCAAGCAATGGCCTTCCGCTTGCCAAGATCATTCGCAATCGTAGAAGGACTTGTATTGTAAGTGGGGTGAGCTAAAGAACCAACGGAGCCCAACAAGAGAAGAACCACGCTCAAATATTAAACATGCCAATTATACCTATAAAGCAAATTAAAGCTAGCATGCATTTAAAATCAGGATAACATTGAAATATGTAGCATGACATCAATTTCATATATAATTAGCATATCATAATCATAAAGCGACTTAAGCAGATATATGAAGTTTCAAGAATTTTAAAACATATGAAAAATCAACTTTTGCATGCAAAGGGGTTCCAAGAGAGATACATAGAATGTAACAGATATAAATGCAAGTTCGTTGTCTCATTTGTCATTACCTTCCCTTGTTGACCAATCATCATAATATATAATAAATAAGCATAGGTGACTTGATTCCACCGTGTGTCCACGGCTCCTCACGAGGCCCGGGTGACTTGGTTCCATCGTGCATCCACGACTCCCCAAGAGGCCCTTGCAGAAATGGGTGACATGGTTCCACCGTATTACCACGGCTCCTCAAGAGGCCCTTAAGAAATGGGTAACTTGGTTCTACCGTATTACTACGGCTCCTCAAGAGGCCCTTAAGCATGTAAGGTGACTTGATTCCACCATATGAGAATGGCTCCCCAAGAGGCCTTACATGAAGTCAACCAACGCAAGTAACGACCCCATCCCAAGTCATTTTGTCAAGATCATGAATTCTGATTATACTAATAGTATGCCATATTTAATAGATGAGCGGATTTCCCCACTTACCTCGACTAGCAGCGACGCCTATAACAACTCTTGGTACGCTCGGGGTCCGATGCGAACCTTTACGCGACGCTATACAACCATAATACATCACATCAAAAAACACTTTAATTTAAGTTAATTAAATCTTTCATTAATTGGTCATTGGTATCCACAGCGGGGTCCCCCGTCGCTCGATGTGACGGTCGAGGGGTGGGACCCGATCGGTCTCCCTCGAAGACGTGATAGCGCTCCGTTCGAAAGTAATTACTTGCTTTTATTTGTTATATATATACATATATATATATAAATATATATATACATATATATAAATATATATATACATATATTTATGTTTTATTTTATTTTATTTTATTTTATTTTATTTTTTTATTTTATTTTATTTTTTTTTTGGTTCAGGGGCCGGTTCAGGACCAGGACCGAATTGGCTCTGGTTGACCACCTGGGGTCAAACGACTCCTGGTACGCGATGTGGGGGAGCAACGCTCCCCCCACTGTCCATAAATCGGGTGGCCGTTTTGGCCAACCCCGTGGTGGGGTGCGAGGAGGGGGCGGCAGTGAGCCGCCCCCTCTCTCGTGCTTCCTATCATGGGGCCTCATAGTGGAGGCCCCACCATGGGTGGCGGCGGCGGCGGTGATGCCGCTGCCGCCTTTCTCCAACGGTGGTCGCGACTCGTCGCCATCCTATTCGGCGGTGGCGATGCTACTCCACCTCCCCTCTATTTTGTGTACATTCTTCACCAAGACTTCATACAAAGAGAACTTAGAATAGAGATTACCTCTTTTTGAGATCTGTGCAATTGTTGTCTTCTCCTCCACCTTCTCCTCAACTCTGAGGTATTGAACACAAAAAGGTGGTTAGGGTTTTAAAATCAATTTATATTAGGGCTACATTGGTTTAAGGTTCGTGAATTTACTAATTTTCTCCTAGGGCATGTTTATTTAGTTTTGGGTCGTCACAATATCCCAATTTTAAAGAACTTTCGTCTTCGAAAGTAGAAATAGAGTTATACCTTATGGTTCGAAGAGAAAGGGAAAATTCTCCATCATATAGTCATCCTGCTCCCAAGTCAACTCCTGTTATCCGTGGAATTGTCATCGAACTTGCATCAACGAGATTTCTTTTTTTCGTACCTTATGCACCTTCCTATCCACAATTTGGATAGGCTGCTCGTCGTAGGACACGTCTTCCCTCAAATCAACTTGCCCCCAATCAATCATCGGTGCATGTTTATTATGTGCATTCCTCAACATAGAAACATGGAAGACATCATGGACTCCAGCTAGTTGTGGTGGTAACTCGAGGCGATATGCTACCGGGCCTATTCGTTTTTTGATCTCGAATGGCCCGATGAACTTGGGAGATAATTTTCCCTTCAATCCGAATAGGTATTGCCCTTCATTGGTGACGCTTTTAATAGCACAAATTCTCCTTCACTGAACACAATTTCTCGATGGTCCTTATCTGCATACTTGTTCTAGCGGCTCTGGGCGGTCTCCAATCGTTGCCTAATCAGCTTTATCCTCTCGATTTAGTCATGCACAAGTTTCGAGCCGATCAAAACACCATCTCCGACCTCGGTCCAACAAACTGGAGATCTACATGGTCTCCCATAAAGTGTCTCAAACGGTGCCATGCCAATACTCGCCTGAAAACTGTTGTTGTACGCAAACTCGCACAACGAATATACTTCTCCCAACTCCCACAGAAATCCAACACACAAGCTCTTAGCCTATCCTCAAGTATCTAAATCAATCTCTCGGTCCGCCCATCTGTCTGTGGGTGAAAGGTCGTACTGAGATTGAGCTGAGTCCCCATCCGGTGCTGAAACCCACTCCAAAACTGAGAGGTAAACCTCGGATCATGATCCGACATAATAAACACCGGGACTCCATGTAATCTGACGATCTCGTCTACATATATGCCCCCCGACCTGTATGTTGAACACTACATGGAAATAGGGACGAAGTGGGCTGACGTAGTCAAACGATCTACAACCACCCAATCGGCATCATGACCCTTCTGAGTCGTCGGTAGCCCAGAAACAAAATCCATAGCTATGTGTTCCCACTTCCACTGCGGAATAGGTAATGGTTGCAACAATCCCCCCAGCTTCCGGTGGTCTGCCTTCACTTGTTGACAAATTTCACAATTCTGGATGTAGGTAGCGATGTCCGCCTTCATCCCCGGCCACCAATACATCCTCCTCATGTCCTGATACATCTTATTACCCCGGGGATGAACGGTGAATCGAGATTTGTGTGCCTCTCGGAGTAAGTCATTCCTCAACTGTATATGAGATGGTATCCACAATCTATCTCAAAATCTCAAAGTTCCATCAGCTGAAAGTCTCCAATCCACATCATTACTGCTATCTGCAAGAGTCCTGTATTTTTCGTACTCTGAATCGGCTCTCGACAATCAACCACTCTATACACAACTACTGGCTCGGCTCTCATATGAACTCGCGCCTGACCTCCTGGTACATTTGAGCTGATCCCTACGCCATCTGTGGGTACTCCCTGAATGTTCATTATGGTCTGGGACTCTGTCTCTAGTCGTACACGGCTCAAAGCATCTGCCACTACATTAGCCTTCCCCGGGTGGTACTCGAGTGTGAAGTCGTGATCTTTCAAAAGCTCCAACCATATCTTTTGTCGCATATTCAACTCGCTCTATGTGAACAAGTACTTCAAACTTTTGTGGTCCGAGTAGACAATGAATTTCTCCATATACAAGTAGTGTCTTCACAACTTCAAAGCAAACACAACTGCCGCCAACTCTAAGTCGTACACTGGATAGTTCTTCTCATGTAATTTCAACTGCCTGGACGCGTAAGTAATTACTTTATTGTCTTGCATTAATACACCTCCCAAACCAGTCCTTAATGCATCGGTATACACTGACAACTCCCTGTCGGCCTTTGGTAGAATCAGAATCGGTGTGGTAGTCAGACAGGTGTTCAACAACTGAAAGGCTTCCTCACATGAATCATCCCATTCATAGGCCACGTCTTTCTTAGTCAAGTTGGTGAGTGGTGAAGCGATTAACGAGAAACCTTGCACGAATCGTCGATAGTACCCTGCTAAGCCTAGAAAACTCTGAATCTCGGATGCGTTGGTGGGTTGTGGCCACCTGAGGATCGCCTTGATCTTCGCAGGATCAACTGATATCCCTTCCGTATTCACCACGTGCCCTAAAAACTTCACCTCTGAAACCCAAAACTCTCATTTTCTCAACTTAGCATAGAGTTTGTGTTCCCTCAATGTCTACAACACTTTCTTGAGGTGTTTTCTGTGATCTGACTCGGTCTTGGAGTATATCATGATGTCATCGATGAACACGATCACGAATTGGTCAAGGAACGGCTTGAAGACACGGTGCATCAAGTCCATGAACATTTGTCGGGGCATTGGTGAGCCCAAATGGCATTACCATGAACTGAAAGTGCCCATAGCGGGTGCTAAAAGCTGTCTTCTGAATGTCCTCCTTCCGTATCCGCAGCTAATGATAGCCCGATCTCAGATTTATCTTAGAGAAGAATTTCAATCCCCTCAACTGGTCAAACAAGTCTTCAATCATGGGAAGCGGGTACTTGTTTCGGATAGTCACCCTGTTCAATTACCGGTAGTCAATACACATTCTCAAACTGTCGTCCTTTTTCTTTACAAATAACATTATTGCTCCCTTCGGCGATACACTCAATGTAATGAAGCCTTTCTGAGTCAACTCCTCTAATTGAGTCTTCAACTCCTTCAACTCGGTAGCTGCCATACGGTAAGGTGTCTTGGAAACTGGTCTCGTACCGAGTATGAGGTCAATCATAAAGTCAATCTCCCGATAGGGAGGGATCGACTCCCAAAAGATCTGAAGGAAAAACATCCGAAAAATCTCTAACCACTAGGATTTTCTCAATCAAAACTTCTTGTCCTTCCTGCCCCAAAGAAGTCAAGTTCGCAATGGTCTCTATTTCTGCCAAACTTACGACCCTACTACGTGGGGTGTCGCTGGTCGGTGTACAAGCCTTAAACTCAAACGGGGGAATGCCCGGGATTTGGAAGACTACAGTTTTATGAAAATAATCTATCTTGGCGTGATACGTCGCTAACCAGTCCATGCCCAGTAATACATCAAACTCAAGACACTCTAAATCCCGTAAATCAATCGTCATCGTGTGATCCCCAATTTAAATTTTGCACTCCTCACATACCATATTAGGATAAATTCGTTCAGTAGAAACTGTGCTCAGAATCAAGTAAGTGTGTGCTATAACCGGTGTCAACCCCAAAGCATGAACTACATTCCCTTATATAAGTGAAACAATGGAACCAGAATCAAACAAGGTATGCATATCTCGACCAATAATGGAAACCGTACTTGCGACCAGCTGACACGGGGCCTCTCCATCCTGCCCAACAACTTCATTAACTCTCCTTCCAGAAATTGGAGTCGTGCTCCCCTCAGATGGTGGCGGGTTAGGGCATTTGCCCTAGATGTGTCGTGGAGTCCCACACCAATAACAAATCAACTGTGGCCTCTGGTATGTTGGAGGTGGCTGAGCAACACTCCCTGATGCGCTAGACTTTGGCTCGATCGGTCCCTGACCCTTACTCCCACTCTGCTGAGACTGTCGATGTGGACGCGGTGGCTTGAATGCCACGCTCTGCGAAGCCGTATAAGTAGGGACAAATGCATGTGCAGCAGTCACAGAAGGAATGTGTGTCGCCCTTGAAGCAGTACCTGAATGTGCATGTCCACCAGAGAACCCACCAAAATTTGGTTTCTTGAAAATGTCCTGACTGTTCCGGTAACCCCCAAAGCTACGTTTACCATGACCATACTGATTAAATCCTGCCTGAAACTGCATGAAACCCCCACGAAGTGATGCCTCACACTCAAGTGCTCATTGGCGTGCCTGGTGATAAGTCTCAAATCCAGACGCCGCTACCATAACACTAATATTCGGCTTCAGTCCATCAATAAATCTTCACCTACGAATCTTGTCTGTCGGGACATACTCATGTGCAAACTCTAGCAACTCGTTGAACTTCGATGCATACTCAGCCACTGACATATCGCCCTGTACCAAGGCAAGGAACTCTCGAATTTTCGCATCCCTCACTGGCTCTGGAAACCATTCTTCGTAGAATAGACGTTTGTGTTGGGGCATGTGCCCTACGTCAATCCATTAATTGTCTTTATGAATAATTTTAGTTAATAAAATAAAGGATTTCATTTGTTGTTTATTATAATTAATTTGCATGTTTATATTATAATAAGATCCACGGGTATTTACAGAAATATCCTAAATGTCCCTAGTCGATCATTATACTGGAAATTATAATGAATTAAGACTAGTGTGATTATTGATTGATGATCATATGATGATTATACGTATAGGGATACGAATCAAGATCACGAGTACTTGTTAGGGAACAAAGTACCGGACCGACCCGCTATGAGAACATCACATGGATTAAGTCATAGTTGTTTCTCATGATAGGTATATTTTTCAGTCATCTGACTTGAGATTACCAGAGACTTCAACATTAGGAACACAATGATTTGAGACAATCAAACGTTGTCTTTAACCGGACGATTATAAAGGTTGTGATTGGTTACTGTGTGAGCAATGTGATGAAGTTGTGTAATCGAGATAGGATTTATCCATCTCATATAAAGAGAGATATCCAGTGGATCCCTCGATGTGTTAGACTGTTAAAAGGCCTAGTCTAAGTGAATTGATATTGATCAATGTCACTTGGATGTTTTCAGTCTACCTAGAGATCGAGACTAATACGATTGAACATGTTGGATGACAATTCCATGCCTTATGTTTGATCAAAAGGATATCGTGTGACAAAATGATGTTATATACATTATTGATTAGGCTGTATCGATTTGATATTCGTACAATTTGTGTAGTCATAATGTCTTGCTAGAGGCCGCTTATGACTTGTATACCAAAATGTGTTTTGGTACACTGCCAACGTTGTATGAGCCTATTGGGTCGCATACTAAAAATGGTTTTGCGAGATTTTAAGATGGTTCAGAAAAACGAATTTTATATGATAAAATTCATGACAGAAACGTCCTTGTAGTGTATTACACTTATACTTCTTTAAGTATGGGTATATGTGTAATTTACTTAACCTTCTATATACAAGGGTTGTATAAATAGACGCTTTATGTTAGAACACACATATGAAAAGATTAAGTGCTGAAACTCTATTTTCGTTTCAGAAATGAATTAGGGTTTTCTGGTACGCTCTGCATCGTTTTGGATAGAAACAAAAAAAGGTTTGGTATTCTCTCGAAGCTAGCACTTCGAATCTCGGCCGTCGTTCGTGTGTGGACTGCTGATAGAGGGCGTTCGTCATTGGCGGCGCCTTAGAGATCGATCAACCTTCAGAAAGGTATATTGCGACCGAGGTATGATTAAGTTTTCATGGTTTAAACGTTTTTAATGGAATTAGATTCGGATCTTGTTGGGGTTTTTGTCAAAATTGTTTTGTAATTTCCGTTGCGTATGAACCCCAAAACCCAACAGTTTGAACTGGAGCCAATTCATATTACTTCGATGTGTCCTCTCTATAGTCATCCACCACTTGTGTGCCTTGTGTTCTAACAAAAAACGTCACCAGCGGTACTATGGTCCTTTCATTAATATTCAGAGTTCTCATCCTCTTCTCCATATTAATATTCATGCCTCTGCTTCAATAGGATCATGCTTTCCATAAAAATGCGGCACATCATATTTCATAAACTTTTTCTGTATCTTGCCCCTCCGACATGCCTCTGGATCTCTGTTCACTACAGTACGGCCGCTGCAGCTGCAGCCGTAGCAGAATCAGCCCCTTCTTCTACAGGATGATCTTCATGTATAGGCGCCAATGGAGGATTAGGTCCATGCCTCTTAGGTGCTCGCTCTGCCACCCAGTGTTTCCTTGTTGCATCAACTCCAGTATACGTGCCATATTCATTTCCTGTAATTGCGCCCTATCCGCCAGCCTTTGGTCTTGAGCAGATCGCATGTCGTGAATGGCCTTCTGATACGTTTCGGCCATAACAGTCATGCGCTGCTCCATTTGAGCACGCCAATTTATCTCATCCCTATCCGATGTTTCCCTTAAGTTGTAGGAGTTTCCGTCTTGATTGCTCATGATGCAGTTGTTGAGCAAACAAGAGCGAATTAGTCCTACATACCAAGAGAGTATGTAAAATATGTAAACGCGATAGATATTATAATACAAAATAAATAACATTATTCAAGTGTTTTATTCAAGTTTATCAATCCCTTCCCATCCTAAGATTTATCATTTATTCTCATTAATTCAACTTAAACCGATGTCCCATACCATTGGTTTGTTCAACTTATCTTTGACCTCGAAATAAAAAGGCTCTACAAACTTAGGTTCTTTTCTAACATATTGTTTCCCTAGGTTCTAATCCCTATGCTCGGATACTAACTGAGACGACCCTCACCTGAAATAGGGTCGGGTTGCCCGGCCAAGACCATTACTCAAGCCCGATACCTGAACCAGGCCTGAATAACGGTCTAGCACACTTAATTCAACCAGGGGAACAACATACTACCATATAGGACAATAAATGCGGAATTGAAAACAACACTAAAATTCATGAAATCGCCAAATCAGCGTAAAAGGTATCCAACGGTCTGATCATCTCAATAAGTTTCCAAATCAACCTCAAAACTTCCATAATGGTCCAAAAATAGATAAGGTTCAACTCTACCCCAAGTAAAACTACCTAGAGTTACAACCCAATTTATTGTTCTGAAAATCAACAAATATATATAAAATAATCATGCAAAATTCTCACAAAACAAGGAGACTTCAAGCAATGGCCTTCCGCTTGCCAAGATCATTCGCAATCGTAGAAGGACATGTATTGTAAGTGGGGTGAGCTAAAGAACCAACGGAGCCCAACAAGAGAAGAACTATGCTCAAATATTAAACATGCAAGTAATACCTATAAAGCAAATTAAAGCTAGCATGCATTTAAAATCAAGATAACATTGAAATATGTAGCATGACATCAATTTCATATATAATTAGCATATCATAATCATAAAGCGACTTAAGCAGATATATGAAGTTTCAAGAATTGTAAAACATATGAAAAATCAACTTTTGCATGCAAATGGGTTCAAAGAGAGATACATAGAATGTAACAGATATAAATGCAAGTCTGTTGTCTCATTTGTCATTACCTTCCCTTGTTGACCAATCATCATAATATATAATAAATAAGCATGGGTGACTTGATTCCACCGTGTGTCCACGGCTCCTCACGAGGCCCGGGTGACTTGGTTCCATCGTGCATCCACGACTCCCCAAGAGGCCCTTGCAGAAATGGGTGACTTGGTTCCACCGTATTACCACGACTCCTCAAGAGGCCCTTAAGAAATGGGTAACTTGGTTCCACCGTATTACTACGGCTCCTCAAGAGGCCCTTAAGCATGTAAGGTGACTTGGTTCCACCATATGAGGATGGCTCCCCAAGAGGCCTTACATGAAGTCAACCAACGTAGGTAACGACCCCATCCTAAGTAATTTTGTCAAGATCATGAATTCTAATTATACTAATAGCATGCCATATTTAATAGATGAGCGGATCTCCCCATTTACCTCGACTCGCAGCGACGCCTATAACAACTCTTGGTACGCTCGGGGTCCGATGCGAACCTTCACGCGACGCTATACAACCATAATACATCACATCAAAAACACTTTAATTTAAGTTAATTAAATCTTTCATTAATTGGTCGTTGGGATCCACTAGTGTGGGTCCCGCGGGGTCCCCCGTCGCCCGATGTGACGATCGAGGGGGTGGGACCCGATCAGTCTCCCTCGAAGACGTGATAGCGATCCGTTCGAAAGTAATTACTTGCTTTTATTTGTTATACATATATAAATATATATATACATATATATTTTTTATTTTATTTTATTTTTTATTTTTTATTTTTATTTTTTGGTTTAGGGGCCGGTTCAACTCAACCCGGTCTCGGTCCGAGGTCGTTCGACCCCTGGTCAACGACCCTTGGTACGCGATGGGGGGGAGCAACGCTCCCCCCAGTGTCCATAAATCGGGCGCACCAGCGCCGCCCCGTCGGGGTTGGTCGTTCTGGCCAACCCCCCCGGTGGGGTGATAAGGGGGCGGCGATGGCGCCCCTCTCTCTCTTTTCCTATCATGGGCCTCCTAGTGGAGGCCCCACCATGGGTGGCGGCGGCGGCGGCGGTGATGCCGCTACCGCCTTTCTCCAGCGGTGGCCGCTACTCTTAGCCGTCGGCGGCGAAGAGGACGGCGATGCTACTCCACCTCCCCTATATTTTGTGTACATTCTTCACCAAAACTTCAAACAAAGAGAACTTAGAATATATATTACCTCTTTTTGATATTTGTGCAATTGTTGTCTTCTCCTCCACCTTCTCCTCAACTCTGGGGTTTTGAACACAAAAAGGGGGTTAGGGTTTTAAAATCAATTTATATTAGGGCTACATTTGTTTAAGGTTTGTGAATTTACTAATTTGCCCCTAGAGCATGTTTATTTAGTTTTGGGTCGTCACATTTATTGTAAGGGGCTGAGTAAGAAGTTTGTTCGACATTCTAGTAGCTGTTTCGGGGTGTAAAAAAGGTGGAGAAATAATGTGTAGTTCGGGGGCTGAAGCTTTGTATTTTTTGTCCTACTTTTGTCCATCCAGCCGTAGCAACACATGTTCAACCTAGTTGATTCGGTGTGACTACGGCACCACTTTAATACGAGGTATCATTAAGGACTGTATTATTAGTGGGGATTTTTGTTTTTGTTTTAGGAACAACGCGTTTTTCCCCTACTACATCAATAGGGTTTTTTTCGACTTTATTTGAGAGAAACACTTTGTTTCTTGCCACTGTAATTATCAATTCTTTGTAGTTGGGCTATATTAAATAAAGTCTCGTTCCTATAAAAAAAATACGTACATATGTTTATCTCGTTTGGTTAAACACATAAACAACAAGCTTATCATTTATGAGACATGTCCTCGTTTTATTGCTTAAGATGCGTGGTGTTCAAAAGTTGCAACGAAGTCGAGTACCTTAATTTCCTAAATAAATTAAATAAAACTCAACAAACCGGTTAATCGGCATTTGACGTGTTACGGTGTTACATATTTTTTCAATTATCAATTATGTGCAAGAACTCCGACTATAAATAAAACATTTTATGTGTTACATTAACGGTCTCAAATTCAGATAAAAAAAAGAGGACGATCTAAAGCTCATTTTCTATACCAAAAAATAGACAATTTTTTGTATTCAAAAAACGGAGTTGAAAAGTTATTTGAAGCTCATTTTTTATTTTTAAAAATAAAAAAGAGTTGCAATACACTAACAACCAACGTAAAATTTATTATCACCCTTTTTATGAATCAATTATGTGCAAAGCAACGAAAAGCCTAGCCAATTAAGTAGAATAGTGGTATTGATATTTTGAGCAAATTAAGGCCCCACCAAGGTCAATGGCCGTAACTGTTCCAATAAATTTTTTTTTGGTTTTTGTTGGTTGATTATAAAAGATATTTATGTTTGTCGAAAGAAAAAAGAAAAAAAAAAAAAACAAATGATTTTATATGATTTGCAATGATTAATTGATTTTATAGCTAGTGTGTTGTCGCTGTTGCTGCTCTGATAGAATTGCCAAGTTTTGGTATGATTCGTAGTATATATTGCCCATATTGGCGGATGAGTCGCTGTTGCCTCTCCTTGCACCGGACAAGTGGGCAATGTTTGCCATTCACTTGTCGGGTACACAAACCAGGGCCATAAATCTATAATGCCAACTGGAATGTGACTTTGAGACCTCTAAAACTTAGATATATGAGTCATTGTGATATAGGGTGTCATCGTTTCAGGTAGGGAGAGGTCTGACCTTTGAAAAAAAAAAAAAAAAAATCTCAACTGATGTCAGGCTTAATTTTAAAGAGTATGTTAGATGGACCTACTTTGGGCATTGAATTGGTAAATATCCAATCTCGATGTTCAAAGTGGGTCAACCAATTTTTATCCTAATTTTAAATTTTATCAAATCGAGTTGTTTATTTATTTTTTTGTCAAAGTGATTTGTATTAAGGTGTTTCTAGTCCAATCGAACAAACATCTATTACGAATAGATCTTACAACAAAAAGCACGGAACAAATTTCGACAACACACACTAAAGTGCGACCCCAACCCTAAAGTAGGGACAACCACCCCAATAATAGGGACAACTACCCCGACAACGAGGACAACAAGCCGCACTTAGGCGGAAATACATAATAAAACACTAGAATCATGATCTAAAGAGAGAAGAATTTGAAGAGTGGATGGGACATACTGCATCAATAGGTCCACGTTGTGCCATTGAAAACCGCCACCATTGACCGCTCTCCGCCACTAGCGACTCGTTGTCAATGGTCTCTTATCCTGTTAGATGACATCACTTCAAAGACCCAAGCCCCAATTTGACATCTTCTTCTCCAAGACCAAGACCTAGGCGAAATGGCCATCGGCGGCGACATCGCCGAGAAGCCGCAACAGTCCCGACATCTAGTCGGAATGCTGCCCAAAAAAAGAAAAAAACACAGGCGTAAATAGAAAAAGGAGGGCGAATGAAAAAGAAATAAAAGGAGGGAAACAATGTTGGTGTTCACGGATCCACAGTGGTAATAATGGTGGTGGTTCACCGGGGGAGGAGAACAAAGGGGCGATGAGATGGTGAGTGGAGGTCGCGACAAAGAAGAAACAAAAAGAGAAACAAGAAAAGAGAAAGGGAGAGGGGGGATCGACGATCACGGCTTGCCAAAGCAAATCGAGTTGTTTAATTGTTTGAATTTATTGAGTTATTTTACAAAAAAAAAAAATTATGTTTAAAAGTTTTCTATTATGACCTCCAAAAAAGTTATAGAACTATTACAAATTACACATAATAGAATCTCCTCTAACATGATTTTAAAAAGTGGTATATAATACATAATACTATCTCAAGCAATCTAAGTTTGTCTCAAATAAAATTAAAATATTACATTTTTTATGTGTTATGGAGTTTCCTTACTTTTATTGTTTTTTGTGAATTTTTTACAATGTATGAAAATATATTTTTCCAAGTGAAAGGAAAAGTGAAATTACGTATGATTGAAATCTGGGTCAGGTGTTGCCCGCCGGGTTTCAATTATTAGAACAACAAAGTCTTGTCCAAATTCAATTCAAATATCGAAAATTACGTCCATTATTACATTAAACCCAATGACATATATAGTCACGTTGTTTAAGTCTTGTATTCCTACATATATATACAAGGAATTAAAAAGAAGCATTTCTTCAATTTGAGACAAAGTATTACGCATGAAAGGTAACTATCCATATAAAATGAACTTCAGTGATGTGTAAACCGCAATGTGGTCACAGAATATATATATATATATATTCAAAATGATATACCATGGTGTATGTTATTTGCGGTTGATATTGTCTTAGTGGGTGAAACAAAAGATGGAGTGAATAAGAAACTAGCTAGAACTCTGGAGGAATACATTAGAATCTAATTAAAGGCTTTAAGTTGAGTATGACGAAAATTGAATACATGCACTGTGAGTTTAGAAACACTAGACATCGAGATGATGGAGTGGTAAAATTAGGGGAAGTAGAAGTTCCTAAGGTGAACCACTTTAGATATCTAGGATCAATCATACATAATGATGGTAATATTGAGAATGATGTCACACATAAAATTCAAGCTGGATGAAAGAAATGACGGAGTGCAACATGGGTGATTTGTGATCGAAATGTTCCTACTAAGTTAAAAGGAAAATTTTATAGGACTGCAATTAGGCCAGCCTATGTTTTATGGTAGTGAATGTTGGGCAGTAAAGCAACAACAATTACATAAAATGAGCGTAGCAGAAATGAGGATGCTTAGGTGGATGTGCGGTAAAACTTGTAAAGATAGAATAAGAAATATAGAAATTCAAAGACAATGAGTAGCACCAATTGATATAAAGATTAGGGAAGGGCGGTTGTAAACGGTCACTTGCAAAGACGGCCTACAAATGCCCCTACTAGAAAACTTGACTCAATAGAAATTGTAGAAATTCGACGAGGTAGGGGTAGACCAAAGTTAACATGAGATGCATTAATTATGAGGGATTTGAATGGTTTGGAAAGCTCACCATCAATTGCACTTAATCGAACACAATAGAAAAGTTTGATCCATGTTACTGACCCCGATTAATTTGGGACTGAGGCTATGTTGTTGTTGTTCTATATATATTACATATAGCTAACTAATTACTATACATACAAAAAATGAAGTTTACAGCGTGCATGCATTGCACATACTGAGTTACTACATGAAAACTAATCAACAAAACAAAGTATTAATTGTGTTAATCCATGCAACTCTCATTGTCCCCCTCACTGTCCAATGCCGGTCTTCTGCAGATCGGACATATATATATTGTTCCTTAATAGCCAATCCTTAATGCAGTCTCTATGAAACTCACGTCGACAATTCAGCGTTCCAATCTTGTCCTTGACCTCATATTCGTCCTGTAAATCAAAGTTCAATTTAGTCATTTGGTTCCCAAAACCATCGAAAGACAAATATATTATTGATTGAAACAAAATTGGAGAAAGCTAGAACGATAAAAATGGAGTTGAGTTCCTAAGTTTTACTTGACATATGGTGCAGATTATATTCTCCTTATCTTTGCAGGCAAATTCCAAAATTTGTAATTCTATAATTACGCTAATCCAGGATTAACGAATCTTAATTATGATTTAAGCCGCGGGTCGGGAGTCAAGGACCGGTGAAATGAGATTTACAGGTAATTTTACTTTTGTGTGATGGTTGCCTAGTGTTGTGTATTATATTATTTTATTTTATTTTTGAAATTTAAGTTGATTGAGTAAATTCAAAATTCGTGGGGTTTTATCTCGAGATACGTGTTGAAATGAGTGTCGAGAAAGTGAAAATGTTAACCCAAACCTTCGTTTCAAGTTTCGCGAAAAATATTTTTGCGATTAAGTTTGAAAATTTGAATTTTGGACTTTAAATGAACTTAAGGAGTCGACGTGGGTCCACACCTCGAATTGCATGCGAGATGAGTTGTTCAGGAGTTTTAGAGCGTTTTGGTAGATTCTCCAATTTTTTGTCAAATTGGAGTATTTTTCGAGGTTTAATTTGGACAAAAATTAAAGAGATAAATATGAAAATAATAGAAAAGGCCAAATGACCTACCTAAAATGGTATTGATGTTGTATAGTAAAGGATAAAAATTGAAGGACGAAGTGATCTTTTGGTAACCAACCCCTCAAAACGAAATAAAAACAGGGAATGTTTTGATTTTCCTTTCATCGTCCTCACTTGCACATTGTTCGTCCCTTCCACTGTGAATCTCCTCCGTTCCTCACTGTCTTTCACTTTTTTTCTCATCCCTAGATGAATTTATCTCCCCCATCACAGTGAAATCAATTTGTTGATTGAAATCAAGAAGGGTCATGGGCTATGGTGATAGTGGTGACGGTGGAAAGTAAGGTAATGGTTTAGATTTTGATTTTTGGTTTTGGACTGTGGTGCATGTGACGAACTAGGGGAATGGGTTTGTGAATTGTGACGGCCCCTTCCCTAATCTAGGACACCACCGACCTAATCCCGTAATTAAGCCTCAAATCTTAACCACATAGGACTTAACTACGTATTAGTCAGCATTTTTATCTTAATATTCCTCGATATACGCATTCAAAATAAGTAATACACATGTCAACATTCTATTAGATTTCAGAGTAATTAAAACTTATTAACTATTAAGAGTTATAAAGTTTAGCGGAAGTCTTAAGAGATTATGTGGAAACAATATAAATAAATCATAAGTGTGGAAATAAGGAAACAACGATCACATGCATATATATAATAAAGGGACGAATATAAACATTGTGATGGTTGTCATAAGTCGGGATACTAAATGTTCGACCCAATATACAACCCCAAAATGTATCAAAAGACATAACTGTATAATATACAAAATATCAAAACCTACGAAATGTCGATGCAGAAATACACCGCTGGCTCAGAGGTAGTTGCCGATTTTCTCCTTGCCGGGCCTGCTCGTCAACAGCTTTACACCCACTGTCATAAAAAATGACGGTGAGTACAAAAAGTAACAGTAATCCATGTTGACATATTCATTCACATTTCCAAAAAACTAAATGATATTTAAAAGCATAAGTTCAATAAAGAAAGACTGGTACCAGAAATATGCTAAAAACACCAGAGTTAAACAAGTGAAACTGACATAATGCTAAATAGTTATGATCTAGATTCAGTCGGCCGTGGCATGCATCATTGAAGCCTTTATGGCCACTAAAGGATGTGCGTGACATCGCACAATCTAATATCACTAGGGAATCTAACCGCAGTGTCACCAGGGACTCTAACCTTGGTGAATTAACAACCCCAGGGCCTCTAACCCCATGTGTCGCGTCATAGAGGCGAGTGTTGACATCCCCAGGGACTCTAATCTCGTGTGCTAATCAACTCTAACATAGTGCAATGGACTTTAGATTCTATAACTACTTTATAATTTCAAGAAATTGACTTAGTAAGGATTACAAGGCTTGGTTACGCTACAAAACACAATTCCCAAAGAGTGCAGGCCCGTACAGTCATTCACAAACTCACAATTCCTAATAGCATGTTATTTACACTATATTCACAGTGCAACAACAAGAAATGACATAAAGCACATGGATGGATTCAAAGGAATTCAATTCATCATAATATCAAGAAAGTCAAGCTCAACAAGTAAGGAATATCAAATAAGTTCATGATATGAGAGTACAATGTTGGACATAGTCAATATAAATTACAACAAACAAGCATAAAGTGGATATGAAATGCAAATAAAATAATCAACGGGTATACTTACCTCAAGAAATGTAAAGGCCTAGCTTTACCAGCTTTCTAACACCCCAAATCTCGTATTTGAACCCTTAAGACACTTCCATAGGTCCCTGATATCATTTAACATATTTTCGAATGTGTTTAGGCCTTTAATTAGGGTATTATATTTGACTTGTTTAAAGTATTTAGTTTAATTTAAGAAATTGCAGATTTTGTGTTGTCAAAGCACCTAACGCGTTAGGTGTTCTGTCTAGCGCGCTAGTCAGATTTATTAGGTAGCGCGCTATATGCAGGAAAGTCCAGAATTCTGCACTTTGAATTCTGGTTTTTCTCCCCACATGGCTACTCCAACACCTTAGGACCTCTTCCCTAACTTACCAAAACAACAACTAACACCACAAAATCAGCCATACATCATATAATTCATGAATTCATCAAATTCAATTAAACTAATAGTGTATGCTTGACTTACCAAATTGATGAACACCTTCAACTTGATCAACTAACTCATAAATCAAAGTGATTTCTCCAACGAAACTTGCTAATCTCTTTGAAATCTTCTTCTCCAGCAAAATCTTAGTTTCTAAGTTTTCAATTGAAATGAATTGCATAGGTTGATCTTAAGCTTTATATATGTAATGGATAAGATTGATTAATAGTCATTAATCTCTATGTACACACGTATCTCGAGACTAATCTAATGATCTACAACTTGACACATGTCCCACTAATTTTCCATTATCTCAATCCAACTAACACAAAATGAAACTCAATCAATCTCATGATGTATCTATACGTATCTCGAGAATTATTATATGGTTATTGTTTTAACTTGCTAACTTAAGTTACATTTAATATAAAACCAACCTTAGCCACGTTAAGACTACTATTTAAGCTACACTAAGCTTTAACCAACTCACCACATTACTCTTTACCTCAGTTCCACGACAGCATGCATTTAGAGGCGCGTCCCCACTCATGTCTCGACACATATACACAAGTATGAGAGAATTATAGTCTACACATATATAATACACTAGGCATACACCATAATGAATCTAACATATACCTCAGCCATCTCGCATCAGTCAGTGCGCGTATCATGGTGTAGGTCATACGTCACGAGTCGGCAATCCTGATTACGGATAAAAAAAAGAGGTTAGAAATTTGGTTCGTTACATTTATTCATTATTGTCGTTGATTCGATGAGAGGAGAATGACTGAATCAAGAAAAGAAAAAAACTGTTAAGAAAATCGAAACAAAGAAAAAAAGAACAGAGGCGTTAGGGAGGGAGATGACCAGAGGAGGGAGATTTCCAAGGGGGTGGTTTGAGGAGGATGATGAGGGAAGGAAAGATCTAAGAACCCAGAGAAAAAAAAATAAAACCGTGAAGAACGAAACTTTGACGACCCAAAATCCAAAAAACTCGCCCTATGGGCAAACTTGTAATTATGTGAACCCTAATTTAAACAAGATTAAAATAAAAACCCTAACCACCCCTCATTGATCTTCAAACCCTAAATAAAAAAGGTAGAACTAGATGGTGGAGATGATAGTGATGGAATGCTCCTAGATCCAAGTAAGGTAATATATATATATATATATATATATATATATATATATATATATATATATATATATATATATATATATATATATATATATATTTCTCTCTCTCTTTTCTCAAATCTTTGGAACATAGAGTACCTTAAGAGGGGAGAGTTGGCACAGCCGTCGTCAAGCTTAGGTGGGGGAGGGATGCTGCCATGGCGTCCCACCCCTACGGACCGAGACGGGAGAGTGGCCCACCCTCCTTCGGTGGGGTCTTCCCTCTCCGCGATTGGCGGCGGAGGTCCGGCCAGGGCGAGGACCCCAACGTCGGAGGCGCTGGGGTAGTTGGGTGACGGGGACAAGGGGAGCTCGTGCTTCCCCCTCCCTTGGCCACCAGGGGGAGATCGAGCTCCCCCCTCCAATGGTCGTTTGACCAGTTCAGGGGTTTGTTGACCCGTTGACTGAGTTGACCAGGGATCAACATACCTTTAAACTAGTTGACCCCTGGACTCAACCATAGGCCAGTCTGACCCTTGCACAAGAATTCTAGCTTCACTGGGAGCGCAAACGCGCTACCTGAGGAACTGACAGCGGGTCCCACCCTCTGACACGCTACACTAGACCTCGAAAAAGGTCTCGGCGACACAAATGATCACGGGACTTACACTAATGAGTCCCTAAATACATATGAAATAAAGAATAAATAACTCGGTATTGATTTATGCATTGATATGATGTTGTATGTATTGTCTAATGACGCACGACGGTTGTCATTGGACCCTAAGGATTCGCGACGAATCGAGGTAAGTGGGGAGCTTCGCTCATGCATTAAATGTGGCTTGAATACTAGATAAATAGAAATTTCATATTTTTATCGAAAGACTTGGGATTAGGTTGCATGTAGTTAATGGTATGAATATGCTCATTTATGGAATGAATGTGACGTGAACAAATTCGTTATTCGATCCAAAAGCGATCATGGAGCCACATACTCATCAAAAGAGAATGGTCTGCGCCACGAGTAGCGGTGGTGTGGCAGTGTGCCAACAGAGAGTGGTTCGCGCCATGAATTGCAGTGGTATGGCTATGATCCCACCAAAAAGAAAGTGGTCTGCACCACGAAGTATCAAGTTCACAAGTAGTCACAATCGGTGATGGCTTAGAAACACACACTGATGATTTGATAGAACTGGATGGAGATCACAACGGCCATTGTGACCGCCAACAGTTCACATTATCTCGAGGGTGAGTGTTTCGATCACCGGGTTCATACTATTAACTAGGATGCATTGAATGGAACCATGATTTATATTTATTACTAGTTCTTATGGTAATTCTCTTATTGAACCCCGTTGCTTGAATAAATGATATTTATTTACAAATTTGTGAATTTCCCTTTTTATGAATGCTCATTTCCTAGTTTGTTAAATGATGAATTTACATTTAAGTGACATTGGATATGGAACTTGTTTACATCCCCTTTTTATGAACAAGACTCATGTCTTTGTCTCTTTCCCTTAAATGCTTTACAATTCGATTTACTACTACATGTGTAGAATTGTTTTATTTTTTAGGTAATACTTGCATGTTTAGTGTTTGAGCAAACATTCTCTCTTAACGTGAGCCTTGTATTGTATTATCTACATATTCATTTTTTGAAACTATTGAAATTGGATTATATTTTGAATAGGACTTTTGGGTTAGTTGAACACTATCTTCCTTTATTCATTTAGTTGATTTATTTAGGAGCCTTTGGATGACCTTACATAGTTGTACAAAATAAATAAATAAATAAAACCATTTATAGTTCTTTGATAGACATACGGATTTGCTCTATATTTTATTCCGCAATTATATTTCCATATCGTCTTTATGATTATTCTGCAAGTTGTTTAGGCGAGCCAAACCGTCTTTATGATTATTCTGTAAGTTGTTTACATGGTTTTGGGTCGGGCGACCCGACCCTAGGTCGGGGAAGGTCGTCACATAAATAGAGAAGTTGTTCTTCTCTGTTTCATTCTAAATGGTGAGGAAGGGAATGGATCCCTTGAACCGAGTTCGACTCATTTGAGCTGAATCGGCCCGGTTCAAGGATTAAACCCCTTCCCCTTTAATTTAAAAATATAGTTTAATTCGGAAAAAATTAAATAAAGACCACCGAAAATTAGGGAAAAATTGAAAGAATTGTATTTTTGGATAAATTAATGGAAATTATGGGTTTTTATGAAAATGGAGGATTTTCGAATTTTCTCGAGAATTTGTATTGGGGATCTTGCATCGTAATGCGTGTTATGACACCGAAAATGCTTAAAATTGTGAAAATTGTTTTAAAGCCTAATCTAAGTTAATTTTTGATTATGTACTAAGATTTGCAGTTAAAATCGGGATCCGAACGTCCGAGGATTTGGTTTGGACTGATTTCGAGTTTTGAGTTGAGATATGACCAATAAATATATGATAAATCGAAAAAGTTATATTTAAGCCTAGACAATGTAATTTTCGATGCCAAACAATAATTGAGTCAAAAATGAAATTCGGGTATCGGAGAATTGATTTTGGAAGTTTTTAGAGATTTCAGGACGCGATTGGGTCAATTAAACTTCAACTAATTGAAAAACAATTGTGGAATTGTTATAGAATCTTAACGGACTTATAAATGAATTGTAGGACCACAATTGGAATCCCGTGTGGACTAGTTTACCGACTCGGAGTGCGAGGGAGTTGCGATATCACATTTGTAAGGTTAAGTAAATCTCATAGTAACATTTACATTTTATGATTATAATTTCGTATAAATTGCATTGATCATTGATATTTCATTTTTGTTGTACATGCATACACGGGTAGGGAGGATAAGGGCGATTCGAGTCTCGTTATAGTATATATTATACCATGGTTGTAGGGGAGAACACTATATTATGCTTAAAAGGTTGGAGTCACTGATACTTTGCATCACGTGGTTATCATGAGATCACGTTGAACCAGATCATACTCCCATAGTCTAAAGGAACGAGAGTCGTTTGGTTATCCTCTCTAGACATAGTCCTTACTATTGTTTACTTACCACTTTCAGAGAGCGTTATCTGATTGTGGTTGGATAACGAAAATGGGATGGATTCGCTATTTATTTAAATTCCTTAGAATATATTCTTCGTTTAATCTCTTAGATTATTATGCATTTGATTATTATAGTTGTACTAGATAGTGTGAGATTTACTTATTTGACATTATTGAATTTTATAATTGGGTAATGACAGGTTCGAGCGACGACAAAGGAAAGGGGAAGCTATCATATTATCTGTGACGCGCGCCGAACGCGTCAATAATATTTAAAATATCTAAACCAACTATTTTGTAGAATAGTGGCAAAGGGTCGATCCCACATGGACTGGTAATCTTTTTAAGGTTTAAAAAAGAACAAAAATGAAAATCGGGGTTTAAGAAAGATTGAATTAATTAACTAATCTAAAAATAAACAAAGTAACTAAGGCAATGGAAAATAATTTGAAAATACCTAGGTCAAGACATACAAGTTCAGTTCGAGAAAAGATTGGATTTGGTCGTTGATTTATGTAAAATATGCAAATCAAAATATCCTAGTGTAGCTATAGACCCGGTGACGCACGCGGTTCCTCGCACTTCCTAATCTCGATAGCCAAGGTACGACGGTGACTATTTCTTTAATCAAACACATAACTACATATTCAAGTGAATTGGGTTTAATGTGTTGACCGCAATGGGCTTTGTGAAGGCACTACACCTAGACAACCGGATCACTCGTGTGTCCGATTTAGCCTAGATTTCTAAGGTATTCAACCGGTCCCAAAAGGGTCTAATCAATCGGTATGGTCGAATGCTACTAGTGTGGTCTTATTGCACAAGTAAAAGGTGCGTACGACCTTCGGCACGTAAATCAAGATTTAAACCAAGTGTATAACCTCGATTATTAAAACAATACCAAAGAAAATAAAATATTAATGAAAAGACCGAAATTAAAATATATAAACCTCACAAATACATTGATATGCGCAGTCGAACATCCCTCGCCGTCTTGCCTAAGTTAGGAGTTTTTAACCTCCCATTAAAGAACAAATAAAAAAATAGAATGGGAGAGTGGTAGAGAGCTCGGCCATAGAGGCCGAGCGGAGTCCCCCAAAACTGCTTGCGCTTTCAAAATTCCCTCCCCCTATTCCTCTCTGTCGTTTCCTATTTATTAAAATTGATTGTGCCACGTGTCAGCACATGATTGGTTAGCCTTGCTGGTGAGCTGACGTGGCACGCGGTGATTGGAGGAGGGCTGCTGCTGTGACGTGCTGTGAGAGTAGTCTGCCACGTGTCAGACGCCATTGGACTATCAATGTTGTGTGTGCCTGAGTCAGCGACACGTGTCCGCACGTGGTCGGCTGAAACACGTCAATGTGACGCGCTGGACGAATGAGGAAGCGCCACGTGGCACACTGCAGGCGGAGAAAAATCGCGCGGCTATTACCGAAATTCTAGGGGTTTGTGTGGGAATGCATCCCGAGGCAGATCGACGGACACTGAACGAAGACGTGGCCTGTGGCATGCTGACGCGGCGGCCTGTGATTGGTGGGGACGACGTATGTACGCCACGTGGCGCTCAACGATTGGTCCAAATCACCTCAGTGACGCGGTTGTCGGTGGACGATGCCACGTGGCATCGTCTGATTGGTTCAGAGTGGCTTTTTCACGCTGACGTGGCATCTTTCGATTGGTTTAAACATTCTGTCCGCTATTCGACGCACCGCGCAACGCGTATTTCGAGGCAAACTGTCCGACATCCGATTATTGCAAGTAAATACTCCATTTTGAGTATTTTTCCGCCACGAATTCAACCGCGCACTCAGTTTCACCTAAAAATGATAAAAACATATTATATAATATAATATTTTAAATATTTCAATAATTAATATACTAAAATAGACTACTAATTACCTATAAAATGCTGACTTATCAATATGTGACATCATTGGTTCATTTTTCTCTATGTATGTATTATTTTTGAATATTATATATTGTATAAATGGATTTTTGGGTTCCTATGCCATTAGGATTTATTTTGAAATTGTTGTAATGGTTTTGGGATGAATTGAAACATTTTGGAACTAAGTTAGTAGTGGTTTAATGTGTTTGGGAACTTGAGATAGGTTATAATGAATATATAGTTTTGTTATTGCAATATATATTGTTATGGGTGGATTGTAAGTCCTTCGGCATTTCCACTAAGTTGAGCAAGTTTTGCTAAAGATTTTTGAAGGCCGGGTTTTCTAGTGTTGGCTCAGAATTAGAGGAGGTGGTGTCGAAAAATTTTTACTGAATTTTAAGATTATGTAATTAATCTAAATGAATCTTGAGATTTGAGATTTACTTTAGAATCATTTGTGGTTGATAAAGTTATATATTTGATAATTAAGAATATAGATTTTTAATTATTTATTGATGGTAAGATTAAGGCTGCTAAATTATCAGGGGATTAAGGTAATTTAGGCCAGTCAAATGCCCTAATTAGGTGGGGTCTGACATTCGCCAAGTGAAGCATCATTACTCTTTAGACATTTCATTATGTCTTCCTCGGTCATATCTAGTTATATTTGTAGTTAACCAATTAGGTGGTCCAATGATTTGGTATGAGATTTAGAAGTAAAAGGTCATGGGTTCAAATTTTGGTAGTGCAAAAGTTGAATTTTGGTAGTGCAAAAGTTGTTTCTTTCCTATAAAAAAATATTTCTCTTTGGAGTTGTGTCGATTGACTCAAACTCCACTCTTTCACGAAGTGACCGAACGTGCAACATATTTTGATATACGCATTTGATATAATGGGTGCATGTAGAAAAGGAAGTCATTTTTATACAATTGCAAATTGTAAGATTTGTATAATTACTAATGACAACGCGTGAATGTGTTCATTTGATAGAGAGAATAAAAAGGGAAAATATATTAACTTTTTTTATTAATAATTTACCCTTCATTAACAAAGGGAAATGATTTTTTTGACATAATCAAACACACACTCCAAACGTATATTGACTTTGAGAGCTGTCCATGTGCATCTCGGGACACACACCTCACGTGTTATGCACCGAAAACTATGTATGCACTTATATCGAGGCGTGAAAGGGTAAATGTGTACAGTTATCTCCTCCAGCTTAGAGAAGACGTCAGTTGAAGTGAGGGGAGGTGAATTAGTAATAAAAAAATAATAGATCCTTCCTTTATTCTCTCCATCAAACGATACATGGCGCGTTGCGATTGATAATTGTACAAATCTTAAAATTTTCAATTGTATAGAAGTCGCTCCCGTAAAAAAGATCCCTACCATTACAGCAAATGTATGTAACATATGTACATCGCGCAAACATCGCAACGAAAATTAAGGGATGCATGCACACACGTGCGTGTCATTGCGTGTGTCTTTTCTGAGTTTATAGAAGTGTCCCTCTTATTTTTCAAATAAAAATCAAAGAAAAAAACAGCGTAGAGTAATGTTTCTTTGAAAGTAATTTGGAAATGATTATATCGTTTCAAATTGATACCATCTCCAACCACTAAACTTTATTTTTATCTTTATTAATTTTAGAGTTCTATCACATCAAACTCTATTTCTTCTTTGAGATAAAAAAAAAGTATAAAAAAAGTGTTGAAGACACAAGTAGATTGGAAGTTTCAATTTGTGTATCGACAAGCGAATGAGGTTGCACGTCAATTTACAAAACTCTTGCAACGTCATGTTAATCCCAACTATTGGGATATAGCTCCTACGTTTGTTAGATCATTGTTATGATTCAGTTTTAGTGAGCTATGAATGAAATAGGTATTTTTGGTCAAAAAACTCTATTTTTATTTTTATTTTCTTTATTATTATTTTTACATTGGTTTTAATAATTATGTACCTGATCAAGAATTTCAAAAAATATCTTTAATTTATAAGAATGTAAACTAATTATAAAAAATTTAAAATATCCAAAAAGCACAAAAAATATAAATAAAAAATATAACTTTATTAAAATAGCGTTTGGGGAATAGTGGTGTTGAGTTGTCCTCACTACCTTCAAGTGATAAGGTTTTACTATAAAACACCTCAATATAATTTAAGAAGAGATCCAAATTTATGTCGTTATCTTGTAATTTTCCGTACTACAAGGACACTTTTACACCTTCTAAGCCATTCCCTCTCGAGAAGCGGCAATTTCATGGCTTCAACTGATTGGTGGCGAGAACAAGTTTGTGTTAGTAACGAAGCGCTCGGATGCGGGGCATTAAGCGCAGGGAAGGGTGAAAATTGCCCGTGACAGTGTCCGGGACATATAGGGGACCGGCTCGAGAGTTGGGAAGGGGAAAGCGCAAAAATTTTAAAGAAATCAAGGAATGATGAAAAGGCGAGGACTCACACTAGTACGAAGAAATGTGGATGCCCTTTCCAAATTAACGTCAAGGAGAATGTCGACTCCTTATGGTATGTCACCGTGATTTGTGGGAGGCACAATCACGACACCGCAGAAGATTGGATAAGGGGGAGGAGGAAGTTGAGGATGCGGGGGAGGATCGAAAGTAAGCATCGGGAGATTAGTCCACCTTCGTCTTTTGTGGAGTGCGAGCGAAGTTGAGGATGCGGGTGTGAGGACACCGGTCTCCAACCGGAGGCACCCCAATGTCGGAGGCACCCCAATCTCCAATCGGATTTGAGTCCTCCCACTCCACAAAAGCTTCTAGGCGTAAGAAATGCAAGGTTCCACAAATGCGTCGTGCCGGTCGACGCACGCAAAGTGGATCTAACATGGCTTATAGTCATTGCTTAGAACCGGATTGGTTGCCACATGTTGAGGCCATTATCGATGTGGTTTCGATGGAAATTGTGGATATCGGTGTATAGCATCCGGGCTTCGACTTGCCGACGTAGACGGTGGAGGATTGTGCGTAGAAGGATGTACGATGAGATTATCGGGTATGAAGACCTTTGGCGGGAAGTGCTTGGCTCGAGTTTCGAGATCCGTCAAGAATGCGGTGCATTGCCCCAGAGAGCAAGAGGGGGCATCTTTCAAAGAATGGTTGACACTTCCGCATACATGGGATTGTTAGTATCCACCGCATTCAATGTCATTCTCGTCAACCTCTCGCATGGGAGTGCCTCCACATTCCTACCTCTACGTAGTACTCCAACGTCGTCATTGCACAACAGACTTATCATTGCAATGGCGAATGAAAGGAATATCTATTGGGTTAGGGTAAGTTCTATGATTTTTTTGTGAATTGGTTTGTTTCCCCATTAATCGGGTTTGTGACAATATCTTCTATGTTCTACTGTTCACTTTGACAGTGCGCTTGCATGTGAATGCACCGCGCCATCCTTATATCCATCGTGGGATCGGTACGTTGAGGATCATGCGCCAAAGGTTGGCGAGATGGATTCGTTTTTCGAGACATCGCGCCCATTGCAATCGCTGATGATGAAGCCACCATACCATTGTAGATTTAGATACACCGTAGGTTAAAGCTTGTACCTAGAAGGCTAAACATTTAGAAATTTTGCCAATTCGTCCGAATGTTCTATGTATATGCAAATGTTGTGTTGTGTTTTAATTGTTGTTTACTTATGGATGGACCCTTTTTAGAGTCGCTTGAATGTTACGGAGATTTATAATTAATTAAGGTTCTATGCAAATTGTCGTCTTGGATTTTTAATCTCGCATTGTTAGTTTGACGACTACGGAGATTTTTTTGAAACCGTAATGTTCAAATTCATCCATTCCCGATATCGCGGTCAAGCGTGTTCGTGAAACAACCCATATTTTCAATCACCAATGACCGACAAGTATTCCAATATATCGTTCTTGTATAACCGAGTCATATTTAAATTTCTCGGTTGTACCACCGAGATGGATTGACCATTTCAATTCGCTCGACTCTCGTCCTATGACGACCGAGCCTACGAGACCCTATCTAAGTGGACAACCGATACGCAGCTAACTCTTCCTGCTTCGTGGTCGAGACTGCGACTTCCCAAAAATATTAGCTTATGTCTCGCCAAGGCCGAGACGGCTGAGACAGCTTCTGATCTCGCTCGTGTGGCCGAGAACCACGATTTCCCAATTTTTTTACATTTTAAAAACCATACATCTTACGAAATCATCCTTAATCGATGTGGGATTGTTTTTCGGACCACACATTCCAACAAAAAAAATGTATCGGTTGAACTTGAAACTTACTTTGTCAAGGTAACATTTGGTGTCTCATTCCAATTAATATAGATTGTTAACTGAAGCTCTACTTGAAATACGAGTCCACCTTATCAATCCACACGAATTTAGCAAGACAATATCAACTCGTTTAAAGCTTATTTAGACACCACCTCCGCTTAATCTTGTACCACGGTCTGATAACCACACATTTTATTAGTAGTTGGAAAAATAAGTTTTTGACATTCTTTTAATACATACATATATTATACAATCATGTAGATTCCCTTGGGATTCGTAGACACACATCCTAATCAAAATCTACACTTTGCGTAGCAAATGTATGTTTTCAAGAGGTTGCGCTATGTGCACCCCAGTCACTACTCAGGGCACCCTATTTACAAGGGCACCTAAGAAATTTGTCAGGGTGCCTCCGATTTTGACCAAAATACCCTTGGATGTAACTGTTGAGCACCCCAGTTGGATTGAACAAAAAGCTTTTGAAACCCTAAGCATTCCCACATTTTCGTTTCTCCATCTTCAAATTTTCTTAGTCTTATGCCTCGTTCTCATTCGCGCGGTCCATCTAGCGAGTTATTGGGTGTTAACTAGGCAGTTTTTGTGCTCGGCGTTGTTAGGGTTCGTGGACGTGTTTGGATTCGGTGATTGCGTGTAATCGAGGGGAAATCTGAGATATGTATGTGTTGTAGTTCATTTTTACCTAGATTAGGTTCGTTATTATTGTTGGATGCCATCGAGATTTGAGAAATAAGTGTTTTTTATCGAATCCCGTGGTCTTCGGCCACACAAGACCGTTAGTTCATATGTAGTCTCGGTCACATGGTGCCGAGACTAAAACCCTTGTCACAGATATAAGGTAACCGAGACATATCAGTCTCGTATCGTTTAGTATCCACCAAGACCGCTTGAAGTGGTATCGGTGAGCCTTTACCGAGACAAATTATGTTGAAATTTTGTTGTTTTGGTCTCGGAACCTACAATCTAAGACTACCCTATATGTCTCGGTTATGTCACACCGAGACCGTAATAATGCTCTCAGTTACGCTTCACCGTGACTTAATTTTTTGTCTCGGACTTTGCTTGACCGAGACATTGTGTTTTTTTATTTTTAATTAATTTTTTTTGAATATCAATGAAATGTGCTTAAAATTCATTTTCTAATCAGATATGGCCAGAGGAAAAGCAGCGGTATCGGGGCAGGACGTAGATGGTGAGCCGACAAGAGCACGACGTCGGGCCGAGGTGGCGTCAACATTTACTAGTCCTATGCCCCCACTGACCGTGGCAAGAGGAGGCCACAGACTGCTTCTTACCAGAAGGAGAAGCAACAGGCTACTCAGACTTCGAGTGTACGTGGATGCCCATCTTTCGGGGATGCGGTGGAGGGCGAGGCGTCTAATGTCCCCGTGGGGAGCAGGAGTAGTAGCGGGGCATAAACCACTAAATCCCAAAGGCAAGCTAGTGGTGGTGGCGGCCGAAATGTTGTGGAGCCTGAGCATGACCAATGCGCTCCATTATTCAGTGGTCCCATTGACGGGTCTTTACTGAAGAGCTACAAGGATCATGTTGCGGAATCAATTTGGGATGGTGATGTATGTTCTCGGTGTTTACTTTCATTTGATTTTGCAACAATTCTCTCAATTCATAAATGATAATGCATTTACTAATGACTTGTTTTTTGTTGCAGTATCGTGCGATACTTAAGTGCATAAACCATGGGGACCAAATAGCTGAGTGGGCTCTCCAATCTTGCTACCCCGACACCCAGGCACTACAGAGATTCATTCAGAGGTCTGGTTTGGCTCCACTCATAGACTGATCCTATAGGAAGGGAAATAAGGAGTTCATCTCAACATTCGTGGAGCGGTGGCATCCAGAGACTAATACATTTCACTTACCCTTTGGTGAAATGTCCATCACGCTCGAGGATGTTAGCATGCTTTTGCACATCCCCATGGTTGGCAAGGTGGTAGCGGTCGAGAATTTCAGCCGATACACAAAGGAGTCTCGCATGCAGGCGATCAAGATTGTTTCCAACTTGCTTGGAGTTGGAATTGACGAGGCTGAGGAAGAGGTTAACTACATGAGGGGTCTAACGGTGCGACTAGCTTGGCTGAAGAGTCATTTTTGCCCACCCAAGTCCAGTAGTAGTTCCACTTCTCGTACGTACTCTAGAGTGGAGTGCATTGCACGGGCATACTTATTGTATTTGCTTGCATGCAATTTATTCGCTGATGAGAGTGGGTTAAGAGTCTCAATTTCATTGTTGAAGGTTCTAGAGAACTTGGATGAGGTCGGGACCTACGCTTGGGGTGCTGCCGCCCTAGCTTACCTTTACCGTCATCTCGGGTCAGCCTACAAAGCAGAGGTCTCACATATTGCAGGATATCTAACTTTACTTGAGGTACATATTTTGCGGTCTTTGTGGCTTTGTTATGTTTTGATTTGGTCTTGTAATTGTGTTTTTACTACTTAATTAACTTAAATTAAATTTGGTCATTCGTATTTAGGGATGGATATATGAGCACTTCCCTCTCCAGCTCGCATCGTCTATTGCGAAATATTTCGAACCCATACACCCACGGGTCTCGAGGTGGATACAGAAGCATGAGACGGTAGCGAATATGGACAAGCTCAGTGCCATTCACAGGACCCTTGATATGTTGCGGTCGAGTGAGGTGTGTGATTGATTTGGTTATTTTTGGTATTCTAATTTATGACGAGTATGTTTTAATTTATGATGAGTATGTTTTAATGGTGTTGTTGACTTCATTGGTTTAGGCGACTTGGGATCCATACTCTGATGTCAGACCCGACGATGTCGTTCTACCCATCGCTTTCTACTCTAGTACACTTAAGTACATGGATGTGATGGAGCCGTACCATCCGGAGAGGATCCTTCGGCAGCTTGGTCATGTTCAAAAGATACCACCGGCTCTATGTCGCCCTCTCGAAGCGAACCGAGGCCGCACTGCATTGAAGTACTCGGTCAAGTACGGGTTCGTACCCGAGAATTGGGAAAGGTGGCGTTCCCATTCACTTGCAATTGAAGACCGAGTCATGGCCACACCAGAGTATCTGCCATGGTTCCTTCAAGTCTCGCATCCTATCGTTGAGAACACGGAGATTGGCAATGGAGACAACGATATAGTAGCGAACCATGAGTTGTTGGAGGTAAAATGCTCGGATTTAAGATTAACTTGTGACTCTTGTGTTATGTATTGTTTGTATTGACATTTTGGGTTTTCTATTGAACATCGTAATCGGCGTGCCTTAGACACCGCGTTGGCATGGCTACATTTGTCGGCGGGAATGGCCAAGATGGAGGCAGCGGAGAAAATGGCCAATGATGTGGTGGACTATCTCGACGGGTAGGAGTCTTGGCACTGCTACCACCACCACCACCACCACCACGACACCATTTGCAAATGACACACTTCTTGATGGCGCACCTGGCGGTGGTACACTTATCGAAGGTAATTACTGTAAAAGACATGGCAAAATTCGTAAGAATTCAGAATCACAACGAAAAAATACTTGAAATTTGTAAGTTTCGAAGTCCGATACATAATGCAATGTCCCGAGATGGGGTGAACGAGACTCAACCAAAAGTCTCAGACTAATGTCAACTGAAACTTATCATTATGTATCGATTTATACTACCCGAGACTACATCTTCAAGCTCGGTTGCCACTCTCCGAGACTTATCGAAAAGTCTCGGTACTATGTAGCAGAAACAATCGTGTTGCCTCTATTTATCCGTGATTTGAACACCTTCGAATGTACAAAACTCACCTCCAAATGTCTCGCATCGTCTCCAGTTATGTCTTAGGCATCCATTGTACACTAAACACACACGAATCGTGCCGAAACCTACATATCAAGAGGCACGAATGCATCAATCAAAAACCATTTCCATCCCACCAACACACACTACATACCCATGACTAAAACCATTGAAAACAAATAACAAATAAGTACATACAAACATTGTACGCACTCTTTGATCCGAAGAACGTCGCGTCCGATCGTCATCGAAGATAACGAAACGGTTGGAGTTGTTATTCTACAATAAAAAATGTGGTGGGGTGCCCAAACAAATTGTTTTTCTTCTTCAATTGTGTAGGAGGGCATATTAGTTATTTCATGTGGTGTTAGAATTAAATGGGGTGCCATGAGTAATGATTGGGTGCACATAGCTCGGCCCTTTCAAGAATGTCATCTTCCATTAAAAGTTCACTAGTTCTTTCAATTTGACTCTATGTGGACCCCACTAAACCCATGTGACTATAAAAGGAGGCTTTGGCGCTCGCTCACATTCGATTCACTCACTCCAGTCAAGCGTTCACTCTCATTGAGAAGGCGAAGACGCCATTTCTTCGTTTTCGAGTTCTCAAAAACAACTCTTTCGATCCGCTTCGACGATCGCATCTCCACATCTGATCTCGATCGCGAGCTCGATCGCTTCTTTAAGGCAGCCGATTGTTCGATCGCGTCGCGAATTTCGCTGTTCATCTTCTTGAATGCCAATCCTCCGTTGCAGACCGACCTCGACACAGCGAGAATCGTAGATTCAAGTTTTCCGGACGTTCTTGGTGGTATTTGAAGGTTCGATGTTACTGATCACTAGTAATTTGAGAGATTTATTTGGTTAAACCTAACCAATTAATTTGGGACCGAGGCTATGTTGTTGTTGTTGTTGTATTTGGTTAAACCTAACGAGCTTGCAATTCTGTGTTTCTTTGCGTTGATCTTATTTTTCGAGGATTTCTGATCTCTGATTTGATAGAAATCGCTAGAGATTAGGTTTTTGAGAGGTTCTGTAACACGTTTGAATCATCTTATTTGAGTAGTTTTTGAAGTTAATTGTTCATTTCAGTGGTTGATTTACTCTGTGTTTGGATCTGATTTTGTTTCAAGATTTGATTTTTTGGTGCTTCGGATGAGTGTTTCTGATGTTTTCAGAAGAGGACTGTGATTTCTATTTGAAGATTATGATCGGAAATTGTTGAATCAAAGTTTTGGTCACAGCTTGTCTTGATTTTGGCGTAGCTGTTTGAATTTTAGTTGATCTGATCATCAGATCGGCTTGTAAACCTAGGGTTAGCATCAATGTTATTCATCAATGATCAATTTTGAAAGTTATGCTGCGATTTTCCGTTAGCCGTCTATAAATTCCACTTCCAAAGCTGATCCAGTTCTTTTGCTTCCTACCTTGTTGAATCACTAACCGTTCAGTTTCTGTGCCTGGAATCTGTCCTTGATGGTTTGATAGGTTAGTTTTGATAGATTACGTGTTAAATGAATGATATCAGAAACAGTATATGTCCTGCACTTTGTAACTTTTTCATTGGATTGAAGGCGCATTTATGCTGCGCTGTTATGCTTTTTAGAAAGACTTCTTCTTCAGTAACTGAGTCACTGATGCTATGTAGGTCCAATATCACTTGATTTCTATTTAATGTCAGTGTTCCAACATAGATAAATCTGCTATTTTGGAAATTTAGCATTCTGAATTGTTGTCAATCAATCTAGTTTCTCGCATTTCATTTATGTTCTCGAGGAAAAAAGGATCAAAAGTAAATTGGTACAGAGCACCTTCAAGAATAGATCCTTGTGCACTAGTTTCATTTACATGGTACTTCCGCCATTAAGCGATTACTGGATATAAACTTGTGCAGTAACAGTGGTGACATGAGGTGCAATGCATGCTGGCGGGAGCTGGAAGGACGAGCGGTATCAACCACTTGTGGCCATCTTTTATGTATCCACTCATTTAATACTTAACAGTTCCTCATAATGTGATACCTTGTTTGATGTAGAACTAAAGGAGTGTCATTTGAAAATCTTGACTATATCAACGGTTTGCTCGAACTGATTGCAACTCAATTTGAATTATTCATGAGAATGTCAATGTTAAATAAGCTTACCTTCCTAACTTTGTATCAACACTGAACTCAATTTGCACCACCACATTTAGTGCTGTAGTCGGTCATGCTCATTGAGCTTTTTAGTTGAGTTTCGAGCAAAATTGGTTTCCTTAACAGTTGGGCAGGTTCAGAAGATGCTACCAAGATTCTCAACAATGATGCTGCATGTCCCATCTGTGACCAAGTCCTATCTAAAAGGTCTGTTGTGTCTCTTCTCAAGGCAATTATATCCTGTTTTGAGATTTAACTGTTAACCAATGTACTATGGCTTCTCTATCATCAGCCTAATGAAACCTGTGGATATCAATCCCAATGATGAATGGATTAATGTAAGAATTCATTTCTCAGGTCAATGTACATTTTCCTTATATTGTTTTCTCCACTTAATTATCTATCCTTGCAGATGGTCATGGCTGGAATATCTCCACAAATATGTATCCTTCATTTCATACTTCTTTGTGGCCTAGATTCCTCTTCATAGTATTGCAGGGCATCACAATATAAGACTGATGGTCTAGATTGCGATCTTCCTCTCTAGTTCTCTTTTTGATTTACAGTGTTATTTTACTTTCTAGTTTACCAAACAAACCTATAGGTTTGAGGTGAAGGGGACGAATTAGTCTATTGTGCTTTCCTTGAACAAAACCAAACCAGTGATGAAGAGCGCATACAGAAGTGTGATGTTCTACATTGGGCAGAAGGAGCTGGAGATGCAGTACAAGTTAAACAAGATAGTAGCGCAATGCCGACAGAAATGTGAGGTAATGCAAGAAAAGTTTACTGAAAAACTGGAGCAGGCTTGTGTTGCATATCAGAAAATGGCCAAGAGATGCCAGATGATGGAGCAGGAGATAGAAAACTTGTCCAAGGATAAACAGGAGCTACAGGAAAAGTTTTCAGAAAAATCCAGGTCAAAACTCTTGCCTAAATTTCAATTAGTTTTTCTTACTGAATAGATTTATTTTTTTCTTTTCTTTTCGATTGTTCTTATAGTCTTGTAACTCTTGTTCACTAGATATTTTGTAGTAAGATCATATTCATGATTATACAATATTATGCAATACCAGGCAAAAGAGGAAACTTGATGAAATGTATGATCAATTGAGAAGTGAATGTGAGTCCATGAAGCGGTCTGCCATTCAGCCATCTAACCTCTTCTCAAGGCCTGAACCTGGCTTGTTTTCGAGCCATGCAGATATGATGGATAACAGAGATCCTCTTGGACAAGGTAATCTCACACCGCCTCTGGAAAAACGCTTTGGCCTGGACACTAAAATAAGAGTCGTGCTTAACATTTTGTTAAGCCTACCAAAAAAATACCAGTTAATTTATTTCTCGCAGATCGGTCGATTTTCACTCCTGAAACTCCAGGACGGAGAGAGGATATTTGGCCAGCAACAAGACCGAAATCTAATTCTGGTCCATTCGAAGTTTCTGGGGGCTCGCCAATGAAGCAAGTACCAGTTCCTGGTGATGGTGGTGGCAGAAGGGCTGGTGCTAATCCTCCTTTTGGAGCTGGAATTAGTAATCCCTCCATGACTCTTCGGAATCTAATAATTTCACCAATGAAGCGACCTCAGCTTTCTCGTAGCCGTGCTAACTTGTTCACGTAAGACACTGTTCTTGTGTGTTTTGTTTTCCTCTCTTGGCTTCACTTCCATTCCTCCAGAAACTATACTTGCTTTGGTTAATAACCAATAACCAGATTCAAGCTTTTTTATGGTTTCAGGTTGTAGGATGGAGGAAGAAAGAGGTCGGAAATGTCGTCCAAGTAATCCTGAAGGGAAATGTTCTACTCTCCGGGCAAACTTTATGGTCAAATTCTCGAAGCCTCGAGCGGGGAAAAAAAAAAACCGACTGTGGATACTGCATTGCTGTGTACGAGGGCATCAGGTATTGTTTGTATAGAAAAAAAAAAATATAGAGTACATCCCAGAAGATTTGTTAGTAAACAATCAAGAGGTACAATTGATTTCATAATTTCTGCACTGAACAAATCCTGATTTCTGCAAATTCTAAGTGTGTGATAATAATGTGATGCCCAACTGATGGGCACTGACCATATGGCTTTTAGTGAAACTTTAACAGTTCTCCATCGATGAGAATATGTATCGTGGAAACTGATGCATTTCTGCCTTTCTTGGAAATATATTTCTGAAAGACTATAGAAAGTAGAGCAACAAAGTACATAAATGGTAAGTTTTGCAAAATTTTGGAAATGTAAACATGAGTAACACAAGGCACGAACAAAAAGGTTAAACAGCCTAATGTTTTTATTGAGTCTAAACTCAAAAAATAATGAATACAAAAGAATAAAGAAAAAGTTGATATAGTATTAGAAGTAAAATAACCATGCTACCTCCCCTTCCCTCAGATACTCATACTACTGACACTTAATTGGCAGAGTAGATCTTCCCCCACATTTTCCCAGTGGAATCCCTGGCCTGTACAAAACTTTCATTTTCAGTTTACAAATGTTTCTTTGATCTCCTAGACTTTCTAGTGTTAAGACTATAGAAATTGCTTTCAAAAGGGAAACTTCTAGATCTGTTACATACGACTAGTATCGAGACAAAAATGCTGGGGCAAGAAAATCTTCAAAACTGGGGCCCTTGGAGATACTCCGATGGCATCTCCGGGTTGAAGAGAATGGAAGATCTGAGAACCATCTATGTAGATTTTACCTTCTTTGCTATACCATATGGCCTGAATGGATTGATCAGACTTGACTAAGCCGTGTGTCAAGCTAGAGTCAGCGGTTCCGTGAGGAATAGGCTCTCTCACCATGAATTGAAGGTCTTGTGATAGAATAGACATTGGCAATCCTCCTGCTGAACTCATGGCTGCTGTTGATCCGGCCGCAGTACAAACTCTGAGACCACTGGATCGACAATTCACCAAGGCGGAGCATGATTTATCATCCCTAGCAATTCTGCAGATCATGAGAAAAAATGGATAAAGGTATGATCTCTGATATAGGGTGATGATTTCAAGTTTCAACAACAAAGCCTCAATCGCAAATAGATGAGAATTTCAACAATTTTTTTTTCCAAATAGGTTAAGCTTAAGAAGCTTCTTGCCTGAATGAGAACTGAGAAACAGACGCTGGGCAAGGGTGGGCAACTAAAATGTCATTAAGTGCAAGGTGTGGCAGCATTTGCCCGTTTACAGAGACAAGAATCCGTGTTAACGTGGACGGAGATTTGCGCCCCTCCAGGATTTCATCCAATACCTACCAAAAACGACAAAAATGAATAGAGGAAAAAAAAAAAAAAAAACGAAAGCCGCGCACTGCAAATAAGAGTATCACTATGTGCAATCTAATTTTATTCCGTAATTTCCACGCTCACATTGTAACATAACTTAATGCAGTCTACTCCTACCTGTTCGAAGTTTTTGACTGTAGCAGCGCAGAGATAGCCGGTGCTCCTTCTAGCATCAAATTCATCGTTAAACTTTTCCACCTAGGAGAAAGAGGAGAATATGAAGATTTTAGAATATGATGCCAATAATAGTTTTGATCAGAACAATGTACCAAACTACCAAAAAAAAAAAAAAAAAGCTATAAAAGCAAACAAAGAAATTGTGCACAAATGTAAAGTGTCCATAAACCTTGATGAAAAAAATTAAGAATCCAACTAACCTCTTCAACTTTTGTAGGATCAGAATTCACACCTAAAATTGGAATGGAGTCGTCCATGAAGTGACTAGCGTGCAAAAGCGTGCCATCACCACCAATAGTGATGACCATCTCCACATCTCGTATTGGCTGTGATAAACTTTTACGTGGTAAAAACTCCCAGTCAAGTGACTTTCGATGAAGAATGTCTTGACAAAAGTTGACTGCATCCATATGGACCTTATGCCTGCTTTCCATGTGACTTAAAACCTGCAACCGCAGTAATGAGAAGACAAAACTTGAAGACATTAGAATTCATTCCGAAATGTACTATCAATCATCCTTCCTTCCCAATCCATTTCAACCCCCAAAACTACCCAACTGAAAATGAGATCTCACGTTAAATTAAGCATCAAATCACAAACAATATTTTAGTGCTTTTTTAGTGATTACAATATCCACACTTTACAAACATATTACAGACGACTGTCATTCAAAAGTTGAGTAGCTGAGGACTGCAATAAAATATAACTAAGCATGATCTAGAAATAAGTCCACTGAATACAATCAACATATGCAGAAGGCTAAAAAACAAGGACGTTAGTTTTCACTCTGAGCGAACCCTAGGCGCAACTATAAATTCATTTATTCAAGTCAAACTATATGAGAAACGAGAATATACTTTATGTGAGAGTAAAAAAAGTGTAGACTCTTTGAGTGACTTAGGTATATTTATTTGCACTTTCACTTTGTTAGATCACACCTTCTCAAGACTATAGAAATAATCCAAATGGAAACAAATGGATGTCACTTTACTGCAATGTTTAAGACCACAAAGATCAATAGCGATGACACAAGCAAGATTGAACCTCTGTTTACCATAGCATTCAATGCCAATTGATGTTCATCCAACAGAGATAAAATCGGATAAGGTGCTGATTATTATGAGTGAAAAGGAAAGAGGACACAACGTGTTTTTTTCTTCACTTCGATTGCATTAGGACAAATTAGAGAGTACACATCCAAAAAAGCTTATATTTCCAGGTCTTTCACTTTGCTCAAGCAATCACCAAGAACAATCTCAGGTTGACATGGATGTCATAGGTTTAAATCCGGGAGGTCTATGAAGGACAGACCTAGCCACAATAGTAAGAATCACTCCATTTTGACATGATTTCATAGGTTTAAATCCGGGAGGTCTATGAAGGACAGACCTAGCCACAATGGTAAGAATCACTCCATTTTGACATGATTTCATAGGTTTAAATCCGGGAGGTCTATGAAGGACGGACCTTGCCACAATTGTAAGAATCACTCCATTTGACATGAATTTCATAGGTTTAAATCAAGAAGCAACCTGCATATAATATGGATTAAGGTTGCATACGACAACCCTTAGGCGCTGCAATGGTGAGATTCTCACGCATTGCACCTTCCCTTATACAAGTTGCCACTTGAGTTTTATTCAACATCAATGATGTCTCATTCCAAATGGATGGGATCAGAATATAGCAAAAAAACCAAATGAAGCAATGCAGAATAAACAAATATAGCAAAACCAGCAAAAAACTAAAGGATGCATAGTTTATCGGCAAAAGTTATCTTTTAATTGTGAAACTTAGAATCTCAATAAGGATTATGCAAGAGCATGATGAATTGAAAGGAAAAAAGAAACATGTGAATTAACCCTAAACTGCAGACAATTTCACATCCTACTGTTTTCGAACATAGAACTCCTAATAAAACTAGAAATGCTAAATCCTGAACAACTTCTAGTGATATCTTAATCTTAATAAAACAATTAACAACTACAAGGATCAAATAAATCCTTGTTATACATGGACTTTCGACTTAAAAATAAAATTGTAATTCCTCTTGCATTCTAATTCTACAACTAAAACGCAAAGGGAAAAGTTGAACATGTCGTACAATATACTTTCATAATTCTCATTGGTAGTAATGTTTCACGGAAAAAGTATGTAAGACAAAATAATCTAAAGTCGTCACTTAGGAGAGTTGGTGCTTTATTTCTTTATTTTTATTTTTATTTTTTTATCAGAAACAACTTTTTATTAGTAATAAGATCTTACATTTACAAATGCAAGAGCAACTGCTCACCAGGAAAAAAAAAAAAAAAAAAAAAAAAAAAAAAAAAAAAAAAACAAGAGCAATTAGAAGTTGTTTTATGATTGAAGACTTGGTGCTATATAATGATTTAGCGAAAATACTGTGATATCATGGAAAAACAATGAGAAGCTTCATAAGCGAGTGAATTGACAAAGAAACTAGAAAGAAAATCAGTAATCTTTTCTTCATTAAGAAAACAATAGTACTCAAAAACCAAGCTAAAGAAAACATTTAGTAATAGACACTAGAAAATAAATGGAAAAGATATTTAGAACTATCAAAAAGGAAATATCCATCACCCATTGATTAGTTTTATACATTCCTTAAATTTTCAACACTATTAAATGTTCAAACTTCAATAATGTTTTTAACAAAAGAAGCAAAATTCTTAAACATGACAAAGCATTGGATTGCGCTTGCTATTGCATCTTGAATAACCATTTCAAACTTCTCATTGAAATTACACAACAAAGAAAAAGAGCCCAATCCAAATACCCACATCTCCTATCGACGAAAAGCAAAGATTAACTTTGAACATTGATCAGATACACAGTCACCCAAATAAGATCGTGAAGACATAGCCTCAATCCCTCGCGGCTTATGCGGTGTATCCAGGGGCTAAGCGATGCTATTTCAGCTCTTGGTGCCATTTCATCAGTTGTCGGCATTGCATAGTATCATAAATAGCTATTCCGGGTATTACCCACCCACCGGGAGAGTTTATAAACAAATAAAGATCCCTGTTCTCATCCTCTAAACTAAGATATACCATAAGACCGATAAGTTGGTTGGAGAACCATAAATCATTATGTGAGCGATTTTTCATCCACCGATGCAGAAAATGCTCCAGTTTTCCATTCTCATGAGGCCGGAAAGTTTATTGGCATAGGTAGGCACGAAGTGATTCATCATGCTCAAACATGAGCCGATCGTTCGTTAGGGACGGTTTATAGATCATCAAATTCCCACAATCAGGGAGTTCAGTTCTCCGAGGATGAACAAGCAAGACTATAAGGCTACTTCCCCGCCTATAAATGTCGCATCATAGTATGCTTGCCGAAATTAGTTGGGTTTGGCTACATGGATCAAACTCTTCCATTGCGCTCAATTTAGTGCAATTAATGGTGTTGTTTGATCCATGTTATAAAGAGCGACAAAAGTTTTACGTTGGCTGTCAACCTATTCCAACCCTCCCCATTTCCATTCTTGGAAAATGGGCTTGGGACCTCCTTCTCCATTTTCTGGTGTGGATCCAATTAATGCATATGAAAAACCCCTCTAAACCCAAATAAAACAAAATAACCAAGAATTAAAAAAAAAAAAATCCCAACTCTACCTTGAACACCCATCATCCACTCCACAACCAAAGAACACATAAACTACTCATTCAACAAAACCGAACAACATAGGCCTGACTCCAATCAAGGGAGGAAAAACAAACCACCATGTTGGGCAAAAACAAAAATTACCCATGATTCTTTCATCAAAAAAAAAAAAAAATTACCCATGATTCAAACCATCGAAATTACATGATAATTTACACAATGTTTGGTAATCTCAATCAAAATAAAAAATTGTAAAAAAGGGCTAGAGAGAGAGAGAGAGAGAGAGAGATGAACCTTGGGATTGGTGACGCGAGAGAGGTCGCCCATGTGATTGAAGGGCTTCATAAGCAACAGAAGCCGCTTCTTCGACATTTTCGCTCTCTTCTTCTTCTTCTTCTCTAAATCTATGGGCGATTCGAGGGTTTAAGTTTTTTTACACGAAAAAGCGAAATAAGGAAAGCGGGAATAATCTAAAGTAGATTTAATGTTTTAGTTTGTGTCTAATTATATATTCGAGTTTTAGTAGGATTTGATTGTTTATTGATAAAATTAGTAGTATTTGCATTGGAGTGAGATTATGAATTCTATAAAAGAGGAGCCCCCACCACCACCTTCACCGAACCCCGAGCACCCCACCACCCCCACCACCACCTTCACCGAACCGTTGTGCAAGAACGCATTTGGTTTGAACCGACCGAAGTGAGAGGAATCCCGAAATCGTGTTTCCCGTGTCTCGCCTTGTGTTTCTCCTTCGGTTTACACGACTTTTTGCAGTTCGTAGGGTCGTGATGTGAGCCGATTTCGTCTCCAAGTTAGGGTTCGATTGAATAGTTAAAGAAATGGGAATTCGCAGCTTCTCGGCCACACAGTCGAGATCGTGCTAACTGTCTCGGCCTCGCATGGCCGAGACGTAAGCTACATTTTTGGGAAGTCGAAGTCTCGCCACAAAGGTCTAAAGAGTTCACGTGTCTCGGCTTACGCATGGCCGAGAGTACTCTAGTGCTCTCGCCGAGACATGACGAGAGCTACAATTAGTGGTAGGTAATGTGGTGTCGGTGGTGTACAACCGAGAATGTGCTCATACTCTCGGTTGTACACTCGGCGTACCATACTTGTGATTATTGTCAGAGTATTCGAGGCATAGCCCCTACTAATCCCGAACTCAGGAACGTAGGACCACAAGGCCTCTAGTCAAGAGTTTTAAAGACTCGAACTCGAGACATTTGGTTAAGGGAGGAGGGACATGTTTCATCCCACCACTACAAGCTTTTGTATAAAGGACCTAGTTTCTTAGTTTTACGTGTGTTTTGAGTGTGCATCTCGTGATGTCTTGTGCACCACCTTAGAGAGATTGATTATTAAATATTTTTAGTTTGAATGATAGATTGTTTGTGTTTTCGTTGCAATTGGTGCGTTTGTTCATATACTTTTCAGTTTTGGGGTATTCAATTTAAACTTTTAAAGAGTTTGTAAAAGTAAGGTGCATTCAATTTTTATGTGACTTTTGTGGATTAGTTACAAATCTCGACTTTTATAAACTTTTTGTATAAAAATACATATAAAGAAATCTTCAACTTCTCCTAATCTCAACCTAGAAACTTTTAGAGACTTCTAATTTTTGTTGGTTTCATTCTTCAAAAAGGACTTCATTGTTCATAAGATTTTTCTAATCAATTGTTTTTATCAACTTCTCCAATCACTCCACAACTCATGGATTTCATTGCTCACTCGTTATACTCTAATGTCTATGTTGATGAAAATGAAAATGATGGCATTATTAAGAAGATCTCATTCTTGCATCACTGTACATTTTTTATGAGTTTTTTTTTTTTTTTTTTTTACAATGAAGTTTCATTTATTAGTGTATTATTATAATCTCAAAAGTGTAATATTATTCTTTTGGGAGAAAATAATTGTATTTTTTTTAAATGCAAAAAATGCATTTTCAAAAACTTAAACTATAATTCTTAAGGAAAAAATATAATGTTTTTTTTTCCTAAAGTGCAAAGTTTTGCACTAACATTTGCTATAATCTTATTTGGTTCTTTTCTCGCCACTATAAGATGATTTACTTACCTATTTATTATGTTGATATTTATTTACTTATTTTTTATCCTACTACCTTGATCGTAATTCATTAATATATCTATATATTTTTTATTAAAAAAATTAGTAATATTTCTTAAGAAAAGAAAATATAATTATTTATCTATTTTTTAAAATAAAATGCAAAATATTTGTTTCATTATAAAAATCACCAAAATTTGCTAATATCAATCAAAATCATGTTTAAGAAGTTCACAAAAGTCACCGAAAATCTTAAATGTTAATAAAAGTCATCAAAATGAAGTCTCAGCATAAAAGTTTATCCAAGTCAATAAAAGTCAACCAAAATCTATAAACTTCTAAAAAATCATTCACTTATAAAAGTAATCAAAAGTTTATTAAAATCTCAATTGAATACACCCTTGTAAATCTTATTTTGTACGAACCAAAGTTTATTTGGTGAGACGAATAAGACATCTTGCTAAAATGTACATTTTAGAAAAATCATGGGTTGGACCCTACTAAAGTGTAAAAAAAGGGTTTGAAAACTACATCAAACGCATCTTTCCAGTTATTGAGAGGTTGAACCAAACGGGCTTTTTGAAGGCCCAAACAGGCTTTCCTAAGAAAAGAAAAGTGAGCTTTTGTGTGACCTTGGCACTGCAAAGGTAGTGCTGGCAGCCTTTTATGGAGTTGGGGCACTGAATGGGTTGGAAATAGTTGAGCCTAAGCAGCGAGAGCCGAAAAAAGACTTGGACACTCACGATTATCAAAATAAAAAAATAATGAATAATAATTGCAAGGAAAGCTAGGTCAAATATAACAACTTAATTTGCATATTCTTGATGTAGATTTTGACCAATAACAAATAAAAAATAAATATCTGTCCATAAAAAATAAAATATAATGGCAAAAAATAGATGATGTAGCGAGAAAAGCATGAGGATAAGATTATGAGCTCTAAAACTTTGACAGAAAAGAAGTATGAAGCATGAGACACAGAATTTAAGCAAAGAATGGATGAATATTGACTATGTCAAGTTTTGATTTTTCTCTTTAAAATCTCTTAATTTTGAAGCCAGTTGACATGAAAAGAAAAGAATTAACATCAGTAAAGATGCATTATTATTAGAAATTAAAAAACTGAGCTTTTCATTACACGAGAGTGTTAGAACGTCGACAATGGTTTAACTCATTTTAGAGTTAGTGAAGTGATGCGTCATCATTCCATTATATTCTCCTCTATTACACTTCGCTTCCACAATTGTTAAACTCTCAACTACACACTTTATGGGACTTATAATTACATTACAATTCTTTTAAAAACACAACACTATTTATATAAAATAAGGATTGTTGTAAATAAAAACAAGGACCAACACAAAAAAGGCTAATAAGTTTTGATGGCCGCTAAGGGCACCCCACCATTTAATGAAGGCACCCAGTTAATGTGGGCACAAACCGATTTACCTGGGGCACCCAAAAATTAGACCCGAAATACCTAAACTACCCTCCTGGAAATCCCATCTGCACCCCACCACCCTCGTGCAAACCCCTGAGCACCCCACCACCCCCACCACCACCTTCACCGAACTCCTTGTGGAAGAATCCATTTGTTTGAACCGACCAAAGAGAGGAATCCCCGAAATCGTGTTCTCCGTCCCTCGCCGTGTGTTTCTCCTTCGTTGTTCGAGTTTTCTCGCATTTTGTAGGGTCCGGTGTGTGAGCCGATTTCGTCTCCAAATTAGGGCTCGGTTGAAGATCGTCGAATTAAGTTACATTTGGTAGAGTAGTTGTAATGTGTGTGTGGCGGTTTGTTCAATTGTAAAAAAATTGGGAAATCGCGGTTCTCGCCACACAGCCGAGAGACGGTGTCAATCGTCTCGCCAAGCATGTCCGAGACGAAGCTAATATTTTTGGGAACTCGCAGCCTCGCCACCACGTAGACGGAAGAGTTGACAATCGTATCGCTACGCATGTCCGAGAATATTGTCGTTATCTCGGCGTGACATGACGAGAGCTACAATTAGTGATAGGTAATGTGGCGTCGGTGGTGTACAACCGAGAATTTTGTCCTACACTCGGTTGTCCACTTCCGAGAGGGTCTCGCAGGCTCGGTCGTCATAGGACGAGAGTAAGGCGAATTGAAATGGTCAATCCATCTCGGTGGTGTATAACCGAGAACTTGCTATCGGACTCGGTTGTAAACGCCGATATATTGGACTACTTGTCGGCCATGGGTGACCGAAAATATGGGTTGTTTCACGAACCCGCTTGACCGAGACATCGAAATGGATGAATTTGAACATTACTTTTTGTAAAAAAATTTGTGGTATGTCAAACTAACAATACAAGATTGAAAATCCAAAGACGACAATTTGCACCGAAACTTAATTAATTATAAATCTCCGTAACATTCAAACCGACTCTAAAAAGGGTCCATCCATAAGTAAACAACAATCAAAATACAACACAACATTTGCATATACATAGAACATTCGGAGGAATTGGCAAAATTTCTAAATGTTTAGCCATCAAGGTTTCTAGGTACAAGCTTTAACCTACGGTGTATCTAAATCTACAACAGTATGGTGGCTTCATCATCGCGAGTTGCAATGGGCGCGATGTCTCGAAAAACGAATCCATCTCGCCAACCTTTGGCGCAGTCCTCAACTACCGATCCCACGATGGATATAAGGATGGCAACGGTGCATTCACACGCAAACGCACCCTGTCAAAGTGAACAATAGAACATAGAAGATATTGTCACAAACCCGATTAAGGGGGAAACAAACCAATTCACAAAAAATCATAGAACTTACCCTAACCCAATGGATATTCCTTTCATTTGCCATTGCAATGATAAGTCTGTTGTGCAATGACGACGGTGGAGTACTACGTATAGGTAGGAATGTGGAGGCACTCCCATGCGAGAGGTTGACGAGAATGACATTGAATGCGGTGGATACTAACAATCCCATGTCTGGAAGTGTCAACCATTCTTTGAAAGATGCCCCTCTTGCTTCTCTCGGGCAATGCACCGCATTCTTGATAGCCTCGAAACTCGAGCCAAGCACTTCCCGCCAAAGGTCTTCATACCCGATAATCTCATCGTACATCCTTCTACGCACAATCCTCCACCCGTCTACGTCTAAGGCAAGTCGAAGCCCGCAGGCTATACACCGATATCCACAATTTCCATCGGAAACCACATCGATAATGGCCTCAACATGTGGCAACCAATCCGGTTCTAAGCAATGACCATAAACCATGTTAGATCCATTTTGCGTGCGTCGACCGGCACGACGCATTTGTGGAACAACCTTGCCTTTCTTCTTCGCCTAGAAGTGGAGGCCTCTTTTGTGGAGTGGGAGGACTCAAATCCGCTCTCCACCCGTCTCGTCGAAGAATCGTCATCATCGTGTTTTCTCTTCGACACCGGGGTGCCTCCGATTGGAGACCCCGATGTCCTCCCACCCGCATCCTCAACTTCCCGCTCGCACTCCACAAAAGACGGGTGGACTAATCTCCCCGAGCCGCTCACTTTCGTCCCTCCCCCCATCCTCAACTTCCTCCTCCCCTTATCCAATCTTCATGCGGTGTCGTGATTGTGCCTCCCACAAATCACGGTGACATACCATAAGAGTCGATTTTCCTTGACGTTAATTTGGAAAGGGCATCCACATTTCTTCGTACCGGTGTGACTCCTCGCCTTTTCATCATTCCTTGATTTCTTTAAAAATTTTGCCGCTTTCCCCTTCCCTACTCTCTTGAGCCCCCCTATATGTCCCAGCACCTCTCACAGTAAATTTTCACCCTTCCCTCGCGCTTAATGCCCCCGCATCCGAGCGCTTCGTTACTAACACAAACTTGTTCTCACCACCAATCATTTGAAGCCATGAAATAGCCGCTTCTCGAGAGGGAATGGCTTAGAAGGTGTAAAAGTGTCCTTGTAGTCCGGAAAATTACTAGATAACGACATTACCTCGCAATACAAACAAGGTGTAACATTATAATCAACCAAAATGTACAACACAATCACAAAAAAACCCAAAAAAACAAGGTTTCGGTTGTACAGTCCGAAACTTTCTTCGAGTCTCGCTTCATGTACGACCGAGAGTTACTCAAGACTTCGGTCGTACCGGTCCGTGACTGCGTGAAACCTCTCGGTCCTCTATGACCGAGACATTACTATACATCTCGGTCTGCGCGAGGCGAAACAATCGCGCACCCGACGAAACTTCGGATAACCGCATAAAAAACACAAAAAATTTGCAAAATTACCTCAAGGACGACCTCCTCTCGCACCGAAGCATTACAATCCTCCATTATATAGTGGAAACAACTTCGGATTTGAAGAAATTACCAAACTCTACGTTGACAAACAAATCATCATTTTCACGCTTATACACAACTAAACAAATTCTAAAAAACCCGAATATGGTTGTCAAACATTGTTACCTCGCTGTCGGATGATGTCAATCCGCAAGAATCGATCAGCTCTTCGCCAAACGCAATGTGACTTTGTGGTTCAAGCTTGGTGGTGGGGTGCCCTAACTCCTTGTCAAAATGGTTTGAGGGGTTTGAACCATTATATATACAGGGGCAAAATGGTCTTTTCCATTTTTGCTGGAATTTTTACAAATAAGTTGGGTGCCTTCATGAAAAGGTGGGGTGCCCTTAGCGGTCCTCTAAGTTTTTTATTTAGTTTTCACAGGCCCCACACGCATCGGGGCCGCGGGCGTTCAATGCAGCGATTGAACGCCCCAAACATTACAAGCCCATAATGGGCGTGTAATCAAATGCCCGTGTAACATGTACGGGCATTGTTGATGCTCTTAGGGTGACATCCTTTTGAATCTTTCGAGTATACATTTGCTACACAGTTATTATATATTCTTGGCGTTAGGACTCGCATCTTTGTGTGTGCTGGCACATCACGATGTACAAATCAATGCTTTCCTTTAATAGATAGGCCTTCCTAAGCCAGTTCAATTGCGGAGGCCCCTTTAGATTGACGGCTAAAAAATGATGAGATGTGCTATAATGATAATAGGAAAGTCACATTGGAAGTCAAATCGGGTTTTTGAGCCATCCGTGCTCACCTCGCGATGCGGGCACACACATATATCAATACATATATAACATGTAGGTCGAAGCCGCTTGAACGACTCATGTGAGCCAATGTGTCTTGGGGTGTGACTGATCCATTATCATTCTAGTATTTTCCAAAAATGATTTTCATTTCCCTTTACACTGAAGTTTTTCTTCTTATTTTGGTATGGACACTACTTTCAAGTTCAAAATTATTATGCACATTTCTAACTAATATCAATCTTTTGTTTCCAACAAAAAAAATTTCATCAAGAACATAACGTCCCACCTTTTTTCAAATGCATGTTCTATTTATTGCATAAAGATGCCTATCAAAACCAACTATCGGTTGGTCTAAATAATAAGAGACTCTCATTAAGCAATGTCTTGAGTTTAAATTTATGGATAAAAAAACTTGCGTTTAAAAGAGTTGCTCCTAAACGGAGCTCAATAGTGTCCGAGCGTTAATTAGTCGGTGATGTTGACTCTAGACACCATGTGTGAAATGAAAAAAAAAAAAAAAAGAACTTTAGCAAAACTTCTATTTAAAAAAAAAAAGAAAAAGAAAGATATCCTACTGTTTTTCTAATATATCATCCTCCGTCATCTACAATGGATTCACATTTTAGCACTTTTATTATTCATCACTTGATATTCGACACTAATACACAACTAATTATGGGTGATAATTAAGCTTCTTATTACAGAGGTACATAGCCTTCCGAACTTAACATTCGTATGTTCTTAAGAATCAAGATCTCATTTTAGAAGTCAAAGCATATCTTGTAGCATCCCCTAATCCGATTAGGGCGATACTCGGCCTGAAACCTTAATTAAGCCCCATTAACCCGCTAGACTTAATTAGAGCCAACAGCCCTCCTATTACACATGATAAACATCATTGTATATCGAATATCGATATAAAACAAATAATAAACACGACGAAAATTTAAAACTTTTTCGATAATTAAAATACGATGTACAGTATCAAATCGAATCGGAATAAACTTCGGTTATATAAATTCTCATCCCTTATAATATTACAAATTTGTAATTCAATACAAATATATAAGACAAGGGAAGACTCATTACATCGAAGAGAAGATCAAGACTCTTATATCTTCTTTATCCCGTAGTCGTAACGCTCGTCGAGATTCCTGAAAAGTTATTTGGGGTGAGCGCTCCAACTTGCTTAGTAAGTAGGGATTCACATAACCTTCAACATTTCATATAATAATCAAGAACATTATGCAATAACAATATGCACAAATGTTAATTAACAAGAATATGGAAAGCATATAATTTAATATATAACGGATGCATAGCAAACTGTCAATGACTATTACACTGTGATCCACATTTTATTTATAAAACTATGGTTGATTACCCACTGATGCTATTAATGTATTTCTAGACGAACACATTGCGCATATGTGTTGTCTAGCCAATCCATTAATGCCCAATGGTTCTATATGAAACCCTCTAGTGAGTACGTAATCCACGCAACCTATAAACTAAGTAGGAAATTACATATAGGCCGGGAAGGTAACTCATCTCCCATATAACCTGATCTCAGTTCCAGGAACTTACTCTCGTGAATTACAGTAAACATCGTTTTCCATTTATTAAAACTATCACAGTGTACATAGTCCCCCATTTCCATCCATAAACTATATTAACTACATATACTAAGATAGCCAGACAACATTGATAAATATGTGAATCCGTATTTACCTCGGGTTAAGCCTTCATTACCAAATTCCATAACTTTCTGATTATCACGCTTTCCCGATGTTCCTCAACCTATCACCAATCATTTGTAATCAATATAGTTCTATTATCTTATGTTTAGAACTCCTAAGTCAGTCCCTAAAATCTTAAGAAATCCTAAACAAAATATAGCACAGTTGCTGTTTTCAGGGGTAGGAGCGCGCTCCCTCAGTGGGTGGGGCGCGCTCTAAAAACTTGGTTCGTCCCAATTAATGAAGGGAGCGCGCTCCACCCTGCACTGTCTCGACAGTGAGCGCAGCATCCACTGTTTCACTACTAAATCTCCCAAATAACGTCAAATAGACTCTCAATCATCCGGGAGGATCTCTAGTAAGGTTACAAATCATTTTCGACCATCAAAAACCACAATTCACAGAGATTTAATCATCACCATTGAGTTGAACTTCAACTAATACAAAAATAAAACATACCAAAGTGATATCTCTGACTTTTGATTCGTTTAAGTCCAATTCACGTTGATTCGACTCCCCTGATCAGTTCCTTCGATCATAAATCAAACCCAAAACCTCTGTCTCTCGAATGATCGAATTGTGAGGATAAAAATGAATTTTTGATTTATATATATGGATTTCTTTGAGATACGCATCGCATTATCTCGAGACTGATCTAGTGATTGATGTGTTAAAATGACATTCCTTAAAGTGACACACATTTTAATACCATCAAGCACTTACGCTCATCTCGAGGTTGATCAAACAATCCATATAATTTAAACCAAACTTTATAACTTAAATATATATTTATATATCCAATATATAAATATATATATACATATATATCTTGTGTATTTTCTCGCCAATAAATTCACTGGACATGCCTACGAGAATTTTTGGGTGTGCACATTCATTTCACGACCCCCTCGTTGCACTTGGTGTACCGGCAACTTATTGTTTATTTACATATTTTTTCTGTTTTTAGGTTTGTATTAATTTTCTATTAATCTCACAACCTATAAAATTCATTTAGCATTCCAAACAAACACGAACCATCATGAAATCACACGCATACACTAATCGAGGTACGCCAACTTAACCACGAGCCTAACTCGAATTAATTAAGATTTGGATTAACACTAATCACCAGCTTAAGGTAACAGGTCGTTACATATCTAGTGGATCGAGATGGATCATGAATCACTTGCTAAAAGATGACAAGGTTCAAGAGGTCTTGAGTTCAACTTGTATCGCAGTCATCTTATAAAAGAATTGTTTTAAAATAATTTAGGACTTAAGTATTATTCATCATTCAAGAAAATAACGACATCAGCAATGACATTCCATAAAAGGTAGAAAACTCGTTTGATTTGTTTTTGTCAACTTACAGTTCGAGCAAAGTTAACTCCTTGAAGTTAACTCACGGGGAAATATCATATTTTCATGTTTGGTTCAACTTTAAATTTGCGGGGAAGTTACAAGTTTTTAAATAATAAAAAATATGAATTGACATAAATATTCTTCAACAAAAGAGATGGATGTGTGAAATAAAAGGTAATCGATGAGGGGTAATTGTGTCTACGAACTCTTGGGAGATAACTCCCCTATGGAGGGTGATGAAGATATCTCTCACTCTTGTGCGTAAATTAAGTTAAGAGATAACTTGCAAAGAAGTTGAACAACCGAACAAGATTAATTCCAACTCCCTCCAAGTTATCTCCTGAAAGTTAACTCCACCCCTAACCAAACGAGGCGATTTTAAAGAAATTAAAGCACTACTTTAAAGACGTCAATTGGGGAAAGAGACATGGGGCACAAGATTGGAGAGAATAACAACTCCAAACAAGAGGACAAATCCTCAAACAAGAGGGTGGACAAAAAACCTCTCAATGGTAATCATACATATATTTTCCCTAGGAAAACCTATACATACCAAAGAGACAAAACACGGGTCCCATGAGTCATGAAATTATATTTTTCACAAGTTCATTAAAACAAATCACATGTCATCGCCTTTCAAACTATATTGGTCCATGTTCATCTTTGGGTCACGAATATCCATGACCCTCCACACATGCCATTTATCACATTTAAAGACACTTTGAGTCTTTTCACCTTCTATATTCTTTTTCCCTTACAAAAAGGGAAAGGAAAGCTTCTAAACACACCGACTTTGGACACCCAATAAGGCACATCGATCTAGATATGTTCAGTAGTGCGCTGCTCGATACACTTTGAATATGTATATTGAGGTATATATATCGAACGATGCACCTAGCTAATAGGATGCCCTGAGGAGTCTCTCGGTCATTTTTCAAAGGAATGTGTTTTAATTTGTATATAACCCAAAAAAGATGACGTACACACACAATTGTTGGCGTCGTCTCTAGATTTTCATATGGATGGGTGTGTTTACACATGCATCTCAATGAGTATTAAAACGACACCAACATAGTGGGTAGTTCCTCAATGTCTTTTTTGAGTTACATTATTAGTATGTCCTTATGAAAAAAGTGTTAATAAATTAATTGTATTTTATTTTATTGACTTCACTGAGAGTCGAACTCACAACCTCCCTTATTATTATTATTATTATTATTATTATTATTATTATTATTATTATTATTATTATTATTATTATTATTATTATTATTATTATTATTATTGACGTGCTTCAGAAACTGTCGTCGGGTAGAACATATTTAGTACATCTTGATATTGTAGTCGAAGACCACCAATGTACCGTGTTACCAATTGTTCTTCAGACTCCATCGCATCACTACGCGACATCAATTGATAGAACTCTGATGTGTACTCCGTAATAGACCACGACCCTTGACGTATTTGTTGGAATCTTTGTTGTAGTACTCGGACATAATTGAAGGGCAAGAAAGCTTCACGCATCTTCCGCTTCAATTTCTCCCAAGACATGATTTTACCTTTTCCAAGTCTTTGTCTGGTGTGCTTCAACTGATAGTACCATGCTGAAGCTCGACCACGAAAATGGGTGACCACCAATGAAATTTCGTACTCCTCAGGAACCTTCTTGTAATCAAGCACCAACTCTACGGCATTAAGCCAATCAAGAAACTCTTCCGTTGGGAGTTCTCCATGAAACTCTAGGATGTCAACTTTCAACCCAGTTTCCCACCTTCTACCGTCTCCCGGATGCTCTCGGCGATCTCCAAACCTACGTTGTTGATCACGATATCGCGGACCGCGTGCAAAAAGGTTTTCTTCCTCATCTGACTCAACATCCTCGGTAGGCACTTCGTCCTCAAACAATTGTTGACGGCATTGACGAGGTTGTTGTGGTTGCCTTTGCTGCGACAATTGTTGCACTTGATTTTGATGCAACTGTTGTACTTGAAGTGTTAAATTTTCAACTAAAGTCATTAGTTGATCCATCTTTCGATCGGCATGTGTTGTATGATCTCTTGGATGAACCTCATCTACATGATCTTCATGTCGAGCTTGTCTTTTCAGCGGCATTGCGGAAGACTATAGGACCTTGAGGCTCTGATATCAACTGATGTAGACACTAAAGAGAATTCTAACAAAAAAAAACAAAAAAACTTTTCTAAATAAAGAATAAAACTCCTTGTTTTATTAATGAAAGAAACTATTCAATATCAATAATCACCAACTATGACTAAACTTAGGCACAAACTAGAACTCCAACTATGCAACTCTTAATCAAAATACAAATGAACATACTAAATTAATTTCTAACTTGTAATCATAATATAACTTGATCACAATTTAACTATGACTTCAACTTATCTAATAATACTAGATAATTACTAAATCCTAATCTAACACCAACTCTGATTTGCATCAGACATAAAGTTTTTTTTTTGAAGAGAAATTTCATTAATCATTCATGGCTCAATACAGAACCAGGATCAGACATAGAATAAAATACAATGATTCGCTAATCCTATTTGTTCAAACAAACTTCCATTAATTTGGCTGTAAATGTGAAATTGAAATAGTTTGACAATTAGTGACTGCTCTCTACAGAGTTGAAACTCATGACAATACACAAAACTATTAAAATCACAAAACAAATAACAAAACTTCTCAACAAGAAAAAGAAAACTTAAAACTTTCCAACAAGGAGAAGACAAATCATGGACTTCCAACTAGGAAAGAAAACTAACTATAAAATAAAACTAAAAACAAGATCAATCAAGCGCCATATAAATCCACGCAATATTGTTAATGAAGATACACCGCAATAAGGATGAACCAATCTCCACGTTATTGTATGAACAAAATGCAAAAAAGATTTGATTGGAACCACAACCGATCAAAGAGGAGGATCGACAGTGGTTCAAGAACAAAAATCACAAAAGTGAATCGAGAAGAAGAATTTTAGGGTTTTCGAGAAAAAAGAGAGGCAACTCTCAGTTCAATTTGTTGTTCATATTATAACATTATTAGACATAAAGTTTATTCTATATAACTTCGGATAAGACCCAAAATTGTATATTTTATAACAATGTTAATTAATGTAGGCCTATATTTTGATCCACACGTCCCAACCAAAAAAAAAAAATAATAATCTGATAATGAAATTCGAAGAGTTGTTAAATTCGTTGTTGGTCAAATCACTAAGAAAGTTATGCAATAATAATTAAAGGGAATTCTCCTTCAATCGGTGTTTTAAATTTTTAATTAACTTGTATACACAAAACGCAAAAAAGCTAATTTATCTAAATAAAGCTTCTTCTTTTTTTCAGTCATAAAGATTTCAAACTACAGAGAGATTTGACTTTGGCATGCTGTGAGAATAAACTATATATATGCTTTCAGTTTTCACATTAAATGAATCAAAATAAGTTGAAGATCAAATACAGCTCATATGAAATGTGCAACATGCCTATAATTAAGCAGGGATATATGACATCAAATGCTTTGAATCTTTCCTAGGTTATTACTAAACCAAGCAAGCTTTTTATAATGACTGTGCTTTCTTCAATCTTGTTTCTAAAGAAACTCTATTTAGTATTTATTTATACAACCGCCAACTAGTTGATAGCTCAATTGGCAAGGCACCACCAAAGCAGGAAGGATTTTCAACAAGAGTTGGCTCCAAAAATACAAGGTCACATACATCGTCTTATGTCATCCAGATAAATGTCGAGTGGCAACTATAAATCGTTTCCTCATTTTTTCTCAAAAAGAAAAAAAAAAAAAAAACTATGAATTGTTTTTTTTTTCTCAAAAAATGTATTTTTTTTTCTCGAGAAGAACTATAAATTCTAGTAACTAATGCCTGTTAAATATGAAAATGCTAATTTGACATTCGTCAACCGCATTCACGAAAATATTTTTGATGTGATGATAGACACATTATTTGCCAAAAAGTAAGATTTTGGAGGTTGTCGATTTGACTGCCGTTAAAGTCAAACAAAGAAAAACCCCAAAATAATTAAATTCATTCCAAGCTAACTTTATGAATGGAGCCGCTATTGTTGGAAGAAAGAGGTCATCTTTCTTCAGAATGAGAACGACCTTGCTCGATCCAGTCTGAATTAGTTGTACCTAAGAGCATCTCCAATGGGAATGTGGATTGGAAGTCAATATGTACCACCTAGAACTAAATAGACATTGGAGTAAAAAAAAACCTCTCCAATGGAATGTGCATTTTGAATGTCAAGATGACGTGGATAGACATTGTCTATTTTGAATGTCACTTCTTGACATTCAAATTGACATACATGTAGGATAATAAGATTTTTTTTAAAATATTTAATTATTTCATTTATACTTTTATTTTCACATTTTAATTAATAAAATTACAAAAAGAAATGGCACATCATCAATTGAGCCATAAATTCACATCTATCATTGGAGACATATTTTGAAGTTCAATGTCAATTTGAGCCACATGGGATAGACATCCTCTTCACATTGAGAATTCACGCCCACAATCTATATTTACCATTGGAGATGCTCTAATAATAAGACAAACAAAAAAAAAAAAAAAAGAAGAAAGAAATCCTAGATGGCCCAACATTCATCATCGAGCTTACGCATCTTGAGGCATACAACAAAGTGTATGAGAAGGGTGTCATTTGAGAATGATAACGAACAAAGTTACACATCAATATACATTGTCCTGCCTGAGCCGTCCACTTGGCCTCAACTCTAATATTATACATCAGAATATGTGTGTATACGTAATGCATGAAAGACTCAAATGCACAATGTGACTTTCCGTGAGACTATTTCCTTATTGTCATTGAAGGCCGCTATGGGCACCCCACCAATTAATGAAGGCACACCACTGTTGAAGGCACCAAGTTGTTTACCAAAGGCACCCAAAAATTTTGAATGAAATCTCAAAATTGCCCCCAAGTGCACCCCACCACCAAATTCAAGAAGGGTTTGAGCATCTCCTCTGTCAATTTGAGCATCTCCTATGTTTGTCGTTGGGGTTTTCTTCCATATTCAGAGAGCTCGAGTTGTTTGCATTAGGTACGTTGTAGGGCTCCTGGCTTAGGGTTCCAATCTCACAGGAGAAGTTTTTTCGGCAGCTTATAGGTATGTTTGAACTCGATTTTGATAGATTATAGTTCGATTTTTGTTTGTTTTGTGTGGTTCGTATGCTAGGTTAGGCAAATTTGCAAACCCGTTTTTCTCGGCCACACAGGGCAGAGAAGATGCTAACAATCTCGGCTAACCATGGCCGAGATTTAAGTTTAAGGTTAGTTGCACTTAAAGTATCGGTTACATAGTAACGAGAGAAATATAGTTGTCTCGGTTAACCATAACCGAGATTATGCTTGGCAAATTTGCGAACCCGTTTTTCTCGGCCACATAGGTTAGAGAAGATTCTAACAATCTCGACCATTGTTAGCCGAGATTTAAGTTTAAGGTTAGTTGTGCTTAAACTCTCGATTACATAGTAACAGAGACACATTGTTGCATCGGTTATCCATAACCGAGATTATGCTTATGTATTATTGTTTTAGGTAGCGTAACACTGCAATTGCTCTCGGTCACCACATCACGAGAGTAATTCAGAGTGTATAGTTGATTTCCTTTCGGTGATGTACAACCGAGAATGAATAAATTTTCTCGGTTGTCCATTACCGAGACTAATTGTTTTATCTCGGGCACGCGTCACCGAAATTCTAATTGTTTTCTCAAACCTGCTTGACCGAGACTATAGAAATGGAAGATTTTGTTCTTATTTTTTTGAATTGTACTTCTGTTTCTGCTCCAGGCACTTACATGTTGTAGTCTTATCGGGTATGGCTCGTTCGAAAACCCCGGTGACTAGGGAGGAGGTTGGTGTTTAGGTGTCGAGGGGTAACCGTGGGGCGAGGCGGCCGAGACCCCGATCGCATCTTATCGGAAAGAGAAAGAGAAGGTAGATGTGAAGGGAAAGGGAAAGATTGCTGGGAATCGTGCAAAGAATGTTCAATTGCACGATGAGGGTTCCAACATTGACACGCGTCGACAAAAAGATCTTGTAGTTGCCCGAGGCGAAGATGAGGCTCATGCATCAAAGTCTAGTAGTAGTGACTCATCAGCATCGCAAACACCACTAGTACCGATCGTAATGTGGGTGGGAGTACTAGTGATGGAGGTGGCCATAATGAAGGAGATTCACAAGGTCATTTGGAAATGTGTGCTCCTTTCCCCGGTGGTCCTTCAGATGGATCATTGCTGAAGAGCTTTAAAGATCATGTCGCATTAGCTATTTGGTGTAATGACGTATATAAAGTTTCATTGAATGGAGTACTAAAAAACTTATGGTTTCCATATAGCTGATGAAATGTTTTTTGTTGTTGTAGGATCGCCTGATACTCAAGTGTATCAATCACGGTGCTCAGATCCAAGAATGGGACTTACAGTCGTGCCACCCTTACACCGAGGGCCTTCAGAGGATCATCCAGCGGTCTGGGTTGAACACGCTGATAGACTGCTTCATACCGCAAGGCTAACAAGGAGGTTATATATGCCTTTGTGGAGCGGTGGCAGCCGGAGACGAACACATTTCACTTACCATTCGGTGAAATGTTGATCTCATTGGAGGATGTGAGCATTCTCCTGAAGATTCATGTGACGGGCAAAGTGGTTGCAATTGAGAACTTTGCGAGGTACACCGAGGAATCTCGCTCGGATGCGATTAAGCCGGTGTCCAAACTACTTGGGGTTAGCATTGGAGATGCTGAGGATGAAGTGAACATCAGCAAGGGGCTCACAGTGCAAAAATGTTGGTTGAAGAGTCGATGGTGCCCCAAAGCTGGTTCGAGGAACACAACTTATCCCCCTGTAGAATGCATAGCCGGGGCGTACTTGTTGTACCTACTTTCTTGCACCCTTTTTGCGGATAAGAGTGGATCTCGGGTATCTATTGCGTTGTTGAAGCTTCTAGAAGATTTGGATGACGTGGGAAAGTATGCATGGGGTGCAAATGCATTAGCCTACTTGTACCGACACTGGGGTGCCACCACCGTAATACAAGAATCTCGATTGTCTTGCTACCTCACATTACTTGAGGTATATTTTTAAATCAACTTACATTTTTTTCTGAATAATTAGAATTACGTTTTGCATTTTCCCACTAACTAACGTTGTATGTATTTGCAGGGATGGGTGTACGATCATTTCAAACTCGGGCTCGCCACACCCAATGCAAAATACATGGACTACGTGCAACCTCGTGTCTGTAGATGGATTCAAAAGCACGAGACCGTGATGAATATTGACAAGGTTGGGTCCATTAGGAGAACGTTGGACAGGTTGCGGCCAAGCGAGGTGAGTTACTTAGCCAATCTTGTTGGTAAATGTTAAATTTAGTTTATGGTTACTAATTATGGTTGTCTATGTTTGATTATGTCACTATGTTAATTACATGGATAATGGAGTTGTGCACGCGATGACCTTCTATAGTGGCACATTGAAGTACATGGATGTGGTGGAGCCCTACCATCCGGAGAGGATTCTGAGACAGTTTGGCCACGTACAATCTATACCAGATCCTCCGTACCGCCCATTGGAAGCACATCGAGGCCCATCTGCACTCAAATACTTTGTCAAGTATGGGTTCCAACAAGACAATTGGGAACGTTGGCGTAACCATTTGTTGGCCCCCGAAGTTCGCGGTGACATGGCACAGTTCGAGTTTTTGGCTATACCGAACTATCTACCTTGGTTCCTTAAAGTGTCTCACCTAGTGATCGCCAACCCGAACTATGAAGATGAAGACATGGTTGCCACAACCATCGCTAACAATGAGCTATTGGAGGTATTGAATGAGTTATAAGTATTATGTGGAAGTGTTTGACATTTCTTGAAACCCGTAATTTTTTACATTAACATATTTCTTTTTGTTTTCATCAGCGTAATAGGCGTACATTGGACGCGGCATTACGATGGATGGAATCCCCGCCGGAGTTGTGTACGTTAGAGTCTGCGAGGAAAATGACGAGTGACGTCGTCAATTTCCTTTCAGGGAGGAGTTTTGGTCCTACCACCACCACTACCACTACCACCGCCGCAACCGACACCACCGCCGCCGCCACCGACACATCGGCCCCTACCCAAGCAGGCCCTAGGCAGTCCCAACACGATAACACTTCTACACATTCCACTCCGGCTAATGCTCCACCGCCAATGGTCGATGCTCGCCCCCAAAGAGAATGCATGACAAGGAATACTGGAGAAAGAATTTGAAGAAGCCAAAGCAATGAGGGAACTTGTATAATGTTGGATTATGGAACTTTTACTGTTTTAGTTTTTGTTGGATTATGGAACTTTTATTGTTTTAGTTTTTGTTGGATTAAGGAACTTGTAAAATGTTGTTTGAATGTTGGACTTGTTTGAATGTTGAATGGCGGATTATGGAACTTGTACTGTTTTACATTATTTGACTATTGTCTATGTTTTGGTGCTATTGTTAGTATTGAGATTTGTTTTTAACAATTCTTATTTACATACATGTTCATTTTGTGATCAAGAAAAGAGTCTCGTTCTTCAGGGACGAGACCGGAATGAAATTATCAGTGCCATACAACCGAAACGTTCCAAAACTCTCGGGTATGTACCTCCGAGAGCTTCGTATGAGCCTCGTTGACTACTAACCGAGAGTTATGTAGACAATGAAATTTGGTAATGTCTCGGTTAGATGCGAACGAAAATATCTATCACAGATCGGTTAGTTGGTAACGAAAATAATGCCATAATATCGGTTCTAGCATACCGTGAGGTGACCTAATTGCATGAATTATTATATTCTCGGTATGTAGTAACCGAAACCATGGTTAGATTCTCGGCTGTATCATGCCGTAACCTAGTAGTCTCAGTAAGGTATCGACCATAACCCACCGTAACTACGCTAATAAACTCGATAGTGTATCAGTTATGCATGAATGAAACTAAATGTTTAGTTTCGGTTTGGAGGAACCGAGAATTGTCCAGTTGGGTCGTGCACGGGTTAACGAGTCGTATCTGTAAACCAACAGATTACATAGCGAAACACTTCTCTCGGGAGTGTCATACCGAGAAGGTTGGATAATTTCCGGTTATTGAATGCGAAACGTATGCATGAGTCACGGACCGGCTTGGCCGAGAGATAATTTTTGCACAATTACAAACCATAACATATCAATATTAGCTAACCGAGAAGCATACACTTAAAAACTTTATAACAAGTAACTTTGATACATATTTATTGAATACAAAGATTCTAGGCACATTGAAGTCTACACATCACAACTTTAAACGTTAAACACGATTATTTATAACTAAGGCGAAGCTAAATCTACTACGGAAAGCGTGCCTTCTTGAGAAGTTATAACTGGTACGATTTTTCGAATTACAAATCCATCACGCCAACCTTTAGCGCACTCCTCAGCATACCTTTCCCACGATTGATATAATGATGGCAGCGGTGCATTCACAATCAACTTCACCTGTCAAATACAAAGTAGAACAATAATCTATTATCATATGATCAGAAGATGAAAAAACACAATTCACAAAAATTGTACAAACTTACCCTAACTCAATGGATATTCCTATCATTAATCATGGCAATGATAATTCGACTATGTAACGATGACGGTGAGACATTACGTAGAGGAAGAAATGTCGAGCAACTACCATGCGAGAGGTTTACTAGAATGACATTAAAGGTCGTTGATATTAACATGCCCATGTCTGGAAGTGTCAACCATTCGTCAAAAGAGGCACAAACATGATTATCCGGACAATGCACAACAATTTTGACCTTCTCGTAACTCGTTCTAAGCACTTCCCGCCAAAGGTTTTCATACCCGATTATCTCATCAAACATCCTTCTACGTACTATCTTTCAACCATCGACATCGGGAAGTCCAAGCCCGGAGGCAACACACCGATATCCACAATTACCATCGCCTATCACATCAATAATGCTCTCAACATATGGCAACCAATCCGGTTCTATGCAATGAGAATAACCAATCTTAGATACACTTTGGGTCTGCCGACATGTACGACGTATTTTAGGCCTTACTTTATTTTTCTTCTTTCTCGAACTAGAAGCCTCTTCTGTCAATAATACGTACTCAAATCCGCTAGGCAATCTTGTCGTCGAAGTATCGTCTTCATCGTGTTTCCTCTTTGATCCTATCTTCTTTCCTCTATTCAACAAACTTCCAATTGAAGACCTCGGTGTCTTTCCCTTTGTCTTTATTTTTGTAAGTGAGACAACTCCCGGTGTAAATGAAGGACGACTAATCTCCCTAAGCTGCTGAATAATCCTGATGCGATCGTCCTCGTCAGTGCAAGCATGAAACTTTTGCAACACTCTTTCAATCTCATCGTTCACATTGTACTCAGAGCGATCCACATGATTCTCTGGTATCATACTCAACTTTCGCCAGTACACATGAATGTCCTCGAGAGGGATGGGTGAACCAGCAAATTTATGAAAGTTTTGCTTGTGTGCACAAAGAAGACCATGCGTGGTACGTATCTGACGCTCGTCGAACGCGTCAATAATATTTAAAAAATACCTAAACCAACTATTTTGTAGAATAGTGGCAAATAGTCGATCCCACAGGGACTGGTAATCTTTCTAAGGTCAAAAATAACAAAAAGGAAAATCGAGGTTTAAGAGAGAATTAATGAATTAATTAACTAATCACAAAATAACTAAAGCAATGGAAATAAATTTGAAAACAATTAATAAAAACACCTAGGTCAAGACATACAAGTTTGGTTCGAAAAAAAATTGGATTCGGTCGTCGATTTATGTAAAATATGCTAATCAAAAATATCTTAGTGTAGCTATAGACCCGCTAACGTACGCGGTTCCTCGCGCTTCCTAATCTCGATAGCCAAGGTACGACAGTGACTATTTCCCTAGTCAAACGTATAACCCTATACTCAAGCGCATTGGGTTTAACACGCTGACCGCAATGAGCTTCGTGAAGGCACTACACCTAGACAACCGGATCACTCGTGTGTCCAATTTAGCCTAGATTTCTAAGGTATTCAACCGGTCCCAAAATGGTCTAATCAATCGGTATGGTCGAATGCCACTAGTGTGGTCTTATTGCACAAGTATGGGTGCGTACGACCTACTGGCACGTAAATCAAGATTTAAACCAGTGTTTAACCTTGATTATTAAAACAATATCAAAGAAAATAAAATAATAATGAAAATATTGAAATTAAAATATGTAAATCTCACAAATCCATTGATACGCACAGTCGAACCTCCCTCGCAGTCTTGCCTAGGCTAGAGGTTTTAGCCTCGCATAGTTGAAGAACACAAAAGAAAAGAAAAAATAAAGAATGGGGGAGAGATGTCGGCCAAGAGAGGCCGAGCCGAGCCGAGTCGCCGTCCAGAAGAAGAAGAAAAATATATACCCTTCTGCCCCCTGTTCAACGAAACCCAAAATTGGGTTTTATTTGTGACACGTACGCCGATGACGATTTGGTGCTGGTTGGAGCTTGTTGCAAGTCAAGGACACGTGGCAGACACGGATTGGGCGATCAAACTAGCAGTGTGAAGTGGCGCGTTATGATTGGATGAGACAACCGCTGCGATGCATACTGGTGAGGGAAGACGCCACGTGTCGCGTCCGGATTGGCCGAACCACTTCTTGGTGACGCGTCTCGTCCAATGGGAGCCCGCCACGTGGACACGAAACGCGGAGAGAAAGTCGCGCGACTAGCGCGAATTACGGGAGTCTGTGGCTGGAACGCATCCCGAGGCCGATCGATAGGCCGCTCGAAACGCGAAGAAGAAAAGCGCAGTGTGTGACGTGGTCTATCCCGGCCGACGTGACGATTTCCCATTGGTGGCGCCGGCTTTGTGTGTATCGTGGACTAATAGGCGCCCGACACTGGCGGTGGTGTGACGCAAGTGAATCGACGTGGCATCTTCTTATTGGTCAAACATACTTACTGCTATTCGACCCACCGCGCAACGCGTATTTCGAGGCAAATTGTCTGGCATCCGATCACTGCAAGTAAATACTCCGTTTTGAGTATTTTTCCGCCACGAATTCAACTGCGCACTCCGTTAACCCTGAAAATAATAAATAAACGTAATTAGGCTAGTATTTTGGAGACTTGACAATAAAAATATATAAATAACCTATATATAATATTACATAATTAACGACTCAACACGTATCTCACAACCACAACGAGTAGAGTCATGTCCAACATCATCTCCACGTTCCAATTCATCTCTAATTAACTTAAGCGCCCTTTGAGAGACATAACCACGCAATCGACGATAAAACTCATCAAAATATTCATGTTGCACCACATTCAAACTGAGCTCAAATGATGCCTTGATGTTGTTATGTTGGATCCTAAGAAGACCATCAACCACTCTCCACAAAGTCTCAAAATTTGTCCGATCAAGCCAAAATGTAGCTTCGAGTGGAATGCGTGACTCAACCCTCTGTGTCGTTGTTTTCCCAAAGTGCATAATTCGATCTGTCCATGCCGGTACAAATTTCTCCTTTTAGATCTTCACCCATGTGTTATCCAAGTAATCAGTAAGTGTAACGACCCATTTTATTAAATTTGCAGACATGGACGTCAGGTCAGATCTACGTGGACGCCGCGGTAGACTAGGACACACGAGGACTTAGGTATGCTAGTTATTGTGTGTTGGATGCTTATTTGCGGTGAAATTTATTGAAATACATCGCATGTGTGTATGTTGCATAAAAATACGTGTGAGATTGTGTGAACTGTATTCGCCTCGATATGCGTGTCGACGCGGCTACTGGGAAGTAGACGAGACCGAATATTAGGTCGGGGAAACTAAAACACACAAATTATATAAAAATTGGTCAAGTAACTAATATGGAATGGGTATTAGGCGGCTAGTGACGCGGCGGTACGCGTATATCGCGGTTCGGACACGAAACCAGGCGTCGAAATGCCCGAAAACACAAAGTGTGTCCCAGCGGTGTCACACTTTGGAGTCAAGCAACCAAAGTCAACATCACTTATCCTTATCTATACACTCCATCACCTTTTCTCTCACCTCTCACACACACACACACAGAGACCGTGATCGGGAGGCCGAGAGGAAGAAGAAGGAACGCGAGAGAGGAGGAGAAGAAGAAGCCGGGAAGGAGAGAAGAGAAAGTGGAGACGTCACGATCGAGGTGAGTCCTCGTTGTTATTGTGGGTTTCGGTTTGGCCGTGGTGGCGAGACAGAGGTTCGGCCATGGAGGCCGAACCGGGTCGCAGTGGTGATGGCAGGGGTGTCTCCCCTGCCATCGAGTCTACCGGGGTTGGGGTGGAGAGCAACCCCAACCCAAACCATGGAAAAAAAAATTCTGATCGAACCAGCGAACTGGTTCGATCAGATGGGGAAGATGGTGCACACGCGCGTGTCGGGCCCAGAACGGGCCAGGCTCGGCCCATGGGCTGAGCCTGGACCGGTTCTTGCCCAGGGTCGGGTCCGACCCAAACAAAATTTGTTTTTTTTTTTTTTTAAAAGAAAAAGAGAAAAAAAAAAGAAAAATGAAAGAAAAACTTGGAAAAATTCTATAAAATTGGGAAAATTCCGAAAAAAAATATATTTCGATAAAATAAATAGAAATTGATAAAGTTCGATGAAAAGAGAATATGTGGGAATGTCGGACGCGGCTTTTTGCGGGGTTTTGCCTCGAAAAGCGCGAAATGGGCAATTTGGCCTAAAATTTTTTAGAATATTAAATTATTGATAAATGGACATAGGTGGACACAGGTGATCAATTGGCGACCAAGGACCCAGTGGACTTGGACTCGGGGATTGATTACGGGGTATTTGAGTGCATTGTGAGGTTTGTAAAACCCAATGGAAAAACTCTTGAGTATTTATTTTGCTTTGTAATTCCATTCAATTCTACTATTTTCTTGTGGTAGTTCCTATATCTTTATCTTGTCGTTGTTTGCATGGTTGGTTGAGTTACTTTCGCCGATTTTTCGTTGTGTGTTTATGCATTCTAGACCATAGCATGTGTATCAGGAGTTCTCGGTGGATAACGACCCGAGCTAATGAACTGCTACATGTGTCGGTGGCGTCGTAGGTCTACGCCGCCACCGAGATGGATCGTGTGATAGCTAGTTGGGTGCGCCCACTAATGGGATCCTGGAAGGAAATCCCGAAGTATGGTTTAGTCTGACTGGAACAAACACACACATTTGCACTTTATTGTTATTTATGCATGCGATGTCCTACTTACAGTTGTCTGTTTACATTCCGCATGTTTATTTAACAATATTTATTGAATTCCATTTGCTTATTTGAATGCTCAGAGGGGTTCCTTAGGATTTTACTGACTGGACTCGTCATCCATTTTCTTCTGTGATGATTGAGTGCATATCCGAGTACAAGTAAAGGCAAGAGAATCTTAAGCGACTACCTCTGATTGCCTAACATCACAGACTACTTGCACGTGTGTTTTGTTTTGATATTTTGATTCTTTTGGGAACTGGGGAATATCATGATATTGTACATAGATACCTCATAGGGTACAGTCGTTTACTTCTATATAGAATACTTTTCAGGGTTTTTCCACAATAGGATTTGTTAAATTGATTAATATTTCTTGCATTTAAGTACAACTTCCGCTGCATGTCATTTATACGATGTACATACAAGTGGATGCGAATTTCGAGACAGGAAAAGGACGGGCAGGTGTCGTACACGTGTAGTAGGGCCGGCTGGCAAGGAGTACACGGAGTCACGTCACCCCGGGGCGGCGAAGGCCGCCACAGTAAGACCCTTCACATGACCGAACTCACAACGTAAGTCATTCATCCTAAGTTCTAATAAGGCATCCGACTTAGCATACAACACACTCGTCCACCTATCCATGAAACGAGCGAAGCCTTCGTTATCCCTAAACATCTTCTTAGTCTTGGCCAATACTACTTTGTTGATGTGCCAAGAGCAAAGAAGGCGAGACGATGATGGAAATACTTCTTCGATGGCACTAATAAGGCCTAACTCCCAATCCGTAACAAACACGTCAGGTTTAGGCCACCCATCCAATATGGATCTCAAGTTCTCAAGTGCCCAAACATAATTTGCATAAGTCTCCGATGATATGAAAGCAAACCCGACTGAGAACGTCAAATGCGTTGAAGTGATGCCAACAATCTCCAATAACGACATTCGATACCTATTTGTTTTGTAAGTGCAATCCATCAAAAGAACCGATGAGAAACACCGTAGCAACTTGATTGAATCAGGATGTGACCAAAATAAGTCAGTGACGATATTTGTATCGGGATGCTTCCTATGCCACGACATCCACTTATTCTTTTCCAATATGTGCAATAGTTGTTGCATTTGAGTCCTCCCACCCGCATCCTCAATTCGGAATTTTTGTCGTGCATTATATATTGTCCGCATTGTCGATACGTTTTTAACATCTTTTTGCTTCAACGTATTGAGGATATCTCTTGGCTTCATATTACCCTTAGTCATCTGCACCACAACCACCTGCTCACCCTTATCCAATCTTCCTGCAAATGAGTGGCCGTCCAAGTTTTTGGCGGGTCGTGATTGTGCCTCCCACGAGATGACGGTGACATACCACAAAGAATCAACATTTTCCTGATGTTAATAAGGAAATGACATCCACATTTCTTTGTACCAGTTTGAGTCCTCCCCGTTTCCTCTTCTTCTTCAGTTCTTGGTGTCAAAGCAAGTTTTGCCACTTTAGCTTTCCCTACTCTTTGTGACTTTCCCCTATATGTACCGGACTTCTCACATGCAAGTTTGACCCTTCCCCTGCGCTTAATCCCTCCGGCATCAGAGTGCTTCGTTACTAACACAAACTTGTTCTCACGACCAATCATTTGAAGCCATGAAATAGCCGATTCTCTAGATGAGAATGACCTACAAGGAGTAAACGCATCCTTGTAGTCTGGAAATAAAGTTGAAATCGACATTACCTGCAATACATACATTGTAACATTACGACTCAACCAAAATGCACAGCAAATTCACCAAAAAACCCAAAAAACCAAATTTTCGGTAGTACATGTCTTCAACTCGAAACCAATTTTCGTTCAATGGGAACCGAGAGTTACTGAATAGTCTCGGTCGTTTTATACCGAGACTATACAATTTGTCTCTGTCACAGCATGACCGTGACTTATAGATAAGTCTCGGCGGCTTTTGACCGAGACTTATCTATAAGTCTCGGTACTGCGAGGCTGAAACAATCACGCCCGTGCAACTTCGACTGAAAACATGAAAAATCAAAAAAAAAAACACAATAAATTTCAACAAGTACATCTTCTTGTACCTCCTTTTGCACAATTGCAGTACATTCGTCCATTTTAAGCTGGAAATAAGTTCAGAATGGTCGAATTTACCAAACCATTCGTTGACAAACCAAATCATCAATTTCATTGTTTTGAACAAAAAAAACAGTTCATTCAAATCTTCATATGGTTGTAAAACAGTGTTACCTCGCTATCGGATGATGTGAAAAATGCAAGAATCGATACACGCCCGACAAACAAATACGTGGCTTTAGGTTAGAGATGAGAGACCAATGTAGTGAGGTGCCCCAAAATTTGTTTGAAAATGGGATTGGAGAGAGTTTATATGAAGGGGCAATATAGTCATTTACATCAAAGTATAATTTAGAGGGGAGAATGACAAAAAAATGGGTGCCTTCATTAATTGGTGGGGTGCCCATAGCGGTGCTCTTGTCATTCTAGCACTCTTTTTTTTTTTTTTTTTTTTTTTTTTTCTTTTTAAATAAAAAAACCTTAAGTTGCTGCAGCAGACAACGTTTCTTTACACACAACGCGTCATCTGATGCTGTCGACAATAACACTTTTTACAACGATTTCTCACCTCTTTTCCAAGACTCTCTCTCTCTAACTTTCTCTCTCTTAAGACATTTGAGCTTTCCCAAACTTCCTCCTAAATCGCAGAATTCAAGCTCTCCGATTCTCGACATTTCAAGATTTGCTCAGGATTTCTGAGTTTTCAGTTGCCAAGTGATCAGTTAGGGTTTTGGATTTCTCCAACTCGCTCGGATGGAAGCGAAGGCGGCGCCGCCACGGTACTCTCTGCTGAAGCAGTCGTCGCTGGCGCCTGAACGGGAGGACGAATCCGGAGCTGACGACGACCTTGGGGCTTCGGAGGTCGGAGACTTCGATCCGCCGCTGCGAATGATGTACCTTGTCAACGAAGGCGATGTGGAGGGGATTAATGAGTTGTTGGATGAAGGAGCGAATGTGAATTTCAAGGACATTGATCGTCGGACGGCTCTCCACATTGCGGCTTGTCAGGGACGGACGGATGTCGTGGATTTGTTGATCCGGCGCGGCGCCGAGATCGATCCTAAGGATCGGTGGGGGAGCACGGTATGATTGATTTGGTTTTGGAGTCTTTTGTTGAATTTCATCTTTGATTGATATGTGCTGAACGTAATCGATGTTTTACTAGCTAAGCTAATTCGCCAGAAATGGCGTTTTGGTGGAGAAATTTGACTGTTGTGAAAAGGAAGCATCTTGTGTTCCGCCTGCTGATCAAACTCTTCCATTTCGCTCGATTTAGTGCAATTGATGGCGCGATTTCCAAATCATTTAAGCCCCTCCCAATCAATGTGTCACAAGTAAACAAGTTGGCTTTGGTTTAAGCCTACCTCGTAGAATTTCTTCAGTTTCTATTGAGTCGAGTTTTTTAGTTACGCCTTACATTGTAGTAAAATTGTAAACTACGATGCTTATAGAAGTTAAATTATTCTAAGGAGCTATCATAATGTGATAGAGCATGGTATAGACGGAGAAATTTTATTTTGAGGCATTATGTATAAATTGGGCTTTTTTTGAGGAAATCTTATTTCGAGGAACAAAATCTTGATCTACCGTATAACAAAGGAAGAAGAGTATGAAAGTTCAGAAAAAGATTCTCTGGGAGTAATTTAGGCCTATTGATATTCAAAAGCTTACGTATATGAATTTTCAGTAATGTTATTTGAAGGCCTATCTGTGCAATTCCTATATAGGATTCTAGAACCAGAAAAATTGCGTACGTTATTGCTATAAAACATTCTTTTTCTGCATCGTATCTGTTAGTGGGAATTCATCGTTTTTTAATTATTAACACTTTACTGACTGATACCGTGTTTTTTGATTGGCTACATCATTATATCATTATACACAGGCCTAAAGTTTTTATTTGCATTTCACTTATGATGTAATGATGTCTTGAATTAGTGACTATTCATAGCATTTAGATATAGATTGCCTATCTATAATGTAGCTTGTCCCAGCTGCATTTGTAGAAGAGTTGGAGTCAATTCTTCTTTCCGTGTTAAGAATCTTGTAAATAAGTTGATAACATATCAAATATCTAGTTCTGTTAAGGCCAAGTCTGTTGATTTCCTTACTAGAATTTGGATCTTGTGAATGGCAGGATACCTGTCACCACCTTCTATTTTATTTTTGGGATGATGGCTTGCAATCATGCATGAGAGTCATATTTAAGGACATCTGTAATATATATATAGATGTATAGATTTAAATGCATAACCATGAATGCTTTATGCTACAATGAACTGATGAAACAACTTTACCCATTTCAAATAACGCATTCCTTTTGTGAAATATAAAATTTCTTCTTTTTTTTGGGATTGAAGTTGTTCAATGCCAATAAGATAGTGAAATTGGCTTATATGGCCTGTTTGGGCCTAAAAAAAATTGGCTTTAAGTCCGGACATGGCAGCTCAAGTGTCTTTTCACATTGGTTTGCTCGTGGCTTTCTTCTGCCTGCTGACAGCATCATCATATGTATAAAATAAGAAATGTGGGATTGAACTTGATGACAATCATCTGAGGTTATAGCATTTCCAAAGTTCTCTATACCATGCTTCCCTTGGTTTACATGCTCTTATTGTAGTTGTGTGGTATGATAGCCTTTGTCTTGTGCATGCCCTTTGCTCGTATCTTTGATGGAATGTAGTTTTCACAGCTGATATCCTTAAGAATCACTCTGTTATTTAAACTTCATATTTTGTGAATGAAAATTGAATTATTTGCTCAAACAGTTAATGCTTCTTGAACAGCCTCTTGCAGATGCAATATTTTACAAAAATCATGACGTGATCAAGCTTTTGGAGAAGAATGGCGCGAAGCCCTTGGTATGTTGGATGCCTAAGTTCTGTATTTCTTTGGCCAATTTATACTTGTTCTTGTGGATAGTGCCCTTTCTTTGATTCTTTTGTGCTGTATTACAATTCGATTTCCTCAGTATCAAACTATTTATCATCGTTTATGACCATCCATTCACACCTCAGGATTGTAACGGAACAAATGAAATGAAAGAAGTGTAATGCTTCTGCAAATGATTTGTTTTTTCGTGTCTTATAAGTAAAAGTACCTCATGGAAATGCCACGACATCAAATTCTAGGTTGCCCTTTGAGACTCGCAAAGTGCGTGGTTTGTTGTTGAAGGCTTTCTGCTTTTCCGTGCATCTCTAAGAGGTCCAAGACTATAAGTTTGATTAGTAGAAGTCTAGAACTAAGTTTTATTGCAGAAGGACCTCCAAGCATTGGCTGGCTTTTGTTTTGTGCTTCTTTCTTATGGATGCTTCCTCTTCAGGTGGCTCCCATGCATGTTCAAAATGTTCGTGAGATACCAGAATATGAGATAGATTCTACCGAGTTGGATTTTACGAATAGCATTGAAATAACTAAGGTAACTTTTCTTCCCTTCTCCTTGCCATATTGTCAAGTTGTTCATTAGTGAAAGCCCCACAATGTGGTTATAGTTTTATAGTTCTTTTTTCTAAAGATTTTTTAGTTCTTACTCAGTTATTTTTTCTCCCACCAAGTGGACCTTTATTTTGCTTTGACTTTGAAAGACAACAATTAGTTACTTATGAACCCGTGGTATATGCAAAATCACAAATCTTGACTTGCAGATTATGTCTGTTTTCTCTCTTTTGCCAAAAAATCGGCATCTTTGGATGAATCATGCCTTCAAACTAGTACCTAGTTTACAAATCATATTTGGTTTGTTCCTTAATTCCTACAGAGGCTTCTTTGGACTCTCTCTATCTCCACTTCTCTATCCCTCTTCGTGTGTTTCTCCATGTGCCTCTTTTATCCTTCATACATATTTCTTTCTTCCTTTAAAGTTTGAAGATCATTTCACTGTTCTGCCATTTGGTTAGTAATGAAAAAGTAATTTGCTATGGAACAGTAGTTTATAATCTTATTGTTCTTAAATAGTTAATTAATATCTTACTCATCGAAGACAAAACTTTACCAGGTTATGAACTCATTTCATTCAATGTTGTGTGACAACTATCTAGGGTACATATGTTACTGCTTCATGGCGGGGAATAGAAGTTGCGGTGAAAAAGATTGGGGAAGATGTGATCTTTGACGAGGACAAAGTGTTGGTCACTTGTTCTTTCAGTTGTCATGGTATCTTGTAATCTTTTTGTTAGGCAGCTTGGTGTTGATTGTCTCTTTTTTGATTTACAGAACAGCTTTCAGGGATGAGCTTGCATTGCTTCAAAAAATAAGGCATCCTAATGTTGTCCAGTTTCTGGGTGCTGTAACTCAAACTACTCCAATGATGATTGTCACAGAATACTTACCCAAGGTTTTTGCTACCTTTAAATTTTTTTTTTTTTTTTTTTTTTTTTTTTTTTTTTTCCTTTCATAGATGCAATGCACACTGAATTATACTTTGATAAGATGAGATATGAGGAAATGCCTAAAATGTAAAGTCTGCCCTATGAATGCTTTAGTTACAAAAGTTGCATTGAGAGGGAAAAAATCACATCATCATGAACACCATAACTATTAGCCTGATACTTGTAAAACTGGGATGATTATGCTCCATGCCCGAAGTGATGTGGAATGTATCTTACTTTGCATAAGATCTGAGTATGAGCGTGTGGATTAAATGTATCGGTTGCCATATTCTCTGGAATTTTTATATTTTATTACTTGTAATTGGGTTTCAATGTCATTATTTTAATTTTTAAGTTTTTTTGTTATTTATTTTGATTTTAAAGTTTCTTGTCTATATTTGCTTGAAGATTTATTCATTGTTCTTTCTATTGCAGGGCGATCTTTGTGCATTCTTGAAAAAGAAAGGTGCTCTGAAGCCAGCAGCGGCAGTGAAACTTGCACTTGATATTGCAAGGTAGAATTTGTAGTTCGAGTTGAGCAAGTAGTTTTAACTCTTAAATTGTATTCATAGTACACATTTTTGTTGTTCATAGAAAGTGTTTTGTAGAAGAAATGCTTGAAAGAGGTGAACAATGAATATGGTATTAGAAAGTTCATATTAAACTTTTACGGAACTTCGTATGCAAAGAAGATAAAGTGGATCAATTTGCATAGTTTGAGGGTATGTTTACTAAGAGAAACTGTTAAAGAGTTCCGTAGATATCTAAATGGAAAGCGAAATTTGAATATGTGATTTGTTACGGCTTTAGTATTTTGAACTATCTATTCCATCCTTCTGACTTCAAGATGGTGGAGAATCTGGAGATAATATGCTCAAAGTTGAGGTACCATCATACTATTTGTTCCAATTATTGATTGAAAAGTTGCTGAATTGACTGTCAATTGCTCGTCTTCGAAATTGTGAATGATCGAAATTGTGAATGAGAAAATGAAAGAGCTAACGTCCTGGAAATTGTGAATGAGAAAATGAAAAGCTAACGTCCTGGCATTGATTATGATGTTGCTCATGTCATTATCTGATATTTAGACATGGGTACATTCTGGTGATGGTCGAATGCATTATAATTTATAGCTTCTGGTTACACTTTCAATATATTTTTTAGAATATAACTTCTAAATCTATGACATTGGTCCTGTCTAGCGAACCTCAACATTGAGGACCAGTTGCTTTTGTAGTCTCTGATTTTTTTTTCTTCATATGACATTTAAAATGTTTACAGGGGAATGAACTACTTGCATGAGAATAAACCCGAGGCAATAATTCATCGCGATCTCGAGCCTTCGTAAGTGGTCTTATCCAACTTATTATTAATCAGTATTTTGTACTTTTATAGTCCGATTAAAAAAAGTATTTTGTACTTCTATTATGCTTTGCTCAAGAGTTTACTACTTTATTCTATAGGAAAAATTTTACTTTTTTCATGGTTTGATTTTTACATAAATGTCCATCATTTCCCCAAAATAATCTGTGGATGTAGAAACTTTCTTACTTTGGCTACGATTATGATGACAGAAACATACTGCGGGATGATTCTGGACATCTTAAAGTTGCAGATTTTGGAGTAAGCAAGTTGCTGAATGTTGCTAAGAGAGTAAAAGAAGACAAACCTGTATTGTGTACTGATGTTTCTTGTAAGTGGCTTAATTTTTGTCGCAAGGCTGTGATGTCATTTTAACTTTATTAAAATTGATTTGTGTTTTGACTATTTAAAATATGTCAAAAAATTAGAAATAGAAAAAGGGTAGTGTTAGGGTGACCCACTTTGGACACCCACTTGTTGGTGTCCCTTAAATTCACATCGATTTGTGTGCGCACAATCATCGATGCGCAAATCAAGGGACACCAATAAGTGGGTGTTGGGTGTCCATTTCGGGTGTCTAAAGTGGGTCTCACCTATCATTTTTTCTATAGAAAAAAGCACCTGATAGAACTGCTTGTAAAGGTTTATATGAATCAGTATTAACATTCTGGGTCAATGTAAATCATGTAAATTAAAGCAAGACGAAGACGCTAAAAAACAAAGTTGGAATTTTTTTCAGAAAGATACAGTAGAAGTTCTCATAGTTAAAACTCTAAAAACTGGATGCTTTTGATAGAGTATCAAGGTTACTGAACGGATTTCTGCCTAAGCAGGTCGGTACATTGCACCAGAAGTTTACCGAAATGAAGAATATGACTTGAAAGTGGACGTCTTCTCCTTTGCTTTGATCCTGCAAGAGGTACATCTCTTTTCTTTTCTTTTTGAGAAGAAATAAGAAAAAGAATAACTATACAAAGAAAAGAAATCAGTTATTCTCCTTGCGAGTAACTGTCCTAGATTCTTCAACACTTGTCCTGAACTCCTATTAAAACTTACAAGAAAATGTTAAATATGCTGAGTTCTCGTGCACTCTGACATACCTACCCTTTGATTATCTTTCTCATAGCAACCCATCTAGCAGCTAGAATATTAGAAGAATCCACTTTCCTAGACCATTATCTTCAGATTCTCTCTTCCTTCAAGAACTAATTTTTTGAAAGACCCATTTTTCAATTCTTGAACTGTCTCCAATTCTACTCCTTTCTATTGATTAGGTTATTTAGATAATGTTGCTCATGAGCATAAAAATGAAATTATTGATTTATGCGAGTATTTGACATCATTGCCTTACATTGGCGGATGGTTTATTCCATTGCCTTAGTGATTTCATTTGATTTTACTCCTAACTGAAGAAATGAACAGAAGTGTGTTACTGCTAGCACCATAACAAGACACATGAATGTATTCTTATATTATTTTGGATTTTTCCATCTACTAATTAGAATTCCACATGATAAACTGTAACATAAATGTTCTAGATAACATTGTTACAGGAATTTCAATAGACGTTGATATGACAACAAATATTTGAATGAGTGAGAGAACCCTTGAAAGTGAGACACAATATAGTTGTTGTGATTTAGGAATGACTGATGATGTTGCACTCAACTCATTCATACTAAGATTTTTTTTTTTTTTATTGGATTCAAGATGATTGAAGGTCATCCACCATTTCATGCAAAAGAAGAGGATGCAGTTCCAAAAGCATATGCAGAGAAGGTGCGGCCTCCTTTCAGAGCGTCAACAAAGCTTTATTCACATGGTCTAAAAGAGTAAGATCTATTCAACATCAATTTTATAATGCTCGATATGGTGTAATGCGATATATGATCACATCCGGTGCTCTATTTTTTATATTGTTGGTGATTTGTGGTGTTAAAAGGAAAATTTTATAGGACCGCAATTAGGCTAGCTATGCTTTACGGAAGTAAATGTTGGGCGGTAAAGATACAAGTACATAAAACGATGAACGTAGCGGAAATGAGGATGCTTAGGTAGATGTGCGGTAAAACTCGCAAAGATAGAATAAGAAATACATAAACTCAAAGAAAAGTAGGAGTAGCACCAATCGACACAAAGATTGAAGTGCGGTTGCGGTGGTTTGGATACCTCTAAAGAACACCTACAAATGCCCCTACTTGAAAACTCGACTCATTAGAAATTGAAAGAAATTCAAAAGGTAGGGGTAGATCGAAGCCGCCTTGGGAGGGTTCGGACCAGCTAATGTTGCCTTTCTTACGGTTTGTAAAGTTATGGGCGTGGCCCCATAATCTAGTTACACGTGTTGGATGGGAAGGAGTAAAATTGGGAATACAGCTGGGCTCTCTTTTTGTGACAATTTTGCCCTCATCTCTTTCTCAAAGCAATTTGTCTTCCTTCCTTGTCAAACAAAATCTAGAAAATACTTTTTTTTCTTTGTTTTAATAAGAACCTAGAAAATACTTATTGAAGGAAAAAATGAAAATTAATCGAATGTGGTATATGGGTAGCTGATCAAAAAAATGGGCGACTAGAATGATAACTTGCCATATACAAGACCCAAAATCCAGGTCTCGATGTCAAATAGGATGCTTGTGCATGACATTTGTAAACAACCACCACAACAACAACAACAACAACAACATAACCTCAGTCCCAAATTAATTGGGGTCGGTTGACATTTGTAAACCACAAGATATATAAATTCACAAGATTGATCGGTTGAGGTGGAACTCTTCTCCAAACCCATATAGATCCAAAAAAAACTAAATGCCTATGGGTTCGTCCGTTCGTGTGAAGGGAGAATTTGATGTGATGAGTGGGGTTGTTCTCGAGTTGGGGTTATCTGCAACTGTTGGGAAGTAGTTTTAATTTCATATTTAGTGCTTTGATTCCCTTAATTGGGAAGAGATTTCTTCAAATCTGACTTCATTTGCATAGCTTCAGCGAAATAATGATAATTAGGAAACAAACTGAAAAAAAAAAAAAAAAAAAAAAAAACTTTATGGTTTTTAAGACTTTCTTGAATCTTGAAGGCAATATTTGCCGTGGGTTCATGAATCAATTCAAGAGATTAACTGCGCCAAAACCAATGAAGTAGTCATCGAACTAACATTTGTGCTTTGGGAAAGAGATGAGAGCAAGGTTGTCACAAAAAGAAAACCCAGCTGTATTCCCAATTTTACTCATTCCCGTCCAACACGTGTAACTAGATTATGGGGCCACGCCATAACTTCACAAACCGTAAGAAAGGCAACATTAGCAAATCCGGACCCAACTTGGAGTGCATTAATTAGGAGAGATTTAAATGATTTGGAAAACACACCATTAATTGCATTAAATTGATCACAATGGAAGAGTTTGATCAATGTAGCCGACCCCCACTAATTTGGGATTGAGGCTATGTTGTTGTTGCTGGTGATTTTTAGTCCCAAGCCATTTGGAAACTAGATGTTATTGATACCCTCAATGTTTTTTGTTGTTCCTAAACTTTGTATGTGACCTCTGACCCGAAAAAGTTTATGATGTAAGTTTTTGTACTGACCATTTATATTGGTCTTTGGTTTTTGAAAATTTATATGATCTAGGTTGCCTTTAATATTTCATGTAAAGAGCTAAACCTATGATAGTTGATAGAATAACTTCGAATTAACTTCATAACTTGTAAGTTCTTTTAAAAATGACTTCTAGTTTAACACATGCTGCAAAAACATAGACTTGTATTGTTACTGGTGTACATGTGGTTACTTCTCTTAATGAGATATTGATTACTGTAAATCAGAAGAGAGAAAGGTTGAGTTTGATGACCCATTGAATGGTTAATAGATAGATATGAATTCAAGGTGATGAAGTAAGCACACTTACCATGATTTCACTTAAAAAGTATGGAGAATTTTGTTTCTATATGTTGGTGCAATCCACCCCGAAAATGGGGGATGGAGGTCCCAAGCTCATTTTCCATTCCTGGAAAATGGGGGAGGGTTGTGAATCTTGTGATAGGTTGACAACCAATGTAGAACTTTTGTCACTCTTTATGAATGTCGGTGCAATCCATACATCTCTCTCTGACATGATGTGCTGGAATAGGGATTGGTTATTGGTATCTAACAACTCAAGTTAACATTTAGCAATTTTATGGTTTATTGTGAATAATCTTTCATAGTTATGTATTGTGATCTCAAGATGACCTTTGTAGGATGAGTGAAAAGCTATTATGACTCTTATTTTGGGTTAGGTTAAGATATAAATCTTTGTATAGGGTTCTATTGATCTTATTTATTACGATCTTATTCTATTATTTCTTTGAGATTTTTTTTTTTTTTTTTGAGAAAGAGACTATATATTTCTTATATAATATAGTAAATGCAATTACAAAAGAGCATTTCTTTGAGACTATTTCAACCTCAAGTTTTTGAAAGAGACTATATATTTCTTATATAATATAAAAGGCAAATGTTTTATGTTGGTTGTCAACCTATTGCGACCCTCCTCCTTTGTCCGGACTTTGGACCGGTTATGTAGAGGATAGAAGAAGCTCCTATATTCTACAAAGGTGGAGTATGATTGAGCTGAATAGAAGAATTTGATCCATGTATCTAACCCTAACTAATTTGTCATTGAGGCTTTGTTATTATTGTTGTGTGGGTTTGGGTTTGCGAAGCAATGGTAGAAGAGAAAGTTGCTTCATCAAGTTGGCGTTTGACACTTCTTATATCAAATTCCCAAAGGTTGCATTGCATTGCATTAGCATAACAAATGTAAAGTTTTTGTTATTTAATTAGTAAATAATAAAGGGGAAAGGACAAAATTCTTTTGTTCTTAAATTTGTTTGGTCTTCTTGTGGAGAGCAGACGTTTGGAAGAAGATTATTCCACTGCATATGTTGATTGAGAGTGTGAATTCATTTCCCTCGTCTTGATTTCATCTGATTGTTTCTTGCTAAAGATTTCATCTGATCGTTGCTTTGACACGTATGGTTGCATTTTCATATTTTAAAGCTTTTTTGTTCCATATTATTATGCTTACAGGTTAATTGAGGAATGCTGGAGCGAGAATCCAGCTAAGAGACCCACATTCAAAGAAGTTATAAGAAAGCTGGAAGTTATCAATAACTATTATAATCATAAAAGGCGTTGGAAGGTTAGTTTTTGCATTGGCATCTGAACAATAAATGTTCCTTTCAGGCTGTTTATGTTGAGTTTCTGTCCAGCAAATTTTAGTTAACTAAGATGTCGATTTTTTAGGCATTATTGTCCGTGTAACATAGCAGATTTTTTAGGCATTAGAAAATTTTAATCAATAAATAAGTTAAGAATGATGAAGGCATACTGTTAAAACTACGAGGAATGCTAAACGTACTTGGTGGACGCAGTGAAGTACCTCCAAACCCATCAAACTTTTTTTTTGTTTTTTTTTTTTTTTTTTTGAAAAATGCTAGAATAACACATTGATGGCCATGTTATTCGTCTTGGGACATGTAAGCCCACATCCCGAGCATGTGCTACATAGGTGAGTGTGTTCATCATAGTACATGAAGCATTTCCCTAAAACTAATGTTGTATAATCGAGGTACGGATATTTTCAAATAGGAATAAACCATCATGCACCGTATTAATTGAGTTTACATTTGTTTACGATAATCATCGTAAATCATGATTTGTGCAATTTTTTTTCCTTGCAGCAAGGTGTAGCTTTTGTGGCTTTTTGCCTTAATGTATGAAAAACTTATTTGGATGATCATTCATTCTGGTTCCGTTCATGTTTGTATTTGTAGGTAAGAACACTGAAGTGCTTTAACAATTTCGAGGCCATGTTTAAGAAAGATCGGCCAAACCCAAGCTCGCGGTCATCCCCATCTACGAACTCCAGATGAGTAGCAGGGTTGTCATCCGTCCAGTCGCTTTGTTTTTCTCCTTTCAAAGGCTTGAATACGTTTTCTTCTTCATTTCAAATTTTATTCTCCAATCTATTTGAAAAAAAAATCAGGCGGTTGCTTATTGTGAATATAGTTTGTGCAGATTTTTTTTTTTTCCTTCATCTCTATTTTTTTTTGGGGCGACAGTATGACATTGAAATAAGGATGATGTAAATTAGTTTTCAGAATCTAATGAATGCTGTTATGGACCTTGAGAATCTATAATCTTTTTTTTTTATTTTTATAGTAAACAAACAATTTTATTGATAAATTAATGTCGAGGACAAAAAGTCCTCCGTAAACGTCAATACAAAATCACTTGAAGTTACGTTAATGACAACTTTCAAAAGAAATACAATAATCTTCAATACAATGAAAACTAGCTACAAGTGAGTTTGATTCTCCTTGCGCCAAAATGAACTTACTGTGCTATCCATCGCCAGTGGTAAAACCAATCACTAGCTGTGTATCTTAAATTGAACTTACTGCAAGCGATCCATCTTGATGCGAATAATCTAGTAGAGTCCTATAATGCTACAAAAGAATTCTCCTTGTTTTCAAATATCCTCTTATTCCTCTCAAGCCAAATGCCCCATAAATCACCGATGTTGCTACACCGACAGTGTGCTTTCTTCTACTTTTAATTACCTTCCAGTCTATCAAATATAGCTCTCAACCCATCCAATGAGCCCGGATTAGAAACAAGGCCACCTGAAAAAATATCCCACCTATTCCACACTTGTTACACCGACGGTGTGCTTTCTTGATGAGAATCTATAATCTTTTTTAACATTTCTTGTATTACGTTGTGGTTTGAAGGCTTTGATGCTGCATTCTAAAAAAATCGTAATAGATATAGGGAGTGACTATCAGCACCTTTATACCTTAAATCAGCTCCTCATTTAATTTAATGTTATTTATAGCCCCAATAAGTTAGTTCATGTTGTTCCCTAAATATATCAAGGATAGAGGTCTTTTCATGGGCTTTTCTTTTCCTTTTCCAAGTCACAGACCTATAATTTAGGCAGATTTAAGGCACAATTAGCTTCTCTAAACCAGTTCTGTAATCTATTTTATTAAGTGGTGGGCCTCACGCATGAGCAGTACCAAATAGGCTCAGTGAGCCCCACAACAGCCTCAATTCCAAAATTAGTTGGGTTCAGCTATACATGTCAAACTCTTTTAATAAATCCAGTGCAATGAAAGAGTTTGATCCATGCATGTATCGCTAACTAATTTTAAGATTGAACTAATTTTGTGATTGAACTAATTTTAGGATTGAGACTATGTTGTTGTGGGGCTCACTGAGCCTATTTAGCACTGCTAGTGTGTGGCACTAAATAAACAGTTTTTCTATGCGTCTTGCACCCCCTTTTGGTATTTTTAGTGATTGATGGACTTAAGTTCAAACATGCAACAATTCATGAAGGAGACTTAATCTTATTGAAAATGTTCGGATGACCTACTTTGGGCACCGAGTTAGGCGCACCGACTGGGTGGGTGTTGCTCAATGCACGTACGACACACATCTCGAGGTGCATCGAGCGGCGCCCACCTGGTCGGTGCACCTATCTCAATGCCTAAAGTGGGTCACTGTAGCAAGGTCCTAATCTTATTGTGGACTAGAAAGAAAGCTTGTACAAATAAGTCAGGGCAGCTGTCCTTGATAACAACACAAAATAGACCATTTTGACAGTAGTAGGGATTAGTTTTTCAAAACCAGAAACCAAAAATTCTAAACAGCATCTCTAGTTGTTGATTTAGAGATATCTACATATATACCATACATATAATTCAAGTAACAGTGCTCTATCTCAACTACGATGCCTGCTTGAAGTTTATGGTAGTACTGATTTACCAGATACGGTTCTCAATCACGCTGGCGACGATACCTCTTAGTGTCTCCTGCGCGAGAGAGCAAAGTCACCATTAATACTACTGGGAATGATCATCTCTGCAAAGTACAAAGTCAAGTGCGAATGGCAGTACCGCAGAGTGGTCTTTGAGTCCAAGGGAGAGTACCAAAGGCCTTGTAGAACCAGAGCTACTGCAGTTCAAAGTGAACAACTCAAAATAGAGATGCAGGAATAAGAATTTGAGTCTAAGTTTTCTGAATGGATATCATCTTCCAAGCATTTCTACCGCTATTTAAAACATCTCAAACACACTGCCATACAAATCTCCAACTCCACTTTACTACTTGTATAAATATTTCTGGTACCGAACATGTAGAGAGTGAGATTGCGTCAAGTATGCAACCAGTAAAGAACTTAGCACCCGAACATTTTTAACGAAAACTTGGAATCGGAAGGCCATTGTATTTCCAAATGGTTTCATGGCAAACATAGCCCATTGTAAGCAGGTCAGAGATTTGCATCCTAAGTAAGCCTTTGAATGATGAAGGGTCAATCGCTCTATATCGTCCCTTCCCCTATGCTGCAATACTAGGAGCTTTCTCACTGCTTGAAAACAGATTGGCATGCTGAAAACTGGTCGGACTTGCGGGATTTCAAGGACCATAAGGCAATTATCGTGACGTTACAAAAGAAAAAAAACAAATCATGATGATGTATGTAGTTCTTGAGATTTACGTTTCAAAAACTGAGAGCCAAAGAACCTTGGTTACCCTATATAGTTGAGGCAAAAACATACCTTATTTGCTCAATAAGCTGTCGTGCACAGGCCACGAGCATTGGCTACAATATTTCAGTTTTCACAAGATATTAATGCCTTGGAATTTTAAGGAAGACAGCAAGTTCACATGGAAAAGAGCATCGATCTAAGTAAACTTTACCTCATCTCTTTTACCGAATATCACAGACACATTGAAGGTGGGAAGAAGTGAAATGCCCTCTTCCTTCCTGGAAAAGAAAAGAATTTAATAATGAAAAGAAGCGGCCAATCAAGTTAAAGTTGACGAGGCAAGAGGAAGTATCAAAATGCCTTCTTTTATGCTCCTCCTTTATTATGCGTATCAACAAGAAAAATTTGGATTTTGACCACTCAAATGAGACTTTTATTAGCCTTTCTGCAAGAGTAGTGCATGCTAACAATTTAAAAGAATCAGCATATATAAGCATACAGATGATTAATTAGAAATGGTTTCCATACCTGGCATGTAGTATTGTTCCCATACTTCCTATTTGACTCACCATAACCTGGAAAATAGCCAACATATAGAATAGTGTATGCATGCATATTGTACATAAAGAAAAAATAAATGCTAAATGAAACTCACAAGAATATGATCATCATAGCCGCAAATCACAAGTGTAGTTTTGTTACCCTGGAATGAACGAAAAATAACAAAGGGCTCCATCATTTTTTTTGTTTTCACAGTCAAGTGGATGCTCATTATACCATTATCATAAAAATGAACTGATACTAGCGCACTGGAACTAATTAAAACATTTGCACAAGAATTCTAACAAAAATAAGAATTCAGTTGGATTCAGCTTAATGTACAATCCCCAGGGACAATCATTGCCTGAAGCAGACAAACAAAGAGATTTTTTTATAAGGATTTTTTTTGCACTAACAGAAAAATAAATTTGTCTTTATAACCTTCTTTTTTCTGATTTGATAAGAATTATATTCCTTCCAAGCCATCATGTATGGAAACAAAAAAGGCTTCGCAAATGTTTTTCTATAGATATAAGTCTCATTTCCACTCGCAAAGCTCCTCGGACCCAGAATAATAACCACGGTTAATCTCCCAAACATGGCGGTCGACTGCCTGAAAACCCCATCTTTCTGTTCATCTAAAGACTATATGAAACATATTTAAATAGCCCGTCTAACTTCAAAAATATTATTAAACTAGCACTCTAGAATTGGATTGTGTATATCCTACCTAACTTCAAACATACTTTATTGCACATAAAATTTCAATATCAATGGTAAGAGTCTACAAGGCATAGACCTCTCATACGCTTCTAGTAATTTTAAGTTCGACCCAATGTTTTTAAGGGATGTTATCAAATCAATTTTGCTCTTTTAGTTCACTAAGAAGTAGGGGCATACAACAATGGATCAATTCATTGAACAAGATCCATTCGAATCGGACTAGTATGAATGGTTTTGGTCTGACCTCTCGCTCACATGTAAAACTCCTGCCCCCGACAGATGCAGTCACCCAAAAATTATACTCAATGATTTTCATTTGTTTCCCACTAGAAAACTTGATTCAATAGAAACTGAAGAAATTCGACAAGGTAGGGGTAGACTGAAATTAACTTGGGAAACATTAATTAGGAGTGATTTGAATGGTTTGGAAAGTTCGCCATCAATTGCACTAAATCGAGTACAATGGAAGAGAATATAGTTGACCCCAATTAATTTGGGACAGTTGTTGATTTTCATTCGTTTCTTACAACCAGTATATTTTCATTTGTTTCTTACAACCAGTATTCCTCCAAAACTTTCACTTTATAGAAAATTATCCTCTAATGTCAATCTCAAGTTACTCGGCGTCAGCACTGCATGGATCAAACTCTTCCATTCCCTTCCCTTCCCTAATTTTCCCAAAAAAAAATAAAAATAAAAATAAAAAACACACACACAAAATCAACATTGACCTCCAAACTCTCCAAACACAAAGCAACTACAACATCAGCCAATTATCACTCATATATAGACACATTACTAGACCCTATACAGGAAGAACTGGACACAACCAAGTTTAATGCCCATTACCCAACTTCTGAGACTAATCCTATCCAAAATGTATAACTTTGCCTTTCTTAACAAAAAAAAAGGGGCCCAAAAAACAACTGAATCATTAAAAACCCCATCAAACTAGATCAAGGAGATTCAAACCCATCATCAACCAACAAGAAGATTTAGACCCATCATTTAAATTCTCCCACTACTTCAAGTATGTGTTCTGTTTAAGCAATTGAAATAATAACAGAGTGAATAAGCTAGAATAAGGCCATAACAGGATTTGAAGGTATAATACCTTGATGTTCAAGGAGAGCTTCTTGTGTGAAACTGGGAATCGCGTACTCGGTGCCTCCATTGCGCCCTTCAAATTTCCTTCAAATTCTCATCAGAAATTTGAACTTCTGATCTACTTTTGAAGCAAGCCTAAACTTGCAAAAGGGGTTTTCAAAACTAGCAAGGATGTGTTTGGTCAGGATTTCAAAACAGTTTTTTGCACCCCACTTTATTTTTTTTATTTTTATTTTTATTTTTTTATTATTATCAAGCTATTTGGGGCATGGTCCGATTAATTTCAAACTCGAGGAACGTAGGACTCCACTTTTTTCTCTTTGCATATCTCAAGACAAGAGGAAAAGGAAAATGTTGTTGTGTCTCAATATATAGATGCACATATTGGTGTGCATCAGTTTTTGCATCTCACTGGATGTGCAAGCATGTATGTCCGCTTTGAGTAACAATTGCAAAATGCTAGGATTAATCATATGCTTTTGTATGTAGCAGGCTCAGGCCTACCCAAGTTCGATATGGGCCGAGCTTCGACGAGCCTAAGTAGGCCTTACTAGGCTTCTTATCTTATATATAAGCTATGTTTGGCAAGGCTAGATATATATAAGCTATGTTTGGCAAGACTAGCTGATAATCTAACTGATAGCTGATAATCTAACTGATAACTGATAATCTACTAGCTGGTAGCGGAAAGCTGATAATCTAGCTAATCAACTAAAAATTGTTTGGAATGATAGCTGATTGATTAGCTGATAAATGCAAAATGACAATAAATGACATATGACACAATTAAGTATATTAATTATATAATCATATAATTAATTGTTATAAATAACTGTCTTTTATTTACAAAATACAAATTAATACCATAAAATAATTTATATTATTTAGAAACTAAATTATGTGTCCATAAATGCTTACAAGAAAATAACTCTATATTAATTTATAACAATTCGCAAAAAATAAACACATGTAAATAAAATACAATAAACGACTTGGATAACTATACATATACCTAATGCATCATCCATAATTGAGAAGCAATGTTATTGCGAATATTCTTCATTTCTAGAGAAGTCTCTCTATAACTTAAAAAAATAGTAGATTAGTAAAAAAAAAAATTAAAAATATGTAGGATAGCCCAGCACTCGAACACTACATTAAAAAATATTTTTATAACATCTAAAAATATTTTTATACTCGACGTTGTTAAAACTTATTTAATATGTAATAAATATCTAACAAGATTATCTATAATTAAGAAATTAATGTGTAATGATTTTTAATTTTAGTGAAATTCTTTGTTTTATAATATTTAGTTAATTATTAATCACTATTTTTTTCATTAACAATATTAAGCTATATGTTAATTTTAAATTCAATAAGTTTTAATAACGTATTATATAACTGTTGGTCTAGCCTAAAAGAGTTTGAAATGCTGGTTTCGCCTCTTCCAACTCTACTAGGGTATAATCGCGGGGTACTAATATTCACAATTTATTAATACCGTAAAAATAAGGGTATAATCGCGAGAAAAAATCCAAACGACGTATTTTCGGTTCAAATGCTTTCACTAAGAATAGCACAGTTTAAATAAATTGTAATTACCAAACAAAACCATAATGATGATTCCCTTTATCATCTTGAAGTCATTATTTTTAAAATAAGCTTTTACAAATCCAAACACTTATTTTGAAAATAATAATAAAAGACGTGGAACCTATCAAAAAGACAAAGTAGAAGATGCATAGTAATGAAGACAAAGTAGGGAGATGAAGATAGTTCGACATATGCCACGCCCAACATATCATATTTTGCCACCTCATGATGCAATGTATATATGCATTGTGTTGTTAAACCCTACTAATTGATAATATTTTTTTTTTTGTGTGTGGGGGCCTTGACTATAATGATCTTTTCATTGAGTTCGTGCAAAGACAAGAAAGAAGATTGGTGGACCGTGAAAATTACAAAATCAAGATGGGTCATGCGTGTGTGCATGGTTACATATATAGAAAGGAATACAGGTTGACCGTAAAGTTTAGTGGTTTTGTGTAGTTGTTTTTTTTTTTTTTTGTTATTGTTTTAATATTATGTAGTTGTTTATGCTTTTGCTTTGTTAAACTTTATACATAGATTTTGCGTTTTAAGGAAAAGTTGTGTTAACATACATTCTCTAATAGATGTAATGCGTTATACTCTTTTTTTTTAGAGTGATGTATAATTGCACCTTGCAGTGATTTGATCTTCTATATGTAAAGGCTATATATGCTGTTATACCTCAAGAAATTTGCAATTTTAAGTGAGGTGTAGCAGCAGTTATCTCTTGGCATCACAATTTTATTTTATTTTTTTATCGTTCTTTTTGTTTGGCTCTGTTGGGTGGTGGACATTGTACACATATGGGAGGCACATGACTATTAGGTTCAAATGGGAGGCACATGATGGTTTGGAGTTTACATGAGAGGCGCAGAGTTGTGATGGATATGGATGACTTTGGCTTTGCTGTTTTAACCTCATTTTGGGAGGGCTTTTTGGGAGGTTTAATTGGTACACATGTGTGCTTTGGCTATGACGTTTCTTTGTTGTTCATGGAGGGGCTATGCTAATTTTGAAAAGCCCCCAAGTTGTTTCCTATTAAAAAAAAAAGATTTTCCTGTTATACAATGACTAAGGACAACGCTAAGAAAGTAAACACAAAGAAAGAGAACAAGAGAAAGTGGGATAGGAAAGATAGAAATTTTATTCAAGGTACAAGAAGTACATTACCATACTCCTCATTTTATAGATATGAGAGGATGGTGTAAATAGTGTATAAGTTACATTTGTATTATTACAATAATTAATATAATAATGGCTAGTAATAAAATGAGAGTTACAAGAATACAATAAGTTGTCATTTACATTTATACTCCCCTTGGATGATAACTTGTTAAAAGAATATGCCTCGTTAAAAACTTCTACTAAGAAAAACCTTGTGGGAAAAAATTCAGCAAAGGAAAAGAGTACTTCGTTCTTGTTCATCATAATATGGAATATAATATTGTTATGATTGCCTCATTAAAAACTTTGCTTGGAAAATCCAATGGGATAAAACCATAGCTAAGGGGAAAAGAGTACAATACATTAATTAGTAATGAATGGAGTATAATATTGTCAGTATTGACTCATTAAAAACCTTAATAGGAAAACCCAGTGGGATAAAACTATAGTGAAGGGAAAAGACTGCAATGTACTAAACAATAATTCCTTTTGAATCTCCCCTTGATGTTGACATGGGTAATATATACTGCATCATATTTAATTATATAATGTGGTTGGAGAATATTTTGTCACATGATTATTGAATATGTTGAATCATGTTTCTCAATCATACACATTTACAACTTGCTCCAAAAATCGCAAATATTTTTGAATGATTGGAAGAAGTAATAACCATAATTACTTTACAAACTTCCATTATATAGTAGTATGATGATCATAAGTGATTATATAACTTATTTGAGAATGAGCCTTATGAGGATCAAACAAGAATCCGTCATTGATATATCTTTGCAAATAAGTTAATAGATAATGCAATATCTGATTTGTACAAGGATCATATTGCAACAAAACCAATGCATTCCGCGCAATTTCATGCATGCCATCCCTTTTTAATTGGCTTATATCTCCCCCTAATGGTGGGAAAATTGCTTCACGAGAGTAACAATCAGCAAAAATATATTATAAATAAATCTCTTATTAGGGGCTTAAGACATTGTATATTATAGTCGATCACAATTGTAATCACCAGTTAATAAAAATTATGGTTCTTAAAGAATGCGATTATGAATTATTATTATTGACATAATTAATGATCATGGATGACCAAAATGATCATTCCGCCTTATGAATGTCATTTATATATGATAATATTTATTTTAATATGCCTTCTATATATCCAAAAGATGAAGCTGAGATTTTTATTCTTAGATGAAACCACAATCATATAGAGAAATTACTATATTATTTTGAGAAAATTTCTTTTAGATAAGACATTGATAATAAACATGACATATATTCGTCGCTTTTATTTGACTCGTGATTAGAACACATCTTCATGTGTCATTTGTAATGAGCCATTTATAGTAATAAAATTCATAATTCTGCCTTTGATTTTGAAGGCATGATGAAAGGTCACTTAAAAAAATATTTGGGCACACATATGATAATATTTAGACCTAATGGTCTTTTCTATGTGACAAAAATGGCTACAATTATGAGCGCTCATTGTCAACAATAATTTGCCCTTATAAAATTTCATGCGGTGCACCGTTTTTATTTCATTATCATGGAATTACTTGTATGACCTTCCCCAAATCCTCTCTCCTTTCCGCATCCATGATTTTATTATTGCGACCATGATCATTTTATAACGCAACAATGCTTCATGAAGCAAAAGCAGTTGGATATGAGTGATATTATATATAATATCTTATTATTCCACTCAGCTATTATTAGGCAAGAAATCGATTCATCATAATATTCATATTAAATTGATGTACGCACTCGTTATTTTGTTGCAATAATATATCGAGGCGTACCACGTGAATTTTTCTATCATTGCCTCAGTCTTATTTCCATATATAGCCTCAACCAAGAGGTAAAAAAAATTTACGAAATTATCACTGTAATTTGACTGATTTATTTTTATAGCTTAAGACCCAACCGCTCGCTTGGAGCTTTGTGGAGCATTACCATTTTTGGTATTCATATATATAGCTCCATATACATAAGGTGAAAGGATATAAAGTGAAATATTCACTTTTAAATCTCTTATAGAGATATTAGAGAATGAATATAAGAATTATAAGTATATGTCGCATTGCCTTGTATAGATGCTTTTATAAATAAAATTTAGCATCTAGCTGTCACAACAAGTTATTCTTGTTAATTACAATATTAATTAGGCAACAACTTATATTATGATTGAAAAATAGTGATCATGTAAATAGTTTTCTCATTTTTATATAATTTACGATTAAATATATGTTCACAACTTGATTATTTCATACACAAAATATACCACTTGTATGAGTTGGTGGGACAACCTCCAGGTTGGGTGACGAGACAAAGTCTACTTAACAACCAGCCTCCTAGAATGTGATAACTCATCTCTCTTTCAATATTTAGCTTTATCGGGGATAAGGCTTACCCACTATCAACTCAAACTTATAGTATTATTTGTATTATAAAAATTAAGATTAGAACAAAATTAATCTTTAATAATATTGAGAAAAAACTATATCACATATATATGTATATATAGTATATATATAGTATATAATGTATATATTATATATATATACTCATATTTTATAAAATAGTTAACAATAAGTGGCGTTGTTACACCAAATGAAATTGTCTGAGGATAACTTAGAATCAGTAGCCACGCATCTTTTGGTTTCCAACCCATATATTGTTATTATTTTTATTTTTTACTTATTTCTTTTTTAAAAAAAAAATTGTGTATATCAATGATACAAATGATGAAAAATGCCACCATAATAAAATGGAAATGAATTTAACCAATCATGGCTAAAGCATATAAGATATAATTGACTAGAGATAAACTCAAACAATATTGTCGTTAAAATATATAAGAAATTTATGAATGGTAATTAAAATGGCCAAAGCACAGATGATTTCATTGTCAATAAGTAGTCTTTTCACTAATCAAGGAATCATCGATCAATTAATATATAAGTCAATAAAATGTAACTCAAAAAGGTTATGAGATGGAATCCAAAGGTCATTATTGACCAAATGAAATAAAATAACAGCTTAAATGACATAACCAACTTGAAATGAGTGACAAAAATATTTTTAACTGGTCAATTTATTTTTCTTAATGGCACATAATCATATTTGAAGGGTTGAATGGATTGAATTAATAATTATCAACCGTTATCAACTTAAAGAACAACCAACAATTAAAAATCACATTATTACAAAGGTAATCAATAGCTAGCGTAACCTTCCGAAAATTAGACTTAATCACATTTGACCATATGTGTCAATTTCATTTTAATACCATATTGTAACCGAAACGTTTTTTTTTAACAATATAAAATGTATTTAATAAATTAAAGGAGGCATATTGCTTTTACAAAATGCTAGCTATTTAGATAAATCTTTATAGCATTTGTATATAATACAACATAAAGATGAAATGAATAAGACGTATATATGTCTCAGCAATTGAAGATGCTTGAATACAATGAACAGTAACTTAAAAAAAATGCTATTTATAGCAATAGGATGACATGACATGCACACATTCATTATCCCATTTCCCTTTTCTTTAATAAAGAATATAGGCTAAACAAGCATAACCTCAAGTCTACGCTCTTCAAAAGATAACTTATTAGTTGAAAATATGCATGCACCAACAACAGAATAAGAAAGGCATGAATTTCATGAACTGATCTCATGAATTAACAATACCGAGTTTTTATCTTAAAAGAAATTTAAGGAAAAGAAAAAACCTTTATAATGTAATAGTATATGTAAAGATCAACCATGCAATAACCATGAGCTTCACCATATTGAACCCAAACATTAAACTGATGATGTGGTAAATGTCAAGAAGGTAATGAAAAGCACAACGAAGTTGTTAGCCTAGCAGTAGCAGCCAATACCCACGTTGTAGCAGTATTAACCAATACTCACGTTACAACAAGGTTTGTAATAATCAGGTATGCTAACTACGTACGCTTTGAGGATTTTTTTTTAAAAAAATGTAGAAATGACCCAAAGCAATACCTTAATTGTCAAACAACACAAAATAAAATTCATAAATAAAAATATTATACCTATCAAGCTTCATCTTCTTAGAAAGCCTATCTTGGTCTTTGAAGTCTCTTTTGTATAGAGCATAATCATGCTAATAACGTGTTATAAAATGATTAAGGACAAAGCTATATAAGAAAGTAAACACAAAGAAACAGAACAAGAGAAAGTGGAAGAGGAAACACTAAAACAAATTCTACTTTTCATAGAGGTTTTGAACCTCTATGAAAGACTTTTCATAGAGGTTTTTGACCTCTATGAAAAGTGTTATCTTTTAAGGTGTTATCTTATCTTCCAAGCTTTCATAGGGGTTTCAAACCTCTATCAAATCTTGACTATTTCATAGGGGTTTCAAACCTCTATCAAAGCTTGATTATTTCATAGGGGTTTGAAACCTCTATAATATCTTCAAAGGCTTTCATAGGGGTTTCAAACCCCTATCAATTGTAGTGATTTCATAGGGGTTTGAAACCTCTATATTATTGTCAAAGGATTACATAGGGGTTTCAAACCCCTATCAAATGTAATTTAAAAAAAAAATAGCTGAAAATGCTCAAAATTAATTTTCATTTCCATTTTAAATTGAAAATATACAAATCTACATTCCACTCGCAATATTATTATTCAATCAAGAAACAAAGTAACTTATATTAAAAGAAACATTTAACTTTTCCCAAAGAGAGGGATATTGTTCTTCCCAAAAATGAAACTCCGCCTGCCGGCATTGCCAAACATTCAACTAAATTATTGACTTTCCTCGAGTCAAACCAAGCAAAAAGAATGAACATGTAGAATGATTGCTCTGACCATCAGCGCCAGCAACTAGAGAAGGTTGATTTATCTGTGCATTTGGCCATTTTCCTCTAGGAATAGCTCCATTAGAGGAATTACCACCAGTTGCAGGCACAATTCCAACCATGCCTCCAGGTAGAGCTGCCAAAGCACCATCACCAACGAATTTGTCCGTATAGGCAAGAAGCTCCTCCACAAACTCTCTTTTTGCAGGATCCTATAAGCATGCATTCACGGTCAAAATAATGAAATATGCAGCCATTGAGCTGTCATTCAATCCAAATGCAGAAAAACCTTAAGCATCTTACATTTGGGAGGAGTGAAGGCCCCTCGAAGTTGCTGTCGATGTATTTACCCACGTTAAGGCTATCTCCTTTCACAACGTTGTTATGTTCTAAAGCAGGCACCTATAAAGAATTAAGTCTAAAGTTAGAGCAAACTGAATTTCTCCATTGTATTTGCATAAGGTTCATGAACTTTCAAGAGGGACTTCAATATTCATTAACATACAAAAAAAGAGTTAATAAGCTAGCATTTTCGCGCATACGTAACAAGTGAAACCACAATAGGATTTTTGTTTTAGAATCGCCAACACTGAAAGTGAATGTATCATTCTAATTCAGATAACAATCAGAAAAGCCAACATCTTCTTCTTGAAAATCCAATAAGAGCAAACAACTAGACATTCACCAACAAATTAAGTAATAAAACTAATCATGTTCAGCGACGATTACCTTATTTTCGGGGTAGACTTTCTCCTTGTACCCATCCTGCAGTCTTACTAGTGTGTAGTGACAACCCATCCTGCCAAAAAAAAAAAAAAGGTTAGCTTATTTTTTGAAGAAAAAATAACTGCTAGGTATGACATGTTTCCATGGTGTAGAAGTCAGGGATTGTTCCAGTATGGGTAGGATTGAAGTGAAGAAGATCATGGTACCATAGAGAATCTTCACCCTTATTTGGACTATTTAAGAGGGTAGAGAGGAAAAACTTACACTTGATCACATTGTGTTTTCAAATAATTTAAAACCATTCCTCCTCTCTTCCCTCCTTTTCATCCTTGCCTTTTCCCTGCAAGATCTTATCATTCTCCCTTTTGGTTACAGAGAACAAATGGGTGCCCACCATTCCTAAAGGAAAAATTCAATGAAAAAAGCAAGTTCCAGAGAAAGTGAACTAATTTCAAAAGACCAATATCAGCAGCTATTGAAAAATTGCATTTTAGTCTTCCTGTTCATAATGTTTGAGGCATATCAACATGGGCACTTCCTAACCATGGGGTAAATAGTGTGTAGGTTACAAGAATAAAATAACCATATATGTTTAAAGATAGAAATTTTATTTAAAGTACAAGAAGTACATCACCATATATACACCTCCTTTTATAGATATGAGAGGATGATGTAAATAGTGTGTAGGTTACATTTGTATTATTACAATAATTAATATAATATTGGCTAGTAATAAAATGAGAGTTACAAGAATAAAATAAGTTGTCATTTACATTTACAACGGTTCCCAAGTTGTTTTCTGTCCCTCAGTTGTTTCCTATTTAAAAAAAGGAAAACGATAATCTAACATTATACGAGACATACATTTGCTATACAATGGTGTAGATTTGTTTGAGATGTGTGGATCCCACAAATTTTAAGGAAATTTACACCATTGTGTAGCAAATGTATATAACAAAAGAACGTTAAAAAATCATATTCCTTTAAAAAAAGTTCCCAAGTTGTTTTCTTAATGGCATGTAGACTTTATCAAGGGGCTCTTATTTCTTTATTTTTATTTTTATATATATTTTGTAATCATTATTTTTATTTTTTTGAATAACCGAGTTAATAAAATTTTGGTCAAGTACGATGTCAATAGAAATAAAATTTTAGATTGAATAGCCAATTAAGAAAATAAATGTTTCAATAGAAGTCGAGGATAAATTATCAGTCGTCTATCACCTCTTCGCATCTCACATGCAATGCACGCACCCGTCGATTAGTATATTTTAAAAACTTTATATATATATATATATATATATATTTTTTTTTTTTTGGTCAAAAGACTTAAAACTTTATATATTTATTTGACCTTACTATATATATATATATATATTTTTTTTTTTTTGGTCAAAAGACTTAAAACTTTATATATTTATTTGACCTTACTACGCTTCTCACTAGCTTAAGTAGAGATATTTGGGCTTTATCAAACTTGAGTCGGGCCGGACAAACATGAAAATTTTCAAAGCCAAACCCGCCTATTGTGAGTCGGGCCTGGGTGGGTACGCACAAGCCCAAAGAGCAGGTCTATATATGTGCTTTTCTTTTTATTATTTTTTAAAGAAAAAATCAACTTATTGCTCTTTAATTTACCTCATTCGGACTCAACTCCTAACCTCCGTGTACAAATAACCACATATCAAATCATTGCGCGACTTGTATGGTTATATGAGTAAGGGTATTTGAGATTATTCAAATTAAGTAGCTAGCGCACGCATGCTACATAAAAAAAAAAAAAAAAAAAAATCTCTTGCAATTACATATGTATATATTAGTTCTAGATTAACATTTGTCAAGAATCTAAAACACAATGGGCCTGTGGGGGTCGTTTTTAAATGAAAATGCAAGGGTGATATGATATTGGGCTTCGAGGAATTGTTGGGGTTTCGACTGCATAAATCCTTTTTGTTGTGATTTTTGAGATTTTTGGATTATGAGGCTGATAGTGAGGTCTCGTTTGCTATTTTTGCCAAATGTTTTTTGTACAAAGGGCTGGTATAACATTTTTTGTATAGATTCACCCCACTGTGTATAGTGCATGAACCTTTTGATATAGTAATACATAGCAACTTACTTTGATCAAAAAAAAAAAAAAAAAAAAAACAATGGGCCTGTGGCGTTCATTCCATTCCTTCAACAACATTTTTTTTTCCTGGTCATGACTCACAATAGTTAAATATTGTATCGCAAAGTTCATATAATTGTATGATTGAGCAACCATGTACAAGAGGGAACAACTTTTGTCAATCAAATCTACACTATTATGTAACAAATGTATGTCTCTTAAAATATTATGTACAGCTTCACAATTTCCTTGCTTCCTTTTCGGCCTGCAACACCACATAATTAAACCAATTAATCAAGGTGACAATTCCCACCTTCAATTGCCTGGCTAGAAAATAAAAATAAAAAACAAAAATGAAGCATATATTGACTACTTAACGCAAATCTCCTTCGACTAATTTGGGGTATTATTAGGGAATGCGTTCCCGATCATCTTTCATGGGACTAGTCGTCATACTTAATAAGAAAAAGGCCGAGGCAGTTTTGATGCCCATGGATCTCAAAAAATACAATTTTTGTACAAGTACGACTTACTGCCTTGACGATGCGATCAAAGGCCTCGGACCCATTTCTCTCAATGTACCTCTCTACTGATTTCCTAGCGTCAAGACTCATCATTTGAAGCACTCTTCGCTCTCGTTCAGAGTAGTTAGGGTTCACTCGAATCCCAAACTTCACATACTTTCTCACCATGTTCTCGTATATATAAGCTGCTCCGTTGAAAATGGGAAGCACAAGCCACAAACAAAACACAAGTTTCATGTACGGCCACAAAGGGAACCTGCATGCATTAATTTTGACAAAATTATACATTACATATATTTCCACCTCTTTAATTTTAGGCCCCATTTGATTTAAAAAAAAAATGTTTCATATAGAAAAAAAACATTTTCTTAAGAAAAATTTTCCCGGTAAATATTCAAAAGAAAATTTTTCAATAAGTGTTTGATTGCACATATAAATTTTTTTTATCTCAAAACTCACTAACAACAAGTTTTGAAATAAATATGAAAATTTACCATATATATATATAAATATATATTAATTTTTATATTTAAAATATAAATTTAATGAGTCTTAATATGGAAACTCACATTTTCTCAATAGAAAACTCAATTTGCCACCATAATAGTTGAGAAAATATATAGGTCTTAATATGAAAAATTGACAATTATAAAAATATTATTGCGGCAATTATGAGAAAATGTTCCGCGAGAACATTTTTGTTATCAAACTCATGAAAATGTCATTTTCTACAAAATTTGTCAATTTTCTTGAAACATTTTCTTTTTCCATCCAATTATGCAAACAAGTGAGCCTAAGTGCAAAACTCAAATGCATACAAAACTAGTATAAAATATAGGCGGGCTTATTGTTGGGTTGGGCGTGCCCTAAGCTTGCCCAGGCGTGACCCATTAATAAGTCTACTACTCACCACACAAGGACTTTCCAAAAAAAGAGCTCAAATAGCGTGATCAATGAGTATAATATCCAATATGTAAGCCATTGTTGATCGTCCAGAGTCGAAGGGCTTTCGATGGCTCTTACAGATGCATACCTGTTCATATATTCATCAGAAAAAAATAAATAGTCAATCATAAATATTATATATTTTTTTATATATATGTTTATTAATTAATATTATTGCTTATTTCTTCATTACATAATCAGTGATATATAATTAATGACTTGTATACAAGAAAAGTTTGAGAATTTATTAAAGGATAGTACGCATGAAACGTTGATAATTAACTTACAGAGGATAGAGTAGCATCACTATTGGCCTGCATATATGGTTCACAATCAAAACCAAAAAGTAAATGTATTAGTGATCGAATTACACGTGCATGCAATAACTATCAATCAGAGATATTGATTAACCATGTTGACAAATGACAATATATGTTGTTAAAATAATTATATATGTACAAAAATAATCCAAAGAGAGGTTTAATCGATCGAAATATTACCAGATTAATGCGTCGAAATGCCTTGCAAAGGCGAGAAAACCCATGATGATTTATAGATATTATATAAGCTATCTGAACTTATTTTTCAACTGATGGTGATTCGATTAATTATGTATGTGCAATGAGTAGTATATATTGAGCATATATATACAAGATGAGAAAAAACATGGATATGAGGTTCATGTGATTGTGTAAATATAAAGGGAATGAGTTGAATGGTTTGGATAGAAATGAAGAGAAAGCAAGGGATTTGTAAGGGAGTTGGTTAAAGTCTTCTTTTCCCAAACATGAAGGGAACTAGCTAGCCTGCCTTCTTCACGAAAGGCATCTTAAATTCTATGTGTAAATATGGTATACATATAACAAATACGCATATTCTAGTATGACCATGATTCCTTATTTTAAGGGTTGTATACTTCTTCCCCTCGGCCTTTCCTTTCTTAGCTTAATTAATTAGTCCTCTTGATGCATGCATGGTTATAGGTAAACCTGTTCAGTAGCTAGGCTGGGCAGTGGGCACCTGTCCAGCCCGCCCAGCTGGCCCGCTGACATGGGCCGGACATGAATCTTAGAAATCTAATGTAAGCCCAAGCCCGGCTCAAGCCTGGGCCATGAGATGTGTTTCTCAAAATCAAGTTTGGCTAGAGTATGTGCTGCTCTATTCCCAATGGAGAAAACCAACATGATCTCTAGACTGGGACTCGATAAGATTATTTCCCTTAATGGCAAGTGCATCTCCAACGGTATTATGGATTGGGGTGAAAATATCCCATAAATTGACATTCATTCTAACTGCGACAATAAGGTGCTTTAATAACACAACATTTCCTAACGGTTTGTGAACACCGATAGGAAATCAAAGGGTTTTATTACGGCTACGGATAGGAAAGGCATATGAGTATATACCTATTTAAAGAGGCATTCATTTCTCTCTATTCTCACTCATCAAAATAACACGCATTCGTTTCTCTTTCGCTCGAAAAACGCCAACTCTCTCCCGTAAAACCCTAAATCGCTCTCGATAACCCCCAAATTGCTCTCGAAGAACTCTCTTCTCGCTCTCAGATTTGTGATGGAAGCTTGAATCGTGAAGTTTTCTCTCTGTGAGCATTTCGAGGAATGAAGGCTATCGACTAGTTGCCGATCGAGTCTGCTTCGATTCATTAATCGATTGTTCGGTCGGTCGATCCTTTCGTTCGTTTTAGTTTCAATTTCTTTGATTTGTGTTGAGTGAAATCATGTTCTTGTGCTTTTTCATCTTCATTTGAATCTTTGTTTAGTTGATTTACTCTCTATGAAGTCCATATATCTAGGGTTTGTTGATTTGTTGGAATTAGATCTAGGGTTTCTTGATTTGTTGTTCTTCAGTTTTTTATGAAGACATGGCACCATGAGAGCTTCATGTTGATTGTTGTTCTATTGATTTGGCGGGTTTGATTTATTTGTGTTATCTAGTTTCTGCGTATGAGCTGAATTGGATTCCCATAGCGTCGTCGCCATGGGCGATGGATAATGTTTGATGTATTAGTAAAGTCTGTTCATTTTTCATCCATTCTTTGTGGATGTTGTTCTACCTTGAGATTTAGGGCAAAATTAAATGAGTGTTTGATGTGCAATATATTTTAGTACCTTTATAAGTAGCATTTTGTTGATAATTTAGGTCATTAATAAGTGAATTCTTGCTAATCCAATATATTTTATTGGTTTTTAGGTAAGGAAAGCAAAGTAGGAGCATTTAGTGGTTATGTTGAAGATCCGAGAATATTTCCCTCAAAAAGTATGCTAGTGCGAATCACGAGGCGGAGGAAAATGAGACTAGAGGCAAGGGATGAAATGATGATATTTCACATGGTTTTATATTTTTTTGAATATATTTGGAAGTTTCGGGATGAGAATACAAGGTTCAGGCAAAGAACAACATCAAAGTGGCTATGTTTCAATAAGTCTTTTTTGACCAAGCTTCAGTATTTTAGCCATAAATCCCTCATTTCAAGTCTAAATGAATTGCTGTTTCTTTCGTTGGAAAGTAGACTCAGAGCTGAACATTTTCAATTCACACGAGCTTAGTCAAATTCGGCCTCTAAGTAGTCCAAAACTGCGTCGCAAAGTGAAGTATATGCGCAAGATTTTGATCCCAGTGTCGCGGCGCCCAACCCAGCGCCCCAACGCCCAAAACAGTGAAAAATTTGCGATAGAGATGCTGAACCTGGCGCCCCATCGGTAGGGTAGGTGCCCCAGTGCCAAGGTAGGCGTCCAGCGCGGCCAAGACACCTATATTATGAGTTTTTTTTTAGGGATTTTAGCTAATTTTTTAGACCAAATTGCCCCCGAGGTATAAATAGATTTGAAAATTAGGTTAGAGACAACTTTTGCTTTGGAGAAACTTGAAGAACACATTTTGGGAAGAGAGTATTGGATCAAACTTAGTGATTCATCTTGGATTTCTAGGTATTTATTTGATGTTTTCTTTGGTTTTCGTTATGTTTATAGACTGTTCGCTTGGCTAGACTAAATGTTTTAGTCCCGGGACTAAGTTTGAAGCCGGTGTTTGAGTGTACGATTCACTAATGCGGAGGACTATTTAATCGGTCTCTATCCTGATTAATTAATGTCACCTCTCCCCCTCTCGCTATTAATCCATTAAGTTGGGGATTACTACATTACTTTTTTACCCTTTGTTTATAAAACACAAATTTAAGTCATTGAACCGTGATCTCTCTCTCTCTCTCTCTTCATTTTTGTTCTTTGCGAGATCGAAGATTACTTTGCTGGGAAAATTATGTAATCTTGAAGGCCAACTCATCAAGGCCACCGATCTGGTCGAGTACGCGAGGGATATTGGCACTGCTGACGCTAGGGGAAGGAAGTTAAGTTGATTTCTATCTTGAATGTCAACTAATATGATATTTTGGGCGTTGTGTTATGGGTTGTAGATATGAAAATCCGAAGGGGTTAGGTGTCAAACTTCAAGCACTAATTGACATATTTAATGGGTTTCGAAGGTTTTTATGTTGGATGTTTTGTTCTCTATACACTGTCTTATCTAATTAATGAATATAATTAATTCTGTTTTGTTTTGGTGTTGAGAGTCACTTCTCTCTATCTGTATTGCTTATGTGATCTCTTGTTAGTACTATCTGTAAAAGTTTTCACTCATTGCCATTGTTTGATTGAAATCACAACAATGATCGGTCTTCAAAGGAAGAAGAATGTTTGATCGAACCAGTGTAGTCGGTTGCTTGAGGTGTAGAGTAGGGACGAACAAATCGATGAAACCCTAGCGTGACAATTTTCATATTATTTTTTTCATTATAAAAAGGGGCAATGTAGTAAATTCATCTGTTTTTTACTTATTAATCCGGTTCGTTAGCCCTTCCATGCGATCAACTCGCTGAATTTGGATAACACCTTGCCCCAGGATTCTCAATGCCGTTTTCGCTAATCCTCAGACCAAGGTCTTTACCCACACCTCATGCAAACAGACCATTAGTATTGCTTCTTGCCCTCTAATGGGGTAATACTCTTGTCTCGGGGATTGATGGATCTCGGGTTGCTATTTTCTTTAATTCCAATGTGATTCAAGATATTATCTTCAATTTGTGGTGTGGATTTGTGTTTGCTTGAACTTAATGCTATACTTGCCTTGATCAAGTAGGTATAGAACTTACCCATGACCTTGGGGTTTTTAACTTGAAAATAGGGAACACAAACCTTGAACATACGGTACGTCGACCTACGACCGTTGATCAGGGAGGCCTTAAAATTTGGAGTCTAATGCGGTGTTGCACCTACGCCACTCACACCGATTGATGGAGTCTGAGTGCAACGCTAAAATCTCCATCGCCGAGACCTCGGGATTGAGTGAAAATTTATAAAAATTCACATATCACACTTGAATTGGGGATTGCAATTTAAGAATTAGATGAAAAGAATGCAACCTAGGTGAAATCAACTCCCTTAGATCATTTCTCCATTGTTAAAACACATTTTAATTCCTTGCAATTAGATAGAGTAAATTAGTTGTTAATTTCCTTTCCACAATCAAACTTAAAGTTGCCTAACTCTATTTCTTAATTAGATTATAGATTAGCATAAAATCGTCCTTGTGGATTCGACAAAACCCGATACCAACACTAGTTGGTGCCACTATTACTTCTACGTTACCGTAGACTTGCGGCTTGTGTCAAGTTTTTGGCGCTGTTGCCAGGGGCGATAGCTAATTTTAGTTTACTTAGGATATTTTGTTTAGGATTTTATTTTCTGTAATTTTAGTTTATTTTTATTTAATTTGAATAACCATCTACACTTGATCTTGTTTGTTGTTTGAGTTTCAGATCTTAAATCTGAATTCAAAGGGCGAGTAATAAAAGAATTAAAAAAAAGTGATGGAAGTTGACCGAGCATCGCGAATTGGTGGAATGTTTGAAGAAAATTGGACTATGGTTGTTATGACACAACTTGCAAATCTGACAACTCAAGTTGAAAAGTCTCAAGCAAATACATGGAGCCAACCTTCATTAGGGCAATTTAAAGCAATGTTGGGATGCTATGAAGGGCAATTATATGGTGGAATGGAGCAAGTCCAATTTATGAATCAAGGGCATAATATTCAACCTAGTGCGACTTTTTAAGATTCATATCATCAAGGGGTTCATGATTACCCAAGCCTCTCCTATGCAATCAAGAGAATGTAAGAGATCATCAAGCCTTCAGTCATTTTCAAGAAGGGCAACAAAATGATGATGAGGCTACATTCAAGTTAATCAAGTCACTAGTTATGAGCACGAATTCCACTACTATCGAGCGACATGAGGAAAATGAGAAAAAAATGGCAAGTCTTAAGCATAATCTGAAAATGATGGAAGATGAGAAGAATCAGAGCATAAAAATCTAGAGTTGCAGATAGAACAATTGACTACTGCATTGAAATCTCTTTTAGATAAGTCATTTCTTAGTGATACATTGGTGAGGCCAAGGGAGACCACAAATGCTAAGGCTCTTAATCAATGTCATGTAGTAACAATGGATGTCAGGAAGGAAAAACTGGAGCCACAAGTAGTATTTCAAATTGAGAAGAAGAAAGAGAAGTTTGATGAAGTCAAGACAATGCATGCGGTAGAAACATATGGTTTCGCACTTCAAACACAGCTTCCAAAGAAAGTGGAGGATCCGGGAAATTATCGGCTTCCATGTTCTATTAAGCCATTACAGTATGAAAAGGCTTTATGTGACTTGGGGGCGGGCATAAATCTGATGCCACTAGCCATGCTTGAGAAGTTGGGGATTGCTGAGTTAAGACCGGCTGAGTTTAGTGTGCACTTTGTTGATGGCTCGATGTCTAAACTGAGAGGTGTAACGGAAGATGTACTTGTCAAAGTTGATCGATTTATGTTTCCTTGTGATTTTGTAGTATTGGATTTTGAAAAAGGAGAGAATGTGCCACTAAAACTTGGAAGAACATTTTTAGCAACCGCTCAAGCTCTCATAGATGTTGTGAGTGGAGAAATTACTTTGAGAGTTGGGTCAGAGAGTAGTGTGTTGAAAATTTGTAAAGACTTTCAACAATTGAAGGCTCATCAACCATGTCATACAATCAAGGAGATCAACACTATCTTTCCAGGAAAAGAAATTAATGAAAAGACACTTGAATATAAAAAATTGCAAGAGAAGTTGAGTAAAAAAGCCAATGAGTAGGCCCCAGAGTTGAACAAATTAACACCATTTTTGCTCAAAAAAGGAAGTTCAAGAGAATGTCATTAAAGACTCACCTAAAACTGTACTTCCAACTCATGCATCGAACAATCACATGTCTTGCCAAGTACATGAGAAAGAACATGATTTGTTTAGGAAATGACAGTTGGTCCTCATTTTCAAGTGCAAATTGAAGACATTGAAAGTTGGTATGAGACCAAAATGGAAATGAGTAGTTAAAGTGAAACAAATTGATAAGGAAGACAAGGTAAGGATTCAGAACAACAAGGGACACGTGTTGATGGTTTCTCAATATAACTTGAAGCGGTTTCATGGTCCGCTTGAAAGGAGTGACACTTTAGTCACTCCCACTTGAACTTCACCGCGTCAAGTTGAGGACGAAAAATTTAGCGCTATTGGGAGGCAACACAGGGTTCTTTTGTTTACAATTTAATTCTTATTTTGTCGTATTTGCTTAAATAAAAAATAAAAAATAATGAATTGGTTTGACTTTGTGGTTGATACATGTTGTGATGATATTTCAGGTCGAATACCAATTGCCCGGGTGATTTTTCATCGAACTGGTAAACCGCGAGAGACAATAAAGACCAAAGAAATGTAGATGAGATCCAAGTTTAGGGGAGTACTAAGGGAATGATGGAACGACATAGAGAAATTTAAAAGGCATCAATACTAATCGGGGGAATATTTGCTTTCAACATTTGTTATTTTATTTTACTTTTCCAATAATGTGATTGTTATGAATGAGCATATTTTGATGCATGCTCTTGTCCTTCTTTTTGCTCATGATTTGGTTAATTGAGGACAATGAACATCTTAAGTTTGGGGGTGCATAACGCCTATTTTATTTTTGGGAGGTTAGGTGGTGGAAGCGTCGGGTATTTTAGAAGCATGAGCATATTAATGAGTGTTATTCTCTTTATTTTCTTTCGATGTGACTGACAGTCTGGGATAAAACTTCTTAAAACCAATGAGGCAAGATACTTGGTGTCGCATCCCCTAATCCTATTAGGGCGATACCTGACCTAAAACCCTAATTAAGCTTAGATTACCTAACCCGACTTAACTAGAGCTAGTAGCCTTTCCTCCTTCACCAAATAAACACCACTGTATATCGAATATCGATATAAAACAAAATAACAAACACAACAAAAATTTAAAACTTTTTCGATAATTAAAATACGATATACAACATCAAATCAAACTAGAATAAACCTTGGTTATATAAAACCTTCCATCCTTATAATATTACAAAACTATAATTCAACACAAGTATATAAGACAAGAGAAAACTCATTACATCGAAGAGAAAATCAAGACTCTTATATCTTCTCTATCATGTAGTCGTAGCACACGTCGACATTCTTGAAAAATTATTTAGGGTGAGCACTCCAACTTGCTCAGTAAGTAAGGATTCACGTAGTCATCAATATTCCATATAATAATCAAGAACATCATGCAATAACAATATGCACCTATGTTAACTAACAAAAATATGGAAAACATATAATTCAATACGTAACAGATACAAAGCAAATTATCATGGACTATTACATTGTGATCCACATTTATCTATAAAACTAAGGTCGATTACCCACCTACGCCATTAATGCGAATGTTAGACCAACATATTGGCCGATATGATATCTAGCCAATCAATTAATACCCAATGGTTCTATCCGAAACCCTCTATTTAGTATGTAATCTACAAAACCTATAAACTGAGTAGGAAGTTACATATAGGCTGGGAAAATAACCCATCTCCTATATAACATGGTCTCAGTTCCGGAACTTAACTTCTTGAATCACAATAAACACCGTTTTCCATTTATTGAAAACCATTACAGTATACATAGTTCCCCATTCCAGTCCATAACTACATGAACTACGTATACTAAGATAGCCAAGTAACATTTCTAAATAAGCGAATCCGTACTTACATCGGGTTAAGTCTATATTTCCAAACTTTCTAACTTTCGGGCCACTCACGTTTTCCTTGTGTTCCTCAACCTATCAAAATTCATTTGTGATCAATATAGGTCTATTACCATATGTTTAGAACCCCTTAGTCAGTTCTTAAGACCTTAGGAAATTCTTCATAAAATACAACACATTTGCTGTTTTCAGGGGTGGGAGCGCGTTCCCTCAGTGCGTGGGGCGCGCTCCACCAACTGGGTTTGTCCCTATTGATGAAGGGAGCGCGCTCCTCTGCTAGATGGAGCGCGCTCCACCCTGTTCTGTCTCGACAGAACACACGGTAACAAGCACTGTTCTATCACCAAATCCACCTCAAATATACGCCCAAATCATCCGGAGGACCTCTAGTGAGGTTATAAACCATTTCTAATCATAAACAACCATAATTCACAAAAAATTAATCATCACCATTGAATTGAACTTCAACTAACACATAAACTAATTTTACCAAAGTGATGATCTTTGGCTTTTGATCCGTTTAAGCTCCTCGATCTTGGTCAATTCAGCTCTGACGCACGTCGAACACGTCAATAAAATATAATTCCTAGACCAACTAATTGTACATAGTGTTAAAGGTTGATATTCTTTCTAAGGTTTTAAAAGAAAGAGAAAAATATGGGTTTTAAGAGAGTAAACAAATTAACTAATCTGAATAACAATAAAATAAATAAAACAATGAAAATTGTTTTGAAATCAATTAATGAAAAATACCTAGGTTAAGACATAACGAGTTTGGTTTGATAAAATATTGGATTTGGTCATTAATCTACGTAAATTATGCAAATCAAAAGTATCCTAATGTAGCTATAGACCCGGTAACATACGCGGTTCCTCGCACTTCCTAATCTCAATAGCTAAGGTACGACAACGACTACTTCCCTAGCCAATCATATAACCCTATAATCAAGCGAATTGGGTTAAACACGATGACCGCAATTAGGTTTTGTGAATGCACTACACCTAGACAGCCGGATTACTAGTGCGTTCGATTTAGCCTAGATCCCTAAGGTATTTGACCGGTTCTAAAAGGTCCGAACCAATTGGTATGGTCAATTGCCACTAGTGTGGTTTTATTGCATAAGGACGGATGTGTACGACTCACTAGCAAAAGAATCATAGTTTAAATCTAAATTTAACCCTAATTAATCAATCGATAATAAAAGGAATAAAATAACAATGAAAAACAATTAAATTAAAATAAATAAATCTCACAAATCCATAGATAAGAACGGTCGAACCTCCCTCGCTATCTTGCCTAGGCCATGAGATCGGTGTCTCATGGTTGAAGAACACCAAACAAAATAAAATATAAGTCCAGAGAGACAGTAGAAGAGAAGTTGAGAGAGCATAAAATAGAAGTCGAGGCTCCTTGAATAAAATCTAAGTCCTATTTGTATAAAACTATTAAAATTGGTCTATGGAGGAGAGATAATGTTATTTTTGCGGTATCATTATTGACACATGCACCGAGGAGAATTTGTAGCTGTTATAAGTTTGATTGCATGCTTGAGACACGTGTCAGTCGCAGATTGGACGAATCTTGCTGCTGATGTGGCAAGAGATGACTGGGCAAGAAGGCTATTGATGACGTGCTGGCAGAGTAGATGAGCGTCGGAAGGGGAGAAACGCAAAAAAGTGCGAATTTGTGGGAGAGAGCATGTGCACGAATCTCGAGGACGATCCAACAGCTGCTTGCATGAAAAGAATACACGTATGACTCGGCGAATTAATGTTGATTAGTACATTTGGCGGTAAAAATTATCAACCCAACACACCCACCAAACTATTTCCCCATCTAACACACTTGTAGCCACGTCGCGCCACATCACGAGTAAGTGGTTTGGTCATGGAAAACGTGACTTAAAGTCACGTTTTCCGGCCCATGGAAGTCGTGATCGCAAGTCACGACTTCCTTGTGAATTTATTTTTATAGCAAAGAATAAATACCTCAAATAGTTGATCGTGCGACGGGTTCGATTGGCTCAAGTTCTTGAAATCGGCTAATGAGTAGTAATGAGGCTAATGAGTAGTAATGCGGCAAGGCGTGATAAACTCGATGTTTGAGAGTGAAGGGTTTTGAGAGAATTGAAGGCCTGGTATTTTGGTACAAAGATTGTGATGCCTTGTTGAGTGTTGTTGGCTTGGTTTTGAAATGTGTCAAGGACTTGTGTTTGTTCAAGTAGGCTAATTAAGAAATTTGTGGAAAGGGCACATACAGGTGAGTAGGTCTCATGAGATTGACATAGTTTGGTGGTGGAGATGGTCTTGGTGTTGGTGTTGGAGCTGGTGTTGCATGTTTAGCGAACAAGTTGGAATTGTAGTACTCAACAATAGCACTACTAGTGTGCTAGAAAACATCAACATTTGAGTGGTTCTCATACTAGTTAATTCACTTGAACGCAAAAAATTGACATAGCACATCAACATTGAATATAACTAATAACTATACAAAACTTAGTTCAATCCAAAACCATAAAAAATGGAACAATAAACAAAAAGGGACAACAAGAAATACAAAACATAACAAGTACGTAACACAAAAACATAACAAGTACGAACACAATGCATTATTGGCTATTAAAATTGGTCTATAGAGGAGAGATAATGTTATTTGCGGTCATCATTATTGACACATGCACCGAGGAGAATCTGTAGCTGTTATAAGCTTGATTGCATTTCGAGACACGTGTTAGTCGCAGATTGGACGAATCTTGCTACTGACGTGGCAAGAGATGATTGGGCGAGAAGGCTATTGATGACGTGCTGGCCGAGTAGATGAGCGTCACATGGCGCGTGAAGGGAAGGGGAGAAACGCAAAAAAGTATGCGAATTTGTGGGAGAGAGCATGGGCACGAAATCTCGAGGACGATCCAACAGCTGCTTGCATGAAAAGAATACACGTATGACTCGGCGAATTAATGGGAGAAGGTGTTGCTGCGCATCTCGAGAAAAATCAACTGCTGCCGTACGATGAAGAAATCATATGGAAATACCGAATTAATGGGAAGGCAACACTACACGTATCCTGAGGTAAGGTCAAAACCATTTCTTCTCATCTCAGCTGATCTGATGTCCAGATCTCGAGGCAAATCGAGGGGCTTTCGTTTCATAGTGGCTTAAGTGGCTTAAGTGTGTTCTCTCCTCAGTCTGCATATCTCCATGCTCATTAATTTCTGCAGTGCATGTCTCGAGGCAGAATCGAGATAGCATGTCTCGAGGCAGATCGAACCGTAGCTGTTCACGCTGCATGTAAACACTCTACTTTGCGTATTTTTCTCCCTGGATTCAACCGCGCACTTCATTAACCCTGAAAATAACAAATAAGGACAATTAGGCTAATATTTTGTAGACTCGACCATAAAATATATATAAAAAACCTATATTTAATTACATAATTAACGACTTATCAAATACCTCCAAACTTAAGACTTTGCATGTCCTGAGCAATGGTGTAAATGAAAAAACACTAATAAACTAGACTCTAATATAGTTATGTACTTACTAAACTAATCATAAACCAGATTCAAAACTCATGGAGCTCCTTTGGTTTACATAGTCGCAAAAGTTAAGAAGCTACTCAAATTTTTTGGAGTTATGATATGTCAAGAACCGCAACCCAAACACAATTAAGATCACACATTAAAGATATAGACTTGATCAAGACAAAGGCTATCAACTACTCACGAGTTTTCTTAGTCTATATATTCAAGCACGCAAGTTTACAATCTCTATGAAAATAGCGCATCAACGCCTAGAAAGTACCATAAATGAGAAATGCAACCACACTCTCCACTATTGTAGACTTAGCACTAATGAAAATCAATAGGACTTTAATAGGTTGTAACATGGCTAGGATAGGGTACCAAGGAAATGATATAAAGGATATACGAAACATTGGAAAACTAAAATTCAGACTATCAAATGATTCTATGAGAACATAAAAGTGATTTTACTGCACTTAAATTTGATTTTCTTTTAATATGTGCAGTCCTCACTTTTTCCAACCACTCGGCTCCCTGCTCCATTTCGTATAGATGTCGTTTTAGGTGGGACTCTTTAATCATGACTTTCCCTTATTTTGGGCAATATAAACAATTTTTTCTTCTCTAATTTCTTCTTCTCATGTCTATTTCTAAAGATTTTAAGTATAAGACTAGTTTCCAACTAGGTAAAATGATATATCAGGCTATGTCTATGGGTTTAACATTAGGTATGAAAGAAATAAAGGTTGGGTTGGCTCAAAATAGTTAACTAGGGAAATTACTTTAGGTAGGCTTAAGGCTAAAGGTTTTCATTCAAAAATGACATAAATCATTTCCCTAAAAGTGTTTCAGTCATAGGAATTCAGCCTCGAGTGGGTTACATCCTCATTTTAGTACCCTAAAAATCTGACTTGCACAGTTCTGACCGACCGTCTCCTTTTGGTATCTAGCATAAGGCTTAACTAATATACTAAATCCTTAATCATGAAATTATAAAAATGCCGGGCTACGAGTTTGAGTGAGTGTTTCTCCTAGTTTTCCTTAAGTTTCAAGTCAAAAAGACAACTATAATGTACTCATCCACAACCAAAGGCATGAAGCAAAATTTTAGATGACTCTAAACAATAATAAAAATGAAAACTATACTAAATACATGCATGAAAGTATATCAACTCCTTATGAAATGAGAAAGAGAAGTATGAAGGGAAAAGAAATGGAAGAAATGAGAGAATAAGGGACACTAAACACCACCATTACTATCTCGTCAACCGCATATAATTTAAAAATTTAAATGATCTCACATACGGTCTTTCGCAAAGAAATCCATCAAACTCGACCCATAAATCCTAAAGTCCCCCAAACTTATTCCGAACCTTGTCCTTAAGGTTCAAAACAAGTTAGGGAATCCACGCGACAAAAAGAAAAATTGGTGAAAAAGAACATGGATAAAGAAATAAGAAGATGTACAAATGCATGCATAATAAAAGCCTCTAAAAACTAGTGAATGAACAAAATTTCTCATGCCTAGGTGACTCAGGAAACTATGGAAGAAAATCATTATAATAAGAGCAAGAACTAATAAGTATAGGAGTTAACTTAAATAATTCACACCGAATCTTGCGAGCTCGAAGTCTTTCAACTAAGGGTGAAATCAACAAGATGGTGGAATGAAGTCTAGGATTTTGGATCTACTCGAAGACCCACCACTAATGTGGCGACTTAAGTTGGTTTGTGTCCCAACCAAGTCTCAAAACGCCTAAAATCCTTGTAATATGTTAATTCCCTAAAAAATGCTCAAATCATGCTAGAAAAATATAATTCAAAGTCAAACCTAGAAAACTCAGGGGGTGCTCCAGTGCCTCTAGTGAAAATCAAACATTCATAGCACCTGCAAAAATATAAGAAACCAAATTAGGGCTTTATTGAACATAAAAAATAAGAACTAAACTAAAACTGAAATAAATGCAAGAAATAAAAAATGAAAAAAAAAATAAAGCTGGGCTGCCTCCCAACAAGTGTCTTTCTTTTAAGTCTTTGAGTATACTTGGCGTGATTTATCACGTGACGCCTTCTCCTTTCGAGATATCAACAACAAATGGCGCATCGATAGCTTTGGGCAATGAAACATGCATGCCCTCCTTCAGACTTGGGAGCTCATTCAGGACCTCTAACACGAAAGATTCAGTCGCATCATGATCATCCAACACAAAGGTGTCGATAGTGTAGCAAATCTACGAACGCTCCTTTACTTCCACCCCTTGTAAGATTTAACAAATATGCATGGGAGGGTGGGTGGTTTCACCAACATCAGAGGTTGGTCTTCCTTGTTCTCTTTTTGTGGCTCCTCTCCAAGTTTTTTGAAATGACTTTAATTTTCATCTCATTTTCCTCCTCTTCATCTCGTGCAATGATAATTTCTAGCTCAGTTTGAAAGGCTTCAAGTCCTACCGCTGTTTCACTCCAATAGTCCTCCACCTGTGTATCCTCATTTACCTCAACACTTTTCAATGTATCAACACTCACATTCTGCTCTAGATAAAAATTGGTTGTGTACTACACAACTCTTTCTCGTCAATCATATTCTGAAGTGTGGTATTGATTTGAATAACTCGACTTTCCAAATTTTGCAACCCAAGATTCACATGCTGAAATTGTTGAAGGTCTTCATGAAGGCGTTGTTCACCATCTATTAATTGCTTCAACATATCTTTCAAGGAGGTGCTTTGTTGAAATTGTTGGTTCTCTTCATGACACTGTTGATGAACTTGTAGAAAAGGTAGTTATCTGAAGATCAAGTCATTTATCATGTCTTGTATAAACCTCTCTTCATGTTGAGGAATTTGTGGACTTGACATAAGCTCAAAGAAGTCAGGTTGTAGCGATGCATAGCTAGAATAGTTATGCCTCTCATACTTTGGATAATAAGGACAAGCATATGTCGAATGAGAGTAATCCGCACAAATTTCACAAACCTCGATATATTGCACAAAAGAATACATGTTAGAAAATTGAAGTCCGTTATGTGACATACCTACCCCATTCACATTGTAATAATGTGAGTCTTCGAATCAACCATAATTGTGGGAGTAGGATGCCATCACGGAGTTACCTGCATACATGTTAAGAACAAGGGACTAGATAGACAAAATAAATAAATAAATAAATAAATAAAAGAAAACCAAAGAAAATAACCAATCTCCTACAACGGAGCCAAAAATTGACGCGCGCGCACGCGTCAATAAAATATAATTTCTAGACCAAATATTTTGTAGATAGTGGTAAAGGGTCGATCCTACATAGATTGATATTCTTTCTAAGGTTTTAAAAGAAAGAGAAAAACGGGGGTTTTAAGAGAATGAACAAATTAACTAATCCAAATAATAATAAACTAAATAAAACAATGGAAATTGTTTTGAAATCAATTAATGAAAAATACCTAGGTCAAGACATACAAGTTCGGTTCGATAAAATATTGGATTTGGTCATCAATTTATGTAAATTATGTAAATCAAAAGTATCATAGTGTAGCTATAGACCCGATAACGTACACGGTTCCTCGCACTTCCTAATCTCGATAGCCAAGGTACGACAATGACTACTTCCCTAGCCAATCGTATAACCCTATACTCAAGCGAATTGATTTTAACACGATGATCGTTATGGATTTTGTGAAGGCACTACACCTAGACAACCGGATCACTAGTGCGTTTGATTTAGCCTAGATCCCTAAGGTATTTAACCGGTCCCAAAAGGGCGAACCAATTGATATGGTCAATTTCCACTAGTGTGGTCTTATTGCATAAAGATGGATGCGTACGACTCACTGGCAAAAAGAACCAGGGTTGAAATCTAAATTTAACCATAATTAATCAATCAATAACAAAGGGAATAAAATAACAATGTGAAACAATTACATTAAAATAAATAAATCTCATAAATCCATTAATAAGAATGGTTGAACCTCCTCGCAGTTTTGCCTAGGCCATGAGATTAGTGTCTCATGGTTGAAGAACACCAAACAAAATAAAATAGATGTTGAGAGAGAGAGAGAGAGAGAGAGAACATAAAGCATAAAATAGAAGTCGAGGCTCCTTGAATAAAACCTAAGTCCTATTTATATAAACCTATTAAAATTGGTCTTCGGAGGAGAGAGAATGTTATTTTCGTTGTATCTTTATTGACACGTGTGCCGAGGACAATCTGTAGCTGTTTTGAGGTTGATTGCAGGTTTGAGACACGTGTCAAGCACAGATTGGACGAAGCTCGCTGCTACATATGACGTGGCGAGAGATGATTGCGTGAGAAGGCTGCTAATGACGTGCTGACTGAGTTGATGACACCATATGACGCGTGAAGGCAAAGGGAGAAACGCACGAAAGTGTGCGAATTTGTGGGAGAGAGCACGGAAACGGATCCCGAGGATGATCCCACAGCTGGTGGCGTAAAGAGAAGACACACATGACTCGTCGAATTAGTGGGAGAAGGTGCTGCTGCGCATCTTAAGAAAAATCGACTGTTGCTGCACGATGAAGAAATCGTATGAAGAGACCGAATTAATGGGAGGCATCACTGCACGTATCTCGAGGTAAGGTCAAAGCCGTTTCTTCTCATCTCAACTGATCTGATATCAAGATCTCGAGCCAGATTAAGAGGCTTTTGTTTCACAGTGGCTTAAGTGTGTTCGGTTTCTGCGTCTCCTCAACTGCTCATCAATTCTGCAGGGCGTGTCTCGAGGCAGATCAAATTGTACCTGTTTATGCTGCATGTAAACACTCTACTTTGTGTATTTTTATCCCCGGATTCAACTGCGCACTTCATTAACCCTGAAAATAACAAATAAGGACAATTAGACTAATATTTTGGAGACTCGACCATAAAATATATGTAAAAACCTATATATAATTATATAATTAACGACTTATCAAGCTCCCTGAATGATTTCCTTCGATCCGAAATCAAACTCAAACCCTCCTCTCACTGTTTCTCGATTGTTCGAATGAGATAATGATGAATTTTAATTTATATATATGAATTTTCCTCGAGATAAACATACCACTATCTCGAGACCAATCAAATGGTTTATGTGTTAAACTGACCCTCCTTAAAATAACATGAATTTTAACACCTTCGAGTACTTACGCTCATCTCGAGGTTGATCAAACAATCCATATTATTTAAACTAAATTTTATAGTTTTAATATATATATATATATATTATATATACATATATATTTCATGTATTTTCTCACCAATAAATTCACCGGACATGCCTACGAGTATTCTCAGGTGTGCACATTAATTTCACATCCCCATCGCCGCACTTGTTGTACCGAAAACTTATTGTTAGTTTACTTATTTTCTAATTATAGGTTTGTATTAATCTCCTATTAATCCCATAATCTATAAAGTTTATTTAGCATTACAACAAACAAAAATCATCACGCAATCACACATACACGCTAATCGAGGTATACCAAACTTAACCGCGAGCCTAACTCGGGTAAATTATAATTTGGATTAACACTAATCACCTGCTTAAGGTAACATGTTATTACTTGTAGTTTCAATGAGAAATGAAAACTACTTCTTCATATAGGACTCCCGCTTCAGGTTAGTTCCTCATCTCCGTGAAATTATCATTTCATTTTAACCAAAGGAATCTCTTTGGTTCTCAGCCTCTGAATCTTATGATCAAGTATCTGAATCGACTGCTCGTCGTAAGATAAGTCTTCCCGAATATCAAATTCATTCCAATCAATCCTTGGAGTGAACAGAGTCTCCGTTTTACGAAACATTAACACATGGACGAAATTATGAACTTCGACTAGCTGAGGAGGCAACTCTAACCAGTAAGCAACTGGACTAATCATTTCCTGTACTCTGAACGACTCAATATACCTTAAAGCTAGCTTACCTCGCCATCCAAATCTACATAATTCTTTCATAGGTGAGACTTTTAACAAAACATAATTGTCCTTTGAAAAAACTCCAACAACCTATGATATTTATCGGCGTATCTCTTCTGTTTTAGCTGTGCTGTAGTCAAACACTGGCAAATCCGCTACATTCTCTCTATGTAGTTCTAAATCAATTCTGGCTCCAACAAACTTGTATCTCAAACTTTGCCCAAACACTCTGATGAATTACAAGGTTGACCATACATAGCTTCAAAAGATCATTCTAATACTAGATTGATTGCTGTTATGACAAAATAACTCGCATAGAGGAATGTGTTTGTGACGGCCCCTCTCTTAATCTAGGGCACCGCCCGGCCTAATCCCGTAATTAAGCCTTAATCCTATCCACGTAGGACTCAACTACGTATTAGTCAGCCTTTACAACCTAAACGCCTCTTTTCTCGTATTCAGGATAAGTACTAATACAATAGTCCTAACAATTTATAAAATTTAGAGTTAATTAAAGCTTTTTATGAAATTAATTATTTAACTGAAGTCTTATTGATTATGCGGAAGCAATTAGTAACTTATACGGAAGCCATTTATAAAATCCTAAGTGTGGTAAACCAGGAAATGACATCACATATATAAAGTCCTCAAAATGCGGTGAAACAGTAAAATAGTCTAAGTCAATTCGGGGAACTAATGCTCAACCCAATATACAACCCCAAATAGTATCTGAAAGACATATATAACATATACAATCAAAATACCAAAATAAGACTTACAATCGATGCAGTGACGCACCGCGGGCTCAGGGATAATCGCCGATCTTCTCCTTGCCCGACCTGCTAGTAGACGGCTCTGCACCCACCATCATAAAAAGGACGGTGAGTACAAGAATAAAACAGTAATCCCCGATGACAAGTTTAATTTCATTTCCAAATATTCAAATGGTATTTAAAAGCATATAAATGGGAAGACTTGAAAATAAACCATATGCGAGTAAATACCAGAGTTAAACAAGTGATACTGACACTAGGCTAAGTAGTGGTGATTTAGGTCCCAGGTAGCGGTGAAACATGTCACTCCGACTCAATAAGCATATAGCACAAGGGACTCTAACCCAAGTGTTACCAGGGACTCTAACCCCGGTGTGTAGTCCACCTCAGGGACTCTAACTCCGAGTGTCATACAGTGTCAGGTAACATGTGCCGACATCCCCAGGGAATCTAACCCAGTGAGTCGCGCACACCTCGATCGAGTACGAGACCTAAATGTGAAAACTACTTTTTAAATTTCAAGAAATACCAAGTATGGATTGTCAAGGCATATGCACATCTACACACCTAAACAAATAAGGAATACAAGTCCTCTTAAACATTTATAAGATATTCACTAGCCTAATAGAATGCTATTTATCATTCAATTCACATTTAAAACAACAAGAATAGACATAGCATGGGATATAATCAATGAATCAAATCAAATGAATGGATATCATGCAAACTAGACTCATCAAGTGAGCATAGACATAAAGAACACATGATATAAGAATACAAAGGCAAAATAGTCAAAAGGACTATGCAAGGACAACAATTAATAGAAATGAGATGCCAAGCCATTGGGTATACTCACCACAACAAAGTAAAGTCCTAGCTTTACTGGCCTCCCGATACTCCAAATCTTGTATTCGCTCTCCCGTACCCTTTTCCTAGGTTCCTGAGTTTGGTGTCTCATTAGTTCAAATATAGTGGGTTTAAGCTCAATTTTGCGGTGTTTATTGTGTATTCAAATTGGTTCAATAAACTTTAAATCAATCTTCCTAAATCAGCCTCTAAAGACTAAATTAAGTTTCAATTTCAATCCTACATTTTAATGCACTTTTAGGCATGAAATGGTACAAATATAGAAATCATCTATCGGTACAATTATTGTTGGTCTCTCTCCTAGCTTTCCGGAAATGTTTAGTTTGCAAAATTCTGATTTAAAATGAAAGAGATGTCATGATTTTACTAAACACAGTCTAATTGGAATTTAATCCGACCAGCGGATTTAGAAAATCTATTTCTTCTAATCTATAATTCCTAAAAACGTGACTTTTGGTCACAAGGTAGAAAACATATTCAAATACAACATACTAAAAGATCAGCTCATTTGGATAAGTAGCTAGGGAGTTATGCCCTTAACAATTTTAGTTTCAAAACTTTCCTTTTTAATTCCAGTACCTATTTGTAGAGCATGTTTGGACATAAAAACATTTGAATAAAAATACCTTCAGTTAAGAAAAGTTATTTACCTTTAAATAAGGTTTCAAATGCCACTAGTTTGGATCAATTTGGATCTAAAATGGGCAGATTATGACCAAATTACCCAGGTTGATTCCTAATACAACATGCATAATTCTAGTTTTGGTGTTGCAACTTCAAAAATTCATATCTTTATGATTTCAAAACCAAATTAAGAACTTCAATATAGCTGGATTATCAGCTTGAAATGAGGAATCCAAATATATAAATCAATTGCAAATACTCAATCATCTACCATCTGAAATTAGTCTAAAACCAGAACTTGTTCTAATTTCAACTAAAAAGATGTGTACCTAGTTGATGTAGCACCCTAGCTTGAGAATTTCTCACCAACTCCCATGGATTCCTTCAATACCTTGATGATTCACTCCTCTCCAGCAATTCCTTCTTCTCCAGCAAAAATGAATGAGTGATTTGGTTTGCATGTTGTTTGATCACTAATGTTATATATTAAGGTAATGTTCCTTCCTAACCCTTCATCTCCATGGATTTATGTATCCCGAGGAATATCTAATGGTCCACCTCTTGCCATATATATCCCACTAACTCCCACTAACTCAACCTCAAGTGACACCATTTCATTACTCACATAGTTCCTAGATGTGCCAATGTGAATCTCTAGACCAATCTTATGCTTTCCATTTAATTTACTGAACTATAGGCCTTTAATTTGATTTACATTAACAAACACAGCCATAGGCTTATAAGTAATTCCTTATTTCATATTAGTATTAAATAAGACTTACCAAAATGCTAACTACCCGGTTCCCCGGCTCGCACGCTACTTGAGGCGCGTCCCCGCTCTCGTCTCGACGCCTACAACTGTACAAACCGACTTAGTAAGTCTACACAATACATAACACTAGACATACATCAATACAAAAATACAATATACCTCGGCCACGTGCCTCGGTCGGTGCACGTATCACAGTGTAGGTCCCACGTCAAGGGTCGGTGATCTCTGATTAAGGAATTAAAACGGGGTTAGAGATTTGGGTCGTGACAGTGTTTCTTCCAGTTACCACCATACTCTAAGGCACAAGCTCAAAGCATATCCTCTAGCACTAAAATCAACCGCTCAGGCTGCTCATCGGTCTGCCGGTAATATACCATACTGAGGTTAAGAAGTTCCCAGCTGTTTCTGCATTTCATTCCACAATCTGGACGTGAATCTCGGATCTCTATTCGAAATAAACGACACTGGAACTCCATGAAATCTCATACTTCACGTAAGTATGCCTCATATAATTGGTTAAGAGAATCTCGCATGGAAACAAGAAAGAAATGCACAGACTTTGTCAACCTGTTAACTACAATCCATATAGCACTGTGCTTAACTTGCTGACATATCTCACATCTCTTGACAAACTCGACAATATCAGTCTTCATCCCAGGCCACCAATAAATACGCCTTATATTGCGATACATCTTATTGTTACCTGGATGAATAGAGTAAAGAAATCTATGAGATTTTCGTAGCATCTCATGTTTCAACTGATCCTAAGCTGGAATCCACATTTTATCACTGTACTGTAAAACACCATCATAAAAAAATGACCAATCAGGATAATCTACACTAGCTGCTAATCTCTGACGCACTATATAATCCTGATTAGCTTTTTGACAACCAATCACCACTGAATCATCTCTAATTCGGTTCAAGTCTGAACTCAGAAGACTATATTAGTAGCTCTAAAATTAGCTTTCTCAGTTGATGATGTGTCAGCTAAACTTACACAAATCATCATCATATACACTTCCTCAAGAAGTCCAAACTGATAAGCTATAGCAATAGCTACATTTTTCTCCATATAATTGAGTCGTAATTACATACTGACAGTCTGTTAACACCTTTATGTGTGATTCTAAATTACTCATGCTCAAATTAACTTGTATCTCGTCTTCTCGTCCTACATCAATTGACGACGAAAGTAAAGCATACAAAATTTTAAGGTAAACACCTCAACATCATATATAGCCTAATGACAAACATAACTGAGAACTCACACAATAAGATATTTCTTCCAGTATGTAACATTTTCTAGGTCACAAGCTAGAAAATTATATTCTCTAGAACTAAAATCAGTTACAGATATATTGTGTTAAGATTGAGAAATGCCCCTCCCATCTTTTATACATCTCTTCCCCTCTGGGAAACAAACTTTCGGCTCCTTACCAAAATAATAAACCTGGGTCTCCATAACTCTCATATCTTTCTACACACATATATCTCACTACTTTTCCAGGTGAATTTGAACCATAATACATTGCAAGAAATTTTCAAACTCTATTAGTCCTACAATTACACCATCAACAACTTTCAATTATCATTACAACTTAAGTTAATTCATCATGAATTCTTAAGCATGAGTTGTCATTCATATAGGGCAAGAATAATATAACCTTCCAGGTTAATATATGATCACGTGTCGTGCGTGCCAAATATAACCCACAATGGAGTTACCAACCGCAAGGGTGTAGTAGTGGTAAATACAGGGTTGAATCCACAGGACTTGAGTTTTACTCTAAGTTGACTAAAAATGGGGGGTTTCTATAAAGTTCAAGGAAACAATTAACTAAACTAACAAAAATAAAAAGTTCGCAAAAAAATACAATATCAATGAGAGAAATCACCTAAGTCTATGGTTCCACAAGCAAGAATCAAGATTCAATGGCATTTAATGGTCCCCAATCTTTCCAAAAAGTTATTAATTCAAGTTCTCCTAGATTAGCTATAGAAAATCGACATCCGCTAGAAATTCCTAATTCCCCTAATCTCGATAGTTAGGGTGTCCGCCACTAACTACTTCTCTAATTAATGTATAACCCTAGATATCCGCCAATCAGATTTAACACACTAATTGCAATAATTTGGTTATGTGGGAATACTAATCCTAAATAACCGAATCACGTTCGCTTCCGATTTAACCTAGATTCAATTGTTGCACACTCAAGAACCGAAAGGGTTTTACGGCAAACGGGTGAGTGTTCGTCACTTTATCAGTCCAAAAGTACAATTTCACGGATACTATTGGTCCAAATAACTATAAGTTGTCCTTTTAAAAGCATGCACTAGTCACATACACACCTTAGATCTAAACCACATACTTTAAAATCATCATCATCAACAACAACAACAACAACATAGCCTCAGTCCCAAATTAACTGGGGTCGGCTAATATACTTTAAAATCAACAACAATAAAATAGGAGAAATTGAATTAAATTAAATAATAAAAATCATAGATCTCACAACTTATGCCATGAATCATTGATCTCGACTTGTTTCCCTTTCGACCTAGGCGAAGATTGGTCTAGTCGGACATTATCTATACAATCTCCAAGTATGAGAAATTGTGTGTGGCGGCTCCAATGTCGACTCCCCGTATGAATACCCTAGTTCCTAAAATGGAAAACCACTAAAAATTGCTCTCTGGAAGTGAGAGAAACTAATTTTGGGGGTTGGTCTCGTAACACATGCGCTGAGGAGCATCCAGGGGCTATTAGGCGTTCAAAATTAGGGTAAGGACACGTGTCAGAACGTGATTGGGTGAGAGAGGCAGTAGCACTACACCTGTCGTGACATGAATGGAGGAGAAGTGCTTTAGTGACGTGCTGGAGACGAATGAGGAGGCGCCATGTGTCGCTACTTGAGAGTTGGTTTGCTCGCTCGAAAACTCGGCGAAAAAGTGGAGAATGTGCTGATGCGCATCCCGAGGCACATCTTAAGGCAGCTGAAGCGTGAGAAGACTGTTGGTGAGTTGGTCGAATGATCAAGTGATCATCTACCACGTGGCGACTACAGTGTGTGGACGAATTGCTGGATGACGCGTGGCGTAGCTGTGGCGAGCTAGACCAATGATAAACATACACGTGACAACTTGCTGGGAGATGGAAAAATCACGCTCATTGTGCGAAATTGTGGGAAACTTAATTGTGCGTTTCCCGAGGAGATCTCCACGGCTCTGAAGCATGCGTGTCTTAAGTATGTCACTCTGGTGCGTCACTTGGTCTGCTATCCATTAATACACCATCTGCGCAGCACGTAACTCGAGGCAAATCGTCTGGCATTTGATCACTGTATGTAAATACTTCATTTTGAGTGTTTTTTTGCCTCGGATTCAACTGTGTACTCCGTTTCACCTGAAAACGACCAATAAATATAATCAAATATATATTTTGGAAACTTTCCACATTAAATATACTAAAATAGACTAATAAAAGCATGTAAAAACCAACTTATCAATATATCTCATATTTCTTTATAAAATTGACACCGTTAATTTTTGTTCCAGATCACCGACTATTCATTCTTATCATAATGATTTTGGATTTTGCCGACATGAATGTTTTAAAGAAATCAATGAGATTCTCATGACATTCTCGCATCGCTTTTTATTTAAGTTCCAAGAACTTTCTTTATATGCTCAATATTTTGATATGAGATTATCCATATCAAAATATCAATAACTAGTAGTCGAACCTTGAACTACTTGATAATCTCAATCAATTTCTTCAATAATGAATCACTCAATCAATCGTCATTAGCTCAACTCCAATTTGAGCTCCAAGGAACATACTTATAGTTACCAATCTAGACAACTCAGCTAATGATGTGCCTGCGTAGACTTCAATTGGTCACCAGTAAACATCTCACTCAAGAGATATTACTGAGTAGCTTTTGTCATAACTACAGCTCATGTCTTTTCTATTCAAGGTATTGTCAACACAATCACCTTAATGAGTGATGTTTCAGAGTGAATTCCTAACATTTAGGAAATCCAAGGTATCTATCTTACCTTCCATTTCTATCACTCTGACAATTTCACTTTTCAAACTTTCATAGTTTGAAATTCAATTCTTTAACCTTAAACCAATTCACTGGTTTTATATTTCTATGTTATCTTTTAATGATTCTTCTAAGATTCTTAATAATCTTCAAGAATAATTAAAAGACTCTCAACAACCTTTCCTTTTATTTACAAGTGATGTCTTTCCATATTTGGTACAACTACCAAAATAGCTATCTCGAGATTATTAATCTCTAATAGTTCGTCTTCCAAGTCTTAAACTATATATTTAGATAGAAGTATAAGCTACAATTTTACTTTATTATGTCAACACACAATCTTACTTAAATTAGAAGTCTTAGGATAAACCTCTAACTTCTTCTACAATTTAGGTATAATCAAACAAACATTGTAATCAAACTATACTTCCACTTTCCTCCAAGGAATCCTTGTATTTGTTTTTGTCTTAAAACAATCCTCATACTTGAGATAACTGAATAAATTACACAACAATATTAAAGATCCATAGGTCAATCATTTGTAATATTCAATTATTTCAAACTTACTTTTCTCTTTTACCTTTGTGTTGAATATATGATAATCCTATATTGTTTTAATCACAGTCAAATCCCCTGATTTGTTGTTAATATTCAACACTCTCATAACTAATTAACCTTTGAAACTTAGCACTAACACTTTGCAAAATATGGTCTACACCAATTGACCATCACAATTTACAATTCTGTACTAGTAATGCTCGTGCATCCTCTAAGCCCTCAAAGATTTCATTCTTTTTATTATTCATCACACAATAACAACTTATTTAAAATAGGTTTTTAAAACTCAACACCATTCATTCACGAACATAGCATGAGTTCTAGTAAGTTCTAGTGGTTTCCACCATCCACATAAAATGATCCAGCAATCACCTGCAATCATCTTTAAATATATCCTTAACTCTGATTATACCAATGTGACAACCATATCTCAACTAATTCTTGAGCAACTGATTTCACCTTATTATCAAAATGAGTTGTCAATACTGGGCAATGAATACTCATTCCTACTACTACATATTATTCTTTTCCTTAGATTTATTAACCACTCATTCTCCCCAATTTAGACTATATCAGTCTAAAATATCAGACTAGGATATCTTACCAAGTCACTGCTATATTCTAGATTAAACTGTCTTTTATTTTTCAACAGTTTAAATTTTCAATTTCGTCTTTCTTTACCCGATAAAATCCTTGTCATTTTAATATGGATTCACACCATTACTGGAATTGTTACTTCATAACAACTTTGAAGGATACTTACATTAATGGTTTCCTAATCTCAATTAGGTTTTATTATTACCCACTAATGTATTTACTGAATAACTTTCATTATTTCCCTACCAGTTTCAATACTAGTATTAAATCTCATCTCATAGTGGTCTATCATATTTGAGTTTCCCCAAAGTCATTCAGTATTCTTTTGTTTCACAATTCTCATCCTCTTAACACACGTCCCAAGGTCTTGATCCAATAGATACTTCTCCACTAACTATTATTTGTCTAATAATATCAGTGAGAACAAAGACCATTAACAACAGTTAATAGGAGAAGAATTTAATTTTATCTTTGTAAGTTTTCCTTATGTCTTTCATTTTCAATTTCCTCGAGGTTAAGACTCTTTTGAGCTCTTACCTCTAAAACTTTCACATATCATGAGAAATAGATGGACTTCAACCATCTTATTATCGTTCAGGGAAGACAAAACTCTCATATCTACCACATAGATATAGTATAACATAACAAATAACATATCTCAGTCTTTTATCTTTTGGTTACCCCTAAAATCACGATAAAAATCGTTTATCAAACCCTAAGCTTATTCATAACTCGAGATAACTCTCATAGTCAATAAACTTAGATTCCAGTACAAAAGAATATGTTGTCACCTCGAAAATAATCCAAAAGTGAAAATAAAATCAGAGCTTCATCCATGATACCAAAATGTATCAACATTACCACTTAACTCCAAAGTAATAAACCTTAGGCTCTGATACCAAAACTGTAGCATCCCCTAACCCGATTAGGGCGATACCCTGTCTGAAACTCTAATTAAGCCCAGATTACCTAACTCGACTTAACTAAAGCCAACAGCCTTTCCTCCTTCACCTGATAAGCACCACTGTATATAAAATATTGATATCAAACAAATAATAGACGTAAAAAAAATTTAAAACTTTTTGATAATTAAAATACGATATACAGTACCAAATCAAACTGAAATAAACCTCGGTTATATAAAACCTCTCATCCTTTGTGATATTACAAACTGTGATTCAATATAAATATATAAGACAAGGAAAAACTCATTACATCGAAGAGAAGATCAAGACTCATGTATCTTCTTTATCCAGTAGTCATAGCGCACGTCTACATTCTTGAAAAGTTATTTGGGGTGAGTACTCCAACTTGCTTAGTAAGTAGGGATTCACATAGACATCAACATTCCATATAATAATCAAGAACATTATGAAATAACAATATGCACCAATGTTAACAAACAAAAATATGGAAAACATATAATTCAATACGTAACAGATGCAAAGCAAATTATCATGGACTATAACACTGTGATCCCCATTTATCTATAAAACTAGGGTTGATTACCCACCGACGCCATTAATGCGAATGCTAACTAACATATTGGCCGATATGATGTCTAACCAATCCATTAATGCCTAATGGTTCTATTCGAAATCCTCTAGTGAGTATCTAATCCATGCAACCTATAAAATGAGTAGGAAGTTACGTATAGACAGGGAATGTAACCCATCTCCTATATAACCTAGTCTCAGTTCTAAGACTTACTCTCGCAAATCACAGTAAACACAATTTTCTATTTATTGAAAATCATCACGGTGTACATAGTCCCCCATTCCATTCCATAACTACATGAACTACTTATACTAAGATAGCCATACAACATTGATAAATAAGCGAATCCATACTTACATCGAGTTAAGTCTCTGTTTCCAAGCTTTTTAACTTTTCAGGCCTCTCACGCTGTCCTTATGTTCCACAACCTATCACAATTCATTTATGATCAATATAAGTCTATTACCCTATGTTTAGACCCCTTAGTCAGTCCCTAAGACCTCAGGAAATTCTTCATAAAATATAGTACAGTTGTTGTTTTTAGGGGTGTGAGCGCGCTCCCTTAGTGGGTGGGGCACGCTCCACCAACTTGGTTTGTCCATATTAATGAAGACAACGCGCTCCTCTGCTAGGTGGAACGCACTCCACTTGTACTGTCTTGATAGAACACAGGGCAACAACCACTGTTCTATCACCAAATCCACCTCAAATCCACTCCCACTCATCCGGAAGGACCTCTAGTGGGGTAATAAACCATTTCTAATCATAAACAACCACAATTCACAAAGATTTAATCATCACCATTGAACTGAGCGTCAACTAACACATAAACTAATCTTACCAAAGTGATGATATCTGGCTTTTGATCTATTTAATCTCTTAAGTCTTGGATAATTCAACTCCCTTAATGATTTCCTTCGATCCGAAATCAAAATAAAACCCTCATCTTACTGTTTCTCGATTGTTTTAATGAGATAAAGATGAATTTTGATTTATACATATGGATTTTACTCGAGATACGCATACCGCTATCTTGAGACCGATCAAGTGATTTATGTGTTAAAATGACACTCCTTAAAATAATACGAATTTAATCACTATTAAACACTTACGCTCATATCAAGGTTGATCAAATAATCCATATTATTTAAACCAAACTTCATAGTTTTAATATATATACATATTTATATCAACTATATTTAAATATATATATTTCGTGTATTTTCTCGCCAATAAATTCATCGGACATGTCTACGAGTATTCTCGGGTGTGCTCATTAATTTCACATCCCCATCATCGCACTTGGTGTACCAACAACTTATTGTTTATTTCACTTATTTTTCAATTATAGGTTTGTATTAATCTCCTATTAATCCCACAACCTATAAAGTTCATTTAACATTACAAACAAACACAAATCATCATGCAAATCACATGCACATGCTAATCAAGGTCCGCCGAACTTAACCAAGAGCCTAACTTGAGTAAATTAGGATTTGATTGACACTAATCACCAGCTTAAGGTAACAGGTCGTTGCACTTGGGGATGAGTAGAGGGCCCTTGTGCTTAAATGGTTAGCTTAGCTAGATCGAGGATTCTCCGTATAAGCCCGGTGTGAGAAAAGACCTATGCCAATACAAAAAGGGATAAACTAAAAGTAGGCGAGCTTTAATAAGGATTCATGGATTTTAAAAAATTGTTCTAGATCCACTCGGGGTGATAAATTCTGAACTTAAAAGATTGAGGAGGGGAGTTAGGCCTTGTTTGAATGTTATACCCCAACATCTTACATATCCTTCCCCACATGAGAACGCTAGTCATCCCGTTGAGCCTTTTCTATCATGTATCCTTGGCATTGAATATTGTCCCAAGCCAAAAAGCCTTAGAACACCTAAAGTTAGAGTGATGAACAACTCTTATCAATTTGCCAGCAGGTGAAGGCAGAGCACAAGAGACCCGATGGATTGTTACAGCCATTGCCCATTCCACAGTGGAAATGTGAGCACATCACCATAGATTTCGTTAGTAGACTACCGCAGACATCGAGGCATCACGATGCGGTATGGGTAGTGATTGATAGACTAACAAAGTAGGCTCATTTCATTTTGATTTCCATGAGATACATGTTTCCTCAGCTGAGCATAATGTTTGAGCGGAATATTATTAGATTGCAGGAGTGCCAGTTTCCATCGTATTGATAGAGATCCCAGTTGACATCGAAGCTTTGGGAGGCTATGCAGGAGCAGTTTGGCACCAGGTTGCAGTTTAGTACGGCTTATCATCTTCGACCAATGAACGATCGTCAGCGACTGATACAAATCTTGGAGGATATGCTCAGGGCTTATATATTGCAGTTTTGGGGTTCGTGGGAGGACTATATGACTTTGTGTAAGTTTGCATATAATAACAGGTATCAGGCGAGCATTGACATGCCACCGTTTGAGGCACTGTATGGGAGGCCTTGTAGATCACCTGCCTGTTGGGCGGAGCTGGAAGATACAGTGACAGTTGGGCCTGAGATAGTTGTTGATCACATAGAGAAAATCAGATAGATTCGACAAAGGTTACGAACCGTACATGATAGACAAAAGAAATATGCGGATCGTTATCACGAGGGACTGAGCTATGAGGAGGGAGACATGGTGTATTTGAAGGTTTCCCCTTGAGAAAGGTCAGTAGAGGTTTGGTATTAAGGGGAAACTGGCACCGAGGTTCATTGGGCCATACAGGATTACACAGCGAGTGTGCAGTGTTGCATATCGATTAGAGCTACCTGCTGAGTTAGCTGAGGTTCATCCTACATTTCACATTTCAATGTTGAGACTAGCTAGGGCATGACCGAGATCGACTATTGAGTTGGGACATATTGAGGTTTTGCCACATGATGTGACTTACGAGGAGAGGCCGATAGAGATCGTTGACTGCAGAGTACATATTCTCAGGAACAAGGAACTCTCTAAGGTCTTAGTTTGTTGGCAGCATCATAGGACAGAGGGACTCACCTAGGAACTCGAGTCGACGATGAGAGAGCGATACCCTCAGCTATTTTCTGGTATGAGATTTAAGTTACGGTTAAATTTCGGACGAAATTCTTATTCAGTTGGGAAGAACTGTAACTACCCATTATTATAATGCCGTTAATTATCTCAAAATTGCAGACATGGACGCCAACTCAGATCCACGTGGACGCCGTGGGTAGGTTATGACACACGTCGACCTAGGTACACTGGTTTAATTGTGTGTTGGATGGCTTAATTGCGGTGCAATTTATTCAATTATTGGTTAAATACATAACATGCGTGTATGTTGAATCACGAGAGCGTGCGAGGTTGTGTGACGGGTAGTTGCCTCGAAGTGTGTGCTAACGCGAGTATCGAGAGGCGAGATACGGGTACACTAGAGAAAACTTAATAAACTTACATTAACATGTCAAGGTTATTAAATTGGCGTAATAAATGTAACCATAGGTTATCAAATTGAGATGATTAATGTAACCATATGCTTATTAAATTAACTCAAACAATAGGCTATGGCGCACCTCGAAATGCGTGTTGAGACGCGGGGCACCGGATACGGGTAGCCGAGGGTTAGTGTGACCATGAGTTAGTTTAATTTGATAAATAAAACACTAGCCATATGGTTGGTTAAGGCTAAATGTAATGTGACATTAATAGAATAAATGGAAGCCTATAGTTTACATTAAATAAAAGAGGCCATGATATGGACATCTAGATTAACATTTTGAGTGTTACTAGATGATGAGTGTGCTATTGGAGTCACCAAGAGGTATAGAACATCATACTTGTGAACCACAAGATATGCCTCGGGATACGTACGCACACTGGATTCCAACCCAACATATATATATAAATCAAGTTAGTGGAAAGTTTGAATCACAACACTCACGTACAATTCATGCAAAATCAATAGATCAAAGGAAGAAGAGAGGATTTAGAGCTGGGAATTTAACAACCTAGGCATCAAACCAAGTAATCTAACTTAGGTAATCATATTCCTCATCTCCTACACTTTAAATTGAACCCATTTTCATATGCCTTGGTGGAATTTCAAATTTTCTGATGTATGCTCTGAATTGTGATGAAAAGTTGATCAATTTCATGTTGTTAGATCGTATTATTAGTGGATTGATCACTGGTCTAACTAGAATTTCTAGTTTTGATGAAATTGAAGAGTGTGATGAATCCATGAATTTATGGAAATTTATGTACATTGAGGTTTCTGGAGTGTTCTGAGTCATGGATTGAAGTTATTTTGATGAGGAGAGGATGAAAAACCAGTAAGAATAGCTAATTGAGAGGGCTAGGACAAAATTCTTGAATTGAGAATTCTGTCCCAGAAGGCAATTAGCGCGCTAATTGGAACTATTAGCGCGCTAACTGTCCTGAGTGTGCCGCTGTTCTTCGCAACGAAGAACAATAGCGCGCTAATTAAAATTTCTAGCGCGCTAATTCCATCTAGCGCGCTAGGTACACCCCCTTAGCGCGCTAACTTAATGCTAGAGCGCTAGGTATACAAATTAGCGCGCTAATGACATATGAAAATGAGAATTTAGGATTGTTTTAGAGATTTTCCACCTAATACATATCTACACCTTTGTAAACAAATTAAATTGGTAAAAACGGACTTTAGGGACTTAGTGGACCGAAGCTCAATGTCGGGGAGCTTGACGGGTTGAGTATGGGAGTCCATGAAGGTCAGAGAGCGGTGTGAGGTTTGTAAAACCCAACCGAAAAACTCTGAGTATTTATTCTGTTTACATGTTGTTTCTATTATTCCTTGTTGTTCATCTTTTTATTCGGATATTTGGACGTGGGTTGAGGTTACTCTCCCAGATTTCCTTGTTGTATGTTCATGAGGCACTGGACTGTAGCACGTGTGACCCGACCCTCAGTGAATGGCGACCTGGGCTTGCCTTGGTGCACGTGTCGGTGACTCAGCGGATTTGGCGAGCGCCGCGAGGGACCAAGTGTTGGGCCAGTTGGACGCGACCACTGGTGGGAACTTGGTGACCCGAAGTACACTCTAGTCCATCTGGAGCGAGCACATGCATTTGTAAGCTTGTCTGTTGTTTATTCATGCAATGAGCCATTTACAGTTGCCTGTTTTACATTCCGCATGTTTACTTGACATCATTCCTTGTATTTCCTTTACTTTATTATATGAATGCTCAGAGGACTTCCTTGGGATTTTACTTACTGTACTCGTCATCTGTCTTTTTGTGATGATTGAGTGCAGATCCTAGTACCAGTAGGGGCAAGGGGATCCTAGGCGGCTACATCTAATTGCCTACTGTCGAGGACCTACTTGTACGTGTTTATTTTTGATATTTTGTATATTTTGGGTATTGGGAGACTTGAGATAACACAATATGTATATATACATTTTGTGGTAATGTCGCTTATATACATAGTACTTTCCAGGGATTTCCACAGTAGGTTTTGACTTTGAACAATGTTTATCATGCTAAATTATCTTGTTTAAATGGTATTAAGTAAGCCTTCTGTTGAATATGTTAACCTTAAAACACAACCCATTAGTATGGTTAGGATCTCAATAAATTGTCAACTAGGTAACTGTTGAAATAGTTAGAACGTCACAGTTGGTATGAGACAAAGAATATAAGGATGATTTACTAGTTTATCTAATATTACATTTGTAGACACGAGTTAAGAGACATAAATAGGACGAGCAGGTGCCGGACACGTGTAGTTGGGCCGGCCGGCAAGGAGTACACGGAGACACATAACCCCGGGGCGGCTGGGGCCGCAACAGGGCCCACTGATATCTCTCTATATGAAAGTGAAAAATTATATCTTGATTACACACCTTCACATATTATTCATATGGTAACCAATCACATTCTTTATAATCTTCAAGTTAAAGACAATGTTTGATTGTGTCAAATTATCATGCTCATAATATTGAAGTCTATGGTAATCTTAAGTCGAAGGACAAAATCATATACCTATCATGAGTAACACTTATGACTTATGTGATGGCCCTTTCTTCTAAACAGGGAACAGCTTGGCCTAATCCAGTAATTAAGCCCTAATCCCAACCACGTAAGACTTAACTACGTATTAGTCAACCTTTCTTTCCTATATTCCTAGATACATGTGTTCAGAATGAGTAATACATATGTCATGCTATCATTAGATTTCAGAGTTGATTAAATTTTTTTATCATTTTAATATTATCACAGAAATTTTAAAGGTTATGCGGAAGCAATTATCATTTAAAAACCCTAAGTGTGGAAACCAGGAAACAACATCACATGCATATAAATATCATAAGGATAATAACACACTGTGATAAATGAGTCTCAAGTCGGGGAAACTATACACTCAACCCAATATACAACCCAAAATTTACAGGAAAGACATAAGCATCAGTAATACAACAAAAGTCGAGTCATACACAAAATGAGATATGAGAGTCGCCGAAATGCTCAAGGACAGTCGCCGATCTTTTCCTTCCCCGGCATGCTACTGCTCGACGGACCTACACCCACCGTCACAAAATAAATGGTGAGTATAGTGATATTTAAGTAATAACTGGAGAATTCTATACTACATATCCAAAAAGTAAGAAAGGTATTTAAAAACATAAGTAGCGAAAAAGTTGCTGAATCAAGTAATGCAAAAAAATACCACAGTTAAAAATTTATAGACTGACACAGGCTAAGTCGAGATGATCTACGTCCGGTCAGCGGTGAGAACTATCACCTAGCCCTTTCCACTACTTTATGGAGCTGCACTCTATATATTTAATAAATTCTATCAATCCTCAAATGGCGGAGCTGTGCTCTACGAGTATAAATCATATATCTCGTTCTTACCAACAACCCCGAGTCTTATACCCCATATGTCGCGCAAGTGTAGTGGTGAGTACTGGAACCCCGGTAGATCTAAGTCCCTGTGGACCGCGCATATCTTGTGCAATGGACACTAGATAATCCCTACTTTAATTTTCAAGGATCAATAATTATAAGTATTTAGGATTTCAAGACTAGTTAAGCTACAAAGCCCAAGGAAATATAATACAAGTCTAATCCATTGCAGCATATCCTAATAGCATGCCTTAGATCAACTATATATCAAGAATATTATCAAGCTTAGGAAAATGAATCAATGAAACGCTTCACAAGGCATCATGTTGACAATATTCAATAATGAATAGAAACAAGGATAACATGCTGTGAAATTACAAGTAGCAATGTCTACAAATAGACTATAAATGGATAAGAGTCAATAAAATGAAATAGAGAATTTTTACAGCTTTACTTAGTAGTCATAATGCTTATCCTAGCTTATCCGGCCTCCTGACACCCCAAAACGCGTTCCTGAACTCCCGAGACCTTCCCTTAGTTTCATGAAGTTGTTTGATATGTTTTAGAGTGGGTTAGAGTTGCTAGATTTGGGTTTTAAACTGGTTTAATTGGGTTTAATGAGTTTTCAGAAATTTCAAAAATTTATGTCCAAAGCCTCGGTAGCGCTTTAGGGAAACCCACATAGTGCGCTAGGTAACTTTAGCGCGCTAGGTGGAAACCTCTAGTGCACTAGTGTTCTTATTGTCGAATTCTACAAGTGCAGAATTCTCGTTTCTTGGACATCTAGGCCTCCTCCAACGCCCCGGATCCCTCGCTCTCCTCTGCCAAGGGTCCGTAACAAACCTTCAATCAACAACATGCACCAGTCACTTCTATAATTCATTCATTTCATCCAATTAAACATGCATTTTGAAAAAAAAACATCAAGAACACATAATAAATTTGAACAACCATAACTTGTTGATTTCAAAATTGTTTTGGGAACTTCTTTATAGTAGGATTATTAGAAAAACACAAGAAATTCAAATATGAGTTTAGATTTTTAAAACAAACAAATCTACACTACTGAATCTTGAGAAATCAATTTCATAAGAAAAAACCCCAAATTTGGCCAAAAATTCAAAATCCTAAAATTATGCTTGACACTCAAATCAATGCTTAAATAAGTTGTATGGACCAGTGAATTAGAGTCTCAAATACATTTAGAACAAGAAAACTCTATCACGTAGCTCAATTCTTCAAAATTAGAGGCATAGCAAGTGTAAAAACCAATACCTAGGGTTCCTTGTTTGATGACATGAGCTTGATTTGTCAAAAACTTGATGAATTTGATCCTACTATCACCAATTTGAGAGCAAACCAGCCATTAAAACACTTCAGGCCTATTTTTCCCTCTCTTGCTTTGTTGTGCATGTTTATAAGAATTGTAGTAAAGTATAGTATATATACTAACCTATTCCTTAATCTTGGTCATTTATTTTTTATGAGATCTAATGGCTCACAATCACTCCTACCCCATTACAACACTCAAACTAACACTAAAAGTGCACTCACATATTATGACATCTTGTATTGGCGCACTCTCGAGGTATATCAAGGATTGTTGATTTATGTGTTATCTTGTAGTTACCACATAGGCTATTTAAATTGATAAAACTAACTACCATAGATTTATGGAACAATTAAGTTGGTTTCATTAATTTATTCATTTTAAATAAAAGGCTCACCATGTCACTTCACCCGGTCCCACGACTGCACGCATTTCGAGGCATGTCCCCGCTCATGTTTCGACACCTACAAATGGGTAAAGTGACTTAAATAGTCTACACAAATCATTACAATATGAAAACATCACAACAAATATCAAATATACCTCGACAACATGCCTCGGTACGCGTGTGTATCATAGTGTGGGTCCCACGGTACGGTTCGATGATCCTGTTTAAGGAATTAAACACGATTAGAAATTTTGGGTCGTTACAATTCTTCCCAACTAATGAAATTTCATCCTCAAAATTAGAATTTGAACTAGGACTTATACCTGAATCGAATAGGTATGGAAACCTATATCACATATAGTCCTCTCGCTCCGAAGTGAGTTCCGTATCATTGTGAAACTACCATTTGATGAACACTTTTGGGATAGACTTGCCTCTCCAGCCCTGTACCAATCGATCCAGAATCTGCACAGGCTGCTCCTCATATGAAATATCCTCACTCAGGTCGATCTGACTCAAATTAACTATCGATTGTACTCCTGCCTTCGAATTAGCTAATTGAAACATTGATATGTGAAAGACCGAATGGATCCCTGATATTTGCGGATGTAGCTCAAGCTCGTAAGCTACTTTCCTGACCCGTTTCCTAATCCTGAAAGACCCAATGAATCTCGGAGCTAACTTGCCTTTCACACCAAATCTCTGAAGACATTTCCGAGGGGAAACCTTGAGATAGACAAAGGCTCCCTTGGTGTATGTGAGCTCATCGCGATACTGGTCTGTATACTTCTTCTGTCTCTTCTGGGCTCCCTTGAGTCTTTGCCTAATTAACTTGATCTTCTCCGTGTGATCAATAACAACTTCAGGTCCCATAATATCCCGATCCTCGGCTCAGCCTAACACGATGGCGAGCGACAGGTCTACCATATAAAGCCTCGAAAGGCACCATTTCAATACTGGCCGGATAACTGTTGTTGTATGCAAACTCACACAACGGTGGTACTCTTTCCAAGATCTGCCAAACTCTAACACATAGACCTAGAGCATGTCCTCAAGGACCTGAATTAGTCTCTCAGTCTGCCCGTTAGTCTGAGGATGAAATGTTGTACTGAACTGTAGGCACGTACCACACTGCTCCTGTATACTCCGCCACACTCGAGATGTATACATAGCATCTCCGTCGGACGTGATCATTAACGGTACCCCATGCAGCCTAATGATCTCTCTCTTGAACAATACATTCAACTGATCAAACATGTAGTGTAAAGGAACTTGTAAAAAATAAGCTAGACTTAGTCAGTCTGTCTACTATAACCCATATCGAATCGTGCTTCCTGGTAGTCCTCGGTAGTCCTCTAACAAAGTCCATAGAGATGTCTTCCCACTTCCATTGTGGAATGGGAAGCGGCTGTAATAACCCTCTATGTAACGACCCGTTTTATTAACGCTATTATTTATATTGTAATTGCAGACATGGACGCCGGGTAGGCTAAGACACACGTCGACCTAGGTACACTAGTTAAATTGTGTGTTGGATGACTTATTTGTGATGCAATTTATTAAATTATTTGTCAAATACATCGCGTGTGTGTATGTTGAATAACGAGAGTGTGCGAGGTTGTGTGACGGGTAGGTGCCTCGAAGTGCGTATCAAACGCGGGTATCGAGAGGCTTAGTACAGGTACACTAGAGAAACTCAATAAATTCACGAAAAATGATTATGGAATCAAATTAAAATGGGTAATGTAACTATAGGCTAGCCAAAATTTAAATTCGAACAATAGGCTATGGCGTGCCTCGAAATGTGTGTCGAGACGCGGGGCACCAGGTACGGGTAGCCGAAGGTTAGTGTGACCATGAGTTGGTTAAATTTGATAAATAAAATACTAACCATATGGTTGGATTAGGCTAAGGAGAATGTGTAATTAATTGAATAAATGAAGCCTATAGTTTGACATGAAATAAAAGTGACCATGAGATGGACATCTAGATCATCATGGTTAGTACTAGGAGGTGAGTGGGCTATTAGAGTCATCAGGAGGTGTAGGACAGCATGCTTTTGAACCATAAGATAAGCCTCGGGATACGTATACACAATTGATTCCAACAAACATATAAATAGAGGACTTAGTGGAGTTTTTGATCAATCAACTCAAAATTTTCACATGCAATCTAAGAAAACCAGAGAGATAGAGATAATTCAAGCTGGGAATTCACACATTGAATTGAGTGAATTCGGATTGGATGGTTAAACCTCTGATTTTTTTTGAAACCTTAATGTCTTACATGTTATTAGATCATATTCAAAGGGAATTTACCACTGGTTTAATTCGAATTGATGGTTTTGACAAAATTGGAAAATGTGGTGTATGCATGAAATTGGAGAAAATTGGGTCAATTGAATGATCTAGAGTGTTCTAATTAATGTATTGAAGTTATTTTGATAAGGATAAGGTGTAAAACCAGTTAGAGTAGCTAATTGAGAGGGCTAAGACAAAATTCTCGAATTGAGAATTCTGTCCTAGAAGGCAATTAGAACGCTAATTGGAACGATTAGTGCGCTAGTTAAATTCCCAAGTGCACCAATTCCATCTAGCGCGCTAGGTACACCCCTTAGCGCGCTAGGTAGACCATATTAGCGCGCTAATGATAGATGATTATGGATTATAAAGGGCTGTTTTGGAGATTTTCAGTTAATACATATCAAAACTTTGTAAACAACCTAAACTTGTAAAAATGGACTTCATGGATTTAGTGGACCGAGGCTCGGTGTCGAGGAGCTTGTCGGGTTGGGTACAAGAGTCCGGGGAGGTCGGAGAGCGGTGTGAGGTTTGTAAAACCCAACTGAAAGAGTCTGAGTATTTACTACTTTACATTTCATTTCTATCATTCCTTGTTGTTCATTATTCTATTCGGTTACTTGGATGTGGGTTGAGGTTACTCCCCCAGATTTCCTGGTTGTGCGTTCATGATGCACCAGATTATAGCACGTATGACCCGACCCTCAGTAAATGGCGACCTGAGCTTGCCTTGGTGCACTGTCTGTGACTCAGCGGATTTGGCCAACACCGTGATGGACCAAGTGTCGGGCCAGTTGGACACGACCACTGGTGGGAAATTGGTGACCTGAAGTACAGTCTAGTCCATCTGGAGCAAGCACACACATTTGTTAGCTTGTTTGTTGTCTATTCATGCGATGAGCCATTTACAGTTGTCTGTTTTATATTCCGCAAGTTTACTTGACAACATTCCTTTCATTTCCTTTACTTTATTATATGAACGCTCAGATGAGTTCCTTGGGATTTTACTTACTGTACTCGTCATCTGCCTTTTTATGATGATTGAGTACAGATCTTAGTACCAGTAGGGGCAAGGGGATCCTAGCGATTATATCTGATTGCCTGCTGTCGAGGACCTACTTGTATATGTTTATTTTTGATATTTTGTATATTTTGGGTATTGGGAGACTTGAGATGACACCGTACATGTATATATACCTTGTTTGTGGTACTGTCTCTTATATATAGAGTACTTTCCAGAGTTTTCCACAGTAGGATTTACCTTTGAACAATGTTTATCATGGTAAATTACCTTGTTTAAATGGTATTAATTAAGATACAACCCACTAGTATGATTAGGATCTCAATAAATTGCCGACTAAGTAAAAATTAAAATAGTTAGATTCGCACAGAGAATGGATAAATAATATAAGGATAATTTACTAATTTATCGGATAATACACACGTGGACACGATTTACGAGACATGAAGAGGACGGGCAGGTGCCGGACACGTGTAGTTGGGCCAGCTAGCAAGGAGTACACGGAGACACGTCACCCTGAGGCGGCATGGGTGTCACACTCCAGGTCGACAGTGCTGGCAAATACCACAGTTCTTGATGAACTCATATATGTTCGCCTTCATCCCAAGCCACCCAAAGTGTTTCTGCATATCGTAGTACATCTTGGTCCTGCTTAATTGAATGGTGAAACGGGAACAGTGTAAGTCATGAAGAATCTCATATCTAAGCTTGGGTACCTTGGGTATCCATAATCTGCCCCTGAACCTCAGACATTGATTCGAAGTCTCAGTCCAATATGTGCACTCTATACTCTATGCTAACTCACTAAATCTCAAATATGATATGTCAGCTCTCTGCCCTCAGATACTCTCTATGTGGACATTGTCTGTAATCTCATATGTGCACAAATCAAAACTTCTGAGTATCAGTAGGAATATATGATTGACTCACTATCATCGCTACCTCGAGTAAGTCAAATTCATGCATCATGTGACAATTGACAATCTCGACATCTCTCATCGGTCTCCTACTCGGTGCGTTTGCAACTACGTTAGTTTTTCCTGGATGATACTCTAAGGAAAAGTCGTAGTCCTTCAGAAACTCTAACCATCTGCGCTGTCTCATATTTCGCTCCTTCAGTGTGAAGATATATTTTAGACTCTTATGGTTAGTAAAGAATGTGAATTTCTCTCCATACAGGTGATGTCTCCACACCTTCAGTGCAAAGATTGCTGCCAACTTCAGATCGTACGTGGATAGTTCCTCTCGTCACCCTTCACCTGTTTAGAGGCATATGCTACAACTCCAGCACCCTGCATCAGAACTAGGGGTGGGCAGCGGTTTTCGAAAAACCGCCCAAACCGCCCAAACCGCCCAAACCGACCAAATCACACGGTTTGGTCTGGTTTTTAAAGCTCGCGGTTTGGTCGCGGTTTTCTCAAAAGGAAAACCGCGGTTTAACCAAACCGAGGGCATTTTGGTAAATAACCATCATATATCAAAAACCCTAAAACATAACAAAAAAAACTCCTCACTCCCGCTCGTCTCTGCGCTGCACTCCCGCGGCGTTGCGTCGTCTCTCCGCTCTCACTCGCGCTGCGCTCGTCTCTCCGCTCTCACTCCCGCGGAGCCTGCGCTCGTCTCTCCGCTCTCACTCCCGCCGGCGCTCCTCTCTCCTCTCACTCCCACCGGTCACTCACTCCCGCGACGCACCTCGTCTCGTCTCTCCGCTCTCACTCCCGCGACGATTCTCTCTCCTCTTACTCCCGCCGGTCACTCCCGCCGGCGCTCCTCTCTCCGCTCTCACTCCCGCGTCGCTCCTCTCTCCTTACTCCCGCGACGCTCCTCTCTCCTCTCACTCCCGTCGGTGCTCCTCTCACTCCAGCCGTCTCCTTCATCCTCCTCACTCTCCGTTTCACCACCGCCACCGAATCCATCGCCATAGTCGTCGCCTTCCACCGCGCGAACGTCCACCGCCGCCTCGCACCAAAACTGCGAAACCAAACCGCGCAAACCGCGGTTCGGTTTGGTTGCGGTTTTGGTGGTTCGCGATTTGGTGGTGGTTTGGAAAATCACCAAACCGTAGACCCTCGGTTTGGTCGCGGTTTGGTGGTTTTCACCACCAAATCGCGGTTTGCCCACCCCTAATCAGAACACAGCCTAAACCCACATGAGAAACATCTGTATATACTAGATATCCCTATCCAGCCTCTGGCAATACCAATACTAGCGCAATAGTCGATAATCTCATCAACTCATCAAATGCCTACTAACAGCCTCTGTCCATTGAAACACGACGTCCTTCTGTATCAATCTAGTAATTGGTGAAGCAATTTTTGAGAAATCCTTCACAAATCAACGGTAGTACCTTGCCAAGCCCAGAAAACTCCTGGTTTTTATCATTGATGATCGGTGCTTGCCAATCCATGATAGCTTGAATCTTGGCCGGATCCACCGCAATCCCTGTTGCTCCAACAACGTGCCCTAAGAATTTGACTTCGGAAGCCAAAACTTGCAACTTGCTGAACTTAGCGAATAGCTTGTGCTCTCTCAAAGTATGTAGTGTCCCTTTCAGGTGCTGATCGTGATCCTCACATGTCCTGGAGTATATCAAGATGTCATCGATAAAAACTGTCACAGAGCGGTCCAAAAATGGCCTGAACACTTGGTGCATCAAATCCATGAACACTATGGGGGCATTGGTCAGCCCAAAATGGCATGACCGTGAACTGATATTGTCCATAGCGTGTGCAGAACGCTGTCGTGGACTTGTCTTCCTCCCTGATCTTAAGCTGATGATACCCTGATCTCAGGTCTATCTTGGAGAAAAATTGTGCTCCTCTCAGCTAATCAAATAAGTCTTCAATCCTCAGTAATGGATACTTGTTCTTGACTGTGTACTTGTTCAAGTGCTTGTAGTCGATACACGGTCTCAATGTGATGTCCTTCTTCTTCAAAAAGAACAGGTGCTCCCCATGGCGACATAGAGGGTGTGATGAAACATTTAAGTCCCATACGATACATGGGTATGGAAATATGCATGTTGCCTGGTAGTAACTCAACGATGAAGTCAACCTTTCTCGGTGGCGGTAAACCAGGTAAATCCTTCGAAAAAACATCTGAAAACTCGCACACAACGGGTATGTCCTTGAGCCTGGGTCCCTGACTCTCTGCCATAACATACAATGCTACCAAAGTCTCCATCTCTCCACTAGTCGCGAGTCGACCTCTCGCACTTCCAGCTTTCATGCACTGCCTCTATAGGTATATATCAGACGTTTTGGGATCTCAAATATCACTATCTCACTGAAATAGTCGATTTGAGCGTGGTAAGCTGGTAGCCAATCCAGCCCTAATAATGCGTCAAACTCTAATACCTCGAGAACCCTGAAGTCTGCAGGCAACTATAATCCACCTATCTCAACTGGACATCTCTCAACTAGGCTATTAGGGTAAACCCTATCACCAGCTGTGGTATTAAGGATCAAATGTACTCTAAGCCTAACGGGTGTCAGTCCTAGGATGCCTAACATGCGACCAACAATAAAAGATATGGTAGATTCAGAATAAAATAACACATATAAATCTCTATCGCAAATGGAAATTGTACCCTCAATGAGACCTCTTGTGGCATCTGGCTGGGCTACCATATGAACTTCTTTTTGGGCCAGTTGTACGTACACTACTGCTGGCTGCGGGCACTCCCTCACAATATGTCTGACCTGTCCCTTTATGTAGCATGTAATCTATCTACGCTGACCCGAGTCTGAAACTGACCCTGTGCCTAATACTGACCATGTCTCTACGGCAGTCCTTGTCCCTGTTTAGTATCTAGGCCTCGGCCTCAGCCTCAGCCTTGGCCTCTACCACCATGCTACTGCTGTCGTGGAGCCTGTGGGGCCTGTGGCATGGGAAGTGCATGAATGGTAGGAGATGGCAACGCTGGCCTGATTAGAGGCGGCAAGGGAGGTTTACCTACTGTGCTCTGCGCTGGAGTAGGGTATGATGTATGACGCACACACCGGTGGGTGATGTGTGGTTGTCCCCGACCCCGAGAACTTCTGCTCTATCTCCTTGCTCCTTTACCTCTCTGTCTCCTCCTCTCATACTCCATAGTCTGCTCTGCCGATAAAACTAAACACGGTGTTGTCTCATCAACGACTCTGCCCAAATAGTATGTCTCATGTGATAAGGCTCGCTTGTAGATCTCGGTGAGTGTCCTGACACCTGTACTAACTACATGATAACTAATGTCTGGCCTCAGTCCATCACCAAAGTAGTACACATCATCAGAATCATCTCTCACCAAGTCTCCGACAAACTGTCTCAAATAATAATATTGATTCATGTACTGCATCACGAACTACTTTGCTCCCTGTCTCAAGTCCATGAATTCCCTTTTCAACCTCTTCATTATTGTAGGTGGGAAGTACTGCTGATAGAACCTTTGCTTGAAAGCCTCCCATGTCTCAAACTCTCTATGAGTGGGTTTAGTAGTCGTAAGGGTCAATATCGAAGCTGGTGGAGCAAAACGGGCTATCATCAAAGTGATGAAATCGGTCAACTGTAGGCCTTGAGCTGTCACTCGATCAGACAACCTCTGAAGATCCTCTGCAATAGTAGGAGGCTGACTGCCACCAGTCTCTGCATTCCTCCCCCTCGAGTATCAGCCATCGGGGTCTGCAAGTGGATAGCGAACGCGAATCAGCTTCTACGTGACATAACGCATAAATATATATACATATAGAAATTAACAAGTACATATAAGAAACTTCCATCTCAATTTCACTCACTTCCCAACTAATGATTTCTTGGCCAAGGTCGTCTAGTCTCCTCAACTAAGGTTTGTGTTTTATTCGTGTTTATGTTTTACTTATCAAGAAAACCTGAGTGCTCTCTGATACCAACTGTATTGGTATCATAATGCCTTAAACCATAAAGTTCTCTAAACCTACTCTCTAATACCAACTGTGACGACCCATTCTTCTAAACAAGGCACCGCCCGACCTAATCCCGTAATTAAGCCCTAATCCCAACCACGTAAGACTTAATTACATATTAGTCAGCTTTTCTTTCCTATATTCCTATATACATGCATTCAAAATCAGTAATACATATGTCATGATATCATTAGATTTTAGAGTTGATTAAAGTTTTTTATCATTTTAATATTATCACATAAATTTTAAAGGCTATGCGGAAGCAATTATCATTTAAAAATCCTAAGTGTGAAAACCAGGAAACAACATCACATACATATAAATATCATAAGGATAATAACACACTATGATAAATGAGTCTCAAGTCGGGGAAACTATACGCTCAACCCAATATACAACCCAAAATTTACAGGAAAGACATAAGCATCAGTAATACAACAAAAGTCGAGTCATACAAAAAATGAGATAGAAGAGTCGCTGAAATGCTCGAGGAAATTCGCCGATCTTCTCCTTCCCAGGCCTGCTTCTTTGCGAGACGAACCTACACCCACCGTCACAAACTAGACGGTGAGTATAGTAATATTTAAGTAATAACAGGAGAATTCCATACTACATATCCAAAATGTAAGAAAGGTATTTTAAAAAATAAAGTAGTGAAAAAGTTGTTGAATCAAGTAATGCAAGTAAATACCACAGTTAAAAATGTATAGACTGACACAGGCTAAGTCGAGATGATCTACGTCCGGTCGGCAGTGTGAACTATCACTTAGCCTTTTCCACTACTATATGGAGCTGTGCTCTACATATTTTATAAATTCTATCAATCCTCAAATGGCAGAGTTGTGCTCTACGTGTATAAATCATCTATCTCGTTCTTGCCGACAACCCCGAGTCCTATACCCCGTGTGCTGCGCAAATGTAGTGGTGAGTGCCGGAACCCTGGTAGATCTAAGTCCCCATGAAACGTGCATCTCTTGTGCAATGGACACTAGATAATCCCTACTTTAATTTTCAAGGATCATTAATTCTAAGTCTCTAGATTTCAAGACTAGTTAAGCTACAAAGCCCAAGGAAATAGAATACAAGTCTAATCCATTACAACATATCCTAATAGCATGCTTTAGATCAACTATATATCAAGAATATAATCAAGCTTAGGAAAATGAGTCAATGAAATACTTCACAAGGCATCATGTTGACAATATTCAATAATGAATAAAAATAAAGATAACATGATGTGAGATTACAAGTAGCAATGCCTACAAATAGACTATAAATCTATTAAAGTCAATGAAATGAAATAGAAAATTCTCACAGCTTTACTTAGTAGTCATAAAGCTTATCCTAGCTTATCCGGCCTCCCGACACCCCAAAATGCGTTCTCGCACTCCCGAGACCTCCCCTTAGTTTGCTGAAGTTGTTTGATAAGTTTTAGAGTGGGTTAGAGTTGCTAGGTTTGGGTTTTAAACTGGTTTAATTGGGTTTAATGAGTTTTTGGAAATTTCAAAAATTTATATCCAGAGCTTCGGTAGCGCGCTAGGGAAACCCACATAGCGCGCTAGGTGGAAACCTTTAGCGCATTAGTGTTTTTCTTGTCGAAGAACACTTAGCTGCCTAGAACGTCTAGCGCGCTACCCTTAGGTCATATCGCACTAGACGTTGCAGAACCCAGAATTATGCAATTCCAGAATTCTGGTTTTTTGGACATCTAGGCCTCCTCCAACACCCCGGATCCCTCGCTCTCCTCCGCCAAGGGTCCGTAACAAACCTCCAATCAACAACATGCACCAGACACTTCTAAAATTCATTCATTTCATCCAATTAAACATGCATTTTGAAAAAAGAAAAAACAGTAAGAACACATATTAACATTGAACAACCATAACTTGTTGATTTCAAAACTGTTTTGGGAACTTCTTTATAGTTGGATTATCAGAAAAACACAAGAAATTCAAATATGAGTTTAGATTTTTAAAACAAACACATCTATACTACTGAATCTTGAGAAATCGATTTCATAAGAAAAACCCCAAATTTGGCCAAAACTTCAAAATCCAAAAATTGGGCTTGAAACTCAAATCAATGTTTCAATAAGTTTTATGAACCAGTGAGTTAGAGTTTCAAATACATTTAGAACAAGAAAACTCTATCACCTAGCTCAATTCTTCAAAATTAGAAGCATAACGGTGTAGAAACCTTTACCTAGGGTTCCTAGTTTGATGACATGAGCTTGATTTGTCACAGACTTAATGAATTTGATCCTACTATCACCAATTTGAGAGCAAACCAGCCATTAAAACACTCCAGCCCTATTTTCTCTCTCTTGCTTTGTTGTGCATGTTGATAAGAATTGTAGTAAAGTATAGTTTATATACTAACCTATTCCTTAATCTTGGTCATTCATTTTTTTATGAGATCTAATGGCTCAACATCACTCCTACCACCATTACAACATTCACACTAACACTAAAAGTGCACTCACATCTTATGACATCTTATGTTGGGCATCTTTCGAGGTATATCAAGGATTGTTGATTTATGTGTTATGTTGTAGTTACCACTTAGGCTATTTGAATTGATAAAAACTAACTACCATAGGTTTATGGAACAATTAAGTTGGTTTCATTAATTCACTCATTTTAAATATAAGACTCACCATGTCACTCTACCCGGCCACACGACTACACGAATCTCGAGGCGTTCACGTCTCGACACCTACAAATGGGTAAAATGACTTAAATAGTCTACAAAAATACATTACACTAGGAAAACTTCACAACAAATATAAAATATACCTCGGCAACATGCCTCGGTATGCGTGTGTATCACGGTGTAGGTCCCACGGTATGGGTCGGTGATCCTGTTTAAGGGATTAAACATGATTAGAAGTTTTAGGTTGTTACAACTTAATTCATGTGATGTTCTCATAGCGGGTCGGTCCTGTACCTTGTTTCCTAACAAGTACTCATGATCTTGATTTGTATTCCTATACGCATGATCTTCACATGATCATCAATCAAGATTCACACTAGCCTTAATTCAGTATAGTTCTCAGTATAATAATTGACTAGGAACATTTATGATATTTCAATAAATACCAATGGATCTTACTATAAGGTAAACATGCAATCACTTATAATAAAATGAAAAATGAAAACCTCTATTTTATTAACTAAAATCATAAGATAAACAATGTTGATAGATTGACCTAGGACACATTCCCCAACAGTACCAATTGTGCTTGAACTTTGGATCGAAGTCGGTAAATAGGTTAAGTAGTTTAGTGCACTTGATTTAAATAAATTGCATTAATTTTGTTCATGCCTCTTTCCTTGAGACTAGCAAAGTCTCAAGTTTGGGGGTATTTGATGCGTAGCATATTTTAGTATCTTTATAAGTAGTATTTTGTTGATAATTTAGGCCATTTATAAGTGAATTCCTGCTAATCCAATATATTTTATTGGTTTTTAGATGAGGAAAGCAAAGTGGGAGCATTTAGAGGTTATGTTGAAGATCCGAGAATGTTTCTCTAAAAAAGTATGCTAGTGCAAATCACTAAGCGGAGAAAACGAGACTGGATGTGAGTGATGAAATGATGATATTTCATATGGTTTTATGTGTTTTGAAGATGTTTGGAAGTTTCAGGATGAGAATACAAGGTTCGGGCAAAGAACGACATCAAAGTGGCTAAGTTTCAATATAGTGTATTTTGATCAAGCTTTAGTGTTTTAGCCATAACTCCATCATTTCAAGTCCAAATGACTTTTCTTTCCTGTTTTTGAAAAGTAGACTCAGAGTTGAACATTTTCATGTCTGACTAGCTTAGTCAAATTCGGCCTCTAAGTAGTACAAAACTACGTCGCAAAGTGAAATATGTGCGCATAATTCTAATCCCGGTGCCGTAGCGCCCAACCCAGCGCCCAAAGCAGTGAAGAATTTGCAATGGGCGCTGAACTCTGACACCTTAGCGCTAGGATAGGCGCTCTAGCACTAAGGTAGGCGTCCAGTGCAGCCAGGACACCTGTATTACGAGTTTTTGGGGATTTTAGCCCATTTTTCTAATAGTTCGAAATCATAATATAAATTTGACATTCCTTGAAATATGTATGTGACTGCTCCAGTTCCAAAATCCTAAACTGGGCCCCGCCCGGCCTAGACTTACGTGGACCCCCGAGCCCGTCTCGCTGAGTTACGCAAGCCTAGTCAACCTTCCTTTATCATTTACCATTTATCAAGTAATTGACTTAATCAATTAGTGAGTTATCATAGTCATAACGGAAGTAATTAAACTTCAAACTAAATGAAAAACCCCAAAGACACAAGTTAAGACAACCTAGAGTGTGGAAACCCCGAATATGTATATCATCCTCAATCAACATTCAAAGAGAGTAAACACAAGATATACATGCCCAAAATATCTCAAAAACCCAACTCCCAGGTGTTTCAAAACAAGTATATCTAATAATACAAAAGAATCACCTATATCAGACAAGTGGAAAAGACTACTCTGATATCCTCAAATGATATATCCTAGTTGTGGAGCCTTCCCCTTGTTGGACTATGGATCTGCACTCCGTCAAACACAAGAATGACGAGCCCATGTAAGTAATGCCAAACATGACATATATACAACATTTCAAAATAAATAAATCAGTCTAATTCATGCTGATAGAAAGAAAGGAACATGGAATATGGAACACATGAACATAAATGACTATAAATAAATCAATCGATAAGTTAGGGTCCAAAACGACGAATAGCAAGGAATTCCCGACCAAAAGGTCGTTGAGTCGCGACAAAAGCCCAGTGACTCGCTAAGGACGAGACACAAACCTACCAGCCACAACCTTTGCGACTATGAGATATCCACAAACTCGGATTAATGCCCCCAACGTACACTCAATTAGGGAGATATCAACGGCGTCCGGATAAGAGCTCAAATCACATATAAATAATAACCATGACTCACTTGCCAATAGACCACTCAACCAATAGAAATTTCAAAAGAAATGATGAACATAGCAATAACAATTTAAAGCTCAAGAAATAACTGTAAAATTTCCTAGCTGGTTTACTTACCTGTATCCAAGCTAATAAGTACTCAAATCGGCTCCGACACGCCTACAAATTCGTACTCAATACTCGACACTAGTAAACTATGCCCCTGATAATCATATGAGCAAATTTATATTATGTTAGAGCATATTTAAGAAATTTTTCTATTTTTCAATCCCAAAATTGTTCAACTTCAGAAAATCATAGTGGTGGCACACTTTTCGAGGAAATTTTTTTTCCAGTGTAAAAACTTTCGACAACTTCAACCAATTATTTACAAATCCTTAAATTGGTCCAAATCGAAGTCGAGACCAATTTCTCGAAGTTTGGGCCAATCCGCCCATTTCACACTTTTTGAGGTAAAAACCCTGTAAACGTCTCGTCCGAAATTCCAAATATCTTATTTTTCATAGAAATTCATTAATTTCTATTTATTTTGTCAAAATATAATATTTCAAGATTTTTCCCCAATTTTCTGACTTTTTTTTCCATTTTTTCCCATTTTTTCTCATTTTTTTCCCTTTTTTTTTTTTTTTTTTTTTTTTTTTGGGTCTGACCCAAATGGGTCGACCCAAACGCCAAGGCCAAGTCCGACTCCCAGAATGATGCACATGCACGCACGCGCACGTGCATGTGTATCTTCCCCAATTCGATTTCGAACCAGGGACGTAAGTCCCTTGTTCGATTTCATTAAATTTTTTTTTAAAAAAAAATCTGGGATACAATCCCATAACCAAAACAATAGGGAGATCACTCCCTTGCACTCTCTTATTATTCTTCTCAATTTCATCAAAACTCCATTAACAACCAAAATAAACCAACAACAACATCAACACTCAATTCATGTTTTCTTGAAATGACCAAGCTATGTTAGTGGAGTTACCTTGCTTGATGAACTTCCAAGCTTGATTACCAAGACTCCTCCAACCTCCCTGAATTGCTTGATCTCCTCTTCTCTTATCTCCAACGATGAGAATCAAAGAATGCTCAACACTTTGACTTATATGTATTGGATAAAGATTGAACTATGGCCACACATCCATTTGTGCAAACGTATCTCGAGGCATGTCTAAGAGAACACCTTCATACAATTATCATCCAAGTCATGCACGAATGACTCACAAGTTGACTCCATTGACCGCATGATTTGTCAACGCGCAGCATATCGAGACACGTCATGTGGCTATTTTAAAATTTTCAATAACTATAATCACATTAATGTTTATATTTAAGGTGACCACATTAGCCACTTATTAAACCAACATAAATTCACATTTAACTCACATTAGACTTACCCCATAAGCCGTTACATCGGTCCTCACGTCGACACGCAATTCGAGGTACACCTCCGCTCGTCTCGACATCGATATGCCCCGCGTGTACCTTTACCCGCACATTATCAAATTTAATTAATTTAACTTGTTTAATCTTTGGCATAATAAATAATACAAGCATTAAACAAAAATAACATACCTCGGTGTCGACTCCCGAGATTTGGACATTGTATCACGACAAGTGGGTCCCACGTACGACCCTGAAATGACACGTGGCACGAGTTAGATTTTTAGGGTCGTTAAAGTCTTCCTTACTAATTAGATTTTCGCCTTTATCGGAGACTTTCAGATACACAAAGTTTGCGACATCATACGATATCTCGTTGTGATACATGTCATAATACTTTTTCTGCCTCTCATGCGCACCTTTCAATCTCAATCTTCTCAGTCGTATCTTCTCTGTGTGATCCACTACAATCTCATGCCCAATCATTGCCACATCCTCGGGCTCAGCCCAATAAGATGGAGATTTGCACGGCCTCCCACATAGTGCCTCGAACGGTGCCATACCAATACTGGCCTGATAACTGTTATTATAGGTAAACTCACACATGTGAAGTTACTCCTCCCATGATCCACCTTACTCTAACACACACATCCTCGGCATATCCTCGAGAATCTGAATTAGTCTCACTGAATGTCCGTCAGTCAGTGGATGATAAGTTGTACTGATATCCAAACGCGTACCAAATTGTGCCTACATGCTCTGCCAAATCTGATATGTAAACAATCGATACCGGAACGCCATGTAATCGCACGATCTCTCGCTCGTACAAACTCACCAACTTATCCACCCGATGTGTAGTAGAGATCGGTAAAAGTGCGCAGATTTCGTCAATTTGTCCACTATCACCCAAATATTGTCATGTTCACGCTGAGATCGAGGTAGCCCACTGACGAAATCTTTGGCAATATGCTCCCATTTCCACCGAGGAATGGGAAGTGGCTGTAATAACCCACCGGGTTTCCGATGCTCATACTTAACTCGCTGACATACCTCACACGCTCTAATGTAATCGAAACACCAGTCTTCATCCCCGCCACCAGAAAAGACGACGCACATCAGCGTACATCTTGGTCCGACCCGGATGAACCATAAAATGTGAGCAGTGAGCCTCATCAAGTATCTCATTACGTAACTCAGCCACTGATGGAATCCACAATCGACCACTAAACTTCAGGCACGAGTCTGTCGACTGACTCCAATTTGAATGATCTGAACTGTGGGCAAACTCCAAGAATTTTTGGTACTGCTCATCTATTTGCTGACCCTCAAGTACCCTCTGAATCGATACTGTCTGAGTCTTCATCTGCCCACAAATAAACACTCTAGTACCGGTCATAATATCAACATAATACATCAACTCAACCGCCTCGAGTAAACCATACTCGTGTGTCATGTGGCAAGTAACAATCTCCGAGTCTTCCCCTCTGCGGCTCAATGCGTCTGTAGCAACATTGGCCTTCCCGGGTGATACTCCAAAGATTAATCATAATCCTTGAGGAACTCAAGCCAACGCCTCTGTCTCATATTCTGATCCTTCTGAGTAAACCGGTACTTCAAACTCTTGTGGTCAGTGAACAACAAAAACTTCTCTCCATAGAGATAATGACACCAAATCTTCAGTGCAAAAACCAATGTCGCTAGCTCCAAGTCATGTGTAGGGTATTTCTTCTCATGAATCTTCTACTGTCGGGACGCGTAGGCAATCAGTCTACCGTCCTGCATCAATATACAACCTAAACCGACCTTAGAAGCATCGGTGTTCACCTCAAAACCCTTTCCTGACTTAGGTAATACCAGTCAATCTTTCATTCAAAATCCTGAAGGCTTGTTCACAACTATCATTCCACTGAAAATTTATATCTTTCTTCGTCAATTGCGTCATTGGTGCCGCAAACTTTGAGAAGTCTTGAACAAAACGTCGGTAATAGCCTGCCAACCCCAAGAAACTGCGGATCGGTGTCACTGTTCGAGGTGTAGACCAATCTATCACAACTCTGACCTTAGCGGGGTCCACTGACACTCCGCTGGATCCGATGATGTGTCCAATAAATCCGATCTCTGTAAGCCGAAACTCACACTTACTGAATTTTGCATATAGTCTGTGAGCCCACAAAGTCTGCAAAATTATCCTGAGGTGCTCCCCATGATCCTCACGGGTCTTAGAGTAGATAAGGATGTCTTTGATGAACACAATGACGAACCTATCCAAATACTTTCTCAACACTCGATGCATGAGATCCATGACCATCGCTGGGGCGTTAGTCAGCCCAAAAGGCATGACCGTGAACTGGTAATGCCCGTATTGAGTGTGAAATGCAGTCTTCTCCCTATCCTCTGGATCTAATCCTCAACTGATGGTACCCAGATCTCAAATCAATCTTTGAGAACCACTGTGCTCCTGTCAGTTGGTCGAACAAACCATCAATGCGAGGAAATATATACTTGTTCTTCACTGTTACCTTATTGAGCTGTCTATAATCAATGCATAATCTCAGGCTGTCATCTTTCTTCTTAACAAACAATACCGGCGCGCCCTAAGGAGACATGCTCGGGTGGATGAATCCTAATGCCAACAACTCATCAAGATGTTCCCTCAGCTCCTCTAGCTCATTCGGAGCCATCCGGTACGGCGGAACAGATATAGGTTTGGTCCCGAGACCAAATCAATGATGAAGTCAATCTCCCTAGGCGGGGGTAATCTTGGTAGCTCTGCTGGAAAAACATCAGGAAACTCGCATACCACTGGTACCTCCTCCAACTTAGTCACAACTCGTTCTGTCTTACTCAATACACTGGTGAACATCTTGACATCTACACTAGCGCCAACTCTACCTCTGGTAATAGGCAAACTAGTCGAAGTCCCCTGGAAACAAAACTCTAGATGCCCTAAAAGATGAAATGTGACTCTCTTACTGAAGCAATGGATCTGTGCATGATAAGCACCCAACCAATCCATGCCCAGCAATGCATCAAACTCGAGGAACTCTAACACTCTAAGGTCTGCTGGCATAATATGACCCTCTATCTCAACCGAACAATCTACATACAACAAGTTCAGGTAGATCTTGTCCCCAGCAGCTGTGCTAAGGATCAAGGGTCTCTCTAGTCTAGTAGGTTTCAAACCCAACTCATCAACCATACGACCCGAAATAAAAAAAAACAGTAGAACTTGAATCAAACATATCATGCATGAATCTACTGCAAATATAAATCGTACCCTCAATCAGATTACGGCTGGTAGTCGGATCTGGCACGAGAATTGTGTGGACCTGCTCCCGGCTCTACTGCGGCTGCCATCGGCCCAGTCGTGGACACGCACTGATGAAATGACCTAACTGTCCACACTCCCAATAACCCCTCTGAGATCCTGATCCAGATGAACCACGATGTCCCTGTCCTTGTCCTTGTGCCTGACTAGGCCTCTATCCCTGTCTCTGCACCTGACTGGAACTCTTACCCTGTCTCTGGCCACTGCCTCTCACATCAGTTTTCTTATAATATTTGGTCTTTGAAGACTGAAAGTCTTTGGGTTGCGGTGGTGTACTAGCATAGCTCTGCGTGGGTCCCACTGACACTGGCGCAGTATGCGCTGCATAAGGCAGAGATGCAACAGATCCCAAGCTCTGAGCTCGATCTCTCTGCCTCAATAGTCGAAATCTCTTCCTCCTTCGATCACATCTAGGACCTCCCATTGACTGCGACGGTGTCGATGATGCAACCGATACTCCAGTGCGTGTGCTCCTTAAGCTCTCGCTAGCCGTAACCCTCTCATAGGCCTCTTGTAATGTGCTCGAAGTCGTCGTCACTACAACATAACCAATATAGTCCATTATACCGTGTAGAAAGTAGTAAGCCTGGTCGGTGTCAGTGTCGGCTGCACTCCTAGCATACACCATCAAGCGTAAATACCGGTCCATATACTGCATAAGTGACTCCCTAGTCCTCTGTCGAATGGTCTGAAACTCAGTCCTCTTTCGGTTACGGACTGTAGGCGGAATGTACTTCTCGTAAAACTTCTCCTTGAACTCAACCTAATCCTTGGGCTTCCCCTTCGACGCCACCATAGTGCGCCACCAGACATCGGCCTCGCCGAACAGTGAAGCTGATTATATACTCGGCTGCATATGAGCTAGTGTGGCCAGTACATCATGTATCTTCTCGTGGCTCCTCATATACCTCTTTGCAGCCTTGAGGTTAGTACCCCTGTGGAACTTCTCCGGATGATGCCTCCGAAACTCACGAGCCTGCCTCGTCTCAGCTGTAGCCCTAACACCGGTATCAATCAGCGTGCTCGGCGTATCCTCATCCGGTGTCTCAGGTGTAGGAGGTACTATCTCGACCTGAACATGTGCCTCCTCGGCCATTGCAGCTCCCGCTGAACTGGGAGGTGTTGTAGGTGGCTCATGGGCCGTAGGACCACTCCCAGTCCGAGTAACCGGAGCTGCTGATGTGGAAGGTGATGTCGTTGCCTGAGCCCTCAGCAGTTAGAGAATCTCCTGAAACTGATGATCGTGAGATGTAATCATCTGCGACATGCCATCTAATCTCCTCTGTACGTCCCCCGTACCACTATCGCTAGTATCGGGCTGATCGGCCATCGCTAACTGAAAAGAAAGCTATTTTCACGATCAGAACATAGCTTCGATAGTTAATAGTACAACAAATCAAATAGCTCGTAGTCCAGTTTTAAATTTCCCAACTAAGACTTTGGTTAGGATCATAGGGTTCCATTCTACGTTCAACCATTCCTAACTTCCGCTGGTTTGTGTCTTAATGGATTGTGATTTAAATCAAGAGTCGAGTATTTTAACACTTCGGCTCTGTTACCAACTGCGACGGCCCCAGTTCCACAATCCTAAACTAGGCCCCACCCTGCCTAGACTTACGTGGACCCCGAGCCCATCTCGCTGAGTCGCGCAAGCCTAATCAACCTTTCCTTTACCATTTACCATTTATCAAGCAATTAAAGTTGACTTAATCAATTAGTGAGTTATCATAGTCATAGTGGAAACAATTAAACCTCAATTTAAATGAAAAAGCTCAAAGATACAAGTTAAGACAACCTAGAGTGTGGAAACCCCGAATATATATATCATCATCAATGAACATTCAGAAGAGAGTAAACACAAGATATACATGCCCAAAATCTCTCAAAAACCCAACTCCCAGTGTTTCAAAACAAGTATATCTAATAATACAAAAGAATCACCTATATCAGACAATTGGAAAAGACTACTACGATATCCTCAAATGATACCTCCTAGCTGTGGAGCCTTCCCTTGCTGGACTGTGGATCTGCACTCCGTCAAACACAAGAATGACGAGCCCAGGTAAGTAATGCCAAGCAGGACATATATACAACATTTCGAAATAAATAAATCAGTCTAATTCATGCAGATAGAAAGAAAGGAACATGGAACATATGAATATAAAAGATTGCAAATAAATAAATCGATAAATGAGGGTCTAGAATACGAAAACCGAATAGCAAGGAATCCCGACCAAAAGGTCGTTGAGTCGCGACAAAAGCTCAGCTGACTCGGGCTCAGGACGAGACACACACTACTACCACTACAAACCACTTGCGACTATGAGATATCCACAGACCCGGATAAGTGCCCCCAACGGACACTCAATTGGGAGATATCAACGACGTCCAGATAAGAGCTCATATCACAGATAAATAATAACCATGACTCACCTGCCAATGGACCACTCAATCAATAGAAATTTCAAAAGAAATGATGAACATAGCAATAACAATTTAAAGCTCAAGAAATAACTGTAAAATTTCATAGCTGGTTTACTTACCTGTATCCAAGCTAATAAGCACTCAAATCGGCTCCAACACGCCTCCAAATCCGTACCCAATACTCGACACTAGTAAACTATGCCCCTGATAATCATATGGGCAAATTTATATTGTGTTAGAGCCTATTTAAGAAATTTTTCGATTTTTAAATCCCAAAATTGTTCAACTTCAGAAAATCATAGTTGTGGCAAAATTTTCGTGGTAAAAACCCTGTAAATGTCTCGTTCGAAATTCTAAATATTTTATTTTTTTATAGAAATTCATTGATTTCTATTTATATTGTCGAAATATAATTTTTCAAGATTTTCCTTAATTTTTTGGCTTTTTTTCCAATTTTTTGGACATGTGTATCACGACAAAATTGTTCAACTTCAGAAAATCATAGTGGTGGCACATTTTTCGAGGAATTTTTTTCGGTGTAAAACTTCCGACAACTTCAGCCAATTATTTACAAATCCCTAAATTAGTCCAAATCGAAGTCGAGACCAATTTCTCAAAGTTTGGGCCAATCCGCCAATTTCACGCTTTTCGAGGTAAAAACCCTGTAAACGTCTCGTCCGAAATTCCAAATGTTTTATTTTTCATAGAAATTCATTAATTTCTATTTATTTTGTCGAAATATAATTTTTCAGGAATTTTCCCCAATTTCCTGGCTTTTTTCCAATTTTTTCCCATTATTTTTTCTCCCTTTTCTCTTCTTTCTTTTTTTTTTTTTTTTTTTATTTGGGTCGGGACCCGACCCAACATTGGGCTTGGCTCGCCCCATGGGCCGAGCTGCGGCGTACGCGCACGTGGGAATGATGCATCTTCCCGCACGCTCACGTTCAACCGGGACGTAAGTCCCCCAATTCGATTTTAAACCGGTTTCATTAATTTTTTTTTTTTTGAAATATGGGATACAATCCCATAACCAAAACAATAGGGAGATCACTCCCTTGCACTCTCTTCTTCTTCCTAATTTCATCAAAACTCCATTAACAACCAAAATAAACCAACAACAACATCAACACTCAATTCATGTTTTCTTGAAATGACCAAGCTATGTTAGTGGAGTTACCTTGCTTGATGAACTTTCAAGCTTGATTACCAAGACTCCTCCAACCTCCCTGAATTGCTTGATCTCCTCTTCTCTTCTCTCCAACGATGAGAATCAAAGAATGCTCAACACTTTGACTTATATGTATTGGATAAAGATTGAACTATGGCCACACATCCATTTATGCACACGTATCTCGAGGCATGTCTGAGGGACCACCTTCATACAATTATCATCCAATTCATGCACAAATGACTCACAAGTTGACTCCATTGACCTCTTGATTTGTCAACGCGTGTATCGGGACACATCATGTGACTATTTTAGTTTTTCACTAACTATAATCACATTAATGTTTATATTTAAGGTGACCACATTAGCCACTTATTAAACCAACATAAATTCACATTTAACTCACATTAGACTTACCCCATAAGCCTATACCTCGGTCTCACGTCAACACACAATTCGAGGTACTCCTCCGCTCGTCTCGACATCGATATCCCCCGCGTGTACCTTACCCGCACATTACCAAATTTAATTAATTTAACTTGTTCAATCTTTGGTATAATAAATAATACAAGCATCAAACAAAAATAGCATACCTCGGTGTCGACTCCCGAGATTTTGACATGTGTATCACGACAAGTGAGTCCCATGTACAACCCTAAAATGACAAGTGGCACGAGTTAGATTTTTAGAGTCGTTACAACGTACTACGTGTCTCGAGGTCAATCTTTGTCTCAAAATAATTAAATAAGGTTGTGTATTGATTTGAGAATATATATTAAGATTTTCTTGAGATTCGCATCGCACGAATCTCGAGGTAAATCTAATAGTTTACTTATTTTACATATGTATCTTACTTAATATGTATCTCGAGGTCAATCAAGTGGCTATCAACTAGATAAGCGCCACCTCTTGACCGATTCACTGTGAAATCAAATTATTTTGATTTTCTAGTGATACACATCGCATATCTCGAGGTAAATCGAATGATTATATATATAACAAACACCCTTGATTTTCATTGAGATTGGATTATGATGATTATGCGTATAAGAATACGGATCAAGATCATGAGTATCTATTGGGAATAGATGTTAGATCGACTCGCTGTGGGAACACTAAATGATCAATGTCATAAGTGATTTTGGGGTGTGAATTTTTTGTCTAGCCCGCCGGCCCGATTTTGTCTGGCACGAAAAAAAGAAGGTTTAGACAATAATTTTTTATATATAGGTCAGGTTTGGGCAAGGGTTCAATGTCCAAATTAAAATTCGGGCCGAATCTGGACAAGACTCTCTAAGCTTGGACCCGACCCGAATTTTAAAAGATGTCTATTTTATTCTAAAAATATACTTCCATACATTGTATAATTCACAAAAACAACAATAGAAATAAAGAAACTACATAGCTTGTATATAAAATGTACTATTTTAGTTTTGAGGCTTGGCTAAATTGCTTGAGATAACATTATGTGTTTTGTCATTTAATAAAAAATATTATAATTTCTTGTAATTTAAAATAACAAATACAACTTGAACATTTTTTTATAAAATTATTTTAGAGAAGACCATATTACGAAGACGTTATAATGATTAAAATGATTAAAATGCTTTTAAACATAAAATAATTGTTAAGAAATTTGGCAAATTCGGACATTTGGACAACCCTGATTAAAAGTAAATCGGGTCAAGGCAAGGCATACTTGTCCGAATTTACAACCGGTCGGTCTGAACAATGCAAATGCTTGTTTATATCAAGGGCGGCTCAGACCCGGACACGTCTGGAGCCGAGAAATTGACACCCTAAGTGATTCTCATGAGAGTTATATCATTTAGTCTTTTGACTTGAGATCACCAGAGACTCCAACATTATGAGTACAATGATTTGACACAATCAAACGTCGTTTTTAACCGGATGATTATAAATATTGTGATTGGTCATTGTTCGACTAATATGTGAAAGTTGTGTGATCAAGATGAGGTTTGTCCTTCTCTTTTAAACAGAGATATCTATTGGGCCCCTCAATATGTTAGACTGATAAATGGTCATGTCTAGTGAATTGATTGGATCAATGTCACTTGACAATTTCAGTCTACTCAGAGATCGAGACTAGTAGATTGTACTATAAAGGTGACATGCCATGTCTTATGTTCAATCAAAAGGTATTGCGTGACAAAATGATATGATATACACTATCTATTAGGTTGTATCGATTTATTGATCTACGTGCAACTTAGGTAGTTATAATGTCTTGCTAGAGGCCGCTTATGATTTGTGTGCCAAAAAGGATTTTGGTTCACTGCCAACGTTGTATGAACCTATTGGGTCGTACACTAAGAACAAATTTGCGCGATTTAATATTGTCTAGGTTGATGAATTTTATTTGATAAAATTCATTTTGGAGATTCTCATTAAATGTCATAATTTGTCTGGATTCAAAGTTTTCCTGCATTTCTAGTGTGACTAGAGATTTTTTGTCTCTTGGTAAATCCTATTTTGAATAGGACTCTAATTTGAATTGTAGTATGACTTTAATTCTTTGATTTTTAGATAAATTATAACTCTTGTTGGATTAGTAATTGTAGATTATCTATGACTCTATCCTTTTTAGAGTTGGACTTTATCTAAGACTCTATTTAGAGTGTGATTAGGAGATGAAGTTCTTTTACAACTCGACCTATTATATTATGAATAAGAAATTAGGATCACAGTTGTTGTAGAGATTTTTCTAGAGAGTTTTCATGAGAATTTTTGCCTTAGAATTTTGGGGCTAGCACTTCGGATTGTGATCGTCCATTCATATGTGAATTTCTGATATAGGACATTTGTCTCTAGCAACGTCTTAAAGGAATCGATCAACACCGAACAAAGCAGACATGAAGTTGTTCTTGTTAAGGTATGGTCTTTTCTTCTATTGGTACATCAATTTAATGGAATCGATAGGATCATGGTTCAGAGATATTCAAAAAGGTTTCAAAAAACTTCCGCTACGCTTGATCCCCAAAACCCAACAGAAGACATTTTGGGAAGAGAGTATTGGATCAAACTTGGTGATTCATCTTAGATTTCTAGGTATTGATTTGATTTTTTTTTTTGGTTTTTGTCATGTTTAGTGTTGTTTTTTACTCTCTAATGGGGTAATACTCTTGTCCCAAAGATCGATGGATCCCGCGTTGCTATTTTCTTTAATTCCAATGTGATTCATGATGTTATCTTCAATTTGTGGTGTGGATTTGTGTTTGCTTGAACTTAATGCTATACTTGCCTTGATCAAGTAGGTATAGAACTTAGGGACAAAACTCGCCCATGACCTTGGGGTTTTCAACCCGAAAATAGAGAACACAACCCTTAAATGGTACGTCGTCCGACGATTGTTGATTAGGGAGGCCTTATAATTTGGAATCTAATGTGGCGTTGCACTTACGCTACTCACGCCGACCGGTGGAGTCCAAATGCAACGCTAAAATCTCCATCGCCGAGACCTTGGGTGGAGTGAGAATTTATGAAAATTCGCATATCACACTTGAATTGGGGATTACACTATGAGAATTGGATGAAAAAAAATGCAACCTAGGTGAAATCAACTCCCTTGGGTTATTTCTCCATTGTTAAAACACATTTTAATTCCTTGCAATTAGACAGAGTAAATTAGTTATTAATTTCCTTTACACAATCAAACTTAAAGTTGCCTAACTTTATTTCTTAATTAGATTAGATTATAAATTAGTCTTTAACCGTCCATCGGGTTTGATATCATCAACTCAATCACTAGATAGAGTTGTTATTACTACCACGAAGCTCTACACTTGGAGCTCGTATGTGTGTTTCTTTGGTTGGGGAGGACTTCAGAGATATAGGGGATAGTTGATGTAATTGATGACTGATTGGGTTACACCATTGTTACACCATTTAAAAGTTGATCGAATAGATGGTGAACAAAACTTCCATCATTTTTACCAAATTGACTGCTATTGTGATGTCAACACTGCCAGATGTATACTAACTCATTATATTTTATTGTCTATCTTGCAATGGTATTGCTGATTGTTGATATGTAATATGTTAGTCAATCATATTCTGATGGTTTATAATTTTATTGGTCAATCTAATCTAAAATATGTTTATGGATTGGACGGGGTGAAGATGATTCGTGGATTCACAATTTTTTAATTTGTGCTCCTACTACTGAATGTCGAATTGGTCTTCTCTATTGAATAACCTCTTCAAATTATTGACAATTTGCAGTTACTAATTCTTTCCCTAGTGGGCATTTTGCAATCGATCTGGGACATGAAAAACTTTTTGTTAGGTGAAATATTCTCTTAGGTTAGAAAACTTCCTACTTATTTATGAAACCATGATCTACTCATTTGTTTTTCCTTATTTTATGTGTGCGACATTTTAGCTCTTAGAGAACTGAATTTCTTTCGGTCATGATTATTTGGCAATCAGGATCCTCTGAGGGTTAGTGATAAAGCCTTAACTAGCTGTGGCCCTTACCAGATGAAAGAGGATGATGCAATGGTTTATAGAAGTCCTTACCTTACTTCTGGTTCTTCTGGATTTGCATTAAATGCTTTAAGTACGGCCATGAAGAAGGAACTTAAGGTAAAACTTTCTTCCTAATGCTTTCTAAACTTCATCAGTTGATTTTCAGCAAGAACCAATCGGTGTAACTGTTAATTCTCTAGAAAGGTTTTATCCTTGTAAGGTTTTATCTTGCTTTTAGGTGTCAAAGTCCTGACTCTAAAGATGGTGGTGATGAAAGAATTTAGACATTTTTAACACTTTGATAGGGTCAAGTCAATGAAATTAACCTCAACCTTATTTCATATTGGATGTGTTATCACTTATCATGCAGGCTTATGTCAAAGAAATGAGGACAACACTTTCCAACGAGACATGAAAATTTTGGATGTTTATATGTTGGGGTCAAAGAGACCGTTGGTTGGGCTATGAAGGCATTGAGGATATATAGTCTTTTGGTATTACTTATTTCATATATCTATTTACTCATGTAGCTAAGCTACAAGCTTGGTAAGTTAGGGGAATGAGGTTGACTGAGCAAACTTATAACATATTGTAAAAAGTTTCAAAACATCTTAACTATATGTAATATTTTCAGGGCTGATATATGGTCTTTTGGTATTACGGCCCTGGAGTTAGCTCATGGTCATGCTCCCTTTTTCAAGAATCCTCCAATGAAGGTACATAGTTCTTTTTGAACTTTTAAAAGCACTTTTGCATATTAAAGCATACTTATCAATCTTAGGAAACAAATTCAATGATACCTCTAATTTATTGGTTTTGGTTTTATAGGTTTTTTCATTTTTCTAGGTAGAATAATTTCGTTCTTGTATAATAACTAGTTACAAGAACTTGCACAAAGAAGCTATTTCAACCTTCCCTCATATGTTTGTATATATAAGTATGGTCTCCTACTGAATTTGGTGTTAGTAGAGATTACAACACTAAATTAGTTGGGGTCAACTACATGGATCAATCAAACTCTACCATTGCGCTTATTTAGTTCAATTGATGGCGTGTTTTCCAAATCCTTTAAATCCGTCCTAATGAATGCGTCTCAAGTTAGCTTCGGTCTACACCTACTGTTGTCGAATTTCTTCAATTGAATTGGATGATTGTTTGTATGAGTAATTTTTCATTGTATTATTGGATCACAGATTCAATAAGAGAGAAGAGAACTTCCCATCTTTGAGAGAATAGAATGATTACTTGGAAGAAGTGGAAGAAATGAGTAAGTTTTTTAGATAGAATTTCACTTCTTTAAAAGTTGAACTCAAATGTGAAATGTGCGTTCTTTTCTTGTATAGCGTGTGATTTAATCGAAGGCAGGGATGTTGCTATAATTGAAGCAAAAATTGCTAAGTACCAAGAAGAAAATGTTGAGTAGATAATGAATGCAAGCGATTGCAAGGCAAATTAGTAATGTAATTTTCTTCTATTTGTGTAGGCTTCGACATAGTGGCTAGCAGTTTTTGAATGCTACTTTTGATATTATAAGTGAAGAACTCGCGATAGCTCTAGTGCTTGACATGATGTAGGGAAGGTGCTTTAGTGCTTCATATAGCTGAGAAATGGGCAGTCGACTTCCCTGATGCTTTAGTGCTTCATTTTCCCTTAGTCAAGTCTGACCACAGGCCTTTCTACTTGCGCTAGCAAAGATCGAGACCTCCTCCTCGATTTGATTGAGATCATAGTACTAATAGTTTGTGAAAACTTGAATTTTAAGAAATTATAGAACATATGTACTGATTTGTTTGTTAAAACTTGATTTTGAGAATATTAATTTTATTTTTTAATAATTACTATTTATTTTTATTTTGTAAAAAAATCATATGTTGCAAGCTACCCTAAAAAACAACGTTCATTTAAAAAAAAATTGAAAGCATTTTATGACGGTTAAAAACCGTGACAAAAGCCCAAAAGTTGACACAATATTTTAGATAAGATGACGATTTTTAATCGTCACGAAAAGCCTTGGGCTTTTGTATCATCTCATAACATGACGGACTTCACAACGGTTTTAAGCCTTTTGTGGCGGTTAAAAACAGTCACAAAATTGTCTTTTCTATTTTTGTGTAAAAAGAGTTCTCCATTTAATGAGATTATGAATTGTAAATGTCTAGCCGATGTGGCAGAGAATCAAAATAAAAGGTAGCTACCCTAATGTCTACTTTTAGACATTATGGTAGATATTCTCTTCACTACCACATCGTCATCTTTTGTTATTTTATAAATTAGAAAGGAAAACAAAACAAAGTCTCATTCCATATAATATAAATAAAATAAAAAGTCAAAAAAAAATCTCAATCCATATTGTGCATTGAAGACCATTTTTGAGTTAAAATGTCTATCTAGTGCCATTTAGGGTAGACATCTTTTTACATCTATGAGGTGGCATCAATCCATGATCTAAATCGATATTATCATTGGAGATGCTCTGAGACCCACCAAAATGTCTCAATTTGTCACTTTCAACACAAACCCTCTCCAACTCCAGATCTATAACAACACAAATTAATCTCTATTTTAGAAAACAAATCAGTTTAAATAAAAATAAAATTTTACTTTTACTAAAAATATAAAAATAAAAATAAAAAAGCAACAAAAAATTAATTAGTGTTTTTTTTTTTTTTTTTTTTTGTTCACTTTGAGGATTAACTAGACGAAAAAAAATGAGATTTTTTTAAGAAGTTAAAACATCTCTATAGTAAGATGAACGAAGAATTTCTTTTCAAAAAGGCTATGTTAGAAATATTGTGAGTTCTGACTTGCACTCAAGTCGAAAAAACAAAACAACAGAAAGATGCTACAATGCAGTCATATTCAAAGTCACTAAAAATAACTTGGTGTGTGGGCCCAAAAAAAATGCCACGTGGATCGAGGGTCATAAATTGAAGATAAACTCAAATTAGGTGAATCAACATCAGATGGACGATTACAAACACACATCTCGAGATTGACATCGGATGCACACACACGAACACGAATCTCGGATCCGTTCAACTTAAACCTTAAAAGTCGAAATCCGAACCAAAATCCGAACCCACAACCCTAATCCGTCTCTTGGAAATCTCTCTCTCTCTCTCTCTCTCTCTCTCTCTCTCTCGCATCAAACAATCGCCATTGCAGAGCATTGAAGGTCTACTACACAACTCTCTCAGGTATCATCGATTCTTCATCGAAAGTCTCCTCCTTTTGTTCGATTCGTTCGAAGAATTGTGTGTGCCGTTTGTTTGATTGGGTATGGATGGATGGTCGGTTTTTCGATTCTTTTAGGGTTAAGGGCGAGTCGGGTGGGTCGACCCTGTGGTCTCCTCTATCGGGTCGAACAGGGAATTCTGTAATCTGTACATGTGTGTTCTCTGTGAATTTGTTCTGTGATCGACTAGGATTTTTTGTGTTTCTGTTTGAATTGTTGATTTGAAAAACAATTGGCCTAGTTGATAGTTTGATACTTTTTTCTTCAACCCAGTCGGGTTGCCACAATGGTAGTTAACTGCATGACCTCTGTTACGGTTTCTTGATACGCAATGGCCGATTATACCAGGGCTTGTGGGAATAGTCAGACTCGGATACCTACTTATATAAAAAAACCCTTTTTTCAAGCTTTCTTCGTATCGACCTCATTGACCCTGTTTGATATAAACACCATGGAGCTCGAAGAGGGTGCTTTTTTGAAAAATTAGTCCAACAAGTTTACTTTTTGAACTGTCCTAGTCGTTCGTCCGAAACTTGTTTGTCGTCGATCATGATGGTTGAGATCAATATTTTGACATGCATTTTTGAAACTATAGAAGTAATATCAAATGTGGTTGGACAACAGGGGATTTCCTTGTGACTTAATTTGCATTGGCCTGGAATGATTTGACTAGTTAATATACTATTTCGATAGGATTGTTTTATATTATTTCGGTTCGATGAAGTAAACGCCGCAGAAGAAATTGAAGAAGTATTTCAAGGATATGTGTGTGTGTGGGGGGGATGACATCCTTATTGAAATAGACGATAGTGCATAAAATAATTTGAGGAGGATATGAGTTAGGAGCTTGTAATGAAGTTGGAGACTCGGAGTAAGCATGCTAGATTTTGTTAGCGGTTTATGATTTTGTTGAGGTAATATATAATTTGGACCACAGACGTATAGACGTAGATGTAGAGACAGAAGCATACATTTTGTGGGTGTTATATATATGAGAATGAGAGATGAACAGTTGATATCCTTAAAGTGGCTCTATAAAAGTTGAACAAGATTTTTTTTCTTAACTAAAAATATTAAAAAGTTAAAATGTGAAGAGCTTGAGTTTATTATGGTAAAGGACTTGATCTCACATCACAAATGGAAAGAGGTTGAGAAAGAAATCTCCGGTAAAGGGATATCACATATTAAGAACTATATGTTGGAGTCTGGAAGGAGGAAATTAGTTATTTTTAGAATAGAACTTTGTTTGTATGAATGTGGTAAGTTGGAAAGGCTGGATATACTTGACAGAACATTTTGGTCCCCTTTCCTGCCTTGGTTATGGTGTAGGAAAAGGTCGAGGAAGGATATTATGTTCAGGCAATATGTGGAATTCTCTTTTTTGAAAATGAGTCAAAGAAGAAAATATGATTTTTTTTTTTATTTCATCCTAAGTTCTAACAATGCGCTACTCTGATTTGGTGAAGCTCGCTAGCTCTCACATAGGAACATATTTGATTTTCCCTAGATGTGATAGTAGTGATACTAGCAGTGAAGATCCTTTCCTTTCACTTAGTGAATAAAGGGAGCTCCTCTCGCGTTTCTTTATGATAATCCAACGGTCTTAATAATCAGTCTTATTTCAAGGTCATGGTATTTTTTTCGTCTTTTTATTATAATTTTCTTTTCATACATGCGCATAATATTTTTTTTATATATAATAAACCAATAACACACAAGGCATGCACTTAGAGGTCAAGCCAACTTGTTGAATTTGGAGTGACCTTTTAGTCACCATCGCAAAACTGGATCCAATAGCTCGAAGAGGGTGCCTTTTTGAAAAATTAATCCAACAAGTTTACTTTTTGAACTGTCCTACTCCTAGTCTTTTTGCATCAATTGTTGAACTGTCCTAGTCATTCGTGTGAAGCTTGTATGATGATCATGATGCTTGAGATCAATATTTTGGCATACGTTTTTGAAACTTTACAACTAATAATATCAAATGCGCCCATATAACATGGGATTACCTATTGACATGTAATTTGCATTAGCCTGGAATGATTTGACAAGTTAATATGGTATTTCAATAGCATTGTTTTATTTTTTTCTTTTTGGTTCGATGAAGTAAATGCCTCACAAGTAATTGAAAAAGTGCCTCAAGGAAATATGTGCGCGCGCACATGCGTGTAGGAAGACATCCTTATGGATGCATATTGAAATAGAGCATAATGCATAAAATGATTTGATGAGGATATGAGTTAGGAGCCTGTAATGAAGTTGGAGTAATCATACTAGATTTTGTTAGCGATTTATGATTTTCTTGAGGCAATATATACTTTGGAAAATACAACATAGCCTCAGTTGCGAATTAACTGGGTTGGCTACATGGATCAAACTCTTCTATTGTGCTCGATTAAGTGCAATTGATGGTGAGCTTTCCAAACCATCAAAATCCTTCCTAATTAATGCGTCCCATGTTAACTTTGGTCTATCCCTACCTCGTCGAATTTCTCCAGTTTTTATTTAGCCAAGTTTTCTAGTGGAAAATACTAGAATGAGAAAAATATGTCACACCGCAAGACACATTGGTTCACAGGAGCCTTCCATGCGGCCTTGACCCACGTGTTATGCACTGAGATCTGTTTATGCCTGCATCCTGAGGCGCGCATGGACGGTTCCTGTGAGCCAATGTGTCTTGCGGTGGGACATATTTTTCTCATTCTAGGAAGAGATATCAATCAACATGTATCTCGATAAGACTCTATTACATACAAAATTAAATTTAAAGTGATTCTATCAACTTTGTGGTCTTGTGACATTAGTATATTAAGGCCACTTTTTTTTTTTGAGAATGAATACTAAGGCCACTTAATTAAACTTTTTTTTTCCATTTTTGCTTTCTCTTCTTTTGGAGGAAAAAACATTTTGTTTTTGCTTTAAGTTTAGGGCATATGAAAAAAAAAAAAAACGCTTCAATTCTTCAACTAACCAACACAATGAAAGATGATTCAACGATTTTCATATTCCAAGAAGGAATATGAAAGGTTTTGTCACTTCAGTATAATACTACCATACAATATGAAGAATTTTTAATGCTTGGTTTGGAAGAATGGAGGATTTAGGGCATAAGAAAGTGAAAGTGAATGAAGAATGAGAAGCCTTTGCAGAAAATGAACTCGAGTCTGATTTCATGGTTCATACAACAATAGAAAAAATGTTATTGGATATTGACTTGAACTTGCCTGCTGATTGAGGGTTTGATTTGAACAAATCTCCTGAAAAATGAGAAGTTTTTGAAGATTCAAAACTCCAACAAGTATTTGGAACGATGTTGAAAATCCTTCTTCCTAAATTTTATTAATAGCATGATGTATTTGGTGTTGTTATTGAAAATCCTTCTTCCTAAATATTAAAGCATAATTTTAGTGGAGAAAATAATAAATTGGAGTAAAAAAAGAGAATAAATGAAATTTAACTAAACCACGTTCTTTTTTTTTGTGTCAAGGGCAAATATGGAAAGTGAGCCCATAGATAACGTCACCTTAATTAGTGTGCATTAGTCTAAAACGATCTATATGGATGGAGGGATTATTTGTATATGACATGGTGTAGCATTAATTGCTCTTCAATTATTGTAGTACTTTACCAAGAATAAGTGTAACAAGTTACCAGTTTTCATGAAAAGCGTTGATGAAGCATTAATGGTCTCTTATGATTTTAATTCAGGAAATTAATTGATATTCATTAATTGACACGATGTATTAATTCCAATGCATTAATTATAGTAGTACTGGAACAACAAGTAGCCGGTTTTGAATTGTTGTCTTCCCTAAACCATTGATTAGTTCAATGTTAATCTAAAGGCTATTGTTAGGACTACATATATACCAATAACACACAAGGCATGCGCAAATGGGTCAAGCCAAATTGTTGAACCCAGAGAGACCTTTTAAGCATCATCGCAAAAGTGGATCCAATAGCTAGGGTTGCTTCAAAGATTTATTAGCATTTCAACACCAGTTGAACTTACTTATATAGTACTTTGTAGATGAAATATTGTTGGATTTTGTATTCAATTGCAATTATAATGCGTGGTGTTTACATCTCAACATGTTAGTTGTTAGTTGGCCTAGAATTGAGATTCTTTTTCAATTCCTTGTCCAAAATGATGAACTTATCACAAATTTGGAGGTGAGAATGACATGCTTGTACATGGTTAGATCAAAACCAAGCAAGGTTTTTTTTGGGTGGTCATGTTTAAATATTTATTCTTGCTTTTGATGTTGCATAATTTTAAATGTGTCTTTGCATGTCCTTAAAAACTTGATATTTGTGCTTCTCACTTCTCTGTTGCCATCTCTGTTGCCATAGTGGTGATTAAATGGTAGGTATTGGATTTGATTAGGGATAGGTTCTCCATAAGTTTGTTTACTAAGATTATCCCTAGACCTTCGAGTGCAAGTGTAATGTATTTGGTGTGTCCTTTGAATTACTTTTTCTATGCCTTTCTTATTGTTCAATCCATTTAATGTTTGCATTGAAGTATTGCACCCATTAAAAAATATCAATAAGCCATTATTTTGTGAATACAACATATTTTGATGTTTTTTTGACAATAAGTTCAGTTTCTCTTTTTATAATTCATCCTATTATCGAGTCTTAATTTCATTGAAGTTCATGCAAATAATTCATGAATGAGAATTTGTCTTATTCTTAGCTCTTAAGGGTTCGTTTTGTGACTTCTATATCTTATGCATTTGAACTCGTCTCTTTGCATTTTAGGCAGTTGAAATCTCAATTGTTAAAATCGTCCGACTCACAATTTGAATCGTCCGATTCAAGTCGCTTTGGGAGGCTACCGATTTAACTACATAAGAAAATCAGAATCTCAAGAAATTGCACGATTCAACTCGAATCGTGTGATTAATATGTCATGTTGATAGAAAAAAAATTGTTCCAGGGTTTAGGGTTTAGTGTTTAAGATCGAAAAAACTGTTCTTCTCCTGAAATCTGGAGAAGATCTAAGATCGAAACCAGAGAGTGGGAGAGAAACCAGGAGATGAAGATCTAAGGCAAGATCGAATTTAGGAGTCCTTCATCTTTCTTTCTCTCCATAATCTTCCTCTCCGCGGCTCAACCTCTCTCTTCTCTGTCCACTAAATACACACCTTGTCATACCCATATTGTACTCAAAATAGGAAGTGTTTGACATGTTAGTAAAAAACAACTTTTCTTACACAGTTTTTCTTATTTAACTTATTATGAAAACTGTTATATGTCATTTAAAATTGAAAGAAAATAAATGAGAACTCAAATTAAAAGTATTTAGAAGCATTTTAAAAGAATCACAGTCTTATGATTTAAAATTTGATTTACGATTTGATTTACAACCCTCCTTACCAATTTTACAATTCGGTTCGATTTGACAACTTTTGTTGAAATGATTAACACCATGTTCAACTTATTATGATTTTTTTTTCGATAAAAAGCGTTACCTTTTTTTTAGAAAAAGAAAAAGAAAAAGAAAAAGAAAAAGAAAAGAAGTTCCTTGAGTAAGTAGAATGTGATGAAGTAAACTCTCCATTATGGTTACTGGTTAGGGCTTGGATATTCCTCGTCATACTTTTTTTTTTTTACCCAATTTTTATCATGCTCAAGCCAAGGTTTTATCAACTATTGTCAACATATGTTTAGCTTTGTTGTTTAGGTAGTTCAATCGTATTCTTTTGAATTATTCAAGGCTGTCAATGTTTCTTGTCTTTTTTCTGTTAAGGATGGTGGGTAATGACGGCAGGTCACCTTAACTCCCTCTTACGAACAACAACAATTTCCTTCATAAGCTGTTGACAGTTTAACTGCCGAGTCCTAGCAGGGAATTGAACTTTGTTGTTGAGCCTTGATCTCTATTCCCATGAGCCCATGATCACAATACAAACCTAATTGTTGCATTAGTAATTGTTTCTGCCTTTTTTTTTTTTTTTTTTTTTTTTTTTTTTTAATTTTGGACAAATTGGAGTAGTAGTTTGAATCTTGGTGGAAAATCAATTTCCGCTTTACTTCGGATTTCTTCTTTGATTACCTTTTTTTTACGAAGGAGAAAAAGTAATCTTGAATAACATGTAACTTGAACATTAATTAATCTCTTAGATTTGTGCGCGCACGCGTGCATGGATTATTTTGAGCAACCGATGAAATTCAAGTCTCATAAGATGATTTGATTGGTTCCTTGGGGTCCCTTAATCTTCTTGTCCACATGATTAAGTAGTGGTTTTGTGGATGGTGTGAACTTAGGTCTCTGTGATAGAAATTTAGCCATCACATTTGTTCCAAGGAATCAAGTTCTGTCATGTTCTCATGGCAAAGTTGCTTTCATTAATATTCCATTTACTTCTTAATGCTCAAGAGTATTATATTTACTTTCTTCATGGCTATTTGCAGATTCTGGATATCTTTTGATCCATGTGATGGAGTTACCTACCACGCCTGTCGTGAAATCTAGTAGATTGAAATCTGCTGTATGGAATGATTTTGAGAGAGTCAAAAAGGGTGATGTCATGGTAGCAATTTGTAAACATTGCAAAAAGAAACTCAGTGCGTCTGCTACTAGTGGAACATCACATTTGAAAAATCACTTGATTAGATGCCGCAAGAGATGTGGCCGTGAATTAACTCAGCAAGTACTTGTGGTAAGAGGAAACCAAAAAGATAGTACTTTCAACTTTGGAAGCTACCAGTTCGGTCAAGATTTGAGTCCAATGGAACTCAAATTTGATCATGAGCAAAGTCGATTAGATCTCAAATTTGACTCGGAGCGTAGTCGGCTGGATCTTTCACGCATGATTATTTTGCATGAGTATCCATTGTCTATAGTTGAGGATGATGGATTTAAAAGGTTTGTGGAGAACCTTCAGCCATCATTTAAACTTATGTCGTCGAACATTGTGAAGTCCGATTGTTTACAAATATATGGGAATGAGAAACAAAAAGTTTATCAGATATTGGATAAGATTCCTAGTAGAATAAGCTTGAAAGCTGATATGTGGGGTTCAAGTCAAGAAAACAAATACTTGTGTCTGACAGCACATTACTTGGATGCAACTTGGGTGCCACAGAAAAAGATCCTTTCTTTTGTAATGGTTGATCCTAATCAGGAGTTTTCAGTTGCAGAAGTTATAGTTCAGTTGCTGATGGATTGGGATATTGATCGAAAACTCTCTTCTATTACCTTTGATGACAATTTCACCAATGATGTTGTCTTTAGAATAAGAGATCGTCTGACACAGAACAGATTGCTTCTGAATAGTGGTCAATTATTTCATGTGCGTTGTGCTGTTAACATCCTCAAATTAATTGTTCAAGAAATATTGGAAGCGATACACGAAGAAACTCATAAAATTAGGGAGATCATCAAGTACATTAAAAGTTCAGAAGGTATTCTACAAAAATTTAATGAGATAGCTCAGCAAGTTATTGGTGGGACTGAGAGATGTTTGTATCTGGACTGTCCTAGTCAGTGGAACTCCACATATTTTATGCTTGAGAGTGCTATAATGTGTAAGGATGTCTTTCGACATTTACAAGAATTTAACTCTAGTTATGCACCAATACTATCAGATGTTGAGTGGGAAAGAGTAGGAGTTGTTTGCAGCTATTTGAAACTTTTTGTTGAAGTTAATACTGTTTTCTCTGGTGCGAAATATCCAACCGCAAATCTTTATTTTCCAGATTTTTGCGATATTAATTTGCAATTAGTTGGATGGTGCAACAGCTCAGATTTATTTGCTAGTTCATTGGCATTAAAGATGAGAAGCAAGTTTGACACATATTGGAGCATCTGTGGTTTGGTTTTAGCAATTGCAGCCATCTTAGATCCTCGATACAAGATGAAGCTAGTTGAGTATTACTATCGACAGATCTATGGGAGCAATGCCCAAGATTACATCAAGGATGTAGCCAGTGGTATGAAGGATCTTCACAATGAATATGCAGTTTGTGCAACATTAACTTCTTTTGACCATGGTTTGCCTTGTGAAGTCCAAAATAGTAATGGGCTTAATGTGGCCTTACCTATTGATAGCGACAGTCGGGATAGGTTAAGAGGCTTTGATAAGTTCCTTAACGAGACTACGGATAACCAGCAGATAAAATCAGAGCTGGATAAGTACTTGGACGAACCTGTTTTCCCTAGGAATGTGGATTTCAACATATTGAGTTGGTGGAAGGTTAATGCTCCAAAGTACCCTATCTTGTCTATGATGGCTCGAGATGTTCTTGGCATACCTATATGTACATTTACATCAGAATCAGCATTTAGCACTGGAGGGAGGGTACTTGATCAAAATCGGACAGCACTGGAACCAGACATTTTGCAAGCTTTGATATGTGCCCATGATTGGTTGCGGACGGAATTAGAAGGTTAGCTTTTTCATTGATATTTTATTTATTCATTTATTTGATATTAATTATGTGTCTTAGCTAAGAAAATGTAAAACTCGTTGTGTGGTTAACTCCTAAATCAACATCAGATGATTCTCCCACAGCCTTATACATTAGGACCTAGTTTGCAATAGCTCTGCTGTTTATATTTTCCATCTATGTCGTTAATAATTAGACATGATTATCTGTACGTGTAAGACGTGCAAACATGCACATTTGCATGCACACATAACACAAACAGTTCTCCTATGGCCTTGTGCATTAGTGTGTAAGAGGCGTGCTGTTTGTAGTTTCTGTTGATATCATTTAGATGTTAAAATGTTTAGTATTCTTCAGTTGTTGATATTTAGAAATGAATATCCATATGTGAAAGAATATTGTGTGTCCTCTATCTGTCTCTCTTTAGAGGTAATTTTATGGGATCCATGTCTTGCATATTTATTTATTTATTTTAAACTGGATATGTTGGTAACCTTAAATCTTCATTTACTTCAATTACAAGCATTATTCAACATTTTCGTTTAACTGTTTGTATTCTCGAAACTTTGCAGGTAGTAAAACCAATGTGGTGCACCTTTGAACTCCTCGCAAACATCAGCACTAGATTCATCCAAATAGGTTAAACCGGGCGCAATCTTTTTTTTCTCTTTTTATTTATATATTTTGCTCGATCATTTATTGTTGCTTGTAGCATAATTAATCTAGTTCCCGTCATGCATGATAATAGCAAACGATTAGTTCATGCAATGTTTGTCAAAATGATAATAATGTATTGCTTTGCTTCCCTAGTAAAACAAATTAGTGAAATAATGTTTCTCATATCCATGCAAGGATCCAAATTGTTCTTTAGAAGGAAAAGAAAGTCTAATTTATATGGCAATGTAGAGCACCATATGTGTAAGTTTTTAACAAACTATAAAAAACAAGATTAAAATTATAATTTAAGCATTGTGTATGCGTTTTTTTTTTTTTTTTTTTTTTTTTTAATAAGATTTAAGAGCTTTGTTATTGACCAGTAAATGTTTTTGTGTACGTTATTTTGACTATCAAAAGTTGGAATTTGATTTTTCTAGGGAGAGGTGAGAAGTTTAATCCTTTTGTTGAACCTAGTGAGAGTCCAAAGTTAACATGAGATGCATTAATTAGGAGGGATTTGAATGGTTTGGAAAGCTCACCATCAATTGCACTTAATCGAACACAATGGAAAAGTTTGATCCATGTAGCCGACCTCAATTAATTTGGGACTCAGGCTATGTTGTTGTTGTTGTTGTTGTTTCTTAGTTATATCTGATTTACATCAAATTATATTCTCTCTCCACTATCTGCTTGAATGCTAGAGAATGATAAGTACATCATTTCCTTGAATAGCCAATGCCTTTTTTCTTTCCATTCTTTTCTCCTTTTGGTTTTTTTTTTTTTTTTTTTTTTTTTTTTTTTGGTATGTGTATGGAGTATTGGAGATATAGGCTCCAGCTCGTCCAGACAACCTTCTATTGGGTTCATAAGGGGAGGTCTCCCAATTGATTTTTTCTATTCCTAAATTTCAAACTCAAGACCTTTCCACATAAGCATGCATTGAGTCCCGCCCCCAAATCGTGGTTCACAACTATTGTCACATTGGTCCAAATTGTGGTACATTGGTCCAAATCGTGGTTCACAACTATTGTCACACCTTATTTGCTTGGATAGAAACAAAGCAGGTTATTAGTTCAGTTATGTAAGAGTTAAAGATAAATTGTATAGAATAGATTACATCTTAAGATATCCCTTAAGGCTTGTCGAGAAACTCATCGTTGCAAGCTAAAAGCAGATTCATACATCATTTGCGAAACTTCGTTTATGGTTCAGATTCAGAGTGCATCGATATATTGTCGATTCTATAGTGTTCCCATGTATATATTGGTTTGAAAGGGTAATTATTATTATAATTATTATTATTATTATTATTATTATTATTATTATTATTTTAAAGTCATAAAATAATCTCTATGGACCTGACTTTAATGGCAAAATTTTAATATATTTTTTTGTTATTATCTTGGACTCTCTTCCATAGTCTAATTATTTGATGTACATATATCTGCATCTGTACATTTATAGACAATTTTTTTTCTGAAAGAAGGATGCATTCTCCCAAGAAGCCATAACAACAATGAAAATTAATTTGTAGATGAATGGTTTGTCTCATCCCATGGAAATGATGTATCCAAGAAAGCAGAAACTTCTGTTTGCTACAATGACATTACCAAAGTCACACCATGAAGTCACATCGGCCTTGGGAGCCGTCCCTGCGCGCATTGAAATGCATGCGCACACAATTCTCAGTGCATAACACGTGGGTGTTTGTATCTTGAGGCGAGCACGGACAGCTCTTAAGGCTGATGTGACTTCGGGGTGCGACTTTATGATGTCAAAATATCATTTCCCATCCTCGAAAGTATGTGCGAATACATGCATGCCTATTGATTGATCACAATCTGGACCTCCTCTCTTCATCTATATCATTTAGTTTACCTTAGTCAAGGGCTCTTGGGCTTCACTTTGAGAATTTAAGCTTAACTACACTTCCAAGTCCAACTACTAAGAAGACAATTTTATGCTAAAACGTATTTATCTGTTTATTGTGTTTTTTGCTTTTTCATAACTAAATATGGTGTTTCTATTTATATATATGGAATCATGAAGGCACACGGTTGCACTAAATCGAGCACAATGGAAGAGTTTGATCCATGTAGCCGACCCCAATTAATTTGGGACTGAGGCTACTGTTGTCGTAATCATGAAGGCACACGGACGTTGAGTACTTAGGGTACACATCGGGATGTGGACTTTCCGTATCTCAATTCATCATATCCAATTGATATTCCATTGACATTTTTGCTTTATGTTGTGACTTGTAAATGGTGATGTTTTAGTACTCCCTTTCAATTCTCTTGTTTGTAAACTATAAATGGGCCTCTAGAAATTTCAAGTAATTGTACAATTTGTGCATCAGATAGAAATCATTAACTGATAAGCATATTACTGGATCATGAGATTCAAGTAAGGATGCCTAGTTATGTTAATCAAAGCTTAGTGTATTGTTGGAAACTTTAGCTCTGTTGATGATATGTTTCTGCAATATATGTACAGCATCAACTTCATCTCATTGGAGACAAAACAGATAGAAGAGATGCAGAGGTCAATGAAGAGAGAAAATTAATTGGTGAGAGAGGTAATGCTCTCTTAATTTCATCTCTGCTGTGCAAGTGCGAAAGCGATCGATGGTTTGTCACATGGGTCTGTCTATGGAGGGACAACTACGACGCCAATTGAATCGTCCGAATCATGGAAGGAGAAGTTGAACCGTCGTTAGCCAGGACCACAGTATGGTACTTCAAAGGGAGAGACGCAACCTAATCATTCAGAGTTCATATTAATTTTCCCTCCTTGCTTTTTATCAGGTGATGAGTTTTGTTGAAATCTTTATAAGAGTAATACTTGACATTTTGACACGCTAAGTCACAACCTTGTTCAAAATTTCGAATATTTTGAAGATGTGTTATGCATATACATCGATGTGTATCGCACGGTTTCCAAATAGGTATGCGAACCCAGCGTGTTAACTTTGGTATCACAATGTTGCACTGTCGTAAGAAAGTTTTTTCTCTTGGTACCATGGTGGGCTCACAAAGACAGTACTGTATGGACCTACTTCACCACATATCTTGGCTTTCTTACAGATAGGTAGCTCACATTTCCTTGTTTAGCAAAGCAATCCACCAAGCTGATCACTAGGGTTTGAAAGCGTTAGTAGAAATGCAATGATCGTTGTAGTTTTACTATAAAAAGGTACAAAGTCATTTTCACCAACATATTAAAAATGTTAGCTTTGAAAAGTTAATAAAGTTTACGCCTTAATATGATAAGAGTTTTAAAGCAAGTATTCATATATATATATTCCTTCTGTTCCTTCTCATGTTTGTGATGGCTTGTTCCATTTTGGTATGCTGTAATATTTTGAAAGAATTAACATCCCATTGATGAATTACACATAGCTAGCTCACATTTATTCAAAGCATTTTGAAAGCGCGCAATTAATTGTACTATTAATTAAATCGAGCAGGGTGAAAGAATTTTTTTAATGTACGAAGTTGGCCATATAAAAATATTAAATTTGAGAGATTTTTTTTTTCCATAAAGTTGTTAGTAAAGAGAAGTATGAATGACCTTTATTTAATTTTGAATTCATAATGAATGCATAACTTTGATTTTCAGCTGATTATAACTCTTTCATTGCACTTTTTTTTTTTTTGATAAAAAAAAAAACAAACTTGCCTCCATCGAGATTCGAACCACAACCTCTTGCTTCCAAACTTCGTGCCAAACTATTGGGCTACTCAATTGGTTGGTCAATATTGCACGTGTTTTTTTCATTCTAGTGATAAGAAAAATAATTATGAGATAGAGAAGGTATATTATATAGGGTAGTGCTATTTGGACTCAAGAGTCCGGACTCAAAAAATTTTTTTATTACAAAGTCATCCTCAAGTAATTAATGAAGTACACACAATCACTTGTAAAATTCTTTTGTTACCCCTTAAATATTTGTAAAAATTTAAAAAACCTCCTTATGAGTCCGGACTTATGAGTCCAAATAGATTTATTGTATTATATATATGTTAACATAATATTAATCAATTACTTTTTATAAACGTCTATAAAAAGTACTTATCCGTTCCATATTATCTGTCACATTGAATTTTTTTCTTGTTTCACAATATGTGTCACATTAGGAAATCAAGGATGTATTTATGGTCTTTTTTCCAATTTTATCCCTAATTTAAGTTATGTTATTAATGCCAATTGAGGGTTCCACATTAATTTCTAAAGCAAAAACTTATGAAAAATAGGCTATTAATGATGGATAATTTAGTCTCAACGTCTTTGTTTTAAAGACTTTTAATCATCATCTTAATTCATGTGCACAAGCCCAAATGTGATAGATTATATAGAACGGAAGGAGTATAAGGATTGATACGACCAACAAATTAAATAATTTATTCTATGAAAAATAATTGTAACGATTTTCAATTAATAATTTGGAATCTATATATATGTATGTACTTTATTCTATCAAGGAATCATTTTTGTTATGCAAATTAAAATAGCATTCCCATGATTCACATAGTAATTATTTTCTTATCTATACAATGCATAATATTTTGTTGAGGATAATGTACATTGTAAAATTTGGTAGTGTATAGCTAGCTTTGGCCTATTTTTTGTGGTTAGCTTGGCCTATTTTAATTATTATATTAACATTGATTTGTTACGTGCAAGATTGTGTTTTATATGTAGTACAAATAATTCAAAATGAAGATTTAAATTTGTCTTGTAATTAATTCTTGATTCACAAAGAAAATTAATTAATTCCATGTTTGCTAAATTTCGCCAAACAATAGATACAATGTAGAAAATGACATTACACCACTTGCTCGAATTCCTATGAACCTTGTAATTAATTTGACTTGCTTTCATGCATCAAAAAGATTAATTACTTGGCCTTTAATATTCAATACTCCATTCGGTCATTTATATAAGTCGTTTAAGGTAAGGACACAAGAATTTAGACAACTTTAATTACGAGTATAATTTACATATACGTCTTTTGGCATTAAATGAATTGAAGAATTGAAGAATCGTAAATGTTTGCATTGTATAAGGATAAAATAGGTAAAAATGCAATACATACACTCTTGAATTCCGAAAACGACTTATAATTTTGAACAAGAAGTTTTTGCTAGAAACACTTATATAAATGACCAGGAGGGAGTACGAATTTCATCAAACTAATTACTCTCTCCATTCCACAATATATGTAGCATTTTTTATTTTTATTTTTATTTTTGTATCAACAACTTTGTATGCATCACTTGCCAAAAGGTAAGATTTAGGGAGCATGAGTTCGACTCCCGTTTAAGTAAAAAAAAAAAAAAAAAAAAAATCAACCTTGTCACATTAGATATGGTGCATTTATCTACACCCAAAAAGAAATGGTGCATTTATGATATTTTTCAATTTTAATTTTACTTTAATTTGGAGTGCTTAAATAATTCATTATAGCTACATTTTTTTTGTTACAATTGCTACATTTTTCAAGTTGTCAAATACATATTTCCATCGGTCTTTATTTATTTATTATGGCGGCTGTTTATTTTATAATATATATATCCCACAATTTTGTAAGGGCAATTAAGCCACTGGATTTGGGCACACCAATATAAATGTTGAAGCCCCAAATTACCCTTCTTAGTTGAGAAGGGCACCACATCCACTAAGTCTTCGATTCTTTGTTGACATCCTTACCCTCTTCCACGATCCGAGCCTTAGCTCTTCGATCCTGCATGACCAAACCATGCAATGATTGGTCGACCATTATGACCGACCAAAATGGATCTCATTTCTTTGTATTAGATCGGTCATATAAGGTCGAATGAACGCATATAGATCGATCCTGCATGACAAGAACGATACATGATTGGTCGGCCATATATGGCCGACCCAAATGGATCACAGTCCAAGTATTGGGTCGGTCAGGCATGACCGACTAAACATATATAGTTCGGTCATGCATGACTGAACAATATAAAATTGTTCTGCCATGTATGACCGACCCACAACATGTGGTTCAACCCTGCGTGGCCCAACCAGAGGCGCAACCATGTTTTGAATATGAAAAAAAGGAACAAATTGAAGAAAAACTCAAGAAATACATCTTCATCTTGCACATTCAGGTGCACTACAAGTTCATCCTCCATTTTGCAAAGTAAATAGCCACCAAATAATCCAAACGAACAATGCTCTAGCAAACAAAAAACTTTATTCAAACCCCATAAATGCACACAAAACAATAGAAATACAATATTTTCCATCATAAAAGCATGAAGAAATCAACTCTTACGATGGTAGTGGGATCCAAAATTGCAAGTTTGCGTCGCTGGTGGTCGGAGGGGATTGTCGGAGTCGAAGGGTTGTCGAGAGAGAGAGAGAGAGAGAGAGAGAGAGAGAGAGTGTGGGTTGTGAGGGGTAACTAGATCATTTCGTTTGAGATCAAATATGAAATTGGAGTGCCAACAAATTTATGGCTTGCCCTTACAAAAATGTGGGGTGCAAATAGAATAATATATATATTTACGACCCAACTAAACACAAGAAGTGCATATTTACGACACATTTAACTCGTTTAAGAATAATAATATAATGTATATGTGTTATTATTTTATTATATTAAGGGTTGAATTGCAATTTTAAATGTTCAAAGTGTCAATAGTTTTTCTTGAAAAAAATATTTTGCATAGTTTTATAGTCATTTGATTTAGATCTTAGGAAAATGGTGTTATTTTGATAGGAATTTTATATTTAATATTACATATATCGAATTATAAAATAATAAATTAAACAATAAATTAAGTAAATGGTTTTGAAGGGTTGACATGATAACATGGAAAATTAACGAGTTAGTGTTAGGGTTGAGCTTATGCAGGTTAGTGTCATAAACGGGTTGACACGAATACGACACCCTGACCCATTTTGTCATCCCTAATATATATATATATATAGACACGCACACTATTAGTTTCTTATCAATCAATTTGTGCGTGTGGACAGAAATCGATGTACATCTAAGGGACTCCCAATAAGTGTGTGCGAATGTGGCACGTGAAATTAATGTTAGATTAGCAATAAAACTCAACATAAAAAGTACACTTGTGGTTCTCTTTCTATTCCTCTTCTTTCAAGAGGTGTTCATGAAATCAGCGGATTCAATTCGATCTAGTCCGTCTAGCTCTAATTGATTCATGATTTGAGTTTGTTAAATTGGATTGAATTATAAAAGTTGCAATCCTAATGGATTGGATTGAATTGCAGATTGCATATCTTAATTCGCGGATACAATGTGCAATCCGGTCAAATTAACCTTTATATATCTTACATTATACATACACACACTCTTAAAGTTTTGAACTATATTTAGATGGCGTTAGCATTCCTACGCTGCTAATTCATCTACTATTTATTCATATACATTTGAAAATCTAAATATTTGCAACTTAAATTAAATTTTCTTACATTCAAATACACATTTTAAGCTATTTAGTCAAATATTATAAAAAATGCTAAAACTAATATGTTTGAAATAAAATTAGTATTCAACATTTTTCCTACTTATCATTTTTTTAAACTTTAGTAAGAGTCGAACCAATGTCCTCTGGTCCTAAATTGTCTTTCAAAAGTGATACTTTATCTATCTCACCAGAGATGCTTTGACAACTATAAATTTCTTTTTTACTCATAAGGATTTGTTATGAATATTAATTTTATAATTGTCAATCCGCATAATTTGATCCGATCCAGTCTGTATTTAGTAAGTTGGATCAAGTCGGATTAGCAAAATAAATGGATCGGACTGGATTGCGATTTCTCAATCCGCAATAATTGGATCGAATTATTGATTGACCATAATTGGATTGAATCCAATTTGTATGCACCCCTAACTCTTTCAATCGAATCAGTCCTACTTCTCTCTCTCTCTTAGCCAATAAAAGGGTACATTAATCTGTTACGAGAATAACAAATATTACAATCCATTGAAGCTCGCAACAATCAATCTCTTGAAGGAGGAGGACAACAACCCCATGTTGGGGGCAACTTTCTCACGTAGGGAACAAAAAACCCTAGATTAAACATATGGAAGAAAAACATAGAAACTGCCAGCTTCGCGATGTTTGACGCAACCAAGTCGTCGATGATCGCCGCTGCTGACATGAAAACCGGCATCGAGTTTTCACTGTGTCCTCCAAAACATCCGTAATCGTCTTAATACGCTTCATAGCTGAAAATGCTCGCTCTGTTGATGCCGTGGATACAGTAGAGTCAAAATAAGACGAATCAATCTCTCAACCAAGTTGTAGTTATGCGACTTATTTGTTCGAATTAATTTCTATAATAACTCGAAAGTTGATGACAAATTCTCAAAACACTTGTGGTGAAGTACATCAACCTCATAATGCTCCAATTGAAATCTCAAATGATGCATTTCTTGATCACTAAAATCAGCAGGGATAGAACTTTCTTGCAAGAATACATATTTGATCAACATCAAATAATTTGAACTGATCATTTGGTTGTAAAGCACAACTCAACTTAAGGATTTCCAATGCATCATCATTGAATCAGTAATTCAACTCTTCCAATTGATAGTCAATCACGGAATTGAACATATCAAAGTGGTAACGATGCTCAACTCTGTGACGAGACTTTTTCTTGACAAAGAACGACTGTGCCCTCATTGTACCAAGCATTCATATCGGGTGTTTCGATTTCATACTCAATGCAAATCGAATTCACACACATCAAAAGGTGATCAAAGCTTTCATTTCGTAATTTTAGAAGAAGTACTTTTGTTGTGGCAATTGAATCTATTGCCATCAGAATATCTAGAGTTTTTTCTTGCAAGTTTCGGCAAAGCATATCTGTAATTCCCAAAATTCTATGCATTACATGCAACATGAATACGAAGTCAAAAGTTTCCATCATCATTAAAACACCTTTTGCTTCACCACGAATATCATCAGTAGATCCATCACTAACCATTTTTTTAAGCACTTGCATCGTTGCCCAATACATATCAATCACACCGCAAATAGAATCAAAATGAGAGCTCCACCGTGTTTCTCCCCTTTCGTTGTAAACTTCCAATTTGATTAGCTCCTTTACCAGCTTTCACGTTCACCACTAACTACTTTACGTGCAATCTCTACACTTGAAAGGCTTGCAATTCAAGAAGGCGTTTTGGAGAAGAACCTATAAGGTTAACAATAGAAGACAACTTTGAAAAGAGTAACCAAATCGACGGTTCCTTTTTAGAAGCCGCAACTAATGCTAGTTGTAGTCGATGAGCAAAACAATGCACATAATATGCATATGGACAAGAGTCTTTGAGAAATAAAGCTTGCAACCCATTCCATGCCCCACGCATGTTACTAGCACCATCATATCCTTGACCACGCAAGTCATCTATAAGTAAGTTATACCGAGCAAGAGAGTTACATACACTTTTCTTAAGTGTTGTAGCAATGCGGTGTTTTCGACTTGGACAATATCGAAAAAACGCTCTTTAATTGAGCCTTGACCATCCACGAATCTCAACACAATTGCCATTTCTTCTTTGCCTCCTGCATCCTTGGCTTCATCAACTAATAGACAAAACTTTTTATCTCCAATTTCTTCACGAATTTTTTTCTCACCATGTTAGCCATAATATGCAAAATCTCTTTTTGAATATTTGGTGAGGTGTACTTTGCATTCCCTGGAGCATTGTCGAGTATAACGTCCTCAATGTTAACATTTAATCTACCCATAAGCTTCAACATTTCTATGAGATTTCCTCGATTTTCGAAGTTGAACCTTCACGATGACCTCTAATCTGCGCATCCTTGTAAACTAAGCCATCGAACACGACCTCACTTGTAACCTTAAGCCGCAACCGGTTTTTTCGAACATCCTCTCGAAGTTTGTGCATTTATCACCACACAATGTGTCGAGTAACATTCGACAAATTCTCAACAGATTGTACGAGAATTTCTATGCGGCGAATTGATGCTTCCCATATGTATCAAGAATGGACAATTAATCCCTTGATTAACTCTCTTCCAATTTTTAAGTCCTCCATTAGTTAATGTGCAAATGAGGTGTATTACCATTATCAAAAAGGTAACACGGAAACAAAATACCGCGTCCTTTGAAGGAGAATACTCCAACCATTGAAATTCTCCAAACCATTTTGGTTGAAAGCGACGATATTGATTTCCGAATAGAGTTCGTGGATATTCTGGCAACCTAGGTTGATAAGGGCCCATCTTTATATATGCTCGTCTAATCTCATCTCTCGCATTGAAGGAATATTGCCGTATTGGAGTACGCAAGCCCGGATCTCTTTCAAAAGAATTAGAATCAATATAAACTTCTTGAGTTGGAGATTCTAAAGGTCTCGTTTCCTCACGCGATGAAGCCTCAACAACTGATGGAGATAGATTGCCAACCTTAGATGCCTCCCCACTTGATTTAAAAAAGGAAAAAATTGTCTTCGTTCTTTTGTTACCATGACGCTCCATAGAGTTTAGTCCAAAGCTAGTATGCTATCCTTAAAAGAAAAAATGTCTCCTTAAATATTAAAGTCATGAAAACTTTTTTTATTCTCCTAATTCAATCAATGTATATAGTATATGATCAAAGATATAAAAAAACATGTGAAACATAAAAAACCAACAAGTTAAAAAAAATTAAGAACTAGCATACATCTTTGCTCAATGATTTTCACATTAAAAAAATATCCCTTCAAAAAAATACAAACAAAGAAATCTATGAACTAACACACCTCTTTGCTTGTACTATGTAAGAGAACCGTCAATCTATCCTCGTAATATAGTGCAATCTAGTGAAAAAAATTAAATGTAGATTCCACTTGGCAAGCTTCCGAATTCAGATCAGGTTAAATTGAGCTAACTACACTTATACATTTATTTTATGTAACCAACCTAAGCTACCAACTTCAAAATTTGATAAATTAAAGCTTAAAAAAATCGAATTTTGCGAAAGATATGAACTAACTGTTCAAATTGCATTCAGTTATCTAAAAATATAAACACTACCCTATATTCTTCATTTCTTCTCCACTGGCTAATACAACATAGAAAAGAACATACAGAATTGCATTACTATCAAGCAAAAATGGAAACTTTACACAAGTATTTTTGGATTCAATCAAGGTACCAAGTCTTGAGATTGAGAAGATCTACACTTATGTAAAACAAAAACCAACACTGAATTTGCTTGTGCTTCAATCCCAATCAAGACTTAAACACAATCAATGACCGAAAGATTCGCATAAAACCAAGCAAGAATTGATCTTTATCAGTGTAACAACAATCCAAACAAACCCCTAATTCAATTTCGATCCAATGCAATTATGCAAGGAAAGAGAGATCTCGCAAGGCGCTTTTGGAAGTTTGGGCATGAAACCAACAAAATAATGGCAAACATAGATCTTCCAAACAAGGAAACTCGTCCATAACGAGATCGACAACAAATCTCAAAACCCCATCTCACCAATCAACCAAAAGTACCAAATTTACAAAGAAAACCCTAAGAATCGAAAATGGCATCGACGAACGAGACGTTAACTAATGACTGATGGATTGGAGGCGAGATCATCTGCGCAACGACGCCGCCACCTCCTCCGCCGCCGTGAGGCTTCGAACTTTCGAAGGTACTTGAATCTACTTGATGATTGATGAAGTGATGATTCATGAAGATGAAGCCCCCGCCCGTTCTAGATCTAAGCCCAAAAAAGGGGCGTTGGTGACGGCTGCACCGAAAACCCAAAGAATATGAAAAGGGAGAGGAGGAAATATGTTGGCGACTTGCGTGAAAGGCAGAGAGAGCCGTGGCGGGGGAGGTGGAGAGCAGGGAAAAGAGAAACAGGAAGGAGAACACAATAGGAAGAGTCGCCGGCCCCGAGCCAAATCTAGGTTTTAGGGTTTTTGTGGGGATGGAGGCACTTTTTCATGGAGGAGAGCGCACGGTCCTGATATGTGATCTGAGAGCATTAAAACATAGAGGTTGATATATATAATTATATACATATGTGTTAGCATGTTATTAAGTAATTAATCTTAATTAGTTGACTCACAATGGCCTTCCTTAATTTGAATTGAATGATTAAAAAAACGCCGTAGCCAACATATAGAGTCAACACTCAGATCATCCGTCTAGCTCGTCACGCAATCGCACACTTAATTAAGAGGTTATGGCAGGGAGGGTGTTCACAAACCCTTTTTTTGTAACATGGGTACACAACCTCTTTGAGCTTTTTCAAAAAGTGCGGTGGATTTAGTTTGTATTTCACAAAATAGTGAGGTTTACTTTTAAATTTTAAAAGTAAGGTATAACTCCTTTTGAAAAAGAGCTATTGATGATGAGGTGACATCCATGGTGGTGAGGTGGAAGACATTTGTATGAATAACTCATTTTCAAAAGGAGCTATCTATACAAAATTATACACTCTATGAATAACTCATTTTGAAAAGAAGCTATCTATACAAAATTTTTCGCCTTATGAACGACACGTGCATATGGAGATGGACGACCCGCGTCACTCGCGTATCTCGAGGTAGACAACCAATGTAAACAACACGCACGCATATCGAAGTGGACAACCCATGCAAACGTCACCCATGTATGCTGAGATGGAGATTTCATGCAAATGTCAGGCACGTCTGTCGCGGTGGGCGACCCATGCAACCTCGTGCAACTCATGCAAACGTCACGCATGTGTCTCGAGGTGGTAAAGCCAATGCAAACGTCACACACGTATCTCCTGGTTGACAACACATGGAAACGCCACGCACGTATGTCGAGGTGGGCGAGCCATGCATCTTCGTGCAAACCATTCAAACGTCACACACATATCTCGAGGTGTGGCAACTCATGCAACCTCGTGCAATCCATGCAAACCATGCGAATGTGAAGCACGTATTTCGAGGTAGACAACCCATGCAACCTGGTGCAGTCCATGCAAACCATCCAAACGTCATGCACGTAACTCGAGGTGGGCAACTAATGCAAACGCCAGACACGTATCTCGAGGGGACAACCCATGCATATCCACTACAGACCATGGACCCCATGCAAATGTCATGCACGTATCTCGAGGTGGACAAATCCATACAAACATCATGCACGTATCTCGAGGTGGACAATCCATGCAAACGTCATGCACGTATCTCGAGGCGCTATTTGTGTACCCCGAGTCCACGTTGCAAGTACACACAAATAGCGCATTCGGAAAATGCGCTATTTGTGTGTTCTTGCCACATCGACATCCACGTGGGATGTCCACGTAAGCCACAAAAATTTGCCCCAACTAATAGCGCATTTTCAAAAGGCGATATACCATATTTTTTGAATAAAAAAAAACCACACTTATTTTTCTCATTTAAACTAAAATATGCTGTACTTTTGTAATTTTTTCCAACCTCTTTAGCATATAAGACTTTGTGAGTACGTACGTAATACAACTAAATTTTTTTTATATCCAATTAATCAGATATAGGAATCAAAACTATGGAGAAAGTGTAAAAGGTGCCAAGTAAAAGATAAGTTGCATTGTTTACAAAATTGCGGGAACATACTCCATTTATTTTGAGGAGGATCGAGTGCTTTTGCCTTCTAATATATATATATATATATATCTCAGGTACGTGCTACGCACGATCGTGCCGCTCGCTACGCTCGTGAGAATTTATTTTTAATAATTTACTAAGTAAATATGAAATTGTAATTTAAATTTAAAATTTTGACGAAATGAAAAAGTTATAAATGAATAAAGTAGATAATGAACATTTAAAGTAAGCGATTGAATATTGGAACAACTTTATAATTTTTTTTTAGAAAAACTATGCATCCTAATAAAAATCTAAATGAAAGAATCATATTCCCGTAGATGTTGATTTTTCATTATCATCATCATCCCCGAAAGTTTAAAATTTAGAGTTAGCATACCACATTACATTTATTTAGCAAAAATAATTAATACGATGAAGTATTTATTTAATTAAATTTGAAATAACTTACTTGATGAAATATTATTTTCTTTGTTCTTTTTTACTTTGTGAATCTTTCAAATAAGTGTCACTTCTCTTCTTTTTAATTTCTATATCCACATTGTTTCTTGAAGGAAGTTAGTTTTACAACGAATGTAAAACTTCTTCCTACAATTTTTTTAAATTCCCGTGGAACATTATTTTTGAGTCTTGTATCCTAATTCAAGTAAAAAGAGAAAATTTAATGTAAAAAATTAATGGAAGAAAAAAATAAAGGTAAAAAGTTAATGAAAATTATACTTTAATATAATGTTTGAAGCAAATTTAATTAAATGTTTAGAAATTTTAAGCGTATCTTGGGTAATTTCTCTAATACGTCATTTACGACTTCCTCACTTATGATTTTATGTAGTATATTTTCAAATAAGACGAATGTTGCAGATCTCGAATCATCTTGCGATTGCACTTGTAGCTTAACTCTGGAAGAAATAAATCTAATTGTCACTTGTAGAATAGTTAGAAAGCACAAATACAAATAGTTTTTAAAATTTATGGGGTTTCCTTGTGAGTTTACATGGCTAGATTTGTTGCTAATTAGAAACGGGTAATACTCATTGTGAGCTTTAACTCGGCATGATTGCACATAAAGTAGTTTTTATTGTTTTATGATTAATTCGGCTTGATTGCATATTAGAGCACCCTATTAAACCATCAATACAAACTTGTACCTCAACATTGACCTATGTAAGTTACCACACCAATATTCTTATAGGCATTTCATCAAACGATTTTATAGCACCCCATCAAATCATCAGTAGGCATTCATCAAACAATTTTAGAACACCCTATTAAAGCATAAAAACAGACTTTAAAAATTACAAATCTAATATTCTCATAGGCATTTCATCAAAAAATTTTAGATCACCCTATTTAACCATCAAAACTAACTTGTATAAAAAACCCAATAACTCTAAGTAGCAATCTTAATCCCAACCGTGTTTGCCAAACTAGATATTGCAAACATTCAAATTCAAACACAATGGTTTGCCCAATAGTTCATAGAAAAACTTTATTACAAAAGAATTGCAAATAATTGGACAAAAGGGAAAAAGCAAAGAAAACACGTGTCTCTAAAAAATCCTCAGGGTGGTCATTTTCTAAACCATGTTTCATATCCCAATTTTCCCATGCTCTGATCAAGGCAACATCATAGGAACCTTGACACACCTTCAAACTGTTCAAACAAGTGCAACAAACGCTCATTATGAGATTGAAATTAACTATGTAGTGTTATTGCTTGCTGCAAAATCATGCAAGGTGTGTTCCATGAAATCTATACTATATCATTCTGCAAGTAGGTTCATGATTTACTGAATATATTTCACATCCAACGATAAAGCCCCCGAACTATAACAGAAGATGGAGATTATCATGAAAGTTCTAGAATTATTGAAGTTTAGATTGCTACTTAGAGTAGATATTTAATACCTTATGATCATATTAAACCATCAAAACACACTAATATCGTCATAATCATTTCATCAACATTGACCTATCTAAGTTACCACACTAATATTCTTATAGACATTTCATCAAACAATTTTTGAGCACCATATTAAACCATAAAAACACACATACCTCAACAAAAGCAAGATAAATTGAGAAAAATCGAGAGTCTGTAACAAAATGGGTTTGAAGATTAGGAGATTAAAACACTTAAATGTAACAAAATTACATAATTGAAGTGCAGATCTCTTAGGTTTTCATTGAAGAGTTCAAGAGACTAATTAAAAGGAAGAAAAAGCAGATGAGACAGTAAAAGTTAGGTGAACACTTTTTTCAATTAGACAGGTTTTTTTTTTTTCAGAACAATTAGACAATTCTTACGTCCTTAGTTGTATGCTTATCAATCCATGTGCCTATATGCTATCGAGATTTTATATAATAGTATATAATAATGGTTAGAGAAGTTGGCTACAACATTTGTGAAAAGTTGATGTTTATCTAGTTGTGAGAAAAAAATAATGAGAAATCATTCAGCTAGTCAAGGGAAGGAATCTTGAGAGGCCAAGTTATTCTCATGGAAAAGAAGAATAGAGGACAGCAGAAAAGGACACTAAATCTCTCTGTAATCTACTAACTTCCTAAGCATTCTATGAACAAAAAGTTTCTTCTGATTGAAAGCCTAATAGCTTCTGCAAAGCTGAAGTAAACCTTAGATTTGAATGGTATTTGCTTTGCTTCAGCAACGCCCCTTAACCTTTTTGAGCTAACTAAGTTGACCTTTAAAAATATGAACACCTTTAAAATGGTGTTCTCTAGTACATACCAGATAAATACGAACACCAATATTGTCGTAGATATTTCATCAGCACATACCAGATAAATACTAGCTTAAACATTATATGTAAAAGATTGGAAAAAAGGTAACTTAAACATTATGATTATCAATCAATAATAGAAGTCTTCTTCAAGTTAAAACCCATAATAAGAAAAGAAAAGAAAATTCAGAACTATGGTTTTGAAAACAAACAAGTATTGAGAAATACATGTGAGAGAGATAAAAATGTTTGGGAAGAGATGCCAGCACATATACACATACCTAAGTCATCATATAGACACATACCACACCTATCAAACCGTTACAATACCTATTAAACCTTAGAAATTCATTGAATGAGAAAAAAAACCCTAGAAATTCATGTTTATGGTGATCTTTACCTGAAGTCGATTGGGGATTATTGTCGAAACTAATTGCAGTTGTTTGGCAATGGTTGTTTTGGAAAGCAATGAGAGAAAGAGAAGAAATGAAAATATGGTAGTTGAAGATATCGAAATCAACAAGTGAGGAAGTCGACAAGCGAGGAAGGGTTTTGAGGTCATTTCAAGTAACGAAGGAAAAAAGCACTATTCGTGCTTTTAATATATAGGTAGATATATATATATATATATATTCTTTTCATCATTCGAAGTACTCTTGATTTTGACTCTCTACTTTCCATTTGTCCTTTATCATGAGTAGTACCACTGCTGTAATGGAATCAATTAGTGAACAATTTTTCTCTGGGCTAGCTAATTTTTTTTCTAAATACCATAATTTTAGATTAAGGAGTAGGGTATCCACCCAATATAGTTACTCATGTGACTCATAGCATATTCTGCCAGAATATGAGCTTGGAGATTACAATTATGTTGAACATAGCTAAAACTAATTTGCGGGGAATCCTTGATTAATGAGAGTACATCATATATAATTGGACCAAGATCGGCTTCAGAATCAGATTAGTCATTGATTGCTTGGATCACTAGCTGAGCATAAAAAAAACTTCTGAGACTTGTTCATAGATGATGCAATGTTGAAGAGCATAGAAGGCACCTTTTGCTTCAGCTACAGGACCGGAGATTGTAGGTCCAATACACATTGCACTAGCAAGAGACGGTAAGCCATTAGATAGGCACAAAATCTACCCAATACTTCCCATTTTCATAATTGGACTCCATGCGACATCCGTGAATAAGGTAACTCCAGAGAAATGCCCACTCCAAGTGAATAATGGTTGAGGTTAGCGAGGGGGATAATTGGATGGGTTGGCTTTCTGAAAGAGAGAAATGTGGTTGGCAGTTTTTGAGAGAATAGTGGAACAATCCTCAGACTTGTCTTTAAAGATCTTAGAGTTTCTATTTTTCCATAGATGCCACATACCAAACACTAACCATTGGATAATAAATGGAAGGTCAATAAAAGTAGGAATCGAAGCCATAATAGATACCCATATATCCTTGAGTGACTCATCATGAGATATGTTTGGTTGAAAAGCAATGAGGGAGGTAAACCAGAGCTGAATGGCCTGCGGGCATCGGAACAAAATGTGATGGATGGTTCCGACATAGGCATTATAGGATAAACATTCATGTGAACAGACAAGACGTTTCTTTTTTTCTAAAGTGAAGAATTGGTGGGAAGAAAGCCATGAAATCTTTTCCAAAGAAAGAAAAGAAGTTTTCTAGGCAATTGGAGTTTCCGGATTGAGTCCCTAAATGAATCATTTGGTGATGAAAAGGATGGTTAGTGAAAATCTGGTCTAATCCATCCCTCATGGAACGTATTTCTGGCTATACGATATGCTGATTTCACAGAGAATGTTCTAGACTTAGTATGATGCCACACAATTTTACCCAGGCATCCCAGGGAGCCGAGCAGTGTGGCTAAGATAAATCCAATTTCATCAGGTGAAAAAGTTTGAGCAAGTACATGTTCATTCTAATGGTGAGATACTTGGGTTTATAAGGTCACTGACAAGTTGTGGATGGTTAGGGAATGTGGACGGGACCATAGAGTAGTCAAGCTCCATCGTGCTACCCATGGGTTATCCCAGATATGAGTGGAACATCCATCACCAATCCGTTTATGGAGACCTTATTGAAGTAGTTGTCTTCCTTCCAATATGCTTCTCCATATCCATGAAGGTCGTCTACCTAAGGTTGCCCCCATAAAACTTGAGTCTGGGTTATATTTAAATTTGAGGAAAGCAACTACCACTGTATTTAGGTTCATAAGTAGATGTCATCCTTGTTTTGCCAGCAAACTGAGGTTGAAAAGATGGAGGTTACGAAATCCCAAACCTCCATATTTTTTAGGTTGGAATAGAAAAAACCAAGGACACCAGTGAATACCTTTAGACTTCTGAGGTGAACTCTACTAGAAACGAGCAATAATGGCTTCAAATTGACGTATGACTTTTAATGGCATTTTGAAGCACATCATCTGATAAATGAAAAGTGATTGTGCCACAATTTTGATCATGATATCTTTTATGGTATGTGAAAGGAAATGTTTTTTCCATGAGAGCAGACATTTTTGAAGCGAGATCCAGCAATAGTTGGAACATTGCAGATTTGGATTTGGATAAATTGGAGTGGATTCCCAAATATCTACCAATATTAGTGGTAGTTGGTATCCTCAGTTTAGCTTCAATTTCACTTTGAATTTCCCTCATAGTATCTCTGCTAAAGGAAATAACTGATTTGGATAGATTAATGAATTGTCCGGACATGGTTGCATAATTATCCTAGAAACCTTGAAGAATAGTATTATCATGTACTTTAGCTTTGCAAAACAGAATGAGTCATCAACAAATAATAGGTGAGATATTAATGGAGTAGCCTGAGATAGCCAAAATCTTTGGAATAAACCAGCTTGTTCAGCTTGGTGAAGAAAAAAGGATAATGCCTCTGAACTCAGAACGTACAGAAGAGGTGATAAATGATCACCCTGACGAATGCCTATGGAAGGAATAATAGTGGCTGATGAGAATCCATTTATCTGTACTTGGTACGAAACAATAGAGATGCAACAATGTATCCATGAGATCCATTTAGAAGAAAAATCAAAGCAAGCGAGCATGTGAAGGAGAAAGGGCCATTCCAAATGATCATAGGCTTTGGCAATATCCAATTTAAGTGCAACCTCATTCGATCTCCTCTATTTGTTCTACATACAGTGGAAGATCTCATAAGCCAAGATAATGTTATCAAAAAATTTGTCTGCCATTGATGAATGCATTTTGTTGGGGGCTAACAATAAAATGAAGGACCTTTTTTAAACGATTTGCTAAGACCTTAGCCAAAATTTTATAAGTTGTGTTACATAGGCTTGGTCTAAAATTTGATAACATGGAAGGGGCTTTGATCTTTGGAATAAGGGAGATTAAAGTATGGTTTAAGATTGGATCAAACAAGGAGGTGTCATGGAAATGGTTCATCATTCTTATTATATCAGTTTTGAGCAATTCCCACTAGGATTGGAAAAAGGCATTGGCGAAACCATCATGACTTGAATATTTCAATACAAAAAAACAAGAGATCGAAAAGGAAATTTTCGTATCTCGATTTGCATAAATTCCGTCTCTAATTCAATTACGCAACGAACTCTAAATTTATTCGTCTCTAAAATCGTCGACGCTGATTCAATCAAAGAACGAAAATATGTTTCCGTTTCGATTAGAGACGGATTAGAAACGAATTTAGAAACGAACAGAGACGAACAGAAATGAAATTTTTCTAAATGGTACAATTGTAATTGCATTCTGTCTCGATCCGTTGCTAATCGAGACGAACAAAGACGAAATTAATGCATTCCGTCTTTGATCCGTCTATGATTAGCAACGATCGAGACGTAATTATTAGATTTCATCTCTCGTTCGATCTCTCGATTAGCAACGGATCGAGAGATTTAAATACAATAATTCCGTCTCGATCCGTTGCTAATCGAGACGAACAGAGACGATACAATAATTACGTCTCTAATCCGTCTCGATTAGAAACGGATCGAGACGAATTATTGTATTCCGTCTCCGTTCGTCTCGATTAGCAACGATCGTAGACGAATACAATTATTCCGTCTCGATCCGTTCTTGCTGATTTATGTAGCTTTGCCTCGAAAATTAGAGACGAATAGCAACGAAATATTTGAATTCCGTTGCTAATCCGTCTCAATTCCGCTTTGTTAAGTTTTTCAACCTAAGCTTAAATCCAATTGGTTCTCCATAACATCTAAACTCTGAAAATACAACCATAGGACCTACTCCATCGCCTGCACCCCCTCCAACACCTCCTTGGGGGTGCTAACATCCCCCAAAAAAGCAGAATTTGACATACATACACAAATCAACAATATATATCAACAACAAATATTCAAATGAGAAAAAACATAAAATTCGATATTAAAAAAGATTTATATATTCACGAAACGTAGTCAAGTATAATAAATGTTTAATATACCTAAGTATCCATAAAAAACTACAATTCCCATTGTTTTACAACAACCATAAAAGCACTTTCTCTTCCTCCTCATCTCCAACCCAAGGGACAGCCTCTAAGTACTCTAAGCATGAATGCATACATCTCTGGAAACCAATCAATTCAGCAACCTGAAAACCATTTAATCAAATGTAAGAGAGTGCCATGTACCTTTGACACTTTTTTAAACAACATACAGTAGATAAAAATCAATTTTATGGAAAATAGGACCAAACAACAACATCATCGGTATCAGTAAATCATAACACTAGTGACACGAAACTAGAAACATGGATAACACTTGCAAAGACCAAATCGTACCAATCTAATCAAAACAAAATCCAATAGAAGAACCAAACAACAACATCATCGGTATCATAACACTAAAGATAAACAAAACGATACAATCAAACCAAAAAAGACATTTACTAATGTAACTGCAACTCCTCCCAAATATCGAGCAGAGTTGACCGACACCAACACAATAATACATTTACTAAATTCTATATTCCAGCCATTTACAAACATCAAAATTTATTGTATCATGGAACTCCATAGCACAACAAACAGATGGTCACCGAAAATTAAACAAGAGTTGGTGAAAAGCAGGCCATACACTAAACTCTAGAGGTACACGAGTACATTACCAGTGCGCTATGTTTTTCGTGAATAAGTGATGCAAATGCTGCATATAATGATGTTGTGTACATATTTCCTACTTGCTTTGGCAGCAAAGTTGTTGGTTGCACCTTTTCGAATACAAGCGTTTTGCGACTTGTCGGGACATCTGTTGATACACGATATCCAGTAAATAAAGGGCGCAACGCCGCACAAATAGCTATAAATAAGAAAAATGGGGCATAAACTGAACCAACCTTTTCAAGGTCCCCGTTAGAATAGCTCTCATCACCAGACAAAGTGAATATGGTGCTAGCTTTTCATTTGCATCCTCATCAATGTAAATCGATGAATAGAAGTAAATGACATCAATTGCATGTTATATGGACCTAAGAGAAAAATATTGCGTTAAGATGTTATCATAAATTTATTAACAATAAATAAAGCAATGTGAATATGCGATAGATAGAAGGAAGGAGAATGATAATAGAACTTGAAAAATCATACAAATAGATAATAACTCCATTCCTTAAAAAAATGTAGAGACTTGTATATCTGACTAACAAAAAGAAAATGGCCCACCAGGGTATTCAAAGTTCTACACAAATCACGGGCTTGTACCCCACCACTTACCAAACAAAAAAGGGAAAAAGAGGTATTAGAATGAACCAAAAATGTATAGAAGAGATTCAGAACTATTTAAGCTAACTGCTTTGCGTAAATCAATTTTAAACATACATGATAATCTATTTCAAGTAGGAAAAATCATCGAGACACGTGTTTTTGTTCGATTTGGAAGAAGCAATCATAAACCCCATGTGAGTAGATTTACAATGAACCTTCAAAGCAGATCGACTGATTCATCTCGGACACAAGTGATTTAATATCTTCAATCCAATGGCATAGTGATCTGAAGTTGCCGATTAGAAGTAAACAAGAAAAATGTAAAAGATAGAGCATGTGGTACCTTGGATAAACCATGTACAAAAGGTGAAGCTCGGTCCCCTTGTTGCAAGATAATTTATCAAGTAGTTTCCTTCAAACATTGCAGATGAAAAATTTCAGACGAGTTATAAAGTGGACAACCACAAAAAAGTTAAAAGCAGACAAATTAATCTTAAAATGAAGAAAATTGACTAAGGAAGACAAATCATAGATATCATTTAGCTAAGAATCCAAGAAGATAATGCATAAGCACATATTCAACTAAGGTCCTTACTTGCATAAATTCCAACAATTACCGAATTGAAACTTACCGAATTGAAATCAACTTTATTCATTAGAGAGGATGAATCGAAGTCATGTGACTAGAGGCTCCCTGAATCCATGTACCAATTGAAATCACAAACGAAGTTAGAGAATCAACCAAGCCCCGATAGTGATGAAAATGAGCTTGTGGAGCAATAGTCAAAAAGATCAAGAGAGATTAAGCTAAAATGTAAAGTGCAACAATTGTCCGCAGCAACTATTTTTTCTTGTCATTAACATCTTATCACGCTTTTAAGATAAGATAATTTTCTTCAAAAAACAAGATAAAGATAAAACCAGGAGTACACACAACATGCAACAGCTGAACTTGTAAAGTGCATTGGCTGCCATGCCTCATATATGCATATATGTACAAGTCTTCCTTAGGGGTTTTTCATGAGCTGAAAATGCATACTACTTATTAGATGACTAATAGTAATCTAATAGTAATCTCATACTACCATTGCTCATGCATCAAACATTGAGATATTAGTTTAGAATCTTTAGATCGATAACTGACATCTGCAAACGCATACTACTTATTAGATGACTAATAGTAATCTCATACTACTCATTGCAGGTTGCCTTTTCATAGAATGACACATAATGTCACAAGGCAACCAACTAAATCATTTGACTCTTGATGGCGTTGTTGAATCATTAAAAGATGCACATTTAACTTATCATCCAATGATCCAAAAGACATGGACCGAGAGGACAGCCTAGGTAGTCAAGGTTATATCTATGTCTGAGAGGCAAAGAGATAAACCAAAAAAAAATACCAAAAAGTACTCCACAAACATAAGCTACCTCCCCTGAGAAGAAATGCAAGGGGGAATAAACTCTCATCACGACATCATATCATAAGCACTTTTAAGAATTCATGGAAAAGGAATGATTTTACCCACTTGTATTAAATCCCTGTATTTGACCCTGCAAGCCACCGACAATGAGATCATCATCGCCAAAAAGCAAGAGCAAACAGATTAATAAGAATCAAGATAGCTATGCAACAACGACATTGAACCTTCGAAGAATGCATTATACAAGAAAGAAGTAAAAGGTATAAAAGTAAAATTCAAGGCTCTAACATCGATGCGCAGTTAGCGATGGCGAGTCAACACATCCATAGTAATTTTTGCTCATCGCTGATTGAGTTGTTATTGAATAAAATTAAAAATGAGCTGAACTACATAACCAACATGCAAACTAAGGATAAGCCTCTAATTGGATGTTCTCAGCTAGGCCTAATCTGGATTTTAATTTGTCGTCCAGACTGATTTTGCATAACTATCATAAGTCAATGAGTTATATTTTGCATAACATCTTCAAAGAATGCCTCTGAACTGTTCTACAAATTCCATGTGAGTTCCTCCTTACAAGTATCATAAAATTCAAGTCATCGCATAATGCAAAGGGAAAGTTGTGAAAGATGCAAACAGATATAAAACAATCGTCGGAGACAAAATCTCAAGGCAAAAAGTATCATTTGGTCCCTGAACTTTCATGTTTTTCTTGATTTGGTCATCAAACTTTCATCAATTCACTTTTGGACCCTGAACTTTCATTTCCCTCTACTTTTGGTCCTTTTGTTAAGTTGGAAAGTAACGGTTGCCAACGAAGTGGTTCACGAACAATTCACAACCGATTCATCAAACCAAATCGTTAACCGCTTGTGAACCAATTTTTCAGCGACTGTTACTCACCAATATAGCAAAAAAGGATAAAAAATAGAGGGAAATGAAAGTTCAGGGACCCAAAGTGAACCTATGAAAGTTTAACGACCAAATTAAGAGAAACGCGAAAGGGACCAAGTGATACTATTTTCCAAATCTCAACAATATACTGTTGTATACTTGTATTTATTCAATACGATTCTCTCAAAACATCGAATCCTCGACTTCTAGTAGTCAAAGAATCCTATGGTGAAAGGAAACCCTGAACTAACTACATCAATAAAACTAGAAAATAAATATAATAAATATGAACCTTAAAAATAACTCAAAACATGGAAAAATAAAATAATAAACAATCATGTTCATTGCTTCCTTTCTCACCAACAACAAATGCGAAGCTATATTTCTTCCGTATAGTCGAAAAAAAATAATAGAATAAAAAGCCAAACATGCAATTGTGGAACAAAAATTTGAAGCAAAACAAATTTGTACAACTTTGTCCAATTTAGAAAGTCATCGATCAATTGAATACAAATTGATGATGCAATTTCGGGTTGGCTACATAATCCTGGTTACATGAAAGTTGAAACATATTAAAAAAAGGAAGTACAATCACCCCATATGCCACTAAAACTATTTTATATGGAAAACCTTCAATCACATGAGAACTAAGCAGATCGCCAAAATGGCTAGACAATGGTCACCTAGAACTCCCAAAACAAGATTAGCCATTTTCACAATGCTTAAGCGCCTCGCTTATAACTATCCGATTCTATTCTTCTTTGCAAAGGAGAACTGATGTATGGAAATTTTCATGCATAATGAGCCATAAACCAATTAGGGCCAGATTCCATAGAAAGGAAAATTGACAAAGTTACAAGTCCTTTAACATTATGCTATGTTTACATGCTATGTTTACATCAGACCATTACCACATTCAAATCCAAAATACGAATGCGAATCAATCAAAATCAACATTATACAAACATTGGATCTTTCCAACCTAATCACAAGCAACCCTACAACACATATTTCCTCCATGAACCAATTTCACAACCAAAGTTTTGTACCAAATCTTTGAAACCCTAAAAAACCCAAAATGTAATTTGAACAAATCAACCTTGTAATCATCAAGAACAACAACTATAGGGGTATGAGAAGCAACAAAATTGGAGAAAAATTTAGGTATTTGAAATAATGAGTAAAGATGAAGTACTTACAAAGAAAGATCACAACTGTAGTAGATACCAACCGTGATGAGAAAGGTCTTCTCGGTCTCCATTGCAAAGCAGCTTCTTGAGCTCCCAATTCATCTAGAAACTTAAGCATTGCTTTATTGAAAGCCTCACTCCAACAAGCTCACAATGAAATGAATAGAAAGTTGAGAAGCCACGGACGAGATATCACAATCAACTCCAATGAATAGAAGAGAGATGTACCGCACAAATGAAAATACAAGATGCAAAAATTTTGAAAGCAAGAAAATAAACTACAAAGTATAACCGAAAACGCTTCTTTGTTAGGGTTCAAGGTTAAGGCATATCCCGTCTTAATCATCAACTCGTGCAAACATCTCCTCGACTTTGGACCCCAAGTATGCCCTTAATCTGCCATGACTAAAATGGGTTTAACTACAAGGAAGACAACATTCACACTTTGCTTTTATTTTTCCTTGTATGTGCGAGCCGTGTGGCTATTAGACATTTTCACTTCAAACGAGATACCACAAGAAGTCAAATTACCCGGCAAGGTATATTTGACATATGCCCAAGTCTCATACGAAGTTGGTCATCACTAAGATCGTAGCCGAACATGTCATCATCTCCCATGTACGCACAAAGAGAGTGGTACCTAAACAGAAAATGGCATGTTAGTGGTGAAAGAGAGATATTCATGAAAATGTCAACAGAGAGTCGTATTAATGTTAAGGAAAGAATTGACTAGAATTGATAGTATCTATCTTTGTGCAATTCATGGATCAATAATACCGTTAAGAAGTTTGAAATAAAATTGGCCCTCTTTAAAAACAAAATGAAAAGCATCCATCTTAATCAATCAAAACCTGGCCCTTTGTAGGTTTGCTTAGTTGGATCCCCCAAAGCTAGAAAAAATAGCACATGAGGACGGATCCCACTTAAGTTGATACCCTTGCAGCTTTCTCAATCAACCAAGAGACATGTATTATCTCGAATAATATTCGCTAAATTGGGAAAAATCAATCCGAACATCTTTACATTATAGTCTCTCAATATTTTTTTCTACTTCCATTTTTGGGTAGGGAAGCAAACCAAAATGAGCTCAATCTACTATAGATGAAGCACCCAATCCCACAAAGAATCCTATTCTTATTCCCGTAGTTGATGGCTTATCCTTTTTTTTCTTATATTGAAAGGAAACAAGATTTTTGTTCATTGTGAATTAAAATCAAGCAATCCTAAACAAACGCGAATCAAATTTTCGGATGCAAAGATTGCCCCTACAACTAAATACTCGGTGAAGAACGATAAACACCAACCTACCTATCTCACTATGCATTTGTAAAGAACATTGTCTCGAACTCACACAAAGATTCAATACAACAAATCAGTTCCTCAGATTTTCCAAGAAATACCTGATAGACGGACCACTCTAAATGGAGCAAAAGGATTTGATACGTACATGAATCGTGATACAGAAAAACGCCAAATCCTTTTTTGGGATGGTTGCGATCCAGCAAGTTTCGAACCTTGACCAGATATGCATTAGCTAATATATGTTCTATTAAATGAGTTTGATACAAGGTTGAAGTGCAATCAACGATTTGGGACTTGATCAAGTTTCATTATGGTCAATGGCTATCGGGCAACGAACTCCTCAAAATTGGACAGTTCAGGATTGAATGAGGAACTGGCTAAAAATTTTGGAATCTTCAACTAGAGGTTGAGTCGTCTAGTAACTCTAGTTTACTGGACAATGTATTCTGTCTTTGCATAGGTCATTTTTTGCTCCCTTATAGATATGTATAAAACAGATGTGCAGATTTTTTAAGTTAATACAATGAGCAAGTCCCTTTTATCATAAAACGATACCTCTGTAGCCAAATAGTCTGTGAATAGGGAACTGTTCCTTGATGGGCTCCAAAAGCCTAACAACGATTTCCAGCCCTTTGTTGGCTCCATGAGCTTGCTTTGATGCATGCCTCATCGTACCGAACGGACCTCCGCCTTCGTCTTCACATCGAATGTCCCAAAGAGTGCCATCTCGCACCATCAAATCAAACAAACATATCTTAATCCTTGATTCACCTAAAAAACACTAGCAAACCAAAGAAACCAAAACCTATAAATCATCTTCTCAAGACTTACGCCAATCGGAGCATCGAGGCGCACATTGCTTCACGGAGATGAGAGCTCTAATCTTCCTCTTAGCCTTCTCTACACCTTCTTGTAGTCCTCGCTCACATCGGATACACCTTCCCCATCGCGGTTTCCTACAAAACTTCGATCAACAAAAACAATCCGGTCGAGATCCATCCAAGAAACTCACCGATATGTTCTTAGATCGTAATCGTAACATCAAAAAGGATCAAAATCGTTCAAATGAAGAATCGATCACATATTCACAAATCATAACATCAAAACGTTCAAACAACACCCGATCGAAGCTATTCTCTCTCTTCGATCACATCGAAACCACAAAGAAATCGCCAATGAAGTAAAGAATCAAAATCCTTCAAATGAAGAATCGGTCGTAATCTACACTTCCAAAACGACCAACCACAATCGATCGAGACAAACTTCTCTTCGATCGATTCGAAACAACAAAGAAGACGAAGATCGGCGATGGAGATTAGGTGAAGAAAAGGCGCGGAGCGTACCTTGTGAAGTGGTTTCAGAGAGATATCTCATTGTCGAGAGAGGGATTTTTGGGGAGATAGGTTTTCGGAGAGACAGAGAATCGGGAGAGAGAGAGAGAGAGAGGGATTTTGGGGGAGATAGGGTTTTCGGAGAGACAGAGAATCGAGAGAGAGAGGGGGAGTTTTGTGTGGTTGCTATTTTATTTTTGAATCATCGAGATGGGAGGATGCACGAATCTCGAGATTTGATGAACGGTTATAAAAAAAAAAGAAAGTTTTGGTGGGAATGTTGGCGCCATTATTTAGAGACGAAATTTAATTTCGTCTCTATTTCCGTCTCTGATTCCGTCTCTGAATTAGTCCGTCTCAATTCCGTCTCTAACCACTTTTTCTTAGCAACGAACTTAATTTCGTTGCTAATTCCGTTTCTAAATATCATTTTTCTTGTAGTGTTTGTATGGATGCGTAGAGAATAGAGCATGATGGAATTCTTCTTCAAAAAGGGAGCAACAAGCATGCCATTATCATTGTGGGAAGAACGTGCTTGAAAAGAATTAAGGCTTATGAAATTTGAAGAGTGCTGAGAAGAGGTGAATACATTTAAGAAATAATCCTTTGCATGATTAACCATATCAGTAGGATGAGTAAGCTAGGTTGCCTTGGGGGATCTTGAGGCCTAGAATAGTGTTCTGTCTTCATCTTCCTTTGACGATATATGAAATAAGTGGCATTTTTATATCCATTTTTCAGCCATTCCATATGCGAACGAGTCTGCCAGTATTCTTCCTTTGCCTTCCAAGCTCTTTTGAGGTGGCAAGCATTTTGGGTTTCTCAGAGCGTTGTGTATTAAAAGGAATGATAGAAGTGACATCTCTTTAGAGAACCTCTATAAGTCATTTTATGTTTGCTAGAGATTGTGCTTTCCTTCACTGGAGGATAGAATCTTGCAGTCTAGTTAACTTAGAAGCTAACATTCCTGAGGTTGATAAGTCCCTTGAAGACCAAGAATTGGTTATAAGTTGTTGGCATGCCTTCCATTGGAGCCATCGATGATCAAAACGAAAGCGAAAGGGAGGGCGTTGCTGCATTATTTCAGAGTTAAGCAATAGAACCAGGTGGTATAATCCAAGCACCATTGAGCTCGGTCCAATCGTGCCATAATCAGTTAATCCCCTTGCCTTTTATTTGTCCAAGTGAAAACATTTCCAAGATAGCTCAGGTCATGCATATGATTGTTATTGATAAACTTGAGTAATTCATCATGTTGATCAAGGCACTATTGAGCTCCTCCCAACTTTTCTTCAACAGAGATGGCGACATTAAAATCACCAATAAGAACTGTAGGCTGGCCATTTTGAAGAAGACATTGGGATAATGAGCATAACTGTTGACACCGCATATTTGAAACTGATACTAATATAAACACCAAATAAACGCCAATGAAATTACCTTATATTATCGGCAATAGAGAGTTTAATACAAAAGGAGACGTACTTAGTTATTTATACAGACAAAGAGTCATTCCAAAACACGACTAAACCCCCAGCTAATCCCACTGGCTGGACCATTAGCATATTAACAAAACAAAGTCTTCTTTTTACAGACTCAAGGACTAGACCTTTGTTTTTAGTTTCAAACAAAAAAACTACATCGGAGTGGGTCTTGATAGACGCCTTCATTCTAAGAATTGTCAAGGGGCTTCCCACACCCCGACAATTCCACGCCAAAACTTTCATTACCTTGATGGAGACTCATGCACCTGAGTCTCCACTGTTTCAGTAGGTGGGGATGTAGGAAGAGGAGGAGTGTGTTCTGTAACTGATAAAGACCTCTTCCTTCTTTTCCTGACATGTTGATCAACTTCATCAAAGTCGATAGCTACCAATTTATGTCTAGTTGGCCTGGTGGTGACCAGCTTGGTGATAGGTTTATCTGAATTTGGTTCCTCCGATGGTTTGATAAGTCTCTTACGTATGGGCTTATTATTAAGTCCACCAGCCAAATCTTTTATAATGGGCATGATCCCAAAAGGTCTTTTGACTGATTCTATGTTAAAGACGTAGGTATGGGATTTTGTGACACTAGGACTAAAGGATCAGTGTATTGGGTATGAAGGAGTTGGAGTGCATTATTGGTGACAACCATGACAAAAGGTGTTGTTGAGGTAACAAGGAGAGGGGACATAAGCCCATGAGATGGTACCAGAGTAAGTGGAGGAATGATGGATAACTCAAACCCTGGAGGATGAAAAAGAGCTGGAGATGAGATATGAAGTAAGGGTGTTAGGATAAGGGATAGATCAAGGTGGGTGAGGGATCTGTCTAAACTGGGGATGATTGTTGGTGATATGGTAATAATTTTTGTAAGGGGGAGTTGCATGGAGGTGGTTTGAAAAAACTCCCATGGGCGGGGAGGGTGGGATGATATCCATCAAGGCTTCCAAATCAGTGAGATTTATATAGTTTGCATGGGGACAAGTAGGAGGACTTTGTGAAGGTTCAAACTTCATAGGTTGTGGATATGGATTAGGGACACTAGACTCTCGATGAGTAGGATTAGGGGGCTTTGTGGGTATTGGTGATCCCTTGATTTGTGTGATGGTCCTGTTGAGATAAATTTGTTGGGATGCCTTGGTTCAGGGTCGATCCTTTAGATGAGGTTTGTGAGATTGTATTTAAAGGCCGAAAAGGAGCCCCATTCCTGATTGGTCGTCTAGATACATTTTTGGAAGGATGAGCTACCTTGAGCCATTCACCAAATTGACTTTCATTGTTTGGGGGAACTGGAAGAGAGCACATGTTTGTTTTGTGAGATACCTAGCCATAAGTATGACAGATTATCTGAATTCGTTCGTACTTAAAATCAATCCAAGTACGAACCCAATTGTTGTGAATCCATCAACCACGAAGAAAATGTTGAGTGATGTCCAGTTCTACATAGACTTTTAAGTAATGGCGAGGGATCACTCCATCAAAATCCACCTCTTCTTCTGCTCAGATTATAGGCCTCAGGTGATAGGCAATCTTATAAGCTACATCTTTCATGCGACAGTCTAGAGGGACTCCATGTAATTGAACCCACATTTTACTAGACTTCAACAGAACAGTTTGATGGTTAACAGTGGGGGACCACATAATAGTGAGAAAGATGAGATCATCAAAGAAGCACGGGCCATTCTTCAGGGTATAAATCATTACATTTGCAGTGGAAAAGCATATTTGGAACAAGTTTAGAGCAACTTCAAGAAAAAAGATTTTCTCAGTGGCCTTCCATGCGTTTAGATGAGATGTTCGAAGGGCTTTTTTGTCATAGTCTCTCAATGTAGCTAAATTACCTAAAATACTAAGTTGGCACGTACTGGTGGTAGCCATTTTTGTGGGCTGGGCTTACCTCATATTCATCACTTTCTTTGGCATTCAGGGAACAGGGGCTAAGCATGTTAGTAAACATGTCTCCCATGGTAGGAAAAGTACAAAACAAGAATCTTAGTGAAGTTTGAGAAAAGGAGCAAGGCTAGACAACGAAAAAGACAACATAGAGGACGAAAAAGCAAAAGGTGTTAATATTGAGTTGATAATGGGGTGAAATGGAAATGGTTGATACTATGGATATAGAGTGGTTTGGCTTTAAGAAGACAAACAAGAGGATTATTCATATAGTAGTGAGTAGGTAGAGAATATCAGGAATTGAAAACGTGGGAGTTATGACAATTTTGTGTTTGATACTGGTTGGTGGGTTTAGGCGACGAGCTTGTGGTTTGAGATCAATGAGAGTTAAGCAATGAGATTTGGAGATCTTAAGCATTAATTTTCCTCTTAAAAACACTAATGCATGAAAGAGAAGGTGGAACAAATGGATGCATGATGTGACGACCTGACAGTAGTAGTAGAGATCAAGTGGTGTTTGATGGAAACTAGCTCAAAAAGAAATGTATTAAGTCAACTATGATAACATCAGCCATGCAAGAGCATGCATGGGAAGAAAATTCTCCATTTGGAGAAGACAACACCCTCCTCTTGGAAGATAACTTGCCCACCAGGGAATTTTACCCTATAGGCTAGCTAAATGACATATAGAGAAAGAAATACTTATTTCAAGGTATGTTGCTTAATATATATTTTTGGACATTTTTATCGAATATATATATATATATATTTGAGCAACCATGGTATCTACACACTTTTTTCTGACTAGACCCATGGCCTCGGGATTGCGCAACGAGACCACTAGTGGCCTGACATTTGTCTGTGATGGGAATAAAAAATGAAGTCGTACGCCTAACCCATACAACCCCGCCTTCGCTTGTACCTAAGGTTGCAAGTGGGGGCGGAGAATCCCCGTTCCCCTCAGTGCCCCGCCCTAGTGGGGCAAAATCTTGCTCCGCCACGCGAGGCAAGGTGGGGACGGTAATTGTTCTCACCCCACGGGGATTCCCCGTCCCGCATCCCTTGCATAGAATTCTTTATTTTTTATGTTTTTACAAAAAAATTAAATAACTTTTTTACTTAAAACATATGTAATATATGGACTGAAACTCAAGATCTCTAACAATAAAATTTATATTTACCATTAAATTAATTCTATAATATATATATATATATGTTATATCATAAAGATATATAAAATTATATTTAGAACATCATTGAAATATATTTTCCAGACTAGATTTGGAAATCTTATATATTTAATTAAGTAAGATAACTTATAAATCAATCAACAAAACAAATCCATATTAATCCCTCAATTTGAGAAAAATAGTTTTTTTAAAAAATTGAGAAAGTAGTACTTAAGTGCCAAAATGACAAAGGAATGAAGATCAAAATAGATATTTTTTACAAAATTGATGGGGCACCGCGGAAATTCCCCGCCCTGCGAGTGTAACGGACTATTTTCCAAATGGACCGCCACGGACCAATGCGGGCCCACAACCTGGCCTTCCAGCGCCAGCTATGTCCCACATGTTATCTCTTCCACCATTTAATCATATTAATCTCAATAAACAACAATTTATGTTTAAATTGTTACTGAATTCAAGTCATATGTTAAAATCATTTAAAACCATAATAAATCACAACGGAAGTCTTTTATCATGACAATCTAAAATATGAAACATTATAGTCATGCATTTAACTCTGATACCTAGTGTGAAAAACACATATATAATCATAGACCAAAAATGCACCTCAATGTATCAAAATATCAAAAATATAGAGTCCCGAAGTGTCTTACAAACCTAAATCCCCAAAATAAAACAAAGTATATATAATACAAACATACGAGCATGACTCAATATCTCTGAATCACAAGTATTCTGGAAGTTTGCCTTTGCCTTGACTTGTACTAGGATCTGCACTCAAGTCATCACGAAAGGCAGATGACGAGTCCAGAGTGAGTATTCCCAAGGAAATTAAGTGAGAAATACAGAAAGTAAATACTGGAATTTAAACAAAACTATTAAATAAACATGCGGAAATAAATGCAGTCAACTGTGCTCATCGCATGCATAAGTAATAGTGAAAGCTCAAAGTGTATTCCTAGATCCTAGGGTCAGACTAGCGCTATACTTCTGACTCCCACGTACTCATCACGGCGAGTAGCACTCAAGCAAGGCCGGTATCTGGATCCGCTAGGTGGTCATCGTGGAACCTACAACGCACACACACGTGCCCCGATGCGACTCTAGGGTCGACCTATTCATCGAGATCCCTGGCACACATGCTATGGCCCAATGGACGTACACACAGAAATGGCACGGAGGGAGAGCCTCAATGTCCGTCCGTTTTATCACACCAAGAATAGAGTATTGAAAGACAACATATGAATTCAAAAGCAAAATAAAACACTGCTCAAGAAATTTCAGTTGGGATACTACATACCTCAAACCGCACTCCGTGTCCCAAAAATAACCCCCGGTCTGGCTCCGTCTAGTCCCAGATATCCAAATTACTGCCCAAAATGACCTATTTCCATTTATAATTGGTTTTTAGTCAATTGGATGTATTTTATGTCATTTAACAAAAATAATGTCAAAACTGCAATATCTAGCGCGCTGGGTCTGGGAATTAGCGCGCTAGATTCCCAGCGAGTTATACGTTCTTCGTCAAGAAGAAGCGCTATCTTTTTGCCTAGCGCGCTAATCGCGTTCTGGACAGCAAGTTTGCTTTGAAAATTCGGGTTCTAAACCCCTCCACCACCAACAACAACAACCACAACACAAACCACTGAACTTCATAGCACTTAAAACCTATCAAAACAACTACTCAACAACCACTTCACAATCCCTATTGGATTCACACCAACACCTCAAAAATTGTGATCAAAAGATAAAGAAAGTTGAGGTGTTTGTGAATCTCATCTTGCTTTTGATGATTCCACCACTCCAAGCTCCTCAAATCACCAAGTTTGGATCTCCAAACCCCTGGTTTCTTCTTCTCAAATTTTTGGATGAAGATAAGGAAAGAAAAAAGGTGGTGAGTTTTGAAAGTCAAGGTGACTTTTATAGTTGAAATGGCATCTCTCCTCACTTGTGCATCTCAAGGCTGTCCAATGAACTTTATTTGCTCCATTTCCAACCTCTAATGACTTCCACAAATGGCACACTCGCCCTTGTCTTTAACCCAAAAAGTTGTGTTTCGGTGTTCCGACGCCCGGTTTCGCGTCCCGAACCGCGACATACTCGTACTACAATGTCCCAAACCACCTAATATATATTCCATATTATTATTTAACCCCTTTTATTCACTTTATGTGTGTATTATTTCCCCCGACCTGTTACTAAGTCTTTAAGACTATTCGGTACTCGCGTCGACACGCATATCGAGGCGAATACTTAACACACAATCTCACACGTCAAATGTAATATAAGTACACACATTGCGATGTCGTTTACTCTATTTCAATATAAACATCGTAAATTAAATAAATCAACACACAAAATAACTATTTACCTAGCTACAAAGCGCTCTTGCCTAGTCATGGGTCCCACGAGTATCCGAGTTTGTCACCACGTCTACAACCACATCATTAATAACTGTGAATTAAATTCAGGTCGTTATAGTTTTTCCTAACTAGGTGAAATTTAGTCCTAAAATTTAAATTAAACTTAAATACTTACCGGTAAATAAGTGGGGATACCATCTTCGCATAGTAGACTCAAGCTCCCAGTGAGTCCCTCGGTCCCGTGATGCTGCCATCGTACCCGAAACCTTCGGGATCTCCTTATTCCTCAAAATTTGAGTCCTCCTATCCATGATTTCCACAGGGTTAATCCTCATATGACACGTCGGTCCCACCTCAATCTGACGTATATCAACCATAGGCCTCGATCACGACCTAACCCGCCTCAACATGGAAATGCGAAACACTGGTGTACCTTTGCCAATCGGTGGCAACTCTGACGGTATGCCACTCTGCCGACGCATTCCTCAACTCGAACTCGTCCAATGAACCTCGGTGCCGCTTTCCCTTAATGTCAAACCTCGATGACCCTTACAGACAAAACCTTTAAATGCACCAAGTCTCCAACCTCGTACCTCAGACCCTCAAGATATTTGTCCACATATTCCTTCTGCCTATCCTGCGTCACCTGAAGTCTCTGCCCGATCTGTCTTACCTTCTCAATATGGTCAACAACAACCTCAGTCCTATAGCCGCCATTTGTCCTCCGGTGCTTGCCCAACATTCTGGTGACCTGCAGGGCCTACTATAAAGTGCCTCAAACGGTGGCATCCCGATACTCGCCTGATAGCTGTTGTTGTAGGCAAACTCGCACAAAGGTAAGTAATCTTCCCATGATCCACCAAACTATAATATACTCGCCCTGAGCATATCTTCGAGAACCTGAATCAAACGTTCTGACTGCCCGTCAGTTTGAGGATGGTACACAGTACTGAACTGTAAGCGAGTGCCAAACCGCTCCTGCATACTCTCCCATAATCTCGACGTAAATCTCGGATCCCTGTCAGAAACAATGGAGACGGTACACCATGCAATTTGACAATCTCTCTATCGAAAATAGTACTCGATGTGTAACTGAATATCTCATGTTGATCGGTATAAAATGTGCTGACTTCGCCAACCTGTTGATAACCACCCAAATCGCGTCGTGTCTCCTCGTCATCTTGGGTAGGCCATTGACGAAGTCCATTGTCACGTGTTCCCACTTCCACTGAAGAATGGGCAACGGCTGTAGCAACCCAGCTGGTCTCTTGTGCTCAGCCTTCACCTGTTGGCAAATATGACAATTGCGAACGTATCTACCCACGTTAGCCTTCATCCTTGGCCACCAAAATAATCTCTAGTAGATCGTGATACATCTTGGTCCGAGTAGGATGAACTATATATCGCGACCGAGTGTACGCCCTCGAGAATACTGTCTTTGAGCTCCGATACCCCTGGTATCCACAATCGACCCCTGTGTCTCGAGCACCTGTCTGAACCCTCGGACCACTCAATGCACCCCGGATCCTGAGCTAGGCCTCTGATCAGCAAATATCGGTCGTTAGCTCTTTGCAACTCAACAACCCGCTCAAGAGACACTATGGGAACTCGCATCTGACAACAAATCTGTAGCTCAACAATAGACTCTGTCACACACAACACCGACGCTGCCTCAAGTAACCTGTGCTCATGTGTCATATGTCGCAGATCTTGTTTGGCTCTCGATGCCGCTCCTGCTCAGCGCATCAGCTACGACATTCGCCTTACCCGGATGATATTCAATTGCAAAGTCATAGTCCTTCAGTAACTCGAGCCATCGCTACTGTCACATGTTCAACTCCCTCGAGTGAACATGTACCTTTAACTCTGGTGGTCTGTGAATAACACAAATCTCTCACCATACAAGTAATGCCTTCAGGCCTTCAGTGCAAACACGATCGCTGCAAGCTCTAAGTCCTGCACTGGATAGTTTACCTCATGAGGTCTCAACTGTCGAGATAAATAGGCTACTGGGTGTCCATCCTGCATCAACACGCCACCCAACCCAGTGCTTGATGTATCAGTATAAAGTGAAAATCCTCTACCTATCACAGGTAAAGCCAAAACTGGCGTTGAAGTCAATTTCCTCTTCAGCTCCCAAAAAGCATCCTCACATTCTTGTGACCATTCAAATATAACATCCTTCTTGGTTAGCCTCGTCAACGCTTACACGAAGTGCCCGTAATATCCTACCAAACCTAGGAAAGTCCAGATGTCAGATATAGACTCGGGTGTCTTCAAGTCAATAATCGTCTGAATCTTGTCACCATCAATAGATATGCCCTGATCACTGATGACATAGCCCAAGAAATTCACCTCGCTTAGCCAAAATACATACTTGCTGAACTTGGCATAAAGTTTATGCTCTCTCAGCGTCGCCAACACATCTCTGAGATGCCTCTCGTGCTCCACACGCGTCTTACTCTAAATCAGGATGTCGTCAATGAACACAATGACGTATCGATCTAGAAATGACCTCAGCACCCTATGCATCAAATCCATAAAGATCGCCAGTGCGTTCGTCAACCCAAACGGCATGACTGTAAACTCGAATAGTCTATAATGCGTACTAAAAGCGGTCTTCTCCACATCCTCCTTTCGAATCCTCAACTGATGGTATCCTGATCGTAAGTCGATCTTTGAGGAGAACTTTGCCCCAGCCAACTGATCGAATAAGTCAACAAACCTCAAAAGTAGGTAACGATTTTGAATCGTCACCTGATTCAACTTCCAGTAGTCCATACACATCCGCATCAAGCCGTCCTTCTTTTTTACAAAAAGACCTGGAGCTCCCTAAGATGACATTCTAGGGTGAATGAAACCTTTCTGCAATAAGTCCTCTAACTGGGTCCTTAACTCTTCGTGCTCTGATGCTGACATCCTATACGGTCTGCTATAGATAGGTGAGTCCCCTAATCAGCCCAATGATAAATTCAACAGCTCTCGATGGTGGCAATCCAAGCAAATCATCAGGGAACACGTCTGAAAACTCGCAGACAATAGGGACATCCTCAACCTTAACCACCGTCTTAAGTTATGGCTCAACCATAGCCGCATACGCCTCCATCTCATGCGACGTAGCTAATCTGCCTCGAATGATAGGTAATGCAGTCGCAATTTCGACAAATGTAAACTTTAGAATCCCCTCGATGTCAAACGTCATAGTCTTGCTGAAATAGTCGATCTGTGCGTGATAGGATGATAACCAATCCATACCGAACATCGCATCGAATTCTAGATACTCTAACACTCTTAAATCAGCTGGTAGCTGATGTCTCTCAATCTCCGCAATACAACTCCAACAAATCTGGTTAGGGTAGATCTTATCCCCAACTGTCGTACTGAGAACAAGATGTGTATATAAGGTATGTGTAGGTAACCCTAACCCTCCTACTATGCGTCTAGAAATAAAAGACAGTGTGCTACCAGAATCCATCATAATATGCATGGAAATACCACAAACATATAATGTACCCTCAACAAGCTGTCTAGTTGCCTCGCGATGTGGCTGTGCGACCCCAAAGGCTGCGGTCTGGGCCCTATCTCGGCCTTGCTCCGTCTATGGTGGTAGTGGTGCTGGGATCTGGTACAATCTGCCACAATATGCCTAACCTGACCACATCGGAAACATGTGCGAGTCTCCGATCTGCCAGAACTCCTCTGACTCTGTACCTGACTCTGGCCTTTACTCTGGCCTCTCTGACCTCTATCCTGCCTATACTGATGTCTATGTTGATCAAATGGTGTAGAAGTCGTAGATTATGTTGTCTGGCGATCATCAAGTCTATCCCGATCATCACGATGATCTCTGTCGACTCTGCGACTCTGATCAGACTACCAATCACCTCGATAAGGTCTTTGGCCTTGTCTCAGTCGGTCATGGTCTCTCCCCTGTCTCTTCGATCTATGATCAAACCGAGAACTCGTAATGGTGACTCTCTGCAGCCAATGACTGAATCGCTAATCGATCGGCCCTCTCGAACTGGGTATGACTCGTGTATGAGGGACTGTCGTAAATCTTTGCCAATGTACGAGCTCCATTGGATATAACAAAGTTTCGCAATCCTCTCATCCAAACCTCGGACACAAATAATATATCCGTAGTCGATCGATACTGCTATGTTTATGGAGTACGACGGTAGATATCGGTACCTCTCCATGTATATTATGATAGACATATCACCTCGGGCTAATGACAAAAACCTCTCCCTCAATTGGACCCTGACCTCCATAGGTATGTACTTGTCCATGAACAACGCTCGGAACTCTGCCCTAGTAGTCACAGCAGGATGAGTCGCGATGTAGGTAGTCCACTATATCGCAAAGACATCAATTCTCAGCGAAACTCGATAATCTCGGTCGATCAATCTCCTCAACCCGAAGTAAGTCATGTAGCCGCCTTTATGAGGTAATAGCCACCTCTCGGCTATCTCTAGGTCTCCGGCTCCATAAAAATAGCCTGGTGAGAAACTTAGAAAATCCTTCATCTTCTTGGTCTCCATTGTCTTCAGGCTCCCAGAAGTCGACGCCAATGCTTGCTGCTCATTAGTAGCAGGTGTAAGAACCACTACAATATCCACTGGTACTGCTACTGGCGTAGCCTTCTCGGCCAATGTCTCGGATACCGCTGCCTGCACCTGAGTCTCAACTGTAGTAGGAGCCACAACTGCCTTATTTGTTGTCATCGGTGCAGGCCAAAAAGCGGTAGTAGGAGTTATAGTAGTCACCCAAGCATCTTGAGCTCTCATCATGTCGATCAATAACGCGAATCTATCGTCCATCGTCCGCGCCAACTACTCCAATGTCAAAGTCGGCCTAGTCGGATCATTAGTATCCCCACCCTCAGGCTAAGTAGTATCCGAAGGTTGTCCGTCCATCGGTATCTACATCGAAGAACGTGTGTTTAATCAGTACATATACGTGTATCATATGTATTATACAACCAAAAATATAACACGTATATCCCTGATTTCTACCCATCTCACCTCACTTCCCAACTAGGACTCTAGGCAATTCCTTTGGGTTTCCCATCTAAAGTTTATTTATCATGTTTATCCTCAAATTATACCACAAATGTAATCGTATCAAGTTAACTTCCAATTCTTCGAGGTTCTCCAACCTTTGCTCGATATCAAAATGTAACGGCCCATTTTCCAAATGGACCGCCACGAGAACTACGGGCCCACAACCTGGCCTACCAGCGCCAGTTGTGTCCCACATGCTATCTCCTCCACCATTTAATAATATTAACCTCAATAAACAACAATTTACTGTTTAAATTGTTACTAGAACTCAAGTCATCTATTAAAAATTTTAAACAATAATAAATCACAGCGGAAGTCTTTTATCATGACAATCTAAAATATGAAACATTATAGTCATGCATTTAATTCTGATACCTAGTGTGGAAAACCTATATATCATCATAGTCCAAAAATGCGCCTCAATGTATCAAAATATCAAAAATATAGAGTCCCGAAGTGTCTCACAAACCCTAATCCCCAAAATAAAATAAAGTATATATAATACAAACGTACAAGCGAAAATAAGTGAGCAATACGGAAAGTAAATACTGGAATTTAAACAAAACTATTAAATAAACATGCAGAAATAAATACAGGCAACTGTGCTCATCGCATGCATAAGTAATAATGAAAGCTCAAAGTGTGTTCCTAGAGCCTAGGGTCAGACTAGCGCCATACTTCGAACTCCCCACAAACTACTGCCAGCGAGTAGCACTCAAGCAAGGACAATATCTGGATCCGCTAGGTGGTCGGCGTGGAACCTACGACGCACCCACATGTTCCCCGGACGCGACTCTCGGGTCGACCTATTCACCGAGATCCCTTGCACATGTGCTATGGCCTAGTGGACGTACATATGGAAATGGCACGGGGGGAGATCCTCAACGTCCGTCCATTATATCACACCAAGAATAGAGTATTGAAAGACAACATATGAATTCAAAAGCAAAATAAAGTACTGCTCAAGAAATTTCAGTTGGGATACTACACACCTCAAACCGCACTCCGTGTCCCATAAATAACCCCCGGTCTGGCTCAGTCTAGTCCCAGATATCCAAATTACTGCCCGAAATGACCTATTTTCATTTATGATTAATTTTTAGTCAATTGGATGTATTTTATGTCGTTTAGCAAAAATAATGTCAAAACTGCAATATCTAGCGCGTCTGGGAATTAGCGCGCTAGATTCCTAAGCAGTTATACGTTCTTCGTCAGAAAAACATTAGCGCGCTATCTTTTTGCCTAACGCGCTAATCGCATTCTGGGCAACAAGTTTGCACATAATTCAGGGTTCTAAATCCCTTAACCACCACCAACAACAACCACAACACAAACCACTGAACTTCATAACACTTAAAACCTATCAAAACAACTACTCAACAACCACTTAACAATCCCTATTGGATTAACCCCAACACCCCAAAAATTGTGATCAAAAGATAAAGAAAGTTGAGGTGTTTGTGAATCTCACCTTGCTTTTGATGATTCCACCACTCCAAGCTCCTCAAATCACCAAGTTTGGATCTCCGCCCTTGGTTTCTTCTTCTCAAATTTTCGGATGAAGATAAGGAGAAAGAAAAGGTGGTGAGTTTAGAAAGTCAAGGTGACTTTTATAGTTGAAATGACATCTCTCATCACTTTTGCATCTCAAGGCAATCCAATGAACTCTATTTGCTGCATCTCCCACCTTTAATGACTCTGAAAATGACACAAATGGCATACTCGCCCTTGTCTTTAACCCTAAAAAGTGGTGTTTCGGGTGCTCCGATGCCCGGTTTCGCGTCCCGGACCGCGTCATACTTGTACTACGATGTCCCTAACCACCAAATATACATTCCATATTATTATTTAACCTATTTATTTATTTTATGTGTGTGTTATTTCCCCGCCTATTATTAAGTCTTTTAGACTACCCTGGTACTGCGTCGACACGCGTATCGATGCGAATATTTAACACACAATCTCGCACGTCAAATGTAATATAAGTACACACATTGCGATGTTGTTTACTCTATTTTAATATAAACATCACAAATTAAATAAATCCGCACACAAAATAACTATTTACCTAGCTCCAGGCGCACACTAGCCTAGCTGCGGGTCTCACGAGCGTCTGAGCTGTTAGCCACGTCTACAACCACGTCATTAATAACGGTGAACTAAATTCAGGCCGTTACAGCGAGGATCCCCGCGGGGTGGGGCGTGGGGCTATAAAGTTCGTCCCGAGGGAATTTGCAAGAATAAATCCCCGCGTCGTACCCCGCGTAGACGGGGACGGTAATTACGATCCCCACCCTGCCTTGCCCCACTTGCAACCCTACTCGTACCATTAGGCCACACCCATCCGGGTTATCGAATTTATATATTCAAGATAAATCAAAATGAAAAACAACATGCAAAGATTTAAAACATTTTGCTTTAAGCTTTAAACTGATATATGATCATGCATATTCCTACACTTAATTACTTGGGTCATACATACCAAGTGGGTGGTAGCCTAATGATTTGGTATTTGGTATTATTGAAAGAAGATAAGAGTTATCACGGGCCAATATATATATATATATATTGTTAGAGAGAATCACCGAGAGTATTGTGTATTGTATGCATGGAGAAAGATGTAGTGAGGTAATCTATATGAGTAAGTATTAACCAATGAGAAAGTGACAGATAGCTAGCACCGTAGTTGTATTTGTATCGTTCGGATGCAACACATCCGACGCTTCTCAAATACTCAAATCTTTGATATAAATACATATAAAATATCTCAATTATTATCATCTTGATCAGATCTAGTTTTCCTTATCAAACAAGCTTCATTTTCTTCATTAAACTATGTTGAACTTCTCGGTTTAATAAGATATCGAGCACCAGAGAGCTAACACCATGGTAGATCAATCATCTAATCTATGAATAGTAGATCTGTAAGCACTAGTTCAACAGTTGATGGAATATATGGTGGATCAGGGAGCTCGGATCTGGATCTAAAGTCTTTGGTAATTCTCTTAGTCAAGTCTCAATTCTTAAGTTTGATAAATTAAATTTCGATCTTGTTATTCCATTATTGTACCTCTAATATATGGTCAAGAATATGATGAATATTTGCTTGGAGAGCGTCCATGTCCAGATCCATTTCTTGAAGATCTGGTCACGCCAAATCCAAAAACAAGAAGTGGATGAAAGATGATTCAACACTCCTTGCATGGCTATTGAATGCGGTTATACCTACTATATGAATTCGAGTAATTGGATCTAGAGTCACAACCTCAAATTAGGCATGGAAGGCGATTGAGGAGTATTGTGGATCTAATAATGAGATACCAAGTTCAATTGTTTAAGATTGAACTTTTGTCTACCAAGAAAGGTTTATTTACAATGTCGAGTATTTGTCTAAGATAAAGGCACTATTAGATAACCTAGCTACAATATGAGCTCTAGTGTGTCTCAGTATAAAATCTGATCGCTTTAGTAATTACAGGGGTTAGATATGGAGTATACGCATTGATAACAACATTGATACTTGGATAAGCTCAACGGCCTAAATTTTTGATAATGAATTTGGTACGTAATTAAGGGTCATCACCGTGACATGGCTCAAGAGCGGGTATACGAATCCAACATTTGGCACGAAGATTGAATAATAAATGTTATGGTGTAATGAATGCTTAATGCATTATATTTATATATACTTATTAAGTCACTTCTACGTATATATAAACGTTGAAACGTGAGCCTCGAGATGCGTGCCGACTGATGGGTAGCATGATTTTGATTATGTTAAGTAAGATTTGATTAATAATATAGGAAAATAAATGATGATTGGAGACTTAATTAGTGCATTTTTAGGTGTACTAGGTTCAAGAGATAATGCAATGGAGCAAAATCGGGTAGAGCGAGGCTAGAGAGCAAAGGAAGAGAAAATAAAATGAAGCTCCTAGTTCTGGTGCCACAGCGCCTTACTTGGCGTTGTGGCACCTCCTGTAGCATCATGGCTGTCCTCTTGCTGTTTGTGGCGCCTTAGCGCCGCCACGACACCACAAGCATGCTAGGTCTAGGACCTCAAGTCACTCGCGTCATGGTGCGCGGACTTGGGCACCAGGCGCCGCCCTAACGCCACAGTGCCAGGTCCAGGAACTTAATTCACTCTGGCGCCATGATGCCATACCTGGGCGCCATGGCGCTAGTTGAGCAACTTCATCAGAACACAACGCTAAGCACGGTGCTGCAGCGCCCACCTTAGTGCTGCCGTCAGCTAGGGTCCTTTTTGGTCTTTTTTAGGTTTTTGTTTCCATTTTGTTGGACCAAAATGCCCTTAGACTATATATAGGGGTGTGAGAGATAGAAAACATTTTTTTTGCTTTGGAGAACTTGACGAGAAACTTGTGGAGGCTTGAAGATTGGGTTTTGAATCTTAGATTTCTTTTCAATTCTAGGTTTGAATTCATGATTTCTTGCATTTCCATCATGTTTAGTGTTGTTTCTTACCCATTAATGGGGTAATCCCTTTTGTTCTAGGGGTCTTTGGACCCCAAGTTGGATTCTTTTTTATTTCAATGTAAATGTGTTTGTTGTTTCAATTCAATGTGTTGATTTGTGTATTCTTGTGTGCTATGCTATATTTACTTTGATCAAGTGGTGTAGAACTTAGGGTTTGAAAGTCACCTGACCATTGGGACTTTTGGACACGGATTTGGGGAAACACAACCTTAGAACATATGGCACATTGACCGATGGTTATTGACTTAGGAGGCAATGAATTTGGTGCTTAATGCGGTGTATCACTTACGTTATTCATGGCGACCGGCGGAGTTCGAGTGAGATGCTAGCATCTCCATTACCGAGACCTCGGGATGGAGTGAATTTTAAGAAATTCGCCTATCATCACACGAATTGGGAGACTTTATCATTACATTGGACTTAAAAGATACAACTTGGTGAATTAGTTTCCCTAGGATGTTCTCTCAATAGTTGTAGCTCGTGGGTGGAGGCGTAAAGGTCGGCATCTCCAGTGGAACAAAAATAGTTGTAGCTCTCTCTGCATGTGTCTCTGTAGCCACTCTCTCCATTGGTGTCTGGGAAACAACCAGGGCGATGGTTGTCCCCGTACTTGCTATAACTATCCTGAGTCTTGGGGTCTGCAACTGCTATGTAGCAAGTGCCGTCAATGCGGTAGTTTGATCCCGTAATAACCGTAGTACCTCGACTATCTTAGTCTCCTGAGCCGAAATTCGATCATGTACACTCGCCATAACAGGGGAATACCTAGCTACGTCGCTAGTCTATCCAGTCTCACGAGGCGTAGTAGGTTGTCCGTCCGGATCAACCTCGATATATATATATATAAACGCATATCATATATATAACAAAATATAACACGTATATAAATCTATCACTACCCGTCTCAAACCAGCTTCCCAACTAGGATTATAAGTGAGGATCTTTGGGTTTCCACATCTAATGTTTGTTTGTTTAAGTTTTATTCTTTTTATTTAAACTACTCCCGAGGCTTCCTCGAACCTCGCTTTGATACCAACTGTGACGGCCGCAAATTATGGGCCGCCTTGGGACCTCTTTAAACGGCTTTGAATATGATTCGTCGTTATTTATGACGTGTTTGCAGACATGGCGGACAGCTCAGACGCTCGTGGGACCCGCAGTTAGGCTTGTGCTCGCCTGGAGTTAGGTAAATAGTATTTGTGTGTGCTGAATTGTTAATTTGTGATGTTTATATTGAAATAGCATATATGGCATCGCAATGTGTGATATTATATTCCATTTGACGTGCGAGACTATATGTAACGTATTCGCCTCGATATGCATGTCGACACGGGTACCGGGTAGTTTAACCGACTTAACACTAGGTCGGGGAAATAACACACCCAAAATGAATAAAAATTGGGTAAATAATTAATTTGGAATGTATATTGGGTGGTTAGGGGTATGGTAGTACGCGGGGGTCGCAGTTCGGGACGAAAATCGGGCGTCAAAACTCCCGAAAGGGCACCTTTTGAGCTAAATACAAGGGGGAGTGCGCCATCAGAGTCACAAATGGAGTCAATTGAGGTTAGAAAAGAAACAAATGAGGTGCTTAGGATGGCCTAGAGATACACAAGTGAGTGGTGATAAAAATCCCACTATATAAGTCAAATTTTTGACTTCAAACCACCACTTTTTCTCTCTCCTCATCTTATATCCGAATTTGGAAGTGAAAAACCAGGGTTTTGGGTGGATCAATTGTGGTGATTTGTGGAGCTTGGAATGGGAAAACATCAAATCCAAGGTGAGAATCACAAACATCACACCTTTCCTATATTTTAAAACTCTATTCTTGGTATGTGTATAATGAGAAACGTTGAGGCTCTCCCTCTGTGCCAGTTCTGTGTGTAGGTCAACTAAGCCATAGCACGTGTGTCATCTCGGTGAATAGGGCTACCCGAGAGAGTGACGGGCACGTGTGGGTGCGTCATAGGTTCCACGCCGACCACCTAGCAGATCCAGATACTGGCATATCTTGAGTGCTACTCGCCAGCAGTAGTCTGTTGGGAGTTCGAAGTATGGTGCTAGTCGACCATAGGGGCTAGGAACACACACTTTGAGCTTTCACTATTACATATGCATGCGATGAGCACAGGTTGCTTATATTTATTTCCGCATGTTTATTTAATAGTTTTGTTTAAATTCCAGTATTTACTTTCCGTATTGCTCACTTAATTTCCTTGGGAATACTCACTCTGTACTCGTCATCTGTCTTTTTGTGATGGCTTGAGTGCAGATCCTAGTACGAGCCGGGGCAAGAGCAAGCTACCGGAATATAGAGACATTTAGCCAGGCTTGTACGTTTGTATAAACTTATTTTGTTTTATTTTGGGATTTAGGATTGAGTGATACCCCAGGACTCTATACTATTGATATTGTGTTTCATTGAGGTACATTTTTTTATCTATGATGATATATGAGTTTTCCACACCAGGTATCAGAGTTAATTGCATGACTTTACTAATATATATATTTTGTCATGTTAAAGACTTCCGTTGTGTTTATTTGGGATTAATATGATCTTAACATATGACTTGAGTTTAGTAACAATGTAAACAGTAAAAATTGTTGTTTATTGAGGTTAATAACGACTAAATGGTGGATAAGATGACATGTGGGACACAGCTGGCGCTGGTAAGCCAGGTTGTGGCCCCGCATCGACCCGCATGGCGCTCCATTTGGAAAATGGGTCGTTACATTTTGGTATCAAAGCGAGGTTAGTGAACCTCGAGGATTTGAAAGTTAACTTTGATACAGTACAGTTTGAGGATAAACCTGATGAATAAATTGTAGATGTGGAAACCCAAAGGAATTGCTTAGAGTCCTAGTTGGGAAGAGAGGTGAGATGGGTAGAAACAGGAATATACGTGTTATATTTTGAATCTATTATATACGATATACGTATATTGGTATTGAGGCTAATTGGGGGCACGTTCTTCGATGCAGATACCGATGGACAGACAACCATCAGATACCCAGCCTGAGGTCGGAGATACCAGTGATCCGATGAGACCGACCCTGATATTAGAGTAGTTGGCGCGGACGATGGATGATCGGTTCGCGATGCTTATGGATATTTAGAGAGCTCTGGAGGTTCATGTTGCTCCTACTACTGTTGTGGCTGCACCGACGACTACGCAGGCAGTCGTAGCGCATACTTCTGTCGATATTCAGGTGCAGGTAGCGGTATCAGAGACAAAGAGGGCTACACCACCCGCAGGACCAGTGGAGGCTGCAGTGGTGGTTACACCTGCTAGGACCGAGCAGCCAGCAGTGGCATCGACTTCTGTTAGTCAGATGACAGTAGAGGCTAAGAAGATAAGGGACTTCCTCAAGTTCTCTCCAAGGTATTTTTATGGGGCTGGAGATCCTGAGGTAGCCGGGAGGTGGCTATTGTCACATGAGAGGCTACATGACTTGTTGCGAGTTGAGGAAAGCGATCAGTCAGATTATCTTATTTTTGTTTGAGAGCCGATGCAGCGATCTGGTGGACTACTTATACGGCGACTCATCCTGCTGTGACTACGTGGGCAGAGTTCCGAACGTTATTCATGAATGAGTACATACCGATGGAGGTCAGGGTCCACTTGAGGGAGGAATTTATGTCCCTCGTGCAGGGTGATATGTCGGTCACCGTTTACATGGAGAGGTTCCGATATCTGCTTTCATACTCCATGGTCAAAGCTGGTACCGATCGACTACAGATATACCATTTTGTCCGGGGTCTGGATGAGCGGATAGCGAGTACGGTTGTATCTAACGGAGCTCGTACATCGACGAGGTCTACGACGGGTTCCTCGCACATGAGACCTACATGGTTCGAGAGGCCGATTGACGAGTTGTTCGATTGTGCACTGCGCATGCAGGTCGGCAGAGTCGGCCCAAAGATTAGGTTCTCGGTTTGAGCAGAGGCCGAAGAGACCGATGATGGATCAGGATCGACCGAGACAGGGCCAGAGACCTCCTCGATGAGAGTGGCAGTCTGGTCAGAGTAGCCAGATGTGAGGACAGAGATCGACGTGATGACCGTTAGATGGCTTATTCTACGTCTTCTGCACTCGTTGATCAACCGAGATAGCAGGTAGGACGAGAGGTCCGATAGCCCAAGGTCCAGCCAAAGTCGACGCGAGTCAACGGAGTTCTAGCAGATCAGAGACTTGCACATGCTATCATTGCGGTCAGGTGGGGCATATTGTGGCGGATTGCACTGAACCAACACCAGTTCCACCGCAGACGGAATAGGCCGAGACAAGGTCTAGACTGCAGCATTTAGGGTCACGCACCGGACAGGGAGGCGACCAGACAGCTAGTTGAGGGTACGTTATATGTCTGTGGTTATCTTATGCATGTTATGATGGATTCTGGTAGTACTTTGTCTTTTATTTTTGGACGCATGGTAGGACAGTTAGGGTTGCACGCACAGACCTTATAGACATATTTTGTTCTCAGCACAGCAGCTGGGGATAAGATTTACCCTAACCGAATTTGCAGGAATTGTGTTGTGGCAATCAAGGGACATCAATTCCAGCGGCTGATTTGAGAGTGCTAGAGTATTTGGAGTTCGACGCGATGTTCGGGATGAATTGGCTATCATCTTACCACGCACAGATCGATTGTTTCAACAAGACTGTGACATTCAACATCGAGGGGATTCCAAGATTTACATTCGTCGGAGTTCTGGCTGCATTACCTGTCACTCGGGCCAGATTAGCTACGTCGCAGAAATGGAGGCGTACGCGGCTATGGTAGAGTTGGAGCGTAAGACGATGTTGAAGGCTGAAGATGTCCCTATTTTCTCGAGTTTCCGACGTGTTTCCCGATGATTTGTCTGGTTTTCCACCACCGAGAGCGTGGAGTTTATTATTATTGAACTGATTTCGAGGACTCGCCAATATATAGTAGACCGTATAGGATGTCGACATCGGAGCACGTGGAGTTGAGGACCCAGCTTAAAGGACTTATTGCATAAGGGTTTCATTTACCCTAGCATGTCGTCTTGGGGACCTCCAATTATGTTGGTGAATAAGAAAGACGGCTCAATGCGTATGTGTGTGGACTATCTAAGTCAATCGGTGACGATTCGTAATCGTTACCCACTTCCGAGGATTGACGAGCTATTCGATCGGTTGGTGGGGCCAAGTTCTTCATGAAGATCGATTTATGATCGAATACCATCGGTTGAGGATTCGAGAAGAGGATATAGAGAATATTGTGTTTAGTACGCGTTATGGACTATTCGAGTTCATAGTCATGTCGTTCAGCCGACGAATGCGCCAACGATCTTCATGAATTTGATGCACAGGGTGCTTGGCCATACCTTGATCGATACGTCATTGTGTTCATCAATGACATCCCGATTTACAAGAAGACTTGTGTGGAGCACGAGAGGTATCTCGAGAGATGTATTGTCGAGGCCGAGAGAGCATGATCGTATGCAAAATTCAGCAAGTGCGCCTTTTGGCCGAGTGAGGTGAGGTTCTTGGGCCAAGTCATCATGGTCGTGGTATATCGATGATGGTGATAAAATTCGAGCAATTATTGATTGGAAAACACTCGAGTCTCAGTATCGACATTCGGACTTTCCGGGTTTGGCAGATACTACAAGCGCTTTCTGTAGGACTTCTCAATGATTGCAGCGCCGTTGACAAGGCTGACAAAGAAGATGTTAGATTTGAATGGTCACAGAATGTAAGGATGCTTTCTGGGAGCAAAAGAGGAAGTTGACTTCGGCTCAGGCTTTGGCTTTACCGGTTTTTTAGTTTATACTAATGCATCCGACACTAGGTTGGGTGGCGTGTTGATGCGGGATGGACACCCAATGGCCTCTTTATATCGACGGTTGAGACCTTACTAGGGGAATTATCCAAAGGCACGACTTGGAGCTTGCGGCGGTCGTGTTTGCACCGAAGGCCTAGAGGCATTACACGTATGGTGAGAGGTTCGTGTTGTTCCGCAGACCGTAGCTTGAGATATTTGTTCACTCGAGAGGAGCGAACATGAGACAGCGACGATGGTTCGAGTTATTGCGAAGGACTATGACTTCGCCATTGAATATCATCCAGGTAAGGCGAGTGTTGTAGCTAATGGACTGAGCAGGAGCGGCATTGAGAGCCGGACAGTACTGCGACATATGACACATGAGCACGGGTTGCTTGAGGCAGCGTCGGTGTTGTGTTTGACAGAGGCTATTTCTGAGCTACAGATTTGCTGTTAGATGCGAGTTCCTACAGTGTCTCTAGAGCGGGTTGCTGAGTTGTAGAGACATGACGACCGATATGTGTGGATCAGTGGCCTGGCTCAGGATCTGGGGTGCACAGAGTGGTCTGAGGGGTCAGACGGGTGCTTGAGACATAAGGGTCGATTATGGATACCAGGGGTATCGGAGCTCAAGGACAACATTCTCGATGACGCACACCGGTCGTGATATACCGTTCACACCGGTCGGACCAAGATGTATCATGATTTGCGGAGATTCTTCTCGTGGCCGTAGATGAAGGCCGACATGGGTAGATACGTCCGGAGTTGTCATATATGCCAACAGTGAGAGTAGAGCACATGAGACCGACCGGGTTATTACGGTCTACCCATTCCTCGGTGGAAGTGGGAACACGTAACTATGGACTTCGTCGAGGCCTACCTCGGATGACGAGGAGACATGATGCAATTTGGGTGGTTATCGACGATTGACGAAGTCGACACACTTTATACCGATCGCCATGCGATATTCGGTTACACAACCGAGCACTATCTTCGAGAGAGAGATTGTCGGATTGCACGGTGTACCGCCTCCATTATTTCGACGAGATCCGAGGTTTATATCGAGACTTTGGGAGAGTATGCAGGAGCCGTTTGGCACTCATTTATAGTTTAGTACAACGTACCATCCTCGATCCGACAAGAAGTCGGAGCGGTTGATTCGATTCTCGAGGATATGCTCGTAGCTTATATACTACAGTTTGGTGGATCGTGGGAGGGTTACTCACCTTTGTGTGAGTTTTCTTACAACAACAGCTATCAGGCGAGTATCGGGATGCCACTGTTTGAGGCATTTTATGGTAGGCCCTGCAGGTCACCAGCATGTTGGGCGGCACCGGAAAATACAACGGCTATAGAACCTGAGGTTGTCGTTGACCATACTGAGAACGTAAGACAGATCAGGCAGAGACTTCAGGCAGAGCAGGATAGGCATAAGAAATATTCAGACAAGTACCTTGAGGTCTGAGTTACGAGGTTGGAGACTTGGTGTATTTGAAATTTCGCCCTGGAAAGGTCAGCAGAGGGTCGACATTAAGGGGAAACTAGCACCAAGATTCATTGGACCGTTCAGAGTTGAGGAACACGTCGAGAGAGTGGCATTCCGTCTGGAGTTGCCACCGCAGTTAGCAGGAATACACCCAGTGTTTCATACTTCCATGTTAAGGTTGGCTAAGTCAGGACGAGACCTATGGTTGATGTACGTCAGATTGAGGTGCGACCTGACGTGTCATATGAAGAACAGCCTGTGGAAATCATCGATAGGAGGACTCAGATTTTGTGAAATAAGGAGATCCCGAAGGTTTTAGTCGATGGCAACATCACGGGACTAAGGGACTCACCCGGGAGCTTGAGTCTACTATGCAACGACGATATCCCCACTTATTTGTCGGTAAGTAATTTTCAGTTTAATTTAAATTTCGGGACGAAATTTCACCTAGTTGGGAAGAACTGTAACGGCCTGAATATAATTCGTCGTTATTTATGATGTGTTCGCAAACGTGGCGGACAGCTCAAACGCTCGTGGGACCTGCAGTTAGGCTTGTGCGCGCTTGGAGCTAGGTAAATAGTATTTTTGTGTGTTGAATTGTTAATTTGCTTTGTTTATATTGAAATAACGTATATGGCATCGCAATGTGTGATATTGTATTCCATTTGACGTGCGAGACTATGTGTAACGTATTCACCTCGATATGTGTGTCGACGCGGGTACCGGATAGTTTAACCGACTTAACACTATGCCGGGGGAAATAACACACCCAAAATGAATAAAAATTGGGTAAATAATTAACTTGGAATGTATATTGCGTGTTAGGGGTATGGTAGTACGCGGGGTCACGGTTCGGGACGCGAAATCGGAGTCGGAACACCCGAAAACGCACTTTTCGAGCTAAATACAAGGGGGAGTGCGCCATTAGAGTAACAAATGGAGTCAATTGAGGTTAGAAAAGAAACAAATGAGGTGCTTAGGATGGCCTAAAGATACATAAGTGAGTGGTGATGAAAATCCCACTATATAAGTCAAATTTTTTATTTCAAACTACCACCTTTTCTCTCTCCTCATCTTCTATCCGAATTTGGAAGTGAAAAAACAGGGTTTTTGGTGGATCAACTGTGGTGATTTGTGGAGCTTAGAGTGGGAAAACATCAATTCAAGGTGAGAATCACAAACATCACACATTTCTCTATCTTTTGATCTTAGTTTTAGAGGTTTTGGTAAAGATTTGGAGGTTGTTGGGATGTTGTTTAGATGGGTTTAAAGTGTTTAGAAGTGTTGGTGTTGGTGTTGTGGCTATTGTTGGGTTAGTGGGGTTGAGGAAACCCAAAAATTTGCGATTGTTGTTGTCCGAGAATGCGATTAGCGCGCTAGGCTAGAAAATTAGCGCGATAATGTTCGTTTGGGCTAATAACGTATAACTCTGTTCTGGGCATTTAGCGCGCTAATGCCCGGACCTAACGCGCTAATAGACCCTTGTTTTGACATAATATGTGTGAATTGACTTAAAACACATACAAATGACTCAATATCAATTATACATGGAAATAGGTCGATACGGGGTAATTTGGGATATCCGGGACTAGGCGGAGCCGGACCGGGGGTTAGTGACGATACACGGAGTGCGATGTGAGGTGTGTAGTATCCCAATTGAAATTACTTGAGCAGTATTTACTTTTGTTTTTGAATTCATTTCCTATATTTTAAAACTCTATTCTTGGTATGTGTATAATGAGAAACGTTGAGGCTCTCCCTCTCGTGCCGCTTACGTGTGTGTAGGTCAACTAAGTCATAGCACGTGTGTCATCTCTCGGTGAATAGGGCCACCCGAGATAGTGATGGGCACGTGTGGGTGCGTCGTAGGTCCCACGCCGACCACCAAGCGGATCCAGATAGTGGCTTTGCTTGAGTGCTACTCGCCGGCAGTAGTCTGTTGGGAGTCCAAAGTATGGTGCTAGTCTGACCCTAGGGGCTAGGAACATACACTTTGAGCTTTCACTATTACATATGCATGCGATGAGCACAGTTGCCCGTTTTTAGTTCTGCATGTTTATTTAATAGTTTTGTTTAAGTTCCAAAGATTTACTTTCCGTATTGCTCACTTAATCTCCTTGGGAATACTCACTCTGGACTCGTCATCTGTATTTTTGTGATAGCTTAAGTGCAGATCCTAGTACGAGCTGGGGCAAGAGCAAGCTACCTGAATACAGAGACGTTTAGCCAGGCTTGTACGTTTGTATATACTTATTTTGTTTTATTTTGGGATTTGGGATTGAGTGATACACTAGGGACTCTATACCGTTGATATTGTGTTTCATTGAGCTACATTTTTTTTATCTATGATGATATATGGGTTTTCCACACTAGGTATCGAGTTAATTGCATGACTTTATTGTATATATATTTCATGTTAAAGACTTCCGTTGTGTTTATTTGGGATTAATATTGAGATTAATATTTATCTCTTATTCTAATTTGTTATCTATCTTTATCAAATAGAAACTTCATAACAAAATAGATATAACAATATAAATAATTAATTTCGAAAATTAATTAATTATAAATAAATAATTTCGAAAATTAGTTATTTGCAATTTCGTCCTCATCTAGATAATCACAAATATGTCATTGAATCATGAACTACTATCCCAATCGAATCTAATCATATTAGTTTCGAATTAATATTCAACCTTATACAATTCAAGAAACGTAAAACAATGTAACCTAAATATGCATATTGAATTACGAGAGATTTCATCCATGCATCAATGCACAAAGAATAACTATTATACCTAATGATTTCAATTAAATCACAAATATGTGTATCATATACACAAACGTGATAATAAATCTCAAAGAAAACTTATGTATATCACATATACAACAACTATCAACATGCTTTCGATCATATATCATGTATATATCGAAGAAAACATGCAATGAATTTAATGGAATCGAACTCGATGGCTCGATACCATCGTTGGGTTTTGGGGTTCATACGCAATGAGATTACAAAACAATTTTGACAAAAACCCCAACAGATCCGAATCTAATTCCATTAAAAACGTTTAAACCATGAAAAACTTAATCATACCTCAATCGCAATATACCTTTTCGAAGGTTGATCGATCTCTAAGGCGCGCAACGACGAACGCCCTCTACTAGTAGTCCACACACGAACGGCGACCGAGATTCAAAGTGCTAGCTTCAAGAGAATACCAAATCTTTTTGTTTCTCTCCAAAACGATCCGAGCATACCAAAACCCTAAGTCGTTTCTTAAACGAAAAGGAGTTTTGGCCTTTTGATCTTTCGTTTGTGTATTGTAACTTAAAGCGTCTATTTATACAACCTTTGTATATAGACGGTTAAGTAAATTACACATATACCCTTATTTAAAGAAGTATAAGTGTAATACAACACAAGGACGTTTCTGTCATGAATTTTATCACATAAAATTCGTTTTTCTGAATCATCTTAAAATCTCACAAAACCATTCTTAGTGTGCGACCCAATAGGCTCATACAACGTTGGCAGTGTACCAAAACACATTTTGGTATACAAGTCATAAGCAGTCTCTAGCAAGACATTATGACTACCCAAGTTGTACGAATATCAAATCGATACAACCTAATCAATAGTGTATATAACATCCTTTTGTCACACGATATCCTTTTGATCAAACATAAGACATGGAATTGTCATCCAACATGTTCAATCGTACTAGTCTCGATCTCTAGTAGATCAAAAACATCCAAGTGACATTGATCAATATCAATTCACTTAGACTAGGCCTTTTAACAGTCTAACACATCGAGGGATCCACTAGATATCTCTCTTTATATGAGAGGGACAAATTCTATCTCGATTACACAACTTCATCACATTGCTCACACAGTAACCAATCACAACCTTTATAATCGTCCGGTTAAAGACAACGTTTGATTGTGTCAAATCACTGTGTTCCTAATGTTGAAGTCTCTGGTAATCTCAAGTCAGAGGACTGGAATATATACCTATCATGAGAAACAACTATGACTTAATCCATGTGATGTTCTCATAGCGGGTCCTCCCAAAGACTTTGTTCCCTAACAAGTACTCGTGATCTTGATTCGTATCCCTATACGTATAATCATCATATGATCATCAATCAAGACTCACACTAGTCTTAATTCATTATAGTTCCCAATATAATGATCGACTAGGGACATTTAGGATATTTATGTAAATACCCATGGATCTTATTATAATGTAAACATGCAAATTAATTATAATAAACAACAAATGAAATCCTCTATTTTTATTAACTAAAAGTATTCATAAAGACAGCTTAATGGATTGACCTAGGGCACATGCCCCATCATCTCCCACTTGCACTAGGGCCAATCATACATGCATCTAATGCCTAATGATCTAACATGACCATCATGTTTTGCTTGTGGAAGAGCTTTTGTCAATGGATCCGCAACGTTGTCTTCAGTAGGTACTCTGCAAATCTTTACGTCTCCCTCTCAATAATTTCTCTCGATGAGATGAAAACGCCCGAGTATATGTTTGGATCTCGTGGTGTGATCTAGGTTCCTTGGCCCGTGCTATTGCCCCGTTATTGTCACAATACAAACAAACAGGGTTAGCAATACTTGGAACCACACCTAGTTCGAAATGAACTTTTGATCCAAACTCGCCTCCTTTCTTTGCATCGGACGCCGCAATATACTCACTTTGTTGTAGAATCGCCACTGCCTCTTGCTTCGAACTTTTTCACTTTTACTGCACCCTCATTCAAAGTAAACACATATCCAAATGCGATCTAAAATCATCTATATCGCTTGAAAACTTGCATCTGTGTAACCATTTACAACTAGATCAATTTCAAAACCTCCATAGACCAAGAACACTTCCTTAGTCCTTCTTAACTACTTAAGGATGTTCTTTACTGCTATCCAGTGACTCTCACCTGGATCTGACTGATATCCGCTTGTAGTGCTCAAAGCATATGATACATCAGGTCGAGTGCATAACATGGCATATATGATAGATCCAATAGCTGATGCATATGGAATCTTATTCATACGGTCTCGCTCATCATTTGTCTTAGGACATTGAGTCTTGCTGAGACTTATGCCATGAGACATTGGCAACAATCCTCTTTTAGAGTCTTGCAACCGAACCTATTCAAGACCTTGTCTATGTAAGCACTCGACTTAGACCGATTAGCCTCTTAGATCTATCCCTATAGATCTTTATCCCTAGGATATAGGTGCATCTCCTAAGTCTTTCATTGAGAAACACTTCCCTAACCAAGACTTGACATTCTCGCAATGTTGGGATGTCATTTCCAATGAGTAATATATCATCAACATACAAGACTTAAAAAACAACTACACTCCCACCGACCTTCTTGTATACACAAGGCTCATCTTCGTTCTTAATAAAACCAAAATCCTTGATTGCTTCATCAAAACAAAGATTCCAACTCCGAGAAGCTTGCTTTAATCCATAAATGGATATTTGAAGCTTGCATACCTTCCTAGAATTCTCAGGATGTACAAAACCTTCAGTTGTGTCATATACACGTCCTCAAGCAGCTTTCCATTAAGAAATGTTGTTTTTACATCCATTTGCCATATTTCATAGTCATAATATGCAAAGCAATGGCAATTAAAATTCTTATGGATTTAAGCATGGCTACTCGGCAAAAAGTTTCATCATAATCAACACCTTGAGTCCGCTCGAAACCTTTTGCTACAAGTCTTGCTTTAAAAGTATGCACTTTGCCATCCATGTCGTTTTCTTCTTGAAAACCCATTTACATCCAATGGTCTTACCACCTTCAGTAAATCAACCAAGTTCCAAACTTGGTTATCATACATGGATTGCATCTCGTAGCTCATGGCACTTAGCCATTTATCCGAGTCCGGTCCGAACATAGCCTCCCGATAAGTGGTGGGCTCATTTTGGTCTATAAGCAACACATCACGACTATCGCAATGAGAAATCCGAATCTCTCTCGCTCATGTCTTACCCTACTAGATTTACGTGGGCCTTGTGTCACTTGTGGAGGTTCAACTGTTCGAAACGTTGTTGAACTTCCATGAGCGGCTTCGTGTTTACCTCGTGATTCTTGAACTTCTTCAAGATTTATTTCTCTCCCACTAGTGTCTTTTGAAATAAACTGTTTTTTCCATAAAGGCACCATACCGAGCAACAAACACTTTGTTCTCAGCGGGATTATAAAAGTAATATCCTTTTGTTTCCTTAGGATACCCCACAAATAAACACTTGTCGATTTTTAGTGCTAGTTTTTCTGAGACTTGTCGCTTTACGTAAGCCTCACAACCCCAAATCTTAAGAAAAGACAAACTAGGTCTCTTCCCGTACCATATCTCATATGGTGTTTTATCAACCGCTTTAGAAGGAACTCGATTTAGAGTGAAAGCTGCAGTTTGTAATGCATAACCCCAAAAGGATAATGGAAGATCTGCATGACTCATCATAGATCGAACCATATCTAATAAGGTTCGATTTCTCCTTTCAGAAACTCCATTCCATTGTGGAGTTGCTGGTGGAGTCAATTGGGAGACAATCCCACAATTTCTAAGATGATCATCAAATTCTTGGCTTAAATACTCACCACCTCGATCTGATCGAAGTGTTTTGATAGTTTTACCAAGTTGATTATGCACTTCATTTTGAAACGTTCGAAACATCTCAAATGATTCAGCTTTATGTTTCATAAGATATACATAATCATATCTCTTTGAAATCATCGGTAATTATAACCTCCTCTAGCCATTGTGTTTATAGGACCGCATACATCGCATGTATTAGACCCAATAAATCACTTGCTCTTTCACCGTGTCCAAGAAATGGACTTTTAGTCATCCTAGTAAACAAGATACGCATGTTTCATATGTTTCTAAATCAAATGAATCTAGAAGCCCATCTTTATGGAGCTTCGTTATGCGTTTCTCGTTTATGTGTCCGAGACGACAATGCCAAAGATAGGTTTGATTACGAAATGACAATTTTCTTCCTTTTCTTTTGGGTGTTTTGAAGCGAGACAGTGCGGTCTTGACTTGTTCCATAGGCTTTGCGACAGTGCAAAGAAACATCTTTGGCAACTCTAGCCTTGCCTTTGCCTTTCTTCTTCATTCCCTTTCCCATTTAGACCATCAACATATTACTAGAGGGTTTTGAGCATCAAATGCAACTCCGAAATTGATTTCTCCATATTATTCATATTGTAGTTCATCACAAATTGTGAGTAACTCTCTCGGTAATGAATTCATGATCAAATCAGTAGCCAACTCTTGGCTTATGGAAATCCGAGTCTGTCAGTGGTCAACATAGCTCTCATCTTCAAAACATGAGGACTAACCGACGCATCCTCGGTCATCTTGCAAGAATGTAGGTTCTTGACTGTCTCGAACCTTTCTTGCCTAGCTTTCTTGCTTTGGAACATTTCCTTCAGCGTTATAGCCATGTCGTAGGCTTCCATTAGTTCCATGTCCTTCCGAAGTTCAGAACCATAGTTGCCAAAGATAATACATGCAACATCCGTAGAATCGTTGACATGCTTATTATGCGCATCCTTCACAAACTTTCGTAGCATTGGTGGTGGGTCCTCGTGGATTGGAGCATCCAGGACATACAACTTGCGTTCATGCTTAAGAACAATTCTCAAGTTTCTCAACCGGTCAAGAAAGTTAGTCCCGATAGCTTATCCTTCTCGGATGGATCGCAGATGACAGGGGATTATTGTTACTTTGAATGAGGGTGCGATAGAAGCTTGAAAAAGTTCGAAGCAAGAGACCGTGGTAGATTCTACAACAAAAGTTGAGTATATTGCGGCGTCCGATGCAAAGAAAGGAGGCGCTTTGGATCAAAAGTTCATTTCGAACTAGGTGTGGTTCCAAGTATTGCTAACCCCGTTTGTTTGTATTGTGACAATAACGGGGCAATAGCACAGCCAAGGAACCTAGATCACACCACAGATCCAAACATATACTCAGCGCTTTTCATCTCATCGAGAAATTATTGAGAGGGGAGACGTAAAGATTTGCAGAGTACCTCATCAAGACAACGTTATGGATCCATTGACAAAAGCTCTTCCACAAGCAAAACATGATGGTCATGTTAGATCATTAGGCATTAGATGCATGTATGATTGGCCCTAGTGCAAGTGGGAGATGATGGGGCATGTGCCCTAGGTCAATCTATTAACTGTCTTTATGAATACTTTTAGTTAATAAAAATAGAGGATTTCATTTGCTTGTTTATTATAATTAATTTGCATGTTTACATTATAATAAGATCCATGGGTATTTACATAAATATCCTAAATGTCCCTAGTCGATCATTATACTTGGGAACTATAATGAATTAAGACTAGTGTGAGTCTTGATTGATGATCATATGATGATTATACGTATAGGATACGAATCAAGATCACGAGTACTTGTTAGGGAACAAAGTCTTGACCGACCCGCTATGAGAACATCACATGGATTAAGTCATAGTTGTTTCTCATGATAGGTATATATTCCAGATCCTCGACTTGAGATTACCAGAGACTTCAACATTAGGAACATAGTGATTTGACACAATCAAACGTTGTCTTTAACCTGACGATTATAAAGGTTGTGATTGGTTACTGTGTGAGCAATGTGATGAAGTTGTGTAATCGAGATAGAATTTGTCCCTCTCATATAAAGAGAGATATCAAGTGGATCCCTCGATGTGTTAGACTTGTTAAAAGGCCTAGTCTAAGTGAATTGATATTGATCAATGTCACTTGGATGTTTTCATCTACCTAGAGATCGAGACTAGTACGATTGAACATGTTGGATGACAATTCCATGTCTTATGTTTGATCAAAAGGATATCGTGTGACAAAAGGATGTTATATACACTATTGATTAGGTTGTATCGATTTGATATTCGTACAACTTGGGTAGTCATAATGTCTTGCTAGAGGCTCGCTTATGACTTGTATACCAAAATGTGTTTTGGTACACTCGCCAACGTTGTATGAGCCTATTGGGTCGCACACTAAGAATGGTTTTGTGAGATTTTAAGATGATTCGTAAAAACGAATTTTATGTGATAAAATTCATGACGTAAACGTCCTTGTGTTGTATTACACTTATACTTCTTTAAATAAGGGTATATGTGTAATTTACTTAACCGTCTATATACAAAGGTTGTATAAATAGACGCTTTAAGTTACAATACACAAACGAAAGATCAAAAGGCCAAAACTCCTTTTTCGTTTAAGAAACGACTTAGGGTTTTTGGTATGCTCGGATCGTTTTGGAGAGAAACAAAAAGATTTGGTATTCTTTTGAAGCTAGCACTTTGAATCTCGGTACCGTTAGTGTGTGGACTACTAGTAGAGGGCGTTCATTGCTTGGCGCGCCTTAGAGATCGATCAACCTTCTCGAAAAGTATATTGCGATTGAGGTATGATTAAGTTTTTCATGGTTTAAACGTTTTTAATGGAATTAGATTCGGATCCTGTTGGGGTTTTTGTCAAAATTGTTTTGTAATCTCCGCTGCGTATGAACCCCAAAACCCAACAGTGGTATCAGAGCCATCGAGTTCGATTCCATTAAATTCATTGCATGTTTTCTTCTGATATATACATGATATATGATCGAAAGCATGTTGATAGTTGATGTATATGTGATATACATAAGTTTTCTTTGAGATTTATTATCACGTTTGTGTATATGATACACATATTTGTGATTTAATTGAAATCATTAGGTATAATCGTTATTCTTTGTGCATTGATGCATGGATGAAATCTCTGTAATTCAATATGCATATTTAGGTTACATTGTTTTACGTTTCTTGAATTGTATAAGGTTGAATATTAATTCGAAACTAATATGATTAGATTCGATAGGGATAGTAGTTCATGATTCAATGACATATTTGTGATTATCTAGATGAGGACCGAAATTGCAAATAACTAATTTTCGAAATTATTTATTTATAATTAATTAATTTTCGAAATTAATTATTTATATTGTTATATCTATTTTGTTATGAAGTTTCTATTTGATAAAGATAGATAACAAATTAAAATAAGAGATAAATATCAAGAATCTTATTATTGGTGATATACTAGGATTCAAATATCTTAAATCCAAAATAAATAATTAATTTTCGAAATTTATTTATTTATAAATAATTAATTTTCGAAATTATTTATTTATCTTGTTATATCTATTTTGTTATGAAGTTTCTATTTGATAAAGATAGATAACAAATTAGAATAGGAGATAAATATCAAGAATCTTGTTATTGGTGATATACTAGGATTCAAATATCTAAAGTCCTAATAGGATTAGGATAAGATTAGTCCTAATTGGATTAGGATAAGATAAGTCCTAATTGGATTAGGATAAGAATAGTCCTAATAGGATTAGGATAAGATTAGTCCTAATAGGATTAGGATAAGATTAGTCCTAATTGGATTAGGATAAGATAAGTCCTAATTGGATTAGGATAAGATTAGTCCTAATTGGATTAGGATAAGATGATTAGTTAGATGTGGGCCCTAAGGTTAATTAAAAATGTTTTAATTGACTTAATTTTGGATAAATTAAGGGGTAAATTTAGTATAGTAAAATCAGCGAAAAATATGATTTTCTATAGCGAATTTCAATTTTCGAATTGAGATTCGTCTAAAAAAAAAAAAAAAAAAAAAAAAAAAAAAACGGCCTTATGTACCCCCGCCCATTGGGCCATTGGCCTGGGACTAATCTAACTAATCCTAACGCAAGGAAATTCTTTTATTGGTGAATAATATAGAAATTTCCAAATTGTTTAGTGATTGAACAAATCAATAGAAATATATGATATTTCATTGTTTACATAAAAATCACTAAAATAGAATAAAATCCCTCTATTAAATTTTAAGTCTCATGTCATCCATTTTTAAACACTAGTCAAGGCCTCGATCACACTAATACAGTTTCAGCCATAGCTGGGTGTATTGTGTTATCTTGGTGAGACAAGTTGGGTAAGAGTTACCTAAATGTTTAAAATGGTCCGACTTAATAAAGCCATCAAAATAGTTTTGAGCTTTAGGCAAATGATGAGATAAAAACATGCTAAGACATAAGATGTCCCATATCTCATAAAATGATCTAAAAATTACATAAGATGTAATTGGTAATTATTACCTACCTAAATAATCTAGTTCTGTGTTTCATGCCATAGCTGTCATAGAATTAGGTGAAATATGGATTTTAGTCCCCTAAATAAACAAGATGCGTTTTAGGAGGGTTGTTAATTTAGTGGGAGTCTATTCCTCTATACTAAAATAAACTTTGCATAATCTTTATTGTAGATCAATGGCCTCTTCAAGTAACAATAATCCCCTCACATCGCGATCCATCCTTGAGAAGGATAAACTATCTCGGGACTAACTTTCTTGACTGGTTCGAAACTTGAGAATTGTTCTTAAGCATGAACGCAAGTTGTATGTCCTGGATGCTCCAATCCCTGAGGACCCACCAGCCAATGCTACGAAAGCTGTGAAGGATGCGCATAATAAGCATGTCAACGATTCTACCGATGTTGCATGTATTATGCTTGGCAACTATGGTTCCCGAACTTCGAAGGACATGGAACTAATGGAAGCCTACGACATGGCTATAACGCTCGAAGGAAATGTTCCAACAAAAAGCTAGGCAAGAAAGGTTCGAGACAGTCAAGAACCTACATTCTTGCAAGATGACCGAGGATGCGTCGATTAGTCCTCATGTTTTGAAGATGAGAGCTATGTTGACCAAATTGATAGACTCGGATTTCCCATAAGCCAAGAGTTGGCTACGGATTTGATCATGAATTCATTACCGAGAGTTACTCACAATTTGTGATGAACTACAATATGAATAATATGGAGAAATCAATTTCGGAGTTGCATTTGATGCTCAAAACCCTCTAGTAATATGTTGATGGTCTAAATGGGAAAGGGAATGAAGAAGAAAGGCAAAGGCAAGGCTAGAGTTGCCAAGGCTGTTGCTGCACCTGTCGCAAAGCCTATGGAACAAGTCAAGACCCGGCCTGTTCCTGCTTCAAAACACCCAAAAGAAAAGGAAGAAAATTGTCATTTCTGTAATCAAACCTATCTTTGGCATTGTCGTCTCGGACACATAAACGAGAAACGCATAACGAAGCTCCATAAAGATGGGCTTCTAGATTCATTTGATTTAGAAACATATGAAACATGCGTATCTTGTTTACTAGGATGACTAAAAGTCCCTTTACTGGACACAGTGAAAGGGCAAGTGATTTATTGGGTCTAATACATACTGATGTATGCGGTCCTATAAACACAATGGCTAGAGGAGGTTATAATTTTACGATGATTTCAAAGAGATATGATTATGTATATCTTATGAAACATAAAGTTCTGAATCATTTGAGATGTTTCGAACGTTTCAAAATGAAGTGCAGAATCAACTTGGTAAAACTATCAAAACACTTCGATCAGATCGAGGTGGTGAGTATTTAAGCCAAGAATTTGATGATCATCTTAGAAATTGTGGGATTGTCTCCCAATTGACTCCACCAAAGAACTCCACAATGGAATGAAGTTTCGAAAGGAGAAATCGAACCTTATTAGATATGGTTCGATCTATGATGGGTCATGCAGATCTTCCATTATCCTTTTGGGGTTATGCATTACAAATCGCAAATTTCACTCTAAATCGAGTTCCTTCTAAAGCGGTTGATAAAACACCATATGAGATATGGTACGGGAAGAGACCTAGTTTGTCTTTTCTTAAGATTTGGGGTTGTGAGGCTTACGTAAAGCGACAAGTCTCGGAAAAACTAGCACCTAAATCGACAAGTGTTTATTTGTGGGGTATCCTAAGGAAACAAAAGGATATTACTTTTATAATCTCCGAGAACAAAGTGTTTGTTGCTCGGTATGGTGCCTTTATGGAAAAAACAGTTTATTTCAAAAGACACTAGTGGGAGAGAAATAAATCTTGAAGAAGTTCAAGAATCACAAGTAAACATCGAACCGCTACTCGGAAGTTCAACAACGTTTCGAACCGTTGAACCTCCACAAGTGACACAAGGCCCACGTAAATCTAGTAGGGTAAGACATGAGCCGAGAGATTCGGATTTCTCATTACGATAGTCGTGATGTGTTGCTTATAGACCAAAATGAGCCCACCACTTATCGGAGGCTATGTCCGGACCGGACTCGGATAAATGGCTAAGTGCCATGAGCTCGAGATGCAATCCATGTATGATAACCAAGTTTGGAACTTGGTTGATTTACCTGAAGGTGGTAAGACCATTGGATGTAAATGGGTTTTCAAGAAGAAAACCGACATGGATGGCAAAGTGCATACTTTTAAAGCAAGACTTGTAGCAAAAGGTTTCAGCAGACTCAAGGTGTTGATTATGATGAAACTTTTTCGCCGTAGAGCCATGCTTAAATCCATAAGAATTTTAATTGCCATTGCTGCATATTATGACTATGAAATATGGCAAATGGATGTAAAAACAACATTTCTTAATGGAAAGTCGCTTGAGGACGTGTATATGACACAACCGAAGGTTTTGTACATCCCGAGAATTCTAGGAAGGTATGCAAGCTTCAAATATCCATTTATGGATTAAAGCAAGCTTCTCGGAGTTGGAAGCTTCATTTTGATGAAGCAATCAAGGATTTTGGTTTTATTAAGAACGAAGATGAGCCTTGTGTATACAAGAAGGTCAGTGGGAGTGTAGTTGTTTTTCTGGTACTGTATGTTGATGATATATTACTCATTGGAAATGACATCCCAACATTGCAGAATGTCAAGTCTTGGTTAGGGAAGTGTTTCTCAATGAAAGACTTAGGAGATGCAGCCTATATCCTAGGGATAAAGATCTATAGGGATAGATCTAAGAGGCTAATCGGTCTAAGTCAGAGTGCTTACATAGACAAGGTGCTGAATAGGTTCAGTTTGCAAGACTCTAAAAGAGGATTGTTGCCAATGTCTCATGGCATAAGTCTCAGCAAGACTCAATGTCCTAAGACAAATGATGAGCGAGACCGTATGAATAAGATTCCATATGCATCAGCTATTGGATCTATCATATATGCCATGTTATGCACTCGACTTTGATGTATCATATGCTTTGAGCACTACAAGCAGATATCGATCGGATCCAGTGAGAGTCACTGGATAGCGATAAAGAACATCCTTAAGTAGTTAAGAAGGACTAAGGAAGTGTTCTTGGTCTATGGAGGTTTTGAAATTGATCTAGTTGTAAATGGTTACACAGATGCAAGTTTTCAAACCGATATAGATGATTTTAGATCGCAATTTGGATATGTGTTTACTTTGAATGAGGGTGCGATGTAGCTGAAAAGTTCGAAGCAAGAGACCGTGGCAGATCTACAACAAAAGTGAGTATATTGCACGTCCGATGCAAAGAAAGGAGGCAGCTTTGGATCAAAAGTTCATTTCGAACTAGGTGTGGTTCCAAGTATTGCTAACCCCGTTTGTTTGTATTGTGACAATAACGGGGCAATAGCACGAGCCAAGGAACCTAGATCACACCACAGATCCAAACATATACTCGAGCGTTTTCATCTCATCGTAGAGAAATTATTGAGAGGGAGACGTAAAGATTTGCAGAGTACCTACTGAAGACAACGTTGCGGATCCATTGACAAAAGCTCTTCCACAAGCAAAACATGATGGTCATGTTAGATCATTAGGCATTAGATGCATGTATGATTGGCCCTAGTGCAAGTGGGAGATGATGGGGCATGTGCCCTAGGTCAATCCATTAACTGTCTTTATGAATACTTTTAGTTAATAAAATAGAGGATTTCATTTGCTGTTTATTATAATTAATTTGCATGTTTACATTATAATAAGATCCATGGGTATTTACATAAATATCCTAAATGTCCCTAGTCGATCATTATACTGGGAACTATAATGAATTAAGACTAGTGTGAGTCTTGATTGATGATCATATGATGATTATACGTATAGGGATACGAATCAAGATCACGAGTACTTGTTAGGGAACAAAGTCTGGACCGACCCGCTATGAGAACATCACATGGATTAAGTCATAGTTGTTTCTCATGATAGGTATATATTCCAGTCCTCTGACTTGAGATTACCAGAGACTTCAACATTAGGAACACAGTGATTTGACACAATCAAACGTTGTCTTTAACCGGACGATTATAAAGGTTGTGATTGGTTATTGTGTGAGCAATGTGATGAAGTTGTGTAATCGAGATAGAATTTGTCCCTCTCATATAAAGAGAGATATCTAGTGGATCCCTCGATGTGTTAGACTGTTAAAAGGCCTAGTCTAAGTGAATTGATATTGATCAATGTCACTTGGATGTTTTCAGTCTACCTAGAGATCGAGACTAGTACGATTGAACATGTTGGATGACAATTCCATGTCTTATGTTTGATCAAAAGGATATCGTGTGACAAAAGGATGTTATATACACTATTGATTAGGTTGTATCGATTTGATATTCGTACAACTTGGGTAGTCATAATGTCTTGCTAGAGGCTGCTTATGACTTGTATACCAAAATGTGTTTTGGTACACTGCCAACGTTGTATGAGCCTATTGGGTCGCACACTAAGAATGGTTTTGTGAGATTTTAAGATGATTCAGAAAAACGAATTTTATGTGATAAAATTCATGACAGAAACGTCCTTGTGTTGTATTACACTTATACTTCTTTAAATAAGGGTATATGTGTAATTTACTTAACCGTCTATATACAAAGGTTGTATAAATAGACGCTTTAAGTTACAATACACAAACGAAAGATCAAAAGGCCAAAACTCCTTTTTCGTTTAAGAAACGACTTAGGGTTTTTGGTATGCTCGATCGTTTTGGAGAGAAACAAAAAGATTTGGTATTCTCTTGAAGCTAGCACTTTGAATCTCGGCCGCCGTTCGTGTGTGGACTACTAGTAGAGGGCGTTCGTCGTTGGCAGCGCCTTAGAGATCGATCAACCTTCAGAAAGGTATATTGCGATTGAGGTATGATTAAGTTTTTCATGGTTTAAACGTTTTTAATGGAATTAGATTCGGATCTGTTGGGGTTTTTGTCAAAATTGTTTTGTAATCTCCGCTGCGTATGAACCCCAAAACCCAACAGTGGTATCGAAGCCATCAAGTTCGATTCCATTAAATTCATTGCATGTTTTCTTCTCGATATATACATGATATATGATCGAAAACATGTTGATAGTTGTTGTATATGTGATATACATAAGTTTTCTTTGAGATTTATTATCACGTTTGTGTATATGATACACATATTTGTGATTTAATTGAAATCATTAGGTATAATCTTTATTCTTTGTGCATTGATGCATGGATGAAATCTCTGTAATTCAATATGCATATTTAGGTTACATTGTTTTACGCTTCTTGAATTGTATAAGGTTGAATATTAATTCAAACTAATATGATTAGATTCGATTGGGATAGTAGTTCATGATTCAATGACATATTTGTGATTATCTAGATGAGGACCGAAATTGCAAATAACTAATTTTCGAAATTATTTATTTATAATTAATTAATTTTCGAAATTAATTATTTATATTGTTATATCTATTTTGTTATGAAGTTTCTATTTGATAAAGATAGATAACAAATTAGAATAAGAGATAAATATCAAGAATCTTATTATTGGTGATATACTAGGATTCAAATATCTTAAATCCAAAATAAATAATTAATTTTCGAAATTTATTTATTTATAAATAATTAATTTTCGAAATTATTTATTTATCTTGTTATATCTATTTTGTTATGAAGTTTCTATTTGATAAAGATAGATAACAAATTAGAATAGGAGATAAATATCAAGAATCTTGTTATTGGTGATATACTAGGATTCAAATATCTAAAGTCCTAATAGGATTAGGATAAGATTAGTCCTAATTGGATTAGGATAAGATAAGTCCTAATTGGATTAGGATAAGAATAGTCCTAATAGGATTAGGATAAGATTAGTCCTAATAGGATTAGGATAAGATTAGTCCTAATTGGATTAGGATAAGATAAGTCCTAATTGGATTAGGATAAGATTAGTCCTAATTGGATTAGGATAAGATGATTAGTTAGATGTGGGCCCGGGTTAATTAAAAATGTTTTAATTGACTTAATTTCGGATAAATTAAGGGGTAAATTTAGTATAGTAAAATCAGCGAAAAATATGATTTTCTATAGCGAATTTCAATTTTCTAATTGAGATTCGTCTTCTAAAAAAAAAAAAAAAAAAAAAAAAAAAAAAAAAAAAAAAAAAAAAACGCAGCTGCCCTTTCAGATTTCACTTACTGATCGGCCATATGGGACCGCCGTCTAACTAATCCTAGCGCAAGGAAATTCTTTTATTGGTGAATAATATAGAAATTTCCAAATTGTTTAGTGATTGAACAAATCAATAGAAATATATGATATTTCATTGTTTACATAAAAATCACTAAAATAGAATAAAATCCCTCTATTAAATTTTAAGTCTCATGTCATCCATTTTTAAACACTAGTCAAGGCCTCGATCACACTAATACAGCTCCATAGGCTGGGTGTATTGTGTTATCTTGGTGAGACAAGTTGGGTAAGAGTTACCTAAATGTTTAAAATGGTCCGACTTAATAAAGCCATCAAAATAGTTTTGAGCTTTAGGCAAATGATGAGATAAAAACATGCTAAGACATAAGATGTCCCATATCTCATAAAATGATCTAAAAATTACATAAGATGTAATTGGTAACTCATACCTACCTAAATAATCTAGTTCGTGTTTCATGCCATAGCCGTCACACGAATTAGGTGAAATATGGATTTTAGTCCCCTAAATAAACAAGACGTTTTAGGAGGGTTGTTAATTTAGTGGGAGTCTATTCCTCTATACTAAAATAAACTTTGCATAATCTTTATTGTAGATCAATGCGGGCCCACAACCTGGCCTTCCAATGCCAGCTATATCCCACATGTTATCTCTTCCACCATTTAATCATATTAATCTCAATAAACAACAATTTATGTTTAAATTGTTACTGAATTCAAGTCATATGTTAAAATCATTTAAAACCATAATAAATCACAGCGGAAGTCTTTTATCATGACAATCTAAAATATGAAACATTATAGTCATGCATTTAACTCTGATACCTAGTGTGAAAAACACATATATAATCATAGACCAAAAATGCACCTCAATGTATCAAAATATCAAAAATATAGAGTCCTGAAGTGTCTTACAAACCTAAATCCCCAAAATAAAACAAAGTATATATAATACAAACATACGAGCATGACTCAATATCTCTGAATCACAAGTATTCTGGAAGTTTGCCTTTGCCTTGACTTGTACTAGGATCTGCACTCAAGTCATCACAGAAAGGCAGATGACGAGTCCAGAGTGAGTATTCCCAAGGAAATTAAGTGAGAAATACAGAAAGTAAATACTGGAATTTAAACAAAACTATTAAATAAACATGCGGAAATAAATGCAGGCAACTGTGCTCATCGCATGCATAAGTAATAGTGAAAGCTCAAAGTGTATTCCTAGATCCTAGGGTCAGACTAGCGCTATACTTCGGACTCCCCACAGACTACTGCCGGCGAGTAGCACTCAAGCAAGGCCAGTATCTGGATCCGCTAGGTGGTCATCGTGGAACCTACAACGCACACACACGTGCCCCGATGCGACTCTAGGGTCGACCTATTCATCGAGATCCCTGGCACACATGCTATGGCCCAGTGGACGTACACACAGAAATGGCACGGAGGGAGAGCCTCAATGTCCGTCCGTTTTATCACACCAAGAATAGAGTATTGAAAGACAACATATGAATTCAAAAGCAAAATAAAACACTGCTCAAGAAATCTCAGTTGGGATACTACATACCTCAAACCGCACTCCGTGTCCCAAAAATAACCGCCTCTGCACGGCTCCGTCTAGTCCCAGATATCCAAATTACTGCCCAAAATGACCTATTTCCATTTATAATTGGTTTTTAGTCAATTGGATGTATTTTATGTCATTTAACAAAAATAATGTCAAAACTGCAATATCGGAATTAGCGCGCTAGATTCCCAGCAAAGTGCTATCTTTTTGCCTAGCGCGCTAATCGCGTTCTGGACAGCAAGTTTGCTGAAAATTATGGGTTCTAAACCCCTCCACCACCAACAACAACAACCACAACACAAACCACTGAACTTCATAGCACTTAAAACCTATCAAAACAACTACTCAACAACCACTTCACAATCCCTATTGGATTCACACCAACACCTCAAAAATTGTGATCAAAAGATAAATAAAGTTGAGGTGATTGTGAATCTCATCTTGCTTTTGATGATTCCACCACTCCAAGCTCCTCAAATCACCAAGTTTGGATCTCCAAACCCCTGGTTTCTTCTTCTCAAATTTTTGGATGAAGATAAGGAAAGAAAAAAGGTGGTGAGTTTTGAAAGTCAAGGTGACTTTTATAGTTGAAATGGCATCTCTCCTCACTTGTGCATCTCAAGGCTGTCCAATGAACTTTATTTGCTCCATTTCCAACCTCTAATGACTTCGAAAATGACACAAATGGCACACTCGCCCTTGTCTTTAACCCAAAAAAGTTGTGTTTCGGGTGTTCCGACGCCCGGTTTCGCGTCCCGAACCGCGACATACTCGTACTACAATGTCCCAAACCACCTAATATATATTCCATATTATTATTTAACCCCTTTTATTCACTTTATGTGTGTATTATTTCCCCCGACCTGTTACTAAGTCTTTAAGACTATTCGGTACTCGCGTCGACACGCATATCGAGGCGAATACTTAACACACAATCTCACACGTCAAATGTAATATAAGTACACACATTGCGATGTCGTTTACTCTATTTCAATATAAACATCGTAAATTAAATAAATCAACACACAAAATAACTATTTACCTAGCTACAGGCGGCACTTGCCTAATGCGGGTCCCACGAGTATCTGAGCTGTCAGCCACGTCTACAACCACATCATTAATAACTGTGAATTAAATTCAGGTCGTTATAGTTTTTCCTAACTAGGTGAAATTTAGTCCTAAAATTTAAATTAAACTTAAATACTTACCGGTAAATAAGTGGGGATACCATCTTCGCATAGTAGACTCAAGCTCCCAAGTGAGTCCCTCGGTCCCGTGATGCTGCCATCGTACCGAAACCTTCGGGATCTCCTTATTCCTCAAAATCTGAGTCCTCCTATCCATGATTTCCACAGGTTAATCCTCATATGACACGTCAGGTCCCACCTCAATCTGACGTATATCAACCATAGGCCTCGATCACGACCTAACCCGCCTCAACATGGAAATGCGAAACACTGGGTGTACCCTTGCCAACTGCGGTGGCAACTCTAGACGGTATGCCACTCTGCCGACGCATTCCTCAACTCTGAACTGTCCAATGAACCTCGGTGCCAGTTTCCCCTTAATGTCAAACCTCGATGACCCTTACAGGACAAAACCTTTAAATGCACCAAGTCTCCAACCTCGTACCTCAGACCCTCAAGATATTTGTCCACATATTCCTTCTGCCTATCCTGCGTCACCTGAAGTCTCTGCCCGATCTGTCTTACCTTCTCAATATGGTCAACAACAACCTCAGGTCCTATAGCCGCTGTATCCTCCGGTGCCGCCCAACATTCTGGTGACCTGCAGGGCCTACTATAAAGTGCCTCAAACGGTGGCATCCCGATACTCGCCTGATAGCTGTTGTTGTAGGCAAACTCGCACAAAGGTAAGTAATCTTCCCATGATCCACCAAACTATAATATACTCGCCCTGAGCATATCTTCGAGAACCTGAATCAAACGTTCTGACTGCCCGTCAGTTTGAGGATGATACACAGTACTGAACTGTAAGCGAGTGCCAAACCGCTCCTGCATACTCTCCCATAATCTCGACGTAAATCTCGGATCCCTGTCAGAAACAATGGAGACTGGTACACCATGCAATTTGACAATCTCTCTATCGAAAATAGTACTCAGATGTGTAACTGAATATCTCATGTTGATCGGTATAAAATGTGCTGACTTCGCCAACCTGTTGATAACCACCCAAATCGCGTCGTGTCTCCTCGTCATCTTGGGTAGGCCATTGACGAAGTCCATTGTCACGTGTTCCCACTTCCACTTTGAAGAATGGGCAACGCCGTTGCAACCTAGTTGGTCTCTTGTGTTCACCCTTCACCTGTTGGCAAATATGACAATTGCGAACGTATCTACCCACGTTAGCCTTCATCCTTGGCCACCAAAATAATCTCGTAGATCGTGATACATCTTGGTCCGAGTAGGATGAACTATATATCGCGACCGGTGTACGCCCTCGAGAATACTGTCTTTGAGCTCCGATACCCCTGGTATCCACAATCGACCCCTGTGTCTCGAGCACCTGTCTGAACCCTCGGACCACTCAATGCACCCCGGATCCTGAGCTAGGCCTCTGATCAGCAAATATCGGTCGTTAGCTCTTTGCAACTCAACAACCCGCTCAAGAGACACTATGGGAACTCGCATCTGACAACAAATATGTAGCTCAACAATAGACTCTGTCACACACAACACCACCGACGCCGCCTCAAGTAACCTGTGCTCATGTGTCATATGTCGCAGTACTGTTTGGCTCTCGATGCCGCTCCTGCTCAGCGCATCAGCTACGACATTCGCCTTACCCGGATGATATTCAATTGCAAAGTCATAGTCCTTCAGTAACTCGAGCCATCGCTACTGTCACATGTTCAACTCCCTCTGAGTGAACATGTACCTTTAACTCTGGTGGTCTGTGAATAACACAAATCTCTCACCATACAAGTAATGCCTTCAGGCCTTCAGTGCAAACACGATCGCTGCAAGCTCTAAGTCCTGCACTGGATAGTTTACCTCATGAGGTCTCAACTGTCGAGATAAATAGGCTACTGGGTGTCCATCCTGCATCAACACGCCACCCAACCCAGTGCTTGATGTATCAGTATAAAGTGAAAATCCTCTACCTATCACAGGTAAAGCCAAAACTGGCGTTGAAGTCAATTTCCTCTTCAGCTCCCAAAAAGCATCCTCACATTCTTGTGACCATTCAAATATAACATCCTTCTTGGTTAGCCTCGTCAACGCTTACACGAAGTGCCTGTAATATCCTACCAAACCTAGGAAAGTCCAGATGTCAGATATAGACTCGGGTGTCTTCAAGTCAATAATCGTCTGAATCTTGTCACCATCAATAGATATGCCCTGATCACTGATGACATAGCCCAAGAAATTCACCTCGCTTAGCCAAAATACATACTTGCTGAACTTGGCATAAAGTTTATGCTCTCTCAGCGTCGCCAACACATCTCTGAGATGCCTCTCGTGCTCCACACGCGTCTTACTGTAAATCAGGATGTCGTCAATGAACACAATGACGTATCGATCTAGAAATGACCTCAGCACCCTATGCATCAAATCCATAAAGATCGCCAGTGCGTTCGTCAACCCAAACGGCATGACTATAAACTCGAATAGTCTATAATGCGTACTAAAAGCGGTCTTCTCCACATCCTCCTTTCGAATCCTCAACTGATGGTATCCTGATCGTAAGTCGATCTTTGAGGAGAACTTTGCCCCAGCCAACTGATCGAATAAGTCAACAAACCTCAAAAGTAGGTAACGATTTTGAATCGTCACCTGATTCAACTTCCAGTAGTCCATACACATCCGCATCAAGCCGTCCTTCTTTTTTACAAAAAGACCTGGAGCTCCCTAAGATGACATTCTAGGGTGAATGAAACCTTTCTGCAATAAGTCCTCTAACTGGGTCCTTAACTCTTCGTGCTCTGATGCTGACATCCTATACGGTCTGCTATAGATAGGCTGAGTCCCCGGAATCAGCCCAATGATAAATTCAACAGCTCTCGATGGTGGCAATCCAAGCAAATCATCAGGGAACACGTCTGAAAACTCACAGACAATAGGGACATCCTCAACCTTAACCACCGTCTTAAGTTATGGCTCAACCATAGCCACATACGCCTCCATCTCATGCGACGTAGCTAATCTACCTCGAATGATAGGTAATGCGATCGCAATTTCGACAAATGTAAACTTTAGAATCCCTCGATGTCAAACGTCATAGTCTTGTTGAAATAGTCGATCTCGTGCGTGATAGGATGATAACCAATCCATACCGAACATCGCATCGAATTCTAGATACTCTAACACTCTTAAATCAGTGGTAGTGATGTCTCTCTCAATCTCCGCAATACAACTCCAACAAATTTGGTTAGGGTAGATCTTATCCCCAACCGTCGTACTAAGAACAAGATGTGTATATAAGGTATGTGTAGGTTACCCTAACCCTCCTACTATGCGTCTAGAAATAAAAGACAAGTGTGCTACCGAGAATCCATCATAATATGCATGGAAATACCACAAACAGATAATGTACCCTCAACAAGTTGTCTAGTTGCCTCGCGATGTGGGCACATGCGACCCCAAAGGCTGCGTCCGGGCCCTATCTCTCGGCTCGCTCCGTCTATGGTGGTAGTGGTGCTGGTATGGTACAATCTGCCACAATATGCCTAACCTGACCACATCGGAAACATGTGCGAGTCTCCGATCTGCCAGAACTCCTCTGACTCTGTACCTGACTCTGGCCTTTACTCTGGCCTCTCTGACCTCTATCCTGCCTATACTGATGTCTATGTTGATCAAATGGTGTAGAAGTCGTAGATTATGTTGTCTGGCGATCATCAAGTCTATCCCGATCATCACGATGATCTCTGTCGACTCTGCGACTCTGATCAGACTGCCAATCACCTCGATAAGGTCTTTGGCCCTGTCTCAGTCGGTCCTGGTCTCTCCTCTGTCTCTTCGATCTATGATGAAACCGAGAACTCGTAGCTGGCTGACTCTGCAGCGCGGCCTGAATCGCTAATCGACTGGCCCTCTGAACCAGGTATGACTCGTGTATGAGGGACCTGTCGTAAATCTTTGCCAATGTACGAGCTCCACTGGATACAACAGTGCTCGCAATCCTCTCATCCAAACCTCAGACAAAATAATATATATGTAGTCGATCGATACCTGCTATGTCTATGGAGTACGACAGTAGATATCGGTACCTCTCCATGTATATTATGATAGACATATCACCTCGGGCTAATGACAAAAACCTCTCCCTCAATTGGACCCTGACCTCCATAGGTATGTACTTGTCCATGAACAACGCTCGGAACTCTGCCCTAGTAGTCACAGCAGGATGAGTCGCGATGTAGGTAGTCCACTATATCGCAGCATCAATTCTCAAGCAGAAACTCGATAATCTCGGTCGATCAATCTCCTCAACCCGAAGTAAGTCATGTAGCCGCCTATGAGGTAATAGCCACCTCTCGGCTATCTCTAGGTCTCCGGCTCCATAAAAATAGCCTGGTGAGAAACTTAGAAAATCCTTCATCTTCTTGGTCTCCATTGTCTTCAGGCTCCCAGAAGTCGACGCCAATGCTTGCTGCTCATTAGTAGCAGGTGTAAGAACCACTACAATATCCACTGGTACTACTACTGGCGTAGCCTTCTCGGCCAATGTCTCGGATACTGCTGCCTGCACCTGAGTCTCAACTGTAGTAGGAGCCACAACTGCCTTATTTGTTGTCATCGGTGCAGCCAAAGCGGTAGTAGGAGTTATAGTAGTCACCCAAGCATCTTGAGCTCTCATCATGTCGATCAATAACGCGAATCTATCGTCCATCGTCCGCGCCAACTACTCCAATGTCAAAGTCGGCCTAGTCGGATCATTAGTATCCCCACCCTCAGGCTAAGTAGTATCCGAAGGTTGTCCGTCCATCGGTATCTACATCGAAGAACGTGTGTTTAATCAGTACATATACGTGTATCATATGTATTATACAACCAAAAATATAACACGTATATCCCTGATTTCTACCCATCTCACCTCACTTCCCAACTAGGACTCTAGGCAATTCCTTTGGGTTTCCCATCTAAAGTTTATTTATCATGTTTATCCTCAAATTATACCACAAATGTAATCGTATCAGAGTTAACTTCCAATTCTTCGAGGTTCTCCAACCTTTGCTCTGATACCAAAATGTAACGGCCCATTTTCCAAATGGACCGCCACGGGGGCTAACGCGGGCCCACAACCTGGCCTACCAGCGCCAGTTGTGTCCCACATGCTATCTCCTCCACCATTTAATAATATTAACCTCAATAAACAACAATTTACTGTTTAAATTGTTACTAGAACTCAAGTCATCTATTAAAAATTTTAAACAATAATAAATCACAGCTGAAGTCTTTTATCATGACAATCTAAAATATGAAACATTATAGTCATGCATTTAATTCTGATACCTAGTGTGGAAAACCTATATATCATCATAGTCCAAAAATGTGCCTCAATGTATCAAAATATCAAAAATATAGAGTCCCGAAGTGTCTCACAAACCCTAATCCCCAAAATAAAATAAAGTATATATAATACAAACGTACAAGCGTAAATAAGTGAGCAATACGGAAAGTAAATACTGGAATTTAAACAAAACTATTAAATAAACATGCGAGAATAAATAATACAGTAAATGTGCTCATCGCATGCATAAGTAATAATGAAAGTTCAAAGTGTGTTCCTAGAGCCTAGGGTCAGACTAGCGCCATACTTCGAACTCCCCACAAACTACTGCCAGTGAGTAGCACTCAAGCAAGGACAATATCTAGATCCGCTAGGTGGTCGGCGTGGAACCTACGACGCACCCACATGTTCCCCGACGCGACTCTCGGGTCGACCTATTCACCGAGATCCCTTGCACATGTGCTATGGCCTAGTGGACGTACATATGGAAATGGCACGGAGGGAGATCCTCAACGTCCGTCCATTATATCACACCAAGAATAGAGTATTGAAAGACAACATATGAATTCAAAAGCAAAATAAAGTACTGCTCAAGAAATTTCAGTTGGGATACTACACACCTCAAACCGCACTCCGTGTCCCATAAATAACCCCCGGTCTGGCTCAGTCTAGTCCCAGATATCCAAATTACTGCCCGAAATGACCTATTTTCATTTATGATTAATTTTTAGTCAATTGGATGTATTTTATGTCGTTTAGCAAAAATAATGTCAAAACTGCAATATCTAGCGCACTGGGTCTGGGAATTAGCGCGCTAGATTCCTAAGCGTTATACGTTCTTCGTCGGGAAAAACATTAGCGCGCTATCTTTTTTGCCTAACGCGCTAATCGCATTCTGGGCAACAAGTTTGCACATAATTCAGGGTTCTAAATCCCTTAACCACCACCAACAACAACCACAACACAAACCACTGAACTTCATAACACTTAAAACCTATCAAAACAACTACTCAACAACCACTTAACAATCCCTATTGGATTAACCCCAACACCCCAAAAATTGTGATCAAAAGATAAAGAAAGTTGAGGTGTTTGTGAATCTCACCTTGCTTTTGATGATTCCACCACTCCAAGCTCCTCAAATCACCAAGTTTGGATCTCCGCCTTGGTTTCTTCTTCTCAAATTTTCGGATGAAGATAAGGAGAAAAAAAAGGTGGTGAGTTTAGAAAGTCAAGGTGACTTTTATAGTTGAAATGACATCTCTCATCACTTTTGCATCTCAAGGCAATCCAATGAACTCTATTTGCTGCATCTCCCACCTTTAATGACTCTGAAAATGACACAAATGGCATACTCGCCCTTGTCTTTAACCCTAAAAAGTGGTGTTTCGGGTGCTCCGATGCCCGATTTCGCGTCCCGGACCGCGTCATACTTGTACTACGATGTCCCTAACCACCAAATATACATTCCATATTATTATTTAACCCATTTATTTATTTTATGTGTGTATTATTTCCCCCGGCCTATTATTAAGTCTTTTAGACTACCCGGTACCTGCGTCGACACGCGTATCGAGGCGAATACTTAACACACAATCTCGCACGTCAAATGTAATATAAGTACACACATTGCGATGTTGTTTACTCTATTTTAATATAAACATCACAAATTAAATAAATCCGCACACAAAATAACTATTTACCTAGCTCCAGGCGCACACTAGCCTAGCTGCGGGTCTCACGAGCGTCTGAGCTGTTAGCCACGTCTACAACCACGTCATTAATAACGGTGAACTAAATTCAGGCCGTTACAGCGAGGATCCCCGCGGGGTGGGGCGTGGGGCTATAAAGTTCGTCCCGCAGGAATTTGCAAGAATAAATCCCCGCGTCGTACCCAGCGGAGACGGGGACGGTAATTACGATCCCCACCCTGCCTTGCCCCACTTGCAACCCTACTCGTACCATTAGGCCACACCCATCCGGGTTATCGAATTTATATATTCAAGATAAATCAAAATGAAAAACAACATGCAAAGATTTAAAACATTTTGCTTTAAGCTTTAAACTGATATATGATCATGCATATTCCTACACTTAATTACTTGGGTCATACATACCAAGTGGGTGGTAGCCTAATGATTTGGTATTTGGTATTGTTGAAGGAAGATAAGAGTTATCACGGGCCAATATATATTGTTAGAGAGAATCACTGAGAGTGTTGTGTATTGTATGCATGGAGAAAGATGTAGTGAGGTAATCTATATGAGTAAGTATTAACCAATGAGAAAGTGACAGTCTAGCACTGTAGTTGTATTTGTATCGTTCAGATGCAACACATCTGACAGTTCTCAAATACTCAAATCTTTGATATAAATACATATAAAATATCTCAATTATTATCATCTTGATCAGATCTAGTTTTCCTTATCAAACAAGCTTCATTTTCTTCATTAAACTATGTTGAACTTCTGGTTTAATAAGGTATCAGAGCACCAGAGGCTAACACCATGGTAGATCAATCATCTGGATCTATGAATAGTAGATCTGTAAGCACTAGTTCAACAATGATGGAATATATGGTGGATCAGGGAGCTCTGGATCTGGATCTAAAGTCTTTGGTAATTCTCTTAGTCAAGTCTCAATTCTTAAGTTGGATAAATTAAATTTCGATCTTGTTATTCCATTGTTGTACCTCTAATATATGGTCAAGAATATGATGAATATTTGCTTGGAGAGCGTCCATGTCCAGATCCATTTCTTGAAGATCTGGTCACGCCAAATCCAGAAAACAAGAAGTGGATGAAAGATGATTCAACACTCCTTGCATGGCTATTGAATGCGGTTATACCTACTATATGAATTCAGGTAATTGGATCTAGAGTCACAACCTCAAATTAGGCATGGAAGGCGATTGAGGAGTATTGTGGATCTCATAACAGATACCAAGTTCAATTGTTTAAGATTGAACTTTTGTCTACCAAGAAAGGTTTATTTACAATGTCAGAGTATTTGTCTAAGATAAAGGCACTATTAGATAACCTAGCTACAATATGAGCTCTAGTGTCTGTATAAAATCTGATCACTTTAGTAATTACAGGGTTAGATATGGAGTATACGCTGATAACAACATTGATACTGGATAAGCCTGTAACGGCCTAAATTTTTGATAATGAATTTGGTACGTAATTAAGGGTCACTGACCCGTGACATGGCTCAAGAGCGGGTATACGAATCCAACATTTGGCACGAAGATTGAATAATAAATGTTATGGTGTAATGAATGCTTAATGCATTATATTTATATATACTTATTAAGTCACTTCTACGTATATATAAACGTTGAAACGTGAGCCTCGAGATGCGTGCTGGATGATGGGTAGCATGATTTTGATTATGTTAAGTAAGATTTGATTAATAATATAGGAAAATAAATGATGATTGGAGACTTAATTAGTGCATTTTTAGGTGTACTAGGTTCAAGAGATAATGCAATGGAGCAAAATCGGGTAGAGCGAGGCTAGAGAGCAAAGGAAGAGAAAATAAAATGAAGCTCCTAGTTCTGGTGCCACAGCGCCTTACTTGGCGTTGTGGCACCTCCTGTAGCATCATGGCTGTCCTCTTGCTGTTTGTGGCGCCTTAGCGCCGCCCTGACACCACAGTGCCAGGTCTAGGACCTCAAGTCACTCTGGCGTCATGGCGCCAGACTTGGGCACCAGGCGCCGCCCTAACGCCACAGTGCCAGGTCCAGGAACTTAATTCACTCTGGCGCCATGATGCCATACCTGGGCGCCATGGCGCTAGTTGAGCAACTTCATCAGAACACAACGCTAAGCACGGTCTTTGCGCGCCCTCCTCGATCTTCTTGCCCAGTGGGTCCTTTTTGGTCTTTTTAGGTTTTTGTTTCCATTTTGTTGGACCAAAATGCCATTAGACTATATATAGGGGTGTGAGAGATAGAAAACATTTTTTTTGCTTTGGAGAACTTGACGAGAAACTTGTGGAGGCTTGAAGATTGGGTTTTGAATCTTAGATTTCTTTTCAATTCTAGGTTTGAATTCATGATTTCTTGCATTTCCATCATGTTTAGTGTTATTTCTTACCCATTAATGGGGTAATCCCTTTTGTTCTAGGGGTCTTTGGACCCCAAGTTGGATTCTTTTTTATTTCAATGTAAATGTGTTTGTTGTTTCAATTCAATGTGTTGATTTGTGTATTCTTGTGTGCTATGCTATATTTACTTTGATCAAGTGGTGTAGAACTTAGGGTTTGAAAGTCACCTGACCATTGGGACTTTTGGACACGGATTTGGGGAAACACAACCTTAGAACATATGGCACATTGACCGATGGTTATTGACTTAGGAGGCAATGAATTTGGTGCTTAATGCGGTGTATCACTTACGTTATTCATGGCGACCGGCGGAGTTCGAGTGAGACGCTAGCATCTCCATTACCGAGACCTCGGGATGGAGTGAATTTTAAGAAATTCGCCTATCATCACACGAATTGGGAGACTTTATCATTACATTGGACTTAAAAGATACAACTTGGTGAATTAGTTTCCCTAGGATGTTCTCTCAATAGCTGTAGCTCGTGGGTGGAGGCGTAAAGGTCGGCATCTCCAGTGGAACAAAAATAGTTGTAGCTCTCTCTGCATGTGTCTCTGTAGCCACTCTCTCCATTGGTGTCTGGGAAACAACCAGGGCGATGGTTGTCCCCGTACTTGCTATAACTATCCTGAGTCTTGGGGCTGCAACTGCTGTAGCAAGTGCCGTCAATGCGGTAGTTTGATCCCGTAATAACCGTAGTACCTCGACTATCTTAGTCTCCTGAGCCGAAATTCGATCATGTACACTCGCCATAACAGGGGAATACCTAGCTACGTCGCTAGTCTATCCAATCTCACGAGGCGTAGTAGGTTGTCCGTCCGGATCAACCTCGATATATATATATATATATATATATATATATATATATATATAAACGCATATCATATATATAACAAAATATAACACGTATATAAATCTATCACTACCCGTCTCAAACCAAATTCCCAACTAGGATTATAAGTGAGGATCTTTGGGTTTCCACATCTAATGTTTGTTTGTTTAAGTTTTATTCTTTTTATTTAAACTACTCCCGAGGCTTCCTCGAACCTCGCTTTGATACCAACTGTGACGGCCGCAAATTATGGGCCGCCTTGGGACCTGCTGTAACGGCCTAGAATATGATTCGTCGTTATTTATGACGTGTTTGCAGACATGGCGGACAGCTCAGACGCTCGTGGGACCCGCAGTTAGGCTTGTGCTCGCCTGGAGTTAGGTAAATAGTATTTGTGTGTGTTGAATTGTTAATTTGTGATGTTTATATTGAAATAGCATATATGGCATCGCAATGTGTGATATTATATTCCATTTGACGTGCGAGACTATATGTAACGTATTCGCCTCGATATGCATGTCGACACGGGTACCGGGTAGTTTAACCGACTTAACACTAGGTCGGGGAAATAACACACCCAAAATGAATAAAAATTGGGTAAATAATTAATTTGGAATGTATATTGGGTGGTTAGGGGTATGGTAGTACGCGGGGGTCGTAGTTCGGGATGAAAATCGGGCGTCAAAACTCCCGAAAGGGAACCTTTTGAGCTAAATACAAGGGGTGAGTGCGCCATCGTAGTCACAAATGGAGTCAATTGAGGTTAGAAAAGAAACAAATGAGGTGCTTAGGATGGCCTAGAGATACACAAGTGAGTGGTGATAAAAATCCCACTATATAAGTCAAATTTTTGACTTCAAACCACCACTTTTTCTCTCTCCTCATCTTATATCCGAATTTGGAAGTGAAAAACCAGGGTTTTGGGTGGATCAATTGTGGTGATTTGTGGAGCTTGGAATGGGAAAACATCAAATCCAAGGTGAGAATCACAAACATCACACCTTTCCTATATTTTAAAACTCTATTCTTGGTATGTGTATAATGAGAAACGTTGAGGCTCTCCCTCTGTGCCGGTTCTGTGTGTAGGTCAACTAAGCCATAGCACGTGTGTCATCTCGGTGAATAGGGCCACCCGAGATAGTGACGGGCACGTGTGGGTGCGTCATAGGTTCCACGCCGACCACCTAGCGAGATCCGATATCTTGGCATATCTTGAGTGCTACTCGCCAGCAGTAGTCTGTTGGGAGTTCGAAGTATGGTGCTAGTCTGACCATAGGGGCTAGGAACACACACTTTGAGCTTTCACTATTACATATGCATGCGATGAGCACAGTTGCCTATATTTATTTCCGCATGTTTATTTAATAGTTTTGTTTAAATTTCAGTATTTACTTTCCGTATTGCTCACTTAATTTCCTTGGGAATACTCACTCTGTACTCGTCATCTGTCTTTTTGTGATGGCTTGAGTGCAGATCCTAGTACGAGCCGGGGCAAGAGCAAGCTACCGGAATATAGAGACATTTAGCCAGGCTTGTACGTTTGTATAAACTTATTTTGTTTTATTTTGGGATTTAGGATTGAGTGATACCCCAGGACTCTATACTATTGATATTGTGTTTCATTGAGGTACATTTTTTATCTATGATGATATATGAGTTTTCCACACCAGGTATCAGAGTTAATTGCATGACTTTACTAATATATATATTTTGTCATGTTAAAGACTTCCGTTGTGTTTATTTGGGATTAATATGATCTTAACATATGACTTGAGTTTAGTAACAATGTAAACAGTAAAAATTGTTGTTTATTGAGGTTAATAACGACTAAATGGTGGATAAGATGACATGTGGGACACATTGGCGTAAAGCCAGGTTGTGGCCCCGCATCGACCGCATGGCATGCTCCATTTGGAAAATGGGTCGTTACATTTTGGTATCAAAGCGAGGTTAGTGAACCTCGAGGATTTGAAAGTTAACTTTGATACAGGTACAGTTTGAGGATAAACCTGATGAATAAATTGTAGATGTGGAAACCCAAAGGAATTGCTTAGAGTCCTAGTTGGGAAGAGATGTGAGATGGGTAGAAACAAGAATATACATGTTATATTTTGAATCTATTATATACGATATACGTATATTGGTATTGAGGCGATTGGGGGCACGTTCTTCGATGCAGATACCGACGGACATACAACCATCGATACCCGGCTGAGGTCGGAGATACCGGTGATCCGATGAGGCACCGACCCTAATATTAGAGTAGTTGGCGCGGACGATGGATGATCGGTTCGCGATGCTTATGGATATTTAGAGAGCTCTCGGAGGTTCATGTTGCTCCTACTACTGTTGTGGCTGCACCGACGACTACGCAGGCAGTCGTAGCGCATACTTCTGTCGATATTCAGGTGCAGGTAGCAGTATCAGAGACAAAGAGGGCTACACCACCCGCGGACCGGTGGAGGCTACAGGTGGTGGTTACACTGCTAGGACCGAGCGCCACAAGAAGGTGGCATCGACTTCTGTTAGTCAGATGACAGTAGAGGCTAAGAAGATAAGGGACTTCCTCAAGTTCTCTCCAAGGTATTTTTATGGGGCTGGAGATCCTGAGGTAGCCGGGAGGTGGCTATTGTCACATGAGAGGCTACATGACTTGTTGCGAGTTGAGGAAAGCGATCAGTCAGATTATCTTATTTTTGTTTGAGAGCGATGCGACGAATCTAGTGGACTACTTATACGGCGACTCATCCCGCTTTGTGACTACGTGGGCGAGTTCGAACGTTATTCATGAATGAGTACATACCGATGGAGGTCAGGGTCCACTTGAGGGAGGAATTTATGTCCCTCGTGCAGGGTGATATGTCGGTCACCGTTTACATGGAGAGGTTCCGATATCTGCTTTCATACTCCATGGTCAAAGCTGGTACCGATCGACTACAGATATACCATTTTGTCCGGGGTCTGGATGAGCGGATAGCGAGTACGGTTGTATCTAGCGGAGCTCGTACACTGACCGAGGTCTACGACAGGTTCCTCGCACATGAGACCTACATGGTTCAGAGGGCCGATTGACGAGTTGTTCGAGCCGCGCAGTCGTCGATCGAGTCGGCCAAAGATTAGGTTCTCGGTTTGAGCAGAGGCCGAAGAGACTGATGATGGATCAGGATCGACCGAGACAGGGACAGAGACCTCGTCGATGAGAGTGGCACTCTGGTCAGAGTAGCAGATGTGAGGACAGAGATCGACGTGATGACCGTTAGATGGCTTATTCTACGTCTTATGCACTCGTTGATCAACCGAGATAGCAGAGGTAGGACAGAGGTCCGAGAGGCCAAGGTCCAGGCCAAAGTCAGACGCCGAGTCAACGGAGTTCTAGCAGATCAGAGACTTGCACATGCTATCATTGCGGTCAGGTGGGGCATATTGTGGCGGATTGCACTGAACCAACACCAGTTCCACCGCAGACGGAATAGGCCGAGACAAGGTCTAGATGCAGCATTTAGGGACACGCAGCCGGACGAGGAGGCGACCAGACAGCTAGTTGAGGGTACGTTATATGTCTGTGGTTATCTTATGCATGTTATGATGGATTCTGGTAGTACTTTGTCTTTTATTTTTGGACGCATGGTAGGACAGTTAGGGTTGCACGCACGAGACCTTATAGACATATTTTGTTCTCGTGACGACAAATGGGGATAAGATTTACCCTAACCGAATTTGCGGGAATTGTGTTGTGGCAATCAAGGACATCGATTCTGGACGGATTTGAGAGTGCTAGAGTATTTGGAGTTCGACGCGATGTTCGGGATGAATTGGCTATCATCTTACCACGCACAGATCGATTGTTTCAACAAGACTGTGACATTCAACATCGAGGGGATTCCAAGATTTACATTCGTCGGAGTTCTGGCTGCATTACCTGTCACTCGGGCAGATTAGCTACGTCGCAGAAATGGAGGCGTACGCGGCTATGGTAGAGCAGGAGCGTAAGACGATGCTTGAAGGCTGAAGATGTCCCTATTTTCTGCGAGTTTCCAGACGTGTTTCCTGATGATTTGTCTGGTTTTCCACCACCGAGAGCTGTGGAGTTTATTATTGAACTGATTTCGAGGACTCACCAATCTACAGTAGACCGTATAGGATGTCAGCATCGGAGCACGTGGAGTTGAGGACCCAGTTAGATGACTTATTGCATAAGGGTTTCATTTACCCTAGCATGTCGTCTTGGGGACCTCCAGTTCTGTTGGTGAATAAGAAAGACGGCTCAATGCGTATGTGTGTGGACTATCGGAAGTGAATCAGGTGACGATTCAGAATCGTTACCCACTTCCGAGGATTGACGAGCTATTCGATCAGTTGGCTGGGGCCAAGTTCTTCATGAAGATCGATTTACGATCAGAATACCATCAGTTGAGGATTCGAGAAGAGGATATAGAGAAGATTGTGTTTAGTACGCGTTATGGACTGTTCGAGTTCATAGTCATGTCGTTCAGGCTGACGAATGCGCCAACGATCTTCATGAATTTGATGCACAGGGTGCTGAGGCCATACCTTGATCGATACGTCATTGTGTTCATCAATGACATCCTGATTTACAGATAAGACTTGTGTGGAGCACGAGAGGCATCTCAGAGATGTATTGTCGAGGCTGAGAGAGCACAGACTGTATGCAAAATTCAGCAAGTGCGCCTTTTGGCTGAGTGAGGTGAGGTTCTTGGGCCAAGTCATCAGTGGTCAGGGTATATCAGTTGATGGTGATAGAATTCGGGCAATTATTGATTGGAAAACACTCGAGTCTGTATCTGACATTCGGACTTTCCTGGGTTTGGCAGGATACTACAAGCGCTTTCTAGGACTTCTCAATGATTGCAGCGCCGTTGACAAGGCTGACAAAGAAGATGTTAGATTTGAATGGTCACAGGAATGTAAGGATGCTTTCTGGGAGCAAAAGAGGAAGTTGACTTCGGCTCCAGTTTTGGCTTTACCGGTAGCGGGTAAAGGTTTTTTAGTTTATACTAATGCATCCGACACTAGGTTGGGTGGCGTGTTGATGCAGGATGGACACCCAGTGGCCTCTTTATATCGACGGTTGAGACCTTACTAGGGGAATTATCCAGTGCACGACTTGGAGCTTGCGGCGGTCGTGTTTGCACTGAAGGCCTAGAGGCATTACCTGTATGGTGAGAGGTTCGTGTTGTTCACAGACCACCAGAGCTTGAGATATTTGTTCACTCGAGAGGAGCTGAACATGAGACAGCGACGATGGCTCGAGTTACTGAAGGACTATGACTTCGCCATTGAATATCATCCAGGTAAGGCGAGTGTTGTAGCTAATGGACTGAGCAGGAGCGGCATTGAGAGCCGAGTACTGCGACATATGACACATGAGCACGGGTTGCTTGAGGCAGCGTCGGTGTTGTGTTTGACAGAGGCTATTGCTGAGCTACATATTTGCTGTTAGATGCGAGTTCCTACGGTGTCTCTAGAGCGGGTTGCTGAGTTGTAGAGACCTGACGACCGATATGTGTGGATCAGTGGCCTGGCTCAGGATCCGGGGTGCACAGAGTGGTCTGAGGGGTCAGACGGGTGCTTGAGACATAAGGGTCGATTATGGATACCAGGGGTATCGGAGCTCAAGGACAGCATTCTCGAGGACGCACACCGGTCGTGATATACCGTTCACACTGGTCGGACCAAGATGTATCATGATTTGCGGAGATTCTTCTGGTGGCCAGAGATGAAGGCTGACATGGGTAGATACGTCTGGAGTTGTCATATATGCCAACAGGTGAGAGTAGAGCACATGAGACCGACTGGGTTATTACAGCCGCTGCCCATTCCTCAGTGGAAGTGGGAACACGTAACTATGGACTTCGTCAGAGGCCTACCTCAGACGACGAGGAGACATGATGCAATTTGGGTGGTTATCGACAGATTGACGAAGTCGGCACACTTTATACCGATCGCCATGCGATATTCGGTTACACAACTGAGCACTATCTTCGAGAGAGAGATTGTCAGATTGCACGGTGTACCAGTCTCCATTGTTTCTGACAGAGATCCGAGGTTTATATCGAGACTTTGGGAGAGTATGCAGGAGCCGTTTGGCACTCATTTATAGTTTAGTACGGCGTACCATCCTCGACCGACAGGAAGTCAGAGCGGTTGATTCAGATTCTCGAGGATATGCTCAGAGCTTATATACTACAGTTTGGTGGATCGTGGGAGGATTACTCACCTTTGTGTGAGTTTTCTTACAACAACAGCTATCAGGCGAGTATCGGGATGCCACCGTTTGAGGCATTTTATGGTAGGCCCTGCAGGTCACCAGCATGTTGGGCGGCACCGGAAAATACAGCGGCTATAGAACCTGAGGTTGTCGTTGACCATACTGAGAACGTAAGACAGATCGGGCAGAGACTTCAGGCAGCGCAGGATAGGCATAAGAAATATTCAGACAAGTACCTTGAGGTCGAGTTACGAGGTTGGAGACTTGGTGTATTTGAAATTTCGCCCTGGAAAGGTCGATGAGAGGGTCGACATTAAGGGGAAACTAGCACCAAGATTCATTGGACCGTTCAGAGTTGAGGAACACGTCGAGAGAGTGGCATTCCGTCTGGAGTTGCCACCGCAGTTAGCAGGAATACACCCAGTGTTTCATACTTCCATGTTAAGGTTGGCTAAGTCAGGACCGAGACCTATGGTTGATGTACGTCAGATTGAGGTGCGACCTGACGTGTCATATGAAGAGCAGCCTGTGGAAATCATCGATAGGAGGACTCAGATTTTGTGAAATAAGGAGATCCCGAAGGTTTTAGTCGATGGCAACATCACGGGACTAAGGGACTCACCCGGGAGCTTGAGTCTACTATGCAACGACGATATCCCCACTTATTTGTCGGTAAGTAATTTTCAGTTTAATTTAAATTTCGGGACGAAATTTCACCTAGTTGGGAAGAACTGTAACGGCCTGAATATAATTCGTCGTTATTTATGATGTGTTCGCAAACGTGGCGGACAGCTCAAACGCTCGTGGGACCTGCAGTTAGGCTTGTGCGCGCTTGGAGCTAGGTAAATAGTATTTTTGTGTGTTGAATTGTTAATTTGCTTTGTTTATATTGAAATAACGTATATGGCATCGCAATGTGTGATATTATATTCCATTTGACGTGCGAGACTATGTGTAACGTATTCACCTCGATATGTGTGTCGACGCGGGTACCGGATAGTTTAACCGACTTAACACTATGCCAGGGGAAATAACACACCCAAAATGAATAAAAATTGGGTAAATAATTAACTTGGAATGTATATTGCGTGGTTAGGGGTATGGTAGTACGCGGGGGTCACGGTTCGGGACGCGAAATCGGGAGTCGGAACACCCGAAAGCGCACTTTTTGAGCTAAATACAAGGGGGAGTGCGCCATTAGAGTCACAAATGGAGTCAATTGAGGTTAGAAAAGAAACAAATGAGGTGCTTAGGATGGCCTAAAGATACATACGTGAGTGGTGATGAAAATCCCACTATATAAGTCAAATTTTTGACTTCAAACTACCACCTTTTCTCTCTCCTCATCTTCTATCCGAATTTGGAAGTGAAAAAATAGGGTTTTTGGTGGATCAACTGTGGTGATTTGTGGAGCTTGGAGTGGGAAAACATCAATCCAAGGTGAGAATCACAAACATCACACATTTCTCTATCTTTTGATCTTAGTTTTAGAGGTTTTGGTAAAGATTTGGAGGTTGTTGGGTTGTTGTTTAGATGGGTTTAAAGTGTTTAGAAGTGTTGGTGTTGGTGTTGTGGCTATTGTTGGGTTGGTGGGGTTGAGGGAAACCCAAAAATTTGCAGTTGTTGTTGTCCAGAATGCGATTAGCGCGCTAGGCCAGAAAATTAGCGCGATAATGTTCGTTTGGGCTAATAACGTATAACTGTCTGGGCATTTAGCGCGCTAATGCCCAGACCTAACGCGCTAATAGACCCTTGTTTTGACATAATATGTGTGAATTGACTTAAAACACATACAAATGATTCAATATCAATTATACATGGAAATAGGTCAGTACGGGCGGTAATTTGGGATATCCGGGACTAGGCGGAGCTGGACCGGGAGTTAGTGACGGTACACGGAGTGCGATGTGAGGTGTGTAGTATCCCAATTGAGATTACTTGAGCAGTATTTACTTTTGTTTTTGAATTCATTTCCTATATTTTAAAACTCTATTCTTGGTATGTGTATAATGAGAAACGTTGAGGCTCTCCCTCTGTGCCAGTTCTGTGTGTAGGTCAACTAAGCCATAGCACGTGTGCCATCTCGGTGAATAGGGCCACCCGAGATAGTGATGGGCACGTGTGGGTGCGTCGTAGGTTCCACGCCGACCACCTAGCGGATCCAGATAGTGGCCTTGCTTGAGTGCTACTCGCCGGCAGTAGTCTGTTGGGAGTCCGAAGTATGGTGCTAGTCTGACCCTAGGGGCTAGGAACATACACTTTGAGCTTTCACTATTACATATGCATGCGATGAGCACAGTTGCCCGTTTTTAGTTCTGCATGTTTATTTAATAGTTTTGTTTAAGTTCCAATATTTACTTTCCGTATTGCTCACTTAATCTCCTTGGGAATACTCACTCTGGACTCGTCATCTGTATTTTTGTGATAGCTTAAGTGCATATCCTAGTACGAGCTGGGGCAAGAGCAAGCTACCGGAATACAGAGACGTTTAGCCAGGCTTGTACGTTTGTATATACTTATTTTGTTTTATTTTGGGATTTGGGATTGAGTGATACACTAGGACTCTATACCGTTGATATTGTGTTTCATTGAGGTACATTTTTTTTTATCTATGATGATATATGGGTTTTCCACACTAGGTATCAGAGTTAATTGCATGACTTTACTGTTATATATATTGTCATGTTAAAGACTTCCGTTGTGTTTATTTGGGATTAATATGATCTTAACAGATGACTTGAGTTCATGTAACAATGTAAACAATAAAAATTGTTGTTTATTGAGGTTATTAACGACTAAATGGTGGATGAGATGGCATGTGGGACACAGCTGGCGCTGGTAAGCCAGGTTGTGGGTCCGCATCGGCCCCCGTGGCGGTCCATTTGGAAAATGGGTCGTTACACCTGCTACGTCACATTCCACGTCACCAAGGCTTGCCACGTCATGGCCCACTTATCCTTGATGCCCCGTGACCTACCTGATTGCTTACACTTTTCCAGCTAACCCTAGTTACGCTAATTAATCTGTACATATGCATTAATGATTTAGTTAGCTATTTAATTAATTTATCAAGTTATATTACAATTTAACAGCGCAAGTCTTAAATTAAGTAAGTTATGCAGTATTTAACAATCCTCGGTAGTGGAAAACACGGCAAAAGATATCATGTATATATCAAGGCGAGATAAGTATAACAAAGGTTCCATATACATGTAATCAATTTTCTATGGTCCCCAAAACCCAACAAAAGTAAAATAAATACATACTTGATATCACATACGAGCTGGCTCCACAATCTCAGAGGTAGTCCCCCAGTACCTCATTGCCCTTGCCCTTGCTCGTCAAAGGATCTGCACTTAGTCACCCAACAAATACAGTGACGAGTCCAGTGAGTAAAATCCCAAGAGAAGTCCACACAATATTCATGAAATAAAACTGGTAATTTACGAGACATGCGAATATAACACCTGACAATAGTATGTCATGTTCTCATGAATGTAGGCAGCATACGACAAGCAAACTCAATAGCGTGAAATAAATAAACATCATATACCAATTAAACCAGTTCAGAAATAAAGCATTAATCAATAAACATCAGTACAATTATGAGAAAACCCTCTTTACACCAACCAGTGATCGATAAATCGAATAGGAACCACGTCTATACTTACGGGCTTACAGTGACTAAACCCCAATTTCAGTAAATGGCATGGTCCCTTCTCGACGCTGTTACACATCAGGATCACCTTAATCCCTCCCGACGGTGTATATATATTCTACTACCATCGACACGATTACTATCACAAGTAACTCGTGCAACCGATTTAACCACAACCAATATATACGCAAATCGAAACATGAGTGAAAACCCCATGTATGCCCACCAGCAGTCACACATGTAATTCGATACCAATAAAACAAACCATGAATTTTGTGAGGTATTCCAATAGGTTTACGCACCTCAATCCGCGCTCTGACTTCCCTGGACTCTCGAAATCCGACCCTACTAGCTCCCCGCTACCTGAGCTACGGTCCCCTAAGTCCCTAGAAGTCCAATTTTACATATTTAGTATGATTATAGGTGTTTGGATATGTATTTAAGTCAAAAATCCCAAAACAATCATTTAAATTTAGTTTCTATCTGGCATTAGCGCGCTAATGGGTCTACCTAACGCGCTAGGTGATCTGTCTAGCGCGCTACTGTTCTTCATTTTGAAAAACGAGTTAAGTGCCCAGAATCATTAGCGCGTTAATAGGTCTAGTTTGCGCGCTAAATACCCTTTGTGACAGAATGTTCAACTCGAGAATTTTGTCCCAAACTTCCCAATTAGCTACCTATACCATGTAACACCCTCTCCATACACAATTAACTCCAAAACAACAATCAAAATAGTTCAGAACATCAATTTGATCCTAAATTCCTCTAAATCTCATGCATTCACCAACTTTCCAATTTCTTCAAAACACCAATTCCAGTTAAACCAGTGGTAAATTCTCTATGTAATGATCTATAACCATGTAATTCATCAAGCTCTCAATAAAAACCAGAGGTCTAATCATCAAAACTCTAATTTCTCTAAAACATACCAAAAATGGGTTCATTGAAAAGTGTAGGAGATGAAGAAGATTATTACCTAGGTTTGAATCATCAAATTGACCTCCAAAGTGTTGAATTCCAGCTCCTTAATCCCCTCTCTTTCTCTCTGAATTCTAGATTTGAAGTATATCTGGTTGCATGTGTTGATCAATCCAACAATATATATCAAGGTGGGATTGGTTTCTAGCCCTTTATCTCAATGTGTTTACGTATCCCAAGGCTTATCTAATGGCCCATCTCTTGCCACTAAGCCCTCTTACACTCCACTAATGGTCTCCTAGTGACACTAATTTAACACTCACCTAGTTCCTAGATGTGTCCATGCACATCTCTAAGTAAATCATATGGTTTCCTATTAATTAACCAAACTATAGGCCTTGATTTATTTTAATTTGATCACTTTAGCTTAGGCTCATCATAATACCTATGGTTAGTATTTTATTTATCAAGATTAACCAACTTATGGTCTCACTAACCTTCGACTACCCAGTACCCACGGTGCCCCTCGTCTCGACACACATTTCAAGGCACGTCATAGCCTATCATTTTAATTTAATCAATTTAGCCTATGGTTACATTACCCATTTTAGTCGATTAACTAGTCATCTTAACGTGAATTAGTCGAGTTTCCTAGCGTACCCATAGTTTGCCTACTCACTACCCATGTTGACACGCTTTCCGAAGTGAACACCCATCACACAAACTCAACTGATAGCAACATACACACATGCGGTGCAATATAATAATAATAATTTTAAACACCACATATATACAATCATCGTCCACAAATAATATATTCCCTCGGTTCTCATGTCCGAGTCAACCAAGTTATCCACGTAACGCCCGATTACTACCATTAATCCCCGAGATTAACGCTAATCCTAGTTTAATTAATTTAGGCCGTTACATGTGAGCCATTAAATTAGCCTCGAGATGTGTGTATACATTAAGATCAATGGTATGGTTTAATCTTATTTACATATATATAAATGAATAGATAAAGCATGCAAATCATTTCAACTCATACTTATAGGAGAAGTAAACTTAATAGAAAGATCAGAGAGGAAGAAGATCAAAAGATTTGGAGGAAATTTTGGTGAATTTGTCAGAGATTAATTAAGATTGAAGTAATCTACAACTAGGTAAGCTAGTGCACACTATCAATTTGTAGAAGTTTGTTAAAAAAACTTAGAATTTTATTTCAGTTTCAAGGTTTTACTTAATTTCAAAGGGTAAATGAAATCGTTTTTGACATTGGTTGGTATATTTGGATTCCTTGCAAAAAATCAATAAATTTGCTATCAAGAAAATATGTATTTCGATTTGAATTGACATAATTATATGGTTTTGAAGTTATAGGTGTTCTTGAAGGATTTGTTTTAGCAAAAGCTATGAGTTTAAGGTTTTTCTAATTGATTTACTCCAACTTTGATAGTTTTTTAAGTCCTTAAACACCTTAATTATCCTCCGAAAACTAGGGAGGAGTCACGAGAGGTTGTTGGTGAGATAGGGGTGTCAGAAGGCCAGGTTAGCCTAAGGACTTTGCGTGGATTGTAAGTAAGCTGATTGAGATATTTCTCTCCATTTCGTTCATTAATGTTGCTTCATGTTTATAGTGATTGTATTGATATGCTTGATGTATTATTAGTAACATGAATCGTGTGTCTTATCTTGATATATGATTGTAGATAAGTTAGAACATGTGCTTAAAATTCATGAGTTGTTTTGGGGTGTACGCGATACGGGGTACGGGACTCGGGGATTCGGTATACTGATTAGTTAGTGTCACATACCTACTATATGAGGTTGATGAAATGATTAAGTAGTGGTCAATTGGGGTAGTACCCAAGTACTATGTGTGCTAACCTGTTACATGAGGTCGATAAGCCGTGTTTCACGACTAATAAGGATAGTACCTACATGCACTACTAAAAAAGTGACTACCTAAGCTCTACGTGGCCAAGAAGGTAATATATGGGCTAAAGGGTTAGAGACACAATTTAATGAATTTAGTTCATGCTTAATGGTTCTATTAATGTCACATTGTTTAGCTCTAATATTTGGTAATGTGTTTGTGTTTCAATATTGTTGATGTGAAGTGAATATATGTATTATTAGGTGTATTATTTGTTGTGTTTGAAATGTTGATAAATGTCTCTCAGTGTTACTTTCTACTTTACTTGTACTCACCTTCCTTTTTAGGACGGTGGGTGCAGATCCATCAAGTAGCAAACGGGGCAAAGAGAAGATCGACAACTACCTTTGAGCCTCTACAGTATTGTTATTTCTGATATTGTAGGTTGAGATTTTGTTTTATGAGTTATATATGTTTTTTATATACTTTTAGGGTTGTATATATGGGTTGTTAGACAGTTACCCAACCAGACACATGTGGATATATTGTTATCGTCGTTTTATTATATATATGCATATGATATTTGTTTTTGATTTTTCACATACTTAGGATTTATGTTAATTGTTTCTGCTAATTTGTTAAGACTTCCCCGAATAATACTTATTAGAAAAGATAATTTCAAGCCATGTTGTTAAGTTTTGATGCAAGGTTAACTCAAATGCAAACCGCTCAAGGAATAAACTCCTTGAGTATTCAAGATACAACATCGTTTGTTAACAGGATCTGGTGCGAATCATTTGATGAATGGTTCAATAAGTCATAAATCTAGTCAGAACAACAGAGGTAGAGGAGGTCGATCAAGAGGTCGTGGAGGTTTTAGATTTCATAACAATAACGGACTTATATGTCGAATTTGTAGCAAAGTTAGTCATTGAGCAGCTATCTATTATTACCGTACATATCTAAAATACATGGATGATCCAATGTCATATAATCCATCTCTTCCTTCACAGCGATTTAGTCCAGGTCCATCTTCAAGCCAAAATGTGTCGTATATTGCTCCTGAATGTGTTCCTGATCCATCATGGTATGTAGACAATGGGACAAATTCACATGTTACATCAAACGTCATTCAAGTGATGAATTGTTAGCCATATGGAGGTAAAAATGCTCTAATGGTTGGTAATGGTCAATGTTTACCTATTTCTAACATTGGTACTGCTAGAGTTCCTTCACTTAATTCGAATTTATCGTTTTCAAATACACTGTGTGTATTTAGTGTAAAGAAATACTTGTTGAATGTGTCTCAATTAACCAGAGAGAATGATGTTCTAATCGAATTTCATTCCAATGCTTGTTACATGAAGGTTTCCATAACTAAGGAAGTTCTACTTCACGACACAGTTCAAAATGGACTTTATAGATTTTTTGGTCCTTCTTCTAAGTCTTTTGTCAACAAGTTTGCCTTTCTTGCTGAAAATAAAAGTATACAATCTCTTTGGCACTCCAAGTTGGGTCATCCCACTCATCAGACTCTCCAACAGGTGTTGAGGTCTCATTTACATATCACATATTCTTTTGATGTTGAATTTTGTTTGTCATATCCATTGGATAAAATTCATGCATTACCATTTCATTCTTCATCCAAATGTTCATCTCAAATTTTGGATTTGATTCATACTGATGTCTGGGGTCCTGCTCCATGCACTTCCTCATATGGTTACAATTACTACGTACATTTTGTCGATGATTGTACTCATTTTACATGGTTATATCCTCTGAAGTATAAGTCTGATGCAGTGAAAGCTTTTCTTCATTTCAAGTCTTTAGTTGAAAATTAGTTTACCACTATAATTAAACGAGTTCAGTCTGACTTAGGGTAGTGATATCGATCTTTCAAACCTATTCTTGAGTCTTGTGGCATTATTTTTCAGTATCCTTGTCCGTATGTTCATGAAAAAAATGGTCGAGCTGAATGTAAGCATCATCATATAGTGGAATTGAGTTTTACTCTATTTGCTCATAGTCATGTTCCTATCAAGTTCTGGTAGGATGCCTGTGAAACAATAGTGTTTCTCATCAATAGACTTCCTACTAAAGTCTTAAATGGAGTGTCACCATATGAAAAACTCTTTCACATTCCTCCGAATTATAAATTATTAAGAGTTTTTGGGTGTGCTTTCTTCCCATATCTTTGAGCCTACAATAAGCATAAATACCAATTTCGATCTGAGAAATGTCTCTTTTTGGGTGATAGCACTGCATATAAGGGATACAAGTGCTTTAATAAAGATGGGAGGTTGTTTATCACTCGTAATGTGGTGTTCAATGAGCATGAGTTCACATATCATCATTTGTTTCACATAGTGCCTTCTGCTCTTACATCTGATCAACACTTGTCTTAGTTTCTTCCATTAAGGTTGAAGTCTGATACTCCTCAATCAGCTCATCTTGTTGTGTCCTCTGTTTCTCCCAGTTCATATCGATTTCCCTTGAATCAATTTCTTTTTCACCTACTTTTAGGGCTTTTGATCCTTTGGTATCTGAGGTTCATGGTTCTTCACATATTAGTACACAACAAAATTTCCATTCTACGATTACGAAGGCTAAGGATGGTATGAGTAAAAAGAAAGTTTTTTGGCATCTAACATACAAAATCGTGACCATACCTGATTCTGTTAATAAAGCCCTCAATGACCCTAAATGGAATGAGGCAATGATGTTGAGTATGAAGCTATTCTCAGAATAGGGACATGGTCATTAGTTCTTCCTTCTTCCAATCAGAATGTTATTGGAAATAAGTGGGTTTTTTCTCTTAAATACAATTATGATGGCTAAGTCAATTGGTACAAAGCTATATTGATGGCTAAGGGCTTCAAACAAGTGAATGGTATCGATTTTGACGAGACTTATTGTCCTGTGGTGAAGGCTTCCACCATTAGAGTCATCTTGTCTATTATTGTACAGTATGGTTAGTCCTTGAGATAGCTAGATATTAACAATGCTTTCTTGAATGGTATTTTAATGGAAGAAATGTTTACAAATCAACCTCAGGGGTTTGTCGATGCTAGTCAGTCTTCTTATGTTTGCAAACTTCTTAAAACGCTATATGGTCTTCAACAAGCTCCTCGAGCGTGGTTTGATAAGTTGAAAAGTACTTTACTTTCATGGGGATTTCAAATCTCTAAGGCTGATAACTAGTTATTTGTGTTTCGAACTGAGTCTGATGTGCTTTATTTGTTGGTTTATGCTGATGATATTATAGTTACTGGGTCTGATTCTATTGAGATTTAGCAATTTATTTCAAGACTTCATCAATGTTTACTTTAAAAGATATTGGTGAGTGGAGTTTTTTTCTTGGTATGAAAGCTAAACGTGATGCCTCTGGTCTCTTCCTTACACAATTGCATATATTAATCAATTATTGCATCGCAGTGGCATGGTATTAGCTAAGGAAATTTATACCCCTGTCACTGTTGGGAAGCCTCTTCATTCAGACATTTCTCCTGTTTTTAATGATCCTACTTTATATTAAAGTCTTCTTAGGGGTTCATAATATTTGATTCATATTAGACCTCATATTGCTTACATTGTGAATCGCTTAAGTCAATATCAAAAGGCTCTTTTAGTGACTCATTGGCAAGCATTGAAAACAGTGTTATGTTATCTAAAAAGTATTATTAATTGAGGGATTTGGTTTAGACCGAGTTTAAAGTTCTTTTTAACAGGCTTCCCTGACGCAGACTGGGCTGCTTCACCTGATGGCATATGTTCTATTGCTGGATTTCCTATCTTCTTGGGGGCAAATCTGATCTCATGGAAATCCAAAAAGTAGCATGTGGTGGCTCGCGCTAGTACTGAGTCTGAGTATCGGGCTCTTGCTCATGTGGCTGCTAAGGTTGCTTGGGTTCAATCCTTACTTTCTGAGTTAGGTATCTCACTTCCTTCTCGGCCTATGGTATGGTGTGATAATGCTAGTGCTCATGCGTTAGCTCATAATACGATGTATTATGCCCATACAAAACATATTGAACTGGATGTTCACTACGTTCGTGACAGAGTTCTTGTGAGTCATCTTGTTGTTCATCATGTTCTAACGAAGGATCAACTGGCTTATCTATTTAAAAAGGCTTTAGAAGCTCCAAGGCTGAGTAATCTTAGGAGTAGACTTGGGATTGCACAGCTACCCTTGCGTTTGAGGTGCATGTTAGAAAAAATCGCTAAGAGTGTCATGTGTTAAATGCATGGAGAGGGATGTAGTGAGGTAATCTGTATGAGTGAATATTAACCAATAGGAAAGTGACAGTCGACACTGTAGTTGCATTTGTAACGTTCAGATGCAACACATTTGACGGTTCTTATGTACTCAGATCCTTGATATAAATACATACAAAATATCTCAGATATGATCATCTTGATCATATCTGGTTTTCCTTTTCATACAAGCTTCATCTTATTCATTGAAGCTACGCTAAACTTTTGGTTATATAATATATATAAGGAGGTGGAAAGAGACGTGCATGGGAGAACTGTGAGAAGACATATAGTGAGGTACGTATAACATTATATGTGCTACATAGCCACTCTCAATTCCAGATAAAAGGGAGAACTCATTTAAAGCCCATTTTTCATAAATAGGGAAGAAAGGCTCCAAACCCATTTTCCACACTCATAAGCCTTTTTTCTATTCCTGAAAAATAGGGAGGCGGGTCGCGATAAGTTGACAACTAGTATAAATAAGACTTTTATTGCTAAATGGATCAAACTCTTCCATTGCACTTGATTTAGTGCAATAGGTAAGAACTCCTCAACGTCGTTTATCTCATTTGTTTGGTCCACTTATAAAGTTTTACGGTAGCTGTCGATCTATCACAATTCTCCCCATTTTTCAAGAATATAAAATGGGCATGGGACATGCTGTCATCAATTTTTGGGAAAAAATTATCTAATATATACAATTTATCCAAATTCGTAAAGTTAGGATATATAAAATTATTAATAAATTAAATTCTCAAAAGGTTAAGATATAGGTTTTCCTATATTAGTCATTATTACAATTATTACAACAATTAAAATCAAATTGGCAATGTTATTTGCATGTGTAACTAATTCAAAACATACATATCGTTTATTAATTGAGAACTATGAGCGTGCCTAGAATTGACTCTTTATATATGATGTAGCATTCCCTAACCCGATTAGGGCGATACCTGGCCTGAAACCCTAATTAAGCCCCGTTAATCTCGCTAGAATTAACTAGAACCAGCAGCCTCTCCTCTTGCACATGATAAACACCGCTGTATATCGAATATCGATGTAAAACAATTATTGAACGCAGCGAAAATTAAAAAATTTCTCGATATTAAATACGATATATAGTACCAAATCAAATCGGAATAAACCTCAGTTATACAAAACCTCTCATCCCTTGTGAAATTACAAAAGTGTAATTCAATATAAATACATATAAGACAAGGGGAGATTCATTACATCGAAGAGAATATCAAGAATCTTAAATTTTCTCTATCTAGTAGTCATAGCACTCGTCGGTTTTCTTAAATTATTAATTTGGGGTGAGCGCTCCAACTTGCTCAGTAAGTAGGGATTCACGTAGCCATCAACATTTCATATAATAATAAAAATATTATGCACTAAGAATATGCACCAATGTTAACTAACAAGAATATAGAAAACATATAATTCAATTAATAATGGATGCAAATCAAACTGTCAAAGACTTTTACACTGCGATTCCCGTTTTATTTATAAAATTAGGGTCAATTACCCACTGACGCCATTTATGAGTTTGCTAGACCAACACATTGGTTGATATACTGTCTAACCAATCCTTTAATGCCCAATGGTTATATCTGAAACCCTCTAATGAGTATGTAATCCACGCAACCTATCGAATTGAGCAGGAGTTATATATAGGCCGAGAAGATAACCCATCTCCTGTAAACCTATTCTCAAAATCAAGAGTTACTGTCATGGGTCGCATTACACACTGTTTTCCATTTATTGAAAATCATCACAGTGTACATAGTCTCCCATTCAGTCCATAAACTACATGAGCTATATATACTAGGATAGCCAGACAACATTGATAAATTAGCGAATCCATACTTACCTTGGTTCAAGTTTTAGTTTTCAAACTTCCTAGTTTTCTAGGTCACTAACAATTTCCTTGTGTTCCACAACCTATCACAAACCATTTGTGATTAATATAGTCTTAATTTTTTGTGTTTAGAACCCCTAAGTCAGTCCCTAAGACCTCAGGAAATTCTAAGAGAAACACAGCACAGTTGCTATTTTCAGGGGTGGGAGTGTGTTTCCTCACTAGGTGGGGGCGCGCTCCACAAACAGGGTTCGTCTTAATTGATGAAGGGAGCGTGCTCCTTTGCTAGGTGGAGCACGCTCCACCCTGTACTGTCTCGACACTATACAGGGCAACAGCCACTGTCCAATCCATAAACCATCATAACATCATCAAATACTCTCCAAAATCATTAGGGAGGACCTCTAATGAGGTAGCAAACAATTTCCAGTAATCAATGACAACAATTCACGGAAAACTCATCACTTATCATCGAATTAAACTTCAAAAACTCAAAAACCAAACTTACTAACAAGATGATATCTGGGATTTCAAGTTGTTTAAGCTCTTCAATTTATGTTGAATCAACTCTTGGATTAATCCCTCCAGATCAAACCCTCAGTTGTTCTTCTCTCTCACTTCTCGACAGATCGAATTGAAACTGAGGATAAACTTGATGATTTTGCATTTATATATATATGGATTTCCTCGAGAAACGCATTTCATGAGGTTGATCAAGTGATTGATGTGTTAAAATGACACTCTTTAAAGTGACACACATTTTGACACCATCAATATTTATGCTCATCTCGAGGCTGATCGAATAATTCATATAATTCAAACCAAACTTATAGTTTTATTATATATTTATCAATTATATATAAATATATATATACTTTGCATATTTTCTTACCAATAAATTCACCAGACATGCCTACGAGTATTATTGGGTGTGTACATTCATTTGAAGACCCCCTTGTCGCACTTGGTGTACCGGCTATTTATTTCTTAGTTATGTATTTTCCGTTTATAGGCTTGTGTATAAATTCCACTTTATACTACAACCTATAAAATTCATAAGCCTACCAAACAAACACAAACCATCATGCAAACACACACACGCTAATCGAGGTACGTCGGACTTAACTACGAGCCTAACTTGAGTTAATTAGGAATTGGATTAACACTAATCACCAAGTTAAGGTAACAGTCGTTAAAATCTCCCCAATTCAAAGCAATTTCGTCCTCGAAATTAAAGTAAACATATAATTAACTATAGTTTCGAAAAGAAATGGAAACTGCTCCTTTACATAATATTCTAGCTCCCAGGTTAGTTCCTCATTTCCGTGAAATTACCATTTCACCTTAACCAAAGGAATCACTTTGGTTCTCAGCCTCTGAATCTTACGATCAAGTTCATTCCAATCAATCCTTGGAGTAAATTGAGTCTCCATTTTGTGAAGCATAGACATGTGGAAGACATTATGAACTCTAGGTAGCTGAGGAGATAACTCTAACCTGTAAGTAACAGGACCAATTTTTCCTATATTCTAGAACGATCTAATGTACCTTGGAGCTAGCTTACCTTGCAATCCAAACCTATACAATCCTTTCATGGGTGAGACTTTTAACAGAACGTAATCGTCCTTTGAAAACTCCAACAACCTATGATATTTATTAGCGTATCTCTTCTTTTAGTTATGTCGTAGTCAAACGCTGGCAAATCTGTTGAATTCTCTCTGTGTAGTTCTGAACTACTCACACAGAGAAATGTATTTCTCCCAATTACTACCAAACTCTAAGACATACGCTCGAAGCATATCCTTTAGCACTATAATGAACCACTCAGGTTGCTCATCAGTCTGCCGATGGTATACCGCACTGAGGTTAAGAAAAGTTCTCAACTGTTTCTGTAATTCACTCCACAGTCTAGACGTGAATCTCATATCTCTATGTGAAATAATCAACATTGGAACTCCTTGAAATCTTAACACTTCACGTATGTACACCTCACATAATTGGTCAAGAGGATCTCACATAGAAACTGGCAAGAAATGCGCAGACTTTGTCAACCTGTTAAATGCAACCCATATAAAATCGTGCTTATGTTGACTCAGAGGTAAACCGAAAATAAAATCCATCGATATATATTCCCATTTCCACTCAGGAATAGGCAGAGAATGTAATAACTCTCCGGGCTTTCTATGTTCAGTCTTAACTTGTTGACATATCTCACATCTCTTTACAAACTTAACAACATCATTCTTCATCCCATGCCACTAATAGATACGCCTCATATCACGATACATCTTAGTTTCACCTGGATGAATAGAAAAAAGAGAACCATGAGATTCTTGTAGTAACTCCTGCCTCAATTAATCCTGAGCTGGAATCCACAATCTATCTCTGAATGGTAATGCACCATTGTCATAAACTAACTAATGAGGATGATTTACACTAGTCATTAATCTATAACGCACTATATAATTTTAATTAGCTTTCTGATAACTAATCACCCACTGAATTATCTCCGATTCAGTTCAAGTTTTAAGCTTAGAAGAATAGATTAGTAGCTCTGAAATTAGCTCTCTCAATTGATGATGTGTCAGCTGAAATTTCACGAATCATCATCATATATGTTTCCTCAAGAAGTCTATACTGAAAAGCTATGGCAATAGCTACATCTTCTATGCATGTTCTTCTCCTGCTCAAGGCATCTGCAACCCTATTTACCTTGCCTAGGTGACACTCTAGAGTGAAATCGTAGTTCTTGAGAAACTTAAGCCATCTACAGTTCTTCATACATCTTTCCATTTATTTGAGTTGTAATTTCATATTGACGGTCTGTTAACACCGTTCTGTATAGTTCTGTATTACTCAGGCTCAAATTAACTTGTATCATTATTTCTCGTCCTACACCAATTGACGACGAAGTAAAGCGTACAAATTTTAAGTAAATAGCTCAACGTCATACATAGCCTGATAATATCAATACCAGATAACTCACACAATATAATTTTTCTTCTAGTAATTATCACCTTCCAAGTCACAAGCTCGGAGATTTTATTCTCTGGAACTAAGATTAGATGCAGATATATTGTGTTAAGATTGAGAAAGGTCTGTCCTAGCTATTATACATCTCTTCTCCACTGGGAAAACAAACTTTCGGTTCTTCATCGAAATAATAATCTTGGTTCTCCATAACTCTCAACACTTTCTACACACATATATCTCTCTTACTCTTCCACAAGTATTAAATCACAATACTGGCAAGAAATTTACAAACTCTATCAGTCCTTCAATGACAACATCAACAATCTTCAGTTGTCATCACAATTTAGGTTAATCCATCATAAATCTCTGAGCATGAAATTTCATTCATATAAGGCAAGAATAATATAATTCTCCAGGTTAATATCACTTAGCTTCCACTTGCTGATATATCTCATATTTCTTTATAAAATTAACATCATCAATTTTTATTCCAGGTTACGAACAATTCATTCTTATCACAATGATTTTAGATTTCGCCTGAATGAATATTTTAAGGAAATCCATGAGATTCTCACAACATTCTTGCCTCACTTTTTATTCAAATTCCAAGAATTTTCTTTAAATGCTGAATTTTTAATATGAGAATATCCATATATAATATCAATAACTAATAGTTGACCTACTAGATAATCTCAATCAATTTCTCCAACAATTAATCACTCAATTAATCATCATTAGCTCAGCTCCCATCTGAGCTCCAACGAACAGACTTGTAGTTACTAATCCAGACAACTCAACTGATGATGTGCCTGCGCAGGACTTTAATTGTTCATTATTGCATATCTCATTCAAGAGATATTATTGAGCAGTTTTTATTGAAACTACATCCTCTGTTTTTTTCCTATTCAAGGTATTGTCAACACAATCACCTTAACGAGTGATGTTTCAGAGTGAATTCTTAACATTTATGAAATTCAAGGTATCAATCTCACCTTCTATTTATATCACTTTGACAATTCCACTTTTCAAACTTCTACAGTTTGAAATTCACTACTTATACAAATCCACTAGTCTTTGTACCTCTGGATTGTCTTTTAATGATTCTCTTAAGATTCTCAATTATCTATAAGAATGATTAAAAGACTCTCAACAAATCTTTCCTCTTATTTACAAGTGATGTCTTCCAAATTTGGTACAATTACAAAATAGTTATCTTGAGATTATCAATCCTAATAGTTCTTCTCACAATTCTGGAACTATATTTAGAAGTATAACCTACAATTTTACTTTATTTTGTCAACACACATTTTTACCTGAATAAGAAGTCTTAGGATGAACCTCTAACTTCTTCCACAATTCAGTACCATCAAGCAACCATTGTAGTCAAACTATACTTCAACTTTCCTCTAAGGCATCTTTATATCTAATTTCAATTTACAACATTCTCGTACTTGAGTTAACTGAATAAATTACACAACGATTCTAGAGATTCCTAGATCAATCATTTGTAATATTCAATTATTTCAAGATTATTTTTCTCTTTTACCTTTGTGTTGAATATATGACAATCTCATATTGTCTCAGTCACAATCAAATCCCTCGATTTGTTGTTAATATTCAACACTCATACAAGTAATTTACTTTTAAAACTTAGTATTGACACTTGAAAAATCTGGTCTAAACTAATTTACTGTCACAATTTATAATTATTTATGGTAATGCGCGTGCATCTTCTAAGTCTTCAAAGATTCCATTCTTGTTATTATTGATAACATAATAACAACTTTATTAAAATAGGGTTTTAAAACTCGACACCCTTTTATTTATGAACATAGCATAAGTTCTAGTAAGTTCTAATGGTTTCCCCTATTTACTTAAAGTGATCCAGCAGTTGCTTTGAAATCATCTTTAAATATATCCTTAACTCTGATCATACCACTGTGACAATCAGATCTCAACTAACTCTTGAGAACAACTGATTTCACCTTATTATCAAAATGAGTTGTCAATCTTAAGCAATGAATATTCACACCCACTATCACATATTATTCTTTGAATTCTTCAAATCCTCGGATTCATTAACCACTCATTCTCCCCAATTTAGACTATACCAGTCTAAAACATCAGACTAAGATATCTTACCAACTCAGTGTTATGTTCTGGATTAAACTGTCTTTAAACTTTACCAGTTTAATATTCTTAATTTCACCGTTCATTACCCGACAATTTGTTTGTCATTTCAATATGGATTCACACCATAACTAGAATTTCTACTTCATAACAACTTATGAAGTATAAATACATTAGTGGTTTTCTAACCTCAAATAAGCTTTTATCATTAACCACTAATTTATTTACTGAATAACTTTCATTATTTCCCAACTATTCTCAATACTAGTATTAAATCACAACTCAAAGTGGCTTACCATCTTTGACTTTCATCCAAAGTCATTCAGTATTCTATTATTTCATAAATTCCATACTCCTAACACACATCTCAAGGTCTTGATCCAATAGATACTTCTTCACTGATTATTATTTATCTAATAATATCAGTGAGAACAAAGACATTTGAAAATAGTTAATAGGAGAAGAGTTTAATTTTATCTTTGTAATTTTTCCTTATATTTTTCCTTTTTCAAACTCCTCAAGGTTAAGGTTCTTTTGAACTCTTACTTTCAATGCTTTGTCATATCATGAGAAACTGATGAACTTCAACTATCTTATCATCATTCAGGAAAGACATAACTCTAAAGCACAATAAATAACATATCTCGTCTTTTATCTTTTAGTTACTCCCTAAAATCACGATAAAAAATGTTTACCATACCCTAAGCTTATTCATAACTCGAGATAACTCTCAAAGTTAATAAACTTATGGTATAGTACCAAGATATATCAAAAGCAATAACCTTAAACTTCGATACCAAACTGTATCCGAGTTATCACTTGTTTCCAAGTAATAAGGCTATTCTATGAAGTAAACTTTAATACCATACTGTATCAAAGTTAATTACCATAAACTTTGGAGTAGGCTCTGACCAGTCTCCAATACCAAACTATATTAGAGTTATTAAATGTAACAAAGCCCTTAAACTCAGTCTCTGTTACCAAACTATATCAGAGTTACCACTTAATTGGAAAGTGATAAACCTTAGGAGTGATAAACCTTGGGCTCTGATACCAAGCTGTCGCATCCCCTAACCCGATTAGGGCGATACCCGGCCTGAATCCCTAATTAAGCCCCGTTATCCCGCTATACTTAACTAGAGCCAGCACCCTCTCCTCTTACACGTGATAAACACCACTGTATATCGAATATCGATGTAAAAAAATTATTGAACGCAACGAAAATTAAAAACTTTTTTGATAATAAATAAGATATACATTACCAAATCAAACCAGAATAAACCTCGGTTATAAAAAATCTCTCATCCCTTGTGATATTACGAAAGTATAATTCAATATAAATACATATAAGATAAGAGGAGATTCATTACATCGAAGAGAATATCAAGAATCCTAAATCTTATCTATCCAATAGTCGTAGCGCTCGTCGGTTTTCTTGAAATATTAATTTGGGGAGAGCGTTCCAACTTACTCAATAAGTAGGGATTCACATAGCCATCAACATTCCATATAATAATCAAAAACATTATACACTAACAATATGCACTAATGTTAACTAACAAGAATATGGAAAACATATAATTCAATAAATAACGTATGCAAATCAAACTGTCCATGACTATTACACTGTGATTCTTATTTTATTTATAAAACTAGGGTCGACTACCCGCTGACGCCATTAATGCAATTGCTAGACTAACGCATTGGTCGATGTGCTATTTTACCAATCTATTAGTGCCCAATGGTTATATCTAAAACCCTCTAGTAAGTATATAATCCACCCAACCTATCGAATTGAGCATGAATTATTTATAGGCTGGAAAGATAACCCATCTCCTGTAAACCTATTCTTAAAACCAAGAGTTACTCTCGTGAGTCACATTACACATAGTTTTCCATTTATTGAAAATCATCACAGTGTACATAGTCCCCCATTCAGTCTATAAACTACATGAGCTATACATACTAGGATAGTCCGGTAACAAAAACATTTGAAAACAGTTACTTTTAATGCTTTCTCATATCATGAGAAATCAATAATGGACTTCAACAATCTTATCATCATTCATGAAAGACATAGCTCTTATATCTACCATGTAGATATAATAAAGCATAACTAATAACATATCTCAGTCTTTTATCTTTTGGTTACCCCCCAAAATCACGATAAAAACTGTTTATCATACTCTAAGCTTATTCATAACTCGAGATAACTTTCAGAGTTAATAAACTTAGGGTATAGTACCAAGATATATATAAAGCAATAACCTTAAACTTCGATACGAAATTGTATCCGAGTTATCACTTTTTTCCAAGTAATACAATTATTCTATGAAGTAAACTCTAATACTATATTGTATCAAAGTTAATTACCTTAAACTTCGGAGTAGGCTTTGACCAGTCTCGGATACCAAACTATATCAGAGTTATTAATTGTAAAAAAGCCTTTAAACTCAGTCTCCGATACCAAACTGTATCAGAGTTACCACTTAATTCGAAAGTGAAAAACTTTAGGAGTGATAAACCTTGGACTCTGATATCAAGTTGTAGCATCCCCTATCCCAATTAAGGCGATACTCACTGAAACCCTAATCAAGCTCTGTTTATCTCGCTAGACTTAACTAGAGCCAACAACCTCTCCTTATACACCTGATAACACCACTGTATATCTAATATCGATGTAAAACAAATAATAAACACAGTGGAAACTTAAAACTTTTTTGATAATTAAATACGATATACAATATTAAATCAAACCTGAATAAACCTCGGTTATACAAAACCTCCCATCCCTTGTGATATTGCAAAACTGTAATTCAATTCAAATATATAAGACAAGGGAAGACTCATTACATCGAATAGAAGATCAAGACTCCTAAATCTTCTTTATCCTGTAGTCGTAACGATCGTCGGTATTCCTGAAATATTAATTTGGGGTGAGCGCTCCAACTTACTCAGTAAGTAAGGATTCACATAGCCATCAACATTCCATATAATAATCAAGAACATTATACAATAGCAATATGCACCAATGTTAACTAACAAAAATATGGAAAACATATAATTCAATAAATAACAGATGTATCTCAAACATCAATGACTATTACACTGTGATTCCCATTTTATTAGAAAACTAGGGTCGATTACCCATCGACGCAATTAATGCAATTGCTAGACCAACACATTGGATGATGTGTTGTCTAACCAATCCATTAATGCCTAATAGTTCTATCCGAAAACCTCTAGTGAGTATGTAATGCACGCAACCTATCGAATTGAGCAGGAGTAATATATAGGCTAGGAAGGTAACCCATCTCCTATAAACCTATTCTCAAAACCATGAGTTACCCTTGTGGGTCACATTACACACCGTTTTCCATTTATTGAAAATCATCGCAGTGTACATAGCCCCCCCCCCCATTCAGTCTATAAACTACATGAGCTATATATACTAGGATACCCAGACAACATTGATAAATAAGTGAATCCATACTTACTTCAATTCAGGTTTCCATTTATAAAATTCCTAGGTTTCTAGGTCACTCACGCTGCCCTGTGTTCCACAACCTATCACAAACCATTTGTGATTAATATAGACATGATTCCCTGTGTTTAGAATCCCTAAGTTAGTCCCTAATACCTCAGAAATTCTAAGAGAAACATAGTACAGTTGTTGTTTTCAGGGGTGGGAGAGCGCTCCCTCACTTGGTGGGACGCGCTCCACCAACTAGGTTCATCCCAATTGATGAAGGGAACGCGCTCCTTTGCTAGGTGGAGTGTGTTCCACCCTGTACTGTCTCGATAGTAAACAAGGAAGCAACCACTGTCCAATATACAAATCATCATAACATTATCAAATACTCTCCGAAATCATCAGGGAGGACCTCTAGTGAGGTAACAAACCATTTCCAGTAATCAATAACAACAATTCACAGAGAACTCATCACCCATCATCAAATTAAACTTCAAAAACTCCAAAAACAAACTTACCAACATGATGATCTCTGGGTTTCAAGTTGTTTAAGCTCCTCAATTTACGTTGAATCAACTCCTAGATTGATCCCCTCCAGATCAAAACCTCAACTGCTCTCCTCTCTCACTTCTCGAAAGATCGAATTGAAACTGAGGATAAACTTGATGATTTTAGATTTATATATATATATTTTTCTCGAGATACACATCGCGCGAGGTTGATTAAGTGATTGATGTGTTAAAATGACACTCCTTAAAGTGGCACGCATTTTGACACTATCAACACTTACACTCATCTCGAGGCTGATCAAATGATCTATATAATTCAAACCAAACTTATAGTTTTATTATATATATATATATATATTTATATATCAATTATATATAAATATATATACACTTTGCGTATTTTCTCACCAATAAATTCACTGGACATGCCTACGAGTATTCTCGGGTGTGCACATACATTTCACGATCCCCTCGTTGCACTTAGTGTACCGGCTATTTATTATTTAATTATGTATTTTCTGTTTATAGGCTTGTATATAAATTCCACTTTATACTACAACCTATAAAATTCATAAGCATATCAAACAAACACAAACTATCATGTAAACACACGCACACACTAATCGAGGTACATCGGACTTAACCACGAGCTTAATTCGGGTTAATTAGGATTTGGAATAACACTAATCACCAGTTTAAGGAAACAGGTCATTACCTATGGGCTTGACTAATTATTACAAGTCTTTATTAATTAACTATCAATTTAGTTATTACAATTAAGTCTTTTGTTGGCCTTAATTAGGGTTTTTTTCAAATTAATCTCATGAAGCATTTCCAATCTATAGAAATCATCAAATTAAATTAAAGCAGCTAGCTAGACACTGCATTGTGCTGATTAGCCTGACTAATTGATTTTTTTTTTTTTGCATGATTCTTAATGATTGATTAATCAAATAAGCTAATACTAGTCAGCTGTCATTAATTGTTTTGATGTGTATTTCATTCCATGTGAGGAGTTTTAACTAAATGAGGCATTTGGAGAATGAAGTTGATGATGAATTAATTAATTGATTGGATCCTATGTACTTGTACTAGAGGAAAAGGGCTTTCTATAAATATTAATTAGAATAGGAAATATGACAAACTGTCTTAGTGTTTACAAATGATGTTTTTATCCAAGTATAGATCATCCAACAAGAAGTACTCTTGTTAACTTCTTTATTCTTTTCTTCATTATATTTTTAATTAGTCATGCTATCAAGCCTAATTATAATATATATATATATATATATAAATATATATATATATATATATTCTCAAATTTAATTGGATATCGTATATATGAATTATGATTAATTCAATGGAAGAGATATATATTCACAAATTCTTGACTTTTTGGGTTGGCATGTGTTTGTACAAATCAAGTTGAATTAGGATTCTAAATTAAGTTAAATCAATTATTAAGCGATTGATATTGCTAGTTGAAGACTAAATTGCTTTGTGTAATTAAGTTAAGCCATTAATTCAAGCAAGATGGACATCTATTGGAGTTTATCTATAACACGTAGTGAGTGAAATTAAAAGTGGGGATTGCATTGAAGGATTATGCACAGGTACGTAGACTTTGTGTTTTCATTCCTAAATTTTACGACTGATTTCTATACAAATCGTCGTGAAATTCTTCCCAAAAAAAATAAATCGTCAGGAAATTATATATAGTTTAGGCATCGACTTTGTGTTCGAGTTCATTACATTTTGATTATAATGAAATTGCAGCGAGTTTTCAAAAAATAAAATTGTACTTTTGAGCAATATTCATCACATACTATGCTTTTTTTCCTACTACACTGTTAGGAGTTAAATTTTTTCTACTTTATTTAAGGAAACACATCGTTTCTCGCCTTTGTAAATATGTTACTGGCTATTAATAAATAAAGTCTAGTTCCCATAAAAAATGTTTTAAGCGAAGCTTCACAAATGTACAACTTGAAAGATAAACTCATTCCTTCCAAAAAAAATTTTAAAAACAAAAAAAAAAAATAAACTTCTCCAAAAAAAAGGATAAACTCATTAAGTTTTGTGTGCACACTATGATTTACATATTTAATTTGCTCTTCTTTGATTAGCTCTATTTCGTGTAAATTAGGAAAACGTTATAATTGGTGTGATATTCCTTCATCTTATAATGAATACATATTAATCGGTATATTATTGAATATATCTCTCAAACCCTGCCTTAAGAGCATCTACAATGGTAACATGGATTTAGACCATGGATTGGTACCACATCATAGATATGGAGAGGATGTCTATCCTATGTGGCACTAGATAGACATGCACCTCTTAAAATAATCTCCAATAGTAATGTGGATTTAGACCATGAATTGATGATAAGTTGGTACTTTTATTTTTAATTTTCATAATATTAATAAAGGCTTAAAAACTTTAAAAGAATTAATAATGATGAAGTGGCAGTCTACCACAATGTCTAGAAGTAGATATTATAATAGACACCCTCCACTTTGATTCCATGCCACATAGGATGGACATTATGAATCTATGGTCCCATTAGAGAACATTTTTTTGAGTTGGATGTGGATCGTATCCTAGGTGGATCCATTTCCACCCCAATCCATGGTCCCATTGGAGATGCTCTAATTAATTAGTTTCTCCATACTACTTATCTTAATTAATCACATGCATTCTTCAATCAATTAGGTGCTACCATTCATTTTAATGGTGATTATATATAATTTTTTAAGAGAAATTTCATTAATCATTCATGGCTCAATACAGACCAGATATAGAATCAAGTACATTGATTCGCTAATCCTATTTATTTAAACAAACTGTCATTAATTTGGCTAAATGCGAAATTGAAACAGTTTGACAATCAGGGACTGCTCTCTACAACGTTGAAACTCATAACAATACAGAAAATTACTAGAACCACAAAACGAATAACAAAACTTCCCAACAAGGAGAAGAAAACCTAAAACTTCTAAATAAGGAGAAGATAAATCAAAGACTTTTAACTAGGGAAGAAGACTAACTATAAAATAAAACTAAAGACAAGATCAATTCAGCGATGCACAAACTCATGCAACACCGTTGATGAAGATGCACCACAATAAGGATTGACCAATCACCAGAAATCTGATTAATTAGATATGTTGGTTATTATATGAACAAAATGCAAAAGGAATTTGATTGGAACCACCGCCGATCAAAGAGGAGGATCGGCGGTAGTTCAAGAACAAAAATCACAAAAGTGGATCAAGAAGAAGAATTTTAGGGTTTTTGAGAAAAAAGAGATGCGGCTGATTATACATAATTTGTGAAGTTCCAATTAGCTAGCTTTGCATTCTCTTTTATTGTGGTTTCAATCTTCACATATATGAGAAAACATTTTTCTTTACTCATCACATCGCCGCCTGGGTGTGAAGAAAAATGAGCAAGGGTTCCCACACATAAGACGTTGTGGGTAAAGAAGCTAGTCCCTTCACATCGTCGCTCGGATGTGAAGAAAAATGAGCAAGGGTTCCCACACAGGACGAGTGTGGGTAAAGAAGCTAGTTCAAAACAAACACGAAAACAAAAACAAAATCATAGATACGAACACTAGATCTTTTAGAAAAAATAGAAATAGAAAAGGAAAACAAATACAAAGGGGATAAAAAATTCGTTTAGGAACATGGAACATAGGAACACTTACGAGGAAGTCAATAGAACTAGTAGATACCATGATTAGAATGAGAGTTAATATTGCTTGCTCATTTGTAAACGTTGGGGCGTTCCCACCTAGCGACGCGCTGCATCGGAGCCCGGATGTAGTGAGAAATGAGCAAGGGTGTGTTCCACATCACCGCCTAGGTGTGAAGAAAAATGAGCAAGGTTCCCACACATAGGACGTGTGTGGGTAAAGAAGCTAGTCCCTTCACATTAAGGAGAAAAGAGTCAATATTCCATACAAATGTTAAACATGCATAAAAAAGCCAAATGTATTTTATATAATGGTATTGAAAATCCTACACTTGTGCTTCTGCATGGAAGTCACAAATACAATAAGCTCATTTTGTCCTTTTTCAGGTGTACCATCCAAAATGGTTTTAGTAAATACATAATAGATGACAAAAAATTAGGATAGCCAAAGGCAATAAACCAATGATAAATTTAATATGAAACATAATTTTTTTTAAAACTTAATAGCATAAAAATAAAACCTGGTCTTGCAAGATTGACAATGTGACAACAAGAGCATCTCACACTTGTTGCTCCACGTGTATACATAAGCAACGTTCGGCAACCTCACATACGATATTGGACATTTCCATTACTACATAAAATGCACGAAATATTCTATAAAAATAAGTAAAAAATAGAGACATAAACTTTTATGGAGGAAATTAAAAAATAGAAGAGAAACAAATTCCATATATTATGAGGATCAAGAGAACTTAAAACAACATTTACAGGGACTATTGATCAGCTTAATAGAACTCCACCTATGTTGTACACTATAAGTGCTACATAGCCGGTCCCAAGTCCGGATAAAGGAGGAAGACTTCGACGCCCATTTTTTCATACTGAAAAATGGGTAAGGGAGGTCTCAAACTCACTTTTCATACCCGAAAAGTGGGGGAGGGAGGCCCCAAGCTCATTTTCCATTCTTGAAAAATGGAGGAGGGTTGCGATAGGTTGAAAGTCAGCGTAAAACTTTTGTCGCTTTTCATGAAATGGATCAAACATATATAAATGTTGGGGCGTTCCCACCTAGCGACGCGCTGCATCGGAGCCCGAGTGTAGTGAGAAATGAGCAAGGGTGTGTTCCACATCGCCACCTGGGTGTGAAGAAAAATGAGAAAGGGTTCCCACACATAGGACGTGTGTGGGTAAAGAAGCTAGTCCCTTCACATCGTCGCCCAGATGTGAAGAAAAATGAGCAAGGGTTCCCACACAAAGGACGGGTGTGGGTAAAGAAGCTAGTTCAAAACAAACACCAAAACAAAAACAAAATCATAGATACAGATACTAGATCTTTTAGACGAAATAGAAATAGAAAAAGAAAACAAATACAAAGGGGAGAAAAAACTCGTTTAGGAACATGGAACATTGGAACACTTACGGTGAAGTCAATAGAACTAGTAGATACCATGATTAGAAGGAGAGTCAATATTGCTTGCCTCCAACAGACAAAATGGGTAGGAGAAAAGAGTAGATAAATAGTAAGCACAGGGTTTAAATTGTGGTACACTGGTATAGATAGAAAATGCAATGGAGTAGGAGTTGTGGTGGATAATGATTATAAGGATAAGTTCGTAGAGGTTAAAAGAATGGGGGATAGATTGATTCTAGTTAAATTAATTATTGGAGACAAAAAAATTAACATACTTAGCGCCTATGCACCACAAGTAGGATTAAGCGAGAGCATCAAACGCAAGTTTTGGGACGATATGAATGGATTTATGCAAAGTATACCATTAGATGAAAAAAATTTATTGGAGGAGATTTAAATGGGCATGTCGGGGCAAGTAACGATGAGTTTGAGAGAGTTCATGGAGGTTTTGGTTACGGTAATAGAAATGAAGAAGGAGAATCAATCTTAGAATTTGCTTCAGCATACGATCTTGTCTTAGCAAATACTAGTTTTAGGAAGAGGGTCGCATATAATTACTTTTAGTAGTGGTCATAACAAGAGTCAAATAGATTTTCTTTTAACAAGAAAAATAGATAAAAAAAATATGTAGAGACTGCAAAGTAATACCTGGTGATGAAGCACTTACTATCCAACATAAGTTAGTAGTACTTGATATTAAGCTAACACGACGACATAATATGAATAAAAGAGTTAGCGACCCTAGAATAAAGTGGTGGAACCTAAAACATAGTAAACAAGTAGAGTTTAGAGAAAAAACTACTAAAGGAAAATGTTTGGAATCTTGACTTAGATGCTAATACAATGTGACTAGAAATGAGTAGTTGCATAAGGAGAGTGTGATCAAACGTATTAGGTATATCTAAAGGTTTGGGACCACCAAAGAAGGAAACATGGTGGTGGAACGAGGATGTCCAACGAGCAATTAAGACTAAAAGAGAGATGTATAGGAAAATATCTAAGTGTCAAGATGAAGATGTGTACAATCAATATAGAGAAGCTAAAAAACAAGCTAAAAAAGTAGTTAGTCAAGCTAAAACAAATTTCATAGAAGATCTATATACAAGGTTAGGTAATAGAGATGGTGAAAAATATATATATAGGCTAGCCAAATTAAGAGATAAAAAGAAACAAGACCTAAGTCATGTAAGATGTATTAAGGACGAAAATCAAAATGTTTTAACGCACGATGATGATATTAAGGAGAGACGGAGAAGTTACTTCGATAGTTTATTTAATGATGGCCAAGTTGATACTATAATAGATGAAAACTCGCACCAAGAAAGAAATGTAAACTATACACGCAATATTAGAATTGTAGAAGTTAAAGAGGCATTGAAAAGAATGAAAATAGGGAAAGCATGTGGCCCAGATGAAATACCCATAGAGGTTTGGAAATGCTTAGGAGAAATTGGATTGACTTGGTTAACAAAACTTTTCAATAAAATTTTAAAATCAAGACAGATGTCAATGGATTAGAGAAGCACACTTGCGCCAATCTTCAAAAACAAATGAGACATTTAAAGTTGCTCAAACTACCGGGAAATTAAACTTATGAGTCACACTATGAAACTTTGGGAGAGGATAATTAACAATAGGCTAAGGAGAGAAACAACAATATCAGAGAACCAATTTGGTTTCATGCATGGGAGTTCAACTATGGAGGCGATTTTTCTTGTAAGTCGATTGTTAGAAAAATATTGAGAAAAGAAAAAAGATCTTCATATGGTATTCGTAGATTTAGAAAAAGCATATGATAGGGTCCCTAGAGATGTTCTTTGGTAGGTTCTAAAAAGAAAAAGAGTGCATGCTAGATACATAGACACTATTAAGGATATGTATAATGGAGTAGTAACGAGTATAAAGACATTTGGAGGAGCTACAAAAGAATTTCTCATTACGATAGGACTACATCAAGGATCGACTTTAAGCCCATATCTATTTACTTTAGTTATGGATGAACTAACTAGACATATTCAAGATGATATACCATAGTGTATGCTATTTGCATATGATATTGTCTCAGTGGATGAAAAAAAAGATGGAGTGAATAGGAAATTAGAACGCTGGAGGAATACATTAGAATCTAAAGGCTTTAAGTTGAGTAGGACGAAAACCGAATACATGCACTGTGAGTTTAGAAACACTAGACATCGAGATGACGGAGTGGTAAAATTAGGGAAGTAGAAGTTCCTAAGGTAAACCACTTTAGATACCTATGATCAATCATACAAAATGATGGTAACATTGAGAATGATGTTACACATAGAATTCAAGTGGATGGAAGAAATGGCGAGTGCAACAGGGGTGATTTGTGATCGAAATGTTCCTACTAAGTTAAAAGAAAATTTTATAGGACCGCAATTAGGCCAGCTATGCTCTATGGAAGTGAATGTTGGGCGGTAAAGCAACAATAATTACATAAAATGAACATAGCAGAAATGATGATGCTTAGGTGGATGTGTGGTAAAACTCGTAAAGATAGAATAAGAAATATAGAAATTCAAAGACAAGTAGGAGTAGCACCAATTGATACAAAGATTAGGGAAGGGCGGTTGCGGTGGTTTGGTCACCTGCAAAGACGACCTACAAATGCCCCAACTAGAAAACTTGACTCAATAGAAACTGTAGAAATTCGACGAGGTAGGGGCAGACCAAAGTTAACATGGGATGCATTAATTAGGAGGGATTTGAATGGTTTGAAATGCTTACCATCAATTGCACTTAATCGAGCACAATGAAAAAGTTTGATCCATGTAGTCGACCCCAGTTAATTTGGGACTGAGGCTATGTTGTTGTTGTTGTTGTTGTTGTTGTTGTTGTTGTACTACTTACTTTTGATTTTGTTCTTTCTTGTGATATTTTTTCTTCAAGTTTCAAGCCTGACTTCCTTTTTATATAAAACATACAAAATGAATGTGACAAAGAGGAAGCAAGTGACAGTGACATAAGGCATATATTGATAAATTTAGGGGTTATTTTCTAAAGAGAATACTAACAGATTTTAGTCATAGCTATAAACTTAAATGAACAATCTTTTCCTTCAAGGGAGAGCTTTAGAGATTCCGAGTTACCTTCATCGGTTGCCTTCTAAAGAAAGGATAGTGGCAATGTTATGTTTAATACTTGACCTACATATGTACATATACATATATATATATATCGATCTATGCCGTATTTATGTATACATTCTTTTACAAGGCTGGCTATATATGCTATTCATCAAAACATACATAATATATTGCAAATGCAAAGCATTTCGTAAATGTATAAAAAATTGCCACCTTTTATAAATGCTTTCAACAAACCTTGAAGTACGTACATTCCAGGTATAATTTGATGATGAGTTGAAAAATATGTACAAAACAGCTTCAAAGCCAGACTGCAATATTAATTAAAATCTAACATGATTTCATAAGTATTTAATATTAAATGCTTATAATAAAATCATAAGAATTTGTCACAGAATTAACACGTTGCATAACAAATATCAAATTTCCAACATTTCTCACCCTACATTTAATTACAATCATTTCTACCTATAATAACTGTTTTTTTTTAATACAAATAGAAAATTCATTCATAATTTATGGCTTGATACAGGACCATACATAGTATCAATTGCGCTAGTAAAAGTATATTGATTTGCTAATATTCATATTTGTTCAAAGGAACAAACACCACTAGAACCATAACAAATAACAAAACTTCCAACAAGCGAAAAGTAAAATCTAAGACTTCCAACAAGGAAATACAAATAAAAAACTTTCAACTATGGAAGAGAAACCAATTGTAAAATGAAAAAAACTAAAGAAAAGACCAACTCAGCTGTCGCACAAATCTATGCACCACCGCTGAGGAAGATGTACCACTACAAGGATGAAACTAATTTTCATAAATCTGACTAGATCTGCAGCTTAATGGATGAATAAAGTGCAAAAAGATGTTATTGAAACAACCACAGATCAAAAAGGATGATCGGTGGTGGTTAAGATCAAAAACTACAACGGAGAATTAAGAAAAAAAATTTGGGTTTTGGGGGAAGAAAGAGAAGTGGCGGTTGTTTTATAGATCACAATTGTTGTTTTTTGGACTAGATTAAAATTGTTGTTAGAACTATAACTAATATTTGTTGTTACAAATAGTAGAGTAGCTAGGGCATAAAGTTGTTTTGGAGAAATAACAAATCTGATCGCTTTTTTGAAGTCAAGAAAGGGACAGAAAGAAAGGAAAGCATCATGGTCTTCATGAATTATTTGAGTGGCAGCAACTATAACCAAATCAAAAACAACAAAAAAAGTAAGAGATATCAACCATTAATTAATTAGAATGTACAACTTATTCAATTCTTAGGCTCTTTGAGGTCGCACGTTCGAATTACCTAATTTTTTGAGCTCTATCTCTTGTATGGTATTGTAGGGTGGGGATGTGTTTCTCATATAATAGTCACGGTTTGACACCACCGTATCAAAAAAAAAAAAACAAAAAAAAAAAAAATACATAGCTGGTCCCAAGTTTGGATAAAGTAGGAAGATTCCTAAACAATTTTTCATACCGAAAAATGAGAGATGAAGGTTCCAAGCCCGTTTTTCATACTCGAAAAATAGGGGATGAAGGTTCTAATTAAGCCCATTTTCCATTCCTGAAAGATGGGAAAGGTCGCGATAGGTTGACAACGCCAGTAAGGCTTTTGTCATTCACTATTTAATTATAAATGAATCAAACAAATAATTTTTTTAAAAAGAATAAATAGGAAAATGATTTTTTGACATTGTTTTGGTACATACATTTGTTACATAATAGTGCAGATTCCTTTAGAATTCGTACGACATACATCCCGATCAAATCTACACAATTGTATAGAAAATGTGTTTCTCTTAGAATGCTAGATAATTATCATCTAAATAAATAACCAAAAAAAATACTGATATATATATATATATATATATATACACACTCACTAGCTTGGTTTGTCTACTTTACTCAGCACCACCAGCTTTAAGAGCAACTCAAAATCGATCGATCAGTCTTGAAAGAAAACGCATTAATATATTCTGCCCAAAAGTCCCTCTCATGAAGTCGACGTAAATGGACTCCACTCCTCTCATCTCTCTCAATCTCCAACATCACGGTAGCTCTCACGCACCTTTCACTGATCACTCATCCATAAAATCGATCCACACTCTCTCCATCAACACCTAGCTCTAGTTACACTTTTAATTAATTTCTCATCTTTTCTCTACTTCACCATCTTCTGTGAGCATGAGTTTTTATTCTTCATGAACTAAACTGACTTTTTTTTTTTTCTTAATTACTTAATATATTAGTTGTTGTTTGTTTCGGATCTGATTCGAGTGTTTTTGTTTGGTTTTTGGTTGTTGTTTTTGGAGAAATGAAGGTTAGCACGACGGATTTCGAAGCGGAAACCGGTGATCAGACCTCGTCATCTAGGAAGATGGGAAGGGGAAAGATTGAAATCAAGCGGATCGAGAACACCACCAATCGCCAGGTTACCTTCTGCAAGCGCCGCAACGGCTTGCTCAAGAAGGCCTATGAATTGTCCGTGCTTTGCGACGCCGAGGTCGCCCTCGTTGTCTTCTCCAACCGCGGCCGCCTCTACGAGTACGCCAACGACAGGTATAATTAACTAATGAGCTGTGTTCTTGTTCAAATCAATTGTGATTTGGTTAGTTTATGATTAATAGATCTTAATTAAAATATTTAATTTAGAGTGAAACAAGTATTTAAGAGTTTACTAAATCTGCTCATTTAGTTGAGATTGTTTGGTCTTAAAGACTGAATCTATCAGTTTTAGGTGTTTGTTTTGTTAATCAGATGTAAGATCTAGTAACAAAAAAAAAAAAAAAAGAGAGGATAAAAATGGAAACATGTTTTGCAGGTCTAGAAAGTGTGTTAGTTAATCACCTTCTTCACACCATTTCTCTTTCAAGTAAAAGTTTCTTGACCTTGATTTCTCTCCATCTTCACTCATCATCTTCTCTTAATAAGTTCTTAAGAGAAGATTATACATATATATAGTGTTAGATTTGTTTCAGGAGAGATAAATTATTTACTTAGGGTTTCGGCTCGAAAACCTAAATTTCATGAAATTAGGTTTCATTAGGGCTCAGATTCTTCAAAGACAGCAAAACTTACATAAAATAGTTATTCCCTCTCTCTAGAAATATGAGATTTTTAGGGTAAAAGCAATATTAGGGTTCGCAAACTGTGTGTTAAAGCTTTTCTCATCAAGATCGATCTGATGAGAGTATATAAGAAGATCGAACGGTTAGAGTCCTTCTTCTTCTTCTTCTTCTTCTCGTTAAGGCCTCGTTTGGTGGGATCATCTAGAAAACCATTCTCAATCTTCTCAGTAGATGGATCAGTTTATCATTTAGGGTTTGCAGTCTTAAGGTGGGGGGGAGCTCTCATCAGCTCACATCGATCTAGGGGACGTACGATTGGGGGGTTGGGAGTGGATCGAGGTCTGATGGGGTTATTTAATGGTTGACACGTGTCGGGACGTGAGTGGCTGGAGTTGGGCGTCCAATCATGTTTGAGGGGAGGAGGTTACACGCGTGACAGAGGGGGAGCGAATGGGAGTCGAGGAGATTAAGGTAACGTCGCACATCGAGAAGTGAATTGCAGTCGCCGTACGATCACCTGATTGGCTGGAGACTCGATCAGTAATAAATAAGCGTCACTTATATGTGCTGATTGATGTGATGATTAATTAGAGATTATTTAATTGGTTAAGCTAGTCTCTAGAGAGAGAGATTGTTGGTTTATGTGGAGTCATCTTACATACCAATGGAGAAATTCAGATGATGTGTTTACTCCTCTGCCGTGGATGTGCCTCGAAACATGTGTAATGCATATCCCGACGTGCATCCTTTGTTACTCACCACCTATTGGGGTATTTTTTTTAATTAATTTTGCTTATTAGATTATATATATAAATCCAAATAATTTCTTTTTAATCAAAGAAAAATAATATAACTTGCTAAATTTTTTTATAATTTTTTTTTGTAAGTAAAAAGGTTTATAGTTATATATAATAGAGCTAGAAATAAATTAATTTATGTCATAATGATGATATATAGACTAGTACTATTAGTTAACTACTCTCTCCATTCCATAATATCTGTCACATTGATTTTTTTTTCTTGTTCCATAATATGTGTCACATTAGGAAATCAAGAGTGAATTTATGATTTTTTTTTCCAATTTTACCCATAATTTAAAGTTATGTCATTAATGTTAATTAGAGGTTCCACATTAATTTCTAAAGCAAAAACTTATGAAAAGTAAGCTATTAATGAGGGGTAATTTAGTCTTAACGTCTATCTTTTAAAGACTTTCAATCATCATCTTAATTTCTGTGCACAAGCCCAAATGTGACAGATAATATGAAACGGAAGGAGTAGTATGTACAATATACAGATGGTAATATAGAAGTAACAAAAAATAGTAGTAGCTAGATTAAAATTAACTTCCCTTTATTCCTTATGTCGTTTTTAGCTCTTCTTGTAAGCACTTCTTAAATTATTTATGTGAATAAGCGACATATAAATAGGGTACTACTAGGGGTGGGCAAACCGCGGTTTGGTGATGAAAATCATCAAACCGCCACCAAACCGCGAAACCTTAAAACCACAACCAAACCGACCGCGGTTTGCGCGGTTTGGTCGGTTTGGTTTTGCGGTTTTTTTGCGACACATTTTCAACAAAAAAACACATTTCATACAATCCCATCAAAAAAATATATGTTCATACATGACCATCCACCAAAAACACAATAATACACATGAACTCAATCAAAATTATGAGTCTAAGATCATTTTGAAAGTTAAAACAACAAGAAAATGCTTCAACTTTATTTCAATACATTCCAAGTTTAGGGGTGGTTTTTGCGGTTTGGTGAACCGCGATTTTTTGTAAATGAAAACCACCACCAAACCGTGGAATTGCGGTTTTCAAGTTTTCTAAACCGCCCCCAAACCGCAAGTTAAAAAAACCAGACCAAACCATGCGGTTTGCACGGTTTGGACGGTTTTATGGAGACCAATGCCCACCCCTAACTACTACCATGGGAACCAAATATATACCCATGTCATGAGTACACTATTTACAACCATTGAATTTTAATCTAACACATTAATCGAGACGTCATAAATGCACAAATCATTTAATGCACAACACATTTTGAGGGGTTTCCATGGCATAGGTATATGTTTTTGCTCCATTGTAGAATATCCCATATATATATACACACACAATACCTGGAACTTTGTAGCTCAACTAGCTAGTAATGTGAGATTTTTCATTCTCATGATTGTTATGTTCCAACCTAAACTTGTTTATAACTAATATGATATTCCTAAAGTGTCTATTGAACTCATTATTACTATTCTTAAATAATTAAATTGGAGTTTAAAGACAAACTCATCATTAATATTCTTAAATTGGTTGCTAGGCTTCTATTGAGCTCTTTGATTTGCATAAATAACATTTTCACATTTCTAACTAATTTTGTGAAAACACTTAAAATCCACTTTGAAAACTTTTAAAACTTGGTTTCATATCATCATGAATTTACATGTAAAACTATCACCAGCCTAAAAAGTAAATCCACGGAACTTTTATAGAAAATGAGATAAGGAATATTGTAAGAAAAAAAAAACATAAATATATTATCATATGATCATTCATAAACAAGCCAAAACATTTATGGTGAGATGGCGAGATATCACTTACCAAAAGGCAAGGTTTAGAGAGGTCAACTCGTGGTTTCGACCCCCACCGAAGTCAAATAATAATAATAATAATAATAATAATAATAATAATAATAATAATATCATCCATAAACATGAGTGGTTTTATTCTAGGCATTATTACTTCCTTAGTAGTCTGTAATATTGGTAATCTAATAATAAAGCAGTATATGGTTTGTAGTATATATTTGAGAGTGAAACAAAAAAAAAAAAAAAAGATTATAGTAATAGATAAAGATTGAAAAAATCAATATACACTGTGCACTGCAAACAAGTTTTTCCATTATTTTCACTTATCTATATCCATCCTTTAATTACTAGCTAATATAACTCAATGTGCATTTCATCTTTCTAAGTTTTAATTAAGACACATGCAGTCCTTATAATTTTTCTTTCTATTTTTTTTTTTTTTCCTGCTTGAACTCCTTGAAAAAGGTCAAGCATTTTCAATATCAATTAGTGTATCATCCAAGGACATCAACCACGTTTGTAAATAAAAATGAAAATAATGGATCGCCTTGATATGTAAAGGCCAGTTGAAGCTTGATGAGTTTTTTTTTTTAATTATTTTCTTTAATTTAAATCTTCTTTTACAGTTAATGTGTAATCAATGATCTGCCTAAATTACTTTTTTACCATGAAAAAAAGTTGTAAGAACTCTTGAGTATTGTGGTTATGTTGGTGCTTTTTTTATTTCAAATTAAACCAAGTTTAGACATGGCGGGGAAAGGCCCCAAAGAAGTTTCACTATATATGGTACCAAAAAAGTGATTGAGATGAGTATCTACAATTCTTGTAATACCTATAATTCAATCCACAAACATTATGAGGAAATAGCTATATTTTACACTCAAAAGGAAATCAATGAATCCCTAATAAACAAAAAGCGTCTTTTTATACGTGGTGACCTCCAAACTCAATAAATAATGTGAAAGCTTTCATGAGAACTAAGTCTCAAACAAATGGGCTCAACTAGGGATGTCAATTTTTCGGGTCCAGATTGGTCATCCGGGTCCGGAATGTGCTTGATATAAACGACTATTTGCATTGTCTAGACCTGGCCTGGTTGTAAATTCAGACAAGTATGTCTTGCCCAGACCGATTTACTTTTAATTCAAGTTGTCCAAATATCCAAAATTTGTCCAATTTTTCAAAAAATATTTTACGTTTAAAAGCTTTTTAATTATGAAAATTATTGTAAATTCCTCATAATATAATCTTCTTTGACATAATTTTAAAAAGTAATGTTTAAGTTTGTATTTATTATTTTAAATTGCAACACAATAATATATTTTGTTAGAAGACAAAACGCATAATGTTGTCTCAAGCAATTTAGCTACGTCTCAAACTAAAATAGTACATTTCTATACAAGCTATGTAGTTTCTTTATTTCTATTGTTATTTTTGTGAATTATGCAATGTATGAAGTATATTTTCAAAATAAATATGTATCTTTTGAAATCTGGGCCGAATTTTAATTTAGACATCAAAGCTTTGCTCATACCTGGCCCGAATTTAAAAAATTATTGTCCAAACCTTTTTTCTTTTTTTTTTTCTTGGGCCGGACAAAATCGGGCCGGCGGGCCGAACAAGAAATTGACACCCCTTGGCACAACAACAACTTTGCCTATTAATTCTCAGAAAATAACATTCATTCAGTGACTAAAAAAATTCAGTGACTAAAAAAAAAAAATCATTTCAGTACGCGAAGAGGATTTTGTAGCAGTCAAGGTTAGGTATTCAGGTTCTTTGATTTGTTCAGAATAAAAGAAACAAGAAAGCGCTGGGACATATACTTTTATTACAATACAAATGATCAATCTCCTTTGCAGGATGAGGATCACAAAATGACTCTTAATGAAAATAGGAAAGACGAAAATAACTTATTAAATAAGGTTCAACATTAAGAGATGGAAAAGGTTCATTTTCTTTATTGGAATAGTAAAAGGGATTGAAAAGTTCCCAAAAAAGTGAACATTGTTATTTGTTAAATAGATTCCTCATATTCTTGGGATTAAGAAAATGCAAGTTACAAAATCACCAAAAAAGAAAAATAAAATAAATGCAAGTTACAAGGGAAAGTAGGCCTCAAAATATATTCATTGATCCTAAACATTAAAATCTATTACGAACAAAGTGGGTAGCTCACTGATATGATATAAGATAATTTTGTTAGAAGTAGGGAGTCCAAGCCCTACAGAGGGCAAGATGTGATTTCTAGAGATGCGGCTCCATATGTTTCTTCACTTAGACTGAGCACATGGTCAAGTTCTAAGCTTAATTTCTCAGTTATGAGTAAGATATATTCCTCATCATCTCCTTTTTCAGGCTTGAAACTAATGGTAACTACAATATATATTGTTAATTTGCAACTAACTCTTTTGTCATAGAAAACACGAGTATATATAGTTATGAAATGGTTTTTACGAACCAAATAAATTGGTCTAAGTGTAGTCACGAATACCAATCACAATATTTTTTGGTAGCCAAATAAATTAATTGGTTTAAATAGTACCAATTTACCAAAAATAACCAACATGTTACATGTATAAGGAATAGTACTTTTCACTAAATTGTTTGTCGTAACAAAAAGCGTACTTATTGGAGACAATATTTTTGTTATAAAGTCGTAAAGCTAACTATCATGGAGAAGAACAATGATCAAGATAGTTGTTGGATTTATACATAATTTGTATAAATTAAATCATAGAATCACATTAGAGCATCTCCAATAGGACCATGGATAGATACAATCCATATCCAACCCAAAAAATGCTATCCAAATGGGACCATGGATTCATAATGTTCATCCTATGTGGCATGGAATCAAAGTGGAGGGTGTCTACCACAATGTCTACTTTTAGACATTGTAGTAGACTGACACGTCAGAATTATTAATTGTTTTAAATTTTTTTATTTTTTCAAGCCTTTATTAATATTATGAAAATTGAAAATAAAAGTGTCAACTCATCAATCCATGGTTTAAATCCACATTACTATTGGAGATCATTTTAGGATGTGAATGTATATCCAGTGCCACATAGAATTGACATTCTCTCCACATCCATGATGTGGCACCAATCCATGGTCTAAATCCATATTACCATTGGAGATGCTCTTAGAGATCCTTGGGACATTGTTTAACTGTTAGACCCCTTGTCATTAGAGCATTTAATCGGCCTAAATTATCCAAAATCCTTTGAAAATCTATTCAGCCTCTAAACTCCGATTGGTTTCATGTAAAACATCAAATCTCTAAAAATTCTCGAGATACATGTGTATCCTCAAGTTAAACTCAAGATCTTAATCTCCTTGGATGGACCAAATAGGGAAATCACTCAATTAAGATCATTTTATTTTATTAAAGTCTCGGCTGAGTTTCCCCTACGTTTAGAGCTGTCAAAAAACCAAACACTTGCTAAACAACATTAGGAGAATGTATAGAATAACTCACGTATCCACAATATACATAACAATTCATATATTAAAAGTTGAAATCCAACTAGACACCTTAAGCTTTCTGTATCAATCTCCAATCCAATTCTCAAACATTGCAAAACCACAATTTCAGTTTCAGTTTTCAAATACCATTTAAATGTTATTAGAAACTCCTCAAACAGTATAAAAATAAACCTCTGATTACTCTTTCACTGTTTTACAACCTATAAAAACAAGAAGAAAAGAACTTTAAATAATCACTGAAAGTTCTCCAAAGCTTGTACGTGTTCATAATCCTTCATGGAACCCCTGATATCAATAAAAACAACTCGAGGATATTAGATTAGTAAATTCCTACAATGATTTGTACTCCCGCAAACGCTAAGTCTGATACATGGAGACATTTAATCACATTTCAAAGTAAATCAACAGGAAATATGCTTTAACATGAATGAGATCCTCTCTATTCCTGTTTACTAAATATAATTAGACGGGCACTTTCGAGTATAGTACGCAAACAGTACTTGAAGATCATGAATGCGAAGGTACCTTGTCAGTCGCGTCCTGACAAGTCCTACTGGCAATCGTGCAACAATGACCAAAATCTAATTCCTATCTAACTCGAAGCCAACAAGCCTACTTTATCCAGTATATGCATGACCAAAAATATGTGAAATGCAATGGAGATCATGATGCAATTACATGAACAAAGATCTTTCAATAATTCATAATGATCACTATAGGATTTACTTACAGCCAACCAACTTTGAGCTAACTTTTTGGGGTTCTTGAAGCTTCACATCACCTTGAAATTGGCTCAATAGCTTTCCGACATACTCAATTATCATTAGGGTCAATGTCCAAGTGAAAGCGAATCACAAAACCCCAAAGTTGGGGCCAAAGTATGCTCGTGAACTATTTTCAAAAATAACAATTTATAATAGTTTCAACTAACTTAATCGGGGTACATTTTTAACCTTGAAAACATCAATATTTGTCATACGGACAGAAAGAAAGTTGTAGGGTTCACTTCCTATTTTCCATAGATTCTAAAAACACTCAAATCAGATCACAAACAAAAAAGTTATGTATTTTTCAATATAGCCCGTTGACAATGCAAACTTTATTAACTTTGAACTAACAAAATTTCTCAAATTAATATTTTCGCAATTAAACCCTCAAAATTCGACACCAAACACCAAAAAACTACTCTATACCAAATTCGAAATATTTCCACAGCATGTGGAGTCAATTTGGATAAAAAACTAGTAATTAATTCCTTTAAAATCCCAATGCAAATCAACTTCAATTATAAAAACATATTCAAAACATTTCTCAACTCAATTGCATCAACTCAATTTAGAAACCCTAACCTACGGTGATGGAAGTTATTTTAAATTGGCGCAAATCAACCAAGCTAATACACCAATTCACAATAATTTTTACCAATTCTCATCAAAAATCCGTGAGAGAAATTGAAAAACCGTGATAATTTAATCTCAAGTGAAAGGAACGTCAAGAATTGAGAATTTACTAAATTTCGAGTCGAATCTCTCATTTCCATCATAGAAACTTAGCTCAAACTGACACTTTCGCAACATTCTATTGATTTTCGAAGAGAAATCGAAAGAAAATCAGACGTAAGGAGATCGGGAAGCGAGAGAAGGAGTTGAGAAGTTTTGAGTCTGTTGAAATGAAATGTTTGGTTTTTTGTGTTTTATATAACACCCTCAACTGCCTGCTTCGTTAGCTTAATTTTTTAAATTATTAATTCACGAAAATCACTATTTTTTCGTTTTTGACTTGCAGTGCTCGTTATGGATCCAATTTTTTTACTAAATTGGGCCAAACTCTCAACAAAACAGTCCAACTTTATTTATAAATGTTATAACACTGGTTTTGGTTACAACAAAACAGTCCAACTTTAACCAAACTTGCACCAATTTTCAGCTTCGACCACCGCCAACCTACATGTAACTCGAGACAAGGTCTAGTACCTATTTTGATCTTATTTTACACTACCACCAATCCCGACTCACACATTAATCAAGGTAAAGCCTTGTATCAGCATTTTAACACTATTATGACGTATTTCCGGTCTTGCTTGACCATAACACTCCCGTGTAGATATATATATATATAATACACACGCTAGGCATTCATCAACGAAAAATAAAATTTACCTAGTAATTACTTTTTCACTTATCCGAGTTCTAATCCATAATACATGTCGTTCTTAAAACCCACTAACCTCATAATTAACTCATAATACAGGTTAATTGAAATCATGGATTTCACATTAACTCCAAAAAATAAAAGTTAAGCAAAAACCTACTAGTTAAAAATGTACAATCCATCCTTTGTATTTTTAATTCAACAAGTATTGTCCATTGTCGGGCCTTTATCTGCGAGGTACGTGGATGTCACTAGTACCGATATTATCCCCACCTTAGCCCAAGGTTTTATTTAAAAGGCCTCGATACTATTTGAGGAGAGATCCACACTTAAGTACTTTTTTATGAAGTCACACTTAACCGATGTGGGACTATAATTCGGTCTACACATCCCAACAATCTCCACCTTAGACCGAAATCTCAGGTGCTTTTGCTCCATCTTAGACCGATTTCTTTCCAAGATGCTTCACCGCATGACCTGTCATCGCTCATCTCGATGAGAGACGACTCGAGGAACTCGCGATAACCAACATGCATGTTTTGCCCCCGCCTAACCATCGACTCTAATACCACTTATTGGGCCCGCTCGCACCTTTAATTGCGGGGTTCGTGAATTTCACTAGTACTGATATTGTCCCCACCTTAGCCACCTTCAACTCACATGTGTGAGGTTTTACTTTAAAAGGCCTTGATAATATTTGGGGAGAGATCCACACTTAAGTACTTTTTTATGAAGTCACACTTAAACGATGTGTGACTATAATTCGGTCCACACATCCCAACACCCATCATATATCTTGGAGGTGAAGAAGGTGCGAGATTGATATGACTATTCACCACTGAGAAAAGAAAAAAAAATCTTCATATATTATTTACAACAAGCATTTAATAGGCTTCCTAGGGATTTTGTTGGTGGATGTACATATAAACAATATAAAACATATGGACGAAGGAGTAGCAAGTAACAAGTATAAAAAAATTTATATGAGCCACCAAATAATGTATCATTAATTATATAATAGAACTACATCAAGGAGCAATCTTAAGTATATATGAACTTCTCTATTCTTTGATAATGGATGAACTAAACTAAGCATATTCAAGAGGATAATAATATATATGGTATTGGTGCATGCTATTTACAGATGATATTGTTTTAGTGGATGAAACAAATTATGAAGTGAATAAGAAATTCAAACTTTGGGGTGGGGGAATATGCTACAATCTAAAGGCTCTAAGTTGAGTAAGATTAAAACTAAATACATGCATTTTGAGTTTACAAATATTAGACAACAAGATAATGGAGTTATAAAATTAGGAGGAAGTAGAAGTTCCTAAAAAATGAACTATTATTGATATCTAACTAGGATCAATTATACAAAAAGATGGTAATATTGAGAATTATGAGTACTACAAGAGGTGTGATAATGATTTCTTACTATGCTAAAAGAAAACTTTAATAGGACATGCATTTTTTTAATAGGACTGTTCGACTCCAACTAATTTGGGATTAAGTATATATATATATATATATATATATATATATATATATATATATATATATATATATTGTTGTTGTTGTTGTTGTTGTTGTTGTTGTTGTTGTTGTTGTTGTTGTTGTTGTGGTGGTGGTGGTGGTGGTGGCGGCGCGGCGGCGTAGGATATAGGAATTCAATTGGGCTAGCTATGTCTTATAAAAGTGAACGTTATGGGTAAAAAACAAAGTATGCATAAAATGAGTGTAGAAATGAGGATGCATAGGTGGATATATATGGTAAAACTCATAAAAATAGAATAAGATAATACGGAAACTCAAAGGAAAATACATAGCAGTGTCACCAATAATTGATTCAACAATTAGGAAAGGTGGTTGTCGGTTGCGGTAGTTTGAACACCTCTACGGCATGCTATTGCCCCAGTTAGAAAACTCGACTAATTAAAAATTGAAGAGATTCGACAATGTAGAGGTAAACGTATGCTAACTTGGTGACGCATTGATTAGGAAGTATGTAAAGAATTTGGAAACACATTACGTGCAATAAATTGATCGCAATGGAAGAGTTTGGTCATGTAGATGTCTTTAACAAATTCAACAATCGACTTATCAATTTATTAAAACTCAATTTTTTAACAATTCAACAACATTTTAGGGAACTCTGAATAAGAATACATTAGAGAGATCTTTATTTATTTACTTTTTTGGTAGTAATTGTAGCGGCCCATTTTCCAAATGAATCGTCACGGGGGCCAATGTGGGCCCACAACCTGGCCTACCAACGCGAGCTGTGTCCCACATGCAATCTCATCCACCATTTAATCATTATTAACCTCAATGAACAACAATTTACTTGTTTAAATTATTAATGAACTTAAATCGTCTGTTATAATGTTGTTTCAATCCTTAATAAACCACAACATAAGTCTTTAAACATAACAAGATAAAATATTAAACATCAAAGTCGTGCCTTTAACTCGAATACCTAGTGTGGAAAATTCATATGTCATCATAGATCAAAAATACACCTCAAAGGTCTCAAAATATAAAAAATATAGGGTCCTAAAGTGTCTCACAATCCCAAATCCCCAAAATAAAAACAAAAACATATATAATACAAACGTTCAAATCTGGCTCAATGTTTCTGAATCACAGGTACTTTGCAAGCTTGCCCTTGCCATGACTCGTACTCGGATCTGCACTCAAGCCATCACAAAAAGGCAGATGACGAGTCCAGAGTGAGTATTTCCAAGGAAATTAAGTGAGCAATACTGAAAGTAAATACTGGAATTTAGACAAAACTATTAAATAAACGTGCGGAAATAAATACAGACAACTGTGATCATCGCATAGATAAGAAATAGTCAAAGCTCAAAGTGTGTTCCTAGAGCCTAGGGTCAAACTCGTGCCATACTTCGGACTCTCCATATAATACTGCTGGCGAGTACCACTCAAGCAAGGCGAGTATCTGGGTCCATTAGGTGGTCATCGTTGAACCTACGACGCACCTACACATGCCCCGACGCGACTCTCAGGTCGAACTATTCACCGAGATCCCTGACACACGTGCTATGGCCTAGTGGACATACATACAGGAATGGTACGGAAGGAAAGCCTCAACGTCCGTCCATTTAAACCAAAACCAAGAATAGAGTATTGAAAGACATAATTTGAATTCAAAAGCCAAGATAAGTAAATGCTTAAGAAATTTCTATTTATAATTGATTTTTAGTCAATCAGATGTATTTTATGTTACTTAGTATAAATATTCTAAATTCTGCAATGTATAGTGCGCTATGCCTTTTGGGTAGCGCGCTACACATTATGGGCAACTAGATGTTCTTCGAAAAGAAGAACACTAGCGTGCTATATGTTTCCACCTAGCGCGCTAATCGTCATGTAGCGCGCTAGGTGACTTCCTTAGCGCGCTACTGAGGCACAGAACAACAGTTTTGTTGAAAATTTTTGAGCACCAACAATAACAACAACAACAATATATATTACTCAATTTTCATGGCATCAAAAACTCACTAAAACAGCCACCGAAACAGCCCATAACCATCCATATTGGATTCACTCAAAAACCCCAAAAAATGGTACCAAAAGATAAAGAAAGTTAAGGTAATAGTGAATCTTACCTTGCTTTGATGAATTAACCAGTCTAAGGTCTTCAAATCATCAAATTTGTAGCTCCAAACCCTTGTTTTTGCTTCTCAATTTTCGGATTTCTTGTGAGAGAGAGAAAAAATGTGGTGAAAAGAAAGTCGATGTGACTTTTTAAACTCTCACATGTGCATCTCAATGCCATCTAATGGGCACTTTTTGCTCCATTTTTCAACCCCTAATGACTCATAAAGTGACTCCAATTGCACACTCTCCCTTGTACTTAACCCAATAAGGGTGTTCTGACGCCCGATTTCGCGTCCCAAATCGCGGCGTACTACCATGACCCTAACCATCAAATAAGCATTACATATCAATTATTTAACCCATTTTATTCATTTCATGTGTGTATTATTTCCCCGGCCTAGTATTTAGTCTTTTAGCCTACCCGGTACCCGCATCGACACACATATCGAGGCGAATACTTATCACACGTCTCGCACGTCAAACGTAACATAAGTACACACATCGCGATGCCGTTTAATCTATTTCAACATAAACATCACAAATTAGATCAATCATGACACAAAATAACTATTTACCTAACTCCAGACGCACCTTTGCCTAGCTGCGGGTCCCACGAGAGTCAGAGCTGTCAACCACATCTGCAACCACGTCATTAACAACGACGAATTAAATTCGGGCCGTAACAATAATTAGAGAGATCATTATTAATTTTAGCATTGCCGCATGTACTATATTAAGGCTAGCATTTCCTTAAATGCAATATGATTTTTTTTTTTTTTTTTTTCATGTTTCTAGATAGTCTTAATTAGCAATATTTGTTAATCATTACCTGAAACATCCAAAAAGCTAAGCTACAAAGTGGCTCTCTTTTAGCTTTAAGAATGTTGGAAAAATTCTCGTCTCCATTGAATTAAAGCAAAAGTTCTTTTTGCAGAGACTAGAAAGTAAGACTTGTTCAAACTAGCTTAAGCTATGCTAATGCTTTTGGGTGCAACGGTGGTTTGGTTTTTCTCAAATGGTTGAGGTGTTTCTTTTCTTTTCTTTTTTTAATAAAATTATTAACACTAATTATGATAATTTTGTACAACCATAGTTACCTCGTAAAGAGGTTGATTCCATGTATTCATTTGGCGAGCATATATATGGGAATGACACGTCATTACATGAGCAACCCCATTGGCTTGCCTTTGGCTTCCTCATGAACTATATAATGTAAGACTATTATGTGTCTCAAACTTATGTCTTAATTTCTGTAACTTATGAATCACTTAAAAACTCTTGAGTTTCCATTACCGTTACCAATTTGATGAAAATTGGTATTAATGCGGGAAGCTTAAATGTTCTCCCTCAAGCCTATAAAATGACACTCGTACCATCAAACAAGGTGTTGAATGTGTTTGAGGCTAATGAGGGCGATAAGATCTTGGTGATTTAGGAGATTAAAAACTTTTGCAGGTAATTATCTAACTGGTCTATATTCTATCATGTTTTAAAGTATGTTTACATGTGGTATTAGAGCCTACTAGATCAGTAGAGTTTTCCATAAATGGTTTGTTTTATCTTACGATCTAATTTATGGTTGAATTAGTTGATGATGATCCAATCTATTATACATGATCTAATTAAGCATTGTTGCACTGCCCATTAGCCTGAAGTTTGATCTTTTCGATCAATTGATGTAAGGCACTGCCTTACAGTTTTCACTAAACGCCATGAAACAAACATGATATACCACCTCATCAAGTTACTTAATGTGAATTTAAACTAAGATCTAGCATGTTTGTCTCAACTCTCTCACTTGGTGCTTAATTGGCTAATGCATTTTACTATCCTAGCTAGTAAGCTTATGGTTGATTATTATGGTTGGGCTTCTGAGTCCTGATGTTCTGGCTTAGTTGCTGAAATGGTTAAATCAACGAAGGATCGATGTTTTACACCTGAAATACAGTTGGACCTTCCTCCTGTTTTCTTTTAAATTAGCCAAGCATGCATGATATGCTGCATATTAGCTTATGGTCAAATGTTTTTCATGATTTATGAGTTTAATCCTGATAAGTAAAAAAAACTTATGTTTGATATATATACTATTTCTCTTTAAGTTATGATTTTATATAGCTTTTGATGTAGATGTTGGATTTACGCACTGCTATTAGCTAGCTAAAGTCTGAGTTTTTGTTAAATTTATAGATACATAAGATGATGTAATTGAAAATATACTCAGTGTGTTCCTATGGTGGTCATGATGTTGGTGGGATGTACTCACAGACGGGATCTTTCTACCCTTAGGAACTAGCTTGTATGAAACGTATTTGGCTTCCCTAAGAATTCCAACTGACGGACAATACTTCCAATGAGTTGAAGTATTTGGCATGTATATGAAAGTTTGAGGCTCTTGGGATGCCATTGCATGATTGTTGGATATCCCAACTGCCGACGTCATTCTTTGATTGATTTCTTAACTGTTGATGATGGTATATTCAATTTGGTAATTGGCATTAGGATATATAATTAATGTGTTATATAATTAATGTGTTCTTACGAAACGATCAATTTCTTGACTGGTGAAGAAGATCAATAGTTCTCTTTGAGACATGTTTAAAAGTTGCCTTTTAGGTTTCTTTTTTTTTTTTTTTTCACATTATAGCTAATAATAAATAGCAAGAATAATGTTAATTAATGAATCTTATTGTTATGTATTTGGTGAATATGGTAATTTTGGCAATAGGACAACTATAAAAAAAAATCCAGAATATAAATTTTGATACCCTTAAGTTAATATTATTATTTTTTATTATTATGTGGTATCTCATATTAATTGATGTTTTCTATATTGAAGAAGATTCGTTAAATTTCCTAAGTTTTTAACAAATTAAGCACAATAAATATTTTGTGGGTGTTTTTTTGTTTCATAAATTAATTCTTAAATTTTATTAGAAATGCTTATGTGAAATAGGGACTCCCAGTTAGCATTAATTTTTAACTAATTTATTTTCTCATGTCATTAATTGGTTGTCATCACCGGATTATTTTCATGATTTAATTAGCATCAAAGTGACCTAACCATATGTATACAACACATTACAACATTTTAGTAATGTATAATGAACTGACATTTATTACATATGGGACAATTTTTAAAAATGCAATATTGATAATATTATAGTTATAATCTATTGTTTAAATTATAGAGTTGTGTTAATCACCAAAGTGATTCAACTTAATGAATTAAACAATAAATCATATGAGTCTCATATACGTTGCATTTTTCATCGATTTTATGATGATTATTAGAATTTGATTTAACCCAAAGGTAAATTATTTTCTAATAATTTAAGATTAATTAATGGATATTGGTTGTATTAATGATAATTAAGAACGATGAAGAATAACCAAAGGTACTTCATCTTCTTGATTTTTTTATTGATTACTAAAAAAAAATCATGCTTGGCCTAAAGGCGCACCACATTTTCTTTTAGTAATATATGAACTAATATTTTATAATAATATACATATAACAATTACTAAAATATTATGGTTCACCCAAATGTGTACCACATTTTAGTAATATATGTAAATTTAAGGACAAGTTAAAAATGGAATGGATACCCAAAGGTACCATACATTTTTTATTAATTATTTATTGAATAAAGTATATTATGTTTTTACCCAAAAGAAAAACATAATAACGCTACCATTCTTATGAATGATTCATATAGACATACATGAATAATTTGACACTCCATCGATCTCTATCTAGTGAAAATTTTAGAAGATAGGATCAAGTTAATTAAATAGTGTCTTGATCCATGTACTAAATTCCATGAACGACATGATATTTGTGATCAATACACAATACTCGGTATATGCCTCAGTATAATGATATAGCTGAAAGGCATACCAAACATTAATAGAAATGGTTAGGAGTATAAAACTTTAAAAACTACTACGTATTTATTAAATAAGGTTCCTAGTAAGTTGATCCTAAAATTTCTTTTAAGTTATGGACTAAAAGGAAACTTATCTTAAGACATCTCAATGTCTGAGGTTGTTCAGTAAATGCTAAAATTTATAATCCGCAAGAAAATAAATTGAATTTTAAAATGATCAGTGATTACTTTATTGTCCTAACCATTATTGCATAGAGATTGTTGAAACTAAAAATGTCAGAATCATCGTAAATTGTGAAATTAGTGGGAGTGACAATCCATAAAATGTGAAATTAATTAAAGAAGTAAGTTGCGTAACATGTCGCATTACTAGCTTATAACTTTTAATGAAGTAGTAATTGGTCCTATTAGTGTTTCTCATAAAGTAAATATTGAGATCACTTGTAAATACACCCATTATGATTCGTAGAGATTAACATTGCAAATATCTCGAATAGCGAAGAGATTTGTTATTAATTCTTCATAATTTTATGGTGTACCTAATTGTGATATAAAACAAATATTAAAGATCTAATTTCTTATGATGAAGCCATCAAAGTGATAATAATATGAAATGGATTGATACCTTATATAATGATTATTTAATCAATGGCTCAAAATAAAGTCTATAATCTTATTCAATTACCTTGGAATTTTAAACTCATTGGATGTAAATGAATTTTCAAAACTAAACATAATTCCAAAGGCAATATCAAATTATTTAAAGCTAGGCTTATAGATTTAAAATTACACCAAATGAATGTAAATACTATTTTTTAAGTATGAGTTTAGATGAAGAAGTCTATATGAATCAATATAAAGGAATTCATAGTAGAAGGAAATGAACAACTAGAAGTCAATATATGGATTAAAACAACCTCCCATCAATGACATATTAAGTTAACAATAACATAGCATCTTTAAGACTTAAAAAAGAGAGTCATCAATCGATGCACATATTTGGAGGTCAGTGGGAGCAAGTTCATGTTTTGACTTTATACACTTATGATATTTTTGCTTAACAACTCTTTTAGAACTTTAAAATAAACGATATACCATACCAAATTTCACTTTTACTGTTGGTATGTTGGGATGTTTATACCAAAGTAACCCTTGCATAGTCCATTAGTGAGCTACAAATAAGATATTACGGTATTTATAATAGACAAAAGATTACATGTTCACTTATAGAAAGTCTGATAACTTTAAAGATATTGGTTAGTTAGACGTAGACTTTGTTATTGGTTGTCTTCACACTAGAAAGTCTACTTTTGGGCATGTTTTCTTTTCACTAGTGGATAAATCTCTTTAAATGTTAAGCAGACAATTATGACTATTTTTACTATAACAGCTAAGTTTGTAGTTTAAAACTACAAATCAAGAATTATGGTTAAGGAACTTAATTCATTTAAAGGCTTGGTGTTATTAGCTCACTTTTCAAGCCATTAACGATTTAATATGACAAGAAGTTATATTTTTCTCCAAAAACAACCGGTTTTAAACTAGTATAAAGTGTGTGGTGTAAAATATTTTGCGGTTAAATAAGAAGTTCAATAGAAAAGAGTGTCAATTAAACAATTAGGACGGACTTTATGATAGCAAATCTCTTAACGAAAGAATTATTATCAAAAACATTAAGAACATGTCGACATAATGAGCTTTGGTTGTACTTCCTAATGATAATTTGAGATTTGATTATTTTTATATTTATTTTATAAGATTTCATTTACCATGCTAATTCTACTAATCTATGTGCACACTAATACTTAATGATGATTGTAAATGAATTTAGTCTTTGACACATGCATTATATTTTATGAATAATATAAAATGAATTAGTAATGTTTGTGGTATATGGAAGGGAATATGTCCTATTTTGATGTATAACCGCTATGACTCTCATTGCTATTTTATTTTATAATGATTTAAAGATACCAAACAAAGTTGGACGGGTGTGGCCTAGTGGTTAGGGCGAGGACGGGGTTGTATCGGTTAGGCGCACGACCTCGGGTTCGATTCCCCACGATAGCCAAACTTCGGCCGAGTGGTGGTCTCTTTCTGCAATCTCAGGGCCCGTGGGACTAGTCAGACAAAGTGTCTGGATACTCACAGTTACTAAAAAAAAGATACCAAACATATATGCGCGCTGATATAGAAGTTATGTGATGTTCGGTTATGTAGGTTAAGTGGGAGGACCATTAAGCTATATGTGACCCACATATTGAAATAAAGTATGAGACAAGTGGGAGAATGTAATTATGTGTCTGAAACTTATGTCTTAATTGATGTAACTTATAAATCACCTAAAGAATCTTGAGTTTCCATTATTGTTACCAATTTGATGGAAATTGGTATTAATGTGAGAAGCTAAAAGGTTATCCATCAAGCCTATAAAAGAGTACTTGTACCATTAAACAAGATGTTGAATGTGTTTAAGGCTAATGAGGGCGATAAGATCTTAGTGATTTAGGAGACTAAAAGTTTCCGCAGGTAATTCTCTAACTGATTTATATTCTATCATGTTTAAAGTATGTTTACATATACAAGAAAAAAAAAAAAAACAAATAAACTTCCAACCATGACATAAAATTAAACTTCCAACAAATAAAGAAAATCTAAAACTTTCATGAGGAAAAATAATTATTTATTTAATAAAAGATTACCCAACGAGAAGTACTAATCCAATAGCCGCAAGTACAGCTCCACGAATAATTGTATCTAAATATGCACATTTGAGAGTGCGAATGGTGCAAATGATGAACTTGATAACCGCATTAGGGATGGAATTATTCATCGATTTCAACTATGAATATATCTAAGTTTTATTTGATAGACAAGAAGGTAAATAATGTTATTGAAACCACCGTCGATCAAAAGAGAAGATTGATGGTTATTCAAAAACTAAAATCTCAAAAAACAGTTAAAGAGGAAGAAAGGGAACCTTTTAAGGTTTTTTTTTGGGAGTGAGGGGGACAAATATAAGGTAGGCGTACATATTAGGGAGTTTACTAACAATTAAAGGGGTGCTTTGAACATGAACTAACTTATTGTGGGTTATAAATGACATTAAATTAAATGAGGGACTGATATATAATTTATGGGTGTTAATAATCGTTACCTAAATTTATGATAAATGAAACCTAGCTTATAAATTAGGGAATACGACAACCATATATGCTTATAGCATCTCCAATGGTAAATGTAGATGGTAGCTATGAGTTTCTTATACCACCTCATTAATGTAGAGGGAATGTCAATCTTAGGTAACTTGAATAGATATTGAAGTTCAAAAATGCTCTCCAATGCATAATATGAATTGCACCTTCTATTTCGAAGTTTTATTATTTTTTTATATATTTTAAAGATAAATATTGTTGACATTACTATAGATTGTACCGTCTAGAAGTAGACAATGAGAAGTCATTGTCTATTTTTCATGCCACATTAGAAGATGATAATCTAACATTTTAGGAGACATACATTTGCTACACAATGGTGTAGATTTGATTGAGATGTGTGGACCCCACAAATTTTAAGAGAATCTACACCATTGTGTAGCAAATGTATCTAACAAAAGAATGTCAAAAAATCATTTTCCTTATTAATACATAGTTGGATTGGAGAAGTGTTTTTAATTCCAAAGTTTATTGCATCCTACATGACACACATTCTCTCCCGATCCACGTTTGCATTGGAGATGCTAACAGGATGAGCAAGGTTTTTGGAGATTTGGTGGTAATTCCCTATTTGCACGTATATATAAACATCAATTAAGATGGGATATAATCATAGCTTTTTGTGGTAAACCTACACTTTGTTGATGTCAAAATTAATGACTTCTCGATTTCTGGGAGTTGTCATTATTTGTCCAACTAGAATCAAGCTTATAGTTGGCAAGTTCTTTGACTCAAAACTTCTTTATGATCTTCTTGACGAGTTTTGATATGCATGTATCGTCTTTGGAAGTTTGCAGAAAATCTGGATGTATGGAAATTGGCAGTTTACTTAAAAATAGCAGTATTCCAAGTGGTGCTCCAACAATGGTTGGCACACTGCTTACTTCTACAGTTTACAAGATTTTTGACAACTTGTTGGATATGTAGTTATTTTTTGGAAACTTCCCAACTTCGTTCAAGCTTTCTGCTAGGAGTTTAGGGCAACTCTATATATTGAGGATCAAAAAAATTGAGTTTTTAGGGCTTTTCAAGCTTTTGTGGGTGATTGTCTAAGCACTCCTCACACTTGCTTTTTTTTTTTTTTTTTTTTTTTTGCATTATCTTGTTTATCATTCTAAAATGCAAGACTGATTACCAAGGGGATCCTAGGTATTCATACTAAAGGAATTTTGGGTTTCTTTCATTGCGTTGCGTGAAAGAATTAATCAAAAACATCGATAGTCTATAGGTGAGGGACTGTAAGACTAAAAGTTATTGTCTTGCATAGTGAAAACTCATATTGGCCGCCCCAAGGGGGTGTGGTGCAGTGGTTTTAAAGGGCCTTAGTAGTTAGTACTTTGACTAAGGCAGATGTGATGGTTCAATTTGCAACAAGCATGGTAATTAAAAAAAAAATCATATTTGCCGAGGCCCCAGTGGGTCAGGAAACCAAATTCTTCCGTTCTTTAATTTGCGTGATTGCTTGCTTTATCTTGCTTTTGCATAATAGTATGACTTGCATTGTAACATTCACACTTTTTTATACACAGCTTGAACTTTCAGTCAGATTGTTTGTTACTTTTTGTATTCTTATTTATCCTACAAATGCTTCCAATACAAGATTCATAAGTTATCCAACATGATTAAATTCCATAATAATCATGAAATGTTATGTTGATGTGCAGTGTCAAGAAGACAATTGACAGGTATAAGAGGGCTAATGCGGATTCCTCGAGCTCTCTGTCCATTTCAGAAGCCAATACTCAGGTGAGAGTTTAATATCATAGAGCTGTATAGGTTTGAATAAAGTTGTATCGTGTAGGGTTTGGTTGCAAAGCTCTCATTCATTTGCATCAAGGCCGCCTTATTTTGTTGAATAGATGCAATTTAAACTATGCACTAAGTTTTTTTTTTTTGGCATATATGTAGTCATTATATTGAAATCTTGCTTCAAGATTTTGAAATTTCAATTAAAGGAAGAGAAGGATTTTAATTTGTCTTAAAAGACTTGTTTAAGATATTAGAACATAGACAACATAGAAAACTGTATGTAACACATCCTTATAATACTTCTTTGGAATGTGCTTTTGATCTTAGACTAGCTTGCATTTACAACTTTGTACCGTACATGTCATGCCTTCTACTGAACATTCCCTGCGGCATGAGCACGGGATGAATGAACAATTATTTGAATAGAATAATTGTAGATCTAGAAATAAAATTTAACAGGTTTTACTACAGGTTTAAAATGAGTAGCCCTATATAATTTTTTATTCTGAAAGAGACTGATCTTCTTCTACCACTTTAATCTCAGTACTACCAACAAGAGTCCTCCAAACTGCGACAACAGATCAGGATTCTGCAGAATTTAAACAGGTAATCAATCGTTCTCGACAAATCTATCTACGTTAACTAATCTATATATGTAGATTAGAGTAGTGGTTGCTGTTTTTTTTAGTGTTATTTCTTAAAAACTAAGAAGTTGATGACTCTAGGAATTTGATGGGCGAGGCCCTTGACACCATGAGTCCTAAGGAGCTCAAGCAACTTGAGAGTAGATTAGAAAAAGGCATCAACAGGATCCGAACCAAGAAGGTGATTTAGTAGTGTTAATTAGATATGTATCTTCCTCATTTCTATAATGATTTATGGACTTGAACTAATTTAATCGTCGTCATATCCCAACAGAACGAGTTGTTAATTGCGGAGATAAAGCATATGCAGAAAAGGGTAAAGCATACTTCATAGCTAATAATAATTCTTGCAATTACATGCAAATTACAGTTTAAAAGTATATCCATAAACTTCTGATTTAAAGTGTAGGCACAACTTTTCCAAATGCCATATGCTCAATGATCTATGATGGAGACACACGTTAATTTTGTTAATTCACCTGGGAAATTTGTTGCTTAATTATTTTTTTACTCAGATGATGAATCTTTTAAATATTCCTAATGAATTCTATAAGATATGATTAAATTTGATTTGTCGTCTCGGATGCAGGAGATTGACTTGCAGAATGATAACATATATCTCAGGGCAAAGGTATTTTTGGATATCATAGATTAATTTTTGGCCACATTGTTCATCTATAACCATATTTTTAGCCCCATTTGATTGATGGTTTTAGTGGTTGATATTTCTAGCAAAACTTTTTCAACTGATACATACTCGTAAATGACTATCTCCATTCATGCTGAAGAGCAGTTTTCCCTGATACCATGTGAAACATATTCACCATCTATGTATGTTTGTGGATGTTAAAGGTAACTGAGAATGACAGAGTCCAGCAGCAGATAAACATGGTGCCCGAGAACGAGCAGTACGAAGTCATTGCATCCGCACCATTTGATTCTAGGAATTTACTCCAAGCAAATATGCAGGATCCTGGCCAACGATACTATCGTTCGACAGAGCAAACTGCTCTACAGCTTTGGTAAGTTACCGATATCCTACTAACAATTTTATTCACACATCTTATCAGTGTTTAGCCACAGGCCTACTTTCAATAATATATATGTTTTTGTTTAATGTCAGAAAGAGGTTGTAATGTTAAGGTTCAAATAATCAAGTAACATATCATAATAATTAAATATAAATATATATTTTTGCTGAGATCGCTCAATCAGTATATATAGATTTGTAGCTATTCATTTGAAGTCCTAATGTTGGAGGTGTGGACCAAAATACACTCCCACATCTGTTAAGGAAGACTTTGTTATGAATGGTATTAATGTGGATCTTTCCCTAATTACACAGTAACTAGGCCTTTTAGAGTAAAACCCCACGCCTGTTTGTTGAAGGTGGTTAAGTTGTGGGCAGTGCAGGCCGGCCCGACATATGAATTCCTGTTGAATTAAGGGGCATAGATCCCAATTGCTCACCTTATATGAAAAACTAGTACAGCAATGACACTGTCAATTCTTTGAAGCTTTCTCAGCAAATGTGCTGAGAATTCAATCAAGACAATAATCCAGCAATTAAGACACAACAATTGGCAGCTTACCAGTTCAACAAAATCTTAAACCACACTAGTTTTAGCATGTCATTGATTGTTCCATTGATGAATTATCCCCCTACTGTTGTTTTTGGCTTAGCTCTTGTCGCTTTGATCATGAGATAATCCGATTTGTTGCTTAATGCCCTGAATAAGACATTCATTACCAGTCTCTCTCACTGGAGAACTTAAATTATTCATGTTCATTCTATAGTTTGGTAATCATTGTTGAACCTATAATGAAGTTATATATAGCTTTAGTTCATGGGAGGCCTTGGTTAAAGCTTCATTTTTTAGCATTTAAAGTAGTCATCTAACACATTCTAGCTCTCACTGGTTTATTTGGATTTATACATCAAAAGATCTCTTCTCAATATTTGGCCCCTAAAAACTATTTCTCTTTGAAATGATATGTCTTAGTACTTATTTTCTTGATGTGCAGTTGATATCCTGAAAGAACAAGTATCCATGTGCTGCTTTGGTCATATTTATTCATTGCTGGAGATCAAACAGCATGACTGTACCGATTTCAGAGCTGCCGATTTATGTGGATCAATGCCAAGAACTTACAGGTTGAATGTACTCATGTTAATTAAGTCATGACCAGAACAATCATGCTTTTCAATTACTTGTTTATGATGCTTAAGACACTACTTTGCCATAAAAGATACAATCAGTACTAAGGATGCATTTGACGATGCATATTCTGTTTACTGCCCCATTCCTCGAATTCTCCATGTTCAATATGCCTTATACTTGCTTTTTATGGTATATGCTCAGCTCACACAACTAATTGATCTATCCATGAGACTCAAGAAATGCATTTGAGTGCCATCTAGTGTCATATTAATCATAGGGAATGTGATAATTTGTTTTTGATAAGGAAGACCTCTAGTGAAGTTTTAACTAGAGTTACGGTTGATCTTTCACCAAAAACCATTTTGGAATTCGCCGTACTTTGAAGAATTGATCATGACAATCCTGTTTATCAGATTATTTGAAATTGCTTTCTTAGAAGAACACATACTATGGTGAATTATTTAGTTAAAAGTCTTTCTCTAATCTTTCGAGAATGGAAACAGAAAACTCATGTTGAACTTGCCTCAACTTTTTTTTTTTTTTTTGTGACTAGAGAAGTATTCATCTGTAGTGATCAGCATTCAGGACTCAAAACTGTTTCACTCAGTAAAGCATTTGTGAATTAGTGGACTGCGAAAAAAAAATAAAAATTTAGGCTTCAAATATTGAATTATACGATCTTGCAGTTTACAGTAGTTTTACTTCTCTCGTTCTTTCTCTTTCGAGTCATTTCTAGCACGTACTTTTTTCGGTATTCAATTTATGGATCTATTCAAGTGTAATTAGTTGTCTCCAGTTTTAACTTAATTAATCATTTGTTCCACAAGACCACCAACAACTTACATTTATATCCTTATTGATACATACTTTAATCCTATGTATTTTATTGATGTATTTATACTAGAAAAGTAGAAAGCATACCATAATTGATTCTTCCTTCTTTTTCCTTAACTTCTTAAAAGCCAACTTTCTTGAAAGACGGATCAAATAAATTATGCCCTTCAAACCGCTTTGATTTGCTCTTCAGTTTTCAGTACTTTGGCTCTTGTAGGCTGTAGCTTGTTATTACATGAGCTCAGGAAAACTTATACATACATGAACTCATGACTGACATGATGTCATTAAGATAAATCGAAAGGGTATATATATATATATATATATATTTGATGATTATATTCTTCAACCTTTGCAAACACATTGAATTAATGGTACATAGTCATTACTGACTGACTGCTTATTTAACGACAAACTTTCTGAGTTCTTGGCCCAGATTATTGAGCCTTGTAACTTGAGGAAATACAGATCAAAATCTCTTGCAACAGGGATAGCAATACTAACATGACTAGTAAAACAGAAGATAGATAGGTATAAACTCCAAAAATTTTATTCTTTAGAGTTGAGCCAAACGGCGGATATCGATTGGATATGCATCTGCAGATGACTGGGCATTGTAGGATCTTCGGCCGATGATTATATTGGCGGCTGAGCTCGGGTGGAAAGCATCCCAGAAGAAATACTGATCTCTATTGCTGCATGGAGTTTGCAGAGGCAAACAAGTGATTTGGCCATTGTTCCTGCCCACTCCACAGCACCCTCTATTCGTTACTGTGAGACCTACAATCAGAATAACATCAAAGCATTGGTATGAGAACATAGCAGACTAGCTAACTATTTAAGTAACATGTACTTTGGATCGATGATCGAGATTGTTTACCGTAAGAGGAAGGGCTCCTCAGTATATCACTGGCAATGCCGTAAGCGTTTATGTAGATAAAACTGGCACCAGGAAGATTGTTGTTGAAGTTGTCGACAAGGGCCCTTACCCTGTCATTAAACATGCGATTCGCAGAGTTGATCCTCTCGACGCATTGGGTGCCATTTGGACTAAACTGAGCTATTGAATTCGGGCTGCAACCGATCTGTCCAACGCCTATCAAGGCCACCTTCCTTGCTCCATAGTTATATAGAGTCTGCATTTAAAGATGATCTAGCTCATGATTTTTTTTTTTTTTTTTTTTTTTTTTTTGAACTTCCTTGAATACAACTTTGTAGATATATATACAGACCCTTAATTGTTGGGAGTACTGCTGAACAAGGACATCGGCGAATTGTTCCGGCGTGTATTGACGACTCGAGGAGTAGACCAAGGGCATGAAGTAATTGTTAAGGTAGTCATTGCTGCCCATTCCAACTGTGTAGATGCATTTGCTTAGATAATCTGCTGCAGCATTCTCACTACCAAGTATATTTACAATTTGAGAAACAGCATTCTGATAGTTCCTTAGCTGCCCATTGAAGCTGATTCTAGCACCCTATTGAACATAATTCATAGACCAAAAGAAACAATCGATATATCAAATTCCTCGCCGATGACTAATCGATATTAATTAGTTAGTTACTTTTGTGTTTGATCACATTATGGTGTATATATATGATCACAAGTTCAATTAGTTACCAGTTGCTGCCCTGTTTCATCCCTGATTCCAGCAGCGGCGGACGCAAAATTCACCCCTCCGAGTAGGGTTCTACCTCTTGCATTTGCATATGGTGGTATGTAGTTTCTAAACCCCAGTTGTTGAGCTGCAATTATGCACAAATTTATTTTTTATTTTTTGGATCAGAAACGAAAACAATCGAAGTTTGAAAAAGTTTTTAAATTACAACAAAACATAACCCAATCCTAAAACATTTACTCTCATCCCATTATTGTCTGCCAATTTCTATTAGACAATTTCATCTTTAAAACTTGTGAAGAAATTTTCAAGTTCCCTAACATCTATGCTAGAATTCATAATTGTACAAGTACAGTTAGTTTTTTGTGGTGTCCTACAACATAAATGTAAGATAAGGATTTCAAGAACAATCTACACATGTGGAGTGAAAGAAAAAAATTTATAAGTCTTTGTTAGCTAGCTATATAGCTATGTTGTCTTTATGGATGCATTCACTACGCTCATCACAACACTTAATAAACATGTTGATTTTACTTCCTATGGTCTCTTCCATTGATATTGTCAATGTGTCCAACATGAACTCAACATATATGTGCCCGTCATAGTAGTACTTATCAGATCCTGTTGAATCCTAATGGTACCCTCAACTAGAAAATTACGTTATTTATTTATTTATTTATTTTTTTATTTTAATAAAACTAGAAAATCTGGTGTGGGCATTAATAAGGACGCTCGAGAGATTAGTCGAGTCCGCCATCAGTTCGGTGTCAGCAGCGATGACTCAGATATCCTCAGCTATCAAAAAAAAAAGGAAAATGCTAGAATGACACCCCAAGTGACACCCATATGACGTGGCGGGCGGGTCCTACGTCAAAATATGACGTGGCATGCTGGCCCACATTCATGGAAGCCGTCGTGCGTGCTTCGAGATACACCGCACGTGTTATGCATCAGGAATTGTTTTGTGCACAGTTATTTTAACGTGAGACCCATATGCCACGTCATAAGGGGTGTCACTGAGGGTGTCATTCTAGCATTTTTTCAAAAAAACCCTAAAAAATCAATTTATGGGAATACTAAAGCTTTTTTTCTTTTCTATAAGAAATCAACAAACAACGACTCCAACAAGAGTTGAACCTCAACCTCATCCAAATTTTGCCTTTTAGTAAGGGATGGTCACCCATCTCGCTATAAATGATTTGGCAAGGGGCCCACTATGAATATGATCAGATGAAATGAGTGACCATTAATTATATATATATATATATATACCTTTGTCTTAACCAAGATCTGATTAGACCTCCCAATTAAACTAATGAGGTATGTTAACTAATTAATAATAATCGGTGTCATATAAATTGTAATTAAGCACAAAATATATATACCTATGACATCAACGGTTGTAAGGCCATTGGAAAACCTTCCGGTGGGCCCACCAGGGAAATCAATCCCATAAGGAAGATAATTAGCTCTGGCCAATGAAGCAATTCCATTGTTATTCCCATTATCAACCAATGAATCCCCAAAAATGAAGTAACAAGGCACTTGTTGAGCTCCACCACTCACAACCAACCATACCAACACTAAACACAACACCAACCTCTTTGCTTCACTACCCATCTCTCAATAATTAAGAGAAATATATATATATATGTTACACACAAAGCTAGAATTAGAAGAAACTTTGATGTGATGAGTGTATGTGTGTGTGTTTGCATGAACTGAAAGACTAGAAATATATATAGAGATGAGAAGAGCAGATGAGAGAGTGGCATGCATTAATTAACGTTGCATGGTGAAATTGGATCATGAGGTTTCGAATTGACCAAATCGAAAGCTAGCCTTTTGAATTAATTAATTTCATGCACTTAAATTGCTTTACAGTTGGAGAAGTTGGTGTGGAAGCATTAATGTTAACGCGTCCATGTAACATGGGCTCAAAACTCAAAAGGGTGACTTTATATACGTAGGTGGTGTATGCTCATAATATTTATTCCTAGCTAGATTTCTTATGATAATATTTACGAGTGATTGAGATCTCACAGGGAGAGTGAGAGAAAGTAATGTGAACGCTTGTGAATAAAATGGCCAATTGTTAATTACAAATGTGGTCCAATTGCTAGCTAGTGAGGTCATGTGATCGATGCCCTTGTTAATTTTCTGCTGGTAGGCACATCTGCCGGCCTACCCGCAACATTTTGGATCTCCGTCGGTATTGATATTGTTATCAATTTAACTACTTAGTCTACCTTCAACATCCATACTTATTATGTACTTCGATGTGTGACTATATTTTCGATCCACACTCGATCCACACAAATCTTCAATATTTCACTTTGGACCAAAATTCATAATCCTAAAAGGGTTTTTTTTTTTTTTTTTTTTTTCACATGTTCTAATATCTGAACCATGTGGTATGATGTCATGTTAATTTTCCGCTTTGGAGCACATCATCCGCAAGTAGCCTACTCACTGCACTTCTTCACGAGCCTGTCGATCTCCGCCAGTACTCAAATTGTCTCCAACTTAACCACTTTCAACTCATTGGTGTGGGGTTTTAACTCAAAATGCATCGGTACTATTTGGGAAGACATCCATATATACAACATAGTTACGTACTTCCATGTAAGACTATATTTTTGATCCACACATCGCAGCTATTAATTTCTATTAAAATTAGTTAATTAATGATCCAACGATGTTAAACCTTAATATGTAGTATATCTAATTGTTGCATGCATGATGATTTAGTTGATAAATTATTTGTTCTTCACTTCTCAAAAAAAGTACATTGGTCGATACTATATTGATGCCTCGTACTATATATATATATATATATGATACAAAAATATCTTTAATTAGTTGATCGATATATGCTATATGTATATAAAGTTTTTTTTTTTTTTTTTACCAAACTATATGTATATAAAGTTAGTTGTTGGTGCTTTAAGAGTGTAATTCTTTAACAATTTAGCTGATCAGCCATATATAGTTCATTCTTTTATTTTTTCTCTCTCTCTATATATATATATATATATCGAATATATATATATCTTGTACTATGAAATGCAGACACGTATACATGGACCAATAATGTCTAGCTAAATAAATCATTTAATTAATTAATTGATACATTTAATTGCTTAATTAAAGCCTTCAACTACTTCTATCTAAATTATTTTTAGGGTATTAATTGCATGCCCAAAGAGAAACACAAAATAAATAAAAAACTTTAGTTGGAAATAGTCAAAATAGGGACAATAAATTAGCGACGGAACATATTAGCGACGAAACTAAGTTTTAACCGATTTAATCAGATAGCGACAAATTTGCGATAGATCAGCGATGGATCTTCATGGAGATCGACTAGTTGTATGGAAAAAAATTACTACAATATTAAAAAAAAAAAAATACCTAGTCGGCTGAGATAACCTGCGTACAGTTTTGCAGTGAATAGTTTCCTTCTATTTTTTTTTTTTTTTTCTTTTGGTCTAGACCACCTAGTATCTGAACTCATATCGATAACTCTAGGTTCGCTTCGGGTCGGTCCATAATCAAGTTAAAGAACTCCCAGCAAACCTGAGCCACGTAAGGGACCCGAGTGTCGAACCACTCAAACCAACCAGCCGTTGGTATTTTCCTCTTATATATATATATATAAATTGCCTCCTTTTAGTTATCGATGGATATCAAAGATTTATACTTAGTAATCAACGTTATCAAATTTTTTTTTTTTCCGTAAGTGAAAGTTCAACTCACAAGCTCTTCAAGCCTTGCCTTTTGGAGGAACTTTAACAAGTTAATAATTTGCTTTCAAAAATTAAGTTAATAATTGTTTTTTGTCATAACAAGCAGTTAATTAATAATTAATGATTGGCAAAACATATTTTTTTTGCCCTTGAACTTTGAGACTTTTATGAATTTGGTCCATGAACTTTCATTAGTGTACATTTGGTCCCTGAACTTTTATTGCTTGTATTGGTCCTTTAACTTTTGAGTTTTTTTATGCTTTTGATCTCTTTTGGTCCTTGAATTTTGAGTTTTTTTTATGTTTTTGAGGGAAATTAATTTTTTTTTGGCTTTTGTTGGTCGATGTGAGTCGTTCGGTTTAGTACTATAAATTAATTTACTCTTCTTAACTAGTCACACGGCACTTCAGTTACCACATTGCCAGAATTTAACATTTTAAATGGTGGAAGAACTAAATGTAGAACTTTTTGAAAGTTCAAGGACCAAATGTGTAGTAATAAAAGTTCAGGGAACAAAAACATAAAAAGCACAAAGTTCAGACCAAATGAGTTTTGCCTTAATGATTCATTAAAATTTGTTTAATTAGTGATGACGTTAGCTTTTAGAATCGCCATTGAAAAAGCAAAATAATGTCAAACGAAGCATGTTTTGCACAACTGGCTCCATCTTGTATAGAAGCGCACTTAAATTTTTGGTAATACATATTGTTAGGGGAACATAGGCCTTAAAATCAACACTTGGATGAGGGTGCATGCATGGTAGTTGCTTAGTTGGTTAATTTGTCGCTCAATAGGAGATTTTTTTTTTTTTTTTTTTTGAGATATACTCAATTGGTGTATTTTGAATTTCTAAAGTTACATTTTGTGTCCTATACATATATTTTGACATGTATGTTGATTTTTGTGTCCTATACATACATACATACATAGATATATCCAAAAGTAAGGCCTCAATACCATTGAAGAGATCCACGCTTACACGCTTCAAATTCAACTTTGTATGCATGTAAACTTTGTCAACTGAGCAATTGTTGAAAAAAGCAGGAACGGCAATTGTTGCAAACTAGTGTTGTGAGTTGTGAGTGCCAGTCATTTATGCACGTTCAAAATTAATGAGGATCGATATATATAGAAGACATACAAATGTCGACTAAGACTTGGTAACAAGCCAACAACACCAAAAGTCCTACACATGCAAGTGGGCATACGTACATACTATACGTTCTCAACATTTACTAAGTGTCATTGAAAAGTTTGTGTAATTAATACGTGCCCAATAAGGTCAAAAGTTTCAATTAATACATCATATCCAATATTTGAAAAATATCTTAAGATATTGATCAACGGGACTTACATTCACTACAAGAAAATTTGACAAGCGTTCTTTTTCTTCCTTTAAAAGTTTAAAGTGAAGAGAGCTCGCATCGTAGCCAAGCAAGCCTAATTTGCTAGCTCTCTTAAATTTTGAGGGCCGCTAAGGGCACCCCACCTTTTAATGAAGGCACTCAAATTATTTGTAAAAATTCCAGCAAAACTGGAAAAGACCCTTTTGCCCCTGTATATATAATGATTCAAACCCCACAAATCATTTTGACAAAGAAAAAGGGCACCCCACCGCAAGGTTGAACCACAAAGCCACATTGCGTTTGTCGAGCGTTTATCGATTCTTGCGGATTGACATCATTCGACAGCGAGGTAACAATGTTTGACAACCATATGATGGTTTATTAGAACTGTTTAGTTGTGAAAAACTGTGAAAATGATGATTTGTTTGTCAACGTAGGGTTTGGTAATTTCCTCAAATCCGAACTTGTTTCCACTATATAATGGAGGATTGTACTGCTACGGTGCAAGAGGAGGTCGAACTTGAGGTAATTTTGCAAATTTATTGTGTTTTTTTTGCGGTTATCCGAAGTTTCTGTCGATGTGCGCGATTGTATCGGCATCGCAGGACCGAGATGTATGGTGATGTCTCGGTCATAGAGGACCGAGAGGTGTACTTAGGTCACGGTATGGTACGACCGAGAGTACTTTGTAACTCTCGGTTGTACACCACCGACACCGCATTACCTAGCACTAATTCTAGCTCTCGTCATGTCTCGGCCGAGATAACTGAGGTATTCTCGGCCATGCGTAACCGAGACACTTTGAACTCTTCCGCCTTTGTGGCGAGACTTCGAGTTCCCAAAATTTAGTTTCTGTCTCGGCCATGCTTGACCGAGACGCTTATTACGCGATCTCGGCTTCGCGTGTGGCCGAGAACCGCGAATTCCCACTTTTTTAACCATTCAACAAACCGCCACATACACATTACAACTACTCTACCAAATGCAACTTAAGTATACTAAAAACGTACCTTCAAACGATCGATTTCGCGCAAAATATGTGTGTTCGACGATCTTCAACCGAGCCCTAACTTGGAGACGAAATCGGCTCACACCCCGACCCTACGAACTGCAAAAAACTCGTACAACGAAGGAGAAACACAAGGGGAGACACGGGAAACACGATTTCGGGGATCCCTCTCACAGGTCGGTTCAAAAGAAATGGATTCTTCCACAAGATTTCGGTGAAGGTGGTGGTGGTGGTGGGGGGGTGGTGGGGTGCGAGAGTTTTTTGCACGAGGGGTATTTTGAATATTTCGGGTCTGATTTTTGGGTGCCCCAAGTAAATTGGTTTGTGCCCACATTAATTGGGTGCCTTCATGAAAAGGTGGGGTGCCCTTAGCGGCCCTCTAAATTTTTGGGTGGCGAACTCTAATTTAGAGGGACGGTTTTTGTTGTTTTGCATATTTTGACCTTTAAAAGGTTTTGCCTTTTTTGTACAGCACACGCTAAATTTAATTTAGATTTACAATATAGAAGTATTGCCACCAATTCATCAAAAAATAAAAATAAAAATGCTAGCTCTCCTCAAAAGCAGTGGTACTATATATATTATTCCAATTTCCACTGATTAGTGCCTCATAATCTTTGATTAATTAGTTTATCCTCTTCTACTACTTCGCAATATATATATACACAATAAATCTGCTTGATATTCAACTCATATGGTTGTGCTAATTATGATGAATTAAGCATAAGTAACATCACAAAATACAAGTCAATGGCGTCAACGAGCATCTATCTAAGATTTCTATAGTTCCTATGATATTCAAAATATACGCATTAATTAATTCTCTCAGCTTGTTGTTATCAACTGCATTTAAACTTTAAAGTGTCGGCTGAATCGTATCATTTTTTTCTTATTTTTCTTTTTTTTTGAAAGATTTTTTTTTTTTTTTTTTAAAAAAAAAAAAAACTTGCTCTCAATTAGGTTCAAACCCTTAACTCCTTACTCCCAAACTCTACATCAAATTATTGGGCCACTCAATTGAGTCGCATTTTTCATTTTTCATTTTTTCTTAAAAAAGCAAATGTAAGTAGAAGTAAAAAAAAAAAAAAAACATTAATGCATGTTTAGATCCCAAAAAAGAAAAGAAAAGAAAAGAAAATGATTAGTTTACGTACAAACGACGAGAAGAGCTTCCGTTAATTAATTGTTCGTGCAAATGAGACTTTTATGGAGTAGCATTTTGTTATTGTTAGGTCATATTTGTGGGGCTATTGCCCCTCAATAAATTACAAAAATATAGACATAAAAGAAATCCTAGTCACAAAAGTATAAACTCGTGCTTTTTTTTTTTTTTTTTTTTTGACTCTAATTAAGGGAAGACAACACTGGAAGGAACCCATGTGATTAACTTGTAATATATAAGCCCAGAACTGCATGTATAGCGCATTATTGGGCCTTGGGCTATGCTATCAGGAAAGTGTGGCCCAGTAACATTTAACAGGCTCCATATAATTGATACTCCTGCTCATTTTTATAAATTGTTATTTTTTTAATCAAAAACTATATTTCAAAATTATAAGTTGTTCATAGAATTTAAAAATATATTTTTATTGTTTTTTACTTATTTTACCCTTTTACAAATTATGTATATTTATTACAATTAAAATTCTTTAATTCTTCATCTCATTTGATGTCAAAAGACATGTAAATAAAAAATACTACAATGACACCCCAAAGTCACATTAGGTAGTGTAACATGCGGGTATGTATCCTTACGAGTCATCCATATGTGCTTTGAGATACATACTTTATGTGTTATGTATCGGGAGCTATATGCGCGCACCCATTTTCACGTGGACCCGCACGCCACTTCACCCAATGTGACTTTAGATGTGACTTTGAAGTGTCATTGTAGCATCTTCCTATGTAAATTGTACTTATGATTAATCAAGGATGTCTTAATTGATGTGCTTTAGTCAAAACAAAGTTATAATTTTGACCGGAGTGAATAATAATTAAGGATATAGAATTAATCGAATGTCACGTACTTATAGTCTGTAATATAAAATAGACTAATATATGTTGTTAAAAACTCCGGTGCCATAAGTTAATTGAAATACTACCAATATATTATAAGTAGTTGTTAATTGTAAAAGTCATAAGTAATGATTTGTTTAATGTCATAAAATAAATCAATTTTATAAGTCATTATTATTTTTACTAAATATTAATTGAGTATTTTACAATTTTAAACAACATAAAAAAAATTTAAGATAAGTTTTTACAACGTTTGTTAGTATAACAACATTATTAGATGTTGTAAAAAATTAATTTTCTTGTAGTTTGTTTGCATCACAGTATTAGATTAGCTAGTCTTCGTATTAGAGTCTAAGCCTTGGTCGCACATTAGACTAACTAGTCTTAATCGGTAGGATTGCTTAATCTGTGAAGTTAGCCTAACAAGACAAACTGAGGAAGATGAAATCAAGAAACCTGAGAGTAGAAAACGTATCTCTCAAGCTTTCTGTTATTGATCAGATAATGAACTGTAAACACTGTTCAACAATATATACAAGTGTGTTAAAGACAAGATTAACAACTTAATCACTAATCGTCACTACTAACATAGTTAGGATAACTAACTCAACTGAACTATGGTTAACATTTAACCATGGTCACTAATACTTGATTCCCTCATTCCCCCTTAAATTGAACCTTAGAGAGACTGCAATGTTCAATTTGGTAGACAGAAAGGAGAACCGAGGAGTGGACAACACCTTGGTGAACACATCAACTGGTTGGAATTCAATAGGAACATAACGGAGATTAAACACGCCAACAAAGATTTTATCACAAACAAAATGAGCATCAACTTCCATATGTTTCGTCATGGCATGGAAAATAGGATTGGAGGCTAAGGACTTGGCACCTGAATTGTCACACCAGAGAACTAAAACATCCGAGAATTTTATAAACTTGATAGGATGCTAATTAAGTATTTTTCGGATTTAATTTGGGATTTAAGTATACGAGGTGAGACTCATATGTTATGGACCATAGATCATAAGATATATTTTATTTTTGTGTATTGTGTGCTTATTGTGTGTATTATATGGTATTTTGTCATGAAGTCGGGTTGTGTTGAGGTGTATCCTCAGTTTGTCATATTCGGGGTTGCAAGTGCGTGTTTGAAGGACACAAGTGAAAATAAATTATTAGTTGTTCAAAAACTAATTAAACAAGTGTTAATCCTTAAGTGAAGATTTCATCTCGATTTACGTGCAAGTTGGGATTGATGTAATGTAATGTAAGAACGAAGTTAGTACAATACTTTGTCTCGAATTTCGTATCAGTTAGTGGTGGTCGCTATTGAGATTGAGTCTAAATCAGGGCAAGTTTGGCCAAGTATGGTAAGAAAATTGGTCTATAAAGGTTTAATATGTCGTAGACAAATATAAGATTTTTAGGGTTTTAATGTGACTAAAACTAGTGTTATGGGTATTTTATGGAGTTGGACTATTTTGTCGAGAGTTTGGTTCAATTTGGTGAAAAGTCAGATCGAAAATGAGCACCGAAGGTGAAAGCACGCCAAAATATGGATTTCAGGAACTAATAAATAAAAAGAAATTAAATTACTGACAAGCGGCCGATGGTTTATATATAAATATATAAAAATCAAAACGTTTGTTTTAATTTTCAACAGAACGACATTTCGTTCGTTCCTAACCCTCTCATTTCGATTTTCACTCCTGAGCTCCCGACGTCCAAGTTTCGTCCGGTTTCTTTCTGCAAAACCATAGAGCATCGCGGGACGATCAATTCGAGCTAAATTTCCGCGACAAAAACAAGGTATTTGGGTCGCAATTTGGTAAATACTTAATGTTAGGCATTTTCCTCAATTCAATTTGAATTATCGCAATTTCTCAATTTCTTTTGCGGGATTTTGATGAAAATTGGTAGAAATTATTGTTAATTGTTGTATTGGGTTGATTTGGATCAATTTGGGACAAATTCCACCGACGTGGGTTAGGGTTTTGATGAATTGAACAAATGTAATTTAGTTGATAATTTTGGAGATGTTTTATAATTGATATTGATTTACATTGAGTTTTTAGGATGAATGGATGAATGGTTTTGATTCAATTTGACTCCACGGTCTGTAGGAATATTTTGATGTTGGAATTAAATGGTTTTGTGGTGTTTGTTGTCGAGTCTTGATGATTTAACTGCGAAAATATTGATTTGGAGAAGTTTCTCAATTCAAAATAAAATAAAGTTTGCCTAGTTAAAATGTCATATTGAAAAATTCGTAACTTCTCCGTTAGTGATCCGATTTGAGTGTTTTTAGAGTCTATGGAAAGTATGACATGAGTACTACAAGTTCCTTTTAGGTCATCATGAAAAATATTGAGGTTTTCAAGGCTAAAAAGTAAGTTGGCTAGTTGAAAGGCAGTTGAAACAGTTATATAAATTAATATTTTTGGAAACTGTTCTCAAGCGTACATTGGCCGCAATTTTCATTAGGTTTTATGATTTGGTTTCACTTGAAGCTTGACCTATAATATAATTGGGTATGCAGAAAAGCTATTAGACCCATTTTCAAGGTGATCTGACGCTCTGAGAACCCCAAAAATTACGCTCAAAGTTGGTTTGGTTGTAAGTAAACCCTACAGTGATCATTCTATTGATTGAATATTTCTATACCTGTAATTGTTTCATAGTCTGCATCGCATTTTATCATTCTTGGTCATGCTTAAATAGAGTGAGTGAGGGGGATAAGCTTGTTTCAGAATCTTGTTTGATTAAAACTAGGTTTCAGTCCTGCCTCTACGCCGTCTAGTGAGACTAGCAGAGTCTGACGCTGATAAGTTATCTTTGCATTTCGTGATCTCTTAATACTGTCTCTGTACTATTTTTGGAAGACGACGTCTGATTATAGTTAAAAGACAACGACAGTGGATTGCATGTCATATTGACGGATATATCTTATAGTTTATTTGGAAATGCAATTACATGTCTCCATGTATCAGACTAACAATTGCATGAGTACAGATCAATATAAGAATTTACTTCCATGACATCTTCAAGTTGTTTTTGATGACGCCAGATTCTATGTGAAGACAAAGAAGAACGAATAAGACTTATAGACTTTTGGTGATATGTTTTAAGTTTTAAGAGTTTAATTCTTGTTTTAAATAGTTTATACATATTGTTTTGGGACTCTTAGGGTAGTATAGGACGTGAAGTTACTTTGAATGATTATGAGAGTATCCTAAGTTAGAAATTTAAATAAGTTGAGAAGGTTTATATTCAGTTTAGGTCTATTTGAGATTGTCAAGTTGAAATGAAGTTATTGGAGACTCTAAGTTAATTCATAAATTTGAATTTGATATAAATCATGAACTGCGGGGAGTTGTGAGTCCTTCTAGGCCTCTCCCTAATTCTGCTGTCTATTAGGTGAATTTTTCAGCAGGCCACTTTTAGGGGAGGTGCCGCTGAAATTTTTATTAAATATGGATATGATCTTTTAATTTGCTCAATTCAACAAATCATGAATTGAGTTTCATTGAGGATGAAAATTTAGTTTTAGAGCTTGTAAAGGATTGAAATAACTATTATTTTGAGGTTAAAGTAGAAAGAATGGGTTAGGCTGACTAGATTATCAGAGGATTAAGATAATCTAGGCCGGTTAATCATCTTAATGACGAGGGGGCTGACAAGAACAGGTTGAGAAGGCAAAGAGAAGAAAAGTTCACGAAGCAAAGAATAAGTCCATAGGATCTCAGTAACACCAAGAGCAAGAGCCCCATACTCAGCCTCAGTGCTTGATCTGGTAACTACTGACATGAAATTGAAGAGAAGGAGCAAGCGGAAAGACTAAACTAGTGGAAATAGCGGACTTAAGATAACGTAGAACATGTTTGGAAGCTCCTCAATGAACATCAGTTAGACAATGAAGAAATTGACTGAGCTTATTGACGATGAAACTAATGTTAGGTTTGGAGTAAGTCAAATACTGAAGAGCCTCGATTGTATTCTATACAAAGTAGGTTCAGTGAAAGCTTGAACCTCATGATCAAAAAGCTTGATCCCAGTGCTGTAAGGAGAAGAGAGAGGTTTGTAATCCTGAAGACCTGTCTTTTTCAACAAATCAAATATGTATTTGTATTATGTTAAGCAGAGACCAGAATGATCCCTGTGAACTTCAAACCCAAGAAAGAAATCAACTTCACCGAAAGATTTCAAGGCCAACTTTGAGTTAAGCCAAGAAATGAGAAGGTTAACTTCAGTAGCATCAGAACCAGTGATCAAGATATCATCAACATAAACCAGTAACGAAAGAACTGATTTGCCAGATCTTCTGAAAAATAAGGAAACATTAAAAGAAGAGATAGACAATCCGCACTCAAGTAAAGCATGTCAAAGCTTAGAGCACCAAGCATGCGGAGCATGTTTCAGGCCATATAGAGCTTATTGAGCTTACAAACATGATTAGGAAACTGTTTGTGGACAAAACTCTCATGTTTAGGGTGACGACCCCCAACCCTACAAATTGGGCTCGGTATTAGGTTTCCATTAACCCCCGGTAAACTAGCGCGAAGTTAATAAAGGCCTAGTCAGCCTCACAAACCGGTCTTCCGTACCTGATAGTCCACACAACGTAGTATATACATGAAATCATATGCGACAAAATTTATATGCGGTGAAAACCCGATAACAAATAAATTAAACACACAACGAGTTTTAGGTTTGGAAGTTAGAATGCATATAGACATACTATAATTCAGATTAAATAAGAGACTATTTCAGTGAGTAAATCCAAAAGAAGTTCAACAGTAATTCAGATTAAATAATAAACAAGTCTATAAATCATGCAGGAAAGAAACGCTGAAAAGAGAAATAAAATGCATGATAGACATACTATAATGGTCAACGATAGAGACCAAGTGACGTGGAAGCAAAGGATAGGCCCCTATGTAGTCTTGACAATCTACACGTGGGCTCAAAGCACTTGACTACAGGTAAGTGTCAAACACTGGTACGGCTGGACTGAGTCCTCTTGGACCGTACCCAAACTGTAACTGCCCAAATTAATTAAACTAGGATTAGCCTTAATCTCAGAGATTAACGATTGTAATTCGGGCGTTACGTAGACAACTCAATTGACTTGGACACGAGAACCGAGGAAATATGTTATTTATGGATGGTGGTTGTGTATATGTGGTGTTTAAAAACTATTATTATTATATTGCACCGCATGTGTGTATGTTGCTATCAGGCGAGTTCGCGTGACGGTGTTAGCATCGAAGGCGTGTGAACGCGGGTGTCGGATAAGCGAACTACGTGTACACTAGGAAACTCGACTAATTTACGTTAAGATGACTAATTAATCAATCAAAATGGGTAATGTGACTATAGGCTAAGTAAATTTAAATTAAAACAATAGGCCATAGTGTGCCTCGAAATGCGTATCGAGACACGGGGCACCAGGTACAAGGTAATGTTAGTGGACCACAAGTTGGTTGATTTTGATAAATAAAATACTAACTATATGTATTAAAATGGGCCCGAGTTAGCGCAATTAAATTAAAATAAATCAAGGCCTATAGTTTAGTTCATTAATTGAAAACCATATGTTTTATCTAGAGATACACATTGACACATCTAGGAACCATGTGAGTAGCAAATTAGTCACTTTGATTGGTTTAGTGAGAGTTAGTGGGATACATGTCAAGGTGTGTATCATTAGATGAGCTTCGAGATACGTAAATACATGGAGATCAATGGCTAGGAATCAATATTACCTTAATATATAAGATCAACACATGCAAGGAAACCATTTTCATTTTCAACTTATGAATCAAGAGAACTTGCTGGAGAAGAAGGAGGTTGATGAAGAGAAGGAATCCATGGAAGATTGGTGAAAATTTCTCAAGCTAGGTGGTACATCAACTAGGTACACATCTATTTACGTCAGATTGAAATCATTTCTGGTTTTTGGCTAATTCCAGAGAGTAGATGATTGAATATTTGTAATTGATTTATATATTTGGATTCCTCATTTGAAGCTGATAATCCAGCTATATTGAAGTTCTTAATTTGGATTTGAAATCATAAAGATATGAATTTTTGAAATTGCAAGACCAAAACTAGAATTCTGCATGTTATATTAGGAATCAGCCTATGTAATTTGGTCATAACTTGCTCATTTTAGATCCAAATCAACCCAAACTGGTGGAATTTGAAAACTTACTCAAAGGGTAACAACTTTTATTAACTAGAGATGTTGTAGTTCAATTTTTTTATGTCCAAAAGTGCTCTACAAACAGGTGCTGGAATTCAGAATATATAATTTTTTTTTTTGAAACTAAACTTGTTAAAGACATAAATCCCTAACTACTTATCCAAATGAGCTGATCTTTAAGTATGTTGTATTTGGATATATTTTCTGCCTTGTGACAGAAAACCACCTTTTTTCAAAATATAGATTGGGAGGAATATATTTTCTAAGTTCGCTGGTCGGATTAGGTTCTAATTAGAGCTATGTTTAGTAGAATCATGACATCTCTTTCATTTTAAATCAGAATTTTGCAAATAGACCTTTTCAAAAATCTAAGATAGAGACTAAATATCTTTATACTGGTGGAAGATTTTGAGATTTTGACCATTTTATGCCTAAAAATGCATTGTAACATAAGACTGAAATTGAGACTTAATTTAGTCTTTAGGGCTGATTTGGGAAGATCAATTTGAAACATATTCAACCAATTTGAATACACAATAAACACACTTAACTGACTTCAGGGACTTAGGGGACTGTAGCTTGGGTATTGGGGAGCTTGTTGGGTCGGATTCGGGTGTCCGGGGGAAGTCGGAGCGCAAATTAAGGTGTGTAAACCCATTGGAATGCCTAATAGAATTCATGATTTGGTTTATTGATTTTGCATTTCATGTGTGATTGCTGGTGGGCATACATGAGGTTTTTACTCCTATTTCTGTGTGCGTATATATTGGTTGTGGCTAAATTGTATGCACGAGTTACTTATGATAGTGCTCGTGTCGATGGCAGTAGAATATATCTACGACTTTCTAGAGGGATTGGGGTGGTCCTGATGTGTAACAGCGTCGGGAAGGGACCATGCCGTTTACTGAAGTTGGGGTTTAGCTACTGTTAGCCTGTAAGTATGTATGTGGTTCCTATTCGATTTATCGATTACTGGCTGGTGTAGGTCAGGGTTTTCTTGTGATTATACGAATGTTTACTGATTAATGCTTTATTTCTGAAATGGTTTAATTGGTATATGCTGTTTATTTATTTCACGCTACTTCTTTTGCTTGTTCTGTGCTGCTTACATTCATGGGAATATGACGTACTATTGCCAGGTGTTATATTCGCATGTCTCGTAGTTTATCATTTTATTTCATGAATATTGTGTGAAATTTTCATGGGATTTTACTCACTGGACTCATCACTGTATTTGTTGGGTGACGAAGTGCAGATTCTTTGACGAGCAATGGCAAGGAGTTACTGGGCGACTACCTCTGAGATTGTGGAACCAGCTCGTGTGTGATATCAATATATATTTATTTTTCTTTTGTTGGGTTTTGGGTACCATAGAACACTGATTACATGTATATGAAACTTTTGTTATACTTAACTCGCCTTGATATATACATGGTATCTTTTGCCGGGTATTCCACTACTTAGGATTGTTGAATACTGTATAACTTACTTAAATTAAGACTTCCGCTGTAAAATCTCATTATAACTTGATAAATTGATTAACTGGCTAATGAAATCATTAATAATTATATGGAAATTAATTAGCTAAGTTAGGATTAAATGGAAAAGTGTAAGTAGCCAGGTAGGTCGCGGAATGTCAAGGATAAGCGGGCCATGAGGTCGCAAGACTTGGTGACGTGGGATGCGACATGGCGGTAGCAAGGTGGCTTGGAATCTGGGGCCACCACATAAACCCTTGGCACTGTCGGTTCACCTGAGCTACAACCCAATTAAATTCTAAAGGGAGCCACAGTCGCAATCGGATGCTCTGCCGCTATGGAATCCTTGAAGTCCTGTGAAGAGCCACGACGACTGCGGATGCTCACTCAGAGGATTTAGTCTCGTTTATGAGCCATGAGTGCGACTCGAATACTCAACACACGAGTAAACAATGACTTAATTCGACCACTTAGACCCTAGGTCACTCGGTAGGGAACTAGAGTCCAACAATATGTATCATTCCATCAAAACATGCACGAAAAGAATAATAATTAATATTAAACTTCTTATCGGTTTACTTATAATACAATCGCATAAATCGCCACATCAAATTGATCGTTTGAATAGCCTAGTTTAGTCCTCATCGCATATCTACAAGCGTATATGTATAACACACATTGTTTAGACTAGTTTATATCTCGTTTAGGGTAGCTTAGACTATTAAGGACTCATCCTTATTCCAATTAAGTTATTTAATTCACTCTCGACTTTAAAACCATTCCTTTGAATCAAAATTGACGACTCGAATAAAATAAGAATGTCGTGAAGCAAAACAAAGAAAATTCGATGAGACTTGGTTTTTCAATATGAATCGAATGCGATTGTCACAAACCAAACTTTTAATCCTAGTTTAATTCCTTAATCATGATTATTGACCTGTGACGTGAGACTCACATCGAGATACGTGCACTAACTGAGGTGATGTTACCGAGGTATATGCTAGATTTGTTGTGGTGTGTGACTAGTGTATTATATATGTATAGACTACTAAGTCACTCCTACTTGTGTTTAGGTGCCGAGACATGAGTGGGGACGCACCTCAAGATACGTGTTGGCGTGGGACTGGAGTAGAGAGTGATGTGGTAAGCTAACTTGAGTTATTATAGCTTATTTAGTTGAATCGGTTATGGTTATAATTGAATTTACATTAAATGTACCTAAGTTAGCAAGTTAAAACATTAAACATTGATATTCCTCAAGATACGTGTTGACACATCATGAGACAAATTGCGTTTTCATTTGGTGTTAGTTCGAGGAATTTAGTGGAAAGTTAGCGGAATTGTGACAAGATATAGGCTATTAAATTAGTCTTGGGATACGTGTGTACATTATGATCAATGATCATTAATCAATCTTATCATATATATAAGATTGAGTTGATCAACTCATGCAAACATTTCATTCTCATTTCATAAACTTAGGAGTTAAGAAAAGTTGGAGAAGAAGATCAAAAAGATCAGCAAGGGAGTGGAAGAGAAGATTTGTTGATTTGGTGTAGGAGTTGATCAAGTTGAACTAGGTAATTCTATTTACAGTAATAACTTAGTTTAATTTGATGAATTCATGATATAAATGAGAATGAGTTATTCTTATGATCATGGTTGATGTCATGGGTCTCTGGTAGGTTAGAACAGAGATCCTAAGGTGTTGGAGTTAGCCATGTGTGGAGCAAACTCAGAATTCAAAGTGCAGAATTCTGGGTTTTCCTGCATACGGTGTGCTAGATGTGTTAGTTAGCGCGTTGGGTGGAATGTCTAGTGCGTTAATGAGCTCATTAGTGCGCTAGAAATTCCACCCAATGCGTTAGGTATTCTGATCGCACAAAATCCGCAATTTCCTAATTATAAATTAAATACTTTAAACAAGTCCAAAACCCTAATTAAAGTTCTAAACACACTTTAAAACATAGGAGATGATACCAGGAGCCTAGGGTAGAGTCTTAAGGGTTCAAATACTTGTTTTGAGGTGTTGGGAGGCCGGGACTGTAAGTAAACTGATTGAGATATTTATTTACATTTCATTCCTGTTTTGCTATTCATTTTCAGTTATTTGAACTGATTGTCCTTTGTACTCTACATGCCATGACTTGTTGTCTCTTCTCATTTTATGAGTTTGCTATCATGACATTGATTTTTGATTAAATGGTTTCATTGACTCTAAATCATGTGCTATATTATTCTTGATTGTTAAGATATCTAGTCAAATGAAATAACATGCTATTAGGTAGGTGTTTGATGGTATTGTAAATCTAAATTCCTTTGTGCATTAGATATGCAATTACATTATTGGATTCCTAAACCAAGTCATTTCTTGGGTTATGAAAGTAGTTCTTATCTAGGACCATGATATATGGAGATAGCCGCGACACACGGGGTCACTAGATTCTTGGGGATGTCGGGATCTCACCACTAACTTGTGCATCACAAAGGGTATGGGACCCGAGGTTTTTGACAAGTATACATCACATGTGATGGGCACTTGTGAGTATTTATATACGAGATGGGCATTTGTAAGGATATGAAAGCATTCATAATATTGTTTACGCCCTCAATAGTGGAATAAAGTTGATAAGATGTAACTCACGATCAACTGGCCCTAGATCATTACTACTCAGTCGAGTGTTAGTTTCATAATTACTTAACTGAAGTATCTTATAGCATGATTTCTTTTCAGCATAGTTGCTACTGTTATGCTTTCAGATACTTGTTGTATATTTGGAAATGTGAACAAATGTCTCTCAGTGTTATTTTCTACTTGTTGGGTTTTGGGGTTCATACGTAGCAAAAAATTCAAAACAATTTTTGAAAAACCCAAACAGGATCGAAAATAAGTTCCATTAAACTATATCTATAAAAGTAAACTATACCTTAATAAGTGATTTCCTTCTTTAATTGTTCATTTCCAATACGTTTAATTGCACGTTCTTTATCAGAAATCCACACACGAGTGGTGAAACAATTTGGAGTGCTAGCCCTAAGAGAGATTGAAAACATTTTTCTTTCTCTCACAAAATCCAGAGAACTCAAAAATAGTATAAACGAAAATCTTATTTCGTTTTAGGGTTTTACCTCTATTTATATGTGTAGATAAGCTATCTTAAAAAACCTATTCGTAATACAACTATTGTATTTAAGAAATTCAAGCAAATTACACATACGCCCCTATTAATAAGTTATCATATAACAAATCGTAAGGGCTTTTATTTTACTTTGGACCAATTGAAATTGCAGAAAGCCATTTTTTGTGCGATCCAATAGGTTCATGCGACGTTGGCAGTGAACCAAAACCATTTTGATGCACAAGTCGTAAGCGGTCTCTAGCAAGACATTATGACTACCCAAGTAGCATGAATATCAAAATTGATACAACCTAATAAATAACATATAACATATCCTTTTGTCTTGCGATATCATTTGATTAAACATAAGGCATGAACCCTTAATGTTTAATCGTACTAGTCTCGATTTTTAGGTAAACTGAAAACATCCAAATGACATTGATCATATCAACTCACTTGGAGTTGGCTATTTAACAGTCTAACATATCGAGGGATCCACTGATATCTCTCTCTATACGAGAGACAAGTTCTATATTGATTACATACCTTCACATATTATTCTTATGGTAACCAATCACAATCTTTATAATCGTCCGGTTAAAGACAATGTTTGATTGTGCCAAACTACCATGCTCATAATATTGAAGTCTATGGTAATCTCAAGTTGAAGTACTAATGATATACCTATCATGAGTAACACCTATGACTTAATCCATGTGGTGTTCTCATAGCGGGTCGGTCGAGTACCTTGTTCCCATAACAAGTACTCATGATCTCGATTCGTATCCCTATACACATGATCATCACATGACCATCAATCAAGATTCACACTAACCTTAATTTATTATAGTTCCCAATATAATAACCGACTAGGGACATTTAGAATATTTCAACAAATACCCATATATCTTATTATAAGGTAAACATGTAATTACTTATAATAAAACATCAAACGAAAACCTCTATTTTATTAACTAAAATTATAAGATAAATAATGTTTATAGATTGACCTAGGGTACATTCCTCAACATCTCCCACTTGCACTAGGGTCAATCATTCATGTATCTAATACTTAATGACCTAACATTACCATCATGTTTTGTTTGTGGAAGAGCCTTCGTCAAAGGATCTGTAATATTGTCTTTTGTAAGAACTCTGCATATCTTCACGTCTCCCCTCTCAATGATTTCTCAAATGCGTGAAAACTTCTAAGTATATGTTTGGATCAGTGGTGTGATATTGGTTCCTTGCCTTATCCTATTGCCCCGTTATTGTCAAAATACAAGCAAACGGGGTTTGCTATACTAGAAACTACACTAAGTTTAGAGATGAACTTTTTGATCCAAACTGCCTCTTTAGCTGCATCGGACGCTGTAGTATACTCAGCTTCTATTGTAGAATCTTCAACAGTTTCTTACTTCGAACTTTTTTCAGCTCACAGCGCCTCCATTTAAAGTAAACACATATCCAAACTACGATTTAAAGTTATCTATATTAGTTTGAAAACTTGCATCTGTGTAACCATTTACAATAAGCTCTTCTTCTAAACTTCCATAGATCAAGAACACTTATTTAATCCTTCTTAAGTACTTAAGAATGCTCTTCACTGCTATCCAATGACTCTCATGAGGATCAGACTGATATCTGCTTATTGCACTTAAAGCATATGATACATCAGGTCGAGTGCATAACATGTAGGGCTGACAAAAAAATGGGTCCGAATGGGAACGGGTTCGGACACCCCCTCCTAATAACGACTAAAAATGGTGTCCGGACCCGTACCTATTTTTGAAACGGACATTTTTTTTTGTCCGATCCCATATTTTTACAAAACATACATAACCCGTTTTTGTTCAGATCTATTTTAAATTATAATGAAATTATCTTTTTAAGCTATTACAACACCAACAAAGAAAAAAACCCATTATTTAGGACCCCTGTGATGACCAACACCCCTAGCATTGTAGTCTTCTTTGATGATTCATGCAAGACGTGTGCAAGGTGATCAAAAAGCTATTGTCATCCATGTAAATTATAAAAAGCTGTCATATGATGATCTATGGATATGTGCATAAAAATATTGTCTGGCAATGCTCGATCAATAAGACCATGGATACAAGGCACATTCGTAAATATCTCCGTAAGGGAAAATTTTGTAATTCCTTTTTTTTTTATGGGAACGAGACATGCAATTCCCCTTTTGATGATTAAAGTAACTTTAGGAGCTCTGTTTCCGTTCATCAAAAAGAAAAGGTGAGTGTGAGGGAGAAACTGCAAGGAAGAGGGAGAGACAATATAGGCATAAGAGAGTGTGCAAGGTGGCGGTGGCGAAGCGAAAATGTGTGCCACTTAGGTGATTAAAAAGGAGCATATTTGTGGGTTGTTCATTAATACAATTAGGGTTTTTACTTTTTCATTTATATAATATGAGAAAATGACCACAATAACCTTACCAATTAATCGCTAAACGGATATCATTTTTTTTAAAACTTTTACCGGACCCGAACCCGTTTTTGAAAACGGAAACAAAAAAATGTCCAGTCCCGTATTTTTTAATGAAAAATTATGTCCGGGAGTCCGGACAAATACAGATAAATGGGTTCGGACACTTTTTTCCAGTCCTAATAACATGACATACATTGTAGATCTAATAGCTGATGCATATGGAATCGTGTTCATGTGTTCTCGCTCATCATTAGTCTTCGAACATTGAGTCTTACTGAGACTTATACCATGAGACATTAGCAACGACCTTCTTTTAGAGTTTTGCATACTGAACCTATTCAGTACCTAGTCTATATAAGCACTATGACTTAGACCAATCAACCTTTTAGATCTATCCTTATATATTTAAATCCCAAGGATGTAGGCTGTATCTCATAATTCCTTTATTGATAAACACTTCCCTAACCAAGACTTGACCCTCTACAAGGTTGGGATGTCATTTCCAATGAGTAATATATCATCAATATATAGTACCAGGAAAACAACCACGCTCCTACCCACCTTCTTATATGCATAAGGCTCATCTTCATTTTTAATGAAACCAAATTCCTTAATTACTTCATCAAAACGCAGATTCCAACTCTTAAAAGCTCGCTTTAATCCATAAATAGATCTTTGAAGCTTGCACACCTTCTTAAAATTTTAGGATGAACAAACCCTTCATGTTGTATCATATACACATCCTCAAGTAACTTTTTATTTAGAAAAGCTGTTTTGACATCCATTTGCCATATCTCATAGTCATAATATGCGGCTATGACAATTAAAATTCTAATGGATTTAAGCATGGTTACAGGAGAAAAATTCTCATCATAATCAACACCTTGAGTCTGTCTGAAACCTTTTGCTACTAGCCAAGCTTTATAAGTATGCACATTGCCATCCATGTCAGTTTTCTTCTTGAAAACTGTGACGGTCCCAACCTTACAAATTGGGCACCGCCCGACATTAGGCCTCCATTAACACCCAGTAAACTAAAGCAGAGTTAATAAAGGCATAGTCAGCCTCACAAATCGGTCTTTAGTACATGATAGTCCACACAATAATATATGTATATGAAATCATATGCAGGCATAGTCTCCGAACTCGAGAACATTGATGTGCGACATACGTAGGTCATTTGTTATATCTTATTACATTTATTATTTTTTATAAATAGATATTCGGGTTGAAAAATACATGTATTTTCCCTCGTCAATATAAATTGTACATTTTATTCATTGTACTCGGTTCACTTTTCTTATTTTTCCAAATTCTTCCTTATTTTTCTTAAATTTTCCTGAATTTTTTGTTATTTTCATGATTTTTATTAATTAAAATGTATATTATATATTTAATATTTTTAACTAAATTGGGGGGTTTTGGGGGCGCTTGAATCGGGATTTTTACACTGAGATTTTCTTCGAAAAGCGTGCCAACGCTATAATTTCCCTATTTTAAATTATTTTAGGATTTAAAAAATTTAAAGTACATCAAATAGACTCAAACACACATAATTCATTGTAAATTGATACTAGGAGTCTAGGAGACTAGTGTCGGGTATCAAGTACGTATTTTGAGGCGTGTGCATATTGAGGTAAGTAAACCAGTAAAAACTTCAATATTAATTCTTTTCATTTCCTTGCTATATTTGATGAAATGATTTCTATTACTGGACTCTACTTCGTTACCGAGTGACCTAGGATACAGGTCTAGTCGTGTCCATTCGCGGGTTGAACAGTCGACTAGCTCCCATGGCTTCCTAACGGGTCTGAATCCTTTGAGCAAGCATTCCCCATGTGTCGTGGCTCCTCTTAGGTATTCGAGTTCCATTGTGTTTAGCATCCGGTTAAGTTTGTGGTTCCTCTTGGAATTTTCTCGGGTTGCACCTCAAGTGAAGCAAAAGTGCTGAACGAATTAGGTCCGATCGAAGCGGCTTGACCCGCTGCGCCAGTTTTTAGATACTTGCACGTTTTATGTGGCTTTGAGCCTACGTATAGAGTGTCATAACCACTTACTCCCTACCCTTTACTTTCGGGTCACTTGATCCTTTCCGTTGATCACTGTAGTCTGTCTATCGTGCGTTTTACTATTCTTTCTCAGCACTTTATTTCTTTCCAGCATGATAGATGGACTCACTTATTATTTAATCTAAATTATTGTTGAATTTCTTTTGGACTTACTCACTGGGATTTTCTCTACTTTTGGTGACAATTGCAGGTCACTCTAGTAGCAGAGGCAAGGAGCCTATGATCGGTGATGTTCTTTGAGCTTTCCATAGAGTCAACTTCTCTCTGTTACAACAATAGGTTTATTTTGATATTTTGGATTGTACGTATGATATATACTTATGTTTTTGGTTACCTTGCGGTTTATTTTGGGTTGTGAGACATTTGATACATGTATAAGACACTTCTTTACACTGCTTGTCACCATATATACATGAGATCTAGTTTTGCAGGATTTCCACATCTAGTCCTAACGACGTCCCATCGATAACTCTACTAAAGTATTAGGTCTCACGAGAGAGTGCACGCTCATAAATCTCACCTAAAGTCCTAGCACCTGAATTGAATACCCTATATCTGGCCTCAGTACATCTCTTAAATGGTATACATCCTCATAATCGTCTCTCACTAGATCTCTAATAAACAGCCTCAGATAGTCGTATTTATCTCTGTAGCTAATCACCGACTCATCAGCTCCCTGTCTCAAATTCATAAATTCCTTCCTCAACCTCTTTATCACTGCAGGTGGAAAGTACTACTGATTGAACTTCCTCAATCTCTTTATCAATGTAGCTAGAAGTCTGTCCTCAATCTTCTCAAAGTCTATCTGACTATTAAATTAAACTGGCATTAATCTAATAAAATCCTTCACTAACTGAACGTCTAATGTCGAGCTAGAAGATGTAGGAGTGAAAGACGATGCATAAACTTTCTCTATGGTTGGTGTTTCCACTATCGATACAGTCTGTACTACTAGAGCGAGTGGTGTCGGTAATGTGGAAGTAGTATTAGTAAGGGCCAATGTTTGTGGTGGTAGAGCAAAATGTGCTGTCATCATGGCAATGAAAGCAGCTAACTGCTGTCCCTGAGCTGCTACTCAGTCATAAAGTCTCTGATAATCCTCAGTAGATGGAATAGTAGGCTAGCTGTCACTAGCACTTGCAACCACGCTGTCGCGTGAATAAGCCATCGATGTCTACAAGTTGATAACGAACACGAATTAGTTACTACGTAGATAATGCATATATATAATATAGAAACTAACATGTGCATATAAGAAATCTCCATCTCAATTTTACTAACTTCCCAACTAATGGTTTCGAGGTAAGGATCATCTGGTTTCCACATCTAAATTTGCGTTTTATGGAAATTCATAGGTTGATTATTAGAAAAGTTGGTCTCTGATACCAACTGTGATGTTGGTTTCACGTTATAAAATAAACTATACTCCCATGCCTAGGCTCTATAAACCTATGCTCTAATACCAACTGTGACGACCCCTTCTAAAATTAAGGCACCACTAGCCTAATCCCGTCATTAAGCCCTTAACCTCCACCACATAGGACTTAACAATATATTAGTCAGCCTTTCTACTATACTCACCATATTAGTTACTTTTCTAATAAACCTTACATCATTCTTAAACTTAATAGTATTTTCGAGTAAATTAAAATTTATACGATTCAAAGATTATTCGGTGAAAGTTTTGAAAAATTTGCGAAAGCCATTCATATAAAACCTAAGTATGTCGAAAACCAAGAAACAAAGATCACATACATATATATAACAAACAACGATAACTATACATCAACAAGTGTCTAGCCGGTTAACTATCTCTCAACCCATAGTATACATCCCCAAAAGTATATAAAGACATATATAAAAGTCATACAAAAAATAAAAAACCTACAAAATCAGACGTAACGACACTCCACTGGCTCAGAGGTGGTCGCCAATCTTCTCCTTGCTCGGTCGACTACTCGATGGATTTGCACGCACCGTCATAAAAAGGACGGTGAGTACAGGAAAGTAGAAAGTAACATTGAGAGACATTTGTTTACATTTTCAAATATATAACAAGTATCTGAAAGCATAACAATAGCATCTATGCTGATAAGAAATTATGCTATAAGATACTTCAGTTAAGTAAAATGAAATTGACACTCGGCTAAGTAGTAATGATCTAGGGCCTGGTCGACCGTGAGTTACATCACATCAACCCTTTTCCACTATTTAGGGCGTAATCAGTTCTTTTAAGATGCCTTCACATCATTATAAATGCCCTTCCCATATATAAATACTCACAAGTGCCCATCACATGTGATGTATACTTGCCTACAAACCCAGGTTTTATACCCTGTGTGCTGCATAAGCTAGTGGTGAGATCCCGACATTCCTAAACATCTAGTGACCTAGTGCGCCACGGATATCTCTATATATCATGGTCTTAGATAAGAACTACTTTCATAACCCAAGAAATGACATGGTTTAAGAATCCAACAATATAATTGCATATCTAATGCACAAAGGAAATTAGATTTACCATATCATCAAACACCTACCAAAACATGTTATTTTATTTTACTAGATATATCAACAATCAAGAATGACATAACACATAATTTAAAGTTAATGAAACCATTTAATAAAAAACAAAGCCATGATAGCAAACTCGTAAAATGAGAAGAAACAAGTCATGGCATGTAGAGTACGATAGGCAAATCAGTCGAAATGGCTACTAATGAATAATAAAATAGAAATGAAATGTAAATAAATATCTCAATTAGTTTACTTACAATCTACGCACATTCCTAGCTAATCTGGCCTCCCGACACCTCAAAATGCGTACTCAAATCCTCGAAACTCTTCTCTAGGCTCTTGGTATTATTTCATATGTTTTAGAGTATGTTTAGACATTTAATTATGGTTTTGGACATGTTTAAAGTGTTTAATTTATATTTAGGAAATTACTGTTTTTGTGCAGTCAGAGCACCTAGCGCGCTGGGTGGCATGTCTAGTGCGCTAATGACCTCATTAGCGCGTTAGTCAACCTGATTATTGCGCTACACATAGGTAGCATGCTAGCTAGCATATATAGCACGTTATGTGTAGGAAAACCCATAATTCTGCACTTTGAATTTTGAGTTTTCTCCATACTTAGCTAACTCCAACACCTTGGGATCCTTATTCTGACCTACCAAAGACCCAAGACACCCATCAACAACATAAAACCATCTAGTCTCATTTATATAATGAATTCATCAACCTAAACTAAATTACTAGTGTAATTAGATTTACCTAGTAGTGTACCGCATCTAGCTTGATCAACTCTTTCTCCAAATCCATAAATCTTTCTTCACTCTCTTGCTGATCTTCTTCTCTAGTTCATCTCCAACTTTAATTAACTCCTAAGTTTATGAAATGAGAATGAGATGGTTGCATAAGTTGATCAATTCAATCTTATATGCATATAGATAATATTGATTATTAGACATTCATCTTTATGTACACACGTATCCCGAGACTAATCTAATGGCCTACATAGTAACACAATTCCACTAACTCTCTACTAACTTCCTCTAACTAACACCAATTAAAAACTCAATTGGTCTCTTGATGTGTTAACACGTATCTCTAGAAGTATCAATGACTAATTTTTAACTTGCTAACTTAGGTTACATTTAATATAAAATCAACTATAGCCACATTAATACTACTATTTTAGCTACACTAAGCTTAAATCAACTTACCACATCACTCCTTACCTTGGTCCCATGCTGGCATGCATCTCGAGGCGCCTCCCACTTATGTTTTGACACCTAAATATAAGTAGAAGTGACTTATTAGTCTACATATATACAATACACTAGGCGAACATCACAAAAATCTAACATATACCTCAGCCACCTCGCCTCAGCCAGTGCACGTATATCGATGCGAGTCCCACGTCACGGGTCTATAATCCTGATTAAGGAATTAAAGTGGATTGAAAATTCGAGCCATGACAAATCTTCCCAACTAATGGAAATCTTGTCCTCAAAATTAAACTTAAGTTAAGATTATACGTGACTCCAAAAGATACATAAACCTATCTCGCATATAGTCTTCCCACTCCCTAGTGAGTTCCAATTCACCATGTAACTGCTACTTGACTAACACATTTGGAATAGGCTTGCCTCTCAACTACTGTACCTTTTGGTCTAGGATCTGTATTGGCTGCTCCTCATAAGATATTTCCTCACTCAAATCAATCTGACTCAAGTCAACCGTCGGTCTCACGCCTGCCTTCGACTTAGCTAGTCGAACCATAGAAATATGGAAGATTGGATGAATCCCTGATATCTCTAGAGGTAATTCAAGCTCTTACGCAACCTTTCTGACCCTTCTTTTGATCTTGAAAGGCCCGATTAATCTTGGTGCTAAAACGCCTTTTAAGCTAAATTTATGAAGACCCTTCTGAAGAGAAACCTTCAAATATATAAAGGCTCCCTCAGTATATGTGAGATCGCTCTTTTACGTGTCTACATACTTTTTTTGCCTCTCTCGAGCTCCTTTAAGCCTCTGATGAATCTGTTGTACCTTCTTCATGTGATCAACAACAATCTCAGACCCCAGTAGCTCCCAATCTTTTTGCTTAGCCTTACAAGATGGCGAACGACAAGGTTTGTCATATAAAGCCTCAAATGGCGCCATCTTAATGCTGGCCTAATAATTGTTGTTTTATGCGTACTCACACAACGGTAGGTACTCTTTAAGATTCGCCAAACTCTTGTACACAAGCCTTGAGTATATCCTCGAGAACCTGAATCAACCTCTTAGTATGTCTGTCACTCTCAGGGTTAAAGGTTGTGTTGAACTGTAGGTGCGTACCATACTGCTCATGCATACTCCACTACATCCTGGATGTATACATAACATCTCTTTCTGACGTAATAGTCAATGGTACCCTGTGCAGTCTAATAATCTCCCTCTCGAACGATATGCTCAACTGGTCAAATATGTTGTAAGCTACAACTTATAAGAAACAACTGAGGGTGAAAGGCTGTGCCGAACTTTAGACAACGAATTTCAGTTCCAAAAATTGAAAATCGCCTAAAATCTTTAATTATTTTAATCAATCCATTTGACCAAAACTGCCCCTTATTTTAATTTCGAAAAATATTTATTATAACATTTCCGCCCCACCTCTAACTTAATATCTTATCCTAATCTAATTAGGATTTAAGATACATTGAATCCTTATCCAATTATAATTTTTTATATATCTCGCTTATCTTATATGATTTGTAATTCTTATCTGATTACAAGATTATCTCCTATTTAATAGAAATATACTAATAGATAACCACAATGAGATATATGATCAAAATCAATTTTGATTCTTATTTATATGAAACAAGCAATTGAATTAAGAAACAAAATATTAATCACACATTCAACACCATAATCATATTAAATTAATCATATTAATCTAGTCATGATTTCTATCATGGAGACATATATAATTATTGAACAAAACAAACTATAAACCAACACCAGAAACATATTAACCTAAACATGACTTCGAACATGTAAACGTACAAAATTCACATCGGTCAATATTAAAACACATGGTAATCGAAATATTCTAAAAATGAGTTCTTTCATTGAATCTAATCATGCATATGTATCAAATATATGAATTAAGAACATGCTTTACAATCAATTCTTGATAACAATCCTCACAGAACCTATATGTGCATCATATATAAATCAATCAAGATCATATTTTCATACATATATCATATATAAATTAGAGAAAACATACAAACGTTTAATAGAGCCGAGCCTATTGCTCTGATACCACTATATAATTTTGGGGATCATACATAGCGAAAAACTCAAATTAATATTTGAAAAACCCCAACGGGATTGAAAATAAGTTCCATTAAAGTAGATCTACAAAAGTAAACTATACCTTAATCCATGATTTCCTTATTAATTGTTCGATTCTCAAGACGTTTAAGTGCGCGTCTTTTATCAGAAATCCACACACGAATGGTGACCAAAATTTGGAGTGCTAGTCCCAAAAGAGATTGAGATTTTTTTTTCTTTCTTTCCCAAAATTCAGAGAACTCAAAAACACTAAAATCGAAAATCTTATTTCATTTTAGGGATTCAACCTCTATTTATATGTGTAGATAAGCTCTCTTAAAAAACCTATTTGTAATACAATTATTATATTTAGGCAATTCAAGCACATTACACATAAGCCTCTATTAATAAATTATCATATAACAAATCGTAAGGGCTTTTACGTCATGAGTTTTATCATATAAAATTCATTACTCTGGATCAATTGAAATTGCACAAAGCCATTCTTTGTGTGCGACCCGATAGGTTTAGCGACATTGGTAGTGAACCAAAACCATTTTGGTACATAAGTTATAAGCGGTCTCTAGCAAGACATTATGAGTACTCAAATAACATGAATATCAAAATCGATTCAACCTAATGAATAACATATATCATATCTTTTTATCATGCGATATCATTTGATTAAACATAATGTATGAAAAATCACCCTTAATGTTCAATCATACTAGTCTCGATCTTTAGGTAAACTGAAAACATCCAAATGACATTGATCATATCAATTCACTTAGACTTGGCAATTTAACAGTCTAACATATCGAGGGATCCACTGATATCTCTCTCTATACGAGAGGGGCAAATTATATCTTGATTATACACCTTCACATATTATTCACATGGTAACCAATCACAATCTTTATACTCATCCGGTTGAAAAAAATGTTTGATTATGTCAAATTACCTTGCTCCTAATATTGAAGTCTGCTGCAATCTCAAGTCAAATGACTAATGATATACCTATTATGAGTAACACCTATGACTTAATCCATGTGGTGTTCTCATAGCGGGTCGGTCCAGTACCTTGTTCCCAAAGCAAGTAATCATGATCTCGATTCGTATCCTTATACGCATGTTCATCACATGACTATCAATCAAGATTCACACTAGCCTTAATTCATTATAGTTCCCAGTATAATGACTGACTAGGGATATTTAGGATATTTTAACAAATACACATGGATCTTAGTAGAAGGTAAACATGTAATCACTTATAATAAAATAACAAAAGAAAACCTCTATTTTATTATCTAAAATTATAAAATAAACAATGTTTGTAAATTGACCTTGTAATGGGGCAAAAAAATTAAAATCCTAATTACACGCTAATTTCAAGATTTTAACGATTGATAAATCCCTACGTAGAATACTCAGTCAAATATCGAATGTTGAGACCAAAGTGTAGTAATGCAACACCTCAAAATAACTATATAGTTGGAAAACTATATAGTATGAATTAAATTAATGTGGTCTATAATTTATAAAGCCAAAATTATAATTAAACTCATTAGAGTGCCTAAGTTATGAGAAAGAAGTTAATTAATTAAGTGAATTAGCCTAAGTTTATAAGCTAAACTAGCTTAAGTACATAAATTGATAATAAAGACTAAGAATAGTTAATTATGGTCAAACTAGAATTGAAGTATTTTAGTCTATAATAGACTTACCCTATTTAACTCGATTGCTAATGTGGAAAATGTTAGCTAAGTCTATGAAATTAATGAAAGGGTATAATAGATATTTTATATCTTGAAATTTAAATTTTTAAATTTTTAAATTTATAAGGTGTCACTATATGGGTGGGGATAGAAGAGATAAAGTTAAACTTTATGATTTTATAAAAATGGTTGAAAAACATGTGATATAGATTGACTCTTGAAATAAGAGTTTAAATAGAGGAGAGAGAATGATCTCTAGAGAACAGTGTAGCTTGTTGGGTTGTTCATTTTCATGTGATCAAAACGTTGGAGACTACTTGGCTGCTTGTTTGAATAATCTCATTTAGTGAAGGGAGCTAGTTGAGGGCACTAAAGGGTCATAACACACTCCATATAAGCCACTATGATGACCACAATTTTGGATCAAGAAGATGGAGATCATGCTAGTATGATCAAGAAGACCGAGATCATGCTAGTGATACGAGGAGCACAAAAGCCATCAATTTGTCTAGCTACTTGTTTAAGTTGGTAAGACTTATTAACTTTATTATATTGATATGTCCAAGTGTAACATATGTTTACTTATTGAAATCAATAATTAGTGAGGAATGAGGAAAGCTAATCAAGGAAATGGAGTTTGTCCCATGAGTATGTTATTTATATATACATATGAGTTATCGCCTTATATTATGAGCTACAAATGCAAGATAAAAAAATGGACAGGTAATTAAAAACCTTAAGATTAAACATATCTATAAAAAATGATGAATGTGGATATGTAGTTGGTTGCACTACATAATTATTATCTTGAGATAATTAAATATTCACTTAGGGAGTGTTTGCGTTACTTGGTGCATAATGTTTTAGGGTTATTCGTCGAGAATGAATTAAAACATATAGAAATTCCATAAAGTTACCGAACGGTTCCTTAAATGAACCTTGGAGAATATTTTTATCATTAATATTGAGGAGACCATGTTGGTCTAAGATGTCCTAAAGCAAAAATGCTATTATACATTGAACATATATATGCTAGTATTGAGCCTTCATAATATGTATATACTACATTATTATTTTTCAGGTGATTATAGAATCAATTGAGACCATGAAGGAAATTAATGGTTTTTGAATATTGAGCTAAAGATTTCTTGTCGTGTATTGGTGGGTTGGGAACCTCGACTTAAACTGAATCGCCTAACCTAAAACTTGAGAATTTATGATTATGTTGCAAGTAAACCAGTATGAGCATTATCAGTAGTTCTTTTTTACTTCTTAAATTTAATTTCTTTAATTGTGCCTATTTATCAAATTCCACTCTTAGTTAGAGTGTTTGAGGGCTAAGTGAGTCAGGAAGGTAATCTTCTGGGTATGGTGACCGACTCGCAACCGAAACCATACCCTGAGTTACTGGATTTGGGTCGTGGACGGGAGTTGAGGTATTTGGGGCGTCGTTGATACCCGTATGTTCACAACAATTTTAAACATGTTGGCGCTACCGCGATTCTAGGAAGTCAAGCTTGTGGCTGTACAGTCGCAACTCGATGGATTTGAGACCACTTGGCTTCTCTCTTTTGTTTTCATGACACTCTCATTTCATTGCTTTTATTTCCAGTTTATTTATCATGCACTTACTTTATTTCTTGTTCTTTTATATTTTCGCATGATTTATCGACTACTTATTTAATTCTTGAAGTACGGTTAAGACTCCTCTGGATTTACTCACTGGAATTGTCTTCTTTCACGGTGAAAATTGCAGGCCCCTCGTCTAGCAAGGGCAAAGAGCCAATAACTGGTGACTACCTCTGAGGACTCTCGGAGCGACTCACACTTTTGTGATACTGTAGATTTTTGCATTATATTCATCTATTTTGATGTTTTGTAAATTTTTGAGATATTGGGGTTGAGCGACACTTTAATACATGTATATGCTCACTTTTGTCATCGTCCTTATACATGATACATATTACAGGGTTCCATACATAGGCTGTCCCGTTCTACATGTTTTAGAGTTATTTAAATTGCTTCATTTATTTTCTTTTCGCTACTTATTAACTTAAATCTTGCACAATTAATAACTCAATATTAAAACACTGAACTGATTATAAAATGGTATAAGAAGGCTGACTAGGCTTGCGTTGACCTTGCAAGGATTGACCGCATAGGTTTAGGTCGAGCGGGCTCCAATTTGTGGGAACTGGGGCCGTCACAGTTGGTATCAGAGCGCAAAGTTGATACATCAACTCTTGAAAATCCTACAACTCAACTAAGGTATGAACACGACTTTAGAGTTAGGACAACAATGAAAATAGTGTGGAGATCATATGATCTTGACTTAAGGTCTTAGTTGGGAAGTAAGGTGAGTTGGGAAATAATAAATTTGAACTATACTTGTTACTTAATGATTGTACTATATTATATGCCAGCAGTTATACAACTCTTTTAGAATTCGTCATCTACATTGCAGTTCACCATAGTTGATTAGCCGGATACCGGTAGTGAGAGTGGAGATCTTGATCCACGATATATAGGAGCTACGAGATTTGAAGAGGTGTCTTAGTGGGTCATATCGCACGAACATCGGCTTAAGGAGATCCTTAAGATACTAAGGGCATAGACTACACCTTCAGCATCACCATCTTTATCGACAGTGCCCCTTGGTCAGGATATGAACCTGTTTATTGCATAGGCCACTCCTGCGACTTCTACTATGCCTACATCATAAATATTGATACCAGTAGAGGTAGTGCCACCTCCATCTACAGACACGAGTATTAGGGCGACAACCAAGGCTAAACAGTCATGCGAGTTCCAAAGACATAAACCGATATAGTTCTATGGGGGCACCGATCTTGATACAACTGAGAAATTTATGAAGAGTCATGAGAAGATCCATAGCATTTTGGATATTACAGAGCATATGAGAGTGATCATATCTTCAAAGTCACTCTTTGGGGAGGCAGATGAATGGTGGCGCAACATGGTAGTAACTAGAGGAGTGCCTTAGGATTGGGCAGAGTTCAAGAAGCAATTCAATTTGAAGTACTTTTCGTCTTTTTTCATGAGACAAAAGAGGTCTGAGTTTTTGACTTAGAGACAGTTCTCTAGCGAGAGTGTGATGCAGTACATGGGGAGATATTTACAGCTATTACCGTACGCCGGTGGCATAGCAGAAACTGATGTAGATTAGGCGCATTACTTTATGGAGGGTCTGCTACGTGAAATTGGAGGCACAATGGTTACTACCGAGCCGGTACTTTATAGAGAGCTTACGAGTGGAGTTTTGCTAGAGGGACTTATCCATTACACATCCAAAGGAGGACAATACTGCGTTGTGACATCCCGTCACCGACTAGACTAGACTCAGCCTGATCCTACCTGATCAGAGGCCCGAACTCGGATCGACCGGGTGACGCAGCCGTGTTCGATGATAGTGTACCATAAGAAATAAAATAATATTTTTGGTGTGTGTGTAATATTTAATAAATAATTAAATAATTACAAATACATACGTGACATAAGGCAAGGCGAGGCATGTATTTCACCTCGGGATACACTTTGGGAAGGAAATACTTAATTTAGGCTAGTATCATATCCAATATTAAATTGATTAAATTTAGCTTAAGTGGTGTATTAAATTTGATTAATATGCCTATGGTTTGATTGTAAATAAAATGAAATTCAAGGGAGCTTTTAAATTTGTGGAATTAGACTTGAATGTAAGTAATTCAAAAGGCCATGGGCAAAATGGGAAATGTCTTATGACATGTGTAGGTGGACCAATAGAAAATAAGGTGCGTGTTATGTTTCATGAAAAAAAAGGTAAGTGGTAGTTTGATCTTGACTAGTGGAGTGTGATGGCTTAAATGTTCATTTGATTCACGTAAAGATTTGTGAGTGAGGTGAGATATAAAGACAAAGGACTATATAAAATTCATTATTCTTGTTCAACATGCAAAATAATCTCCAACACCATTAGAGAGTTCATGATAACAATCATTTGGAGCTCAAAGAAGTTGTAGAAAATCTTGCATCTTGTGTTGGGATATTTGAAGATCCAAGAAGGTTGATGTTAGAGGGTATGAATCTAACTTAGTGGAGCTCATAGAAAAAAAGGGGACAACTCCATTAAAGCTCTCGGTATATTTTTCTTCACCAAATCTCTACAAAAATTATGTTCCAACTTATTTTGATTGATGAGTTTTGATACATGTAGGTTCATAAGAGTAGATCAACCTTTCATTAGTGAAAATCCCTAGATAGGATTGTTGTGGAGATCTTCATTATTTATAATTTGTGTTACGTGAAGAAGATGATGTACAATAACTTTACTTAATGATAATTGGATACTTATTGCTTGGAAATTGAGCATGAATGATTGCATGATGATGTTGGAACTCAAAGAAGTTGTTTTTAAGCCAATAGACCGAGTTTGAGGTGATTTGAATATTTTTAGACTCAAGAATCGAAAGTTTTAGAGTTGCATAAAGTTCATTCTGCACAGTTTTGAGCAGACTCAAAGATGATACATTTCTAATGTGCTCGATGATGCTACGACTGTTACGAGTTTTGAGCTTGCTTAATTGGATTAAGACTATTTTGACTTAGTTTGAGTTTTCAATAAGTTCAAATGTTAGTATTTTAAAGCATGCTGGACATTATTATTTAGAGCACACTAAATGTTAGAATTGAGTAGACTGAAAGATAGCTTGAAGCAACCTCAATAAAAGCAGTCAGCTAAACGATACCAATAACTGAGAGAACTAATGATTGGTATCAGATGGGCGGTTTGAGGCAAGTGGTGGCCTAAACGCGCTGCGCCATGACAGTAAAATTAAAAATTTAATAAAACTTTGGGGTTTTCTCGAGACATGTGCATGGGGTTCCAATGGTTTTGGGACCTCAATTTACGCACTAATAACTACATATATGGTTAGGGCTCGACGACAACTTGGCGAGGACATCGACACGCACCACGAGGTATGAGACGCGCGGTCGGGCTTCGACACGCCACACGCAAGGTTTGTAAACACTAGGAATTTATAAACTTTATTACGCATCATATTATGACCGCATAAGTTAGGTGTGCATCACATCATGATTATATGTGGCCATGCATATAGACATGAGGACCTATAGGAAACGTCTCCGAGAATTAGATGGGGCAGCTTCGACAGCGAAGAGTCTCCCCTTCTGGCCAGTCGGGTACCTTCGAGGGATGACTCAGTTGGAGGAGGTTTTCGCCCTTCGACCTTTCCTACGACGGGGTTAGAGTATGCCGGTGCCGTTCGGGTTCACGAATTCGCGTGATGGCACCTTCTCCAATCGTTGATGCTGAACGCAGCCGGGCCGACGTGATTCAGGCTAGGTCCTTACATATGAGGTTCATGGGAACCGCCTGTTCATACTAGAAAAGGATTGAATAAAGTTTAATTCCTGCAATTTACTTATATTATTTCTTGTCGAATTAAATTATGATGTAAATTTTATAAAACCCTACTATTCACTTACTGGGGGCCTTTTGGAACCCAGATCCATCCTCTAGTGATCGAGGGAAGGGCAAGGTGCACCAGTGAGACGACGACTTCAGACTACCCTGATCTTCAATGTATGATTGATCTCTTTTGTGTGTATATATATTTTGTTTTATATACCGAATGCACTTTTGTTCCCATATGGCTTATGGGATAATTTTGGACATGTTCCTCGACTTGGATTTACAGTACTAATGATATGATAAGTGTTTTCCCTATTTAGGTTCACATTTACTTTCCAGTATTTATTTACATGTTCACCGAATTTTGCACACACTTGAATTTAAATTAATGGTAAAAGAGTGGATGAGCGGGACTGAAATGTCTTTTGGGGTCGATGGTGTGACCAGACACCTCGAGACGGTTCGCGCCGGTCAGACTGTCGGTTCACGGTATGGGTGCTGACATGCACCGATAGAGGCCCAATCAAGGAACATCGAAGCTAGATAGGAAGAGGAAGAGGAACATACATTTTGTGCCGAGAGACTTCTGGACTTAGAGTGTAAGGTCAGTGGTACCACCTACACACCTAGCATGTACTGCAGTTCCACCTCCTCCATCACCGAGTTACGCTAGTCGACCACCTCAGTCGACACTATCAGTACCACACCAATAATATGATTTCTCTAGAACCAGGACAACAGAGATAAGGGTACAAATAGTGGACAACAAGGACAAGTGCATAGATCGATTTCTCCAAGACCAGGGCAACATAGGGCTTATTTCAAGTGTGGAAAACCAGGGCACTTCAGGGTCAAGTGTCCGCTATTAGGCAGTGCCCAGTCACATGCTAGAGAAAGAGTTAATGTTGTTGTACATACATATTTGGAGGTGAAGTATGATCGTACAAATGGTATATTTTTGATTTACTTTCATATTAGGCAAGTAACGATGGTTCGACTATTGTTTATACTCATGTCAGACATTGTATTGCGGTCGTCAATGCCCTGTTATTACATTGAGTTATTAATGTCAACTTGGCCAAGTTCACTGTTCATGATGGAGTAGTTTCACTGTTAGTGGTGGTTACGACATGCTACAGTTGATGGACCTATTCTCATGTTGTTTGAAGTAATTTGGTTAAGTCCACAACTCAATATGGAAGTCAAACTATACTTAAGACCTACAGTTTGATGGATTAAGAAATCAAACCATATGAAGTGACTATGTGTGAGTTCTAAATTTATTTGGGAAGTCAAACTATCTAAAACAACTCTGTTGAGTTCTTAAATTGATGGAAAAACTCTAAGCTATCTTAAAGTTGTTGTGGGTCCATAGTTCAGAGAGTATATAAGTCCACTTTGTCACATTTGGACGAGTCCATGAGAAGAGGCCACATGGTAGTCAATTCTCTTACCCTTTTGATGCTAGTAAATTTTCGTATTAGTTTGCCGAATTTCGAGGATGAAATTCTTATTAGTTGGGAAGACTGTAACGGGCCAAAAAAATTAAAATCCTAATTACATGCTAATCTAAAGATTTTAACGATTGATAAATCCATACATATAATACTCGGTTAAATATCAAGTGATGAGACGAAGTATAGTAATGCAACACCTTAAAATATCTCTATAGTTGGGAAACTATACTGTGAATTAAATTAATGTGGTCTATAATTTATAAAGCTAAAATTATAATTAAATTCATTAGAGATCATACTAGCGCTACGTGGTGCACAGAGGCCATCAATTGGTCTAGTTACTTGTTCATATTGGTAAGACTTATTAACTTTATTATATTGATATGTCCAAGCGTAACATATGTTGACTTATTGAAATCAATAATTAATAAGGAATGAGGAAAGCTAATCAAGGAAATGGAGTCTGTCTCATGAGTATGTTCTTTATATATACATGAGTTATCACCTTATATTATGAGCTACAAATGGAAGATAAAAAAAATGGATAGGTAATTAAAAGCCTTAAGATTAAACATATCTATAAAAAAAGGATGAATGTGGATATGTATTTGGTTACACTACATAGTTATTATCTCGAGATAATTAAATTTCACTTAGGGAGTGTTTGCGTTACTTGGTGCATAAAGTTTAAGGGTTATTCGTAGAGAATGAATTAAAACATATAGAAATTCCATAAAGTTACTTAATGGTTCCTTAAAAAAGCTTTGGAGAATATTTTTATCGTTAATATTGAGGAGACCATGTTGGTCTAAGATGTCCTAAAGAAAAAATGCTATTATACATGGAACATATATATGCTAGTATTGAGCCTTGATATTATGTATGTACTACATTATTATTTTCAAGTGATTATAGAATCAATTGAGACCGGGTAGGAAATTAATGGTTTTTGAAGATTGAGCTAAAGATTTATTATCGTGTATTGGTAGGTTGAGAACCTCGACTTGGACTGAATCGCCTAACCTAAAACTCGAGAATTTCTGATTGTGTTGTAAGTAAACTGAATCTGTTGGTGTTGCCGCGATTCTAGGAATTCGAGCTTGTGCCTATGCAATTGCAACTCGATGGATTTGAGACCACTTGGCTTCTCTTTTTTATTTCCATGACACTATTCTTTCATTGCTTTTATTTCTAGTCTATTTATCACGTACTTGGGAGGTGAGGTATTTGGGGCGCCATTGATACCCTTACGTTATCGACTACTTATTTAATTCTTGAAGTACTATTAAGACTCATCTAAGGTGACAATTGCAGGCCCCACATCTAGCAAGGGAAAATAGCCAGTGATTGGTGACTACCTCTGAGAACTCTCGGAGCGACTCATACTTTTGTGATACTGTAGGTTTTTGTATTATATTCATCTATATTGATGTTATGTAAATTTTTAGGATATTGGGGTTAAACGACACTTTGATGCATGTATATGCTCACGTTTGCCACCGTACTTATACATGATACATATTATAGGGTTCCACACATAGGGTGTCCCGTTCTACGTGTTGTAGAGTTATTTAAATTGTTTCATTTATTTTCTTTCCATTGCTTATAAATTTAAACCTTACAAAATTAATAACTCAATATTAAAACACTAAACTAATTATAAAATGGTATAAGGAGGCTGGCTAGGCTTGCGTCGACCTTATGGGGGTTGACTGGGGGTCCATGTAGGTCTAGGCTGGACGGGGGCCCAGTTTTTGGGAAATGGGGCTGTCATTGACCTAGGGCACATTCCCCAACACTATTTTCTTGTGCTCACCGTCCTTTTTATAAAGGTGGGTGCAGATCCATCGAGTAGTAGACCGGGCAAAGAGAAGATCAGTGACTACCTCTGAGCCAATGGAGTTCTGCTACGTCTGACTTTGTTTTCGATTTTGTTGTATGATATATGTCTTTTATACACTTTTGAAATGTATATTATGGGTTGTTAGATAGTTACCCGACCAGATATGTGTTGATATATCGTTATCGTCGTTTGTTATATATATGCATGTGATCTTTATTACCTAGTTTTCCACATACTTAGGTTTTACATGAATGACTTCTGCTAATTTGTCAAGACTTTCGCTGAATAATCTTTAAATTGTTTAAATTTTATTTTACTCTGAAATTTATTAAGTTTAAGAATGATGTAAGGTTTATCAGAAAAGTAACAAATATGGTGAGTGCATTAGAAAGGATGACTAATACGTTGTTAAGTCTTACGTGGTGGAGGTTAATGGCTTAATGATGAGATTAGGTTAGGCAGTGCCGTAATTTGAGAATGGGTCATCACAGTTGGTATCAGAGCCTAGGCATTGGAGTATAGTTTATCGTATAACGTGATACCAACATCACAGTTGGTATTAGAGACCAACTTTTCTAATAATCAACCTATGAATTTCTATAAAACACAAACTTAGTTGTGGAAATAAGCTGATCCTTGCCACGAAACCATTAGTTGGGAAGTGAGTGAAAGTGAGATGGGGATTTCTTATATGTACATGTTAGTTTCTATATGTATATATATGCATTATCTATGTACTAGTTGATTCACGTTCGCTATCAACTTGCAAACACCGATGGCTAATTCACGTGATAGTAGAGATGCATGTGCTAGTGGCTGCCAGCCTCCTATTCCATCTATTGATGATTTTCAGAGGCTATTTGACCGAGTAGCTGCTTAGGGACAACAATTAGCTGATTTTATTTTCATGATGACAACATATTTTGCAACACTAGCACAGGCACCGACTCCTACTACTACTACTACTACTACTATCACTTATCACTTATGCTATGCTGCGCTTATCATATCGCTCGCTTCCTCTCTTGCTTTCTGCTCTCATTGCTCAAGTATCGCTTTCAAGTATCGCTCAAGCTCGCTACTACTACCACTACCACTACTACTACTACTATTACTACTACTACTATATTATGGACACCAGACGCTCTGGTAGTAAAAACTATATTAGTAGTGACAACACCAACTATAGAGACAGTTGATACACATTTTTTACTCCTATATCGTCTAGCTCGACTTTAGAGGTTCAATTGGTGAAGAATTTCATTAGACTGGTAACCGGTTTACTTTGATGGTCAGGGAAACTTTGAGAAGATTGAGAAGTGGGTATTTTCTCAAGTGAAGCTGCATAGAGTCTTGAAGATTGAGGATATACTTCGAGCTGAGATTTCGTCATATACGCTGCAGAGAGACACCGATGTTTGGTGGCGTGCGACGATAGCGACTGTTAGAGATTTCGAGTTGTGGGAAGCCTTTAAGAGGATGTTCTGTAACGGCCCTAAAAATCTAATTCGTGCCACGTGCCATTTCAGGGTCGTATGTGGGACCCACTCGTCGTAATTTGGATCGAAATCGATGCGAAATAGGGTAAAGTTAAGGTTTAGACGCGGTGTACCCGTGTTTCAGAGTACAATTATATTTTCGTCAATTTTTGGCTAAAATGGGGTATTTTTCGGGGTTTATTTCTTGAAGATGGGCGAGTCCGGCAGCTCGCAGCCATGGCCAGCGCGGACGGCGGTTCGCGAGCGAAAGTTCGGCTTTGGCGACGATCGCGCGCGACGCATCATCGACGCCAGGCGAGCGAGAGGAGCGACTCCAGCAAGAATGGCAGCGACGCGGTGGCGCATTGCCATACCAATTGATCCCCGACGAGACACAACAACAGTGGACAAGGCGTTGTGACTTCGACGAAACTCGACGACGCGATGGATTGCTCGCGAAGAAGACGAGAGGCGTAGGACATGGTGAGGTCCTAAACCATATTTCGGTGTTGACATCGAGTGATTTCGTGGCCTTTATTATGAAATTTTGCGATTTTAATCGCGAACATATTGATTTGAATGACTCAAGTAACTTAAATGGTATAACTGGACACCAGGGACCTAGGATGCTATAGTCAGGTGTCGGGTGCGCATATCGAGGCGTGAGTGAGACGTTTTCAGGACGATTCGCGATTTCTCGAGGTAAGTAAACCTGCTAGGGAATTGTACAGTAATTTCATTGCTTTGATATTGTTGTTCATTGCTTTGATATCTATCCTTGAAAGTGCTATTGGTTGAGTGGTCCATTGGCAAGTGAGTCATGGTACTATTTATATGTGATATGAGCTCTTATCTGGACGCCGTTAATATTTCCCAATTGAGTGTACGTTGGGGGCACTTATCCGGGTTTGTCACTACAAGAAAAAAAGTAAACATCAACAAACTAATCTGTTGTTGAATTGGTACGGATTTGTTGCTAAGCAACTCTGCTAAACTCTTTTCGTAGATTGAAGTTAGCAACATATTTTGGTTCTGTCTATTTGTGATGACAAATCTATTCTTGAATAAAGAACAAAAAAATTTGTTGCAGATTGAAAAAAGAGGTTATGTTGCAAATCTATTGCAAAACAAAGAACAGAGACTTGTTTCTGGTTCTGATCAAGCCAAGACAAGCGGTATATTCTTGATCTGTTGCAAATCTTGCACAGTTAGCAAAACCACCGTCTGTCGCTGATTTGTTGCAAAATAGCGACAGATCAGCAACAAATACATTTTTGCTGACTGTGCAAATCAGCGACAAACTTGGTCTGTCTTGATTTACCGATTAAGCAATGACAGATCAAGAACTTTGATTTGGAATGGTAATTTTTTTTAAAATTACGCTTCACTCGTAAATAGTAAATGGAATTCCACAAAAAAATATCTACAAAATGTGGAGGTTAACATTTAATAATTAACTAGTAGTATACTATATACTACTAGATGAACATTATCCAACAAAATACAAAATACTACACAAATTAAGATGGCTACACAAATTAATTTACATATATATCTACAATGCCAATCCCACACCCTTACCCAATTATGTCACCAATACAAGATAGACACCATACAATTTCTGGGGCTAGGAGCGCGTGTCCCATCCAAATCCTGAAAATGAAAAGGAATAACTTGAACAATATTCGAAATGCAATCAAAATATTCAAACACAAATGAAAAAATCCTAAAATTAAGCCTTGCTCATCGACCTCATACATAGAAGATAGGCCACAGTGACGCACACAAAAATTTCCAACTCAAAAGGGAATGAAAGAACTTCCATACATGACATTCCATGCATTTTTTCAATTTCTTTCCTCTTGTACATTCATTCATATATATAAGAAGTTAAAAACATAAAAGAAGACACCATGCAGCCCACAAATGAACCATTCTAAATACTCAAAACAGTAAAAAATGAAAAAATTCAATGACATGAGAACAAATCTAAGATAATTGAGCAAATCTCAAAATATGTAACTATTAATTGAAAAAAGTCAATGACATGAAAAAATTCATATTCTTCTTTTATAATACAAATCGAATTCGTATTTTCTAATTCACCACTCTATTGCAATGGATATATACTGTGAAAGAAATTAATTAAGAGGACAACAATATATTATATATGGTTCCAATTTCTGTTGTTCTTGTAGTGCTTCAAATATACTAGAATGAGATCGTAATACCTTACAAGACAAAGTTAATCTTATTATACAAACATTTTACCTCCTATTAAATATATTATATATGGTTCCAATTTAGACTTCAATATTTTCATCCACCAACTAACATGCATTTAGACACCTAATGGTTATATACAAACATTTTACCTCCTATTAAAGCAAATGAGTAGGAAGAAATTAGATCAATATTTAAACATAGACAACAACAAGGACTCGATCCTAAGTTAGTTGGGCTTGGGGACATGGATCAAACTCTTTTATTACGCTCAATTTAGTGCAATTGACGGTATGCTTTCCAAATCATGATGTTTAAAACATTAAAAAAAAACAGTAACAACAACAAAAGAAAAATCAAGCCAAGTTAATTTATATTATGTATATAGAATCATGAGAACAAATCTCAAAATATGTCACTAGGTTATGTGTTGGGTTGCATGGAGACACTCAATTTGTTAATAAAAGGGTTGCTAAGTAGAGATTAGTGGGTAAAATATAGGGAGGACAAATCTCTTAATTTATGCTTGTAAGGGAATTTGACAAAAAATTGAAAATACATGCATGTATACATATCGTATAAAAGTCACTCAATAATCCATATAGCTCATGTATGTGATTGTAACTCTGAAAATTATGAAACTATAATCATCAGGGATGATTCAAAGTCAAGGTATATTTGAAAAAGTTATTTTATTTTAATAATAATATCTAACCTTCTCGAGGCCTAGTAAAAGATATTACTTAATCAACCAACTAAACACAAACAAATGACGAAGACCGTGTACTTAGAAAACATGGCGTACTACGGTGTCTTGAAGGCACCGTTAACTTACCTCATAATACTAAATAAATCTTTTTTTTTCATAAGAGACGTCCAACTTTTTTAATTCAATGAATCACATATAATACTAAATAAATATTCAAAATAGGGAATGGACTTTTGAATATAATCCTAAGTAAATTTTGAAAAGTCCTCTTTTATAACAATAGTGCCTACAAGAAACTTGTCTTAAACAATATATAAAGCATTTGTTGCCAACAAGTATGGCAGAAGTATCTTAACAAAGATGATTAATTGTTGCACCGAATCTCGGGCTTGCTTGGTTGCACAAGTGGTAGTTTCCTAATAAAAGAAGTTACTAACATCATATAGAGTTGACTCATGAGAACAATATATATTTGGAAGATAATCTAATATTGTTATGTTTGTTGTGAGGTGTCCGCTTACTCCAACAAACATTGAATCCCATGCCAAGTATTTTCTCATTTTTTCAACGAGAATCGAGAGACTTATTAACATGTTATATGTGGGCATTGACGATACCAAATCTAGGGATATATGTGTGTACGTGGAGTGTTCACTTGATATTCTAAGTTAAGTATCACTATAATGCCAATATTAAACTATGTATGCCATGCACATTTATTTAAGGTACGTACAATAGTTTATGGAAAACATAACAAACTAAGCTTACAAGGAACATAATCTAATGGGAAAAAAGAACTGAATAGGTGGCATAGAATATTGTTACATGTGGTTCAAGTTCCAATATTAGATAACATTGAACATAGAATATTGCTACATGTCCATAAGTCTTGAACTTCAATTAATTTCATAACAAAAATATTCAAACACAATTGAAAATAGCATCACATCCAAGTAAAGTGAAATTGACTACAGTGTTGTTTCAACCTAAATGCAAGTTCCAATTCATTGTACTTGTTGATCTGTTTCTGTATAACAACAAATTGTTCAATTGTTGATTTGTTGATGTTTAGCGACATATTGTTCTAACGTTGATTTGTTGATGTTTAGCAACAAAAAATAGAGTTGTTGATTTGTTGTTGTTTAACAACATATGGTTGAGTTGTTGATTTGTTGCTGTTTAGCAACATAGTGTCGCGTTGTCACTACTTTCGAAGGCGTATAAGATCTCGTTGATATGTAAAATGAAACCATAGATATCCAAATTTCGGTAGTCATATGAAAACAAAAATCAACAAAAATAGCAAAATAGATTTTCAAGAAAATGCAAACCGCAAATGATACTACTACTACTCCCGGCGTCACGGGGATCGACGGATGCGGAGAAGGGGAAGCGACGGCGGCGGATCTAGAAAAAGGGAAGCGGCGACGACAACAGCCAATGACGGTGGCGCGCATCGCGGTGGATCGGCAAGCGTCCTTGAGCGCGGTGACAATGCGACGACGATCGCTCACTGACCAGCGCGGCGACGGTGGTGGCGCGATGACTACTTTGCGGGGAGGAGGAGGAGATAGCAAATGGTTTATTAAAACCATTTAGAAATTAGTGACAAATCAGCAACAAATTAGTCTGTCTACAACAACAGATCAAAATCTTGTTCGATCACTACGTGGGAATTAATATTTGTAACATTAGAGACAGATCGAGAATGTGACTGTTCATTGCGACGATCTTGTTGATTTGTCGCTGATCATCGACAGATCATCAACAAACTATATGTATATAATGCATTTGACTTGCATTTGCATTATATTTCGTCACTCCCACACGCCGCCACCACCGTTGCCGTCGTCGCCGCCGCCACCACCGTCGCCAGCCGCTCGATCAGTCATCATCCGCGATCATGAGTCGCCGCCACCACCGTCGCCGCTTGGTCCATTGGGTAGGCTCATGCAGGGTCTATTTTTTAAATCCTTTTAAGGTAATCTCAAGTGTGAGACATCGACAAAAAAAAAATTAAGACAAACTTGGAGATTTGGTAAGGTTAATTAATTAAGACAACTTCGACAAAAAAAAATCAAGACAAACTTAATTAGAGGGAAATTAGCTTCATTTGAAAATTAATTGATTGGAGAAGAAATAATTATATATGCACATAATCCCTTGAAAATTCACGATTTAATCAAAATCATGATTTTTCAACTTTATTTAAGGGAAAACATTGTTTCCCGCTTTGCACATATTACTTTTGTTGGCTATATAAAATAAAATCTCATTCATATCAAAACTAAAACAAAAAAAAAATTTCTTCGAGTGCTCTTGGAATTCACACAAACGCGCAATATGATCAAGTCAATATATCAATTGAAATTGAGAGATATCTTCAAATTAATTCAAACTATACACTATATATAATTTTTTTTTATGAGAATTGAAACTGCTATACTTACCTCTAGCCGCACATGAAGAGATTTAAAAGAAACATCACAAAGCAAACGTCCTCCTGACCATTTAAGCCTGAAAGTTGCCATGTATATGCGTGATGATATGATATATACGTGCAGCAAGGTACTTTTGATATCCACTCTATTTCTTCGTTAATTACTAATTAATTAATGGAATCTATATATATATTTTGTATAAATGTTAGACATACATATATGTAAGATAAGTGGACATCATGTTTAATTAGTTCCCTGCGTTGCATTGACTTAACGCTATCTAATTAAAAATGACTCACACCTAACTTAAATATGATATATGTTCATTCTATTCCATAAGAAAGGTAATTTCTAAAATCAAATTAATAATCATATTTGATATGACCGATTGATTGAGACAAAATATCTCTCAAAATACCTTGAAGTTAAAGGGTGTCAATTTTTTGTTTGGCTCATTTGCTTGATTTATCCCGAGACATACCTAGCCCGATTTCAAAAGATTTTACTTTGAAAATATGTCGTTATACATTGTATAATTTATAAAAAAAAACAATAAAAATAATAAACTAGATACACATTAATTATTTCTTGGTCTTTTACTCTTAATTAAACTATATCGTCTAGCTCGACTTTACGAAAGGTTCAATTGGTGAAGAATTTCATTAGATCAGGCGCATATAACAAAATAGGTTTACTTTGATGGTCGTGGTGTGGAACTTTGAGAAGATTGAGAAGTGGGTATTTTCTCTCTTGAAGATTGAGGTTCACAATGACTTCGAAATTTAGTTATTTTGAGATTTCGTCCTTATACGGCTGCAGAGAGACACCGATCGTTTGGTGGCGTGCGACGATAGCGATCTTTTAACATTATTGAGATTTCATGTAGTTGTGGGAAGCCTTTAAGAAAATGTTCTATCAGATTGGCTCGGGGTCCACGTGGGCAGATGATGATGAAGAGGTTGAGGAAGGAATTTATGAATTTGAGACAAGGAGCTGATGAGTCGGTGATTAGCTATAGAGATAGATACGGTTATTTGAGGCAGTTTGCCAAGGATCTAGTGAGAGATGATTATGAGGATGTATACCATTTCAAATATGGATTGAGGCCATATATAAGGTTTTATGTGGTTAGTTTAGGTGCTATGACTTTAGGTGAGATTTATGAGTGTGCACTCTCTCGTGAGACCTATTATTTGAGTAGAGTTGCCGATGGGACACTGTTGGGACAAGCGTTAACACCTGATCAGATTGCAGAGTTTGAAAGGAGGAGAAAGAGGGGGAAGTGATAAAAGTGATAGGATAGACGTTCTCAGGATCAGGGACCGCTACCTCAGTTGTGCCCTATGTATCATCTCTTATACCAGTACAGAGTATAGTTGGTAGACCTCCTTTGCCATCACCAGTCAGACCTGCGTTGCCAGCTCCTACTATTTCACCAGCTCTTCCACCACCACCACCACGTCAACAGTAGGGTGGTAGAAGGCGGGGCAGAGGTAGAGGTAGAGGCTGAGATGGTTCCCCATAAGGATAGAGATAAGGACATGCCCAAGATTAGGTATATAGTGAGCGTAGGTCGATTACTTGTTATAGTTGTGGTTAGGTTGGGCATATTATGAGAGATTATCTACAGTTGGTAGCCACATTCCTAAAATAGAGTCGCGAGGGAGTAGATATGGTAGCACAGCTAGATGTTGACACCACACGATGACTAATTGAGGGTATGGTTTCGATTTGTAGTAGAGATTTATATGTGTTTGCCTGATTCGGGTTCTACAATATTTTCATATTTGGTCGCATGATATGCATTTTGGGGTTGGCACCAGTTAGAGTTAGTGTACATTTGATTTTGAGTACCACAGCCTGGGATATGGTTTACCCTAACTTTCTTGTTGAGGGATGTCGAGTACAAATAGGTGTGGTAGAGTTACCTATAGACTTCAGGGTGCACGAGTTCTTAAACTTCGACGGGTTTTTAGGGATGGATTGGCTAGCAGTGTATCACACTCATATTAATCGTTTCAATAAGACATTAATATTTGAGATCCCAAGGTGTCTAATATTCACATACAATCATATTATACCAAGAGTTGAAGGCATTAAAGGTCGACTTGCGACAAGTGGAAAGATGGAGACTCTGGTATCATTATATACAGTGATAGAAAGTCAGAGACCCAGACTTGAGGAGATTCCAGTTGTGTGTGAGTTTTTTGATGTGTTTTTGAAGTATTTACTTGTTATACCACCGCCGAGAGAGATATAATTCATTATTGAGTTGGTAACAGGCACTAGAATTATTTCTATACCACTGTATCGCATGGCTCCGAGAGAGTCGGATAAGTTGAGGAGTTAGCTCAAAGATTTGGGATAGAAGGGATGCATCACACCTTTTATGTTGCCATGGGGAGCACCCGTTCTATTTGTGAAGAAGAAGGACAATCCTTTGAGACTGTGTGTCAACTACTGACAATTGAACAAGGTTACAATCATGAACAAGTATCAATTACCACGGATATACAATTCATTTGATCAGCTGAGATGAGTATAATTTTTCTCTAAGATAGACTTGAGATCAGGATATCATCAGCTTAGGATCAGGGATGAGACCGTTTCTTGACCACTTCGTGATAGTTTTCATCAAAGATATATTGATATACTCAGGGATTTGAGAAGATTACGAGCACCATCTCAAGGAGACGTTGTAGACTTAGAGGGAGCACATGCTCTAAGCCAAAGTTCAGTAAGTGTGAATTTTGGCTATTAGGGGTAAAGTTTTTATGGCATGTTATTGGAGCAGCGGGTATTACTATAAATCCAGCCTAGATTCAGGCTATTATGGATTGGCCAGCACCGACGTCAATCATGGAGATCATGATTTTTTGGGATTAACAGGATATTACCACATATTCGTGAAGGATTTGTCGAAGATTGCTTCACCAATTACTAGATTGACCTGGAGGACATCAGATTTGACTGGTCTGAGGAATGCAAGCAGGTATTTGCTCAGCTGAAAAGATTGTTGACCACTGCACCAGTGTTGATATTGCCAGAGGCTGGACTGGGATTCCTAGTATATATAGATGCTTCTCAATAGGTCTAGGCTGTGTGTTGATGTAGGATAAAGGTATTGTGGCTTGTGCCACTAAACAACTGAAGATACAAGAGAAGAATTATCCCACTTATGACTTAGAGTTGGCAACGATGATGTTTGCTCTAAAGATAAGGAGACATCATATGTATGGATAGAGATTCACACTCTATGCTGATCATAAGAGTTTGAAGTATCTCTTCACACAGAAAAAGTTGAGCATGAGACAACGCAGATGGTTAGAGTTTCTAAAGGACTATGACTTTTCTCTAAAGTATCACCCACTAAAGCTAACATAGTTGCTGATGCGCCAAGTTAGATACATACTGGATATGCTGAGATTGTTAGATGTCATATGACACATGAGTATGGATTACTCGAGGCAGCGACGATAATGAGTCACTCAGATATTCCTATAGACACTCGGGTGATGATTTGCGCACAAATAAGGCTTTAGATAATGTCTACATAGAGAGTGTAAGAGGATTAGAAAGCCGACATTCTATATCGGAGGTTTAATGAGTTAGTCTAGAGTATTGATTTTACTGACTAGACATAGACAATGGATCAATGTCTGAGATTCAGATGCAAATTGTAGATTCCGTCAGTGGCAAAGCCGAGATATAAGATTCTTCAGGATTCACACCGTTCCCAGTTCACTGTTTATCCAGGTAGAACCAAGATATACTATGATATTAGGAGAAATTTTTGGTGGCCTGGGATGAAGGCGGACAAATAGGAGTTCATTAGGAACTGTGGGATTTGCCAGTAGGTGAAGGCTGAGCATTGTAGACTTGGAGGATTATTAAAGTCACTTCCCATTCCATGATAGAAATGGGAAGACATGGCCATGGAATTTGTTAGGGATTACCGAGGACCGCCCATTGACAGGATTCTATCTGGTTAATAGTAGACATGACGAAATCTGCCCATTCCTTACCAGTTGTAGCTCACTACACATTTGACCAGTTGAGCATATTGTTCGAGAGGGAGATTATCAGACTGCATGGGGTAGCATTGACTATTACGTCAAAGAAAAATGTTATTTATACATCCAGGATGTGGCAGAGTATGCATGAGCAGTATGATACGTGCCTATAGTTCAACGCAACCTTTCACCCTCGGACTGATGGACAGTTTAAAAGGTTGATTGAAGTTATCGAGGATGTGCTCATGGCTTGTGTACTTCAGTTTGGCAGATCTTGGGAGGAGTAACTACCATTGTGTGAGTTTCCATACAATAACAGTTATCAGGCTAACATTGGGATGACACCATCTAAGGCTTTATATGGAAGACTGTGTCGCTCGCCATCTTGTTGGGTTGAGCCAGAGGACCGGGAGATCGTGGGGCCTAAAATTGTTGTTGACCATACGAAGAAGGCCAAACTGACCTGCCAGAGACTTAAGGGTGCCCAAGAGACGTAAAAAAGTATACGGACGCGTATCGCAGTGATCTCATGTATACCGAGGGAGCCTTTATGTATTTGAAGGTTTCTTCTCATAAGGGTCTTCACAGATTTGGTTTGAAAGGCAAGCTCACGGATGTCAGGGATTCATCTAGTATTCCATATTTGGTTTGAATCTCACACCGAGATTCATCTGGCCTTTCGAAATAAAAAAAGGATCGGGAAAGTTGCGTATGAGCTTGAGTTACCTCTACAGATGTCAGGGATTCATCCAGTCTTCCATATTTCTATGCTTCGACTAGCTAAGTCGAAGGTAGGTGTGAAATCGACGGTTGACTTGAATCAGATTGATTTGATGATGATGTGTCCTATGAGGAGCAGTTAACACAGATTCTAGACTGAAAGGTACATCAGTTGAGAGACAAGTCTATCCCAAAGGTGTTAGTTAAGTAGGCAGTTCCACAATAACTCGAAACTCACTTGGGAACCTGAAGACTATATGCAAGATAGGTTTTCGTATCTTTTTGAGTCATGTATAATCTGAACTTAAGTTTAATTTCGATGAAGAAATTTCCATTAGTGGGGAAGATTTGTCACGGCTCAGATTTCTAATCATAGTTTAATTCCTTAATTAGGATCATTGACCCGTGACGCGGGACCCGCATCAAGATACATGCACTGACCGGGGCGATGTGGCCAAGGTATATGTTAGATTTGTTATGGTGTGTACTTAGTGTATTACATATGTATAGACTACTAAGTCACTCCTACTTATGTTTAGGTGTCGAGACGTGAATATAGACGTGCATTGAGATGCGTGTTGGTGTGGGACCAGAGTAGAAAGTGATGTGCTAAGCTAACTTGAGTTATTGTAGCTTATTTAGTTGAATTGGTTATGGCTATAGTTGAATTTACATTAAATATACCTAAGTTAGCAAGTTAAAACATCATGCATTGATATTCTTCGAGATACGTATTGACACATCAAGAAACCAATTAAGTTTTCACTTGATGTTAGTTAGTGAAAGCTAGTGGAATTGTGTCAAGATGTAGTCCATTAGATTAGTCTCAGGATACGTGTGTACATTATGATCAATGGCCATTAATTAATTAAATCATATATATATAGAAAAGATTGAATTGATCAACTCGTGCAAACATTTCATTCTCATTTCATAAACTTAGGAGTTAAAAAAAGTTGGAGAAGAAGATTAGAGATATCGGCAAGAAAGTGGAAGAGATGATTTGTTGATTTGTTGTAGGAGTTGATCAAGTTGATGGTGTACAACAACTAAGTAATTCTATTTACACCAGTAACATAGTTTAATTTGATGAATTCCTGATATAAATGAGAATGGTTGGTTCTTATGATCATAATTGATGTCTTGGGTCTCTGGTAGGTTAGAACAGGGATTCCAAGGTGTTGGAGTTAGCCATGTGTGGAGAAAACACAGAATTCAAAGTGCAGAATTATGAGTTTTCCTGCACATAGTGCGCTAGATATGCTAGCTGTATGTAACGCGCTAATCAAGTTGACTAGCGCACTAATGAGGTCATTAGCGCGCTAGACACTCCACCCAGCATGCTAGGTGCTATGACAACATTAAATCTGCAATTTACAAATTATAAATTAAACAATTTAAACAAGTCAAAAACCCTAATTAAAGGTATAAACACACTCTAAAACATATGAGATGATACAAGGAGCATACGGAAGAGTCTCGAGGGTTCGAATGTGTTTTGAGGTTCCTGAAGGCCTGGTTAGCTAGGAAATTGCGTGGATTGTAAGTAAACTGATTGATATATTTATTTATATTTCATTCCTATTTTACTATTCATTTTCAGTTATTTCAACTGAATTATCTTTTGTACTCTACATGCAATGACTTGTGGTCTTTTCTCATTTTATGACTTTCCTATCATGGCATTAGTTTTTGATTAAATGGTTTCATTGACTCTAAATCATGTGCTATGTTATTCTTGATTGTTGAGATCTCTAGCCAAATGGAATAGCATGTTATTAGGTAGGTGTTTGATGGTATTGTAAATCTAATTTCCTTTATGAATTAGATATCCAATTACATTATTGGATTCTTAAACCATGTCATTTCTTGGGTTTTGAAAGTAGTTCTTATCTAGGACCATGATATATGGAGATAGCCGGCGCATAAGAGGTTACTATATTCTCAGGGATGTCGGGGATCTCACCACTAACTTGTGCAACACATGGGGTATGGGAACCGAAGTTGTCGACAAGTATACATATCATGTGATGGGGACTTGTGAGTATTTATATATATGAGATGGGCATTTATAAGAATGTGAAGGCATTCATGATATTTTTTACGCCCTCAATAGTGAAATAAGGTTGATGTGATGTAACTCACGGCTGACCGGCTCTAGATCATTACTACTTAGCTGAGTGTCAGTTTCATAATTACTTAACTGAAGTATTTTATATCATGATTTCTTTTCAGCATAGTTGCTATTGTTATGCTTTCAGATACTTGTTGTATATTTGGAAATGCGAACAAATATCTCTCACCGTTACTTTCTACTTTCTTGAACACACCGTCCTTTTTATGATGGTGGGTGCAGATCCATCGAGTAGTAGATCGGGCAAGGAGAAGATCAGCGACTACCTCTGAGCCAGTGGAGTACTGCTACGTCCGATTTTGTAGGTTTTTGGTTTTGTTGTATGATTTATATGTATGTTTTTTATACACTTTTGGGATGTATACTATGGGTTTTGAGATAGTTACCCGACCGGACACTTGTTGATATAGTTATTGACATTTGTTACATATATGCATGTGATATTTGTTACCTAGTTTTCCACATACTTAGGTCTTACATGAATGGCTTCCGCTAATTTGTCAAAACTTCCGCTGAATAATCTTTAAATTGTATAAATCTTAATTTACACTAAAATTATATTAAGTTTAAGAATGATGTCAGGTTTATTTGAAAAGTAACTAATGTGGTGAGTGTATTAGAAAGGCTTACTAATACGTTGGTAAGTCCTACATTATAGAGGTTAAGAGCTTAATGACGGATTAGACCAGGAGGTGCCCTAATTTGAGAAGGGGTTCGCACAGCGATCGACTAATCACAACCAAAGAGATCCAAATCACCGCACAAGAGTCAAGTTCGACTTTGAATCCCTAAATCATAGTATTTAGTCCAAATACATGACTTAATCAAAATAGCTTTATTTTCCAAGAAGTGGGTCATAATGACTTTAAAACCATAAAATTCTATTCCATTTAGTTCTTACTATAAGAGTAGGACCAAGTGACTTATAATGCTTATTTGAGACAAGTCATATTCCCTTTTGATCATTTCTTCAAACATTTGGAATGCATTCATTTCAAGATTATTTACCAAAACTTAGAAGAACATAGCAAGCACTCTTTAAGGCATTTCAAAATGATTTTACCAAAGCCAATGCAAATTAGTTACAATATTGGGGCATGTGCCCTAGGTTAATCTATAAACATTATTTATCTTATAATTTTAGTTAATAAAATAGAGGTTTTTCGTTTGATGTTTTATTATAAGTGGTTGCATGTTTACCTTATAATAAGATCCATAGTTATTTGTTAAAATATCATAAATGTCCCTAGTCAGTCATTATACTGGGAACTATAATGAATTAAGACTAGTGTGAATCTTGATTGATGGACATGTAATGATCATGCGTATAGGGATACGATTCGAGATCATGAGTACTTGTTAAGGACTAAGGTACGTGACCGACCCGTTATGAGAACACCACATGGTTTAAGTCGAAGTGTTACTCATGATGGATATATCATTTATTCATTCGATTTGAGATTACCATAGACTTCAATATTATGAGCATGGTAATTTGACACAATAAAACGTTGTCTTAAACCAAACGATTGTAAAGATTGTGATTGGTGACCATGTGAGTAATATGTGAAGGTGTGTAATTAAAATATAATTTGTCTTTCTCATATAGAGAGATATGAGTGGATCCCTCGATATGTTAAACTGTTTAATGGTCAAGTCCAAGTGAACTTATATGATCAATGTCATTTGGATGTTTTCAGTCTACCTAAAGATCGAGACTTGTACGATTGAACATTAAGGGTGACTTTCCATGCCTTATGTTTAATCAAAGGATATCGCATGACAAAAAGATAAGGTATATGTTATTCATTAAGTTGTATCGATTTTGATATTCATTCTACTTGGGTAGTCATAATGCCTTAATTTTAATTGAGGGATGACCAAGTCTAACATGCCAAACATTGTTAGTAGTAGAAACAGAAGGTACAAGTATTTCATTATTACAATGTTTAGACAAAACAAAAGAAGAACAAGGAGAAGAAGAACCAAAAACTAGAATAAATGCTTAGGGGAATCAGTAAAGACCATTGTTAAGCCTCTCTTGAAAAAGAACCTTATTTGAATCCATGTCCTTATCACAAAAAGAATTTAGTTTGAATTTAGTGATAACATTATTATAACGTATAAACTTGGAAACGCTGATTAGATTTTTTGTAAGTTGAGGAGCATGAAAAACATTATAAAGATGAAGAAGATAAGCAAGAATAGTGTTTGATTTAACCAAACTAGTACCAATGTTACAGATAATTAATTGAGCACCACTACTAACTGTAACTAAATGGTTAATTTTGTACTCAAATATATTTCTAATGGATGCTAAATCCGAGGTCAAGACTAGAGGCTACAGAGTCCATATACCAATTTGGATCTACTACAGATTCAGGAGAAGCGACAAATCCTTGAAACTGATTAAAATAATCATGAGGAGGTGCTGACGGAGATTACTGAAACTGATTCTGAGGAAGAAGAGTAAATGGCTTCCTAAAGTGATGTTGTGAATCTTGTGGAGCTTGAGGTGGTCCAGTAAATGATTGATCAAAATGATGATAACATTGTACCTCCATATGACTATGACGAAAGTATAGCTGACAAAAAACTTTGCCACAACCACCAGATCTTCCACTTTTATTTCTATTTCCCCTACCTCCACTACTAGAACGATTTGTATGCTGTGAAGAACCTTATTTACCAAACTGAGTTTTCTTATCACCATGATCAACAAAGTTCGCACTAACATTGGTCATATCAATATGTAATGATTGATTTAGCCGAACTATTCTCTAGTCTTGCAACATGAGAAGATATTGTGCATCTTGAAGCTTCATAGTGGTTTATTGAAAAGAGATGAGAACAACAATCGAATCAAACTCTTGATCAACTCCATTAAGACCTGCTTGAATCAGCTTAGAGTCAGTGATGACTTGACCAAATGAACGAAGTTCTGCACCAATATTCTTGATTTGAATGACAAATTTGACAATTGGAAAGGTGCATTTCTTCAAAGTATCCTACTGATGTCGAAGCTGAAGAGCTCTCGCCAGTGACGACTGTGCATAGAGACTCTCAAGAATCTTCCAAATATCACATGAAGTCTCACACTCAGTAACATGACCAATCACATCCTCTCTGATGTTGAAAAGAAGCTAACACCTTACAATATCATAACATCTACTCAAGATCTCATCATGCACACTGAGATGAGTCGAGAAATTACCATATCTATTTTCTTTAAATCTATATCTACCTCTTTAAGCTCTAAATGGAATAGATCTAGCTTATTGAGCACCTGATCTGACCTTATGAGCTCTGGATCTAGTTTCTCAAGCTCCAGATCCACCTTCTTGAGAGGAAGAACCTCCAAATCCACTCGGATGAAAGGTTTGAGCATCAGATCTACCTTCATGAGATGAAAGACCTCAAAATCCATTTAGATAAAGTGTATGACTATAAGATCTGAGTGCAACGTCATTGAAATTAGTAGATCTTTGTCTCAACAGAAGTACTTCAAGACATAGAGCACAAACTATGGTTCGAACTTGGGTTTTCTAGTAACTATAATTGATATCATTCAACTTCAATGGAATATTAAAGTTGAGTACTTGCTACAACAGCAAAATCAGCTAAAATGCTCGAACTAGATACACCAAAATTTGATGGACAAAGATTCACCATTATTGTTCCAGCTCTGATACCATATGAAGTTAGCCTAACAAGATCGACTAACAGAAGAAGATGAAATCAAGAAACCATAGAGTAGAAAACGTATCCCTCAAACTTTTTGTAATTGATCAGATAATGAAATATAAAAAATGTTCGACTATATATAAAAGTGTGTTAAGACAAGATTAACAACTTAACTACTAATCCTCACTACTAACAGAGTTATTTAGGCAACTTAACTTAGCCGAACTATAGTTAACATTTAACCATGGTCACTAATACTTGATTCCCTAAGATAATCAATAACTTAATCATTAGATAGCTTAATCAATAGCATTACCAAATAACCAAAATGACCATGTCCCACTCAAAATCTATAAACATACACCAGAAAAAATCAAAATGTTCATCGCATTAATGCTCCTCGGGATGCAATTCACATGCATCCTGGGGTGCATCGTATGAGCATCAGAATGGTTTGGGATTGTCTAGTTACGAAACACCCCTCGCTTTTATAAACCATCGACTTCTAAATCTAACTATTCAATCACTCATGGAGAACTCACCATGGATCGACTTTAACTCCATTTTTGCAGTTAAGCTTCTCCACCTCTGCAACTAAGCCCAAAACCCAAAATCCTTTATTTTCGAGTCTGCATCCTCCCCGACTCTAGTCTTCGAGTCTTCATCCTCCTCTACACAGACGACGGTAAAGTCACACTTCATCTCTATCTAAATCTGAAATTGTTGGAGTTATTCTTGATCATATAGAAATGACAAGTGAAAGAGAAAATGACGACGATAGATGAAGTCATGGAGGTATGGTTTTGATGGGTTTGGGCATGTTAAAGATTTGATGAATCGAGTTAGGGATCAAGGTTTTAGGGTTTGTGATCAGATCAAATGATGAAAACGATGGCATTTGGGCAGTTTTGTAACTACTCAATTACTTAGCATCGATGTTTATGCACCCATGTAAACAACTCACCTTTTTTCGAATTAAGAGCTAATCTTCAGATCTGTTTTGTAATCTAGCTGATAATCTAACTAATAGCTAATAATCTAGCTAACAACTGATAATTTAGCTGACACTTGATAATCTAATAACTTATAGCCGAAAGCTGATAATCTAGCTGATCAATTAAATTTGTTTGGAAACACTAGCTGATTGAGTGACTGATAAATGTAAAATGACATTGAAGGACATATTTATATTAATTGAATATTTTTGAAAAAGTAAATTATTTTTTATGTATCCAAGGGTCTGATTAAGTGAGAGGGGTTTCTAGATCGACACTCGATGCGCATGCTGTGAAGGAAGCCTTGAGTCCATATCCCATCTAATAGTGGAGTGTACTGCAATAAGAGGTTGGTGGTCAGACAAGATCAAAGCTTTGATGTCGAAAAGACTTTTTAATCTCAAAAATTGGTTCTTCAACCTCTAGAAATCATATGAATCACCTCAAATAGGGATAATCTGTGCTCAAATGTGGGGGATCTCGAACTTCAGAAATGCCAAAATGTGGAACAAAGGGAACAAGCCAATTTCCTTAGAAGTCGCTAAGGGACTGAGTCTGCTATAATTATGGAAGGGGATGAGGAACCTAACACCTCTTGAGAGATAAATGAGAGAAGAAAGTGAATCGAGGCTCACCTGGAACCCTCCACCAGTTGGGTGACTCAAATGTAATGTTGATGCGGTTGTCCACACCGACACACATCAGATTGGAGTAGGCGACGTGCTGAGAGATGGAGATGGGGACTTTTTCCAGGGGTTCACTGGAGTCTTGAATGAAGGAGCTGACTCCAAAGAGGCTGAGGTAGAAGCACTACGGGAAGCCTTAAAATGGGTGAAGATGAGAAGAGAAGCTCAAGTGTTGTTTGGGACTGATGCCCAAGTGGTGTTTAGAGGTGTGAATAATCCAACCATGGAAGAAAGTGAATTAGTTCGACTAATAAGGGACTCTCAATGTGTGTTAAGATAATTTCTAATGTGGAAAGTTTACTATGCTAGTAGACAAGTGAACGAGGTTGCCTATAGAATGGCAAAGCTCGCATGGTGTCATGAGAATCCCAAGAATCCCAAATATTGGGTAATGGCTCTAATGTGTATTCAAAGTCTAATGTAAGTTGAGAGTTATTATTGAAATCAATTATTTTTGTCAAAAAACAGAAATACATAACACTGTATAGTCATATTATTGAATAATAAATCTATATTCTCTACTTAAATGTCTATTTATTTGATTAAATGTATTTAATGTATCATCACATATACGTACATAGAACGTGTATATATATGTTGGGGCACAACATGTGTTTGCACACAACCCGGTTGGGTTGCCATAACAGAAAGCATGAAGGCGGGGTTGCGTTAGTTAAGCGCACGAGCTCGGTTTAAGTACCCCAATGTGAAAAGATCGCTCAGGCTACTGGGGTACACTTAGGCCGATTGCACCAGAGCCTCGTGGGAATAATCAGACTCGCTTGGACACACACGGATATTAAAAAAACAAGTGTTTGCACACATAGGAAGACAATGGCTTTAAGTGTTATTTATGTGAAAATTCAAGGTTATATGTAGAACAAGAATTAAAATCTGACGGTTTATGGTGAGACGCTACTAATAGTAGCGTTTGAGATTTCAAGGTCTAAATTATCTTATTTAAAAAATCATCTTTCAACCAAACACAAATTATTTTTTAAACTAGCTTATAAGCTAAATGATAAACTAATTTACGCTTACCAAAGAGCCAATCGAACCGAATCCGATATTGGGTTCTCCTAATCCGGTATTGGATTAGCACATTTTTTAAATTAGCTTATTTAAAATTTCAACGAGCTCAAAAATTCACACTCCCAGCCAACCGAATCCGGTATCGGGTTGTTATCCTAATTGATAACACTCAACCATCAATTAGAGTCATACTAAAATCTGATGGGGCATGTGCCCTAGGTCAATCCATTAACTGTCTTTATGAATACTTTTAGTTAATAAAAATAGAGGATTTCATTTGTTGTTTATTATAATTAATTTGCATGTTTACATTATAATAAGATCCATGGGTATTTACATAAATATCCTAAATGTCCCTAGTCGATCATTATACTGGGAACTATAATGAATTAAGACTAGTGTGAGTCTTGATTGATGATCATATGATGATTATACGTATAGGGATACGAATCAAGATCACGAGTACTTGTTAGGGAACAAAGTACTGGACCGACCCGCTATGAGAACATCACATGGATTAAGTCATAGTTGTTTCTCATGATAGGTATATTTTTCAGTCCTCTGATCGAGATTGCCGTGAGACTTCAACATTAGGAACACAAGAATTTGACACAATCAAACGTTGTCTTTAACCGGACGATTATAAAGGTTGTGATTGGTTACTGTGTGAGCAATGTGATGAAGTTGTGTAATCGAGATAGAATTTGTCCCTCTCATATAAAGAGAGATATTTCTCTATGGAAGTGAATGTTGGGCGGTAAAGCAACAACAATTACATAAAATGAACGTAGCAGAAATGAGGATGCTTAGGTGGATGTGTGGTAAAACTCGTAAAGATAGAATAAGAAATATAGAAATTCAAAAACAAGTAGGAGTAGCACCAATTGATACAAAGATTAGGGAAGGGCGGTTGCGGTGGTTTGGTCACCTGCAAAGACGACCTACAAATGCCCCAACTAGAAAACTTGACTCAATAGAAACTGTAGAAATTCGACGAGGTAGGGGCAGACTAAAGTTAACATGGGATGCATTAATTAGGAGGGATTTGAATGGTTTGGAAAGCTCACCATCAGTTGCACTTAATCGAGCATAATGGAAAAGTTTGATCCATGTAGCCGACCCCAGTTAATTTGGGACTGAGGCTATGTTGTTGTTGTTGTTGTATATAAAGAGAGATATTTAGTGGATCCTTCGATGTGTTAGACTGTTAAAAGGCCTAGTCTAAGTGAATTGATATTGATCAATGTCACTTGGATGTTTTCAGTCTACCTAGAGATCGAGACTAGTACGATTGAACATGTTGGATGACAATTCCATGCCTTATGTTTGATCAAAAGGATATCGTGTGACAAAAGGATGTTATATACACTATTGATTAGGTTGTATCGATTTGATATTCGTACAACTTGGGTAGTCATAATGTCTTGCTAGAGACTGCTTATGACTTGTATACCAAAATGTGTTTTGGTACACTGCCAACGTTGTATGAGCCTATTGGGTCGCACACTAAGAATGGTATTGCGAGATCTTAAGATGGTTCAGAAAAATGAATTTTATATGATAAAATTCATGACGGAAACGTCCTTGTGGTGTATTACACTTATACTTCTTTAAGTAAGGGTATATGAGTAATTTACTTAACCGTCTATATATAAGGGTTGTATAAATAGACGCTTTAAGTTAGAACACAGGTACGAAAGAAAAAAAGGCCGAAACTCTATTTTCGTTTTAGAAACGACTTAGGGTTTTTGGTATGCTCTGGATCGTTTTGGAGAGAAACAAAAAGGTTTGGTATTCTCTCGAAGCTAGCACTTCGAATCTCGACCATCGTTTGTGTGTGGACTGCTGATAGAGGGCGTTCGTCGTTGGCAGCGCCTTAGAGATCGATCAATCTTCATAAATGTATATTGCGACTGAGGTATGATTAAGTTTTTCATGGTTTAAACGTTTTTAATGGAATTAGATTCGGATCCTGTTGGGGTTTTTGTCAAAATTGTTTTGTAATCTCCGCTGCGTATAAACCCCAAAACCCAACAGTGGTATCAGAGCCTTCGAGTTTGATTCCATTAAACTCATTGCATGTTTTCTTCTGATTTATACTTGATATATGATTGAAAGCATGTTAATAGTTGATGTATATGTGATATACATAAGTTTTCTGTGAGATTTATTATCATGTTTTGTGTATATGATATATATATTCGTGATTTAATTGAAATTAGTTTCATGCTAGTAACCATGTTAGGTTAATTTGAATAATTTTAATGAATTGAGTTTCGCGTTTTATGATCCATGACACCATTAGGTTCGATTGGGATAGTAGTTCATGATTCAATTACATGTTTGTGATTATTTGGATGAAGACCGAAATTGCAAATAATTAATTTTCGCAATTATTTATTTATAAATAATTAATTTTCGAAATTATTTATTTATCTTGTTATATCTATTTTGTTATGAAGTTTCTATTTGATAAAGATAGATAACAAATTAGAATATGAGATAAATATCAAGAATCTTGTTATTGGTGATATACTAGGATTCAAATATCTTAAATCCAAAATAAATAATTAATTTTCGAAATTATTTATTTATCTTGTTATATCTATTTTGTTATGAAGTTTCTATTTGATAAAGATAGATAACAAATTAGAATAAGAGATAAATATCAAGAATCTTGTTATTTGTAATATACTAGGATTCAAATATCTTAAATCCAAAATAAATAATTAATTTTCGAAATTATTTATTTATCTTGTTATATCTATTTTGTTATGAAGTTTATATTTGATAAAGATAGATAACAAATTAGAATAAGAGATAAATATCAAGAATCTTGTTATTGGTGATATACTAGGATTCAAATATCTTAAATCCAAAATAAATAATTAATTTTTGAAATTAATTATTTATCTTGTTATATCTATTTTGTTATGAAGTTTCTATTTGATAAAGATAGATAACAAATTAGATTAGGAGATATAAGCAAAATCGGTTTCGTTATCCCTATTGGATAGGAGATAAATATGGAGAAGTTTGTTATTGGTGATATGCTAGGATTCAAATATCTAAAGTCCTAATTGGATTAGGATAAGATGATTAGTTAGATGTGGGCCCTAAGTTAATTAAAATGTTTTAATTGACTTAATTTTTGATAAATTAAGGGGTAAATTTAGTATAGTAAAATCAGAGAAAAATATGATTTTCTATAGCAAATTTCAATTTTCGGAATTGAGATTCGTCTTCTAAAAAAAAAAAAAAAAAAGGGGCTTGCACTTACTTACCGTCCATTGGCCGGTTAAGGCGAACCACTCGCTTATTGACGGCCAATGGGACCGCCGTCTAACTAATCCTAGCGCACATAAATTCTTTTATTAGTGAACAATATAAAAAATCTCCAAATTGTTTAGTGATTTAAGAAATCAATAAAATATATGATATTTCATTGTTTACATAAAATCACTAAAACTGAATAAAATCCCTCTATTAAATTTTAAGTCTCGTGCCATCCATTTTAAACACTTGTCAAGGCCTCGATCACACTAATATAGTTTCAGCCATAGCTGGGTGTATTGTGTTATCTTGGTGAGACAAGTTGGGTAAGAGTTACCTTAATGTTTAAAATGGTCCGACTTAATAAAGCCATCAAAATAGTTTTGAGCTTTAGGCAAATGATGAGGTAAAAACATGCTAAGACATAAGATGTCCCGTATCTCATAAAAGGATCTAAAAATTACATAAGATGTAATTGGTAACTGTTACCTACGTAAATAATCTAGTTATGTGTTTCATGCCATAGCCGTCATAGAGTTAGGTGAAATATGGATTTTAGTCCCCTAAATAAACAGTACGTTTTAGGAGGGTTGTTAATTTAGTGGGAGTCTATACCTCTATACTAAAATAAACTTTGCATAATCTTTATTGTAGATCAATGGTCTCTTCAAGTAACAATAATCCCCTGTCACCGCGATCCATCCTTGAGAAGGATAAGCTATCTGGGACTAACTTTCTTGACTGGTTCAGAAACTTGAGAATTGTTCTTAAGCATGAACGCAAGTTGTATGTCCCGGATGCTCCAATCCCCGAGGACCCACCACCCAATGCTACGAAAATTTGTGAAGGATGCGCATAATAAGCATATCAACGATTCTACGATGTTGCATGTATTATGCCGGGCAACTATGGTTCCCGAACTTCGAAGGACATGGAACTAATGGAAGCCTACGACATGGCTATAACGCTGAAGGAAATGTTCCAACAGCAAGCTAGGCAAGAAAGGTTCGAGACAGACAAAAACCTACATTCCTGCAAGATTACTGAGGGTGCGTCAGTTAGTCCTCATGTTCTGAAGATGAAGGGCTATGTTGACCAGCTTGATAGACTCGGATTTCCCATAAGCCAAGAGTTGGCTACGGATTTGATCCTGAATTCATTACCAGAAAGTTACTCACAATTTGTGACCAACTACAATATGAATAATATGGAGAAATCAATTTCAGAGTTGCATTTAATGCTCAAAACTGCTGAACAAAATATCAAGAAACCCTCTAGTAATATGTTGATGGTCCAAAAGGGAAAGGGAATGAACAAGAAAGGCAAAGGCAAGGCTAGAGTTGCCAAGGCTGTTAATGCACCTATCGCAAAGCCTATGGAACAAGTCAAGCCCTAACCTGTTCCTGCTTCAAAACACCTAAAAGAAAAGGAAAGAAATTGTCATTTCTGTAATCAAACCTATCTCTGGCATTATCGTCTCGGGCACATAAACGAGAAACGCATAACGAAGCTCCATAAAGATGGGCTTCTAGATTCATTTGATTTAGAAACATATGAAACGTGCGTATCTTGTTTACTAGGCAAGATGACTAAAAGTCCCTTTACTGGACACAGTGAAAGGGCAAGTGATTTATTGGGTCTAATACATACTGATGTATGCGGTCCTATAAACACAATGGCTAGATAAGGTTATCAGTACTTCATTACATTTACTGATGATTTCAGCAGATATGGTTATGTATATCTTATGAAACATAAAGCTGAATCATTTGAGATGTTTCGAATAATCAACTTGGTAAAACTATCAAAACACTTCGATCAAATCGAGGTGGTGAGTATTTAAGCCAAGAATTTGATGATCATCTTAGAAATTGTGGGATTGTCTCCCAATTGACTCCACCAGCAACTCCACAATGGAATGGAGTTTCTGAAAGGAGAAATCGAACCTTATTGGATATGGTTCGATCTATGATGAGTCATGCGAGATCTTCCATTATCCTTTTGGGGTTATGCATTACAAATCGCAACTTTCACTCTAAATCGAGTTCCTTCTAAAGCGGTTGATAAAACACCATATGAGATATGGTACGGGAAGAGACCTAGTTTGTCTTTTCTTAAGATTTGGGGTTGTGAGGCTTACGTAAAGCGACAAGTCTCAGAAAAACTAGCACCTAAACTTGATAAGTGTTTATTTGTGGGGTATCCTAAGGAAACAAAATGATATTACTTTTATAATCTCGCTGAGAATAAAGTGTTTGTTGCTCGGTATGGTGCCTTTATGGAAAAATAGTTTATTTCAAAAGACACTAGTGGGAGAGAAATAAATCATGAAGAAGTTCAAGAATCACAGATAAACACTGAACCGCTACTGGAAGTTCAACAACGTTCTGAACCAGTTGAACCTCCGCAAGTGACACAAGGCCCACGTCTATCTGGTAGGGTAAGACATGAGCCAGAGAGATTCGGATTTCTCATTACTGATAGTCGTGATGTGTTGCTTATGGATCAAAATGAGCCCACCACTTATCAGGAGGCTATGTCTGGACCAGACTCAGATAAATGGCTAAGTGCCATGAATTCCGAGATGCAATCCATGTATGATAACCAAGTTTGGAACTTGGTTGATTTACCTGAAGGTGGTAAGACCATTGGATGTAAATGGGTTTTCAAGAAGAAAACTAACATGGATGGCAATGTGCATACTTTTAAAGCAAGACTTGTAGCAAAAGGTTTCAGGCAGACTCAAGGTGTTGATTATGATGAAACTTTTTCGCCGGTAGCCATGCTTAAATCCATAAGAATTTTAATTGCCATTGCTTGCATATTATGACTATGAAATATGGCAAATGGATGTAAAAACAACATTTCTTAATGGAAAGTGCTTGAGGACGTGTATATGACACAACCTCGAAGGTTTTGTACATCCTGAGAATTCTAGGAAGGTATGCAAGCTTCAAAGATCCATTTATGGATTAAAGCAAGCTTCTCGGAGTTGGAATCTTCGTTTTGATGAAGCAATCAAGGATTTGGGTTTCATTAAGAACGAAGATGAGCCTTGTGTATACAAGAAGGTCAGTGGGAGTGTAATTGTTTTTCTGGTACTGTATGTCGATGATATATTACTCATTGGAAATGACATCCCAACATTGCGAATGTCAAGTCTTGGTTAGGGAAGTGTTTCTCAATGAAAGACTTAGGAGATGCACTATATCCTAGGGATAAGGATCTATAGGGATAGATCTAAGAGGCTAATCGGTCCTAAGTCGTAGTGCTTACATAGACAAGGTGCTTGAATAGGTTCGGTTGCAAGACTCTAAAAGAGGATTGTTGCCAATGTCTCATGGCATAAGTCTCAAGAAGAATCAATGTCCTAGGACAAATGATGAGCGAGACCGTATGAATAAGATTCCATATGCATCGGCTATTGGATCTATCATGTATGCTATGCTATGCACTCGACTTTGATGTATCATATGCTTTGAGCACTACAAGCGAGATATCGGTCGATCATGGTGAGAGTCACTGGATAGCAAGAAAAGAACATCCTTAAGTACTTAAGAAGGACTAAGGAAGTGTTCTTGGTCTATGGAGGTTTTGAAAATGATCTAGTTGTAAATGGTTACACAGATGCAAGTTTTCAAACTGATATATATGATTTTAGATCGCAGTCTGGATATGTGTTTACTTTGAATGGGGGTGCGGTAAGCTGGAAAAGTTCGAAGCAAGAGACTGTGGTAGATTCTACAACAGAAGCTGAGTATATTGCAACGTCCGATGCAGCAAAGGAGGCAGTTTGGATCAAAAAGTTCATTTCTGAACTAGGTGTGGTTCCAAGTATTGCTAACCCTATTTGTTTGTATTGTGACAATAACGGGGCAATAGCACAGGCCAAGGAACCTAGATCACACCACAGATCCAAACATATACACAGGCGTTTTCATCTCATCAGAGAAATTATTGAGAGGGGAGACGTAAAGATTTGTAGAGTACCTACTGAAGACAACGTTGCGGATCCATTGACAAAAGCTCTTCCACAAGCAAAACATGATGGTCATGTTAGATCATTAGGCATTAGATGCATGTATGATTGGCCCTAGTGCAAGTGGGAGATGATGGGGCATGTGCCCTAGGTCAATCCATTAACTGTCTTTATGAATACTTTTAGTTAATAAAAATAGAGGATTTCATTTGTTGTTTATTATAATTAATTTGCATGTTTACATTATAATAAGATCCATGGGTATTTACATAAATATCTTAAATGTCCCTAGTCCATCATTATACTGGGAACTATAATGAATTAAGACTAGTGTGAGTCTTGATTGATGATCATATGATGATTATACGTATAGGGATACGAATCAAGATCACGAGTACTTGTTAGGGAACAAAGTACTCGGGACCGACCCGCTATGAGAACATCACATGGATTAAGTCATAGTTGTTTCTCATGATAGGTATATTTTTCAGTCCTCCGACTTGAGATTGCCGAGACTTCAACATTAGGAACACAAGTATTTGACACAATCAAACGTTGTCTTTAACCTAGGACGATTATAAAGGTTGTGATTGGTTACTTGTGTGAGCAATGTGATGAAGTTGTGTAATTGAGATAGAATTTGTCCCTCTCATATAAAGAGAGATATCTAGTGGATCCCTCGATGTGTTAGATCGTTAAAAGGCCTAGTCTAAGTGAATTGATATTGATCAATGTCACTTGGATGTTTTCATCTACCTAGAGATCGAGACTAGTACGATTGAACATGTTGGATGACAATTCCATGCCTTAGGTTTGATCAAAAGGATATCGTGTGACAAAATGATGTTATATACACTATTGATTAGGTTGTATCGATTTGATATTCGTACAACTTGGGTAGTCATAATGTCTTGCTAGAGACTGCTTATGACTTGTATACCAAAATGTGTTTTGGTACACTGCCAACGTTGTATGAGCCTATTGGGTCGCACACTAAGAATGGTTTTGCGAGATTTTAAGATGGTTCAGAAAAATGAATTTTATATGATAAAATTCATGATGGAAACGTCCTTGTGGTGTATTACACTTATACTTCTTTAAGTACGAAAGAAAAAAGGCCAAAACTCTATAAATAGAGTTTATATGATAAAATTCATATTTACTTAATCGTCTATATACAAGGGTTGTATAAATAGACGCTTTAAGTTAGAACACACGTACGAAAGAAAAAAAGGCCAAAACTCTATTTTCGTTTTAGAAACGACTTAGGGTTTTTGGTATGCTCTGGATCATTTTAGAGAGAAACAAAAAGGTTTGGTATTCTCTCGAAGCTAGCACTTCGAATCTCGGCCGCCGTTCGTGTGTGGATCTTGATAGAGGCGTTCGTCGTTGCGCGCGCTTAGAGATCGATCAACCTTCGAAAGGTATATTGCGACTGAGGTATGGTTAAGTTTTTCATGGTTTAAACGTTTTTAATGGAATTAGATTCGGATCCTGTTGGGGTTTTTGTCAAAATTGTTTTGTAATCTCCGCTGCGTATAAACCCCAAAACCCAACAAAATCTTTGGATGGATTTCGATTGGTCCAAAGGTGAAGTGTGTTGAGATGTGCGATCGAAATGGGAAGAGTAAAAGTATATAAATGGGAAGAGTACTAGAAAAATCCATCGTCAAAAATCAATTTTTCTTGTTGTTATTCAGATTAACGACGAATCGTCCCTTGCAAAAAATCTCGTCACTAATTCCGTTATATGTTTACCAATTTTTTGTAGTGAATCTCTTATGACAACTTTATCATTGGCTCAACCTGAACTAGCCACAAATTAATTAAAATCATATCGACATATATAATCTTTTGGACCTTGCTATTGCAACTGAAAAAAGACACTTATTATTGTCCTTTCAATGCGCATAGGGATGTGTGCACACACACATGTCGATGAAAATTAATGGATGCTGAAAAATGCGTGTCTTTTTTCATCTTCTAATCATATGAAAAAAACACATAAACTGCTACAATGACACCCCAAAGTCTCACCTAAAGTCACATATTTTGATATGACGTATGTGCCCACATCTTTGGGAGTCGTTGGTGTACGCCTCATGATACACATGTTACGTCATCGGGGTGTGACTTTGAGTGTGACTTTATGGTCTAATTAATTGTATATGCAACAACTTCAAACGACTTCGTTGATATGCAAGTGTAGCGAAATATCACATATAAAACTGTTTTTTTTTTTCTTTTTGGTGTTATTTTTGTGTATCTCATGATATTGGAAGCTACTCAAATATTTAACAACGCTTGTTCTATAAACAGTTGTCGTAACTAAAATTATTTTTTTGGAACTAAAAGACAAATTTCATTAATTATCAATGGCTCCATACATGACTAGACATAAAATCGATTGCCTTAATAGAAGTACATTGACTCGCTAATCCTATTTGTTTAAAGAGTCGCCATGAATTTTATTGTAAATGCGATTGCAACATTGAAACAGTGTGATAATCAGGGACTGCTATTTAAAAACATATAGAACACATGACAGTGAACAAACACCACTAGAACCATATAACAAAAAACAAAACTTTCAACGAGTGAAGAAAAATCTAAGACTTCCAACAAAAGGGAATTAACCAAACATAATATATGTACAACCACCTTCTCTAAAAACCCTAATTTTTTTCGTGCTCTTTCTTGATTCAACCTTTTAAACCATCGTCGATACTCTTTTGATTGGTAGTGGTTTTAATAACTTTTTTACTTTCTTTTATTAATCAAATAAACTCAGATCTATTTAAATATGATGAGATGTTTAGTTTTATCCCTATTGCGAACTTGAGATTCACTACATTTGCATCCTTTTCAAAGATTGTGCATGGAATTATGTTTATGGGGTTAGTACTCCTCATTAGGTTTTTTCTATGAGTAGTTATTTTCTTCCCTTATTGGAAAGTTTAGATTGTATTCTCTTGTTGGAAGTCTTATGTGTACTTCCCTTGTTAGAAGTTCTATTTTCCGTTATGGTTCAAGTGATGTATATGTGAACTATCATGTTCTTGAAAGCCAACCTTGCGGTTGAATGTTCTTTTAAACAATTAGGATTAGTGAATTAATTTGCTACAGTGGTAGATTCTATGTCTTGTTCTGTTCTATTGAATGTATGAGAGCCACTTATGACTAATGAAATTTATATTTTTTCAAAAAAAAAAGACTTCCAACAAGTGAAGAAGAAATCAAAAGTTTCAAGAATGCAAACTACCTAAATATAAAAACTAAAGAAGAGGACTAATCCAACTGTCGCGCAGATCTAATGGAATAAATCTTCATAGGTCTGAAAAGATATGCAATTTATTGAAAAAATAAAATGCGAAAAATGTACTAATTAGAACCATCGTCGATCAAAAGAGAAGATCGGCGGTGGTTTAAGATCTTGAATAACGAAAGCATACCAACAAAGAGATTTAGGGTTTAGAGCTCTGCTTGATTTATCTATTAAAAAGTTATTTAACAACGCACCTTTTGTAACGACATGTTACCTTAAGCTGATGATTAATGTTAATTCAAATCCTAATTAACCCGAGTTAGCCCGCGTCATATCTCGATCAGCGTATATGTATGTTTGCATGATAGTTTGTGTTTGGTTGAAATGTTTAATGAATTTTATAGGTTGTAATATAATAGAAAACTTATACACAAGCCTATAAATGGTAAATACGTAAATAAACAATAAATAGCCTGTACACCAAGTGCGACGAGGGGGTCGTAAAATAAATGTGCACACTCGAGAATACTCGTAGGCATGTCCAGAGAATTTATTGGCAAGAAAATACATAAGATATATATTTGATATATAAATATATATATATATATATATATTAAAAACTATAAGTTGGTTTGAATTATATGGATCGTCGGATCGCCTCAAGATGAGTGTGAGTGTTGATGGTGTCAACATGTGTGTCATCTTAAGGAGTGACATGTTAACATATCAATCATTTGATCAGTCTCTAGATAGCTCGATCCATATCTCGAGGAAAATCCATATATTTAAACTAAAACCTCATACTTATCTCCATAATTGATCGAGAAAGTGAGAAAGTGAGAAAAAGGGAGAGAGAGAGAGTTAAAGGTTTTGATTCTGATCCTAAGATATTACTGAAGGAGTTGATTCAACGTGGATTGAGGAGTTTAAACGATTAAGAATCCAGAGTGGTAAGTGACGTTTATATGTTTTTAAAGTTCAATTCGATGGTAGTTGATGATATATATGTGATTTATGATGTTTGTTGATTGGAAATGGTTTATTACCTCACTAGAGGTCTTGCCTGATAAATTTTGGGAGTGTTTATTATTGTTGTGTGAATTTGTGGATGGAACAGTGGCTGCTACCTTATGTACTATCAAAACAGTACAGGGAGCGCGCTCCACCTGGCAAAGGCGCGCCCTCCCTTCATCTATGATGGCAAACTCAACTGCTGGAGTGCACTCCACCAACTGAGGGAGCGCGCTCCCACCCCATAAAATAGAAAATAAGCTGAGTTTTAATTGTAATTTCTGAAGGACTTAGGGACTGAACTAGGGGTTCTAAATATAGGGTATTAGATCTATATTGATCACGAATAGTTTGTGATAGGTGTTGGATCCCCGGGAAAGCTTGAGTGCCCGAAACGTTAAGGAATTTGGAACGAAAATCTAAACCGAGGTAAGTATGGATTCGTTTATTTATCAATGTTGCCTGGCTATCCTAGTATATATAGTTCATATAGTTTATGGACTAAATGTAGTTTTATGGACTAAATGGGGGGACTATGTACACTGTAATGGTTTAAAAAAATAGAAAATAGTGTTTAATGTGATTCACAAGAGTAAGTTCCTGAGACTGAGACTAGGTTATCTAGGAGATGGGTTACCTTCCCGGCCTATATGTAACTTCCTACTCAGTTAAATAGGTTGCGTGGATTACATACTCACTATAGGGTTTCGGATAGAACCATTGAGCATTAATAGATTGGCTAGATAGTACATCGACCAATGTGTTGGTCTAACAATTGCATTAATGGCGTAAGTGGGTAATCGATCCTAGTTTTACAAATAAAATGGGAATCACAATTTAATAGTCATTGATAGTTTGATTTGCATGCGTTATTTATTGAATTATATGTTTTCCATATTCTTGTTAGTTGAAATTAGTGCATATTGTTATTACATAATGTTCTTGATTATTATATGGAATGTTGATGGATTTGTGAATCCTTACTTCCTGAGCAAGCTGGAGCACTCATCCCAAATTTAATATCAGCAAAAGGCAAGGAGAAGATTTAGGAGTCTTATAATATTCTTTACGATGTAGTGAGCCTTCTTGTACATATATACACTGTTTGATATATTTTTTTTGTATATAAATAGGGCTGAGAGGTTTATAAACGAGGTTTTGGGTTTTTGATAAACTTTTTATTACTTTATATTGTTTAAATATCGATGAATTTTTAATTTTTCGCTGCGTATACTTTGGATTGTTTATTCGATATCGATATACAGGTTGAGTTTATCAGGTACAGACGGTGAGGCTGCTGGGTTTAGTTAGTCTGACTGGGTTACCAAGACTTAATTAGGATTTCAGGTCAAGTATTGCCCTAATTAGAATAAGGGATACTACAGCTTGGTATCAGAGCCAAAGGTTTATCACTTTTGAATTAAGTGGCAACTCTGATACAGTTTAGTATCATGGACAAGGCACTGATTTTGATTTCACTTTCGAATTGTTTTTGAAGTGATAGCATATTCCTTTATACTGGAACCCAAGTTTATTGACTTTGAGAGTTATCTAGAGTTATGAACAAGCTTAGTGTATGATAAATGGTTTTTATCATGTTTTGGGGGGAGGAAATGAAAATGAAAATATTATCATACGTTATTTGATGCACATATTGTTATTTATCGTATAGATATGATTTCCTTGTATTCTCTAAATGTTACCTAATGATCTTATCTTTCCTTTGACTTTAAAATCTAATGGTGGATCAAAGAGAGGGTTCACCGAGGCTTGAACCTCAGGTAATAGGGAAACTGAGGATTAACAGAAATTTAGAATGAAGTAGCAAATGAGGGAACTTATGGAGTCTCAAGCAAAACTTATGGCTATGTTAATGGATTAAACATGACCACCAGTACAACAACTTGAGGCACGGCCTGCAACTAATCCTAAGGTTAGAAAAGCTGAGGGAGGAGCTGAGACAGTAGCAGCTCCAGTTCAACCAGTATTTGCACATATTTAGGTGTCGGGGATAGCTGTTGTAGTGCAAGTGGGTTCTGAGAAGGTTGCATTCCTAAGAACCCGCAAGAAATTTATGAAATACGACATTATGAGATTCAATGGCACAATGGAGGAAAGGGGTAGTTGAGACCTGGATATTAGAGATGGAGCAACGATTTGTTGTTGTAGATATGGATGACTGATTTAAGGTCAAACTAGTCACGTTTTTGTCGATTGATTCTGTACGGAAGTGGTGGAATTCCCTAGAGAGAGAAAGGAAGACTGTCACCACCTGGTCATAGTTTCAGACTGTATTCTACAGGCAGTATATCCCAAAATCAGTCAAGAATAGGTAGAAGACTGAGTTTATCCAGCTGAAATAGAGAGCCATATTTATACGAGAATGTGAGAGGAGGTTCACTGAATTGAGTGAATTATCTCCTTAAAGGGTGGAGCAGGAAAGGAACAAAATAGATTTGTTTTTTGATAGGCTAAATTACGAGATTTGAGTTATGATTTCCTGTCATCCTCGCGCTAGCTATGCTTTTATATTTGAGAGTGCGATGGAGGTGGAAGCATCCATTTTAGTTAGACTTTCCGGAACAGTACCAACGCCACCACAAGTACCACAATTTCTCGGGAGTCAGAGAATCCAAAAATTTACTTCTTTTAAGCCAAATAATAGAAATAGGAGTGTAGCTGGAGTAGCTACACAGTCAGGGTCTGCAGGAACAACATTTGTTAGTGCACCAGTTCCACTAGTTTCTCTGCATTTTAGCCATGTCATAAGCTTCCATGTGTTTCATATCCTTCTGAAGCTCAAGAACTATGGTTGCCAACATAATGCATGCAATATCAGTTGAGTCGTTGACAAGCTTTGTATGTGCATCCTTCATGGCTCTTAAAGCATTGGCTAGTGGTTCTTCAGGAATAGGATCATCCATGACATACAACTTGCGTTCATGCTTAAGAACAATTCTCAAGTTTCTGAACCAGTCAAAAAAGTTTGTCCCAAACAACTTGTCCTTCTCAAGGATGGATCGCAGTGACAAGGGATTAGAGTGATTTTAAGTGGCCATAGATCTACAACAAAGGTTATGCAAAAGTTCATTTTAGTATAGAGGAATAGACTCCTACTTAATTAACAACCATCTTAAAAAGCTATGCTAATTTAAGGGACTAAAATCCATGTTTCACCTAATTCTAAGATTGCTAAGGCATGACACTTTGAATTATGTTATTTAGGTAGGTATCAATTACCAATTACATCATATGTAGTTTTTAGTTATTTTTATAAGATTATGACATCTTATGTCTTAGCATGTTTATCTCATCTAGTGCCTAAAGCCCAAAACCATTTTGATAGCTTTATTAAGTCTAACCATTTCAAACAATAGAGTAACCATTACTCAACTTGCCTCACCATGATAACATAATACACTTTGCAGAGGCAGACCCATATTGATGTGATCGAAGCCTTGACAAGTGTTTGACAATGGATGTCACTTGACTTAAAATTTAGGAGAGGGATTTTTTTTTTAATGATCATAATTTAAACAAGGTAAATATCATATATTACAATGCATATACAATCACTAAACAAGTTAGGAAATTTTACTGATATTGACTATCATACGAATTTCCTTGCGCTCTGAAAATTGAAAATTGCCTAAAATTTCTCATTATTTTAGTCAATCCAATTGACCAATCTGCTCCTTATTTTAATTCTGAAACATAGTAATTAAAACGTTTTTAATTAACTCGGGCCCACCTCTAACTTAATATCTTATACTAATCCAATTAGAGTTTAAGATAATCTGAGTCCTTATTCAATTATGATTTTTTTATATATCTCACATATCTTATAGGATTTGTAATTCTTATCCGATTACAAGTTTATCTCCTATCTAATAGGAATATACTAACAGATAACCATAATGAGATATATGATCAAAATCAATTTCAATTCTTATTCATACGAAACAAGCAATTGAAACAAGAAACAAAATATTATTCATGCATTCAACACCAGAATCATATTAAATTAATTATATCAACCTAATCATGATTTTTATCATGGAGACGTACATAATCATTGAACAAAACAAACTATGTATCCAACACAAGAATCGCATTAACCTAAACATGACTTCTATAATGTGAACATACAAAATTCGCATCATTCAATATTAAAACATATGTTGATCAAAATATTCTAAACATGAATTCTTTCATTGAATCAAATAATGCGTATGTATCAAATACGTGAATTAACAACATGCTTTAAAACCAATTCTTGATAACAATTATCACAGAACATATATGCGCATTATATATACATTAATCGAGATCATGTTTTCACACATATATCATATATACATCAAAGAAAACACGCGAACGTTTAATAGAACCGAGCCTAAAGCTCTGATACCACTGTTGAGTTTTTGGGGGTACGCAGCAAAAAATTCAAAACAATTTTGAAAAACACCAACATGATCGAAAATAAGTTCCATTAAACTAGATCTAGAAAAGTAAACCATACCTTAATCCGTGATTTATTTCTCTGATTGTTTGATCTCCAAGACGTTCAAGCGTTCGTCCTCTATCAGAAACCCACACACGAATGATGGCAACAATTTGGAATGCTAGCCCCAATAGAGATAGAAAACGTTTTCTTTCTCTCCCAAAATCGAGAGAACTCGAAAATAGAAAAAAAAATTAATTTCGTTTTAGGGTTTCAACCTCTATTAATATATGTAGGTAAGCCCTCACTTAAAATTCTATTCATAATACAACTATTGTATTTAGGCAGTTTAAGCAAATTACACATACGCCCCTATTAATAAGTTATCATATATTAAATTGGTTTATGTCATTACTCTGGACCAATTGAAATTGCACAAACCATTTTTGTGTGCGACCCAATAGGTTCATGAAACGTTGGCAGTGAACCAAAACCATTTTGGTACACAAGTCATAAACGATCTCTAGGAATGCATTATGACTACCTAAGTAGCATGAATATCAAAATCGATACAACCTAATAAATAACATATATTATATACTTTTGTCGTGCAATATCCTTTGATTAAACATATGGTATGGAAAGTCACCTTTAATGTTTAATCGTACTAGTCTCGATCTTTAAGTAAACTGAGAACATCCAAGTGACATTGATCATATCAATTCATATGGACTTAGCCATTATCAGTCTATCATATCGAGGGATCCACTGATATCTCTCTCTATATGAAAGTGACAAACTCTATCTTGATTACACACCTTCACATACTATTTCACGTGGTAACCAATTACAATCTTTATAATCATCTTGTTAAAGACAACGTTTGATTTTTTCAAATTACCATGCTCATAATATTGAAGTCTATGGTAATCTCAAGTCGAATGACTAAATGATATACCTATCATGAGTAACACCTATGACTTAATCCATGTGGTGTTCTCATAGGGGGTTTGTCCAGTAGCTTGTTCCCTAACAAGTAATCATGACCTCAATTCATATCCCTATACGCATGATCATCACCTGACCATCAATCAAGATTCACACTAGTCTTAATTCATTATAGTTCCCTGTATAATTACTGACTAGGGACATTTATGATATTTCAACAAATATTCATGATCTTACATAAGGTAAACATGCAATCACTTATAATAAAATAGCAAATGAAAACCTCTATTTTATTAACTAAAATTACAAGATAAACAATATTTATAAATTAACCTATGACACATTCCCTAACAGAGATATGCTTTAATACTAGTATTGAGAACTAACGTAAGTTATTCAATAAATAAATTAGTAGTTATTGATAAAAGACTATTTGAAGTTAGGAAACCACTAATGTATTTACACTTCATAAGTTGTTATGAAGTAGAAGTTCTAGATATGGTGTGCATCCATATTTGAATGACAAGTAAATTGTTAGGTAATGAAATGTAAAATTGAAAATTTAAAACTGGAAAATGTTTAATCAAGAACATAATAGGGAGTTGGTAAGAAACCCTAGTCTGATGTTTTAGATTGGTATAGTCTAAATCGGGGAGAATGAGTTATCAATAAATATAAGAATTCAAGGAATAGTGTGTGATTGTGGAAATGAATATTCATGCCTAGTATTAACAACTCATTCTGACAATAAGGTGAAATTATTTGTCTCAAAGTTTAGTTGAGATCTGGTTGTCATAATGGTATAATCAGAGCTAAAGATATATTTAAAGATCATTTCAGGCAGTTGATGGATCACTTTAAGATGATGGTAAAAACCATTAGAACTTACTAGAATGCTTGCTATGTTCATGATTGAAGGATGTCGAGTTTTGAAATACTATTTTAATCAAGTTGTTATTGTATTATCAATAATAACCTGGAATCTTTGAAGACTTAGAACGTGCATAAGTATTACCGTAAAGAATTGTAAATTGTGATGGTAAATTAGTTTACACCAGATTTTGCAACTGCCAGTACTAAGTTTCAAAGGTAAATTACTTGTATGAGTATTGAATAGTAATAACAAATTGAGGGATTTGACTGAGAGTGAGACAATATGAGATTGTCATATATTCAACACAAAGGTAAAAAAATAATCTGGAAATAATTGAATATTACAAATGATTGATCCAATGATATCTAGAATCGTTATGTAATTTATTCAGTTAACTCAAGTTTGAGAATTGTGTTAGCAAAAATTAAATACAAGGATGCCTTGGATAAAAGTTGAAGTATAGTTTGACTACAATGTTTGTTTGATTTTATCTGAAATATTGAAGAAGTTAGAGGTTCATCCTAATACTTCTTATTCAGGTAAGAATGTGTGTTGACATAATAAATCAAAATTGTAGCTTATACTTCTATTTATATATAGTTCAAGATTTGTGAGAAGAATTACTAAAGATTGATAATCTCGAGATAATAAATTTGGCAATTGTGTAACGTCCCAAGTTAATTTAACTAGGATTAGCATTAATTTGGGGATTAGCAGTCGTAAATCGAGCATTACATTGATAACTCGATTGACTCGGACATGAGAACCGAGAGAATATATTATTTATGGATGATGGTTGTTTATATGTGGTGTTTAAAATCATTATTATTGTATTGCATCGCATGTGTGTATGTTGTTATCGGGCGAGTTGGTGTGACGGGGAGTTACCTTGGGAAACATGTTGGCGCGGGAATCGGTTAGGAGTGAATGCTAGACTAGACTAAGAACCAGAGAGTGATGTTTAATTAAACCATAGCCTAAGTTAATTAAAAAATGAAATATAGAGCACCTCGAGATACGTGTCGAGGCACGGGGCATTGGTGTCGGGTAGTCGGGGATTGGTGAGACCACTAATGTATCAATAAAAGTTTCTAAGAACGCCAATCATATGTATTATAATGGGCCTACGCTAATTTAATTAGATCAAATAAATAAGGCCTATAGTTTGGATAAATTAATTTAGAGCCATAAGATTGTCCTAGAGATACGTATTGGCACATCTAGAAACCAATGGAGTTTCAAATTGGTGTTACTTAGAAGAAGTTAGTGGGGAGTTAGTGGGAAAACGTCAAGTTGTATGCCATTAGATAAGTCTCGGGATTCGTATATACATTAAGATCAATGGCTATCAATCAATCTCACCTTAATATATAAGAATGAATTGATTAACACATGCAACCAAAACCATTTTCATTTCTAAGTTTCTGGAGAAGAAAAAAGCTTGCTGGAGAGAAAAAATCAGAGAGTGTTGGTGAGAATTGATCAAGCTAGGTGATTCATCAACTAGGTAACTTTATTACACTAGCAACTCAACTAAATTTGGTGTTTTGATGAAAATTCGATAATTGCGATATAGATCATTGATTTTTAATGAATTCTTGATGAATTACAAGTATAATGAACATTTCAATTAAGAATTTTAAACTAATTTTGAAAGAAAATGGGTTTTAGTGAAATTTGGGAAAAACTTGTGAAAGCATGAATTTGAGGATTCTGACCCAATTATTGTTGTTTATGTTGTTGTAAATGATGTTTTGGAGTCCCCATTGAATGGATAATGAATTAGGGTGTTAGGGACAGAATTCTCGAATTGACAATTCTGTCACCCAGCGCAGATAGTGTGCTAACCAAACTGGCTACCGCGCTAACCAGTCTGGGTGCTCAACTATTTTTCAAAATGAAGAACAATAGCGCGCTAGACAGATTCCCTAGCGCTAACTACATCTAGCGCGCTAGGTATACCCATTAGCACGTTAATGACATATGAGAACTGAATTTATGGGTTGTTTTTGGGATTTTCGACTTAATACATATTTAAACACTTATAAAACTCATAAAATTGGACTTCAGGAACTTAAGGAATTATAGCTCCGGTATCGGGGAGCTAATCGAGTCGGATCTGGGAGTACGGAGAAGTCAGAGCGCGTATTGAGATGCGTAAACTCTTTGAAATGCCTTACAAAATTCATAGTTTGTTTTATCGATATCGGGTTACATGTGTGACTGCTGGTGGGCACACATAGGTTTTTTTAATCCTATCTCAGTTTACGTATATGTTGGTTGTGGCTAAAATCACTTACACGGGTTACTTATGTTTAGTACTCATTTTGAGGGTAGTAGAATACATCTATGATCGTCGGGAGGGATGTAAGGTATTCCCTTGACTTGAAATAGCGTCTGGAGGGGTTTATCCGTTAACCGTAGTTGGGTTTAGTTACTGTAAGCCTGTAAGTGTATACTTGGTTCATGTCCTATTTTATCGATTATTGGCAGGTTTAAGTCAGGGTTTTCTCTTGATTATATGAATGTTTATTTATTAATACTTTATTTCAAAGCTTTTTATTTAGTATGTGATGTTTATTAAACGCTACTATTTTTATTTGTCGTATGCTGCCTACATTCACGACAGTATGACTTACTGTTGCCAGAGGTCATATTCACATGTATTGTAGTTTATTAGTTTTATTTCATGAATATTGTATGGACTTCTTTTGATATTTACTCATAGGACTCGTCACTGTATTTGTTGAGTGACCGAGTGTAGATCTTTCAACGAACAAGGGCAAGGAGGTATTGGGCGACTACCTCTGAGATAGTGACGTCAGCTCATGTTTGATTACTGTATATATGTATTTACTTTTTGTTGGGTTTGGTGACTTTAGAACATTAAATACATGTATATGGATCTTTTGATGTAATTATTTCGCTTGTGATATATACATGGTATCTTTTTGCAAGGTTTTCCATTACTTAGGATTGTTAAATATTGCATAATTTATTCACTTAAAGACTTCAGCTGTAAAATTGTATTAATACTTGATAAACTGATTAACCATCTAATTTAAATTTGCTAATATTTATATGAAGATTAATTAGCTAATTTAGAGTTTAATGTAAAATGTGTAAGCAACCAGTTAGGTCACGGGGTGTCATGGATAAGCAGGCCACTATGTGGCGAGGCTTGTTGACGTGTGATGCGATGTGGCAGGTCCCAAGGTTGCCTCGAGATTTGGGACCGCCACAATTGTACCAAATATGGAAGGCATCACTTGTAAATAAGAGGAAAGGTTTGTTGAGAGTCTTTTAATCATTCTTAAATATTATTGAAAATCTTAGAAGAATCATTAAAATACAATCTAGAGGTATAAAGACCAATGAATTGGTATTAGCAGTGAATTTTAAATTGTAGAAGTTTGAAAAGTGGAATTATCAGAGTGATAAAAATAGAATGTGAGATTGATACCTTGAATTTACTAAATGTTAGGAATTCACTCTAAAACATCACTCATTAAGGTGATTGTGTTGACAATACCTTGAAATGAAAAAGACAGAGGATGTAGTTTCAATAAAAGTTGCTTAATAATATCTCTTGAATGAGATATGCAATGATGAACAATTGAAGTCCTGCGCATGCACATCATCAACTGAGTTGTCTGGATTGTAACTACAAGTCTATTCTTTGGAGATCAGATATGAGCTGAGCTAATAATGGTTAATTGAGTGATGAATTATTGAAGAAATTGATTGAGATTATCCAGTAAATCAAGGTTTAACTACTAGTTATTAGTATTTTATATGGATAATCTCATATTAGAATATTGAGCATGTAAAGAAAGTTCTTGGAACTTGAATAAAAAAGTGTGGCAAGAATGTTGTGAATCTCATGGATTTCTTTAAAATATTCATTTATGCGAAATCCAAAATCATTGTGATAAGAATGAGTTGTTGGTGACCTAGAATGAAAATTGACGGTGTTAATTGTATAAAGAAATATGAGATATATCAGTAAGTGGAAGTTGAGTGACATTAACCTAGAGGGTTCTAATATTCTTACCCTATATGAATGAAAACTCGTGATCATAAATTTATGATGGATTAACCTAAGTTGTTATGACATCTGAAGGTTGTTGATGTTGTAATTGTAGGATTGATAGAGTTTGTTAATTTCTTGTCAATATTGTGATTTTATTCTTGTGGAAGATTAAGTGAGATATATGTGTGTATAAAGAGTTGAGAGTTAGAGAGAACCAAGATTATTATTTCGGTGAGGAACTAAAAGTTTGCTTCCCTGTGGGGAAGAAATGTATAATAGCTGGAAATGACCTTTCTCAATCTTAACATAATATATATGCAGCTAATCTTAATTCCAGAGAATATAATTTTCGAGCTTGTGACTTGAAAGTTGATAATTAATGGAAGAAATAGGTTATTGTGTGAGTTCTCTGGTATTGATATTATAAGGCTATGTATGACGTTGAGGTTTTTTCATTAAAAATTTGTATGTTTTACTTTGTCGTCAATTGATGTAGGACAAGAAGTAATGATACAAGTTAATTTGAGTCTGAGTAATTCAGAATTACATAGAAAGATGTTAACAGACTAGCCAATATGTAATTAAAACTCAGACAAATGGAAAGAATGTGTTGAGTAGGAGAAAAACATGCATAAAAGAAGTAGCTATTGCTAAAGTTTCTCAGTTTAGACTTTTTGAGGAAGCATCTATAATGATGATTCATGTAAGTTCAGTTGACATATCATCAACTGAGAGAACTACTTTCAGAGCTACTAATCTATTTTTTTTAGCTCAAACTCTGATAGAATCAGAGATGATTCAGTGGGTGATTAGTTATCAGAAAGCTAATCTGGATTATATAGTGCGTCAAAAGTTAGTGACTGATGTAGATTATCCTAATTGGTCAGTTTCAAATAATGGTGCATTACTGTTTAGAGATAGATTGTGGATTCCAGCTCAGGATTAGTTGAGGCAAGAGTTGCTACAAGAATCTCATGGATCTCTTTACTCTATTCATCCAGGTTACACTAGGATGTATTGCAATATGAGGCATATCTATTAGTGGTCTGGGATGAAGACTGCTATTTTTTAGGCATATCTATTAGTGGTTTAGGATGAAGACATATATTTTTGAGTTCATAAAGAGATGTGAGATATGTCAGTTAGTTAAGGCTGAATATAGAAAACCTGGAGGGTTATTGCATTTTATGCATATTCCTGAGTGGAAATGGAAATATATATCGATGGATTTTGTTTCTAATCGAGTCAACGTAAGCACAATGTTATATGGGTTGTAGTTAACACGTTGACGAAGTATGCGCATTTCTTGCCAGTTTCTATGTGATATCCTCTTAACCAATTATATGAGGTATACGTACGTGAGGTGTTGAGATTTCATGGAATTTCAGTGTTGATTATTTCGGATAGAGATCTAATATTCACGTCTAGACTGTGGAATGAATTACAAATACAGCTGAAAACAATTCTTAACCTCAGTATGTTATACCATCCGTGGACTGATGAACATCCTGAGCGGTTGATTTTGGTGCTAGAAGATATACTTCGAGCATGTGTCTTAGAGTTACTTGGTATGGAAGAAATATATTTCTCTGTGTAAGTTGATTCAGAACTACACAAAGAGAATTCAGTAGATTCGCCAGCTTTTGACTACGACATAGCTAAGACTGAAGAGATAAACTGATAAACATCATAGGTTGTTGCAGTTTTCAAGGGATGATCTCGTCCTGTTAAAAGTTTGACTTGTGATTATATAGATTTGGATTGAGAGGTAAGCTACCTTCAAGGTATATTAGGCCATTAAAGGTGCAAGAGATTATTAGTCTTGTTGCTTACAGGTTAGAGTTACCTCCTAAGTTAGCTGGAATTCATAATGTCTTCCACATGTTTATGTTTCGCAAAACGGAGACTCAGTTCACTTCAAGGATTGACTGGAATGAATTTAATCTTTATGAAGACTTATCTTATAACGAGCAGCCGATTCAGATACTTGATCATAAGATTCAGAGGCTGAGAACTAAAGAAGTTTCTTTGGTTAAAGTGAAATGACACTTTCACGGAGATGAGGAACTAACCTGGGAGCGGGAGTCTTATATAAAAGAGTAGTTTCCAATTTTCCGCAAAACTATAGGTAATTTTACGTTTACTTTAATTTCAAGGACGAAATTACTTTAAATTGGGGAGACTGTAACGACCCATTACCTTAAGTTAGTGATTAGTGTTAATACAAATCCTATTTAACTCGAGTTAGGCTCATGGTTAAGTTTGGCGTATCTTGATTAGCGTTTGCATGGGTTTCTATGATGAATTGGTGTTTAGTTGGAATGTTTATTGAATTTATAGGCTGTAGTATAAAAGAAAGTTTATATAAAAGCCTATAAATGAAAAATAAGTAAATAAACAATAAATTGCCAGTGCACCAAGTGCGACGATGGGGTCATGAAATGAATATACACACTTGAGAACACTCATAGACATGTTTGGTGAATTTATTGGCGAGAGAATACACGAAGTATATATATTTATATATATGATATATAAATATATATATATATATATATATATATTAAAACTATAAGTTTGGTTTAAATTATATGGATCATTGGGGATCATTGGACCACCTCGAGATGAATGTAAGTGTTGATCGTGTTAAAATTGGTGTCACTTTAAGCAGTGTCATTTTAACACATCAATCACTTGATTAGCCTCAAGATAGCGCGATATATATCTCGAGAAAAATCAATATATAAAAATCCAAAATCATCAATTTTATCCTCACTGTTGAAATCGATCAATCAAGAAAGTGAGAGAAAAAACAGCTAAGGGTTCTGCTGATCTGATACTGAGGGGATTGATCGAGAGAGTTGTTTTAGTGTGAATTGAGGAGCTTAAACAACTGTTGGATTAGAAATCATCATCTTGGTGAGTTTGGTGTTTTAGTTTTTAAGTTGAGTTCATAGGTAGGTGATGACTTCTATATGAATTGTTATTGTTGATGACTGGAAATAAGTTGTTACCTCACTAGAGGTTCTCCCTTGATGATTCGGGAGAGTATTTGATGTTGTTTTAGTGATTTGGTAATGAAATAGTGGCTGCTACCCTGTTTACTATTGAGACAATGCAGGGCGGAACACGCTCCACCAAGCCGAGTAGCGCGCTCCCTTCATAAATTGGGACGAACCTAGTTAGTAGAGCGCGCTCCCATCCCAGAAAACAACAACTCCACTGTAATTTGCTTAGAACTTACTGAGGTCGTGGGGACTGACTTAGGGGTTCTAAACATAGGGTATTAGACCTATATTGATCACAAATGGTTTGTGATAGGTGTTGGAACACAAGGAAAACGTGAATGACCCGGAAACTTAGAAAGTTTGGAAACGGAAACTTGAACCAAGGTCAGTATGGATTTGCTTATTTATCAATATTGCCTGGATATGTTAATATATGTAGTTCATATAGTTTATGGACTGAAATGGGGGACTATGTATACAGTGATGTTTTTACTAAACGGAAAATAGTGTCTAATGTGATCCACGAGAGTAACTCCTAGAAGTGAGACCACGTTATATATGATGCGGGGTTGATCTCTCAGCCTATATGTAACTCCTACTCAGTTAGATAGGTTGTCTGGGTTGCATATTCACTAGAGGGTTTCAGATAGAACCATTGGACATTAATGAATTGGCTAGACAGAACATCGGCCAATGTGTTGGTCTAGCAATCGCATTAGTAGGTAATCGACCCTAGTTTTAAAAATAAAATGGGAATCACAGTGTAACAGTTATTGACAGTTGGACTCACTACAAGAAAATGTTTTTTTTACGACAAGCAAAACTTGTCGCAAGAAGAATGAATTTCGTCACTAAAAGGTATTTGCGATAGTCATGCGACATTTTTCGCACAGTAACAAAAACTCGGTGTTGTAAAAGCTTTGTGACAATTAGTTGATGTCGTAAATAAATTCTGCATCAAAATTAATATCATAGCAAATGTATGTGTCGTACTAAAACTTTTTTTACGACAAAATGCGATAACATTTTTTCGAATGTCACTAAAACATTTGCAATGATTATATGTTATAGCAAATGAGTAACATACATTTTAAAACATTTGTTTGTAACACAGTTATAGCGTTACAAATTCATTTACGACATTTATTTGTGACATTAATTTGCAATGTAATTATCTTTATTTTTAAGATTAAATGTTGCCACACTTTTTTCTGTCACTAAAGTATATACGACATTCAATTTTAAAATTATTATTTATTGCAAGAAGAAATTGTTACGATTGTTGTAAATAATATGGATTGACAACTCTACATATTCCACCTCCTATTATTCTAACTATTCGCATGATGTAACACCCACTTTAATCCTTGTAATTACTTAGCCTTAATGTTATTTATTCATGTAATTGAATAGAAATGTAACTGTGGTCTTACCAAAAGCCTATATAAAAAGGTCACACTCATGTAATGAGATACACCATATTGAAATGAAAAGTTCTCCTATTTCTCCGCCATCTCTTCTCTTGTTTTATTTTCTAGTTCTTTGTTTACTTTCCAAGTTTTAGTCCTAGTTATTTTACAACACGTCTACATGATGGAGACTTCGAAGATAAAATAACTTTCTAAGGAGTAATGCTTGAAAGGTATATATAATTTTTTATGAACTTGATTCATTTCGATCAATTTATATTTTATTATGATTGTCATTTGCACTCTTAGTTTTCATATATAAAGGAAGCCAAATGAATAAGACCAAGTTTTCTTATGTAAAGTGTGGTGATTCTCTGTTTTGAGTTCTCCATTCTATATATAGATATTTTTATGAGTTGATTTGCATCATGTGAGGACAAAAGTCTAATTTTTGTTACTTTATTAAATTATTTGAATTTATTTATATCTTAATCTGGTTAAAACATATTTTTTATTATGTGCCCTATTAGTCACAAAGTCAAAAGAATTACTAAGATATGATACTTCGGCACAAACTCTTCATTCCAAATAAAACTTCTTCTTTGTTTTCTTCAAACATTGGTCATGTCTATTGAAAATCCTTGTTAAAATATAATTTAACTTTATCAAACAATTTTTCTAATTTCTTTTCAAGATTTCGAATCAAAACTAAAAAAAATTAATCATGAGTTTATAGAATTGATCATTGCTCATCACAAGCTACTATTTTAGCAACCAATTCCTTGGCCAATGAAATTATTTTCATTAAAAGACCTATATGAGAGAGTTTTTTTATAAGCTTTATATGTATGCAAAGTCATATAATCTATACCATTGATAATTGTACAATATATAGTAACTGTCAGCCCCTCAATAGCGTGACCCGAGTAGGTTGGGCTGGGCAGCGAGAAACCTAGCAAATGACTGAGTTCCGAAGGACTCGGATGGTTCCATGGAGGTTGGTTGCATGCGAAACAGATAAGGCAGTGCGCAGGGGTAAAGGAGGTTGTGCCTTGGCACGCACCTAGGCACGGTGCCTAGGCGCAGACTAGGTTATGCCTTGGCACGAGCCTTGGCACATTCCTTGCCAGAGGCACGGTCAAGCTAAGGCAGATTCCCTGGGCACGAGTTAGGTCGCGCCTTGGCACGAGCAAGGCCGAACCTAGGTAGATTCCCTGGGCACGAGTTAGGTCGTGCCTTGGCACGAGTAAGGCCGAACCTAGGCAGATTCCCTGGGCACGAGTTAGGTCGCGCCTTGGCACGAGCAAGGCCGAACCTAGGCAGGTTCCTTGGGCACGATTAAAGCGATACCTTGGCGGATCCTTTGGCACGAGCAAGGCCGCGCCTTGGCACGAGCAAGGCCTCGCCTTGGCACTGGCAAGACATACCTTGGTAAGGGTTGACAAAGCTTGACTTGGGCGTTGACTAAGTCAAAGTACGCTTGGTCTCATTTCTTGATGTTTCCTATTGGAGCTGAGGAAACGGCTTAACATCTACTATAAGGAGAGGTGGTCTCTCCTAGGGGCGGCATGGGCACGGTATCAAGGAAGACCCTCGAGCATGCCTTGGGCACCATGCCAAGGCAAGACCCTCGGACCCATGGTCCAGCCACCCCGAGCCGGTTGGACTCGACCGAGCCCCGGCTAACACGTAGGGTGCTTGGGCACGGCCAGGCACCACCGAGCAGTCCTTGTCCCTAAGAGAAACGTGGATCAAGACCCTTGAGGTGTGGATGGACCAAGTCAAGGCAGTTCCAAGTGGTTGGCATGACCAAGGCACGTCCGAAAATGTCCCGAGCATGTAGCAATTGACCAAGCAGTGGAGGCAGTTATGGAACCAGGTGGCAGCAAGGGAACAAAGCAGTTGGGTAACTGCCTTGACCACTAAGGAAGTGGGGTTTTACTTAGTCTATGGATCAATGTAATTAGGACAGGTGTCCTAGTCAGTTATGTAACTACTTGTTGGTTTCGCAACTGCCGGAACGGAGGAGAACCAAAAGGTCATCTTGACCTTCATGTACTTGGAAGGTGATGCTAAGCTCTTGTGGAGAACCAGAGTAGACGATGATGCGGCTGTGGGTAGACCCAAGATCATGGATTAGGAGGTGCTAAAGAGGGAATTGAAGGATCAATTCCTTCGTAATTACCTGCTTGGCAAGCGCGGGAGGCCTTGCGCAAGCTCAAACAGACGGGATAGGTTCGAGACTATGTTAAGGAGTTTTCCTCTCTCTTGTTGGACATCAAAAACATGTCAGAGGAGGACAAACTCTTTAATTTCACTCTTATTTAAAAATACATAAACCAACTATTTTTGGATTGCGATCATGGGCTTAATCCGATCTAAGGAAGGAGGATCGGGGTGAAGGACTTGCCGGTGCCGGTCTAATCAATCGGTATGGTCGAATGCCACTAGTGTGGTCTTATTGCACAAGTACGGATGCGTACGACCTAGTGACACGTAAATCAAGATTGAAACCGGTGTTTAACCTCGATTATTAAAACAATACCCAAGAAAATAAAATATTAATGAAAAGACTAAAATTAAAATATATGAATCTCACAAATCATTTGATATGCGCAATCGAACCTCCTCGCAGCTTGCCTAGGCTAGAGGTTTTAACCTCCCATTAAAGAACAAATAAAAATATAGGATCGGGGTCGAAAGTCTCGGCCGAGAGGCCGAGATGATCCCCCAAAAATCCCTTGCCAAAAACTACCCGCTTTCAAAATTCGACCCCCAACCCTCTCTGTCGGTCCCCTATTTATTAAAATTCCTATGCCACGTGTCGGCACGTGATTGGCTGGTTTTTTCTGCTGTGCCACGTGTCGGCGCGTGATTGGGCGGCCTTGCGTGTGACGCCGACGTGGCGCGATGCATATGATTATTGCAAGTGATAGTCTTGTGGACTTTTCAAGACTAGTTCTTCCACAAGGAGGGGAAGAACAAGGAGAAGAAGCTTCCACAAGTTCAAGGACCACACAAAGAAGGGCGGGAAGAAGCCCTTCCCTCATAAGCAAGCGAGCTCGAAGCCAACCCCGAAAGTAGATGCCAAGCCCTCATCAAGTTCCTCACAGAAGGGTTGCTTCATTTGCAATGGCCCTCACAGGGCACGGGACTGCCCAAAGAAGGAGAGAATCTCGGCCCTAATCGCGGAAGATGATGGCCTGCCCCGGATGAACCCACTACAATTGTTGAATGTCATTCAACAAGCCAAGACAAGTCCCTCAGAAGGACTGATGTACGTTGATGCAGAGGTGAATCAGAGACTAGTCTTGGCAATGGTAGATTCGGGAGCTACACACTCATTTGTGGCGGACCACATGGTGGAGAATTTGGGACTGGATCTTGTCGAAAATTCCAATCGAATGAAAGCTGTGAATTCGGAAGCAAAGCGAATTCAAGGTATGGCCACTGATGTGAATCTTAAGGTTGGATCTTGGGAGGGGAATATCAACCTCATGGCAGCTCCCTTGGATGACTTTGATGTCATCTTAGGGAATGACTTTCTACATTTGGGGAGCGTTGCCTTGATGCCTTTCTTGAAGGGACTGTGCGTGATGAACAAGTCCCGTCTTTGCTTTGTTCCTGTGGCTAACTTGATTTCAGGGAAAGAAAGTGCAAAGTTGTCCCATCTTTCAGCCATTCAAGTAAAAGATGGACTGAGGAAGTGTGAACCAACATTCCTAGCGGCCTTAGTGGAGATTAAGGCAGTGATGACAACAAAAGTCCATGATGCAGTTACTGAGGTACTGGAGGACTTCAATGATGTAATGCCGACGGAGTTGCCGAAATAATTACCCCCACAAAGGGTAATTGACCACGAGATTGAGCTGATCCCTGGCTCAAAAGCCCCAGCACAGGCCCCTTACAGAATGGCTCTAAAGGAGTTGGAGGAGCTGAGGAAGCAGTTGCAGGAGTTGTTGGAGGCTGGATTTATTCAGCCATCCAAGGCACCCTATGGAGCACCAGTCCTGTTCCAGAGGAAGCATGATGGATCTCTTCGCATGTGCGTAGATTATAGGGCGCTGAACAAGCTGACAGTGAAGAACAAGTACCCTATTCCATTGGTGGCAGACTTGTTCGATCGGCTATCCAACGCAGCCTACTTTACAAAGTTGGACTTGAGGTCGGGATACTACCAAGTCCGAATTGCAGCTGGAGATGTCCCGAAGACGACCATGGTGACTAGGTATGGATCATTTGAATACTTAGTCATGTCATTTGGCTTGACGAATGCCCCTGCTACATTCTGTAACTTAATGAACGTGTACTAAGGGAGTTCATCGATCGATTTGTTGTTGTTTACCTTGCTAACATTGTAATTTACAGTCAGAACCTCCAAGATCATGTGGATCACTTACGGATGGTTCTGACTACTTTGAGGGCTAACCATTTATATGTAAAGAGGGAGAAATGTGAGTTTGTTGCGCAAACGATCTCTTTCCTTAGTCATGGCCATGGCAAATTACAGATGGACCCAGAGAGGGTGCGGGCGATCATGGAGTGGCCAAACCCCACGAAGGTCCAAGAGTTGCGGTCATTCCTGGGTTTGGCAAACTATTATCGGCGGTTCGTAGAGGGCTACTCAAGCAGAGTGGCACCGCTGACAGATCTATTGAATAAGGATCGAGCTTGGGCATGGACGGATCGATGCAACCAAGATATGGCGGAGCTGAGGCAGGTCATTGCCTCTAAACCAGTATTGGGATTATCCAATTTCAACCTACCTTTCGAAGTGCACACGGACGCATCAGATAGAGCATTGTGGGCGGTACTTGTCCAGGAGGGACACCCCATTGCTTTCGAAAGTAGGAAGCTGAAGGAAGCGGAGCAGAGGTACCCGGCTCACGAGAAAGAAATGCTGGCTGTGATTCATGCTCTCCATCTTTGGAGGCATTATCTGTTGGGAACGAGCTTCGTAGTGCGGACAGACAATGCTGCTATCACGTACTTCATGAGTCTGAAGAAGCTCAACCAGAAGCAGCCTAGGTGGCCGGATTTCCTAGCAGAGTATGATGTTCAATTCGAACACAAGCCTAGAAGGCTTAATTCCGTCCCATACGCTCTTAGCCGCAAGGTGGTGGCTGAGATGGTGTCAGCAATGGTGAGGTTGGAGAGTGAATTCCTACCTCGCATCAAGGAGGAGACAAGCAAAGATCATGCTCGCTAAAGGAGAACGTCCATATGTTCCTAGTACTGGTGGACTAAGGCGACAACTTCTGAGGGAAACACATGATGCTCGCTAGGTTGGGCATCCGGGCATGGAGCGCACTTATGCCCTTTTATCACGTTCGTTCTTCTGGCCTAAGATAGAGGAGGACGTAGATCAGTACGTGCGGACTCGTCTTGTGTGCCAACAAGACAAGACAAATAGAAGGAAGGCACTAGGGTTGCTGGAGCCTTTGCCTGTACCAGACATACCATTTCAGAGTATTTCTATGGATTTCATTACTGGCCTGCCTAAAGTGCTGGGAATGACCAGCGTGTTGGTGGTTGTAGATCGATTCTCGAAGTATGCTACATTCATAGCTGCTTCGAAGAATTGTTATGCAGATTTGACTACGGAGTTGTTCCTGAAGCATGTGGCGAAATATTGGGGAATACAGGAGGACATCATCAGTGATCGAGATGCTCGATTCACTGGAAGGTTTTAGGTTGCCCTATTCAATCTAATGGGCTCGGAGCTGAAGTTTTCCACAGCAAACCATCCTCAAACGGATGGGCAGACGGAGAGAACCAATGCATTGATGGAGGACTACCTGAGACACTATGTCAATGCAAGTCAGTCCAATTGGGTGGATTTACTTGATACAACCCAATTCTGCTACAATCTTCACAAAAGCTCGGCTACGGAGCTGAGTCTTTTTGAGGTGGCAACAGGACAACAACCGGCTACTCCACATGAGGTAGCCAAATCAAAGTCGATAGGATTGAGTCCAGCGGCTTATCATTTCGCGAGAAACAAGCAGGAGCTGAGGGAGGCAGCTCAAGACAGTTTGGCCAAAACTGTCCGGAGAATTAAGAAGTATGCTGACCAGCACAGAAGACCCTTGGAGTTCAAGGAAGGAGATCTGGTCTTGTTGAAGCTCACTCCTCAGATCTTGAAGAAGTTCAACAAGAAGGAGACGCACAAGGGCCTGGTCCAGCGATACGAATGACCATTTGAGGTGGCCAAGCGAGATGGGAGGGTAGCTTATCACCTTAAGCTACCAGAAAGGTTGAAGATACACCCTACATTCCATGTTAGCTATCTCAAACCTTTCCACTCTGATGAGGCAGATCCAGGGAGGAGCACAGCGACGCGAGCTCCACCTTTGGTACGAAAGGAGTTTGCAGGAGAAATCGAGCAGATTCTAAGCCACGAGAAGCGTGGCCAGAGCAAGAAGAATAGGCAAACTTTTTACTTGATCAAGTGGGTTGATGTTGAGGAACCTACTTGGGAGCGAGACACTACTCTATGACATTTTGAGAAGGAGATAACGACTACCAGAAGCGGCAGCAACCGAGCAGTTCGATGAGGGCATCGAACATTTCGGCGGGGGGATGTTTGTCAGCCCCTCAATAGCGTGACCCGAGTAGGCTGGGCTGGGCAACGAGAAACCTAGCAAATGGCCGAGTTCCGAAGGACTCGGATGGTTCCATGAAGGTTGGCTGCATTCGAAACAGATAAGGCAGTGCGCAAGGGTAAATGAGGTTGTGCCTTGGCACGCGCCTAGGCACGGTGCCTAGGCGCAGACGAGGTTATGCCTTGGCACATTCCTTGGCAGAGGCACGGTCAAGCTAAGGCATATTCCCTGGGCACGAGTTAGGTCGCGCCTTGGCACGAGCTAGGCCGAACCTAGGCAGATTCCCTGAGCACGAGTTAGGTCGCGCCTTGGCACGAGCAAGGCCGAACCTAGGCAGATTCCCTGGCACGAGTTAGGTCGCGCGTTGGCACGAGCAAGGCCGAACCTAGGCAGGTTCATTGGGCACAATTAAGGCGATACCTTGGCGGATCCTTTGGCACGAGCAAGGCCGCGCCTTGGCACGAGCAAGGCCTCGCCTTGGCAAGGCCGTGCAAGACATACCTTGGTAAGGGTTGACAAAGCTTGACTTGGGCGTTGACTAAGTCAAAGTACGCTTGGTCTCATTTCTTGATGTTTCCTATTGGAGCTGAAGGAAACGGCTTAACATCTACTATAAGGAGAGGTGGTCTCTCCTAGGGGCGGCATGGGCACGGTATCAAGGAAGACCCTCGAGCATGCCTTGGGCACCATGCCAAGGCAAGACCCTCGGACCCATGGTCCAGCCACCCCGAGCCGGTGGGACTCGACAGAGCCCCGGCTAACACGTAGGGTGCCTGGGCACGGCCAGGCACTACCGAGCAGTCCATGTCCCTAAGAGAAACGTGGATCAAGACCCTTGAGGCGTGGACGGACCAAGTCAAGGCAGTTCCAAACGGTTGGGTAACTACCTTAGTCATGGCCAGAGGCATGACCAAGGCACGTCCGAAAATGTCCCGAGCATGTAGCAATTGACCAAGCAGTGGAGGCGGTTATGGAACCAGGTGGCAAGAGGGAACAAGGCAGTTGGGTAATCGCCTTGACCACTAAGGAAGTGGGGTTTTACTTAGTCTATGGATCAATGTAATCAGGACAGGTGTCCTAGTCGGTTATGTAACTACTTGTTGGCTATTCTATAAAGTCAGGGGCTCTAGGCCCGGGGAAGCATAAAGTTCGAGAGTTGTATTCCCATTGAGAGCATAGTAAAACGTTTCCTTGTTGCCATAGCTTGTTGTTCATTCGATTTGTGTATTGGTAGTGCTGAACTAAGGTAGCCCTTAGGTACCACGGGTTGGGTTGAGCGAGAAAAATTTCCTTAGGGTAAACCCCTCACTTAACGACCCCGTGACGGTAACCAACTATGACATCAATTGAAATAAATTGTTCAATGCATTTGGGGATGCATAAGAACATTTGTTACATTTCCCATGTTCCCCAAGTGAGTAGGCACATGACATTAATTGTCTCTCTTTTGGAATAAGCTAGATTTCAAAATTACAACTATTGCATTTTGTATTTATTTCTATTGTTTATAACTATTAATTTGCATTAGGTAATTTGAACAAATGAAAGTGATCTAAAAAGTCACTCATATATTTTTTATTAAATATTAAGTATATATTATTTATGCATGGTACATTATATATATGTCTCGCTGATTGCATATGCTCTGTAATTGCGTCTTTGTACAATCTTCTACACCAGAAATAAGAAATCAATAAGTGACAGTTTTTCTCATAAAAATTACATATGATTAATTATGTTCTACTCTTTTTAAAAAAATACAAATAATATTATAAGTTTGAGTTGATAATGGGTAAGCCTTGTAAAAACAAACATTGAAAGAGAGACGGTTTATCTCGTTCGATGAGGCATGGTTGTAAGTAGACTTTTGTCTCGCCATCCAACTTGGAGGTTGTCCTTCAACTCATATAAGTAGTATATTTTTTGTATAAAATAATCAAGTTTTGTACATTTATTTAATCATATATTATATATTTTACATAAAAAGAGAAAACTATTTACATTATCTCTATTTTCAGAAATATTATACTTGATTGAATTTGTTGCTATAATATTATTGACAAAAATTATTTGTTAAGGCAAACTAGATGCTAAAATTATGAATAAAGCATCTATGTAAGTTTGTGTGCATAACATTAATATTCATTCGCCAATATCTCTATAGAGATTTGAAAAGTGAATATATCACTTTATAATTATCCTTTCACCTTATGGAGCTATAAATAAAACCAAAATTGGTGACACTCCAAAAAGCTCTAAATGAGCAGCTGAGTCTCAAGCTACAATACTTATATCAGTCCAATATGAATTATAATTCTGTAATTTTAATTACCTCTTGGTTGAGGCTATGCGAAAAAGTGACTGATGAGGCAATGATAGAAAAAAAATTCACGTAGTATGCCTCAATATATTATTGCAACAAAATATCGAGCGCGTATATCAATTCAATATGAATATTATGAATTGGTTTCTTGCCTCATGGTAGCTAAGTAAAATAATGAGATATTATACATATAATATCATTCTCGTCCAATTGGTCTAGCTTCATGAAGCATATGTTGCAGTATATAATGACCATGGTCGCAATTATATTATTATAGACGTGGAAAAAAGGAATAATCTGATAAAGGTCATATTAATAATTCCACCGAAAGTGAAATAAATGTGGTGCACCACATAAAATATGAAGGGAAAAATTATTGACAAATGAGCAAGCTCAAAATCGTGACAAGCAATGTCACATATGAAAGGCCATTAGGCAATACTGATTATATATTGTCATATATGCCCAAATATTTTGATGGCATTTACCATGCCAATCAATGACAAAATTATAAATTTTATGGCTCATTTAAATTGACACATTGATATGTGTTCAAATCATGAGCTAAATAAAAGCAATGAATTTATGTCTTGATATAAAAGAGAGTATTTCTTAAACTTGAACTTAGCTGAGGCTAATGTTCAGACAATATCTGGTACAACAAAGCAAATCAATGAGAGATTTATATCGATTTAACTCTCAATTCATTTTCTTTAAGATGTCTTAAGCCCATAATAGTGGATTTTTTATAGCAAATTTCATTGATGTCACTATGATGAAGCAATTTGCCCACCATTAGGGAGAGATGTAAAACAAATTCAAAAGGAATGACGTGAAATTGCATGAAACGCATCAAATTTGTTGCATTATGATCCATATATAAATTAATATGAGCTTGAAAGTTCAAACGATCATTCATTAGCAACAAGTTATAAATCAATTACTTGGTGCAATTACTAATATGAAAGAGTGACAAAATCATATGTTCCAGCATTAAAGGTTCATATAGGAAATAATGTCCCTGTGCAACAAAATGCATACACTAACAAAACACTTAAGGCGTAAAAGATCAGATATTGCATTTTTAAGACACAACTCTTCATCTGCTTGAAGAAACTGAAATAGTGTTGTATAAACTTTTTGTTATCTTCGAGTTAATCATAACTAACATGATTTTTTTTATTTAAAAGGGTAAAACTAAGTTTTACAAAGATTTGTTGCAAAACAATATAAAATGTCTCACCCATGTGAACATGAGGGGGAAAATCAAAAGGAGTTATCGATTAGTGTATTGCACTCTTTTTCCTTTAGCTATGGTTTTATCCCACTGGTTTTCCATGCAAGGTTTTAAACAAGGCGATCTTAACAATATTAATACTCCATTATCGAAATTGATTAGTGTATTTTACTTTTTTTCCTTAGCTATGATTTTACCCCACTGGGTTTTCCTATCAAGTTTTTTTTTAATGAGACAATCCTATCAATATCATACTCTGTATCAATATTGATGAGAACGATATACTATTTTTCTATGCTGGATATTTTCCCACATGGTTTTTCTCAGTAGAGGTTTTATTTATACATTTTCTCTTAGCAAGTTGTCATCTAAGGGGAGTGTTGTAACTAGTATGGATTGACAACTCTACATATTCCACTTTTTATTATTCCAACTATTTACATGATGTAACACCCACTTTAATTCTTGCAATTACTTGACCTTAATGTTATTTATTCATGTAATTGTATAGAAATGTAACTTGTGCCCTTTGGTCTTACCAAGGGCCTATATAAAAGGGTCACACCTTTGTAATGAGATACACCATATTGAAATGAAAATTTCTCCTATTTCTCCTCTATCTCTTCTCTTGTTCTATTTTCTAGTTCTTTGGCCTTGTTTGGTTAGGGGTGGAATTATCTCCCGAGAGATAACTTACAGGAAGTTGAGAGCTAATCTTATTTGGTTGGCCCAAGTTATCTCCCAACTTACACCATAGGGTGTGAGATATATCCCCACCCCTAGGGAGTTATCTCTCAAGGGTCGTGGACACAATTACCCCTCATTAATGACTCATTTATTACTTATCACTCTCTTGTTTGAAGGCTATTTATGTCAATTCATATTTTTTATTGTTTAAAAATTTGAAACTTCCCTACAAGTTTAAAGTTGAACCAAATATGAAAATATTAACTCTAAGGAGTTAACTCCAAGGAGATAACTCCCAACTAACACTGTAAGTTAGCAAAAATGAACCAAACGATTACTTTCCAAGCTTTAGTCCTAGTTATTTTACAACAACGATGATTTTCTAGTAAATATAGAGGCAATAGTACGTTAATTTACAAATATGATTATATGATCCAAGAAATTAATAGTATGAAAACATAATAGGAAGGAATTTAATGGATGAATAATATTGTTGTGTTTTGATCACCACATTAAAAACAAAATCACTAAATAAGCAATTTTTGTAGAATTCAACCATTCTACGAAGTATTTAATTCTATAAAAATGGTCTATCAACTAAAACAATAACTCAATACAACTTAAGAAATAAGAAAATGCAACTCATAATATTTTTCCTTCATATCTTGTGCCATCTTCAATGAATCTTGAAAAAAAATAACGTACCATTAGAATATATAAAAAAATTTAAAAAGAAACTATAGCGGAAAACTTCAAATGAAAGGAGGTCGGAACATAAGAAAAATAAATAAATTAGAGACTTGCTTTGACAAAGACCACATAAAAAAGTTTTAAAAAGAAAATGAGATTTAATGTGACCAAGCTAGCTTCAAAGTACAATATAAATTTTATGAAAATCTCGACGGAGTTCTCTCATAAATTAAAATACCTCCATATCACATTGAATAAAACATCAAATCACTTCGTATATTCAAAATTAAATGAAAACAGAACATTCAATCCAATAGTTGACTATAATTTAATATTTATTCCATAAAATGAGATAAATCTGCGATCCAACATACAATAATGGAACCACATAATTTAGGGACTCAGGGGTCCTTTCATTCCTTCTTAATTCAGATATCAAAATAGAACATCACAACTGCCCACTTTAAGTACAAATCAAAAGATATATTCATTTAGGAGGATGCACATTGATACCATTAATAAGTTGAAATATATAATCCTGCAATTTATGGTAACCACCAACAAACGCGCGAATTATTATAGCCTAGGCATAATCTATTAAATTTTATATCAGTGTTGGGAAAAGTTTCAAACCAAATAAAGTCAGTTTCAAACCAAATAAAGTCACCACCTAGAACAAAAATATTTTGAACCACCACAACAAATAGATACGAAATAGCAAAATCCAAAAACTAAATAAAATAGGCAAATACTTAGTTAGAAGCAATCATAAGTAAAGAGAGCCGTGCATGGATCATACTAACAATCTACTTAACTTACATTCGAAACCTTCATCTAAGTTTAATAGTTCAATTTTCTGAGTTCCAAAGATGAGTATAAGAAGGCACAAAAGTAAATGAATCAATCTTCAAACAAAGTTAATTTTAAACCAAAGCAAACAATATTTTTAACATGTTCAAAGAGCACTCATATGGTTGTCACAATCTCAAGTTACTAATGAATAGAGAGAGACATCTACAACCAACTTAATAGTATCCAATATAACAAAAGGATCATAAGATAATCAAAATTTCACACATTAATCTATAACTCACATGAAAACACTTAATCCCCATACAGTACAAAAACAACAGTCATATGGGCCATAAATAATTAATGACAAAAACTCGATAAGGTAAACCGCTAATCCCAACAAAAGTGCTAACGCTCTAAACGTATAAAAAATCACGTATTTGTTTTCTCGGAACACATGAGACATCGAATCTTAATACAAAACATCCACTCTATTTCAAAGTGCACTCATATGGTTGTCGAAATCTCAAATTACTAATAAATAGGAGAGACATCTACAACCAACTTAATAGTATCCAACATAACAAAAGGATCATAAGGTAATCAAGATTTCACACATTAATTTGCAATTCACATGAACACACTCAATCCTCATACAGTACAAAAACAACAGTCATAAGAGCTATAAATAATGAATGACAAATACTCAATAAGGGTAAACCACTAATCCTAACAAAAGTGCTAACACTCAAAACATATAAGAGATCACATATTTATTTACTCGGGAACACATGAGACATCAAATCTTAATACAAAACATCAACTCTATTTCTATGCAACAACAACTAATGCAAAGATTGACCACAACTATTTAGTTTTATACTATCATAATTATCATAAGTTTTAACAACTATAAGTAGAAATACACCTAAATGATGCATTCTTAAATTAAAAAACCCATGAACATTACACTACTATATCAAAATTTAGATTTATAGGTTCATAATAGAAAATCAAAAAATATAATTAAATTAATATAAGATGGATATAATACATACCTCTACGTGTAATAAAATGCAATGTGATTAATGAGACGTAGAAGGTCCATGCACCTAAAAAACAAATATATAATGCTAAGTTAATAAATTAATGAGTGAATTGTCAATAAATAAAGCTTTTTTGATGAAAATAAACTAACTTGAAAATTTAAGATTTATATTATTTATAGATAGAGGAAACGTGATCATTAATAGAAGACTAAAAATTTACACGATTTATATTAGAAACTCCATGAACCTACACGATTGAAAAAACAAAAATTAAAATAGAAGTTCAATTTACTAATTGAACAATACATAACAAGGTTAAAACTCACCTGCTCAGTCACATTAGGATCTTAGTGAAAATTAGAATTCCCACTCGATCATATTTAATATTAACATCATCAATAATAAGTTGAGCTTTTCTTCGCTCGTCTACACGAATTCTTTCTTCATTTTGTGACGACCCAAAAATCTAATAAACCTACCTTATGGGAAATTTAGTAAATTTTCAAACCCTACACTAATTTAGCCCTAGTATAAAAATCAAATTGTAAACCCTAGCCCCTTTTGTTCTAAATCAATAAGTTTGAGAGAAAAATGTAATTGGAACTAGTTGGACTTGCCAACTCAAAGAGACACCGTGTAGAAGGTAACTTTCACCCTCATCTCCTTCTTCACTCTTTTTTTGAAGTTTTAATGGTTTACACATATTGATATTTATACAAAAAGAATAGAAAACCATCTAGGGGTTGTGGTGGTCCCACCGCGACGCCGCCGGAAGTGGACGATGACACCACCGTTAGCAGGGACGTCCCAAACTCCACCACCTAAGGATGTCGGGCGCCAAGGGGCAACGCCCCTGGGTAGCCCGTGCATTGGGCAAGGAAGCATTTCCCTTTCTAACGCATCCAAGGGCCAACAAGGGCCAATTAGGCCCCTGGATGTTGGCTGGTCAACAAATAAAAATAAAAATAAAAATAAAAAAACAAATATAAAATATAAATTAAATAAGAATTATTAAAATAATAAAAGAATAGTATATAGTAAAAGAAAATAATATATATAAATATATATCATAAATAATATATTTTCAAATGGGTTGAGGCGAGCCCTCGCCTCGATCGTCTCACGGGTGACGGGGGACCTGCGGGGACCACACTAGTGGGCCTCACCCAAAAGTAATTGAATAAATAATTAACTATGAGTTTCGAACCGTCGAATAATGTGATTACTGTTTAAATTGTCTAGATTTTCAACGAGGTTCAAATCGAGTCTCGTGCGTGGAGGGTGGCCGAGAGAGTCTAACTCGGCGAGCCGAGGTAAGTGGGGATCTCCGCTCATCTATTAAATGTGGCTTGCTATTAGTATATTTAGAATTCATGATTTTAACAAAATGACTTGGGATAGGGGTCATTAATTACCTACCTTGGTTGACTTCATGTAAGACCTCTTGGGGAGCCATACTCATACGGTGGAACCAAGTCACCTTACATGCTTTTGAGGGCCTCTTGGGGAGCCATAGTAATGCGGTGGAACCAAGTCACCCATTTCTGCAAGGGCCTCTTTGGGAGTCGTGGATGCACGATGGAACCAAGTCACCCGGGCCTCTTGAGGAGCCATGGACACACGGTGGAATCAAGTCACCCACGCATATTTGTTATATTATGATGATTGGTCAACAATGGGAGGTAATGAAAAATGAGACAATGGACTTGCATTTATATCTATTACATTATATGTATCTCTCTTGTAACCCTTTTCAAGCAAATGATGATTTTCTTATATTTTACAACCCTTGAAATTCCCTATCACTGCTTACGTTGGTTTATGGAATATGAAATGTTTACTCTTTGTGGAAATTGATGTCATGCTACAGATTTTAATATTATCTTGATTTTAAATGCATGCTAGCTTTGTTTTGTATTATAGGTATTACTTGCATGTTTAATATTTGAGAGTAGTTCTTCTCTTATTGGGATCCATTAGTTCTTTAGCTCACCCCACTTACATCTCAGGTATGCACGTCAGCGCTAGATTCGAGAAAATGGAAAGGTGATAACTCCTTACAGAGTGAGCGTTGTATGTTATATCTAATATTTGTTTTGAAAACTATTAATAATGGTTGCAACCTAGACAAATATGTTTGGTAGTTGACCTTTCTTTAGTTAGTTGGATACATTTATAAGCATTTGAAGGTTATGAGAATTTTATACGGTCTTGATAGATGAATTTGAGATACTCCATGATTTGGTATATGATGACATATAGTATTTATTGAAATTCAAATTCCACATTCTTTTGCCATATTGTCTATATGTTATTTCACAGGTTGTTTAGACGTGCCAGACCGTAATTTGGGCCTGATTCAAGTATTAGGCCTAAGTGATGGTGTGGGTCGGACGACCCGACCCTAAGTCGGGGAAGGGTTGTTTCAGTTGGTATCAGAGCATAGGGATTAGAACCTAGGGAAACATTAGGGTAGTGGAACCTAAGTTTTTAAAGCCTTTTAAGATTTAAAGATCAAGTTTAAGTTAGACGAATCAATGGTATGAGACATTGGTTCAAATTCAACTTAACATATACAGATGACAAAATCCTAGGATGGGATGGGATAGAAGAAATTTGACAAAAAAAAATTATGATGATTATTTGCTACCTTGTATATGTATAAATATATCGCTAGATATATAGATAATTGTCTTCTCTTAAGACTAGGAAGTTAAGTTCTAAAGGAAGGGAATGACAATGAACGGTGCAAGAAAATCGAAGTGTACTCTTTGGGAGAGAGGCCACACGCGCTTCGGATGATATTTGCAAAGACTATAGTGAGAACGAATAAGATTGGATTGGAGAATTCATAATGTAATGCGCATATACTTAATAGTAATGTAGCAAATAAAAATAGTCAAATGAGAATCATGAGATATGAAAGGGCAGTAAGGCTCCACGCTACATACGCAAAAGGAAGTAATGATGTGGTCACACTATAGAGAAGCAATTTTGACTCTTGAAATTCTAATAAAACGGTTAAAATTCATAGTACATGTTTAAAAGAAGTTAATGATTCTAGCAAGGATGCCAATGAGTCTTGGACATAAATAAATCAAGTTAAGATATTTTGGCTATGAAGCTAAAATTGAAAACTTAATTCGAGATAGGGAGAACACGTGTACTCTTAAACGACTTATTCTTGATTAAAGATGTGAAATCATCGGTCTAAATTCGACTAAAAGGTCAATACTACAATCGACTTTTTTTATTTTATGTAATATATTTTCCTTAAATAAATATTTTTTTGACTATATTAGATTATGATTGTTGCGTTGATCTGAGTTGATACTTATCACATTTTTATGAAGTTTTAAGGAAGAACACTGCTTATTTTACAAGTTTTGAAAGCGTAAGTAAGTATAAAAGGGAATGACTTATTTTCTTGGTGTTAAAAAAATGAAAATGGAGTGAATAGACTTTTATGTATTTCAAAAAAAGAAAAAAAAAGTGATTATCGTAACTTTGCTCGAAAATTATACCTAGTGATTTTATGATTGAAATGGGATGAACCAGCCTAATGACTTTTCAACTCGTCGTGAGAATTTGAAAGTCTATTTAAATAAAAAAAATATCTTGAAATGAGTTTTGTAAATATGGTTGAGATTTTTGGATGATTGAATTTATGACGGTTTGAACCTAAACTATCATCTCGTGAACAAAAAAAAAATCTTTGTGTGGTGTTATGATTTGTTCTTTAAATTGGCATCGACCAAATTGATTTAAAAATAAAAAACGTTTAAATTCGCTCGAAACGCGAGGATAGTTTTATATTTTTAAGTGAAAATAATTATGTTTTGAGAATATGGTTTTTAATTAAAACTCAAGACTCTTTGTGTGGTGTTATGATTAGTACACTTGAAGATAAGCGAGTAACTAAAAATTGGGTATCCCAAGTCAAGGACTATTTTCGATGAATGGCCACGTGTGAGATCGCGTTGGCAAGTAGAATTTGTAGATATTGTAAGAACTCCATAATCGAGATTTAGATGACGTAAATTAATGGCAACCGACACAAAGATTAATTGTTATAATTCAACTAGAAGTGAGTTGGCTTGACTCATAAAATTGGGGATACCAAAATTTGATAAATCATTTTCGAAATAAATGTTAGGTACGCAGTGGCGGTACCATAATAGAGAAATTAAGGAATACCTCAAAATTCAGTACTTCATGAGTCAAATTGTCTACAATTTAAAGGGTGTACACCAATAAAAATGATATCGTAATAAATTCAAGGATAGGTAAATCATTAAAATTGGGGATACCCAGCTAAAAGGATATCATTAGTATGAGTGTTCGGTAATGGACACGTGAACTAACGACTATTAGGAAAAGTGGAACCTAACATGATCGTAAGGGTAGTTGAACGAAAATAATGTCGAGGGATAAATGATGTAATTAATGCCACTTAACCGAAGTCATTGATGATTGAATCCGTAAAATTGGGGATCCTTAATGTGATCAACGCGATAAAAAAATGAAAGAGTAAATTGCTGGTACGGAGAAATTGTGAACTCTATGGAGATGACGTTTACTACGATAACTTTATGTAGCCGTAAGACTTGCAAAGGGAAGTACCTTGTCCAAAAACTTAAAAATTTCAAAGTTAAATGGTGACGTCATGAGAAATCATGATAATTGTTTAAGGAAAATAACTCGAAATTCCTCGGTAAGAGAGAACGTGTTTTAGGAGCCGAACTACCAAACTAAACGGTTTTAAAAAGGAAAAAATCGAACTAATGATAGGTTGACGATTAAAATTGGGGATCCTAGGATATGATCGACCCTCAATAAGTTCATATTGTGTAACATGAACAATACGACAGCTGGAAAGGATGAGAAAATGCCTTAAGATAGCTGTGAAACATGAATATCTAAGTGGAGATAAAATCATCTAAACTTGACACCGTTAGGAATTGCAAAACAAAAAGTGTTACTGGAACTTGGGAGCCTGGAAGCTTGGTATAAGTTTAAAAGTAGAAATGCTAACCAAATGGTGTAAGGGAACATGAAATGCAACCTAAATGGGAAAATCATAGTTTGCTAAAGACGATCAAGCGTTGAGGATAATGAATAAGAGGCGAAATGCACAAATAATCAAATTTGACGCCTTAACAAGTAATAAAAGTATAAGTAGTTTATATGACATGGAAGGTTTCCTTAAGCATAAGGTAAATTTGAGTTGTGTAGAGGAAATTTACACCCACTAAGTTTGCTTAAGTACAAATTTTGAATGAATACATGTGTGTTGTAGGATATTTGATGAATCACTGGGCAAGAACCTTATCCACTTTGGAAGTTAAACCATCATTGATTTCTCAGTGAGAAAAGTTCTAAATAAACTATAACAGCTAAGAGTTGGCTCGAAAGGACGATAAGAGATGATCGTGTAATAAATATGAATCTTGACAACGCGAAAAGAATTTAAAATGGTCGCCTCGGGATCGTGAGAGTTGATTAGTACGGGATGCAATACCACAAGTCTCCATAAATTCGGGTAATTACAACAGGAGACTTTGGTATGAAACAAAAATTATGATGTAATAAAACATATACAAATGAGTATCGAAAGTCGCTTAGGGATAGTGATGATGATGATGATTCCACAGCTTAACAAGGGTGGAAACTAAATGTGTAAGTAAACGGTTAAATTTGAAGGAGAAGTTACGAGGAAGATCGTTGGTCAAGAGTTGCCTTGAATTATGAACCTACATAAATTAACGTCGATAAACGTGTAGTGAGAATGATGTTAAGGTATAATTACAGAAAGGAATATCATGTTTGCGCATTTGTAGCCTTCACAGATATGTTGCAACTATAAGATAAGTCATTTATGGATATGTGTAATCGAGATGGTGACAAATATGGTGGGCTAGTGTTCATATCATAGCAGATAGCTATCCTTGTTCCTACTACCAGTTGGTGGTGTGTATTTGTTGCCAAATAGCATGATATTTTACGTCATAGATAGACAACAGATCACATCTCAGTATGGTTCTTTCTAAGTCTTTGTTGGAAGACTTGGGTGCACGTTGCGACTTCAATGAAGATTACAAAGGAATGCCCAAATATGCATGATAATATAAGGACTTTGCATGTTGCTAAGATATAATGATTCTATTGGGACTCATACGAGGCCAACTTTGTGAGTTTAAACTTTGTTAGATTCAAGAGTAAGATTTTATTTCATTAGGATACAATCAAAATTTCAGAGGAGCATATTCGCGTCAATTAAAAAAATGGGTCGTAACAAAACAAACACGTCAGGTTACGCATGTACTTTATTTTTACTTTCAAGGACGAAAGTTCTTTAAAATTGGGGATGTTGTGACGACCCAAAAATTCAATAAACCTGCCTTAGGGGCAATTTAATAAATTTTCAAACCTACACTAATTTAGCCCTACTATAAAAATCAAATTGTAAACCCTAGCCCCTTTTGTTCAAAATCAACAAGTTTGAGAGAAAGGGGTCATTGGAACTAGTTGGACTTGCCAACTTAAAGAGACACCGCGTAGAAAGGTAACTCTCACCCTCATCTCCTTCTTCATGCTCTCTTTTTGAAGTTTTAACGGTTTACAAATATTATGATTTATACAAAAAGAATTGAAAACCCCATCTAGGGGTGGTGCCGCCGTGACGCCACCTGAAGTGGACGACGAAACCACCGTCGGCAGGGACGTCCCCGACACTACCAACCTAGGACGTCGAACGTCTAAGGGCAACGCCCCTGGCCAGCCCGTGCATTGGGCAGGGACGCAATGTCCTTGCCTAACGCATCCAGAGGCCAATTAGGCCCCTGGCTTTTGGCTGGTCAACAAATAAAAATAAAAATAAAAATAAAAATAAACAAATAATAAAAATATAAAATAAATAAGAATTATTAAAATAATAAAAGAATAGTATATAGTAAAAGAAAATAATATATATAAATATATATCATAAATAATATATTTGCAAATGGGTTGAGGCGAGCCCCCTCCTTGATCGTCTCACGGGTGACGGGGGACCCGCGGGGACCACACTAGTGGGCCCCACTTCGAAGTAATTGAATAAATAATTAACTATGAATTTTGAACAGTCGAATAATGTGATTATTCTTTAAATTGTCTAGATTCGCAAGGTGGTTCACATTGAGCCCCGTGCATGCGAGGCCGGCCGAGAGAGTCTAACTCGGCGAGTCTCAGCGAGTCGAGGTAAGTGGGGATCTCCGCTCATCTATTAAATGTGGCTTGCTATTAGTATATTTAGAATTCATGATTTTAACAAAATGACTTGGGATGGGGTCATTAATTACCTACCTTGGTTGACTTCATGTAAGGCCTCTTGGGGAGCCATACTCATATGGTGGAACCAAGTCACCTTACATGCTTTTGAGGGCCTCTTGGGGAGTCGTGGATGCACGATGGAACCAAGTCACCCGGGCCTCTTGAGGAGTCGTGGACACACGGTGGAATCAAGTTACCCACGCATATTCATTATATTATGATGATTGGTCAACAATTGGAGGTAATGAAAAATGAGACAATGGACTTGCATTTATATCAATTACATTCCATATATCTCTCTTGTAACCTTTTGCATGCAAAAGATGATTTTCTTATGTTTTACAACCCTTGAAATTCCCCATCATTGCTTAAGTTGGTTTATGGAATATGAAATGTTTACTCTATGTGAAAATTGATGTCATGCTACATATTTGAATATAATCTTGATTTTAAATGCAAGCTAGCTTTGTTTTGTGTTATAAGTATTACTTGCATGTTTAATATTTGAGCGTAGTTCTTCTCTTATTGGGCTCCATTTGTTCTTTAGCTCACCCCACTTACATCTCAGGTATCCACATCGGTGCTAGATTCGAGAAAAGAGAGAGGTGATAACTCCTTGCAACGTGAGCGTTGTATGGTTTATCTAATATTTGTTTTGAAAACTATTAATAATGGTTGCAACCTAGACAAATCTATTGGGTAGTTGACCTTTCTTTAGTTAGTTGGATACATTTATAAGCATTTGAAGGTTATGAGAATTTTATACGGTCTTGATTTACTAAGATAAATTTGAGATACTCCATGATTTGGTATATGATGACATATGGTATTTATTGAAATTCAAATTTCGCATTCTTTTGCCATATTGTATATATGTTATTCCGCGGGTTGCTTAGGCGTGTGAGACCGTAATTTGGGTCTGATTCAAGTATAGGGCCTAAGTGGTGGTCTGGCCGACGATGACCCGTCCCTAAGTCGGGGAAGGGTCGTTTCACATTTACTATGTGTTTCTTCGCACTTTGAACTGAAGAAGGAACTAAAACATGCATACAAACAAGACCACTTGAATCAGTTCCCAAAATTTCACCAAAAATTTGATTGCTAATAGAGTCCGTTCGTTCATCTTCTAGTATTTCTGACAAGCGTTCATTTATTTGATGTTGCGATATCACAAACGGTATTAATAAATGACTATTAAAAAACTTGTGTAAAAATTTCCAAACATGTATTAATCAAGTGTGTTTCAGACTTACAATAGCTTCTGCACTGTCTTCGTCCCCAATAGATCCATTCTTCTTTGTACGTGTCTTCACAAACATAGTCATATAATTCACATCTTCGCGATTCTTTTTCATCTGCACATTGTTATTTTATGATAAATTTTAATTTTCATTAGTATAACTAATAACCATTGCTATGGTAATTAGTAACTTGCCTCATCTCGCACAATAGCATACGAAGTGCGACTTGTCCTAGAAAGCATCTCAACTTTCTTACGACTATCACGATTTTTTCAACCGTGTTCCTATAAATAGAAGTTACCAATGAAATATATGTTGCAACGAATATAAAACTACACGACAATTAATTCATAATGAAAATTTTTTAAAAGAAATTATAATAAAAGCTTACCTTAAAAACAAATCACCTGCACTTTAGGAAGACCCCAATACAAAATAAGTATTTTCCATTGGTCTATTGCAACATATGGAGGAGGATTAGCTAAGCAATCTGAATCATTTGACCATGAACTGTACCACTTCTTTTTTACTCTGCATTTCCAATCTCTCCATCGTGAACCGACTTCTTGCAAATAATACACTTGATACTCCTCGGGAACATTTGTATTATCCTATATTACAGAAAAAGTTAGAATAAACATTACACAAATGCAAGCCTATCAAGTTTTACATAGATTTTTAAATCTATATGTATTGTATTTCATACCTTAATCTCTTTCCAAATATCGATTTTAATAGCTTCAGGTACATCAGTCCATCGTTCATAAGGCAAGGGGACTTTTTTCTCATCACGAGCTATGACTCCTAGTTAAGACTTAAACTTGCCAGCATTTCTACCAATCGGTTCTCAACGTTCCTCAAACTCAATATTTATAACATATCCTATACCCCAATCATCAATGGCTAGAGCACCACCATGACCTTTTAAAATTCACTCCTAATATAGGAGATCTGTTAAGCAAACACTTATAAAATATTGATCAAGTAAAACGAATACAACAACAATATAGTTTCAATCTCAAATTAATTGGATTGGTTACATGGATCAAACTCTTCCATTAATTGTGCTAGACCAAGAGAAACGAATAATGTACACAATTTTTTTAATTAACATATACCAAAATCAGGTGAAGGGTGCTCAGAAATAGTTGAAGATGACATATGTAACTAATTTCCGTTACAAATGCGAGTTGATGGCCTAAGTCGAGAAGAAGCAACTTGAGATTAAACGATATATGCCATCGAGGCACCTCTTTTCTGCTGATGAGACATAATTAATTGCAATTAAAAATATATTAAATTCAAATATCAGTTTTAACTAACATAAAATAAGAAGGCCTTATATTGTAATAATTGAATAATTAAAACATATAACAATTTATCTTGAGTAATTATAAAAAAGTCGTACAAAGAATTATTTAACTCAACTTTTTAATCAAACTCTTCAATGTCAATGTCATCATCATCATCATTATCATTAGTCACTTCACTATTGCTTCTATCATTGCTCCTTCAACACCTTCCCTTACCCAACCAACATCATCATCATGAAGATATGTAGTTTCATCTAGTTGTTGATGAGCATATTACTTAACTTGAGGAACCATTATCGGAATATGAGTAGAATCAGCAGAGTACATGTCAAATAAATCTTATGATGTCAATTTCAATACCACATGCCAATCAGGGCTCAAAGGATCTTGCACATAACAAACTTGTTCTACTCGAGTTGCCAAAATGAATGGCTCATCACTACTTGAGTTGCCAAAATTCACCATCTTGAGAATTTACCCAATCACATTTAAACAAAAAGAATTTCATATCTTTCATATAGCGAATCTCAATTATATCTTTCAGTACACCATAATATGTAACTTCATTAATATAAGGATTCATACCACTAGAACTAGAAAAACTTGGTGTATCCACCTTCCCAACATCACCAAAGTTTTGTGTAAATTTAATTCTATCACAATCCTTTATGCGAAATCGAAATCCATAACAATATAACTTTTGTATCTTCTTGCAAATTGATCAGGTCCATTAGCTATTTGCATATTTCATCTGAGGGCTCTATGTTACATGTTTGTCGAGTTGTTTAAACCTTTAAAAACAATAAAGGAGTTTTAAATTTCAATGAAAATCATAATGTATGTAGCATAATAATTTATAGGACATACCTCATTCTTAAACCATACATGAAACGATTCATTGTGGACTTTATGAATCTGGTGCATTGGTGCATGTGGCAATTCCCTTGAAAGGATTGCAAGGTGTTTTCTAATAACATTAAAAAAAAACCATTTACGTTATGTGTGCGTGTGCGTGTGTGTATACATACACAATATATTAATGTTGAATCAAGATTAACATAATGCGCATGGGTATAAATGATGTCACTTGTACTTACTCTCGAAATGGCGAGACACTATCTATGTTAATTAACATGTATCTATGTGCTTGCACCTATGTGATGTTATCAAGACAAATCTTAAATCCTTTGCTAAATGAACGACTAATCCTATTACCTTTATCATCATTTCGAGATGGTCTAGTAGCTTTGGTTTCAACACCACTTAGGTATCGAGCATAAAAAATTATGCATTCTTCCATTAAATAGCCATTAGCAATAAAAGCCTCAGGATGCGTTCGATTACGCACATAACATTTAAGCGTTAAAATATACCTATGAACCAACATATATGATTAGTAATTTTTTATGACTATTTAAAATCATTAAATAATTAAAACATAAAAACATCGATAATAATTTTCTATAGGGTACATCTATCGGTATTGCAAAGGTCCTCCAAGCAATCCTTCTTCAGCTAGATGAATTGGCAAGTGCTCCATAATATCAAAAATGATGGTGGAAATATTTTCTCCAGATGACAAAGTGTAAGTATGATTCAAGATTGAATTCTCTCGAGATCTAAAGGTTTATTTGTTTTAGAACACAATTGCCTAAAGAAATTTGTTACTTCAATTAATGCTTCAACGACCTTTTTTGGCAATGCTTTTCTAGCAGCTATAGGAAGCAGTTCCTGCTTTAAATATATGATTGTCATGACTTTTAATACCAAAAATATTGCGCTCTTTCATGCGTACGTGATGAGAAATATTGGATGCGTATCCATCTGGAACCTTTACTTCTTTTAGCACTTTCAAAAATGCATCTTTGTGTTTGTTATTCATTGAGTAACATGCAAAAGGTAAATATGCCTTAGAACCTCATTGTTAAGGATGCAATGGATATCTTATACTAATTTTCTCCAAATCACGACGAGCTTTTAAATGATTTTTTTTATTTTCCCACAGCTCCCAATATCGTGTAAAGGATATTATCACACATATTTTTCTCAATGTGCATGACATCAAGATTATGAAGTAGCAAGTTATGTTCTCAATATGGTAATTCAAAAAATATACTCTTTTTTTTTCAATCATACACTTTATTTGCTTGAAAGTTTTAAGTATCATCACCTTTTTTTCTTTTTCGAATGTCTTTCTTTTTATACACTGTAAATATATTATTCATTTCATTGCTTACACGGGTTCCAGATGATCTAAATGGTGGATGACCGAATTTTTGAGTTCCGTCGAAAGACACTTTATCTCTTTAAAATTTATGATTTGTCGGTAGAAATCGTCGATGTATAATGTAAGAATGTTTATTGCAAAATGATAAACACCGAGATTTTGTATCTTTACAACATACGGAACATGATTTTGCTCCTTTAATGCTCCATCTAGATAAGTTAGCATATGTTGGAAAATCATTGATCGTCCATAGTAATGGCGCATGCAATGTAAACATTTGATTACTCGATGAATCATATGTAAGAATGTCTTCATTCCATAACTTCTTTAACTCTTCAATTAAAGGTTGCATGTAAACATCAATCTTATTAACGGGTCATGTCGGTCCATCAATCGGTATAGATAATAAGAGGAATACTTGTTTCATGCACAACCATGGAGGTAAATTATATGGAATAAGGATAATAAGCCATGCGCTATGAGGTAATATCAATGACCTAAATGGACTAAAAACATCGGACGCCAACCGAAGCCTCACATTTCGAATATCTGATGCAAAGGTCGAATACTTTTGATCAAAATCTTGCCAAGCAAGAGAATCGGTAGGATGCCTTAGGATACCATTATTTGTCCGCTCATCTACATGCCATTTCATAAGTGAAGCAGTTTTGGAAGACATAAACAACCTTTGCAATCTTGGTTTCAAGGGAAAAATAATGTACAAGCTTAGCAGGTATCTTCTTTCCATCATTCGCACTAGAAGTAGCAATACCGTCAATCAATTTATACCTCGATGTCTCACACACATCATAAGTATCAAGGTTCTCGTCCTCATTTTTTAATAACATGCAACTATTTGTACATGCATCCATGTTTTGTATGTAAAACCTAATTCAGTAGTTATCTTGTTGGCCTTATAATATGAATTAAGTAATTTTACTCCTTCATGATATGATTTCTTCAATATCTCTAACAACATCGTAAATGACTTATCAATCCACCCTGATAAAACTTTCAAATGTAAAAGTTGAACAAGGAATGATAATGTTGTAAAGTTTTCACATCCAGGATACAAAGGACATTCAGTCTCTTGGAGCCACTTTGGAAATCTACAAGTATCTTCATTTGGACCATCTCCTGTATCATCTCCAATTGAACACTCAACACCAACATCAGGACTAATATTCGAATTCATGTTACGTTATGTACCATTCCCACCATATCATCTCTATTGAAAGGGTCACTATCTCTTAAATCATTATCATTAATATTTAATGAAACATAACACTCTCCATGAGAAGTCCAATTTTTATATTTTTTTCAAAATCCATTTACGATGATGTTGATGTTTTCTCTTACTTTTTCCCTTACAAGCAAATAATAATTACGACATTCTCTACATGGACAATAAATTGTGTTCTCATAAGAATTGCTAGAGAATGCAAAATCTAAGAACTTTCCAACCCTATTTTCATATTCCTCGGATAGTCTATAAGGCAAGTCAATCCAACTTTTATCCATTTTTTTCGTAGCTGCAACAAATTAAAAAGGACTATTTGTCTCAAATTCTTCATAAAGCATAAAACATTTATCTAAATAAAAGAATTTCAATAATAACATAGTTTGGACATAATAACATATTGAACATCTGAAAAACTAATATAATAAATACTCATAAAATAACTCTAAAGCAAAAAAAATGACTATACATTCATGAAAAACAAAGAAGTAGTCATCTACATTATTGTAATAATTGAGTGGGGACTCTCTGAAAAATCCTTTAAATCCACAAATAGAAAAGTTAAAGCACAATTAATAATTATTTTGCAATTACAATTAGGAAGTAGAGTTGCGACAACAGTAATTTACATTACACTAATGTACCCTCTATTACATTATACTACTATATTATTTTTCCTTGTTGGGTTTTATATTATTGCATGCAGCTTTTACAGTTGTCAATCATTCTCGTACTTAATTCATTTTATCTTTTGGAATCTACCAAAAGAACTTATTAATTTGAACATTGAAAACTATAAGCCTCACAAAAAAGAACCATTGTATCAAAAGAATATATTGGATTATAAAGAATGGAAACATTGAAAATGGAGTTGGTCCAAAACATGAGTAAGGTTCAATGCATTGTTTGTAAGAATCTATATAAGAAAAAATAGTACCTTTGTAGTAATCGGCGATTTAGTTCAAAAAATCTATCTACAATTGCAGAGCGTAAAGCATTTACTCGATCATCCTTTTTCTTAATTCCTAATAGATAAAAGCATTTCAAAAATAAGAACAAAAAAAAACAATGGAAGATCAATAAATTTATGGAGCACGCACATGACTGATACATGTTGACAGAGGTCATGCATATGATTGAGAGACATAAGTGTGCAAATGCAAATCAGTGACATGAATTTCAAAATTATCATTCGAAGGGTTGGGGGTTCAAGTCCCAAAGCGGCAAGATAAGTTGGTTTCTATCTACTTCTATTTTTTATTATTTTTCTTAAAAAAGACTAATTTGGAAGAAACTAATTAGAAGGTTTTACCATTCTACAAATTCCTGAATTTTAAGAAAATGACCAATCATAGAAATGAAAGTGTGGAACAATATTAAGCTACGTTTGGCACAAAGGATTCGATTAACTATGGACTGATTTCAAGCCTGGATTTGAACTCGATCAGAGGCGAGTTAAGAGGCTAAATCAGACAAAATACTTAATACTAAGCATGCTCGACTTAGTCGGGGATTAGAAGAACAGTTTTACTGATTTCATATTAGTCCATTCGATAATTATTTGTTGTTTGATAATTTGAATTTGTTGTAATTAATGGCAAAGAAGCAATAACAAGATTGCTGAGATTTCGGTCGAGGAATTTTTCATGTATAAGCTAGTAGTGCTCCTTGGGTCAATATGTTTAACTAACTTACTAATAATCATGCTAAATGCTTGACTTAACAAACAGTTGTTAATAACTTTAGAGGTTTAAGATCACCTTTTGAACATGTTTATGATAGGTTTTCTTATTTGGAATGTTAAGATTAGCCTACCATCATCTATTGTATATGATAAGATCAATGCGCTGCAAGTAATAGAAAAATTGAAAATGAAAGTAAACAAAATCATAACCCAAGATCTTGTTTACGACGTTCAAGTTAGAGTTATCATTAACAAGCCCGGGCATTTGCCCTTTAGTTGATTCGGGAGCAAGACTACTAGGAACCAGATTCTCAATAGGAGGCTTGACAGTTCTTTTATTTTATTTTTTCTTGATTCACGTTTAAGCAAGGTTACTTGAATCATGTTCCTATATTGGCATCGGAGAGAGCAGCAAGGCAGGAGTAGAAATTATAGCAAAAGGACTTAGTTACAAGATATAATGTTGAGTCATAGGATCGAGTCGGTAGCATCAAGATCCTGACAAACTTGGTTACATACGCCACATTCGCGGCCTTCTTGACATTACATAGAGGGTTCGAAGAGAACATGATTGTAGGATTAAGAATGATTATAAAAGAGTAGGCATCATAAAACATGATCTTTAGTCATAGTATCTAAAATGTAGAATTCACATATCCTGCAAACCTTGCTTAATAAACATAGATATCTTGAGATTCCATCTCAAGTTCGAGTAAGATTCAATGCGATTTATTTGATTTCTATATCTTGAAAAGATAAGCTAGTCGACCATTATTGATTACTAAGAAGTTCATTCAGAAGGAGCCTGCTTATCAAATATACTCTAATCCTAGAATGAAAGAAATTTTTTACATCCATATAGCATCAAAAGGGAAGTGCAGGTGCTGAAGATTTCAATTTTTGGGTTGCAAATCTATACCTTAACTGTTGGTTTGTATCATGTTTGGCTCACAAGGGACGTTTTGGGGGATTGGCATGCGGGGTTATGGCAGATGTGAAGATGGACGTTGGAAGTGCTATGGTGATTGAATTTCTAGGCAATGGAAAATTTTTGAGGGATGTTGTGCAGGAGGTCTTTTTGACGTTTTGTATCTTTTTGGTCTTTTGGTTGAAGGCACACCCCATTTTTGTGTATTCTCCACATCTATATAGTTTTATACATACATATATATCTATTGAAGGAGTATTGATCGCCTCCGCTTATTAAAAAAATCAAAAAGGAGAGGAAGAGCAGTGATACTCACAACAAGGTCAAGACTTGATTTCAGATTGACAACAATGAGAGCTCGCAATGCAAGTTTATAGATCTTGCTTCTTCTACCTCTCACCATATCTAGTGTTTGTTGTTTCTTCAAAACAGAATCGAAATCCATACCTTAACCTCCCACGATCTCACAACCTCTTTTTTTTCGGTCTCTCTAATGTCGCACATGCTTCTTTCGCGCTCTTCGTTTTCATACACTACTACTCTCACGGTTTCACCACGGTCTCCCACTCCCCCATTTTTTGGTGTGCAATGAGTCTTTGAGTTAATCCCTTGAAACGAAAATCTTGAAACTATCTCAAAAATTATACTTTTGTCACATTTTAAAATAAGCGTAGTAAGTAAAAATTGATTTTATTTTTTAATATTTTACAAAAACTTAACACAATTTTTTTACCAAAGCAAGAAATACGTAGCAAAAATCTATTTTTCTTGTAATTACTTGCATCTGCTATTTATTAAATTATATGCTTTTCATAATTCTTTTAGTTAACATTGGTGCATATTGTTATAACATAATGTTCTTGATTATTATATGGAATGTTGATGGCTTTGTGAATCCTTACTTACTAAGCAAGTTGGAGCGCTCACCCCAATTAATATTTCAGGAATACCGACGACCGCTACGACTATTGGATAGAGAAGATTTATGAGTCTTGATCTTCTCTTCGATGTAATGAATCTCCCTTTGTCTTATATATATTGGTATTGAATTACAGTTTTGTAATATCACAAGGGATTGGAGGTTTTATATAACCGAGGTTTATTCCAGTTTAATTTGATACTATATATCATGTTTTAATATTGAGAAAAGTTTTAAATTTTTGTTGCATTTATTATTTGTTTTACATCGATATTCGATATACAATTGTGTTTATCAGGAGATAAAAGGAGAGGATGTTGGCTTTAGTTAAGTCTAACATGATTAACGGGGCTTAATTAGGGTTTCTGGGCAAGTATTGCCCTAATTGGGTTAGGGGATGCCACATAAGCAATGTCCGATCTTGTAGAGTTCCATAAGTACATCAAGCTTTCAATTACTTGGGAGTACTCCAAGTGAGAAATTGCACTTTCAGTATTTTTCTTAAGTTTACAATTCAGTTCGAATGGAGTAGGAACAGTTTGCAATTAAATCGATTGAACCTCTTCAATATTTTTTCTACATAATGTGATTGAGTAAGGATATATCCATCATTATTTCTTTTAATTTGAATACCTAAAATGACATCTGCTTGACCTATATATTTCATGTCAAAATTAGAACTCAACATCTTTTTTAGTTGAAATGATTATATCCTTATTAGTCCCAATTATCAACATATCATCAACATAGAGACATACTATGACACATGAGTTTTCATTTATTTGATGTAGACACATTTGTCACATTAATTTATTTTAAATCCATTTGCAATCATAGCATGGTCAAATTTCTCATGTCATTGTTTTGGTGCTTGTTTAAGTCCATATAGAGACCTAACAAGTTTGCTGACTTTGTTCTCTTGACCTTGGACCACAAATCGTACGGGTTGTTCCATATAGATCTCTTCATTTAATTCCCCATTTAAAAATGTTGCTTTTACATCCATTTGATGTATTTCTATATTATAAATTGCAGCAATTGAAATTAGCATCTGAATAGATGTAATTCTTGAAACTGGAGAATAAGTATCAAAATAATCTAGCCCCTCTTTTTGCCGAAATCCTTTAGCCACTAAACAGGCTTTATATTTATCAATTGATCCATGGGCTTTCAATTTTCTTTTAAAATCCATTTATAACCTATTGGTTTAAGACCAAGAGGTAAATCAACACTACAACAAAGTGGGTCTATAGCAACACTTTTTCGCCAACGCTAATAAAAAGCCTCCCCAAATTTTAATTTTAGAGACACATGATGTACAAGCATTGCCAAATTTGAAATTTTGAGATGCATAACATACAAATGTCTCCAAATTAAGGACACTTGATATTAAAATGTCACTAAATTTAAAATCTCGAGACGTATAATGTACAAGCGTCTCAAAATTAAAGACACTTGATAAACAAGTGTCGCCAAATTTAAAATTTGGAGACAATAATTTATAAGTGTTGTCAAATTTCAAATCTAAAGACACATAGTTTATAAGTGTCGCTAAAATTAAAATTGAGGACGCAAACAACAAGTGCTGTCAATTTCAATATTCAGGGATGCTTAATTCATAAGTGTCTCCTATAGTAGAGACACTTGGCAAACTAGTGATACTAAATTTAAAATTTGAGGACCTAAATTTATATGTGTTGTCAAAATTCAAATATAAGAACACATAATTTACAAGTGTTGGTTGGTAAATCTTAAATCTCAATACACATAATTTACAAGTGTTGTTAGATTTTAAATCTAAAGACACATGATTTATAAGTGTTGGTAAATCTTAAATCTCAAGACACATAATTTACAAGTGTTGTTAAATCTTAAAGCTCAAGACACATAATTTACAAGTGTTGTTAAATTTTAAATCTCAATACACATTATTTACAAGTGTAGTTAAATTTCATATCTAAAGACACATAATTTACAAATTTTAAATCTCAAGACACATTATTTACAAGTGTAGTTAAATTTCATATCTAAAGTCACATAATTTACAAATGTCGTTAAGTTTTAAATCTCAAGACACATAATTTACAAGTGTTATTAAATTTCAAATGTAAGGACACAATTTACAAGTGTTGTTAAATCTCAAATCTAATGACACATAATTTACAAGTGTGGGTAAATTTTAAATCAAAATTTGTTATTAAAGTTATGTTAAACATGACTCAAGTTCAAGTCTCGTGAATGAAAAAATAGAATTGAGAGGACCGCCTCACTTACATAGCTCGACATTGCCTAGGCATGGATTAGTTGATGCAGTTGGTGTCGGACACCACGAAAATAAAAAAAAGTTAATTAAATGTTAAATGTATAACTAAAACAATTAGATTAACTTCTTTCAAAAGAAAATTATTAAACAAAAAATTAGTGTAAGTAGTGACTAGTTCGCACTAAAAATCAGTTCGATCCCCTAATCGAAAACTTTATGCACAACTAATACTTAAGAAAGCTTGACACATACTAATATTATTCTTTTTAGCTCACAAATTTAGGAATTCAACATCCCCACTATCACACTCTCTTAAACATTCACACACTTCAGGATTATTATTAATTTATTTCAGATCATATATATGACTCACTCTAGCTAGTACTACTAGCTAGCTACTGAATCCTAAATCTAATTAATTTCTTTCATACATATATTTAGTTATAGATTAGGCTGGTATAATATTAACTTTTCCTACTTTATTGATCAGAAAATTAATATGGTTATAGCTAGTTTTTGTTCAAATATATAAAAAATTCCTTCATTCAATAACTGATCAATATTACTAATATTTAAGCTATATATAACAGATAAAAAATTATAAGAAGTTAAGAGAATTGATGAAACGATTAATCTCAAGTAATCATCTTCAACTTCTTGTTGTTCCTCTTGATGAACACCTATTATACCCTTTGTTTCTGCTCTTTTTCTTCACAAATTTGGAGAAATCAATTCTAGGGTTTCGAGAGATCGAAAGAGAAATTGAGAGTTTGGGATTGAAGGATGTGTTGTGCGAGTTTCGGCGAGGAAGGAGTCTCGTCACAATTAATCTCTCTCTGTCTTTTGTCGATCAATCTTCGTTCAAGCTTCTCCAATAGCGAAAACCTCGAGTTACCCATTGATCTTGACCCCAGCAAGGCAGATCTCTTTGTGGAGTCATAGATCGATCTGGCGGACGTCACATCAATACATTTCAAGCTCCCTCGCACATAATCAATCGATTGTAAGAAAGTTCGATGTTTCAAAGTAGAGATCTTCGATTTTTGTTGTTTCTCGCTTCGAAACTGATTCGCACTGCCATTTAAAGATCTCTCGCGCAGGGATTTGAAGCTCTTTCGCACATAATCAATTGATTTTAGGCTCGCGCAACTCGCCAATCGATTTCAAGTTCATGCAATTGAATCGTCAATCGATTCATTTGATGAAGCTATCTATGTTATTCATTAGGTCTCGGATCTCTTGTGGTCTTCAGTCTCTGATTCATGGATCGAAGATCCCTTATTTAAGCCTCTTTGCTCTTGATTTGGTCATTCCTTAGCAGAGTTGAATTTGATTTCCGAGCTCCCTTTCTAATCCTGCTTTTTGTGGTTTAGTAATGGAGAAACAGTGGTGCATTGCATAGCTTAAACTCATCCATGGCGGAAAAGTTAGTATTAATCAGGTTACTCTTCTTTGATTCCATCTCATATTCGAACCGTTTGTTTTCTCTCAATCAATTGTTTAAATGTCATATTAGTGAGCTTTTGTGGATCGAATTTTGCTCTTTTACTCTTTCGATCTCTGTTTGTTCTTGGATTTTTGGTCGTACGTTGATTCTGGTCGTACGATAATTTTGGATCTATCTACTCTCGATTGATTATAACAACCTCTTTGTTCGATGCCTCTCATCAAGCAAGTCTCTCTCGTTTGATTTGTAAGGGTTCACACAGCGCACTCTCGGAGAGAGAGCTTTAGAGGTGGCCTCTGAAACCATAAAGAGCGTAGTCATGGAAATCGACGATCTCCAGAGGTGATGCGGGTTTTTATTATATCTATTTTTTTATGTTGGTCTTATATATGGCTTGGAACAAAAATTAATTTTTTGCATATGCCATGTGATTTGAAGCTGATCTTGTTTGCTCTGAAGTTGTAGGGTTAAATTTCTGAACTAGTCCTTTATAGTTTTGCTTCAACATATAGTATTGATCTTAACATGTTTGTGATCAAGGCACCACTAACTAAAAAATCTAGTTAATTTGAAGTAGTTATATTTGGATTAGTAAATTTATTGATCAATGGTATTAATTTTTATATGCATTACATGCATATGCTGAGATCTTTCATGCATGTGCAGAAAAGGAAAAAGGTTACTCTGAGTTCTGAGTGGGAAGATTGCATATTTACTTGTGGTTTCTTTGGTCTTTTATTTTCTCTTTCATTCTTGAATCATTGTTAGCATTTTATTTTCTTTATACCTTATACTTTCAATAACTAAATCACTTAGTGATTGTATATTTGCAGCTCGGAGCAACATATTAAGCTTGTTCCCATATATGGTACGACTTTCATTTCCAGATTTTATGTTTTGCTCTATTGAGTTTCTAATACGACTCATTCAAGAGAGGAGTCCGAACTTGTTAAATTAAACTTATAAACTTATGTTAATCATAAGTTTATATGATAGCTTGAGGTTGCAAAAGAGAGTATCTATATATGTGATGTTGGTATATTGGAATTTGGTGATAAGTATCAATTAAACATATACAATTCAATTTTTGAATTAATATTTGGAGAGTGAGATTTGATTTATTGATTAAAATTGAAGGGCGAGCTTTAATAAAGGAGTTACCTTGCATAGATATGTGAAAGATGGAAGCAGTAGTGATTATTAGAACTATTGTTTCCTACCTTATGTACATATCATTTAAGGATCAACCAAATGCAAAGTGTGGATTGCTATAGTAACTTATTTTCCATTGTTGACTTGATTTAGTAGTTGAGGTTCTAATGCAATAGAATCTGCATGAATTAGAAAGGTAATTACTCGATCATATTTTTTACAACTACTAAACTTTGGAAACACTTGATAATCTCATGGATTGGTGACTTCTTCAGCTGCTTTGCTTGAAAGAATCACTACATGTTAGATTTTAATTTCCCTCTTGGTCTAATTATCATGGGCAGTGGTGATCTTGTATATTATTTTGCCCGGCACTTTAGACTTGGTGAGTACTTCTTAAAGTAGTTTGATCATGTTATTTCCTTCATCAGTTATATCATATTGTGCTTAAGTAGGTTGTTACTATGATTCCCTCCTGTTTGAATGCTCGAATTAAAGACATTGATATAATGCATCAATATTAATCATTAATTGCATATTCTACACCTATTGTGAGTGAAATTGTTGTGGATGCGGTCGGAATAGCGGTGAAGTTGCAACTAGCTAGGAAAAGCTGCCAAGAAAGAGGGGACTAACAATGGGGAGCCAGTTCTTAAGGTACAAAATATAAATGATGGATGAATTGTTTAATTAACTTCTATTTGGGCAATCATTTATTTGATTGATAATGAAGTTTGATGAGTGATCTTGAGCTTGAGCGTTTATAAGGAATTCTTTTTTCTTTGAATGTAGTAGCAACTGGGATGAAGTTGAACCACCAGTCTTAGTAAGTTCAAAAACAAATGGGCTCCATTGTTGGCACTCAAAAGTAGGTTCTTAAATTAATTATTATGTACTAGTGTATATACATGTCTTAATAAATTTGGTTTGATGAGATGTTCTTCATCGTTAATTGTGGAAGCCAACAATGATATTATCGATACAATGGCTCTTCAAACTCCTTGAGGTTGGATCATATAGACCATTCGGTTATAAGAGCATTTAGTTGAACTAAAACAAGCATGTACATGTTTAGCTATCCTTATTGTGACTCAAACATTTTAAATCCTTATATAGAAACTTTTTAGGACTTATTTGGTTGAAAAACTAACTAAATAGGTAAATTGGATTTGAACCATAAAGGAACTTCAAAACTTCATGCATCTAGTTTTGCTTAGTTCGCTCAACTGATGCACAGTCAAGAACTGATAAAATGTCTCTTTTTTAGTCTTTATTGCGATTCTTTTTTATAGTTCTTTTAGTATTTTTTTACCTCTCTATTGAAGTTTCTAGTTTTAGACGTCCTTGTTTGGAATTATTGCTATTGATATGTTATCTCTTTTTTTGGTGGTCATTGTTTTCACCCGCTTGAATGGTGAAGTTTACTGTTTCGGTGCAGGGAGGATTAATTGGCCTTGTCGCGGCTATCATTGGTTTGACCTCAAAAGTTGTTCACAATCCTAAGGTAAATCAATGTTGCTCAAGGTCTGCCATATATATTTTGTTGATTCATTGTTTCTCTTTTGTTATATCCTTCTTTTTTACTTAATTTTGATAAATTTGAGTTTTGAGATGCTTCAATTGCTTTTATGAATTGATTGAATTTTCAACTACAAAATTGGATATGAACATTCATAAGAATGTAGGAGATAGAACAACCAAATAAATTTGAAGAGTACCTCTAATTTACTTAGATTCTTATTATCACCTATGTTCTTCACTTTGTGATTGTTAAGCTTCTGACAGTTGGACCGATTAACAACGTGTTGCAACTGCCAAGGAAGGATGACAATACCAAATATGTTCTTATTAACCAATCGTGTGTATAACATGTTAGAGAAGTTCTCTTGACACTCATGTCTGCTGATTAGTTACTTTCCTAGTATAACTGATTAACAATTTCTAATGTTGAGAGATGGCAATAATTGGATTTTTAATAAGTGGGTCTTTTGTTTGTGGTTGCTAGAAGCTTGATGGAGTTGCTTCGGGTGTCGTTGGTGATGATGACTTATCTCTTAAATACAAGGAGTTGTTTGATACTTTCGGTACTTAAGATGTACCATTACTTGTAATTTTTTTCTTTGATAAATCTGATGTAATGTTAGTTATGTTACTAACAAGAAGAATTATTCATATATATTTTATTTTAATTGTATAATTGATTCATTGTAAGTAGAAACATATTTATAATTTATACATAAATTCTTTTTAATTAATATAATTGTTTATATATATATTTATATATATGATGACGCTAAATATGAATGTGTTGTGAACTTAGAGACACTAATTGTACATGCGTTGCAATTTAAAGACACTAGATATACATGTGTTATCAACTTAGAGACATTAAGTGCACATGCGTTGGTAACTTAGAGACACTAAGTGCACATGTGTTGTTAATTTAGAGACACTAAGTGTTCATGTGTTGTCAACTTATAGACACTAAGTGTACATGTGTTGTCAACTTAGATACACTAAGTGCACATGCGTTGTTAATTTAGAGACATTAAATGTACATGCGTTGTCAATTTAAAGACACTAAGTGTACATGTGTTGTCAACGTAGAGACACTAAGTGTACATGCATTGCCAATTTAAGGACGCTAAACTTACAAATGTCCCTAAGTTAAGGATGCATAAATAAATAGTGTCTCCTAATTGGGGATGCATAAGAAATAAATTTCCTAAAATTAAAGACGCATAAATTAAAAACATCATCACGTTAAAGACGCTTATAGTAAAAGTGTCATAAATAAATGTTACAAACACATAACTTTTGTGTCGTAAAAATAGGGGCGACATCACTTTTACCAACGCAAGTGGCGACACTTTATGATGCATCGGTAAAAATTTGACCGACACTAATTAGTGTCATTAAATGAGTAAATTAATGTCGTTAAACACACAATGTTATGTAGTGCAACCAACTCCTATATATGTGTGGTTAATTAAAATGGATTCTATTTCACTATTTATGACTTCTTTCCATAAAATAGCCTCAGTAGAAGTCATGGCTTCTTTATATGTTTGCGGTTCAATTTCAGTCAAGAAACTTGTAAATTATTGTCCAAAATCTTTTCTTCTTTTTTTTTTTTTTTTTTCCGAAAGTCCAAAACTCTTTTGAACTCTAGATCTTTTCCCCCTTCTTGGTTCTTCATATAATGTTGGAACATTAGATGAACTCATAGGTTGCTATAACGTAAATGGTTTCATTCACTTTTTCTTATAAAGATCTGAACTCTAGATGAGTCAATTGTTTTTTTTTTTTTTTTTTAATACAAATATTGCAAAGACAACTATAGATAGTTAATTAGATCAAAATGTAGCACTTGAACTAGCAAGGTAAATAACTGTTGCGAAGGATGATGATCAATTTAATTTGAACTTAATTTCCTTAAGGCTGACATGATCAACACAAGAAAGATAAATCAGAATGGTATATACATTTATCATGCATATATATTCTTCAAGCTTTGCAAACAAATTGAATTAATGGTACATGGTCGACATTTACAGGGACAAATTCGACGACAAACTTGATAGTTTTTGGCCATGATTATTGAGCCTACTTTCTGTAAAATACAGATCATATATAATCTCCTCAGAGTTGAGCCAAGCCGCGGATATCAATTGGATACGCATCTGTAGGTGACTGGGCACTGTAGTATCTCCGGCCGATGATTATATTGGCGGCTGCGCCCGGGTGGAAAGCATCCCAGAAGAAATACTGATCTCTATTTTTGCATGGAATTTGGAGAGGCAGGCAAGTGATTTGGCCATTGTTCCTGCCCAATCCACAGCACCCTCTATTTGTTACTGTGATACCTACAATCAGAACAACATCAAAGCATATATTGATATGAGAACATATATAACAGACTAAATATTTAACTAACATGTATTTTGGATGATCAAGATTGTTTACCGTAAGAGGAAGGGTTCCTCAGTATATCACTGGCAATGTCGTAAGCATTTAGGTAGGTAAATTTGGCACCGGGAAGATTGTTGTTGATGTCGTCGACAAGGCTCCTAAGCCTGTCGTTAAACAAGCCATTCGCCGAGTTGATCCTCTCGACACATTGAGAGCTATTAGGACTAAACGTAGATATTGAATTTGGGCTGCAACCGATCTGTCCGAGACCTATCAAGGCCACCTTCCTTGCTCCATAGTCATATAGAGTCTGCAATTGATAATTAAGTTCGTAACTGTAGTACTAGATTTGAGCTTGCATTAATTTAGCATGTTTTTATTGGTGTTAAACATGCACGACACATCTCTCTTTTGTGTATTTACAGGGTTATGGAGTTATTTCGGAGCATAGGAGTGAAAACGGACCACAGTCGAAGCAAAACGTCCAAAGACCAATTGTAAGTATTTGTTTACGCGCGAGATTCTAGTTTTAAGGCCAAATTTTATAAAGCAATTAAATTTTGTGGAGTAACACACCCTTAATTGTTGGGAGTACTGCTGAACAAGGACATCGGCGAATTGTTCCGGCGTGTATTGACGACTCGAGGAGTAGAACAAGGGCATGAAGTAATTGTTAAGGTAGTCATTGCTGCCCATTCCAACTGTGAAGATGCACCTGCTTAGGTAATCTGTTGCAGTGGTCTCATCACCAAGGATACTTACTATTTGAGCAAAAGCATTCTGATAGTTCCTTATCTGCCCATTGAAGGTGATTCTACCACCCTATTGAACATAATTCATAAACCAAATGACATGTCAATTCCTTGCTGCCGAATCGATAACAATTAATATGTGACCGCAATATTGTGGTGTGTATATATATATATACTCGATTATAAGTTTAATTAGTTACCAGTTGCTGCCCTGTTTCATCCCTGATTCCAGCGGCGGCGGACGCAAAATTCACCCCTCCAAGTAGGGTTCTACCTCTTGCATTTGCATATGCTGGTATGTAGTTACTAAACCCCAGATGTTGAGCTGCAATTATGCAAAAAAATTAATTAGTTGAACAATGTATAAATTCAAAAGTGCTAAATTAAGCCACTTCATAAATGATGCCAAGATAGACTCCCACTTGATTTAAAAAATAATAATAATAAATGTACAGGTATGGTTAGTTTTCTGGGGTGCCCTACAAACATAAATGTGGGATAAGGATATCAAGAACAATCTACACGATGACCTACCATGCATGTGGCATAAAAGAAAAAATGCACATCACCTTTCAAGTTATAAGGCTCTTTGTTACCTGCCTATCTATGCTATCTTTATGGATGCATTTACTATGCTCATCATCACAATACTAAATAAACATGTATGATTTATTTTTTTGGAGCGGCTAAACGGACCTCAACTTTTGCTAAATGTACCCCTTTTAATTTTTACTTCGTCGTCCCCCACTTTTTTTCAAAATTTCAAAAATATCCTTGACGTAGAACATTACCCTCACCCTCGCCCCCTCTGAACAGGTGTCGAACACAAAAAGCCATCACTTCTGAAGAGGAGTCGTACACACATGACAGAAGTGTCGGACACACAAGGTCGGCACCTCTAAAGAGGTCTCGGTTGGATTCCTCCGTCACTCACTGAAACTTAGTTATTTTCGCATTTTCGGTCGAAGTCGACTGATAACTCTTTAGAGGTGTCGGTCATGTGTGTCCGACACCTCTTCAGATGTGTCAACTCTATGTGCTTGACACCCACGGGACAACAAGAACGAACACAAAATTTCAAAACTCCCAAAAAACACATGAAAATGACCAAGAAATTGTAGATTTTGCTCAGAATCATTTTAGCCGCTTCTTTTTTCTTGTCTAACAATTAAACATGAATTATTTTACTTGCTATATGGTCTGTTCCAGTGAAATTGTCAAGGTGTGCATAATTTAATGCTTTTAACAACTCCTGTTGAATAGTAGCTAGTGGATGTTGAACCAAAGGACAACCTTGCAAGGAACTTATCTTTTTCTTTATGAAATGAAATAAAAATTTAGTTAAACATTCATTATTCAATACAATTAATGTAGAAAATGTCAAACATAGAATCAACAACAAAGTAGCCTCAATACATGGATCAAATTCTTCTATGGTGCTCGATTCAGTGAACTAAGTGGATGATTCACTAATTTAGTATGGGATTAGATATGAGGTTGGGAGTTTAAACCTCGTAGTGGCAAGTTGTGATTTTTAATTTTTTATAAAAAAAAAAGTGCTCAATTTAGTGCAAAGAGATAGAATCAATTAATCTAATAAAAACACATTGCTTCGCGGATAACACATATATTAGAGTCTTAAAAAGTTAAAACTCAAAAATCAACGACTTGTACGTATTTGATTGGATGTTTGTTATTGTCATATATTCCATTATATGGGATTTAACCTTCAAGTTAAGTTATTAGTGTTTCTCTGTTTAATTATCTTCCACACGAAGGGTTTTTTTTTTTTAAAGCCATGCATGAAGGGTGATTTTTCAATTAAATTTCAATCCAATGATACTTGTGTTAATTACTTAATAACCATTTGCTATATATTATTAGCCTAATGATAAGTGTGGTGTCATGAATTCCAAGACCAAAAAGTCTCAAAACAATCTACATGGAAAGAATTAATTACGTTTCTATGTTAAATTCACACATAGTTGAGTGCATTAATTAATTAAATCGATCAGAATGTAACGATAGATTCATATTAAATGATCCTAACTAATTTGACATTGAAGCTTTGTTGTCATTGTTGTCATAGAATTAATCTCATATACAAAGTAGTAAAATTATAAAATCAAATTAAGGCAGCATAGTTTTCTAATTAATACTCATATATCATATTATTGTGAAACTTAATTTTCTAGTCTAGTAGTCAGTTAGGATTTATAATCGTATAGTCCTCCATTTCTTTTCTTTTTTTATATTACCTATAGTGTTTATAATTGTTTACCAATAACGCCCTCATTATTTAGTTGTCATTTCTTTTTATAAGACCGTTATTTAGTAGTTGTCATTTATTTATCAAACCAATAAAAAATTAAATTAAGGCCAATATAGAAATAATAGCAAAGTTTTATTTAAGTATATATAGTGTTTTTAAATATAAGTACATACATGATCATTAATTAATTAATTAATTAAATGCAGTATACCTGCTTTTTCTTAACCTCGAATTTGACCTCCGAATTAAATTTTAAACTAATGATGTATACTATTAAAGGAACAATAAAAATTGTGATTAAGAGAGAGAGAGAGGAGAGAGAGAGGACCTATAACATCAACGGTTGTAACACCATTGGAAAACCTTCCGGTGGGCCCACCAGGGAAATCAATCCCATAAGGAAGATAGTTAGCTCTGGCCAATGTGACAATAATTCCATTGTTATTCCCATTATCAACCAATGAATCCCCAAAAATGAAGTTACAAGGCACTTGAGGTTGAGCTCCACCACTCACAACCAACCATATCAACAGTACCACACACGACACCAACGCCTTAGCTTCACTACCCATATAGCTCTCAACAACAGAAGAATATATGTTGCACGTAACACAAATTAAGAAATACTAGAAAAACTTTGATGTGTGTGAGAGAGTGTTTAAATGAACTCAAAGACAAGAAGTATATATAGAGAGATCAGAAGAGAAGAGAAGAGAGTGGCATGCATTAACGTTGCATGGTTAATTATTGGATGACGCTTCCAAATAGAAACCCCTTTGATTTTTTGTTTTTTATTTTTTTTCCAAAAACCCCCCTTTGAATTAATTAATAGTTTCATGCACTTTAATTGCTTTGCAGTTGGAGAAGTTGGTGGAAGCAATTAATTTTCACGCGACTCTACGTAGTGTATGCTCATAGGAGTAATATTTATTTCTAGATTTCTTATGATAAAATTCATGAGTGATCGATTGTGGCTCTAAATTCAGGGGCGAATCCAGGATTTTTGATAGCCCTGGGTTATAATTTTTTTTTGGGCCTTGCTCGCTATGACTGCCAAGGCAAAAATTTTACGCCTCTAATTATCATGTGATTATATATTGTGCAAACTTTGACTGGTGGGGCGGCGGCTTTAAACCTTAATTAAAATTTCTTCATAGTTGCAAGCCGATAGTTTAGGTGATCAATTCAAATGAAGTCGTGCCTATTCACTTCAAATACTATATATGCTTGATCCAATTGAGACACAAAAGGAAATATCTTTGATTTGTTTCTTAAAATATATGTGCTAGTCATCTAAAAATATATATGTGCTAATTAATATAAGTGCTAGGTATGTGTATAGTTAGGGGAAGCAATTCGTGTCAGAGGGTCATGCTCGTGTCGTGTCAAAACGGGTCATAACTCATATAAGGCAAACTCGAACCCGACCTATTTATTAATCGTGTTAATCGTGTTCGTGTCGAAATAGATCGTGTTAAACATGTCAGGTATTTGCGTTACCCATTTATTAAATATTTTATTTAAATTTTTATAACTTGTTTAAAACTTTTATAAATATATCTACATAAATAAATTTAAATGAACATAACATAATTAAATAGCCAATAAAATCAAATGGAATTGTAGTCTTTAAGTTTTATTTTATTTTTTTTCATTCAAGTCTTATATAAGTTTTAACAATAGAGAGGAAATGACTAATAGCAAATAACATATAATTTTTTTTTTTCAAAAAACATATAAAAAACTTACAAGGATCTTATTGGGGAAAATTTTTATAACTTTTTTAATATTAAATAGTTAGTAATAAAATTAAATCATAAATAATATATGAAAGTAAAATAAATATTTCCTTTAAAAATAAAATAAAGTATGATAATAGATGTATATGCAAATAAAAAATAAATCATGTTATTGACGTGTTATTAAATATGTGGTTTTGTACGAATCTATTTATTATCACCTACTTATTACTTATACACTAGTTGTTTCTCAGCGCTCCGCGCATGTGTTATTGAAACTATACAATAGAAGGTTTATTAAATTATTTACACCCTTAAAAATATGTTAATTTTTAAATAGTGAAGAGCGTTATGATGAAAATTTATTGTTGGCTTATCATGGTCAGTGTGTTTAGTGGGACTAACTTGACCATATGTAATAGTCGCACCAGAAGGGTGGGGATATCCATAATTATTTTTTTTAAAAGCATTAAAATGTAAGTATGATTTTCTTTTCCTATCGAATGAGTTTATTGATCAGCTAACATATAACTAATTAAAAATGTAGTTAAGCATATGCGTCTGTGAGGCTGTGAGCTTTAGGTTTGGTGTGTGCACTATGATCTGTCCACGCATCTTGGCTTAATTATTGTGTTTGAGAAACCCAAAGAGATCTTACTTAATCTTTGTTTTAATTAAAAAAAGGTCGGTGCATTGTATCTACCCAGTAAATATCAGATTCATTAAACTAAGTATTATGTGTGCATCTATTAATAATTAATAATGGTTATCTAATCAACAAATTGATGAATATAATGAGTACGTTCAACTCGAAATCATGGGCAGATACATGGAATTGAGTGTACTGCAAGTTCTTCCCCCTATAAATTTCACGAATATATATAGAGGCGTTGTTATAGTTGTGGGGGTTGGCGTGTCGTATGACAAAAATTAAGAAAAAAATATCAAAAATAAGAAAACTAAGAAAAGTAGAAAATTGGAATGGTGAGAAGAGGTAGCTTCTTAACTTTCTCTATCCTCCGACTTATATATATATAGATATATAGATTATTCTTTAATTGCGTCAAACGTGTCATTATCGAGTTAATCAAGTTAACATGTTAATGACCAGCATTTTAGTCGTGTCTAATTGTGCTAACCCGTTCATGACCCAAACCAACCTTAACTCTTTTAAAGCATATCGTGTTCGTGTCGTGACCCAAATTGCCACCCCTATGTATAGTAAGTTGTCGTTGGAGCTTTTTAGGAGTTTTTAAATTTTGATTTTTGATTTTTAGTAAGGAATGAAGAAACGACTTGCCTCTAATGAGACTTAAACCCCCAAACCTCTTACACGAGCCCCATAAGTAGTGAACTACCCATTTGGTTGGTAGCTTCATAAGAGTTTAATCCTTCAACCAATTAATTTGTATTATATTATATATATGGTTCCTTCATTATCATTTTGTCTTTATCTCTTGATACATGCATATCATCTTTATACATCAAATATATATCTTGTACCATAAAATGTAGACATGCATATAAGGCCCAATAATGTACAGGTAGTCAAGAAATTATTTAATTGATAGACATTGAATTGCTTAATTGATGAAGCCTTCAACTACTTATATATAAATTATTTTAGGGTGTTAATTGCATGTCTAAAGCAACAGTCCCCCCAACGGATGTTATTAAACCAACAGATGTTATGAATTAAAAAGAAAATAGACCTAGACGTACTTTTGTTTGATTTAGTAAATTTTCCTCCTATATTACTATATGTTCTTCTTAATATTAATGGCATCTTTTTTTGACAAGATTATTTATGTCATCTTCAACATTTAGATAGGATATTAACAAAGTGAACATTAATAAGTCAATGATTACATTAAAACTTGTTTAATTAATGGTGACGTCAGCTTTCGGATCAGCATTAAAATGCCAAGTATATAATGTCAAAACAAGCATGTTCTGCACAACTGGCTCCATCTCCGGTTGCCCTTTAAATGAAGGGAACAACATTGTTAGGTGAACATAGGGCTTAAAATCAACACTAGGATGAGAGTAGTTGCTTAGTTTGGTTAATTTGTCACTCAATTGGAGAATTGTGATCTCTATATATGTATTCGACCCCCAAAAGTTATATTTATATATTGATGAAAAGGAGGCAAAACTTCATCACTACATATATAAATATTTGAAAAATTTATGTACAAGCAAAAAATACAAAAAAAAAGAGGATAGTACAATCTTTTTCTTTTTTTTTTTTTTTTTTTTTTGACAAGTAGGGCAATACAACCTTAAACAACAAAATGCCTCATCTAACATATTAGCTTTATATTTCCAAACCAAAAGAGAAACCACAATATTGGACACATCATATACATATATATATATGAAAAATATTAGGTTGACCTGGTGATAGTGTCCATCAATCGCGCATTGATGCGTGTGCATATATATCCCAATGTGCGAATGGATGGGTACTATCACCGAGTGTCCATCCCGAGTGTCCCACAATTGTCACCTTAACATCACAACTATTGTATAAATAAGTGTGATGGAGCTAGAAAATCAAGTCAGGTTCGGTGAGCTCTTAACTAGTGTCAACTGACTCAAGTGTAGATGATATAGGGGCGGGCATTTTTTGAGTAGAGTTTAGGGTTTAGAATACTTGCCCTAAATCCTAAACCCTTAAAAAAATTAAAATATTGTTGGTCACTTCGCTGAAAAAAATAAAATAAAAAAAAGTGCAAGCGAACTTTGGAAGTTTTGCCATCATTTGGAACTGGAAGGCATATATTTTTCTTCTTGCAAGACAAAAATCGATCTCAATATTGTTATAGCTTACGACATAAAATTGAAACCTCATCATCTTTGATTAGTTCCTCTTCTCCTAGAACGTACTTTGCAAGTTATGTTGATGGGGATATATATCAACTCATTTGGGTGTGCCCAATTTATGATTTGAGTATAATTGTATATAGCATCACCAATACAAGTCAATGGCGTCAACGAGTATATCGAAGATTTCTACTTCCTATATTTGATATGGGTACTCAAAACTTTTTTTAATTTCAAATACATTCTCGAGCAATTAATGAAGCAGCCATAATCATTTGTAAAATTCATTTGATACATTTTAAATATTTACGAAAAATTTAAAAACTTCCCTATGAGTCCATACTACTCATGAGTCCAAGTAGAGTTATTAATTTGATATTTTAATTGATTCAATACACTTTGAAATTAATTATCTAATCCTGTTGTTTTTCGATACACTAAAATTAAGGGTTGGTAAAATCAATCATATTTATTCGTTTTTGTTTGAAAAACAAATTAAGCTAGGTACTTATAAGGAGAAAAAGAGAACGATTAATTACGTATTTCTTAGATCCCAAAAAATAATAAAGAGAAAATGACATCTATATATATAACACATTTGGTTGTGCAATTAGTACATAATTGTAATCATAAAAAAAGCCATAACTCCTGCCTTGGCATAAAAGTATACATTGTCTCGTGTCTTCTTTTTTTTTTTTTTTTCATAAAACAACTATTAATGGCTGAAGATAACTAAGGTAAGCACATAATTTTAAGTTCGTCCTGATTTAAGATAAGAATCATGTTTGTTTTGAATATTAATCAAACACTCAATCTCATCCTGATCTAACGACATCTCCCCGTCTTTAAGTAAGTATCAGTTAAGGGAGCAAGAATTACAAATTTACCCTACCACCCCCATCTTCTCCTCTCCACCGTCATCAAGTGCTCCCAGGCCAACCAACGCCGCCACCCGGACGCCTTCCACTTCTACTACTACCACCAATTGCCGCCCCAACTGTCACCGCCTCCGCCTCAGCAACCATCTTCCTCTGCGACTTCTCCGTCTTCGTCGATTTCTTGCGTGAAGTGGAGTTGTAGCAGCTCATACTCCCCATTTTGGGCAATCCGATGGTGTGCAGGATTTTTTTTTTTTTTTTTTTAATTGTGAAAGAGGTGAGACTCCATCTATATATTATAAGTATAAAAATTATGTACAACGAAGAATATACAAAAAATGGGGTAGCAAAATTGGAGAAACAAAAACAATAGTGGGCGCCTGTGGTTGCTCCCTACCCATTGAGATTGGGTGTCCAAATACCTTTCATACAAAATTAATGGGAGCAAACACCAGTCAACCCAAGCAAAATACCCCCACAAACTAATAGATGAAATAAATCCCCACATATCCAAAAGAAGATATCCCATCCCACAATATGCCACAAGTCCCTCCATTACATCCAGTGGTGAGCAGGGTTTTGGGAGGCGCACTACAAGAAAAATGATATTTAGAAACGGAATTAAGTTTCGTTGCTAAGAAAAAGTGGTTAGAGACGGAATTGAGACGGACTAATTCAGAGATGGAATATAGAGAGATCAGAGACGGAAATAGAGACGGAATTAAATTCCGTCTCTAAATAATGGCGCCAACATTCCCACCAAAACTTTCTTTTTTTACAACCGTCCATTACGTCTAGAGATTCGTGCGTGCTTCGATCTAGATACCCAAAAATGGGGACCAACCACAAAACTCTCTCTCCCTAAAATATCTCTCTGCTCTCTCTCTCTCAACAAACCTCTCTCCCTCAACGAAGCTCTCTCACCGTCTCTCTCTCTCAACGAAGCTCTCTCTCACCGTCACCGCTTTTTCTCACCGTCACCGCTCTCTCCTCTCTCTCTCCGTCACCGCGCTCTCTCTCTCTCTCTCTCTCTCTCTCTCTCTCCGTCACTATCTCGCTCTCTCTCTCGCGCTCTCTTTCTCACTCTCTCACCCTCTCTCTCACCCTTTCTCTCACCGCTATCTCGCTTCTCTCTCTCTCACCGCTCTCTCACCGAAATCTCACCGCTCTCTCTCACCGAAATCTCTCCCCAAACCCTAAATCTTTGTCGTCGCGCGATTGAGGCGCGACGAGGCCGTCGGTCCGCCGCCGCCGTCTGCCGGAGATTGGAGCGTCGGAAGCCCTAAGCCGTCGCCACCGTTTCGCCGCACCCTAAGCCGTCGCCGCACCCTAAGCCGTCGCCGCCGTTTTGCTCGCCGCACCCTAACCCGTCGCCGCTGTTCGCCGATGTTCCTCTCGATCTCTCTCGCGCGTTCATTAAACCCACTTCAGTTTGCAATTGATTCCCATATTTTGATAAACCGGGATCATCTCGCTACTGGTGATAGAGGTGGACGTGTGGTTTTATTTGAGAGAACTGGCATGAAACATGTATAGTGGTTCATCACTTGATTTCTTTTTCTAATTTTATCTATGAGCTTGCAGTTGCCATTTCACTTACTAGTTGTGTTAAATCACTCATATCTTCTAATTATCTATGATTAGAATGGCTGTCGAAAGGACTTAGAGAGAATGGATTGCCCAACAAGCAGACATCCTGAGTTTCACTACAAAACATAGTTCCAAAGCCATGAGCCCGTAGTATAATCTATGGGCTACTGTTGTTTGAATTTTTATCCTTCCAAGTATTATCTTGTTTAATTTTGAAGTACTAAATTGCAATTCCATCTTTCTTTTTATGCGCTTTGACTACCTTAAGAGCTTGGAAATAGAGGAGAAAATAAACAAGATTAGATGGTGCCAAAGTGCTAATGGTTCCTTGTTTCTTCTATCCACTAATGAAAAGACAATTAAGTTGTGGAAGGTTGGAATTTGCATGCTAGCTTTAGCCGAATGAACATATAAATATCTTGTTAGATAATTTTTTTCAAGTCGTGGGCTTTTCCTCCTTTTCTCGTAGTTTAAATTTTTTTTGACTGATTACATCTTAAAGAAATATGTTTCTTCCGTAAAAAGAACGTAGTAAATAAGCTATGCAGATTTTGCTTGCAGTCGCTATTTGGTTTTTATATATTACCTAATTCTCGTTGAGATCCCTTATTTCTCGCTTTCTAATCTTTGAGGCTCTTTTGACAAAAAGTGCAAGAAAAGAAAGTAAAGAAAATATGTGACGTGAACATAGATACTTCAAACACTTCGATTAATGGTAGTGTTCCTAGTACATCAACTTACCCAAAATTGAGAAGGATGTGACTAAATGAGATCTTTAAAGAATTAGATGTGATATTTGATTAATAGCATTGGTGATTAAGAATATACTTTAGCCATCTAGGTGAAGAACTAAAGGGTACTAGTGTAACAACTAAAGATGATAATGTTCAAGGATATGTGAATGTCACAGTACAATATTTTTTATCATTACGTGCCTCAAAAAATACAATAGTTTAATCCTGGTGGTTAAGTAGAAAGAATAGATTTGGTTGTCTTTGACCTAAAGAGAAGGGATATGAAAATACTTATAGGAGGAGATGGTTAAAAAGTTTAATGTCGCTAAATCCATATTTTAGTTTTTTATCCAACTCGTTTTTCTTTATGTTTGATGTTTTGTTTACTGCATCTCTTGTCATCTCTACAAATTTTCTCCATTGGTGAGGTTGATTTAACTTTCAATCGAGGGATAAAGAAATGAAATTCATGTGACAAAGCTCATTTGGTTGGGTAAGGCTTTTCTAGGTCAAGTCTTGTTGGACGTATTTTTTAAATTATTTTTTTCTTTTAGAGAATATTGCATTTTGGTTTTGTTGGAAACGTTTGTGAATAGAAGTGCATGTGAAGTTCATGTTGCTAACCGACCACACTATTATTATAGAACTCTTTCCGTTAAGTGTACTTGATGGCTAGTGGCCACTCTTAAACACCCTCTCTTATGTCCCCGTAAATTGTCAATACAAAATAACGGATGATGATATCGACGACAACAACAATAGCAAACCCTCATCGCACTTTGGTTGGAATTGGCTAATTATTGACTTCTACTCGCTCGTTTGTGTGAATTATAATTATAGTTTGTTTGTCATTGGTGCTCATTTCTTTTGAATTTCACAGGTTTCATGGCCCATGAATATGAAAGATGCAAAGAATTGGCTTCTGTTGCTTTAGCTTACAAATGTATGGATGTGGCTTATATGAGGGTAATCTATGCTAAGCACATGTCTGCAAACAGAGACCGCAATGAATTGCAATCAGCTTTTCTAATGCTTCCTCCAGGTAATTAGGCATTAGGAGAGAGTCCTCCTCCTTTTTCTTTTTTGAGAAGGTAACTTAGCATTGATGTTTTGCACGAATTTAGGTCTCGGGATATATCTGAGACTTAGCCGACCCCAATTAATTTGGGACTGAGGCTATGTTGTTGTTATATCTGAGACTTAACGTTTTCCTTTTTCTTTAGAAATATATGTATATTTGTTGCACATGCTTGTTAGAGCAATCGTGGGTTTCCATTTATTAAGTGCGTGGTGTACTTTAGTATATTATATGATATGTTATCAGCTGCCTATGGCCCTATACTGTTTTGATTGGAGTGCATGCATGGCAAGCTATTTAGTGTTTTCTACGCACAAATGACCATGAATTAAAAAAATTACACACACGAGTTAAGAGTAGTATTATTACTGCCGCCGCTTGCTGAAAATTACATAATAACCATGGCAAAGTGAACCATCAAATACGGTCTTTGACACAGGCGCTTGCAAAATAACTAAATATAAGATTTTATTTGTTTTATCCTTATTTGGTTAGGTTAATCGCATTTGTATGTTGGTATGTCTTGATGACACTATTCTAACATTTTTGCTTTATCATATTCTTAGGAGAATCACCATCATCTTCTCGCTTGAGATGTTGATAACTTAAATAATCAAGGTGTCTTTGGATAAGGTCTGGTTTAGGGAAGGGTACTAATTCTCCTCATGTTGCTGGAAACCATGTAATTGTCGCTCGGAACAAACCTAACTTTGCGAGGTTGCTGAACTTTGTAAGTATACTTTTTATGTATCATGAATTTTATATTTTTGTGCTAATGCAAATTAAGGTTCATTGTAAATCTACTCACATGGGGTTTATGATTGCTTCTTCCAAATCTGAACAAAAACATGTGTCTCAGATGATTTTTCCTACTTGAAATAGATTATCATGTATGTTTAAAATTGATTTATGCAAACAGTTAGCTTAAATAATTCCTGAATCTCTTCTATACATGGTTGGTTCATTCTAATACCTATTTTTCCCTTTTTTTGTTTGGTAAGTGGTGGGGCAGCCCGTGATTTGTGTAGAACTTTGAATACCCTGGTGGGCCATTTTCTTTTTGTTAGTCAAATATACAAGTCTCTACATTTTTTAAGGAATGGAGTTATTATTTGTTTGTATGATTTTTCAAGTTCTATTATCATTCTCCTTCCTTCTATCTATCGCATATTCATATTGCTTTATTTATTGTTAATAAATTTATGATAACATCTTAACGCATTATTTTTCTCTTAGGTCCATATAACATGCAATTGATGTCATTTACTTCTATTCATCAGTTCTGTTGATGAGGATGCAAATGAAAAGCTAGCACCATATTCAGCTTTGTCTGGTGATGAGAGTTATTCTAACAGGGACCTTGAAAAGGTTGGTTTAGTTTATGCCCCATTTTTCTTATTTATAGCTATTTGTGCGGCGTTGCGCCCTTTATTTACTGGATATCGTCACTACAAAAAAACAGCAAATCAGAAACGGAATTAGAAACGGAAATAAGTTCCGTTTCTAAATCAGAAACGGAATTAGAAACGGAATAAGTTCCGTTTCTAAATTTAACAGTTAGCGACGGAATTGACACGGAAAAAATCAGAGACGGATTTGAGACGGATCAGATACGGAATTAGAGACGGAATTAGAGACGGAATTAAATTCCGTCTCTAAAATTTGGCGCCACCATTCCCGCCAAATTCTTCATTTCTTATGACCGTTCATCATTCCTCGAGATTTGTATTTTCTTGGATCATGGCACCCTCTCCTCTTTCCCGCACCCCACACCCCCTCCCAACAAAACAGCCGAAATCCCTAAATCATTTTCACGAAAAAATTCCAAAAACCTAAATCTGTCTCTCCGTCTCGTCCAAATTCATTCGATCGTCTCGTCCCCAAACGTCCATCCCGTTCGATCGTCTCGTCTCTCCGTCTGGTCGTGCTAGCTGGTCTCTCTGCTGTCTCTGCTCTGTCCGTCTCGTCGCGGTGGTCTCCGTTTCTCCGTCTGGTCGTGCTACCTGGTCTCTCTGCTGTCTCTGGTCTCGCCGTCTCTCTGTTCTCTCCGTCTCGTCGCGCCGGTCTCCGTCATCGCCGATATCTCTCGCTCTCTCTGGTCTCTGATTCCGGTTAGCAAGGCATTTGTAGTTTTGGAGTCTTACTACATTCTGATATAATCTATTTGTTTTTTATTGTTCTTTATAATGCAGGCAACACTCATGATCAAGAGCTCTTCAGCTTTCATAGAGATCATTCACCTTGTGACGGTTTTGAGGAAGTACTGAACTGCTACAATGTTTTCGCTCAACTTTTGCGTCTGTCAGGTTGGCATTCTAGTCCCCTTGTTTATCTAATTTAAAAAATTTATGGAAAACCAAGGGTGACATGAGAATTATTTAAGTTTCCGCTATGGTTCATTTGATAGTTCGATCTTCTAGTAAAGATCGGAGTTGAAGGCAAGAAGATTTTTTATCTTGAAAGATTTTCCAATTTAAATTAAGCATGCAGACTTCATAAATTTCCATCTATCAATAAATATTCGGGGTGTCCGGTGTTCCTACGCACCTTATCTCTGCGGCATCCAGGAATATTAAAGTCGTAATACTTGTTAGCATTGCAAATATTATGCTCATGAATGAAATATGTTATAGATTTTCACTTGAACTGAAGCTATATCTCATAGGCAAGGCGCATCATATATATGCCTTGATGTTCAAACATAGGAAATGAACATAATGTGGTGACCATTGTGTATACTAGGTTTTCTTAGCGGCTCAAATATACTAGTCTAATAAATGGATTTAAAAAAAAAATTATTTTCTTGAAAGGTCTTAGCTATTATGGTCATGGAATCCTTTTTATTTTTGTAAATTGCCTTGGCAATTGGCCGTGTTATAGTACTACCTTATTGTTTATGAACTCGTGAAGGAACAAACTCTTGATCGTGTGACATATTTAAAGAGTTCGGTTCTTATAATTGTTATTACTTTATGAGGTTTTATTTTAACTGTTCTTGAGTGATTTGATTTGTTCCTTGGTTGATTGTGCGGTGAATGAGTGCACATCGTTCGATTCTTTTTGAATTTCGATCTTGAATCTCCGTGTCTTTCATTGCTCTCTCGCTCTCGGTCGCTCTGTGCTTACCGCTCCGCTCCGCTCGCTCGTCAAGGTAACACAAAAAAAAATTTTAACACCCGAATTCTCTTCACATTGTATCTCGCTCACATTTTCCCCTGATTGGCTTTCATGTGCATTAGTTGGTGTTCTTCACTTGATCTATTAAGTTAATGTTGTGTCTTTTGTTTGGTTTAGAAGTTTTTGTTATGCTCTTCTCTTACATGCATAGTTTTTGAGGTTATGCTTGTTCTATTTTTAGGTTTATTAATATGTACTATTTCATTTCAACCTTTTAATTGAGCAATTCAAGATTTATATTGATTCCGTATTTGGTTGTTATTCCATGTTTATTTTATCGGTAAAGCATGTCATCCGTATTTGGTTGTTATTCCATGTTTATTTTATCGGTAAAGCATGTCATGATCAACATTATAATACATTAGAATCATGTACTGAGGTAATTACTTTGTCGTTTGATGTTATAGTTGTTAGTAATTTCATATTCATGCACTTGCTATGGATGATTGATTAGTTAGGTGTTGTTGGTTACGATTGAATAGTACCTATAATTACTTAATTTCTACTACTAGTTAGGGTTAGAAACACTAGGATTACTCTTTTAGTGAATGTTGCTATTTCACATTACATTTCTAGAGAATGGAATAAACCTATAACCTTAAGGAGGTATGAGTGAACAAGTAGTAGACGCGTTGATACTATGTGGTATTTGTATGCCTCGATATCGATATAGGTTAGGCGCACGGCCTCAACTTCGATTCCCCACACAACTAAATGTCGGGCTCTTGGTGGTCTCTTTTTGCAATCCTAAGGCATGTGGGACGAGTAAGACAAAGTGTTTGGATACCACGATACTCAAAAATATTTTTTGAGAGAAAATGCTTAGTGTCAAATAAATGACCAAAATCATTTATGGCAAGCATAATATCATCAACATATCATATCAAAAATATGAACTTACTCCCACTAACATTAAGATATATACATTGATCAATGATGTTTTCCTTACAAACAAAACATGTTATTGTATCATTAAACTTAAGATACCACTTGTCGAGAAGTTTGCTTAAGTCCATATATTGATTTCTTAAGTTTACATACAATATGTTCAGACCAACAATCTTAAATTCTTCAGTGCAAACCGATGTAAACTTCTTCATCGAAACTCTCATTTAGGAAAGTCATACGTACATCAATTTGCTACAACTCTAAGTCAATATGAGCTACTAATGCCATAATTATTCTGAAAAAGTATTTCTTAGAAACCGGAGATAAAGTTTCGTATAATCAATACCATATTTATGAGTAAAATATTTGGCTATAAGTCTAGCTTTATATCTCTCAATATTACCACTAGAGTCACGTTTATTCCGCAATTCAACGAGATCCGTAACTTCATTTTGAGCCATCGAGTTCAACCCATCTTTCATAGCATCGATCCATTTGTCGAATCAACGTGATTTAGGATTTTTTAGTAAGATATTGGATCATTAGTAATTATTATATCATAATCATTTTCTTGCATATATACCTCAAAATCATTTAGAATAGCTGATTTTTTCGATCTTTCACACCTTCTTAATGCTATTTCTTTTAGTTTGCCTACAACTGTCTTATTGGTGTGAATTATATCGAGGAATTGCCATTGTTCTTATAAGTAATGGGCATAAGGATGTGATCCCTTACTTCTCAAATATTTACATTTTATGGCGTAATACTCTCATTGACTTCACCATTCTCAATAAAATCTGTATTTCTAGTTTCTACAATTTTTGTACTATGATTAGGACGATAGATTCTTGTTTTCCTTTATGGTTTGGATCATAAGAAATCCTTACAAGATCTTAGAAATATGGATAGTAGCACCCGAGTCAATCCACCAAGTGTTTAAAGAAACTTCAAGAAGATTTAATTCGAACATACAAAAGTAGTAGGCTTATCTTTCTTTTTGAATCATGTCTTTCATTTACAACAATCCTTTTGATAATGCCCAAGCTTCTTACATAAACAACATAACTCAATCAATTCCTTCTCTTTAGATTGTGATGACTCATTAATGACTTCCTAACTTTGTCAATTTATTCTCTATTCATGAGTTTAATGTGCGAACCTCGTTCTTTCACTTAGCTATCAATTTCTTCTAGATGGTGTAGATCGCTATTCCGATTTACAATATTCTCCAATTAGTGAGATTTCTTATCATCTTAATCATTATTATTTCATTACTTGAATAGACAACCGCTCGACAAGGGTTACGTTCGACTAGGAATGTCGTCTACAAACAGAGATTGGATGTACAACCGGCTCGACAACGGTTACGTTCGAATTGAATTCGCGGCGAAGGTTAAAGAATTCATATCATTTGCAAAACAACATTGTCCTACATACCAAAGTGAAAGGAAGATTAGATGTCCGTGCAATTTTAAGAAATGTCGACTTGTTCCGTACCTGGACGTCGAAACGGTTGAGCACCACCTATGTAGGTATGGATTTGTCCGGGGATATCACAGTTGGTACGAACATGGTGAGAACGGAGATGAAGGGCCGCAAAATTTTCACGAAATGGATTGCCATATTGATGATGCTGATGTGGGAGGATACGATCCGACACCTTACCGCGAGATGCTACACAACGCGGCAGTCCAAGTTTCAATTGGAATGCCGTGGAAGAATCACCAAACCCCCAAGCACGCCAACTATATGACATGATTGATGCAAGTAGGGAACAATTGTGGCCTGGTTGCGAAACCATGACAACGTTGTCCGCAATGGCAAGATTACTTGCGATCAAGTCTGAACATCATATATCTGAACGAGGGTATAATGAAATCATTAAACTCATGAAGGATTGTTTGCCAAATGACAACTCAATGGTTGAGAATTTTTATGCCACTAAAAGACTAATGCGAGGTCTAGGTCTACCTGTTGAGAAAATAGATTGTTGTGAGGACCAATGTATGATTTATTGGGGAGTGGACTCTGAGTTGACGTCATGTAAATTTTGTGGGAAATCACGATACGTTGCACATCGACGAGGTCGTGGTCGGAACACAAAAAACCGCCTTGCAAAAGAATGTACTACTTCCCTTTGGGCCCTCGGTTGCAACGATTGTATGCGTCTGAGTCAACCGCAAAACATATGCGATGGCATGGAGATCATTCATCGCCTGAAGATGTTATGCAACACTGTTCTGATTCGATTGCTTGGAGACATTTTAATGACGTCAATAAAGACTTTGCCGCCGAGGTTCGGAATGTTCGTTTAGGATTGTGCACCGATGGTTTTCAATTATTTGGGATTTCCGGAAATCGTACTCTTCGTGGCCCGTGATTTTGACTCCTTACAACCTTCCACCGTCGATGTGCATGAAATCGAGTTTATGTTCTTAACGGTTATCGTTCTGGACCGACCAGCCCAAAGCGTAAAATCGACGTGTTCCTTCACCGCTTGTGAAAGAGTTGCAAGATTTATGGAACAATGGGGTGGTTACATACGACGTTTCCACCAAGACAAATTTTGTCATGCGAGTTGCCCTTTTATGGACTCGTTAGTGATTTCCCCGCATATAGCATGTTGTCCGGTTGGAGCACACACGGTAAGTACGCTTGTCCATATTGTATGGAGGATACAAATGCATTTCAATTGCGAAATGGTGGTAAGACATCGTGGTTCGACTGTCATCGTCGTTTCTTGGAGAAGTCATCACCATTAAGGAAAGACAAAAAAAATTTCATTAGAGGCAAAATGGTCATAAATGATGATCCGCCCGCTTTGCCGTCTGGTGAAGAAATTTTGGCAGAAATTGAATCGTTTGGCTTGATGAAGGTGACAGAAATCGGCGCTGAATCTGTGAATGGGCGGATAGCTAAGAATTCGGGATGGAGGAAGAAAAGCATATTCTGGGACTTGCCGTATTGGAAGACAAACTTGATCCGCCACAACTTAGATGTCATGCACATCGAAAAAAATGTTTTTGACAACATATTCAACACTATTATGTGTGTACTCGGGCAAGAGTAAGGACAATGCAAAATCGAGGCAAGATATTCGTGAATATTGTCACCGACCTTTCTCTACACATTGATTCGGCGACAAATACTTACGTCCTTGGGTGCTATGCTCTTGATACATCAAGAAGACAAAAATTGTGCGAGTGGGGTGAAAAGTTGCGTTTTCCGATGGTTACGCATCGAATCTTGGTCGATGTGTAGATCCAAAGAAATCGAATGTTCGGCATGAAGAGCCATGATTGTCATATATTCATGCAACGGTTGATACCAATTGCATTCGAGAGAACTTCTCCCAAACCCGGTTTGGGTTGCAATTAGCGAATTAAGCCTATTTTTCCGGTCCCTTATCGCGAAATGTGTCAAGTATTCAAGATATGGAGGTCTTAGAGTCCGAAATACCAAAAATCATTTGCAAGTTGGAAAAATTTTTCCTCCAAGCTTATTTGACTCTATGGAACACCTACCAATCCACTTGGCCTACGAGGCCCGTCCGTCTGGCCGGTCCCGTTCAATTTCGATGGATGTATCCATTTGAGAGGTACTATCTTGAGCCCTTGATATTATTTTCCCATTCAATAGGTTTTATATCAACATTTCCTATAACATTCATATAGGTACCTTAAACATTTGAAGAACAATGTGCGAAACAAAGCGAAGGTTGAGGGCTCCATGTGTAATGCTTATTTGGTCGAAGATGTCACATCCTTTTGTTCTTACTACTTCGAAGATCACGTCTTTACGTTGCATGACAAAGTGCCACGTAACGACGATGGCGGTCTCGGGCCCACACCGAACTTCGTTGGCAATTTCTCAATTTTCACTTATCCCGGTCGACCCATGGGCAAGTCGAAGGAGCGGTACTTAACAGAGCAGAGTATAATGCCGCTCATTCGTACATACTTGCTCAATTGTCCAGAGATCGCTCCTTACGTTCGATGTCCATCACTTTCTTTCAATAATGCAAGACATTCATTGTTCATATTTTATTAAGACATCCGACTTACACGTTCGTTTCTTCTAGGATATTCGTCGAAGAAATCACTCAAGCAATGGGGAGTCGCAAGTTGATAGTAGTCTAGAGCACAACTTCCCCATTTGGTTTCAAACATATGTAAGGTCATTACTTTTGTACGTTAAAGATTCAAATGTTTCTCCCATAACTAATGTGTCATATTGCATCTCTAATTTTGACGAATAGGCTCGGAATTCTATAGTTGACGAGACGCTCGTTGATCTTTCTGTTGGTCCTAGTCGATCATGTACTCGTCTACCCCGTTTACCTTGTTAATGGGTATAAGTTCCACTCCGCAACATATGACGTTAATAGATCGACGCAGAGCAGCGGTGTTTTGGTGAAGGGTTCAAACTACGCTGATGTTTCCCATAACTATTATGGAGTACTGCAAGAGGTTGTGGAGATTGAGTATACCGGCCTCAAACGTGTGGTCTTGTTTAAGTGCGAATGGTATGACCCTACACCGAATCATGGTGTGAGGACTCACCCAACACTTCAATTGGTAGAGGTTCATCGAAGTCGACGATATAACAACTACGAGCCATTTGTACTAGCAATGCAAGCCACTCAAGTCTACTACCTTTCGTACCCTTCTATGCGGAACGATCGACAAGAATGGCTAGCGGTTGTTGCTTTGTCACCAAAATTCGGCCGACGAGGAAACTAGCAAAGACGATAATGACCAGGGCTCGCAGAGATTGCTTTCCAAGATGGGATGCCCACCACGTGTGTAGTCGATGATGCGACGCCGATATCAACAATCTGGATGTTCCGATCGGGACTCGATTCATTGTTGAAGCGGGTCCAAGCGATGAAGTTTATAGTGGAGATGAATCGAAGAAGAATCCTCACCTTCTACTCATGAGAGTGAATTTGAAACGGATGATAGCGAATAAAGTATGTATATGATATGTCAACGACCAATAATGTAGTTACTTTTATTTGCATGGATCCTGTGTTATTAAGTCCAATAATTTAGACTGAATTTCTACTTTTTGTATGCCCTTCTTTTCTGATGTTTTACTCGTGAATATTGTTAGGTATCATGGCCGGACGTGGTCGTAGGGGATGTCGAGGTTTGCCATTAGGAGGCCATCGTCCAGGCGGAATAGGTGCGGCACCGACATCTGGCGGCGAAATACCAACTGGCCCTCGTGGTCAGGCCACAGGAGGGGTCCATAGAGGTCGTGGCGGTCGAGGTCGTGGTTCGATACCTGCATTATCGATTCCGACTTCTCGGTCTCTCGAGCACGATACAGCCACAGTGTCACCTTCCCCTTCCATACCGTCGGGGTCGTCTGTACCATCATCGTCGTCATCAAGGACTATGCCTAATATACAGTTCCCCACACCTTCTCCGACATCAATGACTCCTTTACCCACGAGGCTGCACCCCCCAGCCACGGATCACCGCAAAGATCCCGACAAGAAGACGTAAGAGCGGGGGTTGGAGGTGACAGGCCCTCCGCGGCCACCTCAGAGGACAGGGATGGAGCCCCCTCGCGTGCAGGGGATCCCTATCACGCTGATTGCCAATGATACGTAAGTTTGTGTTTGACTTTTATATGTCATTTTCAATATGGATGTCAAATATTGGAGAAGTAGTTAAGGTGATATCCATGTTCATGAAACACAGGGAGTTGCATCCTTCGCACTTTTGTGCACGGAGGATGACAAAAGTTTTTAAACGATGGCTTGATTCCTGAAGGGTATTGTTGGAAGTCGGTACCGCCTCATCATAAAGACCAATACTGGCGCCAATGGAAGGTAAGCAAGACTACCATATGCCTTATGATTTATACTATTTTCTCAAATAAGTGCTAACAATAGCAATCGCCAATTTGTAGATATTTTTTAGATGGGATGATGCGCTTCCCGAGGATCTCGTGCGAGCGGCGTACGACATGCTTGCAGGCACAATGTACACACGCGTTGATGCACAAGTTGAAGAAGAATCGGGTGCGACCGGTTTATGTTACGAGATGAGGCATGGAGGAGATACTTGCGATCGGGAGAGCGAGGACTTCCAGGCTAGGTCTAGCAAGCGACGGAGAATAGAACACCGAGGTCGAAGGCCCTGGGACCGGACCCTCGAAGCACGGTGGTGGTTCCGTGTCATTTGTGACTACCCAAGAAAGATTGGTAAGTTTTTTGTAACATCTAGGATATTTTGTACATTTATACTCTTGTTCACTATGCTTGGTCCCGCACGCAGTGATTCATCCGATACGCCACCGATCGAATGACTTGTATTTGCATCTCCACACCGTTAATCACGACAGATGACATTCATCGATACTAGATCGGAGCGGTTCTATGTAAGTATAGAAATGATGTGTAAAATATTAGTAAGTCTTTCACTTACCCCATATCATGTATTTTGTTTGTTGTGCATATATGCGGGATAGGCTCCGGAGCGACGTCGGGGAGGTGACCCAGGCTACACCGGAGCAATCGGTGGATGATGAGGCGGTGTACCTCAATGTGGCGGGTGAGTCTTCCAAAGGACGTGTCTACGGACTCGGGTCCGTAGGGAGAAAGAAGAGGAGATACGGAGCTCCTGGTGCTAGCACGTCGCAGACGCCGGATGTGGTGCCGCGGGCAGAGTTCGATGTCGTTGCGGAGCAACTACGAAAGGTTATGGAGTTCATGCATCAGCGTCTTGGGATGGACATGGACGAAATAGGCCTAGCTCAGCAACAACCACCACCACCGCCACCACCACCGCCACCTCACCGACCAAAGCAATGCCGCCGCAAATAGATCCGGTCGATCCACCCCAACAAGGGGACAATGTTGGGCGTGAGACGTAAGCGTGGCTCTCGAGAGATGAGCAGGTTGGTGATACATAGGTACTTCACTTGTTGTTTGTTTCAAATTCTTAGATTAAACGTTTTATAGTGTAGACAACTTTAGAAATTCTTCGAATTACTTTATGATTGACACTTCTTTTTGTGCATTTTTAGGTCGATGTTCCATTTTTGTGCATTCTTTTTGTACCGCAGCTTCCTCTTCCTGTAACCAAAAGAAGCGCAAGCGAGCAGCGGTTCCTACGACGGGACCAAAATCACAAAGATCGATATCACAAACGCCTTCTACAAGAACACCACAAAGTCACAACAACAACATAACTTCATTCCTATCTCGGTTTGCTTCTTTGTGGTGAGCTTTTCTTTTTAAGCTTTCTTATTCTATTTGTGAGTTTTTTTGTTTTTCTTCACCGCAAGAGAGGACATCACTGGTTTTTTTTTTTTTTTTTTTTTTTTTGGGAGTAGGAACACATGGCCGATTTGTTTTGGAGCATGCGCAGCGGTGTTGGTGGATGAGATGATGACTTCCTATCAAGATTGATGGGAAAATAGAGAGGCCGGGGAAAATAGAGAGGTTGGTGGATGAGATGATGACTTCTTATAGATACATTGTTCTCTTTTTTCTTTTCTTCTCTTCCTTTTGATAATCCCAAATTTGGTTTGTTTTTTTTTTTTGAGTAGGAACACATGGCTTGTCACCTTTGGAGCACACAACAGCTTTTAGATGGGGTGAGAGGATGAGTTCTAGAATCATACTTACATGATAGGTTTGTGCTTAACTTTTAGTTTTTCCCTTTTAGCATTCTTGCACTTCACCATTACTTATCATATGCATGTTGAAATGCAAGCCTTTCAAAGCTTGATAAATAATCCAACTCAACTTACATGATAGGTGCATCTTATAGATACATTGTTCGCCATCTCCGATGCGTAGGAAAATAGCAACATTGACCCCAAACTCACAACAACAACAAAACTTCAGTCCTTGATCGCATTTGCTTGATGTTCATGTATTTTTTGGAAGCTTTCTTATTCCTCATTGTATGGTTTATTTCTTTTCTTCACCGCATTTCTTGAATGTCACTGGAATTTTTTTTTAAAGTAGGAACACATGGCTGGTTTGTTTTCGAGCACACAGCATTTTTAGATGGGATGAAATTCGAGTTTAGGATCAAATTTGAACTGTGAATGTTGCATTGATGGGAGTTTGGGGGTCAATGTTGCTATTTTCCTACGCATTGATGGGAGTTTGGGGATCAAATTTGAGTTTAGTTTTTTCCTTTTAGCATTCTTGCACTTCACCATTATCCTCTTTCATGTTCCTTATTACCTCTAGTACTCCTCTCTACCTACATATGTGCATAATTGACAAAAGACCAAAGCAAACTCAATCGTAAAGAAATTATAAATTAGGTTCGGAGCCGACTTGTTATGTATGATTATTAGTAATTTCTATGTTTCTTCAAATCCACCATTTTTCTCATTCGCTTCCAATGTACATCCTTAGTACAATAATCTCTCCTTTGCCTACTTCTTTCAGTGCATACTCACCGGTTGTTGCCTCGGATGGAGATTCGAAATGCTTCAAAGCTGCGTTTTAGTTATTAGATGAAGTCCTATTTGTGTATACTTCCAAATTTTGGACCTTTTGTGAGTGTTCTTTTTTTTATTTGCTTGTTGAACGATAGGATTGGTGGTTTTTGTCTATACTTCCAAATTTTGGAGCTTTTGTAATACATGACAACTTTCCGTGGATATATAATTTTTTTGGCTAGTTTTGAGTTTCACATTTTTTCTTTCTCTTTTTAATTTTTGTTGATATATTTTGTCGATGTATGGATGCGCAATTTGGCTTCTTTGGGGGATGTTAGCACCCCCAAGGAGTTGTTGGAGGGTGCGAAGATGGAGTATGTCATATCGGGTTGTATTTTGATTTTTTAGGTTGAAGAATCAATTGGATTATGTATCAATGCCATATTTAAACAAAACAGAAAATTAGAGACGGATTAGCAACGGAATTCAAATTTTCCGTTGCTATTCCGTCTCTAATTTTCCAGAAATATTTCTATCAATCACAAACGGATCAGAGACGGAAATAAGAATTCCGTCTCTGATTCCGTCGCTAATTAGCAACGGAATCAGAGACGGAATCAGAAACGGAATAATCCGTCTCTGATTCCGTTTCTAATTAGAGACGGAATCAGAGACGGACTATTTGCATTCCGTCTCGATTCCGTCTCTGATTCCGTTGCTGATTAGAAACGGAATCAGAGACGGAATTCATAAATTTATTAATTCCGTCTCTGATTCCGTTGCTAATCGAAGAATCGAATCGAGACGAATGCAATTACAAATGTACCATTTCGAAATAAATTCCATTTCTGTTCCGTCTCTGTTCCGTTTCTAATTTCCGTTTCTAAATCCGTCTCTAATCAGAAACGGATATTTTCCGTCTCTATTCCGTCTCTAATCAGAAACGGATATTTTTCGTCTCTATTCCGTCTCTAATCAGAAACGGAATCCGTTTTCCGTTTCTGATCGTATCAGCGACGACGTTTTCAGAGACGGAACGCGTTCCGTCTCTGTTCCGTTTCTGATTCCTATCAGAGACGGAATTTTTGCAAATCAGAAACGGAAAATTCCGTTTCTGATTTGCTGTTTTTTTGTAGTGCGTGTATCAACAGATGTCCCAGCAAGTCGCAAAACGCTTGTACAATGAAAAGGTGCAACCAACAACTTTGCTGCCAAAGCAAGTAGGAAATATGTACACAACATTATATGCAGCATTTGCATCACTTATTCACGAAAAACATAGCGCACTGGTAATGTACTCGTGTACCTCAGAGTTTAGTGTATGGCCTGCTTTTCACCAACTCTTGTTTAATTTTCGGTGACCATTTGTTTGTTGTGCTATGGAGTTCCATGATACAATAAATTTTGATGTTTGTAAATGGTTGGAATATAGAACTTAGTAAATGTATTATTGTGTTGGTGTCGGTCACTGCTCTGATATTTGGGGAGGAGTTGCAGTTACATTAGTAAATGTTTTTTCTGGTTTGATTGTATCGTTTTGTTTATCTTTAGTGTTATGATTTGCTGATACCGATGATGTTGTTGTTTGGTTCTTCTATTGGATTTTGTTTTGATTTTTTTGGTACGATTTGGTCTTTGCAAGTGCTATCCATGTTTCTAGTTTCGTGTCACTAGTGTTATGATTTGCTGATACCGATGATGTTGTTGTTTGGTCCTATTTTCCATAAAATTGATTTTTATCTACTGTATGTTGTTTAAAAAAGTGTTAAAGGTACATGTCACTCTCTTACATTTGATTAAATGGTTTTCAGGTTGCTGAATTGATTGGTTTCCAGAGATGTATGCATTCATGCTTAGAGTACTTAGAGGCTGTCCCTTGGGTTGGAGATGAGGAGGAAGAGAAAGTGGTTTTATGGTTGTTGTAAAATAATGAGAATTGTAGTTTTTTTATGGATACTTAGGTATATTAAACATTTATTATACTTGACTACGTTTCGTGAATATATAAATCTTTTTTAATATCGAATTTTATGTTTTTTTTTCATTTGAATATTTGTTGTTGATATATATTGTTGATTTGTGTATGTATGTCAAATTCTGCTTTTTGGGGGATGTTAGCACCCCCAAGGAGTTGTTGGAGGGGGTGCAAGCGATGGAGTAGGTCCTATGGTTGTATTTTCAGGTTTAGATGTTATGGAGAACCAATTGGATTTAAGCTTAGGTTGAAAAACTAAACAAAGCGGAATTGAGACGGATTAGCAACGGAATTCAAATATTCCGTTGCTATTCCGTCTCTAATTTTCGAGGCAAAGCTACATAAATCAGCAACGGATCAGAGACGGAATTATTGTATTCCGTCTCTTATCCGTTGCTAATCAGAGACGGAACAGAGACGGAATCTAATAATTTCGTCTCTGATCCGTTGCTAATCAGAGACGGATCAGAGACGGAATGCATTAATTCCGTCTATGTTCCGTCTCTGATTAGCAACGGATCAGAGACGGAATGCAATTACAATTGTACCATTTAGAAAAATTTCCATTTCTGTTTCGTCTCTGTTCCGTTTCTAAATCCCGTCTCTAATCCGTCTCTAATCAGAAACGGAAACACATTTCCGTTGCTGATTGAATCAACGTCGACGATTTTAGAGACGGAATAAATTCCGTCTCTATTCCGTTGCAGAATTGAATTAGAGACGGAATTTATGCAAATCAGAGACGAAAATTTTCGTTTCTGATCTGCTGTTTTTTTTGTAGTGGCGGGGATCAGGAGCTGCGACGTGAAGATGGCGATTGTGCGGCCGCCGCCGTTGATACGACTCCAGAGGCCCCGGGCTCGCTCATTTTCTGTGCAATTTTGATGAGATGAGGTTGGTGAGCTTGCCTAGGGATGCGAATTACGAGTAACTGATGGTGATGATGAGAGATTTGTTTGAATCAGCAGCTGTGCTGAAGAACGTGAAGGCAATTTAAAAAGGGTATAATTGTCCAATAAAAATTTAACATAAGACAATGAAGCGTGGGAACAACAAAAAGATTTGCTAATATATAACTTGTATTAGGTAAGCAATGTGAAGTACTTCACTAACTTTTGAACCAAAGAGGACCTTAGGACTTAACCTAGCACGAACATACTGGATTGATGCGCTGTGCGCACTTGTTGCCAATTAAGCCCAACAAGAGACTTAGGCTTCTAGCTTGGACCACTACTTAGTAAGGGTGGGCAGTGTCTCCGCAAAATCGTCTAAATCATCCAAACCATATAGTTTGGTATGATTTGATTTTTAAAACTAGCGGTTTGAAGGTGGTTTAGAAAACTTCAAAACCGCGATTCCGCGGTTTAGTAGTGGTTTTCATTTATAGAAAATCGTGGTTCATCTAACCGCAAAACCACCCTTAAACTTAGAATGAAGTTTAACTCTTTTCATATTGTTATGACTTTTAAAATAAACTTAGACTCATATTTTATTGAGTTCGTGTGTTTCATTCTGTTTTTAGTGGATGGTCATGTATGGACATATGTTTTGTTGTATTTTTGTTGATGGACATGTATGGACTTGTATGAAATGTGCATGGTTTTTTTTTATTAAAAATGTGTCGCATAAAAATTGCAAACCAGACCGACAAAAATGTGATCGATTTGATTGTGGTTTTCGAGGGTTCGGGGTTTGGTGGTGGTTTGCAAAACGACTAAACCACGAACCCTCAGTTTAATAGCAGTTTGTTGGTTTTTACCACCAAACCGTGGTTTGCCCACCCATACTACTTAGGCAAGTGAAGGCCACTTAATGACATTTAAAGGGCCCCCATAAGTGATTAAGATAAAAAAAAAGTCTAAACAAGGCGGCAGAGTGAATATCATATTTTCATGTTTGACTCAATTTTAAATATACAAGACATTGCAAATTTATAAACAATAAAACATATAAATTGAAATAAATACTCTTCAAACAAGAGAGAGAGAGAGAGAGAGAGAGAGAGATGTGGGTAGCAAAGAGATAATTAATGAGGGGTAATTGTGTCTACAAGCCTTTGTGAGATAATTCCTTTAGGAGGGTAGGGGAGACATCTCAGACTTGAGAGGTGACTTTGCAGGGGAGTTGTGTTTATAAAATCAACTAAATAAGATTAGTTTCAACTCCCCTTCAAGTTATTTCACACACCAACTCCACCCCAACCAAACAAGGCCTAATGTTTTTTTTGTTGTAAATTGGATGACCCTTTAACCAAACTTATGAATGATCACATTGTCAAGCATGGCTCTCACATTGAATTATAACATCAAGTATGACTTCTACATTGAATGTAACTTGTCCACTCTATATAACTTGTATTCAACTCCAATATATAATCACTTGTCTATGTATCGTCATGTAACTTGTAATCCTCTCCAATGTACACCAACTCTTCCATGTATTGTCTATGTTGCTTGTGATGTGTTGTATAACTTGTACACATTGTATAAGTACAATTATCATCATCACCAAATGGCCTATATAAAGGGTAACAACCCCATTATAATTCACACACCAATGTATGAATGAAATCTCTACATTCTCATCTCTAGCTCTCTTCTCTCTTGTCTCATCTTCTCTACTTGTTCTAGTAGTTCTTAGTTTATGTCTTTTATACTTAAGTCTCTAGCAAGTCCAACTTAAGTCCTAGTTGGCTTACAACTTAGTTTACAACACGTTATCAGCACGAGCTTGCTCTAGCATTAAGGAGATCTTGAAGTTCAAGAAGGCTTGTTAAGGAGACAAAGTTAGGAATGTATAAATTTTGTTATTTAAATAAGTTTAATTTATTTCTATATTATCATGGTTGCTTCCTTTTATTACATGCATCACTTCTATATGCATACTTTATTCATATACTATGCATTATAACGTCACCGATTGCGAAAGTATGCTCTATAGTTGCGTCTTGTACGATCTTCTACATCAGAAATCAAAAGTCAATGTGTGACATATAGTTTTTCTCTTAAAACTACAAACGATTAGTTATTGTTCTATTCTTGATTTTATAATACAAATAATGCTATAAGTTTGAGTTGACAGTGGGTAAGCCTTGTCCCCGATAAAGCTAAACATTGAAAGGGAGACGGGTTATCCCGTTCGAGGAGGCATGGTATTAAGTAGACTATTTCTCGCCACCCAACCTGGAGGTTGTCCCACCAACTCATACGAATAATAAATTTTGTTTATTAATGAATCAAGTTGTGAACATATATTTAATCATATGTTATGTTTTTACATAAAAAGGGGAAAACTATTTTATATTAAATTTATTTTCAAAATATTATTCAACCATAGTTGAACTTGTTGCCTTATTATATTACCGACAAGAATTACTTGTCATGACAATTAGATACTATAATTTGTGAATAAAACATCTATGCAAGACTATGTTGTGTTATACAAAATTTAAATCATTTGCCAATATCTCTTTAGAGATTTGAAAAGTGAATATTTCACTTTATATATCTTTTCACCATATGGAGTTATAAATCTATAAATACCAAAAAAGGTAATGCTCCAAAAGCTCAAAATGAGCGATTGAGTCTCAAGCTACAAAATTTAATCAATCAAATATTAATTATAATTCCGCAATTTTAATTACCTCTATGTTGAGGCTATGTGGAAATATGACTGATGAGACAATAAATATAAGGTCACGTGGCCCGCCTCGATTTATTACTGCAACAAATATCGAGTGCGTACGTCAATCCAATAAATATTAAGGATTGATTTCTTGTCTCATGGTAGCTGAGTAAAATAATGAGATATTATAAATATAATATCGCTCCCGTCCAATTAGTTTAGCTTCAAATTAAGAAGCATATGTTGCATATAATGATCATGATCGCAATAACAAATTTATGGACGTGGAAAAGGTGAAAATACTAGGTAAAGGTCGTATTGACAATTCCACAAAAAATTAGAACAAAAGTGGTGCACCACTACAAATGGCAAATAATTATTGACAATGAGCGCTCATAATTGTGACATTTTTTTGGTTATATATGAAAGACTATTTTGCCTAAATATTGTCATATATATACCCGAATATTTTTGTGACCTTTACCATGCCTTCAAAATTAAAGGAAAAATATTATGAATTTTATCATTGAAAATGGCTCGATAAAACAGGTACATCGACATGTGATTAAATCGTGACCTAAATATGGGCGATGAGTTTATGTCTTGTGTATCGTGCTACATGCATGTACATTATAATATAAAAGTGAATATTTCTCGAATTCGAACTTAGCGGAGGCTAATGTTCAGGCAATATCCGGTACAACAATTTTATTGTTAATATCTTGTTCAGAAGAAGTCTACTCAGAATAATAGAAAATTTATCTATATGAATATGATTTAATCTGAGTATAATATTTCCGGCTTTAACTTCTGGAATATATAAGGCACATTAAAACGAATGTCGTCACAAATCAAATGACATTCATAATGTGGAAAGATCTATTTGATTATCTATAATCATCAATAATGCGAAAATATCGTAAATTCGCACGGACATCCTTTATCGAACTGGATTTTTTTTATCAGCTGGAGATTATCTCAAAGCAAATCAATATGAGACTTATATTGATTTAACTCTCCATCAATTATATTATAAGATACCTTGGATCCCTATTAGGGAATTTATTTATAGCAAGTTTTGCTAATTGTCACTTTGATGAAGCAATTTTCCCACCATTAGGGGAAGATATAAGCCAATTCAAAAGGAATGACGTGAAATTGCTTGAGACACATCAAATTGCATTAAATTTGTTGTATTATGATCCATGTATAAATTAATATGGACTCGAAGTTCAAATGATCATTTAGTAGCAACAAGTTATAAATCAATTACTTGATGCAAGTACTATACACAAAAGAGTGACAATCATATGCTTCAGCATTAAATGGTTCATATAGAAAATGATGTCCATGTGCAACAAAATGCACAAGATGTCTCACCCATGTGAACATGAGGGGGAGAATCAAAATGAGTTATTGGTTAGTGTATTGCACTCTTTTTCCTTTGCTATGGTTTTATCCCACTAGATTTTCCTAGCAAAGTTTTTAATGAAGCAATCCTAACGTTATTATACTCCATATAAAAAAAAATTTATGAGAGCAATGTACTCTTTTTTCTATACTAGATTTTTTCCAACGGGGTTTTTCTAGTACATGTTTTAACGAGGCATATTCTCTCAGCAAATGTCATTCAAGGGGGAGTGTTGTAAATTAGATGACCCTTTAACCAAGCTTATGAATGATCATATTGTCAAGCATGGCTGTCACATTGAATTATAACATCAAGTATGACTTCTGCATTGAATGTAACTTGTACACTCTATATAACTTGTATTCAACTCCAATATATAATCACTTGTATATGTATTGTCATGTAACTTGTAATCCTCTCCAATGTACACCAACTCTTTCATGTATTGTTTATGTTGCTTGTGATGTGTTGTATGACTTGTGATGTATGTATAACTTGTACACATTGTATAAGTACAATTATCATCATCACCAAATTACCTATATAAAGGGTGCCAACCCCATTGTAATTCACACACCGATGTATGAATGAAATCTCTACATTCTCATCTCTAGTTCTCTTCTCTCTTGTCTCATCTTCTCTACTTGTTCTAGTAGTTCTTAGTTTATGCCTTTTATACTTAAGTCTCTAACAAGTCCAACTTAAGTTTTAGTTGGCTTACAACTTAGTTTACAACATTTTTTTTTAACAATTTTTGTAATATTATATAAGGTAAGAGTGTGTCGTGGCTAGTTTAGATGTATGGATGGGGCTTTAGTTTGAAAGTGTGAAATTGTTACACTCTGAACTTGTAAGCCACATTTATAATTGCCAATTCAAAGAAAAATACACGTGTCTAGCTGTACTAGTTAGAATTGACAGACATCATATATAATGAAGTCAAGTTGCAAAACAAGTACATCACATAGACAGCAGAGACAGTAACACGCATGAGAAACGATGGAAGACAAGTGATTTGGCCATTGTTCCTTCCCACTCCACAACATCCCTTATTGGTAACTTTAAATCCTGAACAATGTGAAATGAAAATAATGTTAGTACTTATTTGTTAAACAAAACATTACTCCAATGTTTAATCAATTGCAACGTATATGTCGAATGCATCTCGATGCTCGGGTAACAAATCACATAAACTCGAAAAACAAAATGGTGTTTATGTAAGAAAAAAATCCTTTCAAAAGCGAAAAAATCGTATAATTACTAACCATACGAAGAAGAGTTCTTAAATATATCATCACACATTCCACAAGAATTAGTGTAGATGAAATTTGCGCCTGGTAGGTTTTTGTTGAAGTACTCGACTAGGGCCTTTAGCTTGTCATCGGAAATTTGATTTGTGGAGTTAATTCTCTCCACATGTTACACCATTGGAGCTACCGCGAGCAAATTCATACGGACTACAACCTATCTGCCTAATGCCTATCAAGGCAACCTTCCTATATAGCTCTAGAGTTGTATAAAGTATGTAAAATGTAACAAAACATATATATCAGACATATTCAATAAAAGAGAACTAATTCAAATCAATACAGTTAAATTTTGAACTTGTTATTAAAATATATAAACTTTAATGCAAATAAATTAGCCTAGCCTACACTCAAATGTGGATTTATTTGAAACTTCAATATAATTAGAACTACTTCTAATGTAGTGTATATATGAACTGACCCTTAATTGCTGTGTGTACTGTTGAACATCAGTGAATTGTTGTGCCGTGTATCAGTTGCCGGTGGAGTAATATGCAGGCATGACGTAGTTGTTGAGGTAGTCATTACTGCCCATTCCAACTAAGTAGAGGCATCTTTGTTGGAACAAACTTCTTCGGACATATAATACAAGATGAGAATGGAGGAACCAAATAAAGACTTAAGGCGCATAATCATTTTTTTGACAAAATTTCTCACTATCGGTTCGAAACTATGAATACACAATGAAAAAATCGAAACTTGCCTTCAGGATACAATCCAGTCTCTAATGGTTGTTGGATAATGTGTGTGTAACACAACTCCAACCAAGAACGCTCTTGTAGGATACTTTGAGAGAATGATGCTATGAACAAGAATACATTTTGATTTAAAAGACTTTTGTTGTTTCAATGTTTAATACGTACTAGATCTCTTTGATTTAAAGAAAATCAAGAGACTTGGTGTCTATCCACAAAGGGTAAAATTTGTTGGGAATCGGTGACAAAAAGGGATAAAAACGGACCAAAGAACATCCAAAAATCGTAACATTTCATTCTAGGGCGTTGAGGCGCCGACAAGCGCCAAAAGACAGAGAGTTTCTAGTGTTGGGCGCTGAGCCCGACAACAAAAACCCTTTTTTACTTAAATCATACAATTTCCCTCATTTTCGAATTATATGTACATATAAATTGAAAGTTACACATACGAAACGGAACGACCCAAATTAATTAAACTAGGATTTAGCGTTAATCTCGGGGATTAACAGTCATAATTCGGGCGTTACGTTGACAACTCGGTTGGCTCAGACACGAGAATCGAGAAACTATGTTATTTATGGATGATGGTTGTGTATATGAAGTGTTTAAAATTATTATTATATATTGCACCACATGTGTGTACGTTGCTATCGGGCGAGTTAGTGTGACGGGTGTTCGCATCGAAAGGCATGTTAAAGCAGGTATTGAATAGGCAAAATACGGGTACACTAGGAAAACTCAACAAACTTACATAAATATGGCCAAGTTATTAAATTGAAATGGGTAATGTAACCATAGGCTAACTATTTTGAAATTTAAATAATAGACTATGACGTGCATCGAAATGCGTGTCGAGACGCGGAGCACCAGATACTAGATAATCGAAGGTTAGTGGGACCATGAGATGGGTAAATTGGATAAATAAAACACTAACCATATGATTTTGTAAGGCTTAATGTCATGTGACATCAATTAAATAAGCTAAGCCTATAGTTTACCCTAAATAATGAAGACCATGAGATGAATATCTAGATGATCATAATGAGTAGTACTAGGATATGAGTGTGATATTAGAGTCATTAAGGAGTGTGTTACAACATGCTTATACACCACAAAATAATCCTCGAGACACGTACGCACACTTGATCTTAATCAAATATATATATATATATATATATATATACGGGACTTAGTGGAGTTTTTGATCAATCCACTCAAATTTTTCTCATGTAATCTGAGAAAACCAGGGAGGGAAAGAGATAATTCTAGCTGGGAATTAACACATTAGAGACCAAATCAAGAGCTCAAACCAAGATAATCATCATCTTCATCTCCTCCACTCTCCAATGAACCCATTTTTGATTGAATTGAGTGAATTCGGATTTGATGGTTAAAACTCTGATTTTTTTTGTGAAACCTTGACGTATTACATGTTATTAGATCATATTCGCATGGGATTTACCACTGGTTTAATTCGAATTGATGGTTTTGATAAAATTGGAAAATGTGGTGTATGCATGAAATTGGAGAAAATTGGGTTAAGTGAATGATCTGGAGCCACTACAAAAACACAGCTGATCAGAAACGAAAATTTCCGTTGCTGATTAGCATAAATTCCGTCTCTAAGTGTATTCTGCAACGGAACAGAGGCAGAATTAATTCCGTCTCTAAATCTGTCGACGCTAATTGAGTCAGCAACGAAAATGTGTTCCGTTGCTGATTAGAGATTGAATAGAGACGAATTTAGAAACGGAACAAAAACGGAACAGAAATGAAATTTCTTCCTTAGGGGACAATTTTGATTGCATTCCTTTGCTGATCCATTACTGATTAGCAACGGATCAGAAACGGAATTCAAACAGTCCGTTGCTGATCCGTCGCTAATCAGCAACGGATCAGCAACGGAATTAAAGCGATCCTTTTGTAATCAACAATGGATCAGAAACGGAACGCTTGAATTTCGTCTTTGACCCGTTTCTGATTAGCAACGGATTAAAAAAGGAATTGAAGCATTCCGTTTCTGATTAGCAACGAATCAGCAACGGAATGCTTCAATTTCGTTTCTGATATGTTGCTAATCAGAAACGGATCAGAGACGGAATTCAAGCGCTCCATTTCTGATCCGTCTCTATTTCGTGTCTAAATTTAGTATTACTCAGTTTGGCTCGGCTATTTCCTCGGCAATTAGAGACATAATAGCAACAGAATCTCTGAATTCCGTTGCTAATCCGTCTCAATTCCATTTGTACACTTTGTTTTCTTTTCACAGCTAAGATCAATCCAATTGGTTCTCCATAACTTCTAAACCTGAGAATACAACCATATGACCTGCTCCATCGCCTGCACCCCCTCCAACAACTCCTTGGGGGTGCTAAGATCCCCCCAAAAAATAGAATTTGACATACATACATCAACAATATATATCAACAACAAAGATTCAAATGAGGGAAAAAATGTACAATTCGACATTGAAAAAGATTTTTATATCCACGAAAGCTTGTCAAGTATAATAAACGTTCCAAATTCCTAAGTATTCACAAAACCACAAATCCTATTGTTCAACAACCACCAACAAAAAACTTCCAATCCTCTAAATATGCACAAAAAGAACTATCAATCTAAAAGTTCTATAAAAAACTATAAAAGTTATCTACAAAAGCAAAATTATCATCTCAAAAGTTACACAAACAACAAGAAAAATACCTAAGTATCACCAAGCTGCTCATCTCTCGTAAGCAAATCTTGCATCTATCGCTCAACATTGTCTTGTTGCTGTGGTGGATTGGCGGGATCTATTTGCAGCGGCTGCTGCTGCTCATGAGGTGGTGGTGGTGGTGGTGGTGGCTGTGGCTGAGATAGGCCTGCTCAGTCCATGGTCATCCCGAATTGCCTATGCATAAACGCCACAACCTGTCGTAATTGGTCGGCAACACTATCGAACTCTGAACGTGGCACCATCTCCGGCATCTGGGATGTGCTAGCACCAGGATCAGCACCAGGATCTACATATCTTCTCTTATTTCTCCCTAACGACCAAAAATCGTAGACACGTCCTTTGGGACACTTACCCGCCACATTGAAATACACTGCCTCATCATCCAGCGGCTGGTCCGGTGTAGCCTGGGTCAGCTCAGACGTCTCCTCTGGAGCTTAGCCTGCATGGATAAACAATAAACAACTTAAATGATATGCTTTAAAGTAAACTTACTACTATTTCACTCGTATTTCTATACTTACATAGAACCGCTCCGATCTAGTATCGATGAATGTCACCCCGTCGTGATTTACGGTGTGGAGATGCAAATACACTTCATTCACGGTAGGTGGCGTCTCGGATGTATTAGTCTGCATACAAAAGTTATAAAAATGTTAAATATGTCAATTAGTAGTAGGTCGACGCATTTATATTCGCCAAACACAAATCAATTGCAATGAAGTGAAATGAACTGAAGTGAATGAAATCTGTACAATGCAAATGAGTTAAACTAGCATCAACGTGTAAGAAATTTTTTTAAAAAATGTAGATTAAAAGCAAACACGGGCATAGTGAACAAGTGTAGAAATGAAAAAAATAAACAAGAGTGTAAAAAACACTTACCAATTTTTCATTGGTAGTCACAAAAGACATCGAGCCACCACCGTGCTTCGAGGGTCCAGTCCCAGGTCATTCGACCTCAGTGTTCCTATTCGTAGACACTTGCCTAGACCTGGCAAGAAAGTCCTCGCTCTCCCAATACTCCAAGTATCTCCTCCACGCCTCATCTGTAACAAAGTTTGGCTGCACACGATTCTTCTTTTACTTGTGCATCAATGCGGTGTACCTTGTGCCTGCATGCGTGTCGTACGTCGCACGAATGATATCCTCGTAAATCGCGTCATCCCATCTAAAATATACCTATAAAATTCTGAGTGCAATTGTTACGAGACATTGAAAAACTAGTATAAATCCTAAGACATTTATTAGTCCTGCGTACCTTCCATTGGCGCCAGTAGTGGTCTTTATGATGATTCGGTACCGACTTCCAACAATACCCTTCTGGAATCATCCATCTCTTGAAAACTTTTGTCATCCTCCATGCACAAGAATGAGAAGGATGCAATTCCCTGTGTTTCATAAAAATGCATATCATCTTAAAAACTTATTTAATAATTTACAAAACGATAATTAGAAATACATATATGAATCAAATACAAACTTACGTATTATTGGCAATCAGTGTGATCGAGATCCTATGCACGCGAGGGGGCTCGGTCCCTGTCCTCTGAGGTGCCCGCAGAGGGCCTGTTACCTGCAAGCCTGCTCTGCCGTCATAAGATGGTAATGCTGCTGGTGATGCGGTGGCTGGAGGCGCAGGCCTCGTCGATACAGGAGTGTCATGTCTCGATGTGGCCGATGGTGACTGCAATGGGCGATTTGGTATGGTTCTAAATGACGGTTTCGATGGTACAGGCGACGCAGACGGTATGGAAGGTGAAGGTGAAGCTGACTGTAACTCATGATCGAGTGAACGAGAAGTCGGAATCGATAAGACAGGAATCGACCCACGACCTCGACCGCCATGACCTATTTGACCCCCTCGTGTGGCCGGACCATGAGGTCCAGTCGGTATATCGGTTCCAGAGGTCTGTGCTGCACCTCTTACGACTGGACGATGTCCCCCTAAAGGTATCCCTCGACTACCCTGAGGTAATGTGCGACCTCGAAGTGGGAGGTGATCACTGCGAGCCATGAAACCTAAAAAAACACCAATCTTAAACAATTGTGAGAAAGGTTTAGAAAACTCACGTAACATCGATTAAACATTGACATAACATAGACATACATTACTCGCTGTCATCCGTCTCAAATTCACTCTCATGACTAGAAGTTGATGATTCTTCTTCTGAATCATCTCCACTATCGACAATGAAGTCATTGTCTTCTTGACTTGGACCCGCTTCAACAATGACGCGGGTCCTATTTGGATCATCCAGATTGTTGAAATCCTGAATTGCATCGTCGACTACGCACGTGGTGGGTTCGCCATCTTGGAATACAATCTCTGCCGAGCCTTGGTCATTATCGTATTTGTTCGTTTCCTCGTCGGCGAATTTTGGTTGACAGCAACAAATTGCTAGCCATTCTTGTTGTTCGTTCCTCAAAGAAGGGTACGAAAGGTAGTACACTTGAGTGGCTTGCATTGCAAGGACAAATGGCTCGTAGTTGTTATATCGTCGACTTCGATGAACCTCTACCAATTGAAGTGTTGGGTGAGTCCTCACACCATGATTCGGTGTAAGGTCATACCATTCACACTTAAACAAGACCACACACTTGAGGCCGATATATTCAATCTCTACAACCTCTTTAAGTACTCCATAGTATTCATGGGAAACATCGGCGTAGTTAGAACCCTTCACCAAAACACCGTTGTTATGTGTCAATCTATTAACGCCATATGTTGCGGAGTGAAACTTATACCCATTCATTAGGTAACCAGGGTACATATTACAAGATCGACTAGGACCAACCGAAAGATCAACAAGCGTCTCATCTATGATAGAATTCCGAGCCTATTTACAAAAATTTAGAAATGTAAGACACATTACTTATGAAATAAATTAACGAAGCTATAACCTACAATAGTAATAACGTTACATATGTTTGAAACCATATGAGGAAGTTGCACTCTAGACTAGTATCGACTTCCGACTCCCCCATTGCTTGAGTGATTTCATCGATAAAGATCCTACAAGAAACGAACATGTAAATATCATGTCTTAGTAAAAGATGAATAATGAATGTACTGCATTATTGAATGAAAGCGACGGACATACTGGATGTAAGGAGCAATCTCTGGACAATTGAGCAATAAGTACGAATGAGCGGCATTATACTCCTGCTCAGTTAAGTACCGCTCCTTTGACTTGCCCAGTGGTCGACCAGGATAAATGAAAATTGAGAAATTGCCCACAAAATGCGGTGTGGGTCCGACACCGCCATCGTCGTTTCGTTGCACTTTGTCATGCAACGTAAAGACGTGATCTTCGAAGTAGTAAGAACAAAATGATGTGACTTCTTCGACCAAATAAGCATTACACATCGAGCCCTCAACCTTCGCTTTGTTCCGAACATTGTTTTTCAAATGTCTAAGGTACCTATCGAAGTTTAGTTAATGTTGATTTAAAACTTATTGAATGGGAAAACAATCTCAGGAACTTAAGATATTACCTCTCAAATGGATACATCCATCGAAATTGAACTGGACCGGCGAGACGGGCCTCGTAAGCCAAGTGGATTAGTAGGTGTTCCATAGAGTCGAAGTAGCTTGGAGAGGATATTTTCTCCAACTTGCAAATTATTTTTGGTATTTCAGACTCTAAAACCTCCATATCTTTGAGACTGACACTTTTCGCAGCCAGGGATCAAAGAAAAAGGCTTAGTTCACTAATTGTAACCCAAACCGAATTTGGGAGGAGTTCTCTGAATGCAATTGGTATCAACCGTTGCATGAAAATATGACAATCATGACTCTTCATGCCAAACATTCGCAATTTCTTTGGATCCACACATCGACCAAGATTCGAAGCATAACCATCAGGAAAACACAACTTTTCAACACTCGCACAATTTTTGTTTTTTTGATGTATCAAGAGCATATCATCCAAGGATGTAAGTATTTGTCGCGGAATCAATGTGTAGATAAGGTCGGTGACAATATTCACGAATATCTTGTCTCGCTTTCGCATTGTCCTTACTTTTGCCCGTTACACTAATAATAGTGTTGAATATGTTGTCAAAAATATTTTTCTTGATGTGCATGACATCTAAGTTGTGTCTGATCAAGTTTGTCTTCCAATACGACAAGTCCCAGAAAATGCTTTTTTTCCTCCATCAAGAATTCTTAGCTATCCGCCCATTCACAGAATCAGCTCTGATTTCTGTCACCTTCATCAAGCCCAACGTTTCAATTTATGCCAAAATTTCTTCACCAGTGTCGTTTAGTACCATTTTGCCTCTAAGAAATTTTTTTTCGTCTTTCCTGAATTGTGAGGCCTTCGACAAGAAACGACGGCGACAGTCGAACCACGATGTGTTTCCACCACTTCGCAATTGAAAGGCATTTGTATCCTCCATACAATATGGACAAGCCATCTTACCGTGTGTGCTCCAATCGGACAACATGCTATACGCAGGGAAATCACTAACAGTCCATAAAAGGGCCACTCGCATACGAGAATTCGTCTTTGTGGAAACATCGTAAGTAATCACCCTATTGTTCCATAAATCTTGCAACTCTTTCACAAGCGGCTGAAGGAACACGTCGATTTTCTGTTTGGGTTGGTCGGTCCAGGAACGATAACCGTTAAGAACATAAACTCAGATTTCATGCACATCGACGGTGTAAGATTGTACGGAGTCAAAATTACGGGCCATGAAGAGTACTATTTTCCTGAAATCCCAAATACTTGAAAGCCATCAGTGCACAATCCTAAACGTACATTCCGAACCTCGGCGGCGAATTCTCTGTTGACATCATTAAAATGCCTCCAAGCTATCGAATCAGAACAGTGTTGCATAACATCTTCTGGCGACGAATGTTCTCCATGCCATCGCATATGTTTTGTCGTTAACTCAGACGCATACAATCGTTGCAATCGAGGGCCCAAAGGGAAGTAGTACATTTTTTTTGCAAGGGCGTTTTTTGGTGTTCCGTCCACGACCTCGTCGCTGTGCAATGTAGCGTGATTTCCCACAAAACTCACATGATGTCAATTCAGAGTCCAGTCCCCAATAAACCATACATTGGTCCTCACAACGATGTATTTTCTCAACAGGTAGACCTAGACCTCGCATTAGTCTTTTAGTGGCATAAAATTTTTCAACCAATGAATTGTCAGTTGGCAAACAATCCTTCATGAATTTTATGATTTCATTATACCCTCGTTCAGAGATATGATGTTCTGACCTGATCGCAAGTAATATTTCCATTGCGGACAACGTTGTCATGGTTTCGCACCCGACCACAATTTTTCGCTCCTGGCCTCAATCATGTCATATAGTTGGCGTGCTTGAGGGTTTGGTGATTCTTCCATGTGATTCCAATTAAAACTTGGACCTGCCACGTTGTGTAGCATCTCGTGGTAAGTTGTCGTATCAAAACCTCCCACATCAGCATCATCAATATAGTTATCAAATTGGTAGAAGTTTTGCGGGTCTTCATCTCCATTCTCACCGTGTTCGTACCAACAGTGATATCCCGAAACAAATTCGTACCTACATATATGGTATTCAACCGTTTCGACGTCCAGGTACGGTACAAGTCGACATTTCTTATAATTGCACGGACATCCAATCTTCCTTTCACTTTGGTAGGTAGGACAATGTTGCTTAGCAAATGCTATGAATTCTTTAACCCCCGCCGTGAATTCAATTCGAACGAAGCCATTGTCGAGACGGTTGTACATCCAGTCTCGACTTGCAGACGACATTCCTATTGTAATTGTGCAATTAAATTAGCCAACTAGTTTAATAATTTCCGATGGTGCAGGTCTATTTTCTCCAACTTACACAACCTCGCTAACTGCATGAACAAAAAGCTTTGTTTTTGTGCATTGAATTAATGTGGTTTGATACAAATAACATAAAACAAAAAAATTTTACATTTGTTGAGTTCTAACTTCATGTATGTTTGTGGATTGAATGTACTACTCCTAAGGGTATGAAAAATGTGTCTAACTTCATGTATGTTTGTGGCTTCTATTCCTTTTGTTGATTTCAACTTTCTTAAGACCTAACTCGGTACATGACTGATACCAAACATAGTAGCATACTTGGTCATAAAAATAAAAGCATGAAGGAGTTCAAGAAATCATAAATCATAAGTTATAAGCGGCATACAAATACCACATAGGATCAAAGCTCCCAGTATTTCATTTTCAACAAATACATATACCAATGACGGCCAATAGGTACATACATGTACCAAAGCATTAAGGATAGTATTTTTGTAACAAACTAACACTTAACATAATATCGTACAAAAAAAAATTAACAAAAAATAAGCCAACAATATAACAAACAATGCTTCGGTGTATGTTTTGTTAATTGGGACCCATTAGTTGTCCACTCTTACCTCCCTAAGGTTAGAAACTTATACACTCAAATCTTAGGACGTTTTAAGTGGAATAACCAAAACAAACATTACGTTGGGACCCATTAGCTGTTCACTCATACCTCCTTAAGGTTAGATGTTAATTCAAATCTCTTGACGTTTTAAGTGAAATAGTCAGATCAACTCAAAGAGTAATCATAGTTTTTAGAACCCTACCTAGTAGTAGAAAATATATAATTATAGGTACTATTCATCTATACCTACTCTTTTGGTAGTTTTATCTATACACACGCATATACACACAATTGAACCAAATATAGTAGGAAATACATGAAAAAATATGGCATGAAGAGATCAAAGAATGTAAATTACAAAGAAAGTCTAGTTCAAAACCTTACCTCTCCAAAGCAATTAGAGCAGTAGAATGCAATCCAGACAAAGCATGATGCACTTCGACTACGAAGGATTTCTCGCTTCCGTATAGCTCAGCCATTTCCCTAACGCTCCTCTGCATCAAAACCAAAACAATTCAACGTCCTACCAAACCTACTAAATCCAAGTGAAATGGAACTGGTCTCATTAAATACGCCTGTATACTTACACATATAATTTTAAATTTCTACCTTGACAAAAGATGCATTCTCATAACACTTAAATGTAGTTACGCATATAATTTTAAATTTCTACCATTTCACTCCTTAACAAGTAAAGCAATGACGTAGAGCAATATCATGTCAAAGAGACTTACAAGTTCCACTTTGAAATTTTCAAGATTACTTACAAATTCATAGTCATATAAAGTTATAAACCAAACCTTTTCCCTAACTTATTTTTTCCCTCCAAGTTCCAATTAAAGATAACCCTAACTTCGCTACACTATTCAAAGTATCCATGTTTTCTCTGGTTTCGAGGCTACATTTCTCCGTTGTTCCTAACCGAACTCATTGCATGAATACATGCATAAACCACTTGGAGTTCTTACACTACACATCAAACTACCTCGAAAATAAATCCTCATACGACATTCTTATAATTGCGGGATCCAACGAGCGATTGTTAACATAAGCCTTGATGTAAATTAAACCGATAAAACATGTTCACTACAAGCTGTTAAATACCCATCAAAGCAACAACAAATTATAACCAACTAAACCACACAATCTCATCGAAATCTCACAAACTAGTGAGAGTAAAAAATAAATCAAAAATAGGTATTCAAATGGAGGGATTATCTTACTTGGGCATCCAATGAAATCTCCAAAAACAAGAAAACCATAATACCGATTAAAAACTTAGACAAATTTTCACTATCTGAACCACAAAACTCACCACAATCTAAAGAACTAGAGAGAAAGAATCCATACATAATCATAAAAACATGAATTAAATCAATAAGAGATCAAAAATTAAAAACCAAAAAAAGAACAAGAAGAAGAGATCAGAACTTAAAAGTCTTTATGCCTAAAAGGCTACAACACCATACAAGTTGACTTAAAAAAACCACACAAGTTTCCATGGTCTAAAAAAAAAAGATAAGAACAAATGCTATAAAAGTTACAAAAAAAAAATCCCTTTATAAGAACAATTAAAAAATATGTAAATGGAAAGTTGAGCAACATAAATCACTAGATCAGCAAACCCAAATTGACCAACGCTACAACACAAATCAGCACAAACCCTAAAGTTGTGTTTCAACTTCAACATACCAAATATAAGAACATAAAAATATGTAAATGGAAAAACTGAGATCGAATATCACAAAAGCTGATCGAAATCTTACAAACTAGAGAGAAACAAGGGAAAATCCGAAAAGGGTATATCAATGGAGGGATAATCTCACTTGGGTGTCCAATGTATGCCGGCGAGGGACAGAGTAGACGACAGCGACGAACAGCGGCGAGGGCTTCACAAGCAGCGACGGCAGAGGGCGAAAGCTTCAGAGGCAACGACGGCAAACGACGAGGGCTTCGGGGGCAGCGACGGTAGAGGGCGAAGGCTTCAGAGGCAGCGATGGAGAGAGCTTAGGAAGCAGCGACGGCAGAGGGCTTCAGAGGCAACGATGGCAGACGGCGAGGGCTTCGGAGGCAGCGAGGGCAGACGGCACGACCTCCGGTAGACCCGATGACAATTCGCAGTCTCAATCGCAGCGACGGCAGAGGCCCCAAACTCTGACAAACGGTGCAGAGATTTCAGGGTTTGGGAGAGAGATTTCGGTGAGAGAGAGAGAGAGAGAGTTGACGGTGAGTGAATCGGTGAGTGATTCGACGAGGAAGAGAGAGTGGGCGGAGGTGAGAATCGGTTAAGAGAGAGAGAGAGTTCTATATACATCTGTTCCCATTTCTCAATAGTCCACATCGAAGCACGCACGAATCTCGAGACGTAATGGACGGTTGTAAAAAATTAAACTTTTGGTGGGAATGTTGGAGCCATTTTTTTGAGACAAAATTTAATTTCGTCTCTATTATGTCTCTATTTTCGTCTCCGATCTCTCTCTATTCCGTCTATAAATTATTTCGTCTAAATTCCGCTCAAACCATTTAATCTTAGCAACTGAACTAAATTCCGTTGCTAATTCCGTTTCTAAATAACCATTTTTTGTAGTGAGTGTTCTAATTGACATATTGAAGTTATTTTGATAAGGAGAGGGTGTAAAACTAGCTAGAATAGCTAATTGAGAGGGGTAGGATATAATTCTCGAATTAAGAATTTTGTCCCAAAAGGTAATTATCACGCTAATTGGAATGATTAGCGTGCTAGTTAAATTCCCTAGTTCGCTAGGTACACCTCCTTAGCGTGCTAACTCAATCTAGCGCGCTAGGTAGACCATATTAGCGAGTTAATGACATATGAATATGAATTAGAAATGGTTGTTTTGGGGATTTTCATTTAATACATATCTAAAACTTTGTAAACAACCTAAACTTGTAAAAATGGGCTTCAGGGATTTAGTGGACCGAGGTTCGGTGTAGAGGAGCTTGTCGGGTTAGATACAGGAGTCCAGAGAGGTCGGAGAGCGGCGTGAGATTTGTAAAACCCAACTGAAATACTATTAGTATTTATTCTGCTTTACATTTCATTTCTATCATTCCTTGTTGTTCATTATTCTATTAAGTTACTTAGACGTGGGTTGAGGTTACTCCCCCGGATTTCCTGGTTTTGTGTTCATGATGCACTGGACTATAGCACGTGTGACCCGACCCTCGGTGAATGACGAGCTGAGCTTGCCCTTGGTGCACGTGTCGGTGACTCAGCGGATTTAGCCAGCGCCGCGAGGGACCAAGTGTCACGCCATTTGGACGTGACCACTGGTGGGAACTTGGTGACCCGAAGTACAGTCTAGTCCATCTGGAGCGAGCACATACATTTGTTAGCTTCTCTGTTGTCTATTCATGCGATGAGCCATTTACAGTTGTCTGTTTTATATTCTGCATGTTTACTTGACAACATTCTTTGCATTTCCTTTACTTCATTATATGAATGCTCAGAGGATTTCCTTGGGATTTTACTTACTATACTTGTCAAATGTCTTTTTGTGATGATTAAATGCAGATCCTAGTACTAGTAGGCAAGGGGATACTAAGCGACTATATCTGATTGCCCGCTGTCGAGGACCTACTTGTACATGTTTATTTTTGATGTTTTGTATATTTTGGGTATTGGGAGACTTGAGATGACATCGTACATGTATATATACCTTATTTGTGGTATTGCCGCTTATATACAGAGTATTTTTCAGGGTTTTCCATAGTAGGAGTTATGCTCTATAAAACTTCAGAGTTAATGAAAATACATGTTAATGTTACTTTAAGACTTCCGTTGTGAAATACTAAATTTATAATCGCAACTCTGTAATACACAAACGATTAGCTTTGCTAGGACTTGCATAAGCTACAAACAGTTGAACATATGAACCAAGTTAGTAATACATACGTGGACACGATTATCGAGACATAAAATGGATGAGCAAATGCCGAACATGTGTAGCTGGGCCCTGCGGGCGAGGAGCGCATGGAGAGATGACACCCCGAGGCGGCGGGGCCGCCAAAGATGGTATCAGAGTGATAGTTCTAGGAACTTGGGAATTTAAAATAAAAGGGCATAAAACTTTATAAATAAACTTTAGTTTTGAAAATTTGATGATATTGCCTTAGAACTTAGGTTGGGAAGTGATGTGAGGCGGGTAGACTTAGAGTAATATACGTGTTATATTTTGTTATATATATATGATATATGTACACATATCGAGACTGATCCGGAGCACGTTTCTTGATGCAGATCATGGACAAACAATTTACAACGCCTCATAAGACTGGTCAGACCAGTGATGCCGCTAGAGACTCCCCTGTTATAGCTAGTATGGAGGATCGATTCTCATCGCAGAAGACTCAGATGGCCGAGGTACTATGATTATTACGAGATCGGGCATCGATGCGTTGACGCCTCTACCCACTACTACGGGTAGCGGTTGACCCAGAGAGCCGATAGCGCTTACTATACCTACGGGGGTAGCTGTAGCCTAGGGTAATTCCCAAAGACTAGTTGAGACGGTAGCAGCAGAGACACAGCCAGAGAGGGCTACGACGGTTGTTATTCCCTTGGAGACGTGATGAGAGTGTTCAGGCACGGTTATCCGGAGCATGCTTGAGAGGCCACGCAACAGTATGATGGACCATGTATCAGGATACCCATCCAGAGCCTATGTAATGGGCGGAGTTCAAAGAGTTGTTCTATGATCAGTACATACCCATGGAGGTGAGGTTGCGTTTGATAGAGGAGTTATTGACCCTGAGACAGAACCGGATGTCGATGCAGTATATGGAGCGATTTCGGTACCTACTTCAGTTTTCTATAGATGTAGCGGGGACAGAGCAACTAGAGATATACTACTTCACTCGAGGAGTAGATGACAAGATTGCAGCGCAGTGGTGTCATCTGGGGCTTGCACTCTATAAGTGATAGTGGAGTAGGTTAGAGAGGCCCACTGGTGGGATCCCAACGTACTAAAGTATTATCTAGTGGGGTTAGAGATTGAGTTGGCGACGTAAGATGTTCCACCACAATTCCAATTTTGTGAAAAAGTGAATTAGGAATTCCGCGAGATCTAAATTTCGAGGACGAGATTCGTTTAGTTGGCAAGAACTATAACGTCCCAAATTAATTAAACTAGGATTTAGCATTAATCTCGGGGGTTAACATTAGTAATTCGGGCGTTACGTGGACAACTCGGTTGGATCGGACACGAGAACCGAGGAAATATGTTATTTATGGATGATGGTTGTGTGTATGTGGTGTTTAAAACTATTATTATATATTGCACCACATGTGTGTACGTTGCTATCGGGGGAGTTAGTGTACCGAGTGTTCGCCTTGAAAGGCGTGTCAACGTGGGTATTGAATAGGTGAAATACGAGTACACTAGGAAAACTCAACAAACTTACTTAAATATGGCTAAGTTATTAAATTGAAATGGGTAATGTAACCATAGGCTAACTATATTGAAATTTAAATAATAGACTATGACGTGCCTCGAAATGCATGTCGAGACTCAGGGCACCGGATACTGGGTAGCCGAAGGTTAGTGGGACCATGAGATGAGTAAATTGGATAAACAAAACACTAACCATATAGTTTTGTAAGGCTTAATGTAATGTGACATCAATTAAATAAGCTAAGCCTAGAGTTTACACTAAATAATGAAGACCATGAGATGAATATCTAGATGAACATAATGAGCAGTACTAGGAGATGTGTGTGCTATTGGAGTCATAAAGGAGTGTGTTACAACATGTTTATACACCACAAAATAATCCTCGAGATACGTACGCACACTTGATCTTAATCAAATATATATACGAGACTTAGTGGAGTTCTTTTATCAATTCACTCAAATTTTTCTCATGCAATTTAGGAAAACCAGATAGAAAGAAACATAATTCAAGGTAGGAATTCACAGATTAGAAACCAAATCAAGAGATCAAATCCATGTAATTATCATCTTCATCTCCTCCACTCTCCAATGAACCCATTTTTGATTGAATTGAGTGAATTCAAATTTGATGGTTAAACCTCTGATTTTTTGTGAAACCTTGATGTATTACATGTTATTAGATCATATTCATAGGGAATTTACCACTAGTTTAATTCGAATTGATGGTTTTGATGAAATTGGAAAATGTGATGTATGCATGAAATTGGAAAAATTAGGTTAAGTGAGTGATCTGGAGTGTTCTAATTGATGTATTGAAGTTATTTTGATGAAGAGAGGGTGTAAAACTAGTTAGAGTAGCTAATTGAGAGGGCTAGGACAGAATTCTCGAATTGAGAATTATGTCCTGAAAGGCAATCATCGCGCTAATTGGAACGAGCGCGCTAATCGTCTTGGATGAGCAATTTTTCTTTGAAATGAAGAACATTAGGGCCCTAGTTAAATTCCCTAGCGCGTTAATTCCATCTAGCGCGCTAGGTACACCCCCTTAGTGCGCTAACTTAATCTAGTGCTCTAGGTAGATCATATTAGCGCGCTAATGATAGATGAATATGGATTACAAAGGGCTGTTTTGGGGATTTTCATTTAATACATATATAAAACTTTGTAAACATCCTAAACTTTTAAAAATGGACTTCAGGGATTTATTGGACCGAGGTTCGATGTCGAGGAGCTTGTCGGGTTGGGTACAGGAGTCTTGGGAGGTCGGAGAGCGGTGTGAGGTTTGTAAAACCCAACTGAAAGACTTTGAGTATTTATTCTGCTTTACTTTTCATTTCTATCATTCATTTTTGTTCATTATTCTATTCGGTTACTTGGACATTGGTTGAGGTTACTCCCCCAAATTTCTTGGTTATGCGTTTGTGATGCACTGGACTGTAGCACGCGTGACTTGGCCCTCAGTGAATGGCGACCTGAGCTTGCCTTTGGTGCACGTGTCGGTGACAGTGGATTTGGCCAACGCCGTGAGGGACCAAGTGTCGGGCCAGTTGGACGTGACCACTGGTGGGAACTTGGTGACCCGAAGTACACTCTAGTCCATCGGAGCGAGCGACACACATTCGTTAGCTTGTGTGTTGTCTATTCATGCGATGAGCCATTTACAATTGTCTGTCTTATATTCCACATGTTTACTTGACAACATTCCTTGCATTTCCTTTACTTCATTATATAAATGCTTAGAGGAGTTCCTTGAGATTTTACTTATTGTACTCGTCATCTGTCTTTTTGTGATGATTGAGTGCAGATCTTAGTACCAGTAGGGGCAAGGGGATCCTAGGCGACTATATCTGATTGCCCACTATCGAGAATCTGCTTGTATGTGTTTATTTTTGATATTTTATATATTTTGGGTATTGGGAGACTTGAGATGACACCGTACATGTATATACCTTATTTGTGGTACTGTCATTTATATACAGAGTACTTTTCAGGGTTTTTCACGGTAGGAGTTATGCTCTATGAAACTTCAGAGTTAATGAAAATACATGTTAATGTTACTTTAAGACTTCCGTTGTAAAATACTAAATTTATAATCGCAACTCTATAATACACAACCACTAGCATGGCTAGGACTTGCATAAGCTACAAACAGTTGAACATATGAACCAAGTTAGTAATACATACGTGGACACGATTATCAAGACATGAGATGGACGGGCAGGTGCCAGACACCTGTAACTGGGCCCGTCGGGCTAGGAGCTCAGGGAGAGACGACACCCCGGGGCACTGGGGCCGCTACACGAAATAACACGACAAAAAAACCTTATATCATCATTCAAAAATCCGTACATAAATGAGAAGTGTCTTTTGGACTTGAACTTTTCACTTAGTGCAAATACTTCAAAGTTTTATCAAATGCTATAGTGAATGGATCTTGAACTAAGGACCCTTGTGATGAATCTGGAAATATTGCACATATCGATTTCTTAGAAGTAAGAATATTTTGTTGATTGCACATTATGGTATTGTGCAAATCTTGTCTTTTTTGAGTGCTCTAGAGTCGGTTAGGCTCATATTAAGCGGTCACATTTCTACACCATATAGGTAAGTCTACTTAAGTGAATATGTGAGTCACTCCATTGGACTTATTAAGACCCAATTGTCAACCTCCGTCATGCAAAAACCAATACTAGAACCAGGAAGGGACCTTTAATAATATAATTTTTTTGTTCCGTAATCTTCACTTGACTTGTTAGTACCACATTGAACTTATTATGTATTTTCAAGAATTAATTAAGTTGAGTTCCCATTAAGTGACGATCGAATTAGGCAAACCGAAGTCTCACTCCTTTTGATGTTTGAGACACCATATCTCTAACAAGACCCTTTGTTAATGGATTCGCTAAATTCTTGTTAGATTCCACTATTCAACTCTGACATCTCCATTTTTGAGTAACTGTATCAAAAGATTATGTCTTAGACTTGTATGTCTAGATTTTCTCTTACAAGTTTTGCTTTGTGACAAATAGTTGTCTTGTTATTACAATTGATTAATATAGTTGGACATGGCTTGTTTCATAATGGTATCACCATTAACAACTTCCTAAGCCATTATGCTTCCTTGCTTGCATCTGCTAGGGTAATTATTTCTGATGTCATTGTTCAATCAGAAATACACGTTTGTATCTTTGAGCTATAAGAAACAACAACTCCTCTTAGTGTGACATCTCCATTTTTGAGTAACTGTATCAAAAGATTATGTCTTAGACTTGTATGTCTAGATTTTCTCGGTTTTGCTTTGACAAATAGTTGTCTTGTTATTACAATTGATTAATATAGTTGGACATGGCTTGTTTCATAATGGTATCACCATTAACAACTTCCTAAGCCATTATGCTTCCTTGCTTGCATCTGGAATTATTTCCATTGTTCAATCAGAAATACACGTTTGTTCTTTGAGCTATAAGAAACAACAACTCCTCTTAGCGTAAAAATCCATCCACTAGTTGATTTGGGATTTGACTCCATATTATTCCATCTAGCACTACTGTAACCTTTCAAAATTGGAGGATATCCATTAAAATGTTGACTATAATTCACGTCCCCTTTAGGTATCTAAAGATCCTGGTAACCACATACTAGTGTTGTTTACTTGGGTTACTAGTGAACCGGCACAACATATAAATCACATATGCTATATCAGGTCTTGTGCGATGCATAACATACATGAGACTTCCTATCACACTAGAATACTCTAGTTATGATAAACTTCTATCGATGTTATTTACTAGTTTTAAATGAGGCTCGATGGGAGTACAAACTATCACTTTTCATCAAAATGATCAATTTCTTCAAAATCTTTTCAATATAATGAGATTGTGATAATGTAAGACAATTATCTTGTCGTAAGATTTTGATTCCAAAATTACGTCAGCTTCTTCTAAGTCCTTCATGTCAAAACTAGTAGACAAGAATCGCTTAGTTTCTTCAACTAAAGTTATTGAAGTCCCAAATATAAGCATGTCATCCACATATAAACATATGACGACACCAACATCATTGTCAAACTTGCTGTAATACATTTATCAGCATCATTGACTTTGAATCCAAATGATCATACAATCGTATCAAACTTCTCATGCCATTGTATATGAGCTTGCTTCAAGCCATAGAGAGATTTCACTAATTTGCAAGCTTTCTTCTCTTGATCTGACATAACAAAACCTTTTGATTATTCCATATATATATTTCTTCCTCTAGATCACTATGTTTAGAAAAGCCCTTTTCACATTCATTTGATGCATAGCTAAATTATGAAGTAAGATATATTAACACTCGAATATATGTTATTCTTGCAATTGGTGCGTATGTATCAAAATAATCAATGTCACACTTTTGTCTATAGCTCTTAGCTACTAGACGCGCTTTGAACTTGTTTATAGTTCAATTGGCATTTAATTTTCTTTTTAATACCCAATTGCACCCAATTGCATTTGATCCCGTTAGAAGATCAGAAAGTACCAAAGTTTGATTCGACATAATCAAATTTATCTCATCATTGATCGCTTCTTTCCAAAAATGAAGCATCCCTTGATGAAATTGTTTGTTGAAACGAAATAGGATCATCATCAACATTAATGATAAAATTTTTTTGTTCCTTAATTTCATATCTACTTCCTTCAACCAAGTAGATTATAAAATTCGGGCTAAAAGATTTATCAATCTTTTGCCTTTTACTTCTCCTTATTTCAATATTCTCACCATCATTAGTAAGAGGATTCTCTTGTTCATTAGAATATTTGAAGACAAATCTTCTAGATTCCCTTGACTCTGTTCATTAGAAGAGTTTTGAAGCAACTCCTCTAGATTCCCAAATTTCGAATGCAAAAGCATGTAATGTATTTTGGTTAAATGTTCAAAGAATTGTACATCTATATAGTCAATTATATCATTAGTTTCTAAATTGAAGAATCTATATGTGACATTATGCTTTGAATAACCAATAAAAACAAATTTATAAGTTCTATTTTCCAATTTAGGCCTCTTCGGATTTGGTTTCCTTACATAAGCTAAACGACCCACAACTTTAAGTCTCTTAAAACTAGCTTGTCACTTAAATCATAGCTCATATGGGGTGACATTAGTATTCTTTAATAGAACTCTACTCAAAATAAAACAAGCCAAAAGAATGGCTTCCCCCATAAGTTTAAAGGCAAGTTAAAACTTAGTAGCATGAAATTGACCATATATACTATAGTTTTATTCTTCCTTTTTGCTACACAATTTTGTTGTGGTGTATAATGTGTCGTGACTTGATATATAATTCCATAAACCTCGCAAGATTTTGTGAACTCTTTGGAATAATACTCACCACCTCTATCGGGTCTTAGAGCCTTAATTTTCTTGTTATGTTAATTTTCAACTTCCGATTTGAAAATAAGAAAATTTTCATAAAACTCATCTTTGTTTTTCAAAAGATGAACATATGAGTATTTTGAAAAATCATCGATAAATTTGAGAAAATATTTGTTTCCTCATAATATTACATGACTTTTCAAATCAAATATGTCGCTATGTATCAAATCAAGAATTTGATATTTTTTGTACCGATTTGTGTGATTGTCTTGCGATATTTGTTTATGCACATATCTTACACTTAGTATCATGATCAATCTTAAAATTAGTAATTATGCCTAAATTATGCATATTTCTAATGCAACGAAAATTAACATAGCCTAATATACCATGCCATAATGAACATGAATCAATAATATAAGAAGAACAATTCACTGTTATTGTATTCACCTTAATCATACTGTTACATTAGTATCCCTTGCCAATAAGATACTCCCTTGAACAACATAAACCTATCTAGACTCATAGACAAGACATGAAAACTTCTCTTATTAAGGAGGTCACCGGATACAAGATTCTTACACATTTCGGGTATATAATAAACATTAATTAGATGTAAATTTTTTTCCAAAGTAAGCTTGATATCCATAGTTCACTTGCCAACCACCACTACAAGAAATTTGACCTATAATGACACGCGATGTTTGTCGTATTAGATGTATGTCGAGAAACAGTGATAGGTCCTCTATTTAGATGTTATCAAAAGTATTAGTGCTTTAACAAAACCCGTTATGCTTGTTATCACAATAATTTTTGAATGTTGTTATATTTCTTCCTTTCACGCATTTCTCAATTTTACAACATCTATAAAGTGTCATTGTAAAAATCAATGACATACAAAATGATTGCTATCAAACATTTAGGAACTTCCACAACATTACTCACGATTCGTGACAAGCATTCTCAAATGTTGTTATATTGTTAATTTTGATGTGTATTTAGATTGCACAATATCTAAGAAAGTCATTGTATATGTTAACGACATAAAGAACTGATTGTTATCAAAGGTGAACACTAACAACATTTTATGCATGTCATCACAAACATTTTTGAATGTTGTTATAGTTTTACATTCGATGCATGTTAGGATTTTACAACATTTATAAAAAGCAATTGTTTAAGCTAACAACATGCAAAATGATTGCTATCAAGTTTAGACTTCAACAATACATTTTGCGTGTCATCACAAGGATTTGTTAATAACGTTAAATTTCTATGTTCGATTTACGACATCTAGAAAATGTCAATATATATGTTGACGACATACAAATAAATTATTGTAATCAAAACCACGACTTACAATTGAATGATGTGCAACATTATTCAAATTTAACAAAATAGAATAAAAATTGTAAATAAATCTTTTGCAACTTGCGTAATTGTTGCAATTGTTAGTTTACATGACATACAATAAATGTTGTAATTTTGTACTCGTATATTTAAACAAATTAAATTTAAAAAATATTAATTTTTAAATCAAACAAATTATAAATAGCATTAATGATAATGCTATTTGCTAACTTGCATATTTTCTCGAGAGCAAAATAAAATATTATTTTAAAAATCAAACACGAGTATTGAGATTGTGTATGTGTCTAATATTTTTTTAGACAAAAAGTGATAATCAAGCCAACAAATTTCATTTCAAAATAGTTTGGTGATATGTAACAAAAATACTACAAAATATTTGCTCCATTTTATTTTTCAAAAATAAATCTTTCACACGATCTTCTTCAATTTAAAAAATGTAGTTTGCATCTGCCCCACAATTAAAAATAAAATTAATGACTAAGCAAAAACATAGAGTACTAGACTTAAAAAAACGTAAGATACTAAATAAACAAAACGATGGAAAAAGATATTGTAAAACATAATATAGAAGTCATGCAAGTCATCTATTAAAACACTAATCTTAAACTTTAAAAGAAAAAAAAATGAATTTTCCTAATTTTTACTTCAACAATTTAAAACTATAAAAAAAAAAAACTGAATTAATCTTGTTCTTTGCCCACAAGTCTTCAATGATTCAAACAACTAATCATAAAATTCAAAACCCAATTAAAGAACACCACAAATAACTAAAAATCTCATAAATAAGATCTAGAACACATCAAAGGAAAAGCAAACTAATCAACAAATAAAGTAAATTAGGATAAGTGTCATGTGCCTCAGTTAAAGCAATTAAATTGAGTTTTTAGGCAATGCTATTGTTTTACCAATGATATCATCATGATCACCAAGTTTTTTTCTTTTGTGCAGTTGGCCTTATCAGAGGTACTTGTGGATCGAAGACAACATCTATCCATACCTTCCACTGATCTCTACCTAAAAGGACATGACTGTTGTGAAGAGTCGATAAAGGATCAGTCGAAGAAATCATTCCCTCTGCAACTACTTCATCATTTTTATACCAGTGAAGAAGATAACATTTTCTATCTTCTTCAACATTGCATTCAGGGGAATTGTTTCCATGATAAGATGACCACATTAAAAACATAATAATAAACAAACATTATTAATAATACTAAAGTAATTAATGAAAAATATTGTATCAAAAATTATTTTGTACCTGAAATGTTTGAATTTTTTTGATGATACTTCCTCAATCTACTATTTTGACCCTAAATAAATAAATCAAATGTTTTTAAAAAATTTAACATCACTTGTTTCATGATTATGTAGAAATCGACATAAATGCTTACTTCTTGGAGTACTTTAACTTGTTGAGTAAAAGTTAAAACCATTTCTCTAATTCTTTCACTCTCCCACTACCTCTGGTAGATGCATCAATACTTGATGGCGTCACACCAAAACTAAGGCCCCGTACACAACTAGGCTTCTCAAGTTCCAACACTTGAGTAAGTGCATCTTCTTTAATATTCCGCTTCTTATTTTCACTTGTCACTAATTTCCCACACTAGTGAAGTTTTTTCTAATCCATTATGTGTATATTATAAAAGATATTTTTAACTTTAACAAATCTCGCTAATAATATATGGAAACATAAATTTAAATAATACTACAAATTCACCAATGTGTCACAAACTTCTTAATTGATGGGTTTACCATTTTTGTGAGTATTTCGCCTTTTCCATACATCCACTCTCGTTATCAAACTTTTGTCAAATTTCTCATTTCACTAAATACATAAGTAAAATAATAAATTGAAAGTTATAATTCAAATAATATCAATACTATACTTTAAATATATTCTTACATACCATTTCATGCTCAAGCCGAGCAAATCCTTTGTGACTCATCGAATGAATTAATTTCTGATCATCCCTTATCTTTTTAAATCTACCAATTTCCTCCTTAAAGGATAAAAGAAGAGAAAAAGAAACAAAATGAACTTGTGCAACCAAACAAAAGGTTAACGAAATAGAACAACTAATTACAAATATAATTTAAATGCTAAAAATTTAAAAATAAATACCATGAACTTTTTGGATAGTCTATCATTTGTAAATTCATTCCAATCATTCTCGCTCACATGGATTGGATGAAATTCTTTAATTGTTGACTTAACCTTTTTCTTTTTGCTAGCAATTCTTATTTGCTTAGTAAGTTTTGTCTTGAATTGTCTTACACTCTTCCTCATTGCGTGAAAAGTTAATTTTCTTGGCAAATTCTTCTATATCAAATCTTTGCTATATAAAAAAAATAAAAGAAGAAAAGTTAGCGGACATTGATATGGAATTATACAATAACAACATAGCCTCAGTCCCAAATTAACTGGGGTTGGCTACATGGATCAAAGTTTTCCATTGTGCACGATTAAGTGCAATTGATGGTGAGCTTTTCAAACCATTCAAATCCCTCCTAATTGATATGAAATTATACCAACAAAAAAATAAAAATAACATAGTGTTTATCAATAAAAGATACCATGACTCTTCCTTAGCTTTATGTCAATTTCGTTCCATTTCTTGCAATGTAAGGGCCCAAATTCTCTTGTAATCACACCAATATATAATGCAAATTTTTTAGAGTTTGTACCAGCATGCTGTATTCTCTCATTAAGCTCAACCTTTAAGTGTGGGGTACATCCATTAATTATGCCCATTTTTGTTGGGACATTTTTTTCTCTTTTTTTCAATCGCATTATCTTGTTGCATTTCATCTTCATCTATCAAACGACTATCCCCTACCACATTCTTATTGTTTTTCTTATCTAATGGATCTTTCTTAGTTTCATAGTCCTCCTCTCGCATTTCATCTTCATTTATCCAAAGATTGCTCTCTACCATTTTCTTTTTCTTTTTCTTATCGGTTGGATCTTCTCTACTTTCTTGCCCCTCATCATGATTATTTGATTCATTTAAAGGGTCGTCCCTTACCAATATTCCTCTGTTTCTCGTACTGCAAAAGGCGGCAAGAACTGCATACCGTTCACGAGTAAACCTTTTCAATGATTTTCTTGAGCTCTACATAATATAAAAAATTTAGTGCCATAATACTAAATGAATCATTTAATAAACTAAACCTTCAAATACTAAGAAAGTTAAAATAGTTGTATTTACTTTACCAATGTTCTTCATTTTCAAAAATGCAATATGCAACTATATTCCAAATACATTTAACAAACAATGAATTCAATTAGAACTAACTAAATGATAACTCTATAATAGTCCGATGAGTTGAATCTTAATATGCACGTTTGTCACATGATAAATTAATATAATTGATATAACAAAAAATAAGAAGTTATATACAAATCTATAAAATCAATTTGAATAACGACAAAACCTCAATCCAACGTAAAGTTAATTTGCATAACAGAAGATCACATGATTTAAAAGAAAATTACTTAAAAATACATGACCATTATTTGCATCTAAACATCACACATGATGCCTTTACTTTGTGCCTTACACAAGGTTCATCATTCAAACTTTCAAGTTTTTGCACATACATTCTTGGGCATTCTCAAAACTCCTCCACATAAGCACCCAACTCCTGGTAGCCATGAGGTGATGCATGTAGAACAATATACTAGTTTGACGACTCATCCTCTTTGAAGTAAGATACTTGATTGGCCTGAAAAGCTAAAATGAACAGATCTTTTTCAAACTGAGCTAGTTCATCATGAAGGTTAACCAAAACAAAATCATTATCAACTCGAATGCCATTCATAACATTTGCCCAATCACACTTAAAAATTGGTATAATAAATTTGTTATAATCGAGAAGTATGATATCTCTAAGGACCCCATAATAATCCATGTCTCCCTTAATGAATACACCACTATTCTGCCTCGATTTTTATGTGTCCTTAGTACCAAAACATTTTCCATTTATGATGTATCTCTTATATGACATTGCAAGATCCCTTAGCCCTAGAACAAGCCATCTCAACATATTCTCCCTATTGCAAGAGTTGGTTTCACTTAAGACCTGTTACGATGAGACGTGAATTAAGAATCGATATCAAACTTGTTAATATGTATTATTAGTAAAACGTTTAGTATAAAAACTTTTACACATATGCATGAGTTGAATGTTTCTGAGTGTTTCTTATTTAATAAGGCGTCACTCTTTGAAAGTTTCTTGTTTTACTTGAGTTCTTCCTTGTGCATTATAACATAAAATTTAATGCACCGAAAGTTAAAATATTAAAATACAAAATTTAAATTCCTTAATAAGTAAAATACTTCAACATTAAACAAAACATATTGATGAGCGACTCACAACATATCATGTGAAAGATTTATACTTTTTTCGGCAAACATAGGGCGCCTCTCTAAAACGACGTCCTTGTCCACTTTACGATATCTTAGACGTCGAACACCAACTTGTAGTGCATGTTTGAAGTATTTACTACAAAATTGCACAAATCCTTTGTCGATAACATTTAGCTACGCATCCTTTTGGGCACGCACGATTTCAACGACGGTGGACAATACTTCTCAAGCATGCACAAAATCAATGTGATATCATTGTCCAACTCTATCATATTATTTCTATCAATAACTCTTGAACACAAAATCTATCAATAACTCTTGAACACAAAAGGTTAAAGAATGAACACATTTGTGTAATTGCATTCCATGGTCCTTCATGCATTATACCTCTAATAGCAACTGGTAGAAGTTGTTGCATTAGCATATGACAATCATGAGACTTGAGGCCAATAACTTTGCAGTTTTTCACATTAATACAATTACTAATGTTGAACCCGTAGCCGTAAGGCAATTTTAAGTCAAGCCTCTGACAAAAAACTTTTTTTCCATCCTCGATAAGGTATGTAAAGCCGTCGGTATGTAAAATATATCTCCTCTTTCGTTTAGATGTAACTTGGCATGATGCCCAGATACTTCAAGTCTAAACGAGAGTTAAGCCCATCTTTTGATCTCCCCTTGGCATCCAATAATGTATGAATAATGCTATCACACACATTTTTTCACGTGCATCGCATCTAAACTATGACGCAATAAGAGAAGCTGCAAAAAAGAAAATCTAATTTCTATCAAGATTTGATCATTTATTTATAACACAATATATACTACTAACATATATGAAAGATAAAATCAAAATATCATTTATAGGTTGTACCTTCCAATATGGTAATTAAAAAAACAGACTTCTTTTTCCATCCTTCACTTGGTATTGATCGCTCACACTCTTGAGTTTTTCTTGTCCTCCATTTGTCTTTGTTTTTTTCTTTTTTCTCACTTTGCATGATTGTTATTTTCTTCGTTCTTCTCCTCTTTTCACTCTTTCCCCAATTATTTACTAAATTTTTAACCTCAGAAAAAATTGTCTCTTCGCTAGACCACTTAGGCCTTCCACGACTTGCATATTTTCCATTGAACCAAGATCGTTTAGTTCTAAATTGATGTCCATGAGTAAGGAATCGTCGATGACCCATATATACACATTTTCTACTATGGGTAACCAATCAAAACACGTGTCAAATCGACATACATGACAAACGACGTATCCTTTTATTAGCCATCCAAACATATTCCTTTAAGCTGAAAGTCATTTATCGTCCATAGTAAAATTGCCCTCAAATTAAAAATAGAATTAGTAGAGACATCATACATGTTCACTACTATTTCCCATAGTAAATTAAAACCATCAATTAAGGGCATCAAAAATACATCTATATCATTACCAAGTTGTCTCTTTCCAGGGATCAATAAAGTTAACATGAGGTTATCGTTTGTCATGCATGACAAAGGAGACAAATTGTATGTTGTCAGAATAAGAAGCCAACAACTATGTTTTGAGCTTAAAATCTTTGAGAGGATTGAAACCATCAGTGACTAGTTGAAATCTAATATTTCTCGAATCAATTGCAAGGAAGGGTATTTGTCATCTATAGTCTCCCAAGTAGGTGAATCTCTTGGATGTCTCAATTTTTCATCGTCTTCTTTGATTGAAGCATGCCAAGTAAGTTCTTTTGCCATGTCGATGTCACCAAACATTCTACGAAGTCTTGGTATAATAGGAAAATAAAACAAGACTTTTTCGAGAACTTATTTCTATCTTTTACTACAATTTGTAATTTTTTTCCATCTAGATGATCCACATTTAGGGCATTTATTTTCATCTTCTAGTTCTTTTCGGAAAAGGCAACATTCATTAACACAAGCATGTATTTTTTCATAACCCAGATTGAATCTCTTCAACAACTTCTTTGTCTTATAAAAATTGTGTGGAAGTAAATTATCGGATGGCATCATATCATGTACAATTTGTAGCATTTCAGTGAAACAACTATTCGTAAGATTATGTGTAACCTTCAACTTAAATAAGGTCACTGTCGCCGACATCTTTGTGTACTTTGCACAACCTCCATATAGGGATGTTTCTGCATCTTTAACCAAATCTACAAACTCTTCTCTTACGTTTTTTTATCCCCTTCTTCACCACCACCACCACCACCACCACCACCATCATCATCATCATATTATTAGTTTCATAATGCATATAGTCAGTGAACAACTTATATGCTTCCTTCTTTTTTAAGTCTTTGCCTACATCACATGGTTGAGGTTCTTCACCATGAAGAACCCAAGTGGTGTAAGTACGATCCATTCCATTTATCAATAAATGTTCGTACACGACATCGAATGTACCACGTTTCAAGTTTTTACAATCTTTGCAAGGGCACACCATGACTTCCGAGGTCTTATATCTCCCTCATGATGTGCTTACAAAGTTACATGCGCCATCTTGATATTCTTGTGAAAATCTACATATGATGAGATTTGACACAATTAAGTTTAATGGAATTTGAAAATCTTAATTAGTTTATGTACAAACTATAATTCATGACGCGCCTCGAAAAATTGATCCATTCCTTATCCATTGATTAAGAAAGATGCTCTATAAGAATGAGCTTATCACCTTTAAGATTTTTACTCTTTTCACCTCCAAACGTTTTTTCTATGTTTGAGATAAATATATGCTAAAAACAAGTCAATATACAAATATCAATCTAAGTCCTCCACGCTCAGGGGCGAATCCAGGATTTTTGATAGCCCTGGGCTATAAATATTTTTTAAATTATTATTTTTATATATTATTATGTATACTTTAAATAAATTATACCACAATATATATATATATATATATATATATATGCATCCATGACAAACATAAAATTAGCATGGTTATCGCATAAATTAAGCCACAAACTATTAAGCAAAGAAAAAAAAAACATTTGAACACAAACAATTGTAATGGATCAAATCGAAACCAAAGCAATAGATAATGAGTTCAATTGAAGTACCTTAAATGAAAAATTGTTGTCTACTTGTCAGAAACATGACGCGATCAATGAAAAGTGTATCAGCTGCAAACACAAACAATGTAGAATCAAATATAAATTATATTGTTAGGTAAAGAATAAAAATAATACTTAAATAATAAATTATATAAAAATTAGAATATGAAGAAAAATAACCTATTTAAGTTGTGCCCTCCTTTGCTTTAAATAATCGAATTCATCAATTACTTAATCTATATCGATATTTTGAGCGAATTCTCGTTCAATATGAATGATCATAGTATTTGTCAAGAATTCTTCTTCCATTCTATTTCGTAAATCAGTCTTAATACGCTTCATAGCTGAAAATGCTCGCTCTGTTGATGCCGTAGATACAGGTAGAGTCAAAATAAGACGAATCAATCTCTCAACCAAGTTGTAGTGATGCGACTTATTTGTTCGAATTGATATCTCCAATAACTCAGAAGTTGATGACAAATTCTGAAAACACTTGTGGTGAAGTACATCAACCTCATAATGCTCCAATTGACATCTTAAATGATGCATTTCTTGATCACTAAAATCAGCAGGATAGAACTTTCTTGCAAGAATACATATTTGATCAACATCAAATAATTTGAACTGATCATTTGGTTGTAAAGCACAACTCAAATTAAGGATTTCCAATGCATCATCATTGAATCTGTAACTCAACTCTTCCAATTGATAGTCAATCACGGAATTGAACATATCAAAGTAGTAATGATGCTCAACTGTGACGAGACTTTTTTGCTGACAAGAACGACCTGTGCCCTCTTTGTACCAAGCATTCATATCGGGTGTTTCGATTTTATGCAAATCAAATTTACACACATCAAAAGGTGATCAAAGCTTTCATTTCGTAATTTTAGAAGAAGAATTTTTGTTGTGGCAATTGAATCTATTGCATTCAGAATATCTAGAGTTTTTTCTTGCAAGTTTCGGCAAAGCATATCTGTAATTCCGATAATTCTATGCATTACATGCAACATGAATACGAAATCAAAAGTTTCCATCATCATTAAAACACATTTTGCTTCACCACGAATATCATCAGTAGATCCATCACTAACCATTTTTTTAAGCACTTGCATCGTTGCCCAATACATATCAATCACACTGCAAATAGAATCAAAATGAGAGCTCCACCGCGTTTCTCCCCGCTTTCGTTGTAAACTTCCAATTTGATTAGCTCCTTTACCAGTTTCACGTTCACCACTAGCTACTTTACGTGCAATCTCTACAGCTTGAAAGGCTCGCAACTCAGTAAGGCGTTTTGGAGAAGAACCTATAAGGTTAACAATAGAATACAACTTTGAAAAGAGTAACCAAATCGACGGTTCCTTTTTAGAAGCTGCAACTAATGCTAGTTGTAGTCGATGAGCAAAACAATGCACATAATATGCATATGGACAGTCTTTGAGAAATAAAGCTTGCAACCCATTCCATGCCCCACGCATGTTACTAGCACCGTCATATCCTTGACAACGCAAGTCATCTATAAGTAAGTTATATCGAGCAAGAGAGTTACATACACTTTTCTTAAGTGTTAAAGCAGCGGTGTTTTCGACTTGGACAATATCGAAAAAACGCTCTTTAATTGAGCCTTGACCATCCACGAATCTCAACACAATTGCCACTTCTTCTTTGCTTCCTGCATCCTTCGCTTCATCAACTAATAGACAACTTTTTATCTCCAATTTCTTCACGAATTTTTTTTCTCACCATGTTAGCCATAATATGCAAAATCTCTTTTTGAATATTTGGTGAGGTGTACTTTGCATTCCCTGGAGCATTGTCGAGTATAACATCCTCAATGTTAACATTTAATCTACCCATAAGCTTCAACATTTATATGAGATTTCCTCGATTTTCTGAAGTTGAACCTTCACGATGACCTCTAAATGCGCATCCTTGTAAACTAAGCCATCGAATAGCCTCACTTGTAACTTTAAGCCGCAACCGATTTTTTCGAACATCCTCTGAAGTTTGTGCATTTATCACCCTGTCAATGTGTCGAGTAACATTCGACAAATTCTCAACAGATTGTACATAATTTCTATGCGGCGAATTGATACTTCCCATATGTATCAAGAATGGACAATTAACCCCTTGATTAACTCTCTTCCAATTTTTAAATCCTCCATTAGTTAATGTGCAGTGAGGTGTATTACCATTTCAAAAAGGTAACACAGGAAACAAAATACAGCGTCCTTTGAAGGCGAATACTCCAACCATTGAAATTCTCCAAACCATTTTGGTTGAAAGCGACGATATTGATTTCCGAATAGAGTTCGTGGGTATTCTGGCAATTTAGGTTGATAAGGGCCCATCTTTATATATGCTCGTCTAATTTCATCTCGCACATTGAAGGAATATTGTCGTATTGGAGTACGCAAGCCCGGATCTCTTTCAAGAGAATTATAATCAATATCAACTTCTCGAGTTGGAGATTCTAAAGGTCTCGCTTCCTCACGAGACGAAGCCTCAACATATGATGGAGAAAGATTGTCAACCTTAGATGTCCCCCCACTTGATTTAAAAAAGGAAAAAATTGTCTTCGTTCTTTTGTTACCATGACGCTCCATAGAGTTTAGCCCAAAGCTAGTATGCTATCCTTAAAAGAAAAAATGTCTCCTTAAATATTAAAGTCGTGAAAACTTTCTTTTTATTCTCCTAATTCAATCAATGTAAATAGTATATGATCAAAGATATAAAAAAACATGTGAAACATAAAAATAAAATAAAAATGGACTAATGTTGCTTATTTATATACATAATAAATTAAATTTTTATCTTAATTATACATTTTTCTTAACAGAAGGCATATAGAGACCATTGGGTTTTTAGATAGACATTTAAAAAATAGCCTTGTTCAAACCGTCTAAACATCAAGAGCATGCATCAAAGAAAGCCACATGTCTAAAAAATTAAAATGCTTAATTAATCACAAATCATTGCATGTGTTCTCAAGTATGGAAGCTAAATGCTAAGTTAGCAGCCACAAAGAACATGACACATGATGTGATAAGAGATTTACTTGGAGTAAAGTTGGACATGAAAAATTATGCTGTAAGTTTGATATAATTAAGAGATAAACTAGTCTAAAGTATGTTATCATTTTATGTGCCCTTGTTTATGTTTTTCAATAATATTTCTTGTTTGCATTTCAAAAGTTAATAGATCAGTACCAAGTTCAGAAATTAGTGGAGGAAGCACAAATAGCACCGCAAAATAAGAGCAGTTACTTTTAGATTTTGTGAATATATTTGATACTCTCATCACACTACAAAAATTTAACCCTACAACAACATGCAATATTTGTCATATTAGACGTAAAACGACACACATCGATAATTCCTCTATTTAGATGTCGTCTAAAATATTAGGGTTTTAACAACGTTTTTTGCATGTTATCACAATAATTTTTGAAAATTTTTGTATTTCTTCTAATGTACTTTGAGATTTTACAATATCTACAAAGTGTCATTGTATTAGTCAACGACGCGTGAAACGATTGCTATCAAAAGTTTTGGAAGATATATTTTGTGTGTCGTCACAAACATTTTTGAATGTTGTTAAAGTTTTACTTTTGATGCGCATTGATATTTCATAGCTTCTAAATAAAGTCATTGTATAAATTAATGACATATCAAGAGATTGCTATAAGAAAATCTTTAGAACTTCCACAACACTTTCAACATGCCATCAAAAACATTTTTGAATGTTGTTATAGTTCTTTTTTTGATGAACACTGAGATTTCACAGCTTTAAGAAAAGTCATTTAATAAGTTAACGACATACAAATAAATTGTTGTAATCGAAGCCACAACTTGCCATTTAATGTTGTAAAAATGTGTTTTAACAACATTGAAAGAATGTTGCAAATAACTTTTTATGACTTGTATGAATGCTGCAACTATTAATTTAAATGACATGTAATAAATGTCGTAGTTATGTTCTCGTATTTCCCAACAAAATTACATTTAAATATTTTTTTAAAATTTTGGAAGAACTTGAAATAAATATTATTAACAATTGTATCAATTCATAATTTTAAATAGAAATATAAAATATTATATTCAAAATGAAGTGCGTACAAGAATTACTTGTCATATACAAATCTACCTTTTTAAAACAAAAACATACAATTAACAAATTTTATCATACAAATAGTTTGATAACATCTACATTCAAAAAGACACTACGAAATATTCTATATCATCCTTGGAAAAGATACATTTTACACGATCTCCTTCAACCTAAAAATTAATGTTTGCACCTGCAACACAATTAAAAATAAAATTAATAACGATTAAGAAAAAACATAAGATATTAAATAAAAAAAAATGTTATAAAGAGATATTGTAACATATACAAGTCATTTTTCAAAAGTCTCATCTATAAGTTCTAAAAAATTTGTCGCTAGTTTTTATCTCTACAACTTAACACTCTGAAAAAATATCAAAAACGTATTGTGAAAACTAATTTGTTAAATAAATTAAGTCTTCATATATCTTCAATTAAATTAAAAGGAAAAATATAAAATAAAATTAGTAAAACCAGTTCTAACAAGTATTGAAACTTTAACAAATTGGCTTTTGCGGCCTTTAATTTAGCACAAGATAAGAAAGTTAATAAATTATGAAGTATTTACAACTAGCAATTATCATCATTTTATAAAAAATAGAAAGTTTTACAAAAATCTGAACCAAGGATATCAATGAGGTGTCCCTTTTGATTAGCTAACAACTCAAATTATATAGAATCAAGTAAGTAGGACTCCACTCCGATATGTCTAATCTAGCTGAGGAAAAATAAGACAATTCTTTTAATTAAAATTATTCATAGGAATCTAACTAACAGTCATATGTTCTAAAATTAAAGAAGTTATCATATCCTACTTTACGAGTTCCTTCCGAATTAATTTCTTTTAAGCACGTGGGCATAGTAAACACCAAGAACTACAACTACAATAATATTAACAAGAATGAATAAACTAGAACATGGCCCCTAAGAACCATATATATATATATATTTTTTAATATAGTGATATAGTGATTTCATAGCATCAAACACAATTTCTAGTCTTTGCTTAAGTTGTTTGAAATATAAATAGTATTGTTGGATCCTAGGACATGTCAAACCAAGGTTTTATCCCCTATTGGAACAAGAAATATTGTTTCAAGCATTTCATCAAACACTTGGAGTGAAATTAAAACTAATCTTCTAATTCCATAACACCATAATCAAATCCTTATTTTATAGGCTCTTTTGAAATGCCAAATAAAACATCGTACTATCTAATATTAGATAGTCATTTAGCAACTAAAAGTAAATCAAACAAGTACGAAATAAATAATTGATCGATTTAATACCAAAAGAAATATTTTTTTTTCATTCAAATAATCTAAGACACAAGAAGAAAACTTAGATCAAGAGATTTAGGATATGAGTTATACCTAAATGGTGTTGTTGAACTTCGTCACAAAGCTCGATGGTGGTCGGGAGCCTTATCCTTCATAGTCTCACGTCCAAGCCATGTCTAATCTTATTTGCGTCCTTAAGCCCATCTCTCTCTTTCTCTCCTTTGTTTTTATCCTCTATTGCTAGCGTTTCTCACTTGCGACCACCACAAGCACCTTTCCCTCGCTGCCAAATCATGGTTCACCACCATCCGCTCTCCATACTCCTACCCCATATTGTGATGGCCCCAACCCTACAAATTGGCCACCATCCGACGCTAGATCCCATTAACCCTCGGTAAACCAGGTGTGGAGTTAATAAAGGCCTAATGAGCCTCACAAACCGGTCTTCAGTACTTGATAGTCCACACAACGGAGTATATATATATATATATAAATCATATGCAGCAGAATTTGAGTTTAAAACCTTTTTGTAAGTAGAAACAAATTCATAGCGAATAAATCATGTGTTTAAAACAAAACTCAATGCAAATTAGCTAAAACCAATGCAAGACATTTTCCAAGCTAAATTGGACCAACCATGTGTTTAAAACAAAATTAAAGTTTCATAGAACTCTATTTGAGTTCCATTGAACGGAAATACAATTATTTTTTTTAGCTTATTGACTTATTAATTGGTTTATAAGGAAACATTTAATCCAAAAAAACTCTTTTTCTATGAATTTTGAGTTATTAGAATTTTATTATCAGTCTCAGGTGTTTTTAAGGAACATTTTATTTAATTTTAGTATGGTCTTGAAGATTTGCTTTTATTGGCTGCAGTATTTATAGAACTGTATTGAATGAAGGCAAGGGATCTATGTTTGAATATATACTAGAGGAAGCTTCATTAAATGAGAAGATCCATATTCACCAGTTCAATCACTGTTGTTGTTGCTCTCTTTTATTCGAACCAGAATCTCCAACTCCACAATTCCATTTTTTTTTAATCTCCTTTTGAATGATATGATGGTTCTCACGTGGTTGTCCTTCTTATGATTAATTTATGCATTGTTTTTTCTTTCTTCTGTAGAATTAATGTGGTGAGAACTCTCCATTAACTCATCCATTCTCTTAGGTATGTTAATCATTAGACAAGGAGCATTGTCACAGTGCCAAGGCATGATAGGCAGCACTTGCTAAGGGCCAAATCTTTATTAGACATTGAGATCAACATAATTTAACATGAAGAAGAAAAAAATAATAGGCACAACAACAGATGATCACACGAAACAAACCCAATTAAAACTTATCATCTTTGGATCAACTGATTCATAAGTTTCCCCAATTTCATGCCTCTATTGTTCTGGGTCCTCTGTTTTGTTGTATTGTTGGGGTGCTTTGAGCCATCTACAGAAGCTCGGAAGCTTTTGAGGAATATTGAGGAAAAGAAAGTGATGACGGTTGTCCCTGCCATGGAGGGCAGCTTGGTGTCAAAGACCTTGTTGTGCTCTCTGGTAATTAATTCTCACTCTCAAGTCTTCACTCATTTTTTTGTATTAATTCTCTCTAACTAAATTTTGCCAAAAAACTCGAATTGCACATTTGGAATGATACACAGAATTTCTCAACAGCCATCCAAAATCAATCATCCATAGAACTGAACTATAAACAAGGCTAAGTAAACAAATCAAAACATAATATACCTCTATTTCCAACAGTGAGCGATGAGTTATTGTTCCAAATCGGGGCGCAATGGTTGTTGGTCCAGAAAGGCGAGTTGTAAGCGCTCGCAGGGCGGGACTGCATCAGATTAACGAAGAGCATGAACAACACAAACCAAAAAGATCAAAACTTTATAATACTAAACATCAACCACAAACACCCATTTCGAATATAGATCAAATAATCGCTAAAACAATCAAATCAACCTCAACAACGCAATACAAAACCCACAATCCCCAATCCCCAAAACCCCACTAATCCGCCGAATACAAGAAACCTATTTCGATATTCGGAAATTGAAAAAACCCCATTTCGGAAATCCGATCAAAATAGGGAAATCGAGAGAAATTGAACAGGAACAGAAGAAATTCGAATAAAATTTGTTTTACTGAACCAAATGGAATTCAGAAAAACCGCACTTCTAGATTGAGCAATTGAGAATTTCAATAGAATCGGAGAAAGAAAAAGAAACATAGTGAGACCTTGTAAGGATCCATGGCGATTGGCGAGGCAGAGGAGAGGGAGAGCTCGGCCGGTCGGTTGGCTTAACGAGATAAGAACAGACTCTACAACTTCACCGGCGTCGGTGATCAAGACCCTTCTCTAGACAGTGAATATGGAGCAAATCTAAAAGCAAAAAAGTGCAGAACACCAACCAATAACACTACGATACTCGATATGGATCCAGGAAGCTTTAGAACATTTGATCTTGGCTACTATAACAACTTAGTGAAAAGAAGGGGTTTATTTGTATCTTATGCAGCTCTGATCACCGACTCCACGTCGAGATCATTAGTAAATCAAATGCGACATTGCCAAACTGAAGAACTACTTCTCCTTTATATATGCAACCAGTCTACAATGAAATTGCAATAACAAAATTAATATGTCCCTTGTGCCATCGACGAGAAGCTCTAACTTAAGTTTTGGCTTGTTATTCAAGGAACAAAATAAATCACAAAGAAGATGGAGAGTAGAAGTTGAGCAAAAAGAGAAGGTGAACCGTACCTTCTCAACGAAGACTAAAAATCTCTGCAACTCCTCCCAATCGATGGCGAGAACGCCCTAACAACGACTCACAGCACCGCTCCAATCTTGCCTTTGTGTTTGCCCTGACAACGAGACTCAAAACGAAGACTCGAAGTTCGTGGCTTCCCAATCGATGGCGAGAACGCCTTAACACCTTTTATTTTCGAGTTTGATCTAACAACTAGTGCCAAAGTTAATTAAGCGGCAAAGTATTTTAGAGGCCAATAACGAGAGGCTTTGATTATAGGTAGCGACTAAAAATCAACACTCTCATTAGTATAATACCATATGTAGTTTTAGGGAAAGGAAAGTTGGGTGGCGCAAAAAAGTTAGGCACTAAAAAAATACACCCCAAATAATAACATGATTGATGTATCAATAGCTAGAGATGTCATTCTCGTTGTTAATAATGCAGTTTTAAACGAGGAAAACACAATATCCGCACTAATAAATTGTTTTGAGCAAGAGGAATTCATTACTCCCACTAATTTGGTCACTATTGAACATTTTTCTTGTAGTGCATGTGTTACATGACATTCACGTCAGACATATAATCTTATATTATAAGTATTTTACAACACATATTTAACAACAATTATATAATGTGTTACACGACATTCAGGTCATGCATGTAATCAAATATTGAAAGTTATTTACAACACACCTTCAACAACCATTATATCATATGTTTCACGACATTCGCACAAGGCATGTCATCTAATATGAACAACTTTTACAACACACATCTAAGAGCTATCATACTATGCATTACACAACTTTCGTATTAGGCATGTTATCTAATATTTAAAGTTTTTGACGACACACGTTTAACAACCTTTATACCATGCGTGACATGAGATTCGCATTAGGCATGCCATTAAATATTAAGTCTTTTACAATATACATTCACTAGTTATTATACTCTGAGTTACACAACATTCGCATCGGGCATGTCATATAAATTGAAAGTTATTCATGACACACATTGAAAAGCCTTTAAACCATGCGCAACACAACATTCACATTTAGCATGTCATCGAATATCAAAATTCTTTTATTACACACATTCATCAGCTATTATACTATGAGTTGCACATATATTGATTTATGAACAAAGATGGTAAAGACAACAAACATTTTTACGTATGTCATTAGAAATTGTATTAGATGACTTATGCAACTGCTTGTCATCTTGCATAAGTCGTCGTAGGTCGAAATTCTTGTAGTAGTTGGAGGGATTCAAGAGTATAACTCTTCTCCTCATTAATGAGTTTCTTCTTGTAATTATTCCAATTTATAGGCAACTTGAAAATAATTACACCCACTTGAAATGTTGGGTTTTGGGGTTCATACGCAGCGGAGATTCAAAGTGCTAGCTTCAAGAGAATACCAAACCTTTTTGTTTCTCCCCAAAACGATCCAGAGCGTACCAGAAAACCCTAATTCATTTCTAAACAAAAATAGAGTTTCGCCCCTTAAATTTCATACGTGTGTTCTAACTTAAAGCGTCTATTTATACAACCCTTGTATATAGACGGTTAAGTAAATTACACATATACCCCTACTTAAAGAAGTATAAGTGTAATACACGACAAGGATGTTTCTGTCATGAATTTCATCATATAAAATTCGCTTTTCTCGAACCATCTTAAAATCTCGCAAAACCATTCTTAGTGTGCGACCCAATAGGCTCATACAACGTTGCCAGTGTACCAAAACACATTTTGGTATACAAGTCATAAGCGGCCTCTAGCAAGACATTATGACTACCCAAGTTGTACGAATATCAAATCGATACAACCTAATCAATAGTGTATATAACATCATTTTGTCACACGATATCCTTTTGATCAAACATAAGGCATGGAATTGTCATCCAACATGTTTAATCGTACTAGTCTCGATCTCTAGGTAGACTGAAAACATCCAAGTGACATTAATCAATATCAATTCACTTAGACTAGGCATTTTAACAGTCTAACACATCGAGGGATCCACTGGATATCTCTCTTTATATGAGAGGGACAAATTCTATCTTGATTACACAACTTCATCACATTGCTCACACAGTAACCAATCACAACCTTTATAATCGTTCGGTTAAAGACAATGTTTGATTGTGTCAAATCACTGGTGTTCCTAATGTTGAAGTCTCTGGTAATCTCAAGTTAGAGGACTAAAAATATACCTATCATGAGAAACAACTATGATTTAATCCATGTGATGTTCTCATAGCGGGTCGGTCCAGTATTTTGTTCCCTAAGAAGTACTCGTGATCTTGATTCGTATCCATATACGTATAATCATCATATGATCATCAATCAAGACTCACACTAGTCTTAATTCATTATAGTTCCCAGTATAATGATCGACTAGAGACATTTAGGATATTTCTATAAATACCCATGGATCTTATTATAATGTAAACATGCAAATTAATTATAATAAACAGCAAATGAAATCCTCTATTTTATTAACTAAAAGTATTCATAAAGACAGTTAATGGATTGACCTAGGGCACATGCCCCAACATGAAACTCTTCTTTAAGAGAGATTCCAGTCATTTTAAGATCACAAACGATCTTTCGTAAGTCATGAACTTGAGTAAGTAGTGACTTGTCGTTGGTCATCTTAAAGTCTGGATAATTCAAAATTTAAAACTTACGATTGCTAGACTCCTCAATTCGGTATTTAATATCTAGTGCAGTCCACAACTCCTTCGCTGACTCGATAGTTCGACGCGCCACATAGACATTGTCGGAGAGCGCATTAAGTATATAGCCTCAGCAAATATAGTCATCCACTTTTCTAGAGACACGTTGATCCACCACTTAGTTTGAATCGTCCGGAGTTGGTTCAGGGAGGGATGTACGCCAACTTCAGAGATGTGAGAAAGAACATCACTTTCTCTTGCCATCGAGTGAAATTATCGTCGTCGAACCTTTCGAGGAGGTTCAAATCATGATTCATGATTTGTATTTAATAAGGAACGAACCCGCCATTAGAATTTAGTTTGGAGGACAATGAAGAACCACAATTCCCATTTGCAATTTCGTCCAAAGTCAAATAAGCCATTGATGAAGAAAATCTTGTCTAAAAATTGTTGGAACAAACTTCTTCGGATAGAGAATACAAAATGAGAATGAAGGAACCAGACAAAGACTTGAGGCGCGTAATCGCTCTCTTTTAGACAAGATTTCTCTCTACTGGTCAAAACTGCGAATAAACAATGGAAAAATTGAAACTTGCCTTCATGATACAATCAAGTCTCTAATGGTTGTTGGATAATGTGTGTAACAAAACTCCAACCAAGAACACTTTTGTAGGATACTTTGAGAGAATGATGTTATGAACAAGAACATACTTTGATTCAAAAGACTTTTGTGTTTCAATGTTGCTCAATATGTTTAATACGTACTAGATCTTTTTGATTTATAGAAAATTAAGAGACTTGGTGTCTATCCACAAAGGAATGAGTTTTGGTGCAAAGAGGTACCAAAAATCAGATCAAATATAGCGTCGGGTTTAGCGCCCAACAACATAACTCCCTGCTTTTAAAATCTTACAATCTTCCCAAGTAATTTGTCACCGCGTTTTGCCCTCCCAATAAACTACTCATCTGTGCTGCTGTGTTCTGAAAATTCCTTTGTTGCCCGCTAAAGCTCACTCGAGTGCCCTTCACAATTTCATGATACATTCAACAATTACTTCAGTAAATCAGGCCATATGGGGCTTCAAGATCAAGTTCATGAACTAGATTGAGGGGGATTTGAAACTCCTTCTTTATGTAGGCCTTTGTTGGACTATTAGGTTATTATGTTTGGCTGATCCCTGTGATTCTAATTGTGATTTGATAATGCAATCGCTAAGATGTGTGTTGTTAAGCTTGCAATTGTAATTTTAATGCAATGTACTACAATGTGCTTCTTTGAGCTTGTGCTAAAAAATTGATAAGAATAAAAAAAAATATTAAAAAATGTATGTACCAGTTGTTGCCCAGTTTCATCTCTTATTCCAGCTGCAGCAGATGCATAGGTGACTCTTGTTAGTATAACACTTCCTCTTGCAGCTGTATAAGGAGGACAAAAACATAGGAGGCACAAAAAAATATAAAAAGCAAAAAAAATGAGTTTAATTGCATAATCACACTATTCAAAAGTTGTTATGTATGCTTTCAAAAAAAAGTTGTTATGTATATTTATAAGTATTCAGTGAAGGACCTAAAAAATCAAATTATGGCACATTTTTTGTCATTGTGAGAGCTCACCAATGACATCAATGGAAGTGAGGCCATTAGAGAACCTTCTAATAGGGCCAGCACAGTAATCAATGTTGGGATCACGAACCTCCACTACGTCGCTTGGTGTAGTCATGGCTAAATTGACGCAAAAAATACTTGGAACTTGATGAATTGAAGAAATTGTAGATTAAGGCTAGAGTTTAGAGCATCTCCAATGGGACCATGGATTGGGGCGGAAATGGATCCACCTAGGATTCAACTACATCTAACCTTAAAAAGGTTCTCCAATGACAGCATGAATTGATAATGTTCATCCTATATGACATGAAATCAAATTGTAGGGTGTTTATCCCAATGTCTACTTCTAGACATTATGGTAGATAGCCACATCATAATTATTAATTCTTTTAAATTTTTTTATTATTTTCATGCTTTTATTCATATTATGAAAACTGAAAATAAAAAGTGACAACTCATCAATTCATGGTCTAAATCCATTATCCATTGAAAATTATTTTGGGAGGTGAATATCTATCTAGTGCGGCATAGAATAGATATCCTCTCTACATCCATGATGTGGCACCAATCCATGGTCTAAATCCACATTACCATTGGAGATGCTCTTAATACTCTTTCACCTAAAGTCAATAATATCCCACAATTTGTGCTCTCAGTTGGTGGCACTTGCCTCCCAAGATACAACAATCACGATCCTACTGCTATAACACTTAATACCGTAGGAACAATGGATCAAATTGTTGTACTAACTCTCAATTAAAATAATGATTTTAAAGAACAAAGAGAAAATAAGATTTTTTAATAAAAACGGAATACAAGAAAATGTGTATCTTCCTTTTAGGTAGGGGGTCTATTTATACACACATGTGTCTATTTGAGAGAACGTATATGACAACCCAAAACCCAAAAGACCCGCCCTAGGGGAAATTTTGTAATTTCACAAACCCTACACTAAATTTGTCCTAATATAAAAATAAAATTGTAAACCCTAGCTCTTTTTGTTCAAAAACAACACGTTTGAGAGAAAGGGTAATTGGAACTAGTTGGATTGCTAACTCAAATAGACACTACTTAGAAAGTAATACTCACCCTTATCTTCTTCATCATGCCCCCTTTCGAATTTCTCAATGGTTTACACATGTGGTTTTGTGCAAAAAGAATAGAAAACCCCATCTAGGGGCGACGCCATTGCGACGCCATTGGAGGTGGGTAGCGGGATCATCGTCGCTGCTGCCGAAGGAGGGCAGTGACATCACTGCCATCGCTGCCACCTCGGCCAAGAGGCGGCCAGCCCGGCAGGGGCACCCCAAGACCTTGGCGACGCTGAGGCTTTAGGGCATGTGCCCTAGGTCAATCTATAAACATTGTTTATCTTATAATTTTAGTTAATAAAATAGTGGTTTTATATGATGTTTTATTATAAGTGATTGCATGTTTACCTTATAGTAAGATCTATGAGTATTTATTGAAATATCATAAATGTCCATAGTCGATCATTATACTGGGAACTATAATGAATTAAGACCAGTGTGAATCTTGATTGATGGTCATGTGATGATCATGCGTATAGGGATAGGAATCAAGATCATGAGTACTTGTTAGGGAATAAATATTGGACCGACCCACTATGAGAATACCACGTGGATTAAGTCATAGGTGTTACTCATGATATGTATATCATTTAGTCCTTCGACTTGAGATTATCATAGACTTCGATATTAGGAGCATGATAATTTGACACAATCAAATGTTATCTTTAACTGGACAATTATAAAGATTGTGATTGGTTACCATGTGAATAATATGTGAAGGTGTGTAATCAAGATAGAATTTGTCACTCTCGTATAGACAGAGATATGAGTGGATCCCTCGATAAGATAGACTGATAATGGTCAAGTCCATGTGAATTGATATGATCAATGTCACTTGGATGTTTTTCAGTTTAACTAAAGATCGAGACTAGTACGATTAAACATTAAGGGTGACTTTCAATGCCTTATGTTTAATCAAAGGATATCGCACGACAAAAATGATATGATATGCGTTATTAATTAGCTTGTATCGATGTTGATATTCATGCTACTTAGGTAGTCATAATGCCTTACTAGAGATCGCTTATGACTTGTGTACCAAAATGGTTTTTGGTTCACTGCCAACGTCGCATGAATCTATTGGGTCGCACACAAAGAATGGCTTTGCACAATTTCAATTGGTCCGGAGTAATGAATTTTATATGATAAAATTCATGACATAAAAGCCCTTACGATTTGTTAAATGATAACTTATTAATAGAGGCGTATGTGTAATTTGCTTAAACTGCCTAAATACAATAATTGTATTACAAATAGGATTTTAAGTGAGGGCTTATCTACACATATAAATAAAGGGTGGAACCCTAAAAATGTAATAAGATTTTCGTTTTACTTTTTATGAGTTCTATAGATTTAAGGAGATAAAGAAAAATCGTTTTCAATATCTTTTGGGGCTAGCACTCCAAATTGTGGTCACCGTTCGTGTGTGAATTTTTGATAGAGGACGTGCACTTGAACGTCTTGAAAATTGAACAATCAAAAGGAAATCACGGAATAAGGTATGATTTACTTTCGTAGATTTAGTTTAATGGAACTTATTTTCGATCTTGTTAGGGTTTTTCAAAATTTGTTTTGAATTTTCTGCTGCGTATGAACCCCAAAAACCCAACAGATGCGCCACCCAACAAAGGTGGTGCCAATAGAGGTGGTGGGCCCCCACCCATCAATGTGATCGGGGGTCATTTTAACCTTTTGCCAACCCTAAACAAGGCCGATTCGACCCCTGGATTAAACTAGGGGCTGATTTGGCCCTGGACCGGTCAATAGGGGCCAAAATGGCCCCTGAACCTTAAAATTAAAAAAAAGAAATAAAATAAAATAAAATAATATAAATATAAATAAAAACATATATATATTCAAAACAAATCCTTATCATTAAACGGGGCGCGCTACCGCATCTCCGAGGGGACCGATCGGGTCCCCTCGACGGGAGACCCATGGGACCCACAGTAGTGGGATTCCAAAATAAAATTTAATGGTAAATTGGGATTTAAAAAGTGACTTGTCATTAATGTGGCATGTCTTAAATTGTCTAAATCCGTGAAGCGGTTTACGTAGAACCTCATGCGCGCAAGGAACGAGAGTAGATATCGCAGCGAGTCGAGATAAGTAGGGAGCTTCGCTCAAGTAGGGTCAGACCGAGTGCATCAGCCAGTGTGGCGCAAGCACCACCGACTTACCAGAAGCTGTAGGTGATATGTTACCAGTGTGGGGTTGTAGGACATTATAGGAACAAGTGCCCTAACCCGCCACTATCTGAGAGGAGTGCCGCTCCAGTTGCTCGAGGAAGAGTCCACGCCATAGCTGAGTAGGATCAAGAGGCACGCGACAGCTGGTCACAAGTACGGTTTTAATTATTGGTCGAAACATGCATGCATTATTTGATTCTGGTTCTACTGTTTCGCTTATATCGGACCATGGTTTATGTTTTGGGGTTGACACAAGGTAGAGCACACACTTACTTGGTTTTTAGCACAGTTTCTACCAAACATATTTATTCGAATATGATATGTATGGGTGTACAATTAAAATTAGGGATCACAAGATTCCATTTGATTTACGGGTCTAAGAGTGCCTAGAGTACGATGCGCTATTGGGTATGGACTGGTTAGCGATGTATCACGTCAAAATAGATTATTTTCATAAGACTGTGACCTTCCATATTTCGGGCATTCCACCATTTGAGTTTAGAAATTGTGCATTGGCTGGTGTTTGCGACTTTGACTGAGATAAAGTCCATTGCGAGTCTGACTTCTATGGGAGAGGAAGAGCAAGAAGTTTTGATTGAGAAGATTCATGTGGTTAGGAACTTTCTGGATGTTTTTCCTTTAGACTTACCGGGAATCCCGCCCCATCGAGACAGACTTCATGATCAACTTTATACCCAGTATGAGACCATTTTCCAAGGCACCTTACTGTATGGCAGCTACCAAGTTGAAGTAGTTGAAGACGCAGTTAGAGGAGTTGACTCAGAAAGGATTCATTACTCTGAGTGTACCGTCATGGGGAGCGTCAGTGTTGTTTGTAAAGAAGAAGGACGACAGTTTGAGGATGTGTATTGATTACCGAAAATTGAATAGGGTGACTACTCAGAACAAGTACCAACTTCCCAAGATTGACAACTTGTTTGACCGTACATATTATGTTAAGAGTAGCGAAGTTGTTTTTTAAGATAGATATGAGATCGGGGTGTCAAAAATGCAAATGCAAGTTTTGGGTTTCAAAAATGAAGTTTTTGGGACACATGGTGAATGCAGAGGGAATGTCAGTTGATCCTACGAAGAAGAAGGCAAATTTTAGGTGGCCATAACCTACTAGCGCTTACGAGGTACGAAGTTTTCTTGGATTAGAATGATATTATCGACATTTTGTGTAGGGTTTCTCGTCGATCGCTTCATCGCTTACCAATTTAACTAGGAAAGACGTTGCTTATGTATAGGATGAACCATGTGAGGATGCCTTTTAGTTGTTGAAAAACCGTCTAACTACCGCAGATCCTGATTCTACCAGAGGTCGGTAGAGAGTTGTTAGTGTACATCGACGCATCTGGAACTGGTTTAGGGAAGCGTTGATGAAAAAAACAAGGCAATCAATTATGCATCAAGACAGCTAAAAGTACATGAGAAGAACTATCTAGTGCACGACTTAGAATCGGAGACAGTTGTGTTTAATTTGAAGTTGTGGAGGCACTACTTGTATGGGGAGAAATTCATTGTCTACTCAGATCACAAAAGTTTAAAGTACTTATTCACTCAGAGCTAGTTGAACATGCGATAAAGGAGATGGTTGGAACTCTTTAATAAAATAATTTCACGGTCGAGTACCACTAAAGGAAGGCTAATGTAGTGGCAGATGCTCTGAGCCGTGTACGACTAGAGATGGAGTTCGAGACTGTAATGAATGCTTAGGAATATTCGCAAGATGGCTCAATTGTTGGCTCAGATGTCTTAGAGGATCAGTCGCGAGTTCGGATGAGAGCAGAGCTAGTGGCTATGTTTAGAGTGGTTGACAATCAAAGAGTTGATTTAGTGTACAAGAAGTACAAGTCACTTGCAGATAATAGTGATGACATTGATTGAAGACTCTCAGCTGATGGAGCGTTGAGGTTTTGACAAATTATGGATACCATCACATAGACAGTTGATAAATGACTTACTCCGGGAGACACACAGATCGCAGTTCACCATTCATCTTGGGGGAACAAGATGTATCAAGACATGCTAAGGATGTATTGGTGGCCGAAAAATAAAGGTGGACATCGCTACCTACATCTAGAATTGCGAAATTAGTCAGCAAATGAAAGCAAATCACCGAAAACCGGGAGGACTATTGCAACCGTTACCCATACCACAATGGAAGTAGGAATACATAGCTATGGACTTCGTTTCAGGGCTACCGATGACTCAGAAGGGACTTGATGTGGTTTAAGTGATCATGGATCGCTTGACTTCGTTTCGCTGGCTCAATTGTTGGCTCAGATGTCTCAAAGGATCAGGCGCGAGTTCGGATGAGAGCAGAGCGAGTGGCTATGTTTAGAGTGGTTGACAATCAAAGAGTTGATTCAGTGTACGAGAAGTACAAGTCATTTGCAGATAATAGTGATGACGTGGATTGAAGACTCTCAGCTGATGGAGCGTTGAGGTTTTGACAAATTGTGGATACCATCGCATAGACAGTTGATAGATGACTTACTCCGAGAGACACACAGATCGCAGTTCACCGTTCATTTTGGGGGAACAAGATATATCAAAACATGCTGAGGATGTATTGGTGGCCGAAAATAAAGGTGGACATCGCTACCTACATCTAGAATTGTGAGATTAGTCAACAAGTGAAAGCAGATCACCTGAAGTCGGGAGGACTGTTGCAACCGTTACCCATACCACAATGAAAGTAGGAACACATAGCTATGGACTTCGTTTCAGGGCTACCGACGACTCAGAAGGGACTTGATGTGGTTTAAGTGATCATGGATCGTTTGACTAAGTCACCCACTTCATCACTATCTCCATGGAGTATTCAACATACAAGTTGGGAGACATATATATAGACGAGATTGTCAGATTACATGGAGTCTTGGTGTCTATTATATCGGATCATGATCAGAGGTTTACCTCACAGTTTTGGAGTGGGTTTCAACACCAGATGAGGACTCAGCTCAATCTCAATAGACCTTTCACCCTTAGACAAATGGGTAGATCGAGAAATTGATTCAGATACTTGAGGATATGCTCCGAGCTTGTGTGTTGGATTTCTGTGGGAGTTGGGAAGTATATTCCGTCGTGTAAGTTTGCGTACAACAACAATTTTCAAGCAAGTATTGGCATGACACAGTTCGAGGCGCTTTATGGGAAACCGTGTAGATCTCCAGTTTGTTGGACCGAGGTCGGAGGCGTCGTGTTGATTGGCCCGGAACTTGTGCATGACCAAACCGAGAGGATAAAACTGATTAGGCAACGATTAGAGACCGCCCAAAGCGCGCCAGAAGAAGTATGCTGATAAGGACCATCGAGAGATTGTGTTCAAAATGAGAATTTGTACTATTGAAAGTATCACCAATGAAAGGGCATTACCGATTCAGATTGAAGGGAAACTCATATCCCAGGTTCATCGGACCATTCGAGATCAAGAAACAAGTAGGCCCATTAGTTTTCTGCCTCGAGTTGCCACCGCAGTTAGCTAGAGTTCATGATGTCTTTCATATTTCTATGTTGAGGAAAACACATAACAAACATGCATCGATAATCGATTGGGGGCAAGTTGATTTGAGGGAGGACGTGTCCTAAGATGAGCAGTTGATTCAAATCATGTATAGGAAAGTACATAAACTTCGGAAGGAAGAAATCCCATTGGTGCAAATCTGATGACAATTCCATGGGGAACAAGAGTTGACTTGGGAGCAGGAGGACTATATAAAGGAGAACTTTCCATTCCTTTTTTAGCCACAAGGTATAACTTTATTTAACTTTTGAGGACGGAAGTTCTTTAAAATTAGTTGTGACGACCTAAAACCCAAAAAACCCCGCTCTACGGGCAATTTAGTAATTTCACAAACCCTACGCTAAATTCGCCCTAATATAAAAATCAAATTGTAAATCATAGCCCCGTTTTGTTCAAAAACAACACGTTTGAGAGAAAAGGTAATTGGAACTAGTTGGATTGCTAACTCAAAGAGACATCACCTAGAAGGTAATACTCACCCTCATCTTCTTCATCATGTTCCCCTTTTGAAGTTTTTCAATGGTTTACAAATGAGTGTTTGTGCGAAAAGAATTAAAAACCCCATCTAGGGGCGCGCCGCACGACGTCGTTAGAGATGGGTGGTGGCATCATCGCCACTGCTGCCGAAGGAGGGCGGCGACATCATCACTACTGCCACCCACTGTCTCATGAGGGGGCCTCCTTGGACCACCACCATCGTTGCCACCTCGCCCAAAAGGGGCTGGCCGTCTCAAGCCAAACTCGACATGGGTGCCCCAATGTCGGTAATGCTGGGGCGCTACCTACCAGGGTGACCAGGGGTCGAATTGACCCTTGGTCCTCAAAACAGGGGTCATTTTGACCCCTAACTAACCCTAGCCAGGGCCGATTCGGCCCTTGGATTGAACCAAGGCCTGGTTCGGCCCTAGACCGATCAACAGGGGCCAGACTAGCCCCTGGACCTTAAAATTAATAAATAAAATAAAAATAAAAATAATATAATATAAATAAAAATAAAAACATATATATATATATATATATATATATAATTGAAAACAAATCCTTATCATTAAATGGGGCGAGCTACCACGTCCCCAAGGGAGATCGACCGGGTCCCACTCCTCAACCCTCGCATCGGATGACGAGGGACCCGTGGGACCATTGGGACCCACACTAGTAAGACTCTAAATAAATATAATGGTAAATTGGGATTTAAAAAATGACTTGTCATTAATGTGACGTGTCTTAAATTGTCTAGATCTGCGAAGCGGTTCACATAGAACCCTATCTACGCAAGGACCGAGAGTGCATATCGCAGCGAGTCGAGGTAAGTAGGGAGCTTTGCTCAAACATTAAATATGATATGTTATTAAATAAATTAGGATTCATGGTTTGAAAACAAAGACTTGGGTATGGGTTGCAATTAGTATTGACTTGATCTTACATTCCTATGGTTGTATGTATGTGACGAAAACATTTGCGATGCTTGAATCAAAAGAATGGGTTTGAGCCGCCAAAATCAAAGAGTGGGTTTGAGCCGCCAAATAAAATTAAGTGGTTTGTGCCACAATAAATTCATGATGTGTACATTAATTATTGTTATGGTTGTGTCATGCTACTTACACATCCATTTCGAGCTCATAAAGTTGTCACATATTGGTGACAACTTCGAGGGTAAGTTAATCGGTCACCAGATGCTTGTCGATACTAGTTTGCATTGGGTGTTTTTCCAAAAGTAAGGCACATTTACAATTAATTTCACAAAATAGGGTGGTGTACTTTGAATTAACAAAAATAGCTAATAACGCCTTTTGAAAATGCGTTAATGCTTTTGAAGTTTGTGAGGTGGCGGGGCAATTGTATGGATAACGCCTTTTCAAAAGGCGCTATCCATACAATTGCCCAAACACTCACCGCCACCTCACAAACTTCCAATAACACCTTTTGAAAATGTGTTATTGGCTATTTTTGCGAGTTTGTGAGGTGGCGGTGAGGTGGCGGGAGGTGGCGAGGCAATTGTATAGATAGCGCCTTTTGAAAAGGCGCTATCTATACAATTGCCCCGCCACTCCGCCGCCACCTCACAAACTTCCAATAACGCCTTTTCAAAGGCGTTATTGGCTATTTTTAAGTTTGTGAGGTGGCGGTGAGGTGGCGGGGCATAGGGGACATAATTTGTAAAGGTTTGTATAGATAGCTCCTTTTGAGAATGAGCTATCTATACATTTGCCTCGCCACCTCACCGCCAACTCACAAACTTCAAAAATAGCCAATAACGCCTTTAGAAAAGGCGACATAGTCCAGATTTTAGAAAAAAAAAAAAAAAAAAAAAAAAAAAAACCACTTATTTTTCGGGGTTTAAAGTAAAAGGTGAAGTAATTTTGTAATTTTTTCTCATAAATTAGTGACAAAATATCAAAAATCAAGTTGACACTTCCAAGCTATGGAAAGTAAATTTGCACACAAGTAGTTGCGAGTACTTCCAAATAGTTATTCTTGCTAAAATGTAAAATAAAACAACTAACCATATATTTTAGTTCTATATAGGCCTTGGGGCAATCAATTTAAATTTATTACAAAAGAAATTACTTTTAACCTCAAAAAAATTACTTTTAACTTCAAAAGTGCGGTAAATTAAGGTGTATAAACAAATTACAAAAACACCTAACTTGGTAAAGCTACTTTCCTAGCCATACTCACATTGAAGTCCCTCTATTTATATTCTTTCATATGATTCGGCTTGAGAGTTTTCTTCAATTAAATGATTATAATATCAATAAGATTGATTAAATTTATTGATTAAGCACCGAACTTTAAGTCAATCACTTCAAGAACTTGGATACCGTACCCTAGACTCTTAAAAGTAGTACTTAAAACTCACCAAAAATAAATATGTAAAGCACCAACCAACTTGGAGGTCAATGAACCAACTCTGGGTTTCATGCATTGGTTAGGACGTAGCTAGCTACTAGTTGCTTAATTAATTGAAGTTCTTTAAGGTTATAAGTTCGAATCTTCTAATTAATTAATTAGAATGTTCTACTTTTATATATGTAGGCTATCGATGAAGCTTTTGTTTTAAGTTTTCCCAACCCTCCTTAGTTAGGCTTGACCTAGTTCATGCCAATTATTCTTCTTAATTAGTTATTTTTATAGGGTTTGATGGTTTGCGCAATTCATTAAGACCCCAAAATCTAATATGGTGTGTCTACAGTTGTAAAAAAAAAAAAAGTTTGTCTATAATATGCACTTGAAGCTATCAAATTTGTTACTACCTCACCTAGCTAGAAAGAAGTAATTAATACGTGTCAAATTAGTAGAGGTAGCTATTATAAATATTAATAATAATCCATTTTGTTTTTTTAGTCAGAAATTATATTCACTGTGACCAATCTCAATTCTTTTTCTTTAATAAGAATGAGGCGTAGTCTTTACCTAGTTACAAAAGACACATCATTGAGAAAGAAACTTTCATTATATCGTCTTTATATAAGGATTGCCGGTACTTTTAGCTCGATGAACATTGAGAAAAGCTCTTGAGATTCAATCGAAGCGTTGCCTTTGTAAAGTTGACCATCCAATCCGCCGCAACTCGGTTACGATGAATGTGCACAATCTTAATAGCTTCAATTTATTTGAAAAAGTTGTCTAATAAGGGACACATGTCTATGGTGGTTAATGGGACAACATTATGTTAAGGAAATTATAGTAGTTGCTATATTTCCATAGTTTAGGTATTTATATAGTTGTTATATTTTGGTATTAGATAGTATTAGAAAACTTTATTTATTATAACAACAAATCCACTTGGACTGAGTCCGACTCATATGGAGGTTTTTAAAATCTTTGTAAATATTTAAGGGGTATCAAAGGAATTTTACAAGTGATCATGGTTGCTTCATTTATTACTCGATGATGTATTTGAAATTAAAAAAGTTTTGAGTTTGTACTAACGAGCCCAAATAGCACTACCCTCATTTTAATTATGATTTGTTCGAGCCTCCATAAATAAGAGCACCCTATTATACACAATTTGTTCACATTAATACAATTCTTAAACTCTACTTTAAAACCTAAGAATCAACTTTTACCATGGAGAAGCCCTCCCCCCTCCAAAAAAAAAAAAAATCACAAAATTGTAGATGTGTTCATGAAACTTAAGTGGATCGCAACGAATTCAAAGTCTAACGGAGCTTAGTCTACTATATATATGGATTCATAAAATTTGGGGCTTTCCTTAACATAAAATAGAACATATATGTTTGTGCGGTTTTGTGTATTGGAGGTAGGTTCATCATGGGGGGAATCATGCGTTGAATCGGGGATGCACATGGTTGGCGTGTTAAAACCGGCGTCTCTCTTTTACTTTGAGATCATATAGTAATTCTAGCTTCTTAATAGCACGCATGCGATTAGGTCTAATTGCGTGGGATTCAATATTGATTTGCGAATTGCTATCTACTATCATTTTTTTCGGCATAACCGATAGGTCTAGCTAGACTCAGCCTATTGAAAAAGGAAAAGTCTACGCGCACGTCAAAATACACATCATGTACGTGCGATGCTCTTCGAGATGTGCATGATACGTATCGTGAAGTACATCGCACGCATATCAAAACACGATTTATGCCGATTCTGACGATATTGTGGGACTCCTCCTTGAAGAAAGTGTCGCGAGAATAATTGAAGGACAATGCCACGATGACAATCTAAATTAGCTCGTGCATTTACTTATTATAGAGGCATTTTACGGCGTGCCCGCGTTTATAGAATTGAATGTGAGCTCCTCCTTACCAGCGAAGCTGAGCCACCCCACCTTTTACTTAAGGCGCTCTAACGAAAAAGTCAAAAAAAAATTCAATTCTCTTGTAACTCTTATACCTTTCTGCGATTAGTGCACCTCACCATCCACTTTTCTCACGATAAAATAATGTTTCGAGATATATATATTTTTCACGGTGATGAGTTTACGTTATGGAATATTGAAGAGTAATCAGATACGACATTATAATAATATGGAAAACATGAGAAATAAGCAATGAGAGGGTTGTATACACGTATTTCGACCCAAATATAAGCTATGACAATGCAAACCAGACGTACTCTTTGTCTAAATTGGACGATGTCATCAGGTTGCATTTAATGACGTCGAGTTGAATTATGCTTCAGAGGCATAGTGGAACCATCCCAAAATTTGGCTTCCTATATGGGGTTGGGGGAAAGGAACATGAGGGTGCGGCATGGTCAACAAGTTCATGAATGAGGCAGGCATATTGTAATTATAAGGAGTAGGAGTATATGGACTAGGCATGTATTGAGGCGATGATTTTGACGATTTCCATGGTCAAGGTTGGACTGGTGGAGGAAGATTCACGAACTCAAACATTTGAGGTTACTGGTTGGGGTGTGGACGATAATGTACCCATGAAAGAATGAGTTGATGATCTGGCTAACAAAAACAGATGAACGTGCTTTGGATAAAATCTCGATACACAACGTCGGTGCGTTCCCGCATCCGTGTTCGTCTTCTTCTCATCTCTGTTTGCTTCGCCACTGATCGTCTTCTTCATCTTCCCCGATTAATTTATGTCTTGATCGATCAATTCAGTCATGCGAAAGAGTAGACCTTGCCTTTCATATTCGTCTAAAATTTTAATCCCTTCATCAGCTGTGACAGAGGCCTTGCTCGTACCCATCCTCGATAAACACTCACCTCGATTCGATGCACCAAGTTACACTTTGATATAAAAACATGAGCTCAAAGCACGCAATATAAGATATTAGTTGTTAGAAAAGGTTAGAGTTAAGTTTACCGAGAGTAGTCACGTAAAGCCCAGTCGTGTCCAATGAATCTCTAGTGACCAAGCGATACCACGTCATGTAGTGATACTAGTTTGCATTGCCATGCACTATATATATATATATATATGCTATTTGGACATGTTGTTCTTCTTTGTCCTTCTTGATGACATATGCCACATAAGATCCATCTCGTTATGCTATATATCCCAAGATTCTCATCTGGGATGGCCTTGAAATTGTAGGAGTAACATTGTGCGTACACATCTATCCTATAGTATGGCTCGATGAGCTAGCGCGTATATGTCATTTATTACATATACCTTTTACAGGTCCTTTAGGATGACGATATCTCCATGTCTTCCACCATGCACTTCGAACTCACCAATGTCGCGATTGATCAACGTGACTATCCTCATGCGGATTCTTCATTTTCCATGAGTTGGTCCATGACATATTTCGGTATATTGTCCGTTTGAGATTGCTTCATTGATTTCCTGGTTGCGTTGATTGTGGTATGTCACCAATCTGTACACTCTATGTGTACATGAGTGCAAAAACGTAAATTGTAATTCGTACATACCAACACCATTAGAATTCATCATTCATATAACATTGTGGCGTTCGTGATGATAAGTATGCAAAAGCATCAACGCATTAAACTTTCGTTCTTGATAATTAATGTTTTGAGGTAGGAGACGCAAGCAATAACAACTGGTACACCTCAGTTATGTCACGTGTTGCGCAACATCCTCAAAAACCACCCCCACGAATCATACAACCATCTACACGCAACACCCTTTCAAGGTTTATTTTGTGTCCATTTGTATCAATGCAAATGTTTACATGCATGCAAGAGCATACAAAAGACAAGATTGATCAATAAGTTGCTTATACACATAATATATGTCCCATATATATGTATATATATATATATATATATATATATATATATATATATATGTATATATATGTTATTGTGTACACTTAGTTTATCATTCATATACTATAATTAATGTCAGACCACACCTAGTTAGGGCATCTGACCGGCCTAGATTACCTTAATCTACTGATAACCTAGCAGCCTTAACCTCTCCTCCAATAAATAAATAAAAATCTATCAGAGTAATTATCAAATATGATTATTTATCAACCACAAAGGGTTCTAAAGTGAGTCTTGTACCTCAAAGTTCAATAAAGATTAATTATATAATCCTAAAAAATTCGTAAATTTTTTTCGCCAGCATCTCCTCTATTTCTAAGCCTACACCGAAAATTCTGACCTTTATAAATCTTCAACAAATCTGTTCAGCTTGGTGGAAATGCCGAAAGACTCACAATCCACCCCATCGCATTAATAATGATTATTTATTCATTCTAAGCTATCTCAGACTTTCAACATTATTAAATCATTAATACCTTAACTTCTCGGCATTCTAATCCATACTAAAATCATTAAAACAATTACAATCCTTCTCAAAACCATTTCAACACTTTCGAAAGATATTCTAACCTCACACGAACCCAAAAACCCATTTATACAATATTTTATATTTAAAAGTAATACAAACATAGAGGGAAAGAAACTGAGCAAGTCACCGATAATCGAAAAGCTTATCTTTTCCTTTGTCGCCGCTAAAACCTGTCATTATCCAATTATAAAAATTCGATAATGTCAGATAAGTAAATCCCACACTATCCAATACATATGTAGTAATTAAATGCATAATAATCCAAGGAATTTAAACACAACTGTGAATCCATCCCGTTTCCGTTATCCGACCACAATCAGACGACCGGTTTCTGAAAGTGGTAAGTAAACAGTAATAAGGACTCATGCGCGGGGAGAATAACCAAACGAGTCTCGTTCCTTTACACTATGGGAGTATGATCTGATTCAATGTGATCTCATGATAACCACGTGATGCAAAGTATCAGTGACTCTAGCTCCTCAAGCATAATATAGTGTTCAATAAACCCGATATAGACACTATAAGGAGACTCGTAACGCCTTACCCTCCCAAACCATGTATGCATGTACAACAAAAATGCAATTCAAGGATCAATGCAATTTATACGAAATATAATCATAAAATGTAAAGGTTACCATGAGATTTACTTAACCTTACAAACAATCAACTTCAAGCTTAATTTTCAAGGTTCCCGGAGCGTCGTATCACCTTGAAAATAGTTTCAATAACTTCTCTGCATACCCAAGTGTATTATGAGTCAAGCTTCAAGTGAAATGATATCACGAAACCCAATGAAAATCGCGATCAAAGTACACTTGAGAACAGTTTCCAAAAATATTAATTTATATAACTATTTCAACTAGCTTTCAACTAGCCAACTTGGGGTAACTTTTTAACCTTGAAAACCTCAATATTTGTCATGATGACCTTAAAAGAACTTGTAGTACACATTTCCTACTTTCATAGACTCCAAGAATACCCAAATCGGATCACCGACGGAGAAGTTATGAATTTTCCCATATGGCATGTGGACTTGGCAACTTTATATATTTCGAACTAAAAAAAACTTCTCCAAATTAATAATTTCGCAATTAAATCCTCAAAAATCAACAATAAACGCCACGAAACTACCCGATACTAACACCAAAACATTTTTACAGCCTGTGGAGTCAAATTAGATTAAAACCAATAATCAATATCAACTACTAAAACATCTCCAAAATAGTTATCAACTGAATTGCATTAGTTCACCTAATCAAAACCCTAACCTACGTCGGTTGAATTATCCAAATTGATGCAAATCAATCCAATAAACTAATTAACAACAATTCCAACCAATTTTTATCAAAACCCCGTGAAAGAAATTGAAAAATCGCGAGAATTCAAATTGAATTGAGGAAAAATGTCTGGCATTAAAAATTTACCAAATTGCAGGCCGAATACCTAGTTTCTAGCGCAGAAACTTAGCTCGAACTGACCATCTCGCGATGCTTTATAGTTTTGCGAAAAGAAACCGAGCGAAAATTGGATGTCAGGAGCTCGCGGAGCAAACGATCGAATGGAAAGGGTTAGGAGAAAACGTTCTGTTGAATATAAAAGGAATCGATTGATTTTTTTTTCTTTATTTATATATAAACCCTCACCGCTTGTCAGCAGCTTAATTTCTTTTTGTTTATTAATTCCAAAAATCCTTATTTTGACGTGCTTTAATATCCGGTGCTTGTTTTGGATTCGATTTTTCACTAAATTGAACAAAACTCTCGACAAAGCAGTCCATCTTCATGAAATGTCCATAACGCTGGTTTTGGTCACACCAAAACACCAAAAATCTTAACTTTGTCCATGACATACGGAACCCTTATGGACTAATCCTCTTGCCATATTTATCCAAATTTGCACTAGTTAAGACCAAATCTCAACCTCGAGAAACTCGAAACAAGATCTCACACAATTTCGTCTCATTTCACACTACCCACAATCCTGACTTACATGCAAATCGAGGTAAATCCCTACATCAACTCGTTAAGTCCATTTAAGGTTCAAATTTTAAATTTTAAATTTAAATTCAATTATTAGTCGCGAAATTCGAAACTAATATTTATGTCAATATTTTGACTATCTCAGCCCCGTCTTGTCACGTATCTCGAGACAAAACCCCGCGAATCTCAAAATTACTCAATCACCCGAATTTCGCAAAATAAAATAATGTATAATATACAACATTAGGCAAACATCACAGATTAATAAAATTAATTATTAATCTCAAATTCACAATTGTTTAATTCCCGACTCGCGGCCAAAAACCATAATTAAGCTTCCTTAATCCCGGATTAACCGTAATTATCGATTTAAAAATTTCGGGGTTTGACAATCTTCCCAACTAATAAGAATTTCGTCATCGAAATTAAAATTTAACCAAATCAACCTGAACTTAAAAAGATTCGAAAATGCTCTCTCATACACGCCTTTCGTTTTCATGTTAGCTTTTCATACAACACGTTACTCTTCAAATCAAACTGATTCCATTCAACTATATGACGCGAATCAGATTCTTTCTGTCTGAGCATAAATGCATGAAATACGTCATCAATTTTGGCTTACTGAGGCGGTACTACCAATCCATACACAAACTTCCCAACCCATTTCACAATCTCAAATGACCATATAAATCAAAAAGAGAGTTTTCCTTTCAGTCCAAACCTGTAATGGCCTTTTGTGAGATAAGCCTTTCAGATACACCCGATTTCTTTTACTATACATCACAAACTGGTGATAGAGATCATAATAACTTTTATATCTTTTCTAAACTATTTTCAATCATAGACGAATCTGCTGCACAACCTTAGTGTGATCTCCAACCATTTATGACTCCAACTCCACCCAATCCTCCGGTTCAACCCCACCGACTTGAAATCGACAAGGTATCATATACCATGCCTAAAATGGAGTTTTTTCAATACACAATTAACAATAGTTATTATAAAAGAACTTACACAAAGGTATGTATTCTTCCTATCAACCTCCAAATACTAGTACACAAGCCCTGAGCATGTCCTCCAACACATAAATCCACCTTTCAGTCTGATCATCCATTCGAGGATGAAACACAGAACTAAAATAAAACTGAATGTCGAAATAATTCTTGTATGCCCTGCCACAACCCCGATGTGTACTAAGCATCAAGATAAGAAAATATCATCAGCGACATTCCAAACAAGCAAGCCACCTCTCGCCCACACAACAAGCTCAGCTGTGTAAAGGTATCTGAAATGTGCATAGAAAGAACATGAGCAGACTTCGCCAGTCCATCAACAATAACTCACACCACATCATGTTTCTCCCAAGAAATAGGCAAATGAATAACAAATTTTATCACGATATATTCCCATTTTCATTACAATATGGGAAGTAGCTGCAATGTATCTTTAGGTTTCCACCTATCGGCCTTAACCTGTTGACAAATCTCACATTTCCTCGCATAATCACCCACGCCAACTTTCATCCCTGACCACGAATACAATCGCCCCATATAATAACATATTCTGGTTCTTCCAGGATGAATGCTAAATCTAAATATATAAGATTCTCTCAATATCTCATCCCGAATCTCAGTCACCGATGGAATCCTTAATCTTCCTTTAAACCTCAAACTTTAATCAACAAACTCAACTCAATCTGGATTATTACTATTATCAGCAAACCCCTTAAACTTTTCATAATCCACATCACTTTGCTGACACTCTATCACTTCCTGAATAGAGACTAGTTGCACTCTAAACTGAGCACAAGTCAGTTCATCATTAACTTCAAGAACCTCCGACATAATCATAATAATGACTTTTTCGAGCAACTCATACTCGTAAGTCAATCTACTAGTTGCACGCAATGTTTCAGCACTCCCCACGCTCAATGCGTCAGCAACAACATTAACTTCACCCGAATGGTATTTAAGACTAAAATTAAAGTCTTTCTAACGTTCAACTATTATTATTGTCTCGCATTCAATTTTTTTAAGAGAACAAATAACTCAAACTCTTATGATTTGAAAATAGCGTAAAACTTCCCCCATATCTCCACAGCTTCAAAACAAACACAATTGTCACTAATTTCAAGTCATAAATAGAATAATTCTTCTCGTGAATATTTAATTGACAAGAAGCCTAAACAATCACACTTCCATTTTGCATTAACACACAAGTCAAACCCATTTTCGATGCATCGGTATAAAATATAAGCCTTTTCCACGCTTTAGGCAATACAAGAACTAGTGTTGAAGTCAAACACTTCTTCAATTTCTCAAAATATAGCATTGCATTCGTTTGACCAAACAATTGAAATAATTTCCTAAGTTAATTTAGTAATTGGTGCAACTATCTTTGAAAATCTTCACAAATCGACAATAATCGCCAGCTAAACCCAGAAAACTCCGTATCTTCGTTACTTTGATAGGTTCCGACTAACCAATGATAGCCTCATTCTTGGCTATGTCTACCAAAATTCATTTCATACAAACCACATCACCCAAAAACTTCACCTCAGACAATCAAAACTCGCGTTGGCTAAACTTAGCATGCAGCTTATGATTTCTCAAATCTTAGAGATTAACTCTAAGATATTATTCATGATCCTCGTGAGTCTTAAAGTATATCTCGATATCATCAATGAACACTATCACAAAGTGACCCAAACACAACCTCAACACCCTCTACATCAAATCTACAACCATTGTCGGAACATTAGTCAACCCAAATGACATAATACTAAACTCAAAGTAACTATATCTGATACTAAACGCAGTTTTATGTACATCATCTTCCCAAACTCTCGACTGATAGTTACCTTAACGAAAATAAATCTTTGAAAAGAGTTTTGATATATTCAGTTGATCAACCAAATCATTAATTCGAGGCAATAGATATTTATTCTGAACAGTTACTATGTTTCACTGTTTATAATCAATGTAGAGACTCGAATTACCATTCTTCTTTTTTCATAAAAAGGACTATTGCATCCCATGGCGACTTACCTCGATGACTAAACTCCTTCATCCATCAACTCCTCTAACTGATACTGTAACTCCTGCAATTCATTCGGAGATATCCTATAAGACAGCATAGTTATTTGTCTAGTTTCAAAAGCAAATCAATCACAAAATTAATCTCTATTAGAGATGGAACTCCAGCTAATTCATCAAAATACATGTCCACGAATCCCCAACCACAAGAATCTCCTCCAATTTAATTTTAAATATTGCCTTTGTACTATAGTTTTGGTAAGAATTTCAATCTCTTCCTAATGACTAGCTAATCCATTATCAACAAAACATCAAACTCCAATAACTATAACACACAAAATCAACAACCATCTCGTGTCCGGAGATCTCAACAACATATTTCTCATACATTAAGTGAGGATCCACCATATCCCCAATTATTATGTTAAGTACAAGATGAATAGGGACTCACACCGGAGTTAACCCTAACTCAATCACCACACGACCACAAACTAAAATCGAACCTTCAATAAGATTATGATTTGTACTTGAATCTCGTTCAGTCACCACCCGAACACATTCCCTGATATGTTGTTGAGTCCGTGACACATAAAATGATGCTCTTAAAAGTTATGGACACGTCTCTTGTAATGTCTTTTCTTTCCATACCCAAAACACGTAATCACACTCAGATTCTGAGAACAGTCTCGGTTGATGTGACCGTCTTTTTCATTCCTGAAACATGTCACTGTAGGTTTATTACTTACAAAAGATTACTGAATAGGTGTCGGTCTCTGATTCGAGGCCTGACCCCTGAGATCTTTGACCCTTACCTTCATTCCTCTGCAACTAAGGTATACCTTTTTGACTGAAGACTGAAAAGTATGTTTGTGTCATCTCAACTAATCCTTAAATCTTTCATTTTCTCTCAAAACTTAGGGTCAAACCTGAAAGGAAAACTTTTCTTAACTATAAAATTAGATTGTTTTCCTGACTCCATGACGCCCTAATATCATCGTGATTCATGCTGAAAACTTGTATAATCACATAGGTATTGGCCCTATCTCGAACCTCTCGCAGAAGGTTCAGTTTAATCCTTAATATAATAGTACCAAACTCTTCCTATTTTTCCTTTTGTGACATTCCACTATCAACGAATGTATCAGTCTGAACCGAAAACTACAACAACCGGTTCAACTATCGGACGAATTGGAATGGTAGTCTGCTCTTCATGAGGGACTGAAGTGGCATTTGGAACTTCTTGGGCCACACAACCACAAATACCTGGGTTGGTAGCTCAGGTATTTATCGACTCTAACATCTTCACAGCCAAGTTCTCAAACGTATTTGAATCCACACATTGTGGATCCCTATTATCCTCGTCAAATACCTAATCCAGCTCTTGTTGTCCACTAATAATTTTTCGCAATAAAATTGCAAGAAAAGTGGTTCAACAAGCCCATATCCATCGATATCTCGATAATATAAAACACACATAACACAATCATAAAGTTTTTAAACTTTTTAACCCCGTTCCATCACGTTACTTCCCAACTAATCACTCACTAAGCCTTAATCAGCAAGATTGTTTTATAATCCTAGGCTCTGATACCAACATTATCAGACCCCACCTAGTTAGGGCATCTGGCCGGCCTAGATTACCTTAATCTCATGATAACCTAGCAGCCTTAACCTCTCCTCCAATAAATAAATTAAAACCTATCAAAGTAATTATCAATTATGATTATTTATCAACCACAAAGGGTTCTAAAGTGAATCTTGTACCTCAAAGTTCAGCAAAAATTAATTATATAATCCTCAAAAATTCGTAAAAATTTCTCGCCAACATCTCTTCTATTTCTAAGCCTACTCTAGAAATTTTTGCCTTCATAAATTTTAAACAAACCTGTTCAGCTTGGTGAAAATGCCGAAGGACTAACAATCCACCCCATAACAAATATATCACATTAATAATTATTATTTATTCATTCCAACTTATCTCAGACTTTCAGCATTATTAAATCATTAATACCTTAACTTCTCGGCATTCCAATCCATCCTAAAATCATTAAAACAATTCCAATCTTCTCAAAACCATTTCAACACTTTCAAAAGATATTCTAATCTCACACAAACCTTAAAACCCATTTATACAATATTTTATATTCAAAAGTAATACAAACATAGAGAGAAAGAAACTGAGCAAGTCACCAATAATCAGAAAGCTTTTCATTTCCTTTGTCGCTGCTAAAACCTGTCATTATCTAATTATAAAAATTCGATAATGTTAAATAAGTAAATCCCACACTATCTAGTACACCTGTATTAATCAAATGCATAATAATCTAAGGAATTTAAACGAACAATATAATCTAAAGAATTTAAATACAACTGCGAATCCATCCTATTTTTGTTATCCGACCACAATCAGACGACCGGTCTCCAAAAGTAGTAAGTAAAATGTAATAAGGACTCATGCGCAGGGAGAATAACCAAACGAGTCTCATTCCTCTAGACTATGTGAGTATGATCTGATTTAATGTGATCTCATGATAACCATGTGATGCAAAATATCAGTGACTCTAGCCCCTCAAGCATAATATAGTGTTCAATAAACCTGATATATACACTATAAGGAGACTCGTAACGCCTTACCCAAACCGTCTATACATGTACAACAAAATTGCAATTCAATGATCAATGCAATTTATATGAAATATAATCATAAAATGTAAAGGTTACCATGAGATTTACTTAACCTTACAAACAACCAATTTCAAGCTTAATTTTCAAGGTTCTCGGAGCATTGTATCACCTTGAAAATGGTTCCAATAGCTTCCATGCATACCTAATTTTATTATGGGTCAAGCTTTAAGTGAAACGATATCACGAAGCCCAATGAAAGCTGCGATCAAAGTACGCTTGAGAACAATTTCTAAAAATATTAATTTATATAACTATTTCAACTAGCCAACTTGGGATAACTTTTTAACCTTGAAAATCTCAATATTTTTCATGATGACCTTAAAAGAACTTGTAGTACTCATGTCCTACTTTTGTAGACTCCAAGAACACCCAAATCGGATCACCGACGGAGAAGTTATGAGTTTTTTCATATGGCCTGTTGACTTGGCGACTTTATATATTTTGAACTAAAAAAGCTTCTCCAAATTAATATTTTCGCAATTAAATCCTCAAAACGCGACAATAAACACAATAAAACCACCCGATACCAACACCAAAACATTTTCACTACCCTTGGAGTCAAATTGGATTAAAACCAATAATCAATATCAACTATTAAAACATTTCCAAAATAGTTATCAACTGAATTGCATTAGTTCACCTCATCAAAACCCTAACCTACGCTGGTGGAATTTATCCAAATTGACGTAAATCAATCCAATATACCAATTAACAACAATTCCAACCAATTTCTATCAAAACCTCGCGAAAGAAATCGACAAATCGCGAGAATTCAAATTGAAATGTGGAAAAATGTCTATGCGTTAAGAATTTACCAAATTGTAGGCCGAATACATTTATACCGCATAAACTTAGCTCGAATTGACCGTCTCGTGATGCTCTATGGTTTTACGGAAAGAAACTAAGCGGAAATCAAATGACGGGAGTTCGCGGAGCGAAGATCAAATTGAGAGGGTTAAGAGAAAACATTCTGTTGAATATAAAAGAATCGATTGATTTTTTTTTATTTTTGATTTTTTTTCTTTATTTATATAAACCCTCAGCTGCTTGTCAGCAGCTTAATTTCTTTTTATTTATTAATTCCAGAAACTCCTATTTTGACATGCTTTAACATCTGGTGCTTGTTTTGGATTCGATTTTTCAGTAAACTGAACAAAACTCTGGACAAAACAGTCCATATTCATGAAATGTCCATAACACTAGTTTTGGTATCACCAAAACCATTAAAATCTTAACTTTGTCCATGACATACAAAACCCTTATGGATCAATCCTCTTGCCATACTTATCCAAACTTGCACCAGTTTGGACCAAATCTCAACCTCGACTACTGTCAAACGACACCAAACTCGGAAGAAGATCTCACACAACTTCGTCTCATTTCACATTACCCCAATCCTGACTTACATGCCAACCGAGACAAATCCCCACGTCAGCTCGTTAAGTCCATTTAAGGTCCAAATTTTGAATTTTGAATTTAAATTCAATTATTCATCGCAAAATTCAAAACTAATATTTATGTCAATATTTTGACTATCTCAACACCAGTCTCGACATGTATCTCGAGACAAATTAAACCTCGTGAATATCAAATTTACTCAATCACCCGAATTTCGCAAAACAAAATAATATATAAAACACAACACTAGGCAAACATCATCGATTAATAAAATTAATTATAAATCTCAAATTCACTAGTGTTTAATTCTTGACTCGCGACCAAAATCATAATTAAGCTTCCTTAATCCCGGATCAACCATAATTACTGATTCAAAGATTTCGTATTTGACAATTAAGCCCATGTACACTAGCCGGACTTAACTAGAGTAACAGTACAATCGTCCTTCATACCTTATAAACACAACATGTATATCTTGATAATCGAGTAATAATTAAAACAAAATGCAAGCAAATTTACAAGTTTTTCAATAAAACATAATATATACAAAAACTGACATAAACCTCGGTCGTAAAATCATATCCCAACCTTGTTTATTACAAAATAGTTATTTAATACAATATATAAAATAACAAGGAAATCAATTCACCGTAGAGGAGACAATAAACTCCTAATCTTCTCTGTTTCTGAGTCGAAGCGCACGTCGTTAACCTGAAATGTTAATTAGGTAATGAGCGCTCCAACTTGCTCAGTAAGTGATGCTCATAAACATATCAATTATTAACTACTATGAGTAAATGAATAGCGATACGAATCCAAAGCATATCTATTCCGGCATTAAAAATGATATAACAATACATAACATAATACAAGTTCACGAGTCAATTGCTACTGTACTCTTGACTTGTATTTTGATCTCCATTTTAGAGTTATACTCTCGTCATACATAAGAATACGTCTGCATAATCCATATATTGAACGACATGGGGTTTTGCCAGTGGATTCAAATGTAATTGAACTATTAACTCTTAATAATTGGAGAGTCGTACTCTCATCTTACCCTAAGAATACGATCAACAGAACCCCCATGTTGGTCACTATGTGATTTTTTCGGTATATTCAAGTGTAACTGAGCTACCAACCCTAAATGGACGGTGAATGACTAAGGTAAAAGTTCGGCCTACGATGACGAAAGGGTGAAATCCATTTCCAAGTGTACCTTTTCTTTTTATTAGGATAAAGGGCATAATCCATTTCTAGGTGTACCTTTCAAACTTCAGTCCCGATTCGCCTGATCGACACTTCCGAGAATTTTCTCATTTTAAAAAAATACAATCGTCACGATACATTGCCCCATTCCCAGTCCATAATAATATATGAACTAAATATACTAATTACGTTGCATAGTTGATAAGAATACGAGTCTCATTTACCTGTGCCGAGCTTTCCTAACTTTTTTACCGATTTACTCAACCCCCTAAATTCATAGACTTTTCCTCCTGTCGACCAAGAACTTAAATTAAATCAATTGTCATCAACTTCAGTCCAATACTCCTTAGTTAAAGCCCTTAAAATGATCCTAATCAAATCTGAAACCAATTTGTTACTTTTTAGGTCAATACGACCATTTTATGTTTTTTGAGATAAAAACCTCAGTATAAAGGATCACACGAATCTCGAATTCTTCATTTTTCATAGAAATTCATCAATTTCTATTTATATGGTCAAAATATTATTTTTTCTGGATTTTTTTCTTATTTTCTAGATTTTCCCCTTTTTTCCAACTATTTTCCATTTTTTATTGGAAAAGGGATTTAGACTTGAGCCGGGCCGAAGCCGAACCTGCCCGGTTAGGGGCCAACACCTTCTTCCTTATCGTCTTGCCATTCTTTTCAAATTAATAGTTTCATCTTTTTAATCGATCGAACTGGGTTTCATATCTAGTTCGATTTGGGAGGGGAGACGACCTCCTCGTCGTCTCCCTCCTTGGACGAACTGAGCTTCTTTCAGGGCCCGTCTCACTAAGCTCTGACTTAGCCTAATTACCTCTAATTAGGCACCTAATCCATTTAATTTACTTAACCTCAAAATATTATACAATTCAGTCCTCAATAATCCTCCAAAGTTCACTTTATGTCCTCATTGCAACCCAAATTCATTATTCGTTTAGTTGGAAGAAATTAGGAAATAATACGGACTATTCTTCGTATTTTTGTAAAAATTTCGGCAGTACCTTCCCTAAAAAAATGGACTGCCGAGAAAATCACCTAATAGACAGCAGATTAGGGAGAAGCTTAGAAGGACTCACAACTCCCCGCAGTTCATAATATATATATATATATATATATATATATATATATATATAAATTTAAATTTATTAGTTACTAAACTAACTTAAGTCTCCAATGCATTATTTACAACTTTATAATTTCAAATAAACCAAACACTTAAATTTAAACCTCATAACTTACTTTTGAATCAAATTAGGAGACTCTCATAACCTATTTGAATGTATTTCATGTCCTACGCTCACCCTGGAACCCAAAATAGTATATATATATATATAATGATTACAACAAGAAAATTAAACTTTAAGAAAGTAAAACATTCACCAAATCTTCGAGTTTTGTTTGTTCTTCATTGTCTTTATTGAGTTCCTGACATCATCAAAAACAACTCAAAGATGTCAGGTAAGTAAATTCCTACACTGCTCTGTACTCCTGCAAATGTTAGTTCGAATACATGGTGACATGTAATTGCATTTCCAATTAGCAAGAAATTTATATAACATGAAACCCTTTCAATACTATTTAAGGTTCACAAATAGGTTGGCCGACCTAAGAATGAACCTAAAATAGTAATGAAAGTCTATTGCATGCTACCCTAGAGTCGACATTTCCCGCCTTAGACGCCTGCAGTACGTCTTGTCTGGAGTGGAGCACCTCACACTCTTACGACCCACAGCATGGGCAACTCTATTCGGATGTCATGTATGCATGACCAAGAATGATGCGAAATGCAATGCGCACTAAACACAAATGCAGGTACAAAGATAATTTCGTAAATAGTAAAGACCACTTTGTAGGATTTACTTACAGCCCAACCAACTCAAAGTTGGCCACGAAGCCTCACACTACGTTTCTTCGGTCTTCACATACTTCAACAAGTCATATTCAATTACAAATTTCACATTATAGAGTTACCACTATATTCAAATACTTAAATCTATATTTCAAGTCACAATGAAATGAAACCACTTTCAAACTCATTTATATACTTCACTTTTGGTTCTAAACCACTTTCAATTTCACAACGAAGTTCAAACTACTAAAGCTATGATACTTCCTTTTAAAGTTCCAAACTATTTTTCTTAATAACTTTTATTGACTACTTGACATCTTCGAAAACACAGTTTCACTTCTTTTTCATATGTTTAACCCTATAAATAGGTTCTAAACCCTTTGTTGAGTTCCAACACAAATAACAACTTACAATTTACTCATTTTATCGACTTTTGGAACCTTTTCCTAAGCCAAAACACCTAAACATTGTAATGCAAGGTTTATATGAGTCTCTCATTCATATCTCAAGTTAAAACTACCCATAGAGAAGCCATCAATAATTAGTCAAATTATAGGTAGTGCAGATTTTTCATTAGCGTGCCCCTATGTTTGACGCTAAATTTCAACCTCTAAATCAATAATTCTCACCACAAGCCTGATTGACCATTGAAATAGGATATACCAAGATTCAAAAAAACCTATTCCCAAGCATTTTGGACATCTATAAGGTCTTTGAATCATTCGTCAAACATGACTACTCGCATCTGTCCAAATTGTTTACAATTTTGACAGTGGCTCGTAGGCTACTTTTGCACCACTTTTTCACTACCAAAACAAATGATTCTAAGTTTGTACCTTTCCATTCTATATAATATGATAGACAAGGATTAAAATAAGCTCAACGCCACGTAATTTGGATATCATTTGATACTTCAACTTATCGACCCAACTTGCTTGCTCGCAAGCAGTTTTTTATACTTAGCCAAAATTTTGGACTTTTGAGCAGTGAAACTAGGTTCTACCCCCTAATTCGAATTTCCAAAACTCCAAGCACATTCACCCCACTTTAAAACCGAAAATCTCAAATAAAAATAGGTTATATGGAGTACCAATCCACCAAAGATCATCACCAAATACCAAGAATTGAAGAAAATAACCATGACCGATTTTTCCTACGTCGACACAGTTCAAACATTAAATTTCATTGATTTAATTCATCAAATCACTTTGAAAAGATACAAAATATCAAGATTAATATCACCAGCACCGATTCCCCGTTTCCCCATCGTCATCTACTATTTCCTAACCCCCCTAAACCATAATCAACATTTGAATAACAACACTAACAACAATCCAACCACCATAAAATCCAATGAAATAGCTATTAATCGAATTCGGATTGCTCAAAACTCACCTTAATAAGCGATTCACTTCTTCTCTTCTTCAAGTCCACAACCGAGAGGTTGTCCAGAGAGGTGAGAGAAAAAAAGAGAAAACAAAATCAAGAGAGAGGGCGAGCAAAGTGGCTGTGGAGATTGAAAAGAAACAGAGGAGAGAAAGAGACACAATTTGAAGGGAGGAACATGGAGTTGAACGATTTCCATAGAGAGGAACGTTGAAGACGATGCTCTTAACCCACCCTGATTTCGATTTCACAAATTAAAAGGGTAGATAAATAACTGTTTTACCCCTCACATGTTATCCTCATGTTTATAAAAATATGCCCTTAATGGTCATTTTGCATTTCATTTTATTTCATGTTTATCTCCTTTATTTTATACCCAAATTAAACTCCGAAAAATACCTCAATTTCGTCGAAAATCGACCAAAATACCATCGCACTCCGAAACATGCGGACACCGCGTCTAAACCTTATCTGGACCCTATTTCGCGTCGAATATAATATATTACATCAATTAGTCATACAACACACAAAAATAATATTTAATTTACGATCTCCGGTCCGTAATGCATGGATCCCACCTTGGATATCCAAAACTCTTATTAAATTCTACAAATCCCTAATTAGTTGTTAATTAGGTTTATGAAATGCTTGGATTTCACAGCTTCCCTCCCAATCAACTCCACCATCAGCAACGACACCAACAACAATCGACGATCAACAACAACATCAACGACACAAACAACAACCACAAAACTCACCCTCATCATCGTCTCCACCTCGATTTCTCTTCGCCTCTCAATCCTCGACCTTTCTCCCTCTCTCCCCTAGTTTCTCTCTTTCTCTTCTCTGGTTCGATTTAAGAATAAGGGTGGGGTGGTGTTTTGAGTTGGGATAAGTACCAACTTTTCCCGAGATTCGCATCACATGAATCTTGAGGTAGATTAGATGGTTCAGTTGTTTTCATTTTATATTGATCTTTCTCGATATATGTATTGGGTATCTTGAGATCGATCTTGTGGCTCATAATAAATCCATCTCACTCGATAATAAATCCATCAATTTCAATTTATCTTGAGATTCGCATGCACGATTCTCGAGGACAATCAAAAGGATAGTAATTAAGGGAACATTGATTCTTCTTGTGATATGGTTATATGCATCTCGAGGCCTCGCAATGCCAATCCCGACAATTGATTAACTCTTTTACTTCCTCGATTCTCACACTATGCGTATCTCGAGGCAAGTCCAATGTATAATTTTATTTGATTTGAACTTTATGATTCATTTATATATATTTATATCTATATAACTATATATAAATATACATATACAACTTTGTATTTCGCACCTATAAATTCACCATGCACGCCAACGACCACCCTCAGGCGTGCACACTATTGTACATTCCACGCGTGTCACCCTCAACCCCGTCTGTCACTAGGCGCCCACCAATTATTAATTATTTTGAATAAATATATCTCTACGTACAATATATATAAATATATGTACATATGCCTATATTAATGCGTTTATCATTTTGTCGTGCGCGCCAACGAGTACACTCGGGCGTGCACACTATCCCATGACCCATATGCATAACCCATGACCCACACACGGTATTAGGCGTCCTATAATTTTTTAATTATTCAATTATAGGTCCAATAAATCCAATTATTTTCATAATTATCAATACAATCTATACAAACACCAAACAACACGCAAATTCACGCACACGCTAATGGAAACAAGCTAGGCTTAACCACGAGCCTAACTCGGATTAATTAAAATTCAGATTAACGCTAATCACTTACCTAAGGTAACGGGTCGTTACATACCATATATCCAACAATCCCCCACATGAATGGAAATTGACTAATATCGCACTTTATATATACATATAAATATATATATCATCCCCCACATAAATGATTTTTTCATGATTTTCTTTTAAAAAGATAATGCAGACTCTAAAGTGAGTACGGTGGAAATGAACGACATCAGAATTGGTAGCTTGTGGCTTTGAACCTTCTCTAGTGTAACATCATTGAGTTTGCTAGCTAATCAGTAAACACTATGTCTTGAACTATTCAGCCGCTTATGCAAGCCAAAACAATAATGTACACAAAACCCACTTCCGACAATTGGAGTTCCTTAGTTATGTTCGATAATATGGCCCTGAACAACTTCCAGATTCATGAGCGTTTTAGAGAATTTAAGTCCTGAACATTCTTATAGAATCGGCCCAGTTCACACTCATATAGATGATTTCGATTAACGTATCCTACTGTACCCTGCATAAAAATTATAACATAAGAATCATTCAAAGCAAAGCTCACCTTCAATAATTTTGCAGACAACACTATAACATCATAGGAACGGGTTGGGATTAAATGCTATATTGCTACACCAGACTCCATCATTTAGTTGTCCCTTTTCAACCTAGATCTTGGGATTCCCAGTCAGCTAGGTTGGGTGTCCATAATGGATTCTATTTTGTAGGCTTTAATTTCATTCTCCTCAATAAACAAATTACTTGATCTTTAGGCAAGCCTTTAGTTAAAGGAACCGCAAGGTTGTCTTTTGACCTTATATAATCAATGGAAACTACTCCATTTTCAAGTAATTGTTTTACTGTGTCATGTCGTCGATGTATATGTCTTGACTTACCATTTTACATTTTATTCTATGTTTTTGCTATGGCAGACATACCATCACAAGATATATAAATGGTTGTCACTGGTTTCAGCCAACGAGGAATATCTTCTTAAAATTTCCTAAGCCATTCGGTTTCTTCACCAGCTTTAACTAAAGATATGAATTTAAATTCCATAGTGGATCTTGCTATGCATGTTTGTTTAGAAGATTTCTAAGATATGACACCACCTTTAAGTGTGAAAACATATCCACTCGTAGATTTAGTGTCATGAATACCTAATATCCAGTTAGCATCATTATATCCTTCCAAAACAGAGGGATATCTCGTATAATACAATTTATAATTCATTGTGTACCTTAAATATCTAAGTACTCTTATCATTGTTTTCCAATGATATTTCCTTGGATTGCTTGCAAATCGACTTAATTGATTCACCGCACATGCTATGTCAAGTCTTGTGCATGACATGACATACATTATACTGCCAAGTATAAGTGAGTATTCTACTTGATCTATGTGTTGCTCTTTATTTTTAGTTAGCTTTTCATTAACATCCATTGGTGTCTTTATTGGACTTGTATCATATTTATTGAACCTATTCAATATCTTCTCAATATAATGAGATTAAGACAACACTAATCCATTCGCTATCTTACAAATTTTAATTCCTAAAATAACATCAGCAACTCCCATATCTTTCATCTCAAAATGTTGTGCCAACAATTTTTTTGTAGATTTGATTATAGTTTTTATTGCTTACAATCAACATATCATCCACGTATATACAAATTATGACAAAGCCTTTAGTTGTATCTTTGGCATATACACACTTGTCACATTCATTGATTTTGAAACCATTTGATAATATGACATTGTCAAATTTAATATGTCACTGTTTCAGAGCTTGCTTTAATCTATATAAAGACTTAACAAGACAACACACTTTTTGCTCTTATACCGATGTGACAAATCTTTCCGGTTGTTGCATGTATATATATATATATATATATATATATATTTCTTCTAATTCACCATTTAAAAATATTTTTTAACATCTGTTTGATGAATTTTGAGATTTTTTATTGGAGCAATTGCAATTAACATTCTTATGGATGTTATCCTTGTTACAGGTGAATATGTATCGAAGAAATCATATATGTAATGACCCATTGCCTTAAGCGGTGATTACTGTTAATCTGCATCTTAATTAACTCAAGTTAGGCTCGAGGGTAAACCCGAATTGTCTCGAATAATGTGTAAGTATGTTGATGTGATGTATGGTGTTTGTTTGGCGTGGAAATTGATTAATTGAATTATAGGCAATTAATATGTATAAATATAAGACCTATAATAGTGAAACAAATAAATAATTAGTTGCTCAAAACCTCGTAAATCAAGTGTTAAGTATCACGTGAAGATGTTTTTATAGTTGATACTAATTCACATTGGGATTTTAGATGAATTGATTATTGGTTTTGATCCAATTTGGTTCCACAAACAGTGGAAATATTTTTAATTTGGTGTCGAGAGGTTTCTTGATGTTTGAAATCGAGTTTTGAAGATTTAATTGCAAAAATATTGATTTAGACAAGTTTTCTCAGTTCAAAATATATAAAGTTTGCTTAATCAACAGACCATATTGGAAAATTCATAACTTATCCGTTTGTGATCTTATTTGAGTGTTCTTGGAGTTTATGGAAAGTATGACATGAGTACTATAACTTTTTGAAGGTTAAAAAGTTAACCCTAGATGCCTAGTTGATAGCACTTTGAAACTATTATAAAGTATTATTTTTGTGAATAGCTCTTGAGTGTACTTTGGTCGCAGTTTTTGTAAGGTCATGAGATTCAAGATTCAAATGGGACTAGTTTATGGTTTCTAAACCTAGGGTATTGGACTTAAATTGATGCCAAATGATTAGTTTTAGGTTCTTGATCGACATACAAAGGTTTGAGGATTTCAGGAGTTGAGAAAGTCGGTATAAAGTTAGAAAAGCTCGGCACGGGTAAGTGGGACTCGTATTCTTATCAATTATGCATCGTAAATTAAAATATTTACTTCATGTAGTTTATGGAATTGGGAATGGAAGCACTTGCATTGTAACGCGCATAAAACGTAACGAACATCGTGGAATGAGCTGGATCGTGCTAACCAAATACGGAGTGGCTATAAGGTTACTAAGGACTAGCCTTACCCTTTTACCTTCATATATCGTGACTTAGTATTGATGTTCATATCCTACAGAGTGCAGAGACTTCGTTATTCTTGAATATGCTGACGAAGTCGCACATCGGCTAATGTGTGGATTTTGGGTAGTGGTATTCCTGAATAACTGAGAGATGGCTATTTTTATTGAAATGAAAAGTGATATCACGAGTACAGCTGCTATTAAACAATTCACTTGCATCTGTTATCTATTGTTTATATCATTTTAAATACCTAAATAGATATATTTTGGATTCATATGGCTATTCATCAAATCATTGATATTATATGATAGTTGATCGGTTTACGAGCATCACTTACTGAGCAAGTTGGAGTGCTCATTCCCCATTTAATATTTCAGGTTCTCAACGTGTGCTTCGACTCAGAATGGAGAAGATTATGAACTTATAGTCTGCTCTATGATGAATTGATTTCCCTATTGTTGTATGTAACGATCCGAAAAATACTAGTCCTAATCACGCTGCCATGTAGGACCGTGACCTGGTAGGCAGTCCTACATGGCAAACTCGGTCAATACTCGAGTGTCGAAACTGGGTTAATAATTAAATAATTTTACTTGTGTTTGATGCTTAAACTATATCTATTTATATTTACACGCACGATTTTAAATACTTTACTATCAAAATTTGTGAGCTAAGAGTGGTACCGACCTCGGGGTGTGCGCGCAGAGGCAGTTGAGTAGGTTAGTGCATGGATGAGACTTGGGTTAACTTATAACATAGGTGGGGTTGTAGCTTGATGAAAATACCTAAGTTATGGAATGAAGTTCTAATTAAAATAACCTAAGTCTAAGTGAGGAAAAAGCAAAATAAAATGAAATGGCATACATTTAGTTTTGCTAGGCCAATTATTATTGGTTTGTCTAAAGTGATCTATTGGACTCTAGATGAATTAATAATAACCTAATATAGTGTACAAATATATGTATTTAGTGTGGTGGGATTATTTGAATTACAGACATTTATCTAGCCTAAATCTTATAGTTCATAAATGAGAACAACTAAGTTACTAATTTATTTCCATGAGCATTGATCCTACCTAGAGATGTGTAGAAGAAAAGATCATAGATGGATAATGGGATCCTATGATATGCATGTGCAAATAAATCCGAACTATAGATTGCCTAGAGATCTAACAATGAATGTGATAAGAGATTGATCCAAGGATTCTACATTTGAGTGAAATCCATATATAAGTGGTTCTTTTGGTCCTAGCATACAGAACCAAGAGAAAAGCTCCTTGGATTTCTAAAATAAAATTAGGGCTGAAGTTCTATGATTTTAAGTTACTTGGGATCAATCAAGGAGAGCATCTTGATCAAAAGAAAGTCAATTAAGAAGATCAAGGTCTAGGTAATGCTCCTCTACTTGTGTTGAGTTCTTACTCAAATTTATTCTGACGCATGCAATGATTTGAGGCATTCAATCTAAAACGAATTTTTAAGAACAAATTGGGTTGTGTTATGGTTTTTTCAACTTGATTCAAGTGTTTTCGACCCTGAATTTAAGTTGCTGTCACGACCCATATTTTTAATCTCATTTTAAATTCTTAATCAGGATCACCGACTCGTGACGTGGGACTTGCATCGAGATACTTTCATTGACCGAGACAAGGTGGCCGAGGTATATGTTAGATTTGTTATGGTGTATGCCTAGTGTATTGTATATGTGTAGACTACTAAGTCACTCCTACATTAATTTAGGTGTCGAGACGTGAGTGGAGACGCTCCTCGAGATGCATGTTGGCATATGATCAGAGTAGAGAGTGATGTGGTAAGCTAACTTGAGTTAATGTAGCTTAAATGGTTAAATTGGATGTGGCTATGATATGATTTACATTAAATGTACCTAAGTTAGCCAGTTAAAACATTAGGCATTGACATTTCTCGAGATACATGTTGACACATCAAGAGACCAATTGAGTTGCAATTTGAGTTAATTAGATGGACTTAGTGGGGAGTTAGTGAAATTGTGTCAAGATGTTGGCTATTAGATTAGTCTCGAGATACGTGTATACATAAAGATCAATGACTATTAATCAACCTTATCTATATATATAAGATTGGATAGATCAACTCATGCAAATCATTTTATTCTCGTTTCATACATTTAAAAGAATTAAAGTGTTGGAGAGAAGATCAACAAGCTAGGGTGGAAGTTTGATTGACTTGGAAAGGAGTTGATCAAGCTAGGTGTATAACTAGGTAATTCTACTTACACTAGTAGTTTAGTTTAGTTTGATGAATTTATGATATAATTGAGATGTAGCAGTTATGATGTTGTTGACGAGTGCTTTGGGTCTCTGGTAGGTTAGAAAAAGAGGTCTCAAGGTGTTGGAGTTAACCATATGTTGAGAAAACTCGAATTCAAAATGCGAAATTCTAGGTTTTCCTGCACATAGCGCGCTACCAACGTGTAGCGCGCTAATTAGGTTGACTAACGCATTAATGAGGTCAGTAGCGCTAGACACTCCTCCCAACACGCTAGGTGCTTTGACATTACAAAATCTGCAATTTCTTAATTATAAATTAAATGTTTTAAACAAGTTCAAAACCCTAATTAAAGGTCTAAACGCACTCTAAAACATATGAAATGATAGCAGGAGCATAGGGGGAATCTAGAGGGTTCAGATACGTGTTTTGAGGTGTCGGGAGGTCAAGTTAAACTAGGGAAGAAGTTGCGTGACTTGTAAGTAATCTTGCTGAGGTTCTTATTTACATTTTAGTCTAATTTTACTCTGTTTTACAGTCTATTTGACTATGAAATGTCTTGTATTCTGATATCATGAAGTTGTTTCATATTCTACTCATTATATGGGTATTTTTATCATGATATCATTTGCTTATGAAAATCATTGACTTTGTTCTCGTGTCCTATGTCTTCCTTACTATTTGCAAGGTATTTACTTTATAAATAACATGCTACTAGGATCAAATGGATTATGAATGGATTAATGGACTTTTTACTCTTGATTAGTGTACTTCACATATCACTTAGGCTCAACTCATAATGTAAATCTCCAGGTTCTCTCCTTGAATTTGTAAAGTAGTTTTAGCATCTAGACCCATTGCACTATAATAGATGCGTGACATACGAGGTTGGATACCTGAGGATGTCAGCACTCGCCACTGTGGCGTGGCACACGGGGTTTGATACCCGGTGATGTTGACCCATTGAGGTTAAAGTCCTTAATGATGTTTGGAGTTAGGTTAGGTATCAAACTGTGCGATAACACGCATGTCTTTTAAATAAAAGTGGCTTTAAAGGCTAAGATGACGTAACGCACGGTCGACCGAATCTAGACTTCCACTACTTAATCTTGAGCTAGTCTCATTTTTGTTTGACTGTGGTATTTTCTAGCTTGTTTCCATTTCAGCACTTCTTTGCTATATTTATGCTTTTAAATACCAGTCAAACATGTTTGGAAATGTACATGAGAATCTCCAAGTATTACTTTAATACTTTTGTACTCACCGTCCTTTTTATGACGGTGGGGTGCAGATCCGTTGAGCAGTAGACAGAGAAAGGAGAATATCAGCGACTATCTTTGAGCATTCGACGATTTTCTACCTCCTATCTTGTAGATCTAGACTTTTGATGTATTATATACTTTATGTCTTTTCTATACATTTTGGGTTGTATATTGGGTTGAGCGTATAATTCCCTGTCTTGACACTTAACTAGCTCACTATAATATCATCCTTAAGACACAAAAACACACACACAAACATGCATGTGATGTTGTTTCCTGGTTTCCACTCTTAAGATTTTTAATAATTGCTTTCGCATAACTGTTAAAACTTCCGCTAATTATTTTTAACTGTAAAAAGTTTTAGTTAACTCTGAAACTCAATAATAATGTGACATATGTCTTATTTATCCTGAACACGATTAACGAGGAGAATGGGATGAAAAGGCTGACTAGTACGTAGTTAAGTCCTACGTGGCTGAGATTAGGGCATAATTATAGGATTAGGCTGGGCGATGCCTTGTTTTCAAGAAGGGGCCGTCACAGTTGCATTTAAAGCTTTCAAACTATTTTGGGTGTTCATGAGGTTTCTATGAGATGCATGTATAAATCTTGAACATTTATGTATGATTGTTGTTGTTTCGATAACCCAAAGTGATGGTTTATGGTGTTTAACGATGATTGGTCGAATTTTTGGGTTTGTGCATGATTTGGGAACCTTTGGGGATGATTTTTGATGGTTTGGAAGTGCAAAACTGCATTTCCACAGTTTTGCACGACCCTGGAAAGGCTCCATCAAAACGTGGAGCGCACTCCACGTTCTGGGCAGCCTTTGTAATGGTCCAAATTAATTAAACTGGGATTAACATTAATCTCGGGGATTAACAGTCGTAACTCGAGCGTTACGTGGAAAAACTCTGTTAACTCGGATACGAGAACCGAGAGAATATATTATTTGTGAATGATGATTGTTTATATGCGGTGTTTAAACGCATTATATTATTGTAACATCGTATGTATGTACGTTGTTATCAGGTGAGTTGGTGTGACGGGTATTCGCTTCGTAACTACGGGTACACTAGGAAACTCGACTAACTCACGTTAAGATGACTAATTGATCAATTAGAATGGGTAATGCAACCATAGACTAAGTTGAATTAATTAGTACATTAGGCTATGAAGTTACCTTGAAATGTGTGCCGAGACGCGGGGGCACCGAATGCCGGGTAGTTGAGGGTTAGTGGGATCACAAATTTGGCTAAATTATTGAATAAAAACACTAACCATATGTATTATAATGGGCCTAAGATAATATAATTAGATTAAATAATAAAGGCATATAGTTTGGTTAATTTAATTGGAAACCATAAGATTGATCTAGAGATACGTATCGGCACATCTAGGAACCAAGTGAGTTGCTAATTGTTGTCATTTGAAGAGAGTAAGTGGGAAAGGAGTCAAGAGATAGGCCAATAGATTTATCTCGAGATACATAAAAATATAGAGATCAAAGGCTATGAATCAATCCCACCTTAATATATATAAGATGAGTTGATGAACATATGCAAATCAATTCATTTTTTATTTCTAAGTTACCGGAGAGTTGAAGAGGTGATTGAGGAGCTGGAAACCAGGATTTGGAGGTCAAGTTGGAGGATTAAACCCAAAGTAATCATCCCCTTCACCTTATACAAACAAAAATGAGTTAAAATTGGTAGGTTATGGTGTAATTTGAATTTGAAGATTGGACACTGGTTTTTTATGTTGGCTTGATGAATTAAAAGTATATTTACATTTCAAATGAGAATTTACACAGGTTTTAATGAAAACTTGGGTTTTAATGAATTTGGGAAAAAACTAGCGGATTCATGAATTTGATGATTTTGAGCAAATTGGTGTTATTATGTTGGTTTAAATGATGTTTTGGAGTAACCATTGAATGGAGAATGATTTTGTGAGGCTTGGTTAGCTAATTGGGGAGTTTGGGACATAATTCTCGAGTTGAGAATTCTGTCACAGAGCGCAGTTACCGTGCTAACCAGTCTAGGCTCTTAACTATTTTTTTTTCAAAATGTGGAATAGTAGCATGCTAGATAGATCCCTTAGCATGCTTAATCCGCCTAGCGCGCTAGGCACACCCATCAGCGCGCTAATGATAGATGAAAACTAAATTTAAAGGTTAGATTTTGGGATTTTTGATTTAATACAATACTAATAAACCTAGAATCATGCAAAACTTATAAAATTGGACTTCATGGACTCAGGGGACCATAACTCGAGTATCGAGGAGCTAGTCAGGTCAGATTCGGGAGTCCGAGGAAGTTAGAGAGCATTTGAGGTTTGTAAAACCCGTAGGAACGTCACTAAAGTATTTATTGCTTTTACTACTTTTTTACTATATCTTGTTCAATGTATTCCTGATTCTATTCCTTATTTAATTCAGTTATCTATCTTTGAGTCATGGTTGGAATGGTTGGTTAAGTTGACTCTCGCCGGGTATTTTGTTGTGTGTCTATGGCACGCTAGACCATAACATGTGTATCATGAGTCCTTGGTGAATAACGACCCGAGCTACTTTGTCGATACATGTGCCATAGACAAAAATGCATTAAATGGCGCATTGTATTCACCTCCTCGATCACTCCTTTAGATTTTTATTGATTTACCAAGTTGATTCTCAATTTTACTTTTATAGTGTTTAAAGACTTTTAAAGCCTCATCTTTGCATCTTTGATTTTAAGCAAATATACATAACAATATCAAGTGCTATCATCAATAAAGATTATGAAATAGTTCTTGCCGCATCTAGTTTGTATAAACTTTAAATCACATATATCGTTGTGATTTAAATCTAGAGGTTGTATATTCCTACCATTAATAGTGTGAAAATGAGATTTCGTCAATTTGCCCTCAACACAAATTTCACACCTATGATTTGGATCAATTTTAAGATTATGAATTAATTCTAAATTCATTAATTTTTTTAACGAATTAAAATTAACATGTCATAGCCTTTCATGCCACAAATAAGAAGAATTCAACGAGTAAACAGAAACTTCAATATTATTAATATCAAATTTGCGAAGTACATGCATTACATTCATCTTAAATACATCATTAGCTATGCACCCTTTGCCCAAAAATACACTATTCTTAGATAGTATAAATTTATTTGATTCAAAAACCATTTTGAATCCATTTTTACTAAGCAAAGACCCAGAAACTAAATTCTTGAGGATATTTGACAGATGCATCAGTTCATTCAAAGTAAGTTCCTTGTCAGATGTCATTTTTGGCACCACTTTCCCAACTCCAATTATCTTTGAAGTTGTAGAATTACCCATAAATAAGTCTCTTCCATTGATAGGTTTGTAGAAGGAGAACATATTTTTATCTGCACACACATACTTGGTGGCTCTAGTATCAATGTATCATTCTCGTAGATTATCCACCATGTTTACTTCAAAAACGACTGCAGACAAATTCAACTTAGAAATATCTTTCGATAACCCATCTTCAATAAAATTAGCATGACCATCACCATGAGCTTTAGACTGAGTTTTGTTCTTTTTCCACTTGTTGTTGGAGTGTTTGACTTTGTGACCATGTTTATTGCAAATAAAGCAAGAACCAGCAAATTTATTTGCTTTCCCTTTGAATTGTTTGGGTTCATCACCACGATACTTCCTCTTTTAGGAACTTTTGATGCTTTGACCTTCCAAAAGATCAGCTTTGGGCTTATTGAAAAAATCATTGTTCTTGTTGTCATTCTTCTTATTGTCTCCTTCAATAAGTAGTCACAATTAAGTCTTCAAGTCCTATCTCTTTGCATTTATGCTTAAGATAATTCTTAAAATCTCTCCAAAATGGAAGTAATTCTTCAATAATCGCTGCCACTTTGAATGAATCTGTAACGACCCTCATCCTAATTAAGGAATCGTTCGGCCTAAAACCCTAATTAAGCCTCGGTACACCAGCCAGACTTAACTAGAGCTAGCAGCCTCACCTTCAACACCTGATAAACACAATTGTATATCGAATATCGATAATAAAATAATTAATAAACGCAGCAGGAGTTAAAAACTTTTCGCGATATTAAACACGATATACGAAACCAATTAAAATCAGAATAAACCTTGGTTATACAAAACCTCCCAACCCTTGTAATATTACAAAACTGTAGTTCAATACGAATATATAAACAAGAGAATAATCATCACATTGAAGAGAAAATCATGATACCGAAACCTTCTCTGTCCAATAGTTGTCGCGTTCGTCAATATTCCTAAAATGTTAATTGGGGTGAGCGCTCCAACTTGCTTAGTAAGTACGGATTCACAGAACTATCAACAATCCATATAATAATCAAGAATGAAATGCAGTAATAATATGAACCAACTATAACTAACAAGAATATGGAAAACATATAAATCAATACATAAAAGATGCATATCAAACTGTTAATAGCTATTACACTGTGATTTTCCCCATTTTTATAAAATTAGGGTCGATTACCCCATCAACTACAATGACACCATAACCTGACCAACACATTGTGCTTATATGCTGTCTGACCACTTGTCACTGTCCAAATGGTTCTATCCGAAACCCTCTTAGTGAATATGTAATCCACACAATCTATCTAACTGAGTAGAAAGTTACATATAGGCCGAGAAGGTAACCCATCTCCTATATAACCTGGTCTCAGTTCTAGGAACTTACTCTCGTGAATCACATTAAATACCATTTTCTTTTTCATGAAAATATATCACAATTTACATAGCTCCCATTCAAGTCCATAACTAAATGAACTAAATATACTACATAGCCAAACAAAGTTGATAGTTAAACAAATCCATACTTACCTCGGTTAGGTTCCATTTCTAATTTCTTTATTTTTCGGGTCACTCGACCTTTCATGATGTTTGATAACCTATCACAAACCGCTTGAGGTCATTAAATGTTCAATACCTCATTTTTAGAACCCTTAAATTGGACACAATTGAATTCAGAACCAATTTACTAATTTTTAGTTTGATACAATATTTTCAAGTTTTTCAAGTTAAAATCTCAGTATAAAGTCTCAACCGACTTCCGGATTTCCCACTTTTTATAGAAATATCCAATTTCTATTTATTTGGTCATCAAATATATTTTTTCATAATTTTTTTTGGAATTTTTCTCTAAATTCCAGCATTTTTTCCATTTGTTTTCCTTTGAAAATAAAGGTTTAGCCCCTAAACCGGACCGGTCCGGTTCTGTTGAACCGAACAGGTTCAGGCCAGTTCGGGGGAACCAAACCCCTTTTTTACTCAAAGTATCCCTTTTATCTCCAAATCGAAATCACTAGAATTTTTTTAAATTTTTATTTGTTGGAGTTGGGTTTAACCCAATCCCAGAGCACCTTTGGGGAGGAAAGATGACCTCACATTCATCTGCTTCCTCAAAAAAACCGAGTTCTCCCCCTACCCTCTTCTCCACTGTCACACAACAACAACACCAACGACATTAACAACAACCCAACAGCTTTGATAATGACTTACCATCATCATCCTCTCGCCTCTACCTCTCCGTTTCGAGCTCTCCCTGTCTCTCCAAGGAATTCGACTTCTCTCTCTTTTGGCCTTGAAATCGAAATGGGTTTTAGGATGAAATAGTTCTGGTGTGTTTAGGATAAATATTAGATTTCCTCGAGATTCGTATCATACGAATCTCAAGCAGATCATAGGGTTCTATTCCTTTCACTTATGTTTTAATCATTTTTTAGATAAGTAATATGTATCTCGAGGTTGATCTTGATGGCTATTAACAAACCCACCATCACTTAATTGCCTTATGTTTAATCAAACATTTCTTGAGATTCATTGGTACGAATCTCGAGACCAATCTTGAGGTACATAATTTAAATAATACTTTCTTATCTCACACCCATTGATTACTCTTACGATGCATTTGCACGTATCACAAGGCATGTACCACCTCTGCAACATACCAACGTCCAACATCTCTCTTCTCCTTGAACACCACGCTATGCATATCTCGAGGTAAATCCAATGATTTAAACAAACTGAACAATATTATAGGTTATTAATATATATATATATATATATATCAATTATATATATGTATATATAAATATATACATCTATGTATTTTCTCATTTATAAATTCACTACGTACGCCAACGACCACCCTCGAGCGTGCACACTATTGTACACCCCACGTGCGTCACCCTTGACCCTACGTGTCACTAGACGCCCATTAATTTATTCATAATTTTCAAATATATATTTATATATACAACATATATAATATATATACAAACATATATTCATGCGTTTATAATTTCGTCGTGCGCCCCAATGAGTGCATTCGACATACACGCTACCCTACGACCCATGTGCATCATCTTTAACCCTCACACGATATTAGACGTCCCATAATTTTTCAATTATTTTATGTCCAAACTATAGGTTTTATTTATATATATTTATAAATCAACATATATATACTTATATATTTCACGTCTTTTTTGCTTGCCACGTACACCAACAAATACACCCAAGCGTACACATTACTTCCACGTCTCTTCGTGTGATCCCTTACGATTTTCATGTGTCACACTAGGTGTACCGTCAATTTTATTTTTCAACTATATGTTTTATATTAATTTACAATAATTACCAATAGTTACATTAATTATTTGTCACACCAACGAAACACAATACATCACAACAATCACATTCACATACTAATCGAGACAAGTCGGCCTTAACCACGAGTTTAACTCGGGTTAATTAGATTCGAATTAACGTTGATCACCAGGTTAAGGACACGAGTCATTACATTCTCCACAACTTAAGGAATTTCGTTCTCAAAATTAAAGTTTATCAACTAACTGTAACGTCGAATATATAGGGGAGTTCTTTTCCCATTTCAATTCCTTAATCAATAAATCTTCCTTAACCTTAAAATTTCCAAATCAACATTGCCCTTTCATAGGTGAGAAGTTCAAAAGAATGCATATATCTTTTGAATATTTGAACACCCTATGATGCTTGTCTACATATTATTTCTATTCAACTGAGGTGTAATTGCATATTAACAATCTACTAACATTTTTCAGTGTAGTTCTAAATTACTCAGGCTTCAATTAATTTGTATCTTTTCTTCTCGTCCCATACAATTTGACGACGAAGTTAAGCATACAAACTATAAAGGGAAACACAAGAGAACTCACAAAGCAAAATATTTCTTCCAGTAACAACCATATTCTAAGTCACAAGCTCGAAAATTACATTCTCTGGAACTAAGATTAGTGCGGATATATTGTGTTAAGATTAAGAAAGGTCTATCCCAGCTATTATACATCTCTTCCCCACTGGAAAGTAGATTTTTGATTCCTCATCGAAATGATAATCCTATTTCTTCATAAACTCTCGACTCTTTCTACACACATATATCTCACTCTCTCCTATACAAGAATTAAACCACGATACTGGCAAGAAATTTTTGCAGACTTTATCAGTCCTACAACTACAATATCAATAACCTTCAGTTATCATTACAACTTAGGTTAATCCATTATCAGTTTCTAAGCATGAAATCTCATTCGTATAGGGCAAGAATAATATAACCCTCTAGGTTATAAAATTGACACCGTCAACTTTCATTCCAGGTCACACACAACTCATTCTATCATAATAATTTTGGGTTTTGCCTGAATGAATATTTTAAAGAAATCCCTCAGATTCCCATAACATTCTTGCCTCACTTTTGATTCAAGTTCCTAGAACTTTCTTTTCATGCTCAATGTTATGATCTGAGATTATCCATATGAAATATCAATAATTAGTAGCTAAAACTTGACCTACTAGATAATCTCAATCAATTTCTCCATTACTTACCACTCAATTAATCATCATTAGCTCAGCTCTAATCTGAGCTCTAAATAACATACTTGTAATTACAAATTCAGACAACTCAGCTGATAATGTGCCTGCGCAGGACTTCGATTGAATTACCATTATATATCTCATTCAAGAAATATTACTGAGTAGCTTTTATCGTAACTATGTCCCCTGTTCTTTTCATATTCAAGACATTTTTAACACAATCACATTTAATGAGTGATATTTTAGAGTGGATTTATTAATATTTGAGAAATCTAAGATATCTATCTTACCTTCAATTTTTTTCACCCTAATAATACACTTTTTCAAACTTTCATAGTCTGAAACTTACTACTTTAACCTTACACCAATCCATAGATATTACATTTCCAAGTTTTCTTTTAATGATTCTTCTAGGATTCTCAATAATCTCTAAGAATGATTAAAAGACTCTCAGCAAACCTTTCCTCTTATTTACAAGTGATGTCTTTCCATATTTGGTACGACAACCAAAATGATTATCTCGAGATTAACAATCCCTAATAATTCTTCTTAAATGTCTTGAAATATATATATATATATATATATATATAAATAGAAGTATATACTACTATTATGCTTTATTGTGTCAACACACATACTTACTTGAATAAGAAGTCTTAGGATGAACCTCTAACTCCTTCCACAATTCAAATTCAATCAAGCAAACATTTTAGTCAAATTATACTTCAACTTTCTTCCAAGGCATCCTTGTATCTATTTTTAACTTACAACAATACTCATGCTTGAGTTAACTGAATAAATTACACAACGATATCAAAGATCCCTAGATCAATCGATTGTATTATTCAATTATTTCAAGATTACTTTTCTCTTTCGCCTTTGTGTTTAATATACGACAATCCGAAATTGTTTCAGTCACAATCAAATTCCTTGATTTGCAGTTAAATTCAACACAAATACAAATTATTTACATTTGAAACTAAGTACTTGCACTTACAAAATTTAACGTAAACCAATTTACCGTAACGACTTAAAACTTTTTACGATAATGATTGTGTTTTTTCTAAGTCTTCAAAGATTTCACCTTGTTATCAATAACATGATAATAATTCGAATAAGATAAAGTTCAAAACTCGACACCCTTTATTTATGAACATAGCATGAGTTCTAGTAAGTTCTAGTGGTTTTCACCATCCACTTAAAATGATCCAACAATTGCCTGCAATCATCTTTAAGTATATCCTGAATTTTGATCATATCACTGTGCAACCAGATCTCAACTAACTTTTGAGAACAATTGGTTTCACCTAATTATCAGAATGAGTTATAAATACTGGGCAATGAATACTCATTCCCACTACTATACATTATCGTTTGGATTACTCAAATCCTCATATTCATTGACCACTCATTCTCCATAATTTAGACTATACTAGTCTAATAGCTTAGACTAGGATATCTTACCAACTCACTACTATGTTCTGCATTAAGCCATCTTTTAGCTTTACCAGTTTAAATTTTCAATTTCACCTTTCATGATCCAAGAAATTGCTTGTCATTTCAATATGGATTCACACCATTACCGAGATTTCTACTTCATAATAACTTATGAAGTATACTTACATTAGTGGTTTCCTAACCTCACTTATGCTTTTATCATTAACTACTAATTTATTTACTGAATAACTTTCATTACATTCCTACTAGTCTCAATACTTGTATTAAATCTCATCTCAAAATGGTTCACCATCCTTGAGTTTCCCCCAAAGTCATTCAGTATTCTATCATTTCGAGAATTCCATTCTCCTAATACACGTCTCAAGGTCTAGATCCATCATATTCTTGTCTACTGACTATTATTTGTCAAATAATATCAACAAGAACAAAGGCCACTGAGAATAGTTACTTGGAGAATGAATTTAATGTCATATTTGTAAGTTTTCCTTATGTCTTTTCTTTTTCAAACTCCTCAAGGTTAAGACTCTCCTGAGCTCTTACTTTCAATGTTTTCTCATATCATGAGAAATAGATGGACTTCAACCATCTTATTACCATTTAGGAAAGACATAACACTTATATATATCGCATAAATATAATAAAACATAGCAAATAACATAACTCAGTCTTTTATCTTTTGGTTATCTCCAAAATCACGATAAAAACCGTTTATTACGTCTTAAGTTTCTACGTAACTCGAGACAACTCTCAGAGTTATTAAACTTACGTATTAAGGTATATCAGAGCCAAGAACCTTAAGCTTCAATACCAAACTGTATCCAAGTTACTACTTATTTCGAAACTCATTCGAAAATGATAAAACTTAAGTTTTGACCAAGCTCTGATACCAACTGTAATAACCCTCATCCTAATTAAGGAATCGTTCGGCCTAAAACCCTAATTAACAAGGGTCTATTCAATTGAGATTTTAATAGACTTTTGGTTACTTTTTATAAGTGGATGACTTTATGAGGTTTGTAGATTTTTGAAGACTTTTAAAGACTTTGATAAACTTTTATGTAAACTTCATTTTGATGACTTTTATTAACATTTAAGATTTTTAGTGACTTTTGTGAACTTCTTAAACATGATTTTGATTGATACTAGTAATTTTTTTTGATTTTTATGTTGAAACAAATATTTTGCACGTTATTATAAATAATAAATAAATGAATACTTATATTTCTTTTTCTTAAGAACTATTACTAATTTTTTAAAAATTATTTTTGTATTTTAATAAAAAAATTATTTATACATATTAATGAATTACTATCAAGATAGTAACATAACAAATAAGTAAATAAATATCAACAAAACAAATAGGTAAATGAATCATCTTTTAGTGGCAAAAAAGAACCAAGTAAGATCATTATGTAAAAAATTTGCACTTTTTTGACTTAAATAAAAAAAAAAACTTATATTTTTCCTTACGAATGATAGTTTAAATTTCTTAAAATGCACTTCTTGCATTTGAAAAAAAAATATACGATTATTTTCTCCAAAAATAATAATATTACACTTTTTGAGATTATAATTATACACTTAATAAACGAAACTTCTTTGTAAAAAATCTGATATAAAATGTACAATGATGCAAGAATGAGATCTTGTTAATAACGACATCATTTTCATTCTCATCAACATAGAAATTAGAGTATAATGAATGAGCAATGAAATCCATGAGTTGTGGAGTGGTTGGAGAAGTTGATAAAAACAATTGATAAGAAAATACTTTGTGAACAATGAAGTCCTTATTGAATAAGAGAACCAACAAAAATTAGAAGTCTCTAAAAGTTTCCGAGTTGAGGTGAAGAGAAGTTGAAGATTTCTTTATGTGTATTTTTATACAAAAAGTCTATAAAAGTCGAGATTTGTAACCAAACCACAAAAGTCACCAGAGAATTAAATATACCTTACTTTTATAAACTCTCTAAAAGTTTAAATTGAATACTTCAAAACTTTTATAGACTTTTAAAAAGTCTATAAAAACTCATATTGAATACACCTTACTTTTATAAACTCTCTAAAAGTTTTAATTGAATACACCTAAACTTTTTAGTAATTAAAAGTAACCAAAAGTCCACTAAAATCTCAATTGAATACACCTCTGTAAGCCCCGGTACACCAGCCGAACTTAATTAGAGCCAGCAGCCTCACCTTCAACACTTGATAAACACAATTGTATATTGAATATCGATAATAAGACAATTAATAAACGCAGCAAAAATTAAAAACATTTTGTGATATTAAACACGATATACAAAAACAATTAAATCGGAATAAACCTCGATTATACAAAACCTCCCAACCCTTGTAATATTACAAAACTGCAGTTCAATACGAATATATAGACAAGAGAATAATCATTACATCGAAGAGAATATCAAGACACCTAAACCTTCTTTCTCCAATAGTTTTTAATGGAAACTTGAGAAATTCCATGTTATTAGATCACATGTGTAGAGAATTTACAACTAGTTTAGCTAGACTTGATGATTTTGATGAAATTGAGAAGTTGTGGTGAATCCATGAATTTGTAGGAACTTGGGTTAAATTGATCTTCTGGGATGTTTTAATGGTTGTTTTGAAGATAATTGTGTATAGGGAGTGTGTATAAGCCAATGAGGTAGCTAATTGAAAGGTTAGGAAAAAAATCTCAACTTGAGAATTTTGTCACAGAGGACCGATAGCGCGCTACCTGGAACGGTTAGCATGCTAATCCTTCTGGGTTGCTAACTGTTCTTCGTCCTGAAGAACAGAAGCGCGCTACATAATTCCTTTAGCGCGCAACCATCAGATAACACGCTACACATGTCCCTTAACACGCTAATTGCAAATCAAAATGGATTTTTAAGGGCTGTTTTGGTGATTTCTCACTTAACACATGACTAAACACTAGGACATAACCTAAAACTATACAAATTTGACTTCAGGGACTTGGGGAAACCATAGGCCGGTACCGAGATCTTATCGGGTCGGATACGGGACTCCGAGGAGGTCGGAGAGCGGTGTGAGGTTTGTAAAACCCAACTGAAAGACTCTGAGTATTTGATTCTATTTTTACAATTCATTTCTATCATTCCTTGTTGTTCATTACTCTATTCCACTACTTGGATGTGGGTTGAGGTTACTCCTTCGGAATTCCTGGTTGTGTTTTCATGATGCATTGGACTGTAGCACGTCTGACCCGGCCCTAAGTGAATAGCGACCTAAGCTTGCCCTTGGTGCACGTGTCGGTGACTCAGCGGATTTGGCCAGCGCCGCGAGGGACCAAGTGTCGGGCCAGTTGGGCGTGACCACTGATAGGAACTTGGTGACCCGAAGTACAGTCTAGTCCATCTGGAGCGAGCACACACATTTATTAGCTTGTCTGTTATCTATTAATGTGATGAGCCATTTACAGTTGTCTGTTTTTATATTCCGCATGTTAACTTGACAATATTCATTGCATTTCCTTTACTTTATTATACGAATGCTCAGAGGTGTTCCTTGGGATTTTACTTACTAGACTCGTCATCTGTCTTTTTGTGATGATTGAGTGTAGATTCTAGTACCAGTAGGGGCAAGGGGATCCTAGGCGACTAAATCTGATTGCCCATTGTCGAGGACCTACTCGTACGTGTTTATTTTTGAGATTTTGTATATTTTAGGTATTGGGGGACTTGAGATGACATCGTACATGTATATATACCTTATTTGTGGTATTTTCTCTTATACACATAGTACTTTACTTGGTTCTCCACAGTAGGATTTGCTCTTTTGAGTCATGTTTACCATGCTAAATTACTTATATTAATCGTATCAATTGAGGCTTCCGCTGATTTATGTTAACTTGTAAGAAACAACTCACTAGTATGGTTAAGCATTAGAATAAACTACAAATTAAGTAACAGTTGAAATAGTTTAATACCCATAAAGAATAAGTTAAGAAAATAAGGATAGTTTACTAATTAATTTGATAATACACACGTGGATACGATTTGCGAAACATGAAGAGGACGGGAAGGTGTCAGACACGTGTAGTTGGGCCAGCTAGCAAGGAGTACACGGAGACATGTCACCCTGGGGCGGCAGGGCTGCCACATATTACACTGTGATTTTCCTCATTTTTATAAAATTAGGACACCATAACCTGTCCAGCACATTACGCTTATATGTTGTCTGACCACTTGTCATCATCCAAATGGTTCTATCCGAGACCCTCTTAGTGAATATGTAATCCATGCAACCTATCTAAGAGTGTAGGAAGTTACATATAAGCGAGAAGGTAACCTATCTCCTATATAACTTGGTTTCAGTTCCAGGAACTTACTTTCGTGAATCACATTAAACACCGTTTTTCTTTTTCATGAAAACATATCACAATGTACATAGCTCCTATTCAAGTCCAAAACTAAATGAACTAAATATACTACATAGCCATGCAAAGTTGATAATTAAATGAATTCATACTTACCTATGTTAGGTTCCATTTCCAATTTCTTTAATTTTTGGGTCACTCGACCTTTCTCGGTGTTCGATAACCTATCACAAACCGTTTGAGGTCATTAAATGTTCAATATCTCATTTTTAGAACCCTTCCAATTGAATTCAGAACCAATTAACTAATTTTTAGGTCGATATGATATTTTCACATTTTTCGAGGTAAAACTCTGGTATAAAGTCTCGATCGACTCTCGGATTCCCCATTTTTTATGAAAATATCCAATTTCTATTTATTTGGTCAACAAATATATTTTTCATAATTTTTCTAGAATTTTGCCCCAAATTCCAACATTTTTTGTTTCATTTTTTGTTTGAAAATAGGGGTTTAGCCAGTTGAACCGGTTCGGGCTGGTTCGGGGGAACCAAACCCCCTTCTTCCTCAACCTATCCCCCGTTTCTCTAAACCAAAAGCACTATTTTTTTAATTTTTATTTGTTGAGGTTGGGTTTAACCTAACCCCAAAGCACCTTTGGGAGGGTTGATGACCTCATGGTCATCTCCTTCCTCAGAACAACCGGGTTCTCCCCTACCCTCTTCTCCACTGTCACACAACAACAACACCAACAACATTAACAACAACCCAACAACTTTGATAATGACTTAACATCATCATCCTCTCGCCTCTCCCTTTCCGTTTCGAGCTCTTCCTGCCTCTCTAAGGATTTCGACTTCTTCTCTCTCTTTCGGCCTTGAAATCGAAATGGATTTTAGGATGAAACAGTTCTGGTGTGTTGAGGATAAATATTAGATTTCCTCGAGATTCATATCACACAAATCTCGAGGTAGATCTAAGGATTCTATTCCTTTCACTTATGTCTTGATCGTTCTTTAGATAAGTAAAGCGTATCTCGAGGTCGATCTTGATGATTATTAACAAACTCACCATCACATAACCGCCTTATGTTTGATCAAACATTTCTCGAAATTCGTTGGCACGAGTCTCGAGACCAATCTTGAGGTACATAATTTAAATAACATTTTCTTATCTTATACCCATTAATTACTCTTGAGATGCATTTGCACGTATCTTAAGGCATGTACCACCTCTACAACATACCAACGTCCAGCATCTCTCTTCTCCTTGAATGCCATGCTTTGCATATCTCAAGGCGAATCCAATGATTTAAACAAATTGAACCAAATTATAGGTTATTTATATATTTTTATATATCAATTATATATATGTATATATAAATATATACACCTATGTATTTTCTCATTTATAAATTTACTAGGCACGGCAATGACCACCCTCGAGCGTGCATACTATTGTACAACCCATGTGTGTCACCTACGACCCCACGTGTCACTAGACGCCTACCAATTTATTTATTATTTCAAATATATATTTATATATACAACATATATAAAATTCTATATACACATATATTCATGTGTTTATAATTTCGTCGTATGGGCCAATGAGTACATTCGGCGTGCGTACTACCCCACGACCCATGTGCATCATCCTTGACCCTTTTACGGTATTAGGCGTCTCATAATTTTTCAATTATTTTATTTCCAGACTATAGGTTTTATTTATATATTTATATATAAACATATATAAATATATATACCTATATATTTTACAGCTTTTTTGCTTGCTACGTACACCAACAAATACACCCAAGCATACACATTACTTCCACATCTCTCTGTGTGATCCCCCATGATTTTCTTGTGTCACACTAGGCGTACCATCAATTTTATTTTCCAACTATAGATTTTATATTAATTTACAATAATTACAATAATTACATTAATTATTTGTTACACCAACCAAACACAATACATCGCAACAATCACACTCACACGCCAATTGAGATAAGTCAGGGCTTAACCACGAGTCTAACTTGGGTTAATTAGATTCAGATTAACGTTAATTACTAGATTAAGGACACGAGTCATTGCAGACTCACTCAAAGACATATTCTCAACATGAATTTCATGGAGATAATTCTAAATTTCTTGGACTTGATCCAACACCTTCTTTAAATCCATCATCTTATAATCCAGAAACCTACTAACCATGAGCTTTTTATGGCCAACATATTCCGTTTTATATTTCTTATCCAAAGAATTCCACAGTTCCTTGACCGTATGCATGGTACTAAAAACATTATATAAAGAATTATCAAAACCCTTAACAATGTAATTCTAACATAGAAAGACGTTATGGTTCCATGCTTGAATCCGTGCGATGACATGCTTTTCGGTTTTATCTTCGCATAATTCTGGTTCATTTTTCAATTAGCACATTCAACAAATTCAGCATCGTCTAGTAGAACATCTTCTATTACCAGAGTTTAAAGTTCGTGCCAGTGAATTTTTCAGGCTTCTCTGGCTTCATAAGGGGAACGATGATATGCATAGAGGTAGAGCCTATTTCTATTGTCTTAAACTTGTTGGGATCACGAACCTTCACTTCGTTGCTTGGTGTAGTCATGGCTAAATTGACGAAAAAAATACTCTGAATTTGATAAATTGAAGAAATTGTAGATTGAGGCTATGTGACAGCCTCAGACCCCACAAACAGGGCTCCGCCCGGTTTAAACCTACGTAGACTCCTGGTCAACTCCTCCAGAGTAAATGCAAGCTTAGTCAACCTCTTATCCAAGTAATTTAGTCATTAGTTGCTTATTATGTTTATTATTTAGTTCAACAAGTATTAATGTTTACGCAGCGAAATTTTAAAATATTTAAAGCAACTTAAATAAGTAAACACTAGTCGAGACATTCCTAGATGTGGAAATCCTGTAAAAGTAGATCTCATGTATATATATATATATGGTGACAAAAAGTCTTAAGAAGTATCATATACATGTATCAAACATTTCACCAAAATGAACCTAAAGGTAAAAAAGCATAAGTATATATCATATGTACAGTCTAAAATATCAAAATAAACCTACTATAGTAACAGAGAGGAGCTGACTCTGAGGGAAGCTCAGAGGAATTCATCGATCACACGCTCTTTGCCCCTGCTACTAGAGGGACCTGCAATTGTCACCAAAAGCGGAGACAATCCCAATGAGTCAATCCAGAAGAAGTTCAATAGTAATTCAGATTAAACAATAAATGAGTCCATAAATCATGCTAGAAAGAAATGAAGTGCTGAGAAAGAACAGTAAAACGCATGATAGACAGACTACAATGATCAACAGTAAGGACCAAGTGACCCGGAAGTAAAGGATGGGGAGTAAGTGGTCCTGATACTCTACACATGGGCTCAAGCCACTTAAAACGTGTAAGTTTCTAACACTAGTGCTGCGGGTCAAAGCCACTTCGACTGCACCTAATCCGTTCGGCGATGTCGGCTCGTTTAAGCCGTAGTCTGAGAAAAATTCCAAAGGGAGCCACAGGCTTAATAGGATACTCAACCACAATGGAACTCGAATACCTAAGAGGAGCCACGACCCATGGCAGATACTCACTCAAAGGATTCAGACCCGTCGGGAAGCCACAAGAACTAGTCGACTGCTCAAACCGCGAGTGGACACTACTAGACCTGACCACTTAGATCCTAAGTCACTCGGTATGGGAGGAAGAGTCCAATAATAGCCATCATTTCATCAAACATAACAAGAAAATGAAAAAAAAAATATTGAATTTCTTACTGATTTACTTACCTCAATAACACAAAATCAAGTAAATCACGGCTCCCACACGCCTCAAAATACGTACCCCCGACACTAGTTTTTTAGGCCCTTAGTATCAATTTAAAATAAATTAGGTGTGTTTGAGCCTATTTGATATGATTTAGAATTTTAAATCTCAAAAAGTTCAAAATAGAGGATTTATTAGTGTGTGGCACGTTTTTTGAGGGAGATCTCGATGTAAAATTTCTTAAAAAATCTCCAAACTAACTTTCCTACAACTTTTCTCACTTTTTCTTATTTTTTCTAATTTTCTCTAATTTTCTTTAATTTTCCTAAATTTTTTGTCATTTTTATGGTTTTTCAGTAATTAATATATATAATATATATTTCTTTTATTAAAATAAGGGTTTTGGGCCCCTGAACCAGGTCCGATTCAACCTGGCCTGGTTCAGCCCTTTGTTGGGCAAGCTCAAGCTCAGCTCGGCCCGCTTGGGTTGGGCCTGAGCTTGGCCCGGCCCAACACAACCGTGCGTGCGATCCCCCTACCTCTCTCTTTCGTGAAAACGAAATGTAGAGGGGGGTGGCCAGAACGCTCAAGTTGCCCCCCTTTTTTATTTATATTTTTTTAACTTTTTTTCTTTTCTTTATTTCCCTCATTCTTTCTTTATTTCTTTCTTCTTTCCTTTCTTCACAAATCTACAATAATATTTTTTTCCTTCAATCCACCCAACTAAGATCAACTCCACAAACTCAAACTATAAACAATAAATTCATCCAAATCTACCATGCATTTAATCCATAACATCAAATTTCAATAAAATTAAAGGTCAACTTACTTGGTTTAATTAGGATCTCCAATTGAAATTGGTATTTCCCCTTCAACAACACCACCTTAACACTTCTAACTAAAATGAAACTTAATCTTCATCTCTCTGTTCTATACTCTCTCACACACTCACTTAGGGAGACACACACACTTCAAATATGTGGTCTTTATTAATTCCAAACTTGTGGTTCTTACTATGCCACATTAATTATTATTTTTTAGGGACTTAGAAACATTTAATTAGAATAAAAACATTAAATTCAATTAATTTAGTAATTGAGATATTCTAACCATTAAGCTTGATATTTAAATTAATAAATTTCGTTAGAACCTAAATTCCATCGATCTTGTCGACATACTCAACCGCGTGCACACGTCTCAAAGACTACGCTTAATCATTAATTCGACAACAGCCTCAATAAAGTTGCGCGTGCACATAAAAATAAAATATAAAATATTCAAGGCATCACACACAAGTAAAATTATTGAATTATTACCTTGGTGAAACAGCCCAAATTAATTAAACTAAGATTAGCATTAATCTCGGGGATTAACGGTCGTAATTCGGGGATTACGTGGACAACTCGGTTAGCTCGGACACAAGAACTGAGGAAATATGTTATTTATGGATGGTGGTTGTGTAAATGTGGTGTTCAAATTTATTATTATTATATTGCACCACATGTGTGTACGTTGCTATCGGGTGAGTTAATGTGACGGGTGTTCCCCTCGAAAGGCGTGCCAACGCGGGTAGTGAGTAGGTGAACTACGGGTACGCTGAGAAACTAGACCAATCCATGTCAAGATGAATAGTCAATCGACATTAGGCTAAGTAAATTCAAATTAAAACAATAGGCTAAGACATGTCTCGAAATGCGTGTCGAGATGCGGGCACTAGGTAGTCGAAGGTTATTGGGACCATAAGTTGGTTATTTTTGATAAATAAAACACTAACCATATTTAGTAGAATGGGCCTAAGTTAGTGTGGTCAAATTAAAATAAATAAAAGCCTATAGTTTAGTCAATTAAATGGAAAGCATAGGATTTGCTTGTAGATACACATTAGCGTATCTAGAGACCAATGGATTAACAATGTGGTGTCACTTTGTTTGAGTTAGTGGAGTCTAAGTCGAAAATGTAGCAAGAGAAGGACCCTTGGATGATTCTCGGGATACGTAAATACATGAGGATCAAGGGTTAGAAACACACCTCACATTGATATATATATATATATATATATATATATATATATATATAAATATATATATATATATGAAAGATTAATCAAACCATGTAACCAAAACATGTTAAACTGAATTTGCTGGGAAATCACAGAGAGAATAAAGAGAGCTGGAAATTGGAGCTGGAGATCATCAAATTGGAGGATCAAACTTAGGTAATCATCTTCTTCATCATCTCCTCGATCTAATGAACTCATTTGTTAGAAGTTTTGATCAAATTGTTGTTCTGAGGTTGTGTAGTTGTTGTTTTTGTCACGGCCCAAATAGCTAATTTTAGTTTAATTTGTTAATCATGATCAAATGACCCGTAGCGTGGGACCCGCAACGAGATACGTGTCATTACCGAGGCTAGGTAGCCGAGGTAAATATTATATTTGTGGTGATGTGTGCTTAGTGTAGTGTATATGTATAGACTACTAAGTCACTCTTACGTGTTGATAGGTTTCGAGACGTGAGTAGGGACTCATCTCGATATGCGTGTCGGCGTGGGACTGAGGTAGAGAGTTATAAGGTAAGGATGTGTAAGCTTTATGTTGGTTTTATAAGTGAATTAAATGGGCTATGGTTGATTTGCTATTAAAATACCAAAGTTAGTAAGTTAAAACATAAGCCACTTGATATGTCTCGAGACACGAGTCGACATGCTTCAACATTACTCGAGTTATTATTTGGTGTCACTTAAGCATGAACTAGTGGGACATGTTTGAGTAGGAGGTCCACTAGTTAAGTCTTGAGATACATGTGCACTATATGATCAAGAGCTATCATTCAACCATATCCAATTTAACTATATAAACTTGTGATCAACTCAAGCACCTCACACTCTCTCATTTCCATTTCTTCATCGTGAAGCAAGGCTGAGAAGTGAAAAGCTGATGGAGGAGGAAGAAGACAGCAAGGAACCAGTGGAATTGGTGAAGGAGAGACCAAGTTAGCTAGTACTCATCAAGCTAGGTAACTTCTTGACTCCATTAACATAGCTCAATTCCATGAATTCATGTATTTGGTGTTATGGGTTGTTGTTTTATGTTGTAAATAGTGTCTTGGAACTCTAGAGGTGTGTATGAGGGTTCTCAAGGCATCAACATAGCCTATGTGTTGGGAGAATTTGAAATTCTAATTGCAGAATTTTGGGTTCTGCAACGCATAACACACTATGCAAGTTCAATAGTGCGCTACATGCTATGGCAGCATAAAAATCTGCAAGTTTCAAGAAGTCCTTAAACATTACACAAGAGTCTAATATGTTATGTAAGGGTCCAAACACACTCAAAAACATATGATATGATGTCAGGAATTTAGGGAAGTATTTTGGAGATTCGAATATGAGTTTTCAAGCGTTGGGAGGCCGGAGTAGCATAGAAAATTGCGTGGTATGTAAGTAAATTGATTGAGAGATTTCTTTACATTTTATTCTTATTCATATATTCATTTCCAATCATTTGGACTGAATTACCTTTGTACTTCATGTGCCATGACTTGTTCATTCTCATTACATGAGGTTGTTTCATGGCATAGTTTGTTGATAAAATGATTTCATTGACTCCAATTCATGTGTTATGTTATCATTGATTGTTATTACTAGTGGTCAGTGAAATAGCATGCTATTAGGTAGTTTCTATATAGTGTTGTGAATCTATATCCTTTATGCATTAGTTATGCAATTGTACTTGTTGGATTCCAATACCGTCTTGTTCTTTGAATATGAAAGTGGTTCTTATATCTAGGGTCATTTTATGATAGAAATCCGCCTGACATACGGGGGTTACTAGACTTTCCAGGGTGATCGAGATTTCACCATTAACTTGCGTAACACACAGGGTATGGGACTCGGGGTTGTTGGCAAGCATAACTTGGGTGACTTCACGAATTGTAAGACTCAGGGTTGTTGGCAAGTATACATCCCAGTGACTGACAATTGGGATAATTATAAAAGCGTATTGTACCGTGTAAGTACGACCTTCACAGAGATGTAGAGCACAGCTCCATCCTTGTATAATGAAAAGGCTAATGTGATGAAGATCACGGCTGACGGCCCTAGATCATTACTACTTAGCCTAGTGTCAGTTTCATTTGTTTAACTAAAGTATCTCTTTGCATGATATTCTTTCAGCATAGTTGTTATTATGCTTCTTAATACTTGTTGCATAATTGGGAATGTAAAAAAATGTCTCTCAGTATTACTTTCTATTTTCAAGTACTCACCGTCTAGTTTGTGATGGTGGGTGCAGATCCATTGAGTAGCAGGCCAGGCAAAGAAAAGATCGACGACTACCCCTAAGCCAGTGGAGCACTGCTACACCAGATGTTGTAAGTTTGATTTTTGATGTATTATTTTTTATGTATATGGTATACTTTTGGGGTTATATATTATGGGTTGAGTGAGTTGTACCTTTACCAAACACATGATGTTATATATCGCTATTTCATCATATATATACATGTAATCTTTATGTCCTGGTTTTTCCACAAAGGTTTGGCTACATGTTTATAAGCTTCCGCTAGTTAAGTTAGTAAATTTTAATTAACTCTGATTTAAGAATTTAAATAGGATAGGTATATGTTTATATATATTTGAAAACTAATAAAAAGTTGGTAAGTAATAAGATTGTTGAAAAGGCTGACTAATTCCTTGTTAGGTCCTATATGGTGAGATTAAGACTTAATAACTGGATTAGGCCAAGCGGTGCCCTAATTTGAGAAGGGGTCGTCACAGTTGGTATCAGAGCCTATGTTTATAAAAACTTAGGTTACAAAACCTAACTTTATTAACATTAAGATTGTGGAAAATAGTCATTCCACAAGGTGATACCAAAGCTACAGTGTGTAGCCAAAGACTCAGCTTTTCCAATACGTAACAAATAAAAATTTAAATTTAAAATTAGAAGAATAGAAATCTTAGTTGTGGAAAACTAGATGATCTTTGCCTAGAAACCATTAGTTGAGAAGTGAGTGAAAGTGAGTTGGGGATGTCTTATATGTACATGATATTTTTCTATATGTATCTATGCGTTATCTACGTAGTAGCTGATTCGCAATCGCTATCAACTTGCAGACACCGATGGCGGATTCACGCGATAGCGGAGATGCAAGTGCGAGTGGTAGCCAGCCTTCTTTACCATCAGCAGATGACTTTCAGAGGCTATCTGATCGAGTAGCTGCTCAGGGGCAGCGGTCAGTGGAATTCATCGCTATGATGACTGCACGGTTCACTCCACCAGCATAGACACCAGTACCTACTACTACAACTACATCCACATTACCGACAGCAATGCCGAAAAGTCAGACTGTATCGGTTATAGCAGCTCTAGCCATAGAGACAGTTTTCACACCGTCTTTTACACTTCCATCTTCTAGCTTCGTCGGCAAATGTTCAATTGGTGAAGGATTTCATTAGACTGAAGCCAGTCTACTTTGATGGGTAGCGAGACTTTGAGAAGATCGAGAAGTGGGTTTCGTATCAGGAGAAGTTACATAGAGTCTTTAGGATTGAGGATAGACTCCGAGGTGAGATTTCGTCGTACACTCTACAGCGAGACGCCGATGTTTGTGGCGTGCGACGATAGCTTCCAAGGGAGAGTTTGAGTCTCGGGATGCCTTCAAGAAGAAGTTTTATCAGCAGTACTTCCCACTTGCAGTGATGAAGAGGTTGAGGAAGGAGTTCATGAACCTGAGACAGGGAGCTGACGAGTCAGTGATGAGCTATAGAGACATATATGGATATTTGAGGCAATTCGCCAGAGATTTAGTGAGAAAGGATTCTGATGATGTGTACCACTTTGGAGATGGACTGAGGCCTAACATTGGATTTTATGTTGTCAGTTCAGGTGCCAAGAATATTGGGGGAGATTTATGAGCATGCACTCTCTCACGATACCTATCTGGGCAGAGTTGTCGATGGGACACTATTAGTACCAGCAATGACACTCGATCAGGTTGTAGAGTATGAGATGAGGAAACAAAGGGGCAAAGGACCGAGGAGATGAGATAGAGGTTCCCAGGGTGTAAAGATATCTACAGTAGTTGTACCATATGTATCATCTCCTATGCCTTTGCAGACCATTGTTGGTATACCTCCCTTACCACCACCAGTTAGACCTGCATTGCCAGCTCATACTACTACTACTTTGGCAGCTCTACTAGTACTACAAGCGCCATATCAGCAACAGCAGGGTAGTAGAGGCCGAGGTAGAGGTAGGGGCAGAGGACGAGATAGTTCCAGACAGGTGTAGAGACAGGCATAGGCCCAAGATCAGATTCAGGGTCAGCGTAGACCTATCACATGTTATAGTTGTGGTCAGGTAGGACACATGATTCGAGATTGTCCACAGCCAGCCGTCGTGATTCCACCACACATATGTTTGCACAGCCTGATGCAGATGCCACATGGAGACTCATTGAGGGTATGGCTTCCATTTGTGATAGAGAGTCATATGTTTTGTTTGATTCAGGTTCTACGGTGTCATTCATTGCTGGTCACATTTTAGGCATCTTAGGGTTGACACTGGTTAGAGTTGGCGTACATTCGATTTTAAGTACTTTGCAGTCGGGGATAGAGTTTACCCTAATTGTCTTGTTGAGAAATGTCCAGTACAGATAGGTGGGGTAGAATTGCCTATAGACTTCAGGGTGCTCGAGTTCTTAGACTTCGATGCGTTGTTAGGGATGGATTGGCTAGCAACGTATCATGCTCATATCGAATGTCTCAGTAAGACAATGATATTTGAGACCCTAGGGCGTCCAATGTTTACGTATAGTGGTAGTACACTGAGAGCCGAGGGCACTCGAGGTTGACTTGCAACTAGTGGAGAGATGGAGACTCTAGTGTCGTTATACACCATAGTAGAGAGTCAGGGACCTAAACTAGCAAAGATATCGGTTGTGTGTAAGTTTCCGGACGTGCTTATGGAAGACTTACCTGGTTTACCACCATCGAGAGAGATAGATTTCATTATTGAGTTGGTACCATGCACTAGACCTATTTCTATACCGCCGTACTGCATGGCTCCACGAGAGTTGGAGGAGTTGAGGAGTCAGTTGCAGGATTTGGGAGAGAAGGGATTCATCACACCTTCTATGTGACCATGGGAAACACCAGCCCTATTTGTGAAGAAGGATGGTACTTTGAGATTGTGTATCGATTATAGACAATTGAATAGGGTCACAGTCAGAAACAAGTATCCCTTACCATGAATTGATGATTTATTTGATTAGCTGAGAGGAGCGCAGTATTTCTCCAAGATAGACATGCGATCAGGGTATCATCAGCTTAGGATCAGGGATGAGGATAGGTCTAAGACGACATTCAGTACGAGATATGAATACTATCAATTTACAGTTATGTCGTTTGATTTGACTAATGCTCTTGCCATGTTTATGGGTCTAATGCACCGGGTGATGAAACCATTTTGCTTTAGTGTATCTAAAGGTTTCTCCTCATAAGGGTCTTCATAGATTTGGTTTGAAAGGAAAGTTAGCATCGAGATTTATTAGGCATTTCAAGATCAAGAAAGGGGTTGGAAAGGTTGCTTATGAGCTGGATTGACCTCCATAGATGTCAGGGATTCATCCAATGTTTCATATTTCTATGCTTCGACTAGCCAAGTCGAAGGCAGGCGAGAGACCGATAATGGACTTGAGTCAGACTGACTTAAGAGATGATATATCATATGAAGAGCAGCCAATAAAAATTCTAGACATGAGGGTACAACATTTTAGAGGCAAGTATATCCCGAAAATATTAGTCAAGTGGCAGTTTCATGGAGACTCGGAACTCACTTGGGAACGGGAAGACTATATGTGAGATAAATTTTTGTACCTCTTCGAATCAGGTATAATTTTAGGTTAATTTTAATTTCAAGGACGAAATTTCCATTAGTTGGGAAGTATTGTCACGACCCAAATAGCTAATTTTAGTTTAATTTTTTAATCAGGATCAAATGACCCATGACGTGGGACCCGCAGCGAGATACATGTCATTACCGAGGCTAGGTGGCCGAGGTAAATGTTATATTTGTGGTGATGTGTGCTTAGTGTAGTGTATATGTATAGACTACTAAGTCACGTTTACATGTTGATAGGTGTCGAGACATGAGTAGGGACTCATCTCGATATGCGTATCGGCGTGGGACAAGGGTAGAGAGTGATAAGGTAAGTTGGTGTATGCTTTATGTTGGTTTTATAATTGAATTAAATGGGCTATGGTTGATTTGGTATTAAAATACCAAAGTTAGTAAGTTAAAACATAAGCCACTTGATATGTCTCAAGACACGAGTCGACATGTTTCAATATTACTTAAGTTATTGTTTGGTGTCACTTAAGCATGAACTAGTGGGACATGTGTGAGTAGGAGGTCCACTAGTTAAGTCTCGAGAAACATGTGCAATATATGATCAAGGGATATCATTCAACCATATCCAATTTAACTATATAAACTTGTGATCAACTTAAGCACCTCACACTCTCTCATTTTCATTTCTTCATCGTGAAGCAAGGCTGAGAAGTGAAACGCTGCTGGAGGAGGAAGAAGACAGCAAGGAACCAGTGGAATTGGTGGAAAGACTAAGTTAGCTAGTACTCATCAAGCTAGGTAACTTATTGACTCCATTAACATAGCTCAATTCCATGAATTCATGTATTTGATGGTATGGGTTGTTGTTTTATGTTGTAAATGGTGTCTTGGCACTCTAGAGGTGTGTATGAGGGTTCTCAAGGCATCAACATAGCCTATGTGTTAGGAAAACTCGAATTCGATTGCAAAATCCTGGATTCTGCAACACATAGCAAGCCATGCAGGATAGGTAGTGCGCTATGTTGGTCATTAGCGCACTACACAGGGTCATTAGCGCGCTACATGTTATGGCAGCATAAAAATCTGCAAGTTTCAAGAAGTTCTTAATCACTGCACAAGAGTCTAATATGTTAAGTAAAGGTCCAAACACACTCAAAAACATATGATATGATGTCAGGAACTTAGGGAAGTATTTCGGAGATTTTAATACAAGTTTCGAAGCGTTGGGAGGCTGGAGTAGCATAGGAAATTGCGTGATATGTAAGTAAACTGATTGAGAGATTTCTTTACATTTCATTCCTATTCATATGTTAATATTCAGTCATTTGGACTGAATTGCCTTTGTACTTCATGTGCCATGACTTGTTGTTCATTCTCATTACATGAGGTTGTTTCATGGCATAGTTTGTTGATAAAATGATTTCATTAACTCCAATTCATGTGCTATGTTATTATTGATTGTTATTACTGGTGGTCAGTGAAATAGCACGCTATTAGGTAGTTTCTATATAGTGTTGTGAATTTATATCCTTTATGCATTAGTTATGCAATTGTACTTGTTGGATTCCAATATCGTGTTGTTCTTTGAATATGAAAATGGTTCTTATATCTATGTTCATTTTATGATAGAAATCTGGCTAACATACGGGGTCACTAGACTTTACAGGGTGATTGGGATCTCTCCACTATCTTGCGCAGCACATGGGTATGGGACTCAGGGTTGTTGGCAAGCATAACTTGGGTGACTTCATGAGTTGTAAGACTTGGGGTTGTTAGCAAGTATACATCCCAATGACAGACATTTGGGATAATTATAAAGGTGTATTGTACCGTGTAAGTACAACCTTCACAGAGATGTAGAGCACAGCTCCATCCTTATATAGTGGAAAGGCTGATGTGATGAAGATTACTGCCGACCGGCCCTAGATCATTACTACTTAGCCTAGTATCAGTTACATTTGTTTACCTAAAGTATCTCTTTGCATGACACTCTTTCAGCATAGTTGCTATTATTATTTTGCTTCTTGATACTTTTTGCATAATTGTGAATGCGAACAAATGTCTCTCAGTATTACTTTCTATTTTCAAGTATTCATCGTCTAGTTTGTGACGGTGGGTGCAGATCCATCGAGTAGCTGGCCAGGCAAAGAGAAAATCGGTGACTACCCCTAAGCCGATGGAGCACTGCTACACTAGATTTTGTAGGTTTGATTTTTTATGTATTATTATTTTATGTATATGGTATACTTTTTGGGTTATATATTATGGGTTGAGTGAGTAGTACCTTTACCAAACACATGATGTTATATATCACCGTTTCATTATATATATACATGTGATCTTTATTTCCTGGTTTTTCCACAAAGGTTAGGCTACATGTTTATAAGCTTCCGCTAGTTAATCAGTTAAGACTTCCGCTGCATAACTTTTAAGTTAGTAAATTTTAATTACCTCCGATTTAAGAATTTACATAGGAAAGGTATATGTTTATATCTATTTGAAAACTAATAAAAAGTTGGTAAGTAATAATATTGTTGAAAAGGCTGACTAATTCTTTATTAGGTCCTATATGGTGAGATTATGGCTTAATAACAGGATTAGGCTGGGCAGTGCCCTAATTTCAGAAGGAGTCGTCACAATTTTACTGTTAATTGCATATGGAGAGTATGTTAGATAGTTTAAGTAGGTAAATTGGAAGGGAAATACATAATTCTCGATTTGAGAATTCTGTCCCAGAGGCTAGGTAGCGCGCTACCTGGAACGGTTAGCGCACTAATAATTCTGGGTTTCCTACTATACTTCAGGATGAAAAACAGTAGCGTGCTACATCATTCACCTAGCGCACTAAATCATTCCCTTAACGCGCTAACAACCGACATAAACTGAACAGAAAGAGCTGTTTTGGGATTTTTCACTTAGTACATATCTCAAACACATATAAACATACTAAATATGTACAATTGGACTTCAGGGACTTAGGGGACCATAGCTCGGGTATCGGGGAGCTAGTGGGTCGGATACGGGAATCCGAGGAAGTCGGTGCGGGAATTGAGGTGCATAAAACCCTTGAGAATGCTTCACAGAATTCATGGTTTTGATTTATCGATATCGCATTTCATGTGTGACTACTGGTGGGCACACACGGGTTTTCACTCCTATTCGATTTGCGTATATATTTGTTGTGACTAAATCGCTTACATAGGTTACTTGTGTTTAGTGCTCTTGTCGACAGCAGTAGAATATATCTACAACTGTCGGGAGGGATTTAGGGTGTTCCCTTGACTTGAAATAGCATCTGGATGGGTTTATCCGGTAACTCAAGTTGGGGTTTAGTCACTGTAAGCCTGTAAGTATATACGTGGTTCCTATTTGATTTACCGATAACTGACTGGTGTAGGTCAGGGTTTTCTCATGATTATACAAATGTTTACTAATTAATGCTTTATTTCTAAGCTGGTTTGATGGTATGTACTGGTTATTTATTTCATGCTACTGCTTTTGCGTGTCGTATGTTGCCTACATTCATGGGAATATAACGTACTGTTGTCAGGAGTTATATTCGCATGTCTCATAGTTTATCAGTTTTATTTCATGAATATTGTATGAAATTCTCTTGGGATTTTACTCACTGGATTCATCACTGTATTTGTTGGCTGATTGAGTGCAGATCCTTCGACGAGCAAAGGCAAGGGCAAGGAGGTACTAGGCGACAACCTCTAAGATTGTGGAGCCAGCTTGTGTGTGATATCAGTATGTATTTATTTTACTTTTGATGGGTTTTAGGGACCATAGAACACTGATGACATGTATATGGAACTTTTGTTATACTTATATCGCCTAGATATATACATGGTATCTTTTGCGAGGTTTTTCACTACTTAGGATTGTTAAATATTGCATACGTTACTCATTAAAAGACTTCCACTATAAAATTATAATATAACTTGATAAATTGAGTAACTGGCTAACTAAATTATTAATACTTATGAAAAGAATAGTTAGCATAACTAAGGTTAGCTGGAAAAGTGTAAGCAACTCATTAGGTCGCGAGGCGTCAAGGAGAAGTGGGCCATGACGTGGCAAGGCTAGGTGACGTGGGATGCCACGTGGTGGGTAGTAAGGCGGCCTGGAGTTTAGGGCCGTCACATTTTAGTATCAGACCAAGGTCGATGGTGCCTAGGGGGACGAAACATAATTTAACCTGATACTAACGCCACAGTTGGTGTTAGAGCGAGGTCGATAGGGCTTAGGATAAAAATTTAAAGAAATCAGAATAAAAGTTGACAAACAAATCTTAGATGTGGAAACCCAAAGATCCTGACTTAGAATCTTAATTGGGAAGCAACTTGAGAAGGGTAGTGATAGGGTTTATATACGTGTTATGTTTTTTATTGTATATATTATATACACGTATATGAAAGGTGATCTGACGCACGCTTTTCGATGCAGATCACGATAGATGGCCGGCCGACTCCACTTACTACAGATGTTGGTTAGACGAGAGACCAGACTAGAATTGAAGGTTTGGATTCGGCAGTAGCCGCACGATTCGCAACTTATGATAGGCAGTTTGAGCTATTTATGGATATGATACGCGCCCGACAAGCAGCGATTGCATCACTCACCGCCGCCCGGGTACAGAGCACGACTAAGACGACGACTGCTCCTATAGTTCCATCCATTATCCAGACTGTACCGACGCATGTAGTAGTACAAGAGCCTCCTGCAGTGGTTGCTATACCAACAATGGCACAAATCGAGATGCAGACTATTACGCCGGCATAGACCGACATGTTTGAGGATTCGATGATGGCGAGGTCAAGTTGATGAGGGATTTTATCAAATTCGATCCCGGATACTTTCATGGAGGCGGAGACCCAGAGGCAGCTGGGAAGTGGTTGATTGCACATCAGAGGTTACACAAGCTACTACGGATCCCGGAGAGCATACAGGCTAGGATATCAGGGCATATGCTGAGAGGGGATGTTGTTGTGTGATGGACAGCGTATATAGATACTCACCCCGAGCCGACGACATGGGCAGAGTTCAGATAGTTGTTTTATGATCAGTATATACCCATGGAGGTGAGGTTGAGGCTAAGAGATGAGTTTTTGGCTTCGAGACAAGGTAGACGGTCCGTGTTACGGTACATGGATAGATACCGGTACTTGATACAGTTTTGCCACGGACATTGCAGGCACCTAGAGATTGCAGATTTATTACTTCATCCAAGGTTTGATTGAAGACATAGCCAGCGGCATAGTTTCCTCTAGAGCACAGACACTACAGGAGATGTTTGACAGAACGCTTACCCACGAGACATATCGATGCAGAGAGCTGACAAGCATTCATCTACTGAGTCGGAGAGACAGATTGAACAGAGTTATGGGCAGAAGAGATCGAGAGACCGGGATGACAAAGAGGATATAGGGTACGGTCGAAGCGTAGGGATGATGATCGAGCGACACGGCGTATGTTGTACTGCATTACAGGCGCCGCATGAGACGACTCGGGACCAGGTAGGAAGAAACTGGAGATCATTGGGTCAGAGCCAGTGGTCATGGAGTCAGCAAGCAGGATCGGGATGAAGGGTCACGTATTGGCAATGTGGACAGGAGGGTCACGTCAGGAGGGACTATTCACAGATATTAGCGACTTCAGCAGTGGTGACACATGTGCAGACTCAAAGCAGGTGCATGTGGTGACTGAGTCCGGGAGACGTCCCAGCAGTGGGTTCAAGGTACGTGATTTTAAATTCTTGATAATTATAGTTTAAGGTTTATGCATGCATAGTGGTCGATGGTTGATAATAATGGTACAATGGTAGCTTATTGTGTTATGACATGTGATTATCGTAGGTCGTAGCATGGCATGAGATTGTCATGGTGAGTACGGATAGGTCGTGGCATGACATGGGATTGTCATGGTGAGTAAGGATAGGTTATGGCATGGCATGGGATTGTCATGGTATGTGATGATTGGTTAGGACTATCATGTTAGGATACATGATAGGAGAGGTTCACAGTTATTGATGTTAGGTAACTGGGTTAGAGAAAATTGAACACGGAAATCGAACTGAGAGTAGGTTGCGGAGATGTTGGAAGAGAGTAGCTGATCTTGACTACCTCGACAACATGCGCCTATGTCTCAGGGTAACACTACGTTCCCTGTAATGGGAGCAGTAGGGTGTTCAAGGGACTCTAAAAGGGACTATCAAGGTATGAGGAGTGGTCACACGGGGATAGGATAGTTACATCAAAGTTTACTCGAGACTCAAATTTCGAGGACGAAATTCTCCTAATTGGAAAGAATTGTAATGGCCCAAATTAATTAAACTAGGATTAGTGTTAATCTCAGGGATTAACGGTCATAATTCGGGCATTACGTAGACAACTCTGTTGGCTCGGACATGAGAACCGAGGAAATATGTTATTTATGGATGGTGGTTGTATAAATGTGGTGTTCGAATTTATTATTATTATTATTATTATTATTATTATTATTTATTATTATTATTATTATATTGCATTGCATGTGTGTATGTTGCTATCGGGCGAGTTAATGTGACGGGTGTTCGCCTCGAAAGGCATGCCAACGCGGGTAGTGAGTAGGCGAACTACGGGTACGCTGGGAAACTAGACTAATCCATGTCAAGATGAATAGTCAATCAATTAAAATGAGTAATGTGACCATAGGCTAAGTAAATTCAAATTAAACAATAGGCTATGGCGTGCCTCGAAATGCGTGTCAAGACGCGCGGTACCGGGTACCGGGTAGTCGAAGGTTAGTGGGATCATAAGTTGGTTATTTTTGATAAATAAAACACTAACCATATTTAGTAGAATGGGCCTAAGTTAGTGTGGTCAAATTAAAATAAATAAAGGCCTGTAGTTTAGTCAATTAAATGGAAAGCATAGGATTTGCTTGGAGATACACATTAGCATATCTAGAGACCAAGGGAGTAACAATGTGGTGTCACTTGGTTTGAGTTAACGAAGTGTAAGTGGGAAATGTGGCAAGAGAAGGACCCTTATATGATTCTCGGGATACGTAAATACATGGGGATCAAGGATTAGAAACACACCTCACATTAATATATATATATATGAAAGATTGATCAAACCATGCAACTAAAACATGTTAAACTGAATTTGCTGGGAAATCACAGAGAGAAGAAAAAGAGCTGGAAATTGGAGCTCGAGATCATCAAATTGGAGGATCAAACCTAGGTAATCATCTTCTTCATCATCTTCTCTATCTAATGAACTCATTTATTATAAGTTTTGATCAAATTGTTGTTCTGAGGTTGTGTAGTTGATGTTTTAGTGTTAATTGCATATGGAGAGTGTGTTAGATAGTTTAAGTAGGTAAATTGAAAGGGAAATATAGAATTCTCGACTTGAGAATTATGTCCCAGAGGTTAGGTAGCGCGGTACCTGAAACGTTAGCGCGCTAATTGTTCTAGGTTTCCTACTATTCTTCAGGATGAAGAACAGTAGCGCACTACATCATTCACCTAGCGCGCTACCACCATATAGCGCGCTACGCTATTCCCTCAGCGCGCTAACAACCGACATAAACTGAACATAAAGGGATGTTTTGGGATTTTTGACTTAATACATATCTCAAACACCTATAAACATACTAAATATGTAAAATTGGACTTCAGAGACTTAGGGGACTGTAGCTCGGGTATTGGGGAGCTAGTGGGGTCGGATACGGGAATTCGGGGAAGTCGGAACGCAGATTGAGGTGTGTAAAACCCTTGAGAATGCTTCACAGAATTCATGGTTTTGATTTATCGATATCGCATTTCATGTGTGATTGCTGGTGGGCAAACATAGGTTTTCACTCCTATTCGATTTGCGTATATATTGATTGTGGTTAAATCACTTGCATGGGTTACTTGTGTTTAATGCTCATGTCGACGCCAGTAGAATACATCTACGACTATCGGGAAGGATTTAGGGTGTTCCTTTGACTTGAAATAGCGTGTAGAGTGGTTCATCCGGTAATTGAAGTTGGGGTTTAGTCACTGTAAGCCTGTAAGTATATACGTGGTTCCTATTTGATTTACCGATTACTAGCTGGTGTAGGTCAGGGTTTTCTCATGATTATACGGATGTTTACTGATTAATGCTTTATTTCTGAGCTGGTTTAGCTGGTATGTACTGGTTATTTATTTCATGCTACTGCTTTTGCTTGTCGTATGTTGCCTACATTCATGGGAATATGAAGTACTATTGCCATGAGTTATATTCGCATGTCTCGTAGTTTATTAGTTTTATTTCATGAATATTGTGTGGACTTCTCTTGGGATTTTACTCACTGGACTCGTCACTGCATTTGTTGGATGACTGAGTGCAGATCGTTCAACGAGCAAGGGCAAGGGTAAGGGCAAGGAGGTATTGGGCGACTACCACTGATATTGTGGAGCCAGCTTGTGTGTGATATCAATATGTATTTATTTTACTTTTTATGGGTTTTGGGGACCATAGAACACTGATTACATGTATATGGAACTTTTGTCATACTTATCTCGCCTTGATATATACATGGTATCTTTTGTCAGGTTTTCCACTACTTAGGATTGTTAAATATTGCATAAGTTGCTCATTAAAAGACTTCCGCTATAAAATTATAATATAACTTGATAAATTGAGTAACTAGCTAACTAAATTATTAATATTTATGTAAGGAATACTTAGCATAACTAGGGTTAGCTGGAAAAGTGTAAGCAACTCGTTTGGTCGCGAGGCGTCAAGGAGAAGCGGGCCATGACGTGGTAAGGCTAGGTGATATAGGATGTGACGTGGCGGGTAGTAAGGCGACCTGGAATTTGGGGTCGTCACACTGGGTGTCGACGCTCGAGTTCTGACCGAGTCGCCACGTAAGATTTGTCACCACGTCACGGTCCTATTAGGCAATTAACTAGGATTAAATTTATTAGGGTAATTACAGGCTAGAATTTAATACTATATCTCCTTAAGACAATAATGCCCCACAATTCGTACTCGCGGTTAGTAGCACTTGCCTCCTAGGATACAACAATCACGATTCTGCAGCTATAACACTTTAAACCGTAGGAACAAGTAGATCAAATTGTTGTACTCACTCTCTATTAAAACAGTGATTTTAAAGACCGGAGATGAAATATGACTTTTCTTTAATAAAACTAGAAAAAAAAAAAAAAAAAAATAAAATAAAAAACTTGTATCTTCTTTCTAGGTAGGGGGTCTATTTATACACACGTGTCTATTTGAGAGAACGTAGGCACACCTTTAATTAACAAGGGACACACCAATTAACCGCAGCTTATCCCTTACGGGTATGTGTGAATTCGAATATAATAATCTTCAAGTGTTATGATGTTTCGCATATGAGTATGGTGTTTGTGCATGTATCCACATACTTGTGGTCAACTAAATTACTTGGAAGCAATTCAATGTACCACAAGACAGTTGACAATTCATGTCTTCACGTTTTTTCAAAACATTTCATGCACATGCACCACATACATACTAGATACAATCATTACTCACAACACCCTTTCAAGGTTTATTTGGTGTCCATTTTTATCAATGCAAACGTTCACATGCATACAAGAGCTTACAAAAGACACTATTGATCAATCAGTTGCTTATACACATAATATATGTCGCATACATATATATTACTGTGTACACTCAATTTATCATTTATATGTATAACATATGATCACTAATAGATGTACCATATCTCCAACAATCAATACCATAAGGAACTGTTAGAGATGTGTGGATAGTCTCACCTTGACAACTTAAAAAAAAATAAATAAGGCTTATAGGTGTGGAGTAAATACTCCATCTTACCTTGACATTTTGGAGTGAACTTCATTTTCACACTTGTAGCCCATACATAAAATTAGTCACCACACTCTCCTCATCTTGGATTAAGACTTATATTATAAAAATTGAACATGGCATCATACCGATGGTTAGCTTGATTGCCCATTGTCCAAGGGCCTTGTAGACATCCAACAAAAATGGGTTGATTGGCGATAAGTCCTAGTTGGACTTGAGGGGGGAGTGTTGGAGATGTGTGGATAGTCCCACATCAACTACTTAGAAAGAAAAATAAGGCTTGTAGGTATGGAGTGGACATTTCATCTTACCTTGGCATTTTGAAGTGAACCTCACTTTTACACTTGTTGCCTATACATAAATTTAGTCACCAACACCACATGCACAACACCCACATTGTTTTCCTATTCATTGTTAGCTCGAGCGCCCGCCATTAACAAAGCTCAAACAAAGAAAATTGTGTAAGTTATAATTAATTATTGAGGACTAGCTAGTAGTGATGAGAAAGTTGGAGATGAGTGGGAGAAATATATAGAAGAGGAGGTGATCGATTATAATTAAGTGTTTGTTAACCCCACCTGAACAATGATTTTTGACTATTTAAGATGTAACAATTAAGAGTAGGTGCGATATAATAATTGCTTTTGTAGATGAAAGAGTTGGTGATTTCAATAATTTTTTGGTTATTAGTTAGATGGCGTTGAGTTTTTTGGAGTTTAAGAGGCCTTGTTCCTAGCATATATACCAGAAATGTTATTCAATAAAAATCAAGAGGCCTTATTCCTAACTTCTTACTCCAAATCGTAATAAAAAAAAAAAAGTTATATTGGCTTGAAGGCAAGCGTTTTATGAAAGCTGCAAAATAAAGTGCTAATTCTTTGTTTGTTTGTTTGTTTTTTTTTTTTTTTTTTTTTTTTTTTTTTTTTTTTTAACTTCCACGAGAGTCGAACCCACAATCTCATCTAGCCTTACCTTTTGATAAGTAATGTTTCTTCCATCTCACCATAAATGCTTTAATGCAAAATAGAATGTTATTATACAAACTAGTCGACATCTTAGATTAATACTCGAAAGAAACCCAAAGTAATTTTAAAATTTTACTCGTGGGGCGTTAACTTAAAATAATCTTAGTTTGATATTTGAAAAAAAAAAAAAAAAAAACTTCCAAACAGTGAGATTGATAATAACTTACCCCAGGAAATAATCTGAGGGATGAGGATGAACAATAAGATTGATAGATAAGAGAAACTTCAATGGATAAATGATAAGACTAATAGTACTCACTAAGCGAGGGACTCCGAGAAACAAATGATGAGATAAATAATTAAGCGAGATATCGATCTTTATATTGTGAATCGGACGGGTACATTGTCACAAAAGAAAAAGAATAGTCTA